>OX465290.1:152458446-153762196 GCA_949987695.1 Merzomyia westermanni
TATTTGTACCTCAGTGCTGTCACGCTGCTTCAAAAACACATGGAAACTTATACGCATGAGTCTAGGAGACAAGCACTGAATGGATGCCAAACTCATTGAGGAAATGTGAAGCGTTCAAAAAAATAATCGTAAGTGTTGTAATTGACGCGATTTCACAATAGTTTGTGTGGATTCGTGGAAGTCACATAGTGACGAAGAGAATAATAAACGCACTGACTTACAAACAAAATTTAGGAACGACCTAAACTAGAAAATTGCATGGAATACAATTATGAGTTTTTGAGATCGTATCAAAAGTTTTTTATAAGCACGTACCTAAGTACATACTTAAGTGGGTTTTTGAGTATTTTTTTTTTATAGTTTTTTAAGGCTTGTCCCTGATTTACTTTTCTACTTCTGGTTCTTGTTTTTTTTTTTCATTTCTTTATTAGTTTCATCGTCTTAGTGCCTTGATCTTTCAAATGTGTGGCACGTATTATGTTATCGCTGAGAGATCTCTGTTGGCTTTGCATACTTTTATCACTTTTATTATGATAATTCGTGGTTTTTGACACACCCTACAAGTAAACGGAAGTAATAATTGTAAATAGTTGTTGTTTGACACAAAAATATGGCAACGCCAATGGCATAATAATGTGAGGGAGAATTCTTCTAATAGTATGAAGTTCGCTGGAATTGCTTGAGCGAATTGTTTTGGAATTCATTTACATTTCTTCTGACGGTTCATTAGACTCTCCTAAAACTATTCTCTACTCACCGATGAATAGCAATCATAATTTTTTGATATACATGAACTTTTACCGAATCTATTTTAACTTTGTCTAACTTAATCTAAATTGAGGGGATCGAATTTAATCGAATAATTTTTATATAAAAGAAAGTGCCGTTACTTCCAACGCTCATAACTCAAGAGCGCCTGCACAGATTTGGCTGATTGAACCTAATTCAGATTATTCTCTGACCAGAATAGGAGAATACCCAGTGAAATTTCTGAAAAATTCCTGAAAAAAAATTTTTTTTTTTTGTATGGTGTGAATTTTTATAATTTTTTTTTTTTTTTTTTGTTAGAAAACCTCAATAATGGATCGATCGTTGGTGAAGTGGAATTGTGTGTGTGTGAAATAGTTACATCTATAGGTAATGATAGGGATAGAAAAAGCCAATATTTCTAGATCGATTCAGGTAAATATCTGGGCATGACAAAGTCTGCCGGTCCCTCTAGTATAACATATATTTTAGAACCCAGGCATATTCAAACTGCCATTTATATTCAAACTGCCAATTTAAAAATCTAGAAATTTTATTTTAGTCTGATAATCTAATCTAATCGTAACCAATCAAAATAAACTAATATAATGTAATTAAACCAAGTCACTTCGACCCAAACTTATCTCATTAACCTAATAATTTAATCAAATCGAGTCTACCCAAATATAAGCTAATTAATTACAATCCGATATAAGTTAATCTAATCGAATCTAATAAATTCTTATACGATCAATTCTTATATGATCTAAACTACTCTAACCTGACATATACCAATAAAATCAATATAAATCTAGTTTAGTCCGCTCTAAGCTAACCTTTTCTAAGCTAATCTAATCTCTTTTAATCAAGTCTCATGTAATCTCATTTAATCCAATGTAGTCTAATTTAGTACAATGTAATCTTATTGCATTAAATTAAAGTAAATCCAAGCAAGTATAAACTTCTCTGTAACACGCTGTTCCAACCTAACCTAACATAATCTAATCTAATCTAAGCTTGTATAATTTAATCTTTTTTATTCAAGCCACTTTAATATAAATTTTCATAATTGAATCTTATCAAATTAAATCCAATTAAATATAATCTAATCTGATACGAGCTATTCAAATCCAATCTTTTTTTATCCAAGCAAACCTAATATAACCAGATATAACGTAGTCTTATATGGCCTTAAATCACTTATAAAATAATCTAGAAACACTTAACTAATCTAATCGGTTCTAATTAAATAAATACGTAGCCTTAGGCCATCAAATTTAATTTAGTCTTTGACTCGACAAGAAATCTTATCTTGTGTAATATAATCTGGTTTTATCTAATCTATGAAAAACTTTAGTAAAGTAATTTTATATGATTTAATCACATCAAAGCTCAACTAATCTTATCCAATCTATATTTAGTTTGTCTATAAACATCTAGACTATTATTAAAAGATAATCTTATGTAAGATAATCTAATATAATATAAATGCCCCTAATCTAATATTCGCTAATTTTATCTGATCTTCTCTTATTTTATCTAAGCTATCCTTAAATAATCTGGTATAAGGTAGTTTCATATTATCTCAAATCACTTATCTAATCTAATCTGTTCTCATTAAGAAAAAAAGGAATCTTAGTCAATCAAATTCAATTTAGTCTATGACTTTCTAAGAAATCGTATCGTAATTAAGTTTGTCTATAAATATCTAGGCTATTATAATATGATCTTTTGTAAGATAATCTAATCTAAGCCAACTGTTTGAATTCTAAATTTATCTGTTCTAATCTTGTTTTAACTAATCTATGAATCTCTTAAGTAATTTAATCTAATCTACTTTATTCTTAGTTAAACTAATATAATATATTCTGATTAAATCTAATATGCTTTAACCTAGTTTATGAAAATCTCATATATCTAGTCTTATTTAATCTAATCTATATTCTTATCTCATCAAATTTAATGACATCAAAGCTCAACTAATCTTTTACAATCTATGTTAAGTTTGTCTATATAGGCTGCTTCGAAAACAAAGAAAGGTATACATGTAAGATAATCTAATATAATCTAATGCCTGTAATCTAAGCTTAGCTAACTGTATTAATTCTAATCTTGTCTAATCTATTCTTATTTTAACTAATTTATGCATCTCTTAAGTAGTCTAATATCTTGTAATCTAACCTAATTTAATCTAATCTAATTTAATCTAATTGAATTCAAATCTAATCTAATTTAACCTAATCTATATCATTCTATAATTTATTCTAATCAAATCAAATCTGTTTTAATCAAGTCTATAAATATCTCATATTTTTAATCTTATTTAATATAATCCATGAAATGCTTAGGTTATTTAATCTAATCCAAACTTATTTAATTTAGGCAAAGAATATTTTAAATATCTAACCTTATTGGATCTAATCTTATTTAATATAATCCCTGATAATCGGAGGTAATCTAATCACATCTGAGCTAGTCAAGTCAAATCTGAACTAAGCTAACCTTATAAATTTAATGTAGTCGGATCTTATATTATCCAGTCCAATGAATGAAAGTATTATGTAATCCAAACTAGTCAATAGTCAGAGAAACTGTAATAGTCTATGAAATCTTTCACTAATCTGGTTTAATCAGCTCTGATATAAATAAAGCTAATTTGGGTTAATTCCACTCAATCTGAGTTAATTTCTCTGAGCAAATTTTGCAGAGCTTCATAGACGTAGAAGTCAAGTCTATGGGTCACATGTGAGCAGGTGTGCGTATTGAGCTTACAAGACAATGAACTAATATGGCCTAGAGCTATTTATTAACAAATAACAAACAACATATAACAACAACAACAAGCAAAACTTTTCAAATAAACAACAAACTGATGCCTAAGCCTTTTTCACTTTGGCTCTACGTTAAACGGACGTGTAAAATGCTAGTGAAATAAGCCAACCAATATTGGCCACTTGTCACACCAATACAGACATACATGAAATAGGACCAGCAGGATAACGGGCACGTACACACACACATATGTAGCTACAAGGTTTTTTCCATTATTCAAACAAACAAACGAGCAGGTTTTGACTCCCTTTTGGGTAGGAATTTCATGGTAGCGCTAGTAGCATCCAAGTGCGCTACTGGCGAGCTTTTGCATATGTGTTTGTATATTTATGTGTGTGTGTATGTATTTGTGTTTATAAGCCCATCATTACACAGCATTCCACTTTGACTTGTGTTGGTGTTATAGTCCATATTCCGCATACAAAATGTTGTACGCAAAAGCTATTGTTTGGTCGCTTATTCATGCCCACCTTGCAGAAGCCACACTGGACGTGCTGACCCCATCCCTACTCATGCATATGTAGTTAGATGTATATGTCTGTCTGTATGCCATATTATGCATGTCCAAATGTTGGTTATAGCCGAAAGTTATGGATACAGTTTTTGGCCAATTTAATTTTCTCGCCCGCAACGGAACCTCCATCTCCGAAGCGCTAGATATTTACATGTTTATGAAGGCCCACACTGGTTATTTCGTATTCCTGCTGGCTGTTGGCCATGCTTACTGACAAACATTACAAGTAACTGAAAATTAGCCGTAGCTACAAAATATTTGTGGTGGTCGCGCAGCATTAACCGTAGGGCACAAGTTCGATGTGGGAAAGAAGAGAGCCGCTAGGAAAGTGGGCGCTAAAAAAATTTTGAAAAAAGCTGCTGCGTTGTTAATGGTTATAGATAGACTTGATGTATGGAGGGATCGAATGCGTGGTGCGAATGCTAAGATGGACTTTTTTGGCCGAAGATGCGAATAATGGAAATCAATCGCGGTTCAAGCTGAAGTTTTCACTGCTGAATTCCCATACTTCACAATAGGAATTACGACGCTCTGAAAGCTATTTGACAAATGCGAATCTCTTCTTACATCAACTGAGATTACCGTATGCTCCAATGTGGTGGTGGATTCTGGGCTATAAGGTCTATGACGTTCTTGCAAAAGGTCTAATAAAGTCTTCCTGAGGGACAAGAAGATGAATATATCACAGAACTGCAGAGATAATGATAAAAGCTATAGGTTTTAGAACTTTTTTATTATTACAACAAGCTAAGAATTAATAAGACCCACATTAGAAGCCTTCGAAGACTCCGAACTCTCTATTGGGATGGTTAGATACCTCTTACTTCAACCGGAAGAGGACACCATGACGTGGGATACTATATAATTCGGTAAACGTGTAACAACAACAACAACAACTATGAGAGAACCTAGAGACTCTATCGAAGTTGACTGGTTATATGACCTAAAAGACTTCAAATAATAAACGAAGTCCATAGAGTTTTAGTAAGTCTTTATTATTTTAGTATCTTCAAACAACTATAGAAAGAACCTAAAAGTTCCATCGCAGTTGGCCGGTTGAGTGGAGGAAAGCTTTGAAGGAGTCATCTAAGTACACGAGCGTCAAGACAGCTTTAACTTTTGTTACTCCGGTTCTCATTCGAAGACTTTTGAAATAAGTAAAAGAAGTCATTAATGAAGTAACCAAAGTCTCGTGGAAATTCACAGCGTTCAAGCAATAAAAAGATTTGGGAAGTCAGCGAGACTAACTTTACTTTGCTATACTTCAACTTGAAGTTTGTGTATATTTCCCAAGTTCGTGATGTAGAACTCAAGAGATAGTATATTTTTGCTTCTAAGCTGTGCACGTGTAGGACCTTCGGAACTCAACAGCGGCTTAGGGGCTTGGAATATGCGCACGAGAAGGGAATGCCTCTTGTAGGTGGTGACTAAAATCCAAAAACGATACTAACCGAGACAGTCGGGCTAGTAGCAGATGCTGCTAATTCCGTAGCGTGCGGGATTCATTGCAGCAAAAGACCGCCAAACTTCCCTAATTCTTGGAAAAAGGGTTTCTGCTGTTAAAAGAACAACAAACCTCTTTTGACTCATCAGAAGTTAAGTGAGGTTCTAGGTATATACAAGCATAGTCCAACGGGAACTCGTTGTCAAGGAAATTATAAACAATCGAAGCTTGTGATACCTCTGGCTTAAAACAGTTCACCCCTGAACATTGATCATTTCGATATAATATTCGACCAGCTCCTTAATCGACCAAATCATTTGAGGCTTTTGCCGCCGCTCACTTTTTCCGCAGCTCCCCCAGCAAAACCACATCAGAGACACTTTATATGGCATGCTGGCTCACTATACTTACACTAGCTCGCACATTACCAAAGCACTTTCTTGCAAGGGGCGCCTGGGGTGTCTGATATCACTGTCGCAGGTTCAACTTATGTCTCACAAAACTCTTTTTTCAGCCACTTTTTGGTCGATTATTCCAACTAAGTGCCATGCAGTGCAACTTAAATCCCACCTTCAAGACCGACGGAAGAAGGGTACTATTTTGTTGGAGATCATTGCTAAAGGGACCCCAAAACCAGTAAGCTCCTTAGAACAATTTCTTTGCTTTGAAGCAGGCGCATTTGCAGCTCTAAATTCAATACGATTTTCTCATTAAAATTTGACGGAGGTGCTTGCTTAAGCCCAGAGCCTCTGAACTCTGCATACCTCTAGTAAGTATATACTTCTATATGTTAAAGCTAATAAGACCTTTAGAGCCCATAGAGTCCTTGTACCTCTCGAAACCTGTAAAACTATGCTAAGAGATGGCTACTTTTCCCGGCAGACCATGGAAGCCTTTAACTGAGCCCATCTTCCTACACAGTAGCTGCTTTTGTTACCGAGTAAGGAATAGGTATATAGATATGTGTTTTCCTACTCTCACACACACACACCTACAAGTACGTGCGTTCGAGTTTAACATCCACAGGCCATTCAAAATGTTTGTGGACAAAATGTTGGCTCCATTAGCTTCCGTAGCTTCGTGTAAAATGCCTCTGATCGAGAGTAATTTGTATGCATGCCTGCATCACATAGACTCATAAACCACATCTATATCAATTTATATACATATATACATCAGTGGTGCACTCATGAGCTGCGTGGTGCTTCGTAAAACTAACTTGTATTCAGCCACAAGTCGTGTGAAATGTGTAGAGTGCAACTCATATACAGAGATCGCTCCTTTGTCAACTCATCCCGGATTCATTCTAGACTAATCGCAGAGGCCCTTTCACAAATTTAAATTGTCTGGTTCAAGTGGAAGCTGTGTCGCCACTGGGCACCACTGATATGTGTTGTATATAGAGCATTTTGAAACCCTCACTATATGCAACAATAAATTTGATATGCGTCACAAACATACAAGCACAAACGGTGAAACAACAAGTTGATATATCTAAATTCGACTAGAAGTGAGCTTTATATACGCAGTTGCTGCTTTTTCGGAACTTCTTTTAAAAGTAAATAAAGAAACAGGCGTGGTTATCACTAAACATTTTAGGGCTCCCTCAGTAGTCAGATGAAGAAATAATTACATTTTCATAAACTTTCTCAAAAGAGGCGGCGCCACGCCTATCTAATTTTATTTCAATTTCTCAACCAATTTTTTTAAAAAATGGGTGTGGCCTAAACTCGTTAAAGATGCAAAAAAAGCGCTTTCAAAAAAAATATTCAAACTCATCAAAAATCAAATTTTTTAAATTTTCTATATCGAAAAAGTGGGCGTGGCTATTTTTCAATGTCACCAATTTTTTCGAATGTAACCTTTAACCACTTTTTAGTTGCTTCGAAATCAAAAAAGTATGAGTATTAAAGGGTTTAGCTGCCTTTCACTGCTGGGTATAGATTTTCGAATTCGAAAAAGTGGAACTGGCTATTCTTCGATCTCATTCACTTGTTTTCATTCTAACTTTTAAGCGCTTAAAATTTATTGTGTATGCATCCATAGCAAGTTTTACAAAGTTTCGAAATTTCGGTATCGAAATATGAGAGTGATTTTTGTAGTTTTTCGAATTTTCGACATCAAGCCTAGTTATTTTTCCATGTCAGCTATTTTTCTGCTTTTACATATTTTACTGCTTTATTAAAATAACACGTTTTAATAATTTTAGAATTTTTCGATATCGAAAAAGAAGGTATGACTATGTTTCGATTTTCGCTCTCAAAAGGTGACTAATTTTTCATGGCACACATTTTTTTAATCCAATTTTGAAACTCCTTATCTCCACTGCCTATGAAAGAGTATCACATTCCGCATAGGTTGCGAAACTTTCGATATCGGAAAATAACGTGTTTCGACTACTTTCCGAAAACTTCGAAATCGAAACGAGCGCGTAGCTATTTTTCCAATTCTCCCATTTCAATGTTCAGTGTCTTATCACTGCTATGCACTGAAATAACAAGTTTTCGCTATTTTCGAAGTCGAAAAACGGGACGTGGGTATATTTCGAGTTTGGCTTCAAATCCAGATAAATTTTCGGTGTCACCAATTTTTATATTAAAATTCTTTATCTAAACGTACTATGAAAGAATCAGAAGCCTTGGATAATTTTCTAACTTTTCGATATCGAAAACATTTTCGCGGTTATTTTTAAATGTCAACCATTTTTCCTGATTTTACAAATTGTAGCACCTTAGTTTGATGTGTACTGAAATATCTACTGTATATCAAAGAAACACATGTTTTGCCTAATTTTCGAAGTTTTCGATATCGAAAACTGGGCGTAGTTATTTTTCGAAGTCATCCAAATTTCATTTTATTACAGTTTTCAGCGTGTTATCACTGCGGTATGCTGGAAAAAAAGTAATGGCTATTTTCGAAACTTTCGAAGTCGAAAAATGGGACGTGGCTGCAATTCGATTTTACCACCATTTTCTTGTGTATTTAAAAATTCGGTGCCAACCTTGATTTTTTGTATGTAGCCTTAACAATATACAGTTGCGTTCACGCTGCTCCAACATGCTGTAAAAACGCAACTGGGTATAAAAATATAAGGACGATTGTAATAATGAACACAATTTCGTTGTTGTAGTTATTATTACACGCTTGTATTGTTGACCATTTGCTATTTTCGTAGTTGTTGTAATGTTAAATCTTTGCTACTTCGCACTGGACATTTTTCCAGTCCATTAAATTCTGACTCGTTGCGACTGGACATGACTTGACTGGACATGCACAACCATTATTATTATTATGCAAAATATTGGTCAAAGAGCCAAACAGTGCAAGAAAGGGGAACAGCGCCGAGAAAGGACGAGGTGAGCTGAGGCTGCGAAAGCACTGTTTGTGTATTTATGTGTGCGAGTGGTGTGTCTTTTGGCGCATTCTGGCTAACCACAACCACTACTAATAATATTACGAGAACATATTTTTGTATGTGTGTGTTTGTGTGTGTGTGTGTGTGCTTGTACATTTACGTTTATAAATTTTCATAGTGACCATACAAGGTTTGCATTATAATGATAATAATATTCTGGTTTAGTGCGTCGCCACTATTGAGTGGCTTGTTGTACTTACCATTGTGTGGAATATGGCGCTATTTGTTTGCTGCACGAGATGGTGTAAGTGGGTGTGTGTTAAGTGTGTTAAGTGTGTTTGTGTGTGTGTGGATACGAGTGTATCTTGATGTTGATATTCGAGTCCAATTTCAGCTCTCAAAGCAATTGCATGCATATCTTGGACTTATTTAAGTTAGTCACACACATTCATATCCCTGTAAAAAACGTTGGAGCATCAGAGTACTCCAACACTTATCCTCATTCATATAAAAAAGGTGGTCCAAATTACATAGCGATGTCCGGTGATTGGATCACCTAATCCTATTCGGAGTACCATTTACTTTGCTTCTGAATAGTCTATAGAGCACCTACGTTGGAGTACTTTGAAAATGCTGCCAAAAGATTACTCTATAGAGTACTCTAGACAAAAGCGAGAATGGGAGTATGTGTTCTTCTGAGGACCACCTACTCCCGCTCTCGCTTTGCTGTTGAATACTCTATAGAGTAATCCCATGGGAGTATTTTGAGAGTACTCTCACGTAGGTGGTCTATAGAGTATTCAAAAGCAAAGAAACGGAGTACTCCGAGATGGATTAGGTGATCCAATCACCGGACATTGTCATGTAAATTGGACCACCTTTTTTATATGAATGAGGATATGTGTTGGAGTACTCTGATACTCCTATAGGAGTATTCTATGGAGTATGAAACGGAGTATTTCCGTTTTTTGCAGGGATACCCTAGAAAACACGCACACGCACCACGAACACATACACACACATATTTATGCACTTAGGAAGAACATGAAATGTTTAGGCGCTGAGTACAAGTGTCCTTTGACACAAAGCAAAGAAATAATGGCAGAACCAAGTAAATATATAAACTTAATATTTATTACATATACGTATGTATGTAAATATATATATGTATAAGCATAAATTTACAGTAGCTGCCAAATGGTAAAGTTTTTTTTTTAATTTTAATTTTAAAAACAACTTGAGTTGAGAATTTTTTTGAATCCTAAAATTGTCATAAAAGTAATATTTATAATATTTTCTTAACTATCACAAAGAGTTAAATGAACCTTCTAAAATTTTTGCGAAAATTAAAAACTTTTTGGAAAATTTATCAAAAATTAAAAAAACATTTTAATATTTAAAAAAATTATTAATTTATTTATTAATTTTTTTTTTTTGCAAACTAAACATTTGAATTTTTTCTTCATTTAAGTCAATCTTCAAAAGACATACAACAATAAAAATTTTATTTTTCACTGCTCAACTAAAAAATTTAATAAAATTTAAAAGAATTCTTAAAGATTTTCAAAAATTAAAAGTTTTATTTTTTTATCATTAAATAAAGTAAAATTTTTATTTCTTACCTAAAACAAATAATTAAATGAATATTTTGAAGTCCTGCAAAAATTTAAAAATTCACCAAAATTATAAAAACTAAAATGTTTAAATGAAATTATAATATTATTATTTTTTTTTTTCAAACTAAACATTTCACGTCCTATGACTATAAACGAAATTTAAAAATTCCCCAAAATTATAAATATTAAAATGTTTAAATGAAATTATATTAATTTTTTTTTTTTTTTTCAAACTAAACATTTCACATACCATGACTATAAACGAGCTCAAGGCCAATAATAATAATTTTTTTTTATTTATGAAAATTATTAATGTTGTTATTTTTTTATTAATTATTAAAAGTTTTTATTAGAAAAGAATAGGAAAATTTTTAGAGACAACCGAAATAGCTTTTCTTATAGTTCTATTTCGAAGGCTGCTAGACTTCTTCATCAGAGAAATTTTGCCAGTTCAACATTTTTTCATTTAAGACTCTCTTTAAAAAACTTTGAAAAATTCCAATTTTATTTTGCACTGCTCAACTAAAAAATTTAATAAAATTTAAATGAATCTTAAAAAATTTCAAAACTTTAAACTTAATTTTTTTATTTTGTTTTTTCGTACGCCATAACATTACCATAAAATAGACTTTCCATTTCTTATCAAAAACAATTAATAAATTGTATATTTTCTTAGTTCGATCTCAAGGCCATATATATTAAAAAAGAAGAGAAAATGCTCCCAGTTTAAATATATATGTATAGAAAAGAAACTGGAAAAATGTTTTCTTCTTTTTTAATATGTATGGCCTTAGTAAATAAAATTATAAATTTATTTGTTTTTTTTTTTTTGTTTTGTAAACTAAGCATTAGAACTTCTTTTTTCATTTAAGACAATCTTAAAAAAACTTACAAAAATAACAATTTTATTTTTCACTGTTCAGCTAAGAAATTTAATAAAATTTAAACAAGTCTTAAAAAATTTAAAACACTCAAAATTTTGTTTTCTTATTTTATTTTTTCGTACGCCATAACATTACCATAAAATGAATCTCTTACTTCTTACCTAAAACAAATTATTAAATGCATATTTTGAAACTGTGCAAAAATTTCCAAATTCTTAAAAATTTATCAAAATTATAAAAAGTTTAAATATGTAAAAAAAATTATTTCAATTTTTTCTCCAAACTAAACATTTGGTTGCTCAACTAAACATTTAATCAAATTTAAATGAGCCTTAAAAAATTTCATAATCTAATTTTTTTATTTTTTTCCTAAAACTCATAATTTATAATAATTTTGGAACTTTTTCGAAAATTTACCATTTTTTTAAAAGTGTTGAAAGTTAAAAAAAAATTAATACAACTTTTTAATTTTATTCATTTTATTTTTTCCAATACTAAGCACTTGAAATTTTCTTCGTTTTTTTCATATATTCTTTAAAAACATTGAAACAAATAAAAATTATATTTTTTTAAAGCTCAACTAAAAAATTTATTGAGATGTAAATGAGCATTAAAATATTTCACAATTCCAATTTTTCATTTCCTACCTAACAAATTAATTTATTAATAGTTTTAAAACTTTGGAAGTATTCAAAACTTTTTAAAAAACTTTCAAAATTAAAAAAAGAAATGTAATAATTAAATATATTTAAAACAAAATTTTTTGTATTAAATTTTTTTTTTTCCTTAATATAATTTTCTAAAAAATTTACAAAACCAAAAAGAAAAATTATTATTATTGCCTTGAGCTCGTTTATAGTCATGGTACTTTGCCAAACAAAACATTTTTTTTATAGCTCAACCAGCCTGGAAAAATTTCTAAACTCAAATATAAGTTTTCTAAATAGCATCGTCAGATATATCTAGAACAATATCAGTTGCGCCTAAAATCATACAACATTTAAACTCAAACTTATCTATTTTTGGAAAACATTCTAATTTTATAGCTACGAATATCAGAAAATGTTTAATCCTGTAAAATTGTTTAAGGGTCTCCTAGTTATTATGTATTGTCATCAATATGTAGCAGTTATTTAGCCTTAAAGCATAGTGCAGTATTTTCATTACATACTTTTAGGCTGACTGCATTCAAAATGTCACTGAAAACAGATAAAATTGGTCAAATGAGCTAGCGTTCCACATTAGAAGGCCATGGTTAACTAAATTTATCTCCAGAAATAACCAAAATAAAATCTGAGTTGCGCCTTAAAGTATGCAAGAATTAGTTGCAAAGTTCTCAAGTGGAAAATTGTAGAAGAATGCGTTTGGATTCTTTTGAATGGCAGTCACTGTAGCTTGCACTCACTATGATCCAGATATGTGTGTTAGGCTGCCCTAAAATGGCATACCATATTTCATAACATTTTTTCTAAACAGAATTATGTCAATCTAAGATAGATCTAATTTGTATACAAAAGAAGATGGTCAACATCTTTTTCAGCTTGTGGTCAACAAATACCACACTGCTCATATTAGTATAGTGATTGAATTACAACTAACAAGCACTGATGGAAACTTGATTACATAATAGTAGAAACAAAGTTTGAAGCCCATAATTAGGCGCTAAACTTTATGCAGTGGGAAGACGTACTTCAAGAATAGGAGATAGGTTAACAGACTTGACAAAAGAATACATGAAAGTACGTCAAGTTTGCAATAAGAAATCTTTGAGATAATTCATAGCCGTAAGAGTTTTGACAAAGGCCGCAATGCTGCGATTATTGTGTTATGCGCCTGAAAGTATGCAACATTTAAATATACTCCTGAGCCTTCAAATACGAGAACTGATTTAAATGCAAAATTGTGCGCCTAAAACTATGTACTTTTTCTAAAAATTACTCAGTGGCGGTTTGAAATTTTTACTAGGGTTTCAAGACGTTGCACCGTTGGATTTTTGGTCCACTTTGGTGGCAAAAAAAATTCCAGAAAAATGTATTCGTATGAAAAGCGTTTGTTCGATTTTCTTACAGTTATTCTCACGACAGGCAAAAAACTCTAGCAATCAAACCACTTCGAGTGCATGACAGACATGAGTAAAGTCGTGGTACGAAATTTTGCATACTTTTAGGCGCATGTTTTACATTAATTCGAACTTACATGAATTTGGCTGAAGTCCTTCATAATTACCTCGTTAAAACTAAAGTAAAGATAAAAACAAAAATAATTGTGTTAAATTGCTTCTTAAACACTCATCCCAGGTTGGATGTGTCTGCAGAAAGAAGTTCAAGCAATGGTCCAGGTTGGATCTGTCTGCAGAAAATAATTTAGCAGTGGTCTGATATGTAAACCAAATGAGTGCTGCCTTACTATCTATATGGATATATGTTGTTAGTCCTCTCCCTGACTCTTTCGTCAATAGATCACATACCTTCTACTTACTGAGTCTCGAAGTTGAACTAGTAGGAAGACTTCTACTTACTCTGAAGAACCTGCAGCTCTCACACTGGAATCTATTTTCGACTCAGCGGTGTAGAGCAACAATCTTTCTGTGTTTTGAACTAATTCACGGAGACTGCGCTGGGCGAGGTAATCAGAATACGAGAACACAAATTGATTTTCACCCCACCCCCAGGAAAAGATACAGTCTTTGTCAGGCAGAGAAAGAGACATAGGCACCTGCGGATTTCTTTTTTCTATCTTCATTAAAGGAGCTTAGCGACAAAGTTTGTCTAAGGTCCTCGGTCTGGCCAGATTAAAGCAGACACCTGCATGGCCTTGCGAATCTTTGGGTTCCTATTCATAAGCCATTGGTTGAGCCCCTTAAAGTGCTGTATACTTTTCACTTTTTACTGCTGAGCCCTCTCTTCTCATTAACTTTCCTTTTAACTCTAGAAAGTTACAAAATACACCTCTCAAAAATCACCCCCTACGAGACTAAATTTGACCCAATATAAACACAAATCAAACTCATATGTGTCCAACAGTGCAAACTCTCCCGCACCCACCCTCCCACAAGTGCCATAAGAACTATAAGAAGCCCTCTTGAAGTGAAAGCTAACTTAAAATTGCAAGTTAAGAGTGTCGGCAGTTACGCTTTGAGGAAGCCGCCTTCCTAGACGCACAGCAAGGCAAGACGCTCGAAACTTCTTAGCAGTCCATATGCGTGTGCTTGTGTTAGTGTGTGTGTGTGTGGCTAAGGATGAAGGATGTATGCGCTTTAGTACTTGAGCAGTTCGGAGCTTTAGTACTTTTATACTTTTCTACGCTTCACAATTCGGTGATAATCTGCTGCACTTGGGTTTCCTGCTCACTTTTGTTGCTACTAAGTATGAGCTCGAGATCCACTTCATTCACACCAAAAAAAAATAAAAAATTTCAAAAGGAAGTTGGCTGCAGTAAAGTCGGTGCACACGGCACCTACTAAAGATGTGGCGAGGTAGGGCACTGACAAGCACATATTGCATATTTACTTTGTATATTTTTGTTGTTGTTGTTAAATTTATGCTCACTTATGTCATATCCTTGAGTGTCCTTATTTATTAAATAAACCACAACAACGCTAAAATGTGCAACAAACAGCCAACTAAACAACACAATTAAGCAACACTCGTGGAGATTCGGCCACACAAAAGGCAAGCGCCACTCAAAATCTTAAGACAACTGAGAGAAGCTTTGAAGTTTTTCCGACCGCAGTTGTGGCTGTGAGAAGGAACCTTGAAACAAGAGTTGTGGACGAAAGGAAAGTAGAAGCGTAGAACCTTGAAACAGCAATACTGAAACCGGAACTGAACGCAAGCTAACAACGGTCACGAAACCGGAACTGAACGCAAGCTAACAACGGTCACGAAACCGGAACTGAACGCAAGCTAACAACGGTCACGAAACCGGAACTGAAACGAAACCTGGAAATCATAACAGAAGATGGAACGGAAATCGAAACAGAAACCGGAACAGAAACCGAAATCGGAGCTGACGCGTAACCTTCAGTTGGGATGCAGACCTTAATTGAACCCAGAGCAGATGTTGAAACGGAACCTGGAAATCGAAACGGATGTCGAAACTGAATTTTAAACCGAAGCGGTACCGGTAACCAAAACAAGAACTGACGCGAAAACAGGAACTGACACGAAAACTGGAATCGGACACGAAACTGGTACGAACCGAACCTGGAAATGGAATAGTAAGCCAGAACAGACTTCGCCACCTTAACAGAAATCGCAGGTAGAGGAGAAACCAGAACCTGTAATGAGACGAAAATTGAAGCTGGAACTCCAACTAAAACGCGAATTGAAAAGGTGAACGAAGCGAAACCAAAATTCAAACTGGAAGTGCTTCTTGAGTTGGAACCGACAATTAAACCGAAACGGCCATTGCAACCGAAACCGGAATCGAAACAGGAAAACGCATTTGAAATCGAAACTGGAAATATGATCTTAAACCCCAACCAGAATGGAAGCTGGAAGGGAAAGGGGAAAACAAACTGCAATAGAAATTCCAAACGAAACTTGTACCGAACCCGGCATGGAAACATGAACCTAAAATGAATGGAAACAGGAGCTGAGAAAGAAACAGAAATTGGAAATGGCACTGAAAGCTGGCTCAGAATTGAAATCGGAAACGAAACTGGAATCGAAATGGTAGATAAGCTGGACCCGAAATCAAAACTGGAAGTGCTTCTTAACCTGGAACCAACAAGGAAAGCTAAACTGTAATGGCAACCGGAACCCGAACTGGAATCGAAAGTGGAAACCTAATTGAACCGAAAGGGAAAACCAGTCTTAAAGCGAAACCAGAATTGAAACTTGAAAGGAAACTGGAACCGAAATTGCAAGCGAAACTTTAACCGAACCCGGCACAGAAACAAGAACCGAAAAGGAATGGAAAAAAGAGCTGAAAAAGAAACAGCAACTGGAAACGGAAACGGAACTGCAACCTGGCCTAGAACTGAAATTGGAAACGAAACTGGAATCAAAATTGAAGATAAGCTGCAAAATAAATGAACTAAACCGAAACGGGAGGTAAAACTAGAACCGAACCGGATGAAATGACACATAAAAGAAACTAGAGATGAAACTTGAAACGCGGCCGGAAACGAAGTTGTACACTGAACTGGAGCAGAGAATAAAGTTGAGCCCAAACGTTAAGCAAACTTGGAACCGAAACTGTAAACGAAACTTCATTACGAATTTCGAATGGAAGGTAATACCGAAACTGGGAATGGAACTGTAACCGGAACGGGGAATCCACACTAGAAGAGAAACGGAAAGCGTGAGAGTATATACAACTAAAACTGACTAAAAAGCAGAAGGAAGCAAATCAAATTCTAAATGGGATAGACAATCAAATCCGAAACCTAAATAAAATAACCGGATTCGAAATGGTAAAAAAACTCAGCCTCTCTATAAACTCAAATCTAGACCCAGACCGAAACAGACAAACATTTGGACTAAAAATCGTCATATAACCAATTTACTGAATTCGAGATTCATTTGACTTTTCTACTCTTCCTTCAACCTTCAACCAACCCACCCTCAAACGTATGAAAGTCTTGCCAACAGACTTCTTACTGACTTCACTTCACCTTTGCACATACTTACTTACAGTTCTTGTATAGCGCTGACAGCGACACCTATGCTCATTACCTTACATTATTATTAACATCAAACATCTTAGCGTGCAGCGCCATCTATAGTCGGTTTTTGTAGATAACCCACAGCTACTTACTTACTGTTGAGCTGTGAAGTGGCGGAGAAGTGAGTACGAACAGCGCGACGAAACAAAAACAAATAAGAAACGTATGTGTGTATGTATGTAAATAAGAAATGTGTGAGAACGATTGTTTGTGCTGGCTCACACTGCGCTGAGTTGAGTGATTGAGTCAGTTAACTGTTTATCAAGAAACTTCACTCCAATTTCAAAAGAATATTGTGAGCAGAAATTCTTAAGTACTCAGAGTTTGAAAACAGTGAACGGTATTTAACGCGCAAAGAATTGAGTAAACTTGATTCTTGTTTTGGAAGGCAATGGAGAGACCACTTGGCGCAGTAAGGATATTTTTTCAATTTAATTTATTTCACTAATTCTTCGATTGAAATCAACTTACAGAGTAGCATTTACAAATCGAAAAATCAAGAAACGAGATACATTGCTAATAAATTCCAGCTATATGTAATACGATTCAAGTTTCGCTCCCGAAACATGATCTCGGGAGTTCAAAAATAAAAACAAAATTCGTTAAATTCTCTAAGAGCCATCGAGATAGGTACAAGGTTATGCTAAATAGCTCTGATTACTTTGGCATGAAATGGATATTGTGCACGAAGAGTTCTGCACGGAACACTGAAGCTTATTTGTTCTCGAAGTTTGGGATAGTCAACAAAGCCACGTATTACATCGTATATGAATTTCAGAGTTTTGGATAGCACGCCTGGGCACAAGCGACTGCATGCTCATAAGGAATTAGCGGGCATTGTAGTTGATCATCAAGATTCAAAGGATTGCGACCTGGAACTCTCCTTCAGACTACCTGATCATTGTAGTGTGTTCCCGGCTGAGGTCTCTGCAATCATGGAGGCCACAGCGTGGATAGGACAAGACACTACTGGCAAGGAAGTCTTTATTTTCAGCGACAGCCAAGCATCTATTAAATCACTTGGCTCTAACTCATTCAATTCTGAACTAACGCTAAACTGTAGCCGATCTCTCCAAGAGATGGCCAAGCAGAACTGTGTGAACCTTACGTGGGTCCCAGGTCACAGGGACATTGAGGGAAAGTGTAGGGCAAATGAACTTGCTAGGCAGGGCACTACCAAGCAGGTTCTTCCTGACAAAGAACGCGTGGGTATACCCTTTGCCACATGGAGGCTACTGCTAAAAGAACATACCTATCGACTAGCCAACGAAAGATGGAAACAAACTCCAGGGTGCAAGATATCCAAGAAACCCTGGCCAAAAAGGGATTACAAGAGGTCGCGACAAATCTACAACCTAAAAAGGGCTGATATTTCCAAGCTAACAGTAATACTAACTGGGTCCCCTATCGAACGAAGAGGAGGAGACGGTGGAGCACCTCGTCCGTAACTGCCCTTCACTTAGCGGCGTTGGGCGGCGCTTCCTGGGAGCTCCCTTCGCCAGATTGTGGAGTATGACATCAAGTACTTGATGGCATTCATGAAGTCTTCAAATTGGTTCGAAGAGGAGGTGAAACGGTGTCGCTACGTGGTATCACAACGGGCCTTCTGACAATGGCCTAAGTGTGCCCTCATGGCAGCCACTTCAACTTAACCTAACCATCTTAAAAAGGGTGAAGGACAGACAAAAACTGTTTTTGTCTAGTCTAAAAAGTGCTCAAAGATGGCATGATAAAATCAGTCGGAAAAATTTCCTTCTTCATATTGGATAGGAAGTAAGTAACACAATTGTTGAAGATTTAAGTTCAAGCTATGGCCCTGCCATCAGAAACTGTAGACCCAGACAGATTTTAATATGAGTCAGCTGCTTGTCAAAGCTACATGCTGTAGGGGCAAAAGTATAACAGCGAGCGTATCTGTCTCACTGGACAAGCTATAAAAGCATCATGAAAACATTACTTAAACTAGATTCCAACAGAAAAATATTGCTCCTGTAAATCTTACCTAAATGCTCTAGTTACTGGCAAGAATGCCTTTCCGAACCAGTCTTTAATAGGCACTAAAGAACAATTTTGCTATGAAAGCTCAAGGAGTTTAATTCCAATAATGAGAAACTGGCACAGAAACCCAACCGATCTCAGAACGCTTTATCGCATGAAATGGCTTAAGAATTCCAAGCGGGAAATGTTGGTAATGGACTTCGCCCCTTTCAGCCCTCTAATTTCTAAAGACCTACGTATGGCGCACGTTAAAAAATTTAAAATACCGTCACTGCATTGTTCGCATTTCAAAGAGCAAAAATTACTTTCCGAGAGCGCGTATAATGTAGAGAGTAGGGATGCGAATCCCGGGGACAGAGATCACATGTTTACAAGGGTGCCGAAAATCCCGGAATTGCTTTTAAAATTTACACAAAGCGCATCCCTTAACAATTCGAAAATTTTGATCAAAAAGTTCAAAATGTTTGAAAAATTTTTGATATGGCTATATTATGCAAAAAAAAGTGTCTCATTTTGAATAAAAAAAATATTTTGAAACCCAATTATTCCATATATATTTTAAGGTTAGATAGTTTCTGAAACAATTTCTCCATTTACGCCAAACTTAATTATTGCAGAATAGTGAATTTCGAAATCGCGGGACTAATCGCTTGCTGTGTGAATTTTAAATCAAATTCCCAAAAATCTCGAAATAGTAAAAATCCAAAAAAGTAGCATCCCTAGTATAATATCTACAAGAAAGAATGAGCTCATATGCTGATCATAGACTATAAAAAAAAAGTTTATATTAAAAAGAAGATAAAAAATCAGGCGGAAATTTAAAGCGAATCGAAGTATCTTATCAACATACTAAAAAGTATGTAATACTGTAACATATACTATTTGTTATCATCTCAAAGTCACTCATATTGAAGAAATCAAAAAAAAATGTACACAAATTGGAGATAAGTTCTAGGCCAGCAAACCTGTGGCCAACTTAGGTTATGATAGCCAGATACTGCTTGTATATAATTAAATCTGTTACTAAACGAATTTCTATTTCATATCATCATTCATATCATCAATCAAACTTCGATATCAATTGAGTTTGTTAGTTGTTCAGGTACTTTGGAAATTGGAGTTTTATCACGGGATCCCGAAACTAGCTATGAGCATTACATATTTACACAGGGTTCACTTTGAGTAGACAGGGTGTCAGTATCGTTAATTATTTATGTATCTAAAATCGATACTAAGCATTCTTGAGCTGCTCTAAATGATTAATAACTAATAAAGGTTACCTGCAGGGAAAGTTGGTTTTAAAAATATAAGTGAATAAAAAAAATTTTAGAGTACAAAATGACTCATACCATTACTCTAAGTCGATAAGAATTATAAAAATTCGATTGAAACGTTTTACATTCGAGTTTTGTGCTCAGCGAGAGTTATGAGATGTGTTTACACAAATGTTTTAGCTAAAGTAGTAGTTAGAGTACCAAATGACTCATTATAGTACTCACTAACAACAATTATTCAAACTCGATTTTGTGCTCAGCGAGCGTTATGAGATGTGACTATACAAATTTTTTAGAGTACCAAGTAACTCATTAGAGTACTACCCTTAGGGTACCAAATGACTCATACCGGTGGTCTAAATCGATACAAATTATAAAAATTTAACTAAAACATTTTATATACAAGTTGCGTGTTCTGATCGTGTTATGAAGTGTGACTATACAAATTTTGGTATTTAGAGTACCAAATGACTCATACCAAAACTCTAAATAGATAAAAATTATTCAAATTCGATTAAAATATTTTGGAGTCGAATCTTGGTCTCACATAGTTTGAAGAAGAGTATCCATACAATTTTTTATAATATTTTTCCATAAATCGGTTCTAATGACTCAAAATTATGTTATCGATTTTAGACCAAAAATAATCGATGTAATCGATAATAAATATTATTGCATGTGTTCACTCAGTCTTTATAACAAAGTGGTAGCCTTATAATCACATCAATTCTTATAATTACAAGCCTTATAATCACATGACTAGTAGTAGTACACGTTAATTTTTGTCTATAAAAAGTTGAATTTAAAGCATCAAAATAGCCAAAGCGTGGGCATTCGTAAAATGATCTGATCCATCACTATAGTTTAATGTTAGATTTAATAATATCTGCATGTATAAATGAGAACTACGATAAAAACTCGTTATTGATTTGTGGTGCTCCAAATCGATATAATTTATCGTGAATATTCGATAATTAAAACTATAATATCTGTATGTAGCGAAGGGCTAAACCAATTTTATAGTAAGTATTTATATCTTGTTTACATCGATTTGTACGGGAAACTTTTGTATCAATCTCTTACTATTGCTTTCAAGGTACGCGATTATTTCAGAAAAATGTATCGATTATTTTTTTGAATCGAGTAGTATCAGATTGATTCAAAAGTAGATATTCTCTCTTCCTTCATGCCATTTTCGGCACCAATATTCTACTTTTTGATGCAAATGTAATTAATCGATTAAAAAAAAATATCGATCAAGTTTTTTGAATTCTGACAAATTGTCTAAATTAAATTGCTTATACATGTTTTTCATATTAAATAAATAATAATTTGCTAACTTTTTTTTGAAATCGCTGGATTACTGCAGAGATTCATATCAATAATAAAGCTATCGATTTCTAAAATAATATTTAATCTTCAAATTTTTAAGTTTTTACCATACACGTGCAAATTTATCGATAACGGCATATGTTCAGCTGATCTTAATCTTGTATAAGGAAATATCTAATTCTTACAAGAAAACTACTAGTTTCACATTTTGTTCAATACTAAATATCGAAAAGAAGTTTTCGATTACCGATAAAAGTCGATAAATATTTCAGCATCTATTTGCTTGTATTATTTTTAATAAGCAGCTAGAATACACATTTTTTTCACTCATACATTGATTATTTAAAGGGCAAAAACACAAAATTAACTGCAACGAAAATGACTCATCCCTATTGAACGCACTCTTTCGGGTTTGTCATCACAAAGATGCACACTTTTTATTTGTTTGACATTTTTATTTCTCGTTACAAGACCTCCTTAGCAAACTGAACTGTGAAATATTTTTTATCAAATAAACTTATCTATACGTCTGTAGTATTGACACATTTAGGGCCCTACTTTATTGAAGTACATAGCAATGGCGCCACATTGTCGCTGTTGTCAACGTCAAAGCACCGATAACTTTTATGGAAAGCTTAATAACGGTAGACTCCTTTCAAGGTGCTGCCATTCGCTGAGTAGTAGGATTTGATCATGAGATTTAGTGCAGCCAAGCCAGACACGATCACTATCAGTGCTGTACAATTCTTATCGGACACTTAACACTTATACTCGTATCATGCAATCGCTGAAAACAGTTAACTGCACTTCACTGACAACCTGCAAGTTCAGTACGATAGCAGACGCGAAAAGCGTTAGTGCAAAACAGGCGAGCAAAGGGAAGAGAAAAGTAGAGGAGTTTAGTTAGAAAAAAATATATATATATATAAAATCAGCTGACATTAAAGTTGTTCAAGCAACTGAATTTCGCAATGGGCAACCGGAAATCAAGAGTGAACGACAGTGGAAGTTTGCATAAAGTCGATATTTTTTCAAACGATAACTCAGAAGTTAGTCAATTAAAATACAATGACAGCAATAGCTGTCTATTAGCGGTACAATTTAATAGTGAGGTGGGTTGTATTGTGTTGTAGGGGAAATGTGTTGAGTTCGATTAAGTACGAGAGTGTGAAGGAAAGTGCCAAAGAGAAAAATTATCGAGCGCAAAGTGAGAGAAAAACCAAAAAAGAGAGAGCATTGATTTAGCTATACGAGTATGTTATATTGGTGCAAACTTACTATTTTTCACTACCCTCATTACACATATATTTATCGGAACAATCGATTGTATGGCGGCTATATGTTATATTGGTCCAATCTTACTGATTTTCACTACCCCCATTATATATGTTAAGAGTGCAAAAGCTGTTAAAGTTTACACTCCCAGCTTTTAAATTCAAAAAAGTTATAGCACAAAATCCGTTTATCGGAGCAATCGAACTCTAGAATCCGAGCCGTAGCCTAAATCACCATAGCAGGGAAACCCCAGCATAAAGAACTCTTCTTAGTGCTACCAAATTAAAATTATTCATTTTCCATTCCAGAAATATATAAAAGTCCTAAAATACAACAGCTCTAAAGATGAGTGGACGCCGTGTCACACAATTCCCGTCAAGGGACTCTTTCGCACCACAATCGTACAGAACTATATACTTTTCCATGATTGGTTACAAGGCATACGCGTTTGCTGTTATGATATAACAACGCGTGTTATACGCACCATCAAGCCGCTAAAGGAGAATCAACCTTGTTGGAGTTGTCATTGTGTAGCGGAGTTTGAGGATCGGCTCTACGTGATAGGCGCGGATGTTGAAGATGATCGGCGTGTGTATTGGTAAGTTCCAAGCGTTTCTTGTACAATTATAACAGACCTGTTAAATTTTATTAGTAATTAGTATTCAATTAATTAGACGGCCGTTTTAATTGGTAATGATTACTTTAATTGTTTTTCAAGAAAATTCAATTATTAATCGATTACGTTAAGAAATAAAATAATTTAAATTTTAAAAATTATCAAAAAAAGTTGTTTTGATTATTTTTTATTTTTATTTTTTTTTCAGCATAAAATACATTTTTCAAGAAATTTTTGAAAATAGGCGTGGCAACGCCCACTTTTGATTAAGTCAAATTTAGAAATGTTATTAATCATAAATCAAACACCATTCAAGATATCGAAATTCAGCACGCAGGTTTCCGGGTGTGCAAGGAATGTTCGAGCAAAAAATGGGCGAAATCGGTTAATGTCCACGCCCAGTTTTTTAACATAGTTCTGAAAAATTTTTTTTTTTAATTTAAAAAGCGATATTTCTACAACTAAGCAAGTTATATCAATCAGATTTTTCACACATAATAAGCTTTTTAAGAAAAACTCGACCGCAAACAAATTTTGTTAATTTTAAAGAAGGAGGCGTGGCGCCGCCCACTTTTCAGCATAAAATTTCTGCTATTTTCCAAGGCAATCGCTTATAATTAAATCTTGATATTTCAATGAAAATTGGTCAGCTGCTTGTCAGTAGTATATATTATTATACTCCTGCCGAAAACTAGCCAAATCTGGAGACACACAAGCAAAATAGTCGGGCACATAGTTAATAGCCCACTGCAATAGCGAAGTTATATATATCATTTGTACGTATGAGAAGAAAAAGAGCTAGTCCCATCAAAAAGTATACTGAAATGATCAGGAGAATGAGCTGAGTCTATGTAGCCATGTCCGTCTCTCGATACGTCTATCTATCTATCCGTCTATCTATTTGAACGCAAATACGAACTGAAAGTATTAAAATAGACCTGCGCAAATCGGGATGCCATAATAGATCACTACTAGGTATGTAATGTTCGGTTCCACCCGAACTTAGACTTCCTTACTTGTTTTTGGTTATTTTTGATTATTTAGGTTTTTTTTTTGATTTTTTTAATAATCGTAAAAAATCATAATTTTTTTTGTTATTATTTTTTTTAAATAAATAATTTGAAAATTAATAATTTGAAATTTAAAGTAATTGTTAATCAATCATTTAATTGATGCTTAAGAAAGTAATTAATCAAACCGGTAATCATTACGATTAGTAATCATTATTTAACAGTTCTGAATTAAAAAAAATATGTTCTGAATTGCCTCTCTCTCTTCCTCTCTACAGCTGGAACCCCACTACAGATGTGATAAACTCTGTACCCAATTTGATTACGGGTCGCACAAGAGCTGCCGCTTTGAAACATGGCGGTTACTTGTATGTCGTTGGTGGTCAAGTGGGCAACGTTGGACATTTCACGGATACAAATGCAGCTGAACGCTTTAATCCGCGCCAAAATCGTTGGGAGCTTTGTGCGCCAATGGAGCACGCACGTGGCGTACTAGCGGTAAGTGTGAAGATTTGATGGTTTCTTGCTGGTTTCACAAAACAATAAATTTTCGTTTCTTTTTTGACAGCTGGCCTCTGCTGGTGACTGCATTTATGCGTTAGGCGGCGACTGCGCGGATATACCCACAAACATAGTAGAGCGGTACGATACGCGTACTAATAAGTGGACTGAGGTTGGTATTAAAGAAATTTGTTGAAGCGAAGTGAACGTAGAGAATCAGATTGGAAGGGACCCCATCTAAACAAGTCTGGGTGACGATCACCAGAGGCAACTGTCAACCCTACATTGAAGGAGCTGGAGCAAAATTTTGATCTTCAATCTCTTGACTGTAAACTTAAATTTTTCATCATTTAACCTTGATTTTCGATCTTTGTCTTTTTTAATCTCTGATCTTTGACGTTTGATCTTCGAACTTCAATCTTTGGTGTATGATCTTTAATCATCTATGACCTTATCTTCAATCTCAGCTTATCAGTTTTGTCCTTTGATCTTTATTTCTTGAGTTCTGATCTCTAACCTTTGGTCTTAGATTTTTTTACATTTTATGCATAGTCCATGATCTCTGGTCATTGATTTTTGAAATTCTATCTAACACTTTCGATCTTTGATCGCTGATCTTTATTTATCTACTATCTTTGATCTCTAACCTTTCCACGTTTTTCCTTGGTCTCTTATCTTTATACGTTGATGAAGAATTAAATTTGATTCTGACTTTTATCTCTTACATTTGGTTTCATATATTTTACTTATTATCTCTTCTCACAACTTTCAGATCACAGCAATGCCTATACCAAAAGTTTTTGCCGCCACTGTTTACTTTAATAATCAACTAATGGTCTGTGGCAACTCCAGCACAAGCGAGGATTGTTCCATCATTGACGTATTCGATGAGGCGACCAATGAGTGGAGTCGCAAAAATAATATGCCAACAGAAGGACCTTTCTCATATATCCTAGCGACGCCCCAATGGACTAGGCAACTGGAGTCGCTTAAGGAATTTTGAAATATCATACAATTAAATTAGAATAAAAAAATTTTAATTAAAACAGAAAAATTACAAACTGGAAGCATGCAGGTGTGTAATTTGAAAACTTAAAATAAATTTAAAAATCTTATAAAAATCGTATTTTAAAAATTTAAATTAAATGAAATTTTTTAAACAAGTTATTTTATATGTCTTCTATATTATATATTTTTTTGTTTTAGATTATCCATTCTTTTACAATAAAAATAATTTTTTTGGTATTGTTACATCAATTTTTTTATTTTTTTTTTTATTTCCTTATTAAATTGCGCATATTTTAAGTGTTATTTTGATTCATCGAATTTAAAAAGCAAAAAAAAATTTTATTTTCAAACAATTTATATTTCGTAACTGAAATTTTTTTTCAAGGTTTCACACAACTTTAATTTTGCAAAAAATTTAAAGTTTTTTTTACTTCTAAATATATGTTGTTCTTAATTTTGAAAATATATGTAAATTTTGTTTAGTTTTGTTTTTTTTAATTTTTAATCGAATTTAGGTAACTTGCTGTTCTATTCTCAATTTTGTTTTATTACTGAATTGTTTTTTTTTGTTTTTTTTTTAAGTTTCTAATTTTTTTTAAGGTTTGACAATTTTTTTTTAAATTTTTTTAAAGTTAGATTTGTCAAGTTTACAAAACTTTCTATTTGCTACTTTAATGTACAAATTAGTTTTTTATTGTATTCAATTTAAAATTAAAATTAAAAATAAAATTTTTTACTCCTTCATTATTTTTCCACTTTTATTAATAATTAAATTTTTATTTGCTTTCTATTTTTTTTAAGTGTGACAATATTTTATTTAGTTTTAATATTTGCTTAGACGTTTAGACGTTTTCAAATTTGCTAAATTTTCCTTTTTGTGTTATTGCGTAAATCCAATTTTGTTTTTTTCTTGATTTTTTGATAAAGGAATACATTATTAGAAAATTTTTAAAATATCTTATATAAAGTAAAATCAGAAATGAAATTGGTACCTTTTTCTTTTTTCACACTTTGTGATTTTTTTAACCCCTATTTTTTGAAGGTTACAAATTTTTTTATTTTATTTAATTTTTTTAAATTTAGACTTTTCCAATTTAAACGATTTTCTATTTTTTTGTGACTTTAATATATAAATAAAATTTTTTTCTTTACTTTTAATTATTTTCTTTGATAAAGTTTTATTTTTTTGATTTATTTTGCTTTGTTGATTTTTCGACAGGGTAGAAACTTATTTTTTTGAAATGTTCAAAATTGTTTTATCTAATATAAAATTTTATATAATTTGTTTTTTTAATTCTCCTCCTACTCTCCTACCTTTCAAATTGTTTTCATTTCGTTTTTCATGAAGTTTGACTACATTTTATTATATGAAAATAGCTGGTTTTGGTTTAAAAAATTTTCATTTTTTTTTTTTGATTTTTTAATAATTTGATTAAAACTATTTTCTTTTTCTAAGTTTTAAACATTTTCTAATTGTAAACTACAATTAAAAATTATATTTTAAACCTTTTTTCTCTATTTTGTTTCTTGTTATTATTTTCGAAGGTTAAAAATTTGTAATAAAATGTATCTCTTTTTAAATAATTTTTGGTATTTCAACTTCTTTATTTCTTTACTAATTTGCTATGATCAAGCTTAATTTTTTTCCTACGTTTTGAACATTTATTTAACTTTATATTCGAACTTAAAATTAATTTCTTTCTTTTTTCCATTATGATAACGAATAAAATTTATATTTATATTTTATATTTTATTTACATTTTATTCTGTTCATAAATATTTTTTTTTTCGATTTTTATTGCAGGTTTTTAGTTTTTTATTTTTTTTTTTTATATTTAAAAAAAAAAACTTTTTTCATATTTAGGTATTTTTTTTTACAAACCTTCCAATTTTTTGGTACTTCACTGTGTTAATTTTTTTTCTTTTTCTTTAATTGCTTGATCAATAAATTTTGAAAATATTTTGTCTTTAAATTTAAATTAAAATTTTATTTTTTACTTTTTTCATAAACTTTCTTTACTGTTAATAAAATTTGCTCATAATAAATAACTTTTTTTCCTTTTTTTCAAATTGTTTTTTAATAATTTGGAATTTTTTGCACTTCTATACATAAATTACACAACTCGAATTTTCATTAATAAAACGAACTTACAAATTTCAGGAAAAACTGTGCTTCTTAAAAAATTCGTCGAAATTTAGACTAAAATTATGTTTAAAGCCATAAAATTTTCAGTTGAAATTTAAAATGATTTCATTTATTTTATTGCCTGAAACAATATTTCGTTTTATTAATTCACAGCAATTTTTTATTCATAGTTTTTCAATACATTTTCATGGTTTTAATAGTTCTTTTGTAGTTTTATTTTGCAATTTTTTTTTTTGCGAACCAACGAATTTTTGAGCAACCGAAAATTTGTGGCACCAACAAATTTCGCCATAAGCTGCTACTGCACCTGCAACCAGCACAACCACACACACACCTATACGGAAACTATGAATTTTGTAATATTTTTACAAACGTTGCTTTTGTTTTGCCGCGTTGTTGTATGAAATAAAAACTTATAATAAAAAGGGCTTACAAAAAAAATTCCGCTATAAAAACAAAAGCGCCCACTTGCATATGCACATACATTTTCACGAGTACACGCTTGCCTATTCATCTATACGACTGCACATACTAAATTTGTTTTTGACCGATTAAAACGCTTCCAGGCAATTTGGCATTGAACAAAACCAATCGCAGGTAACATGATGAAATATGAGCATAAACAATGTACAAAAACAGAAAAAAAAATATTGAGGTGCTGTTGCCTCATAAGGGTTGGCAGTATGTGGAAAACTTTTGGAGGTTTCCAATTTTTGAGCTAAACATTGCAGGACTAAAACATTGCAGGACAGGAGCAAATTTTATTTTGTTAAGAAATGGGGGACTTTTTACAAAATGTTTATCAAAATGTGCAAATAAAAAAATTTCCCCAAAAATATCCCTTTTGGGAATTTGTTTTCAGCATTATTGACATTTTCGACGAAAACTGTAAAGTAAAAACTGTTTTTCCGGTAATAATCATAAAAGCGTTATGGAAGGAAAAATGTATGACTAACATAAAAAAATTTCCTTAAAACTTCCCTTTTGGGAAATATCTTTTATTTCTTATTTTGCAAGGAAAATGATATAATTTATAAGAATTGAAAAGAAATATACGGTATTTTGGCGAAAAGAAAATAATATCCCTCAAATTTCCTTTTAGGGAAATTTTAGTTTGTTTTGCATTCGAGTACAAAAGTGATGTATTATGAAAGTTTTGAATTGAACTGAATTTTTCTTGAATTGAAACGACTTAAGCGATTGTAATTTTGAAATCCGTATTATGTGCCCTGGAAACTTTCAGAAAAACATTTCAAAAACCCAAAATCCTCAATTTGGGAAATTTTTTCTTGAATGCAAATAGTGAACCCCTTTTTGAACGAGAACAAGTTTAAGGTCTTTTTTCTAACAAATAATTTTTCGAGCCGCTGGAACGAAGTGAGTGTTTTGTTTTTCTGATATAAAAGAATTTTCTTAAAATTTCTTTTTTGGGAAAATTAATTTTATCTAGTATTTCTTTAAAAAGTAACGAGTTTACTAACGTGAAAACGAGTATTTCATACTTTTGCAAAAAATAAAATAATTTCCCTGAAATTTCCTTTTTGGGAAATTTAGTTTTGTAACACTTCAAGCACAAGCGTGCTGTATTTCAAATTTTTAAATGAGCTATCTAGTAGCCAAGTAAACAAATTTAACTTAGTAAAAGAAAGTATTTCGAATTCCAAAAATTTGCTCCCAAAAATTCGTAAATGTTTGGCAACTCTGCCCATCAAGCCTGCCTGTAGCACTATAAATGCTTCAACTATGCTACTTTTTGCCTACCCGAAAATATTTATATTCGAGCGTATGCGTTTTAGTATGCATTTGTTTTTCAAGTTTATCTACAGAATATTAGAAAATCGTGATTTTAAAAATTTCATAGCAATTTCCATACAATGCAAATTCTCTTTTCAACAACAGTACTTTTTTTTCAGCCTAAAACTCTACTGCACAAACATGCAGTTTCAATACATACATAATTCTTGCATGTAACAGCAGTTTGTTATTTGTTTTTTTTTTTCAAAAATTTTCCATTCACAATTTTTGTTGAATTTTGAATATGAATATTTGAATCAACTACAAATTCGCTGAGCAATAGCCATAACGTGTTGCATATTTTTAGTTGTAGTTTAAAATCGCTTAATGCAGCGCACACACCAAAGCAAATAAATGTTTTGCAATAACAAAATGTTGAAAAATATTCAATTTGAATTTCAAATGATATTTGAAAGCGTGTTGAAGTGCAACGAATCTATTCACGGGGCATTTAAAAGTTATTTTAAGCGCCTAAAAATATGCAATGGTGTGCGTGTGTGTGCGCGTGTGTGTGCATTTAAGGTGCATGTTTTTGAATTAGCGTAGCTTGTAAGCGCTTATAACAGATTTCGTAGCGAAAAAAAGGGTTTGAGGTCTGAAAATAGTTGGATTTTAAAGTTTTTAAAGACTTTACATGTTTTGGAAATTATTGAATGAACTTTTGGAGATTTTATTTTAAGAATTGAGTACTCCTTAAAGATTTGTCCTTGCAGAACAAAAATCACATTTAGTAAAAATTTAGCTGGCTGTCATTTACTTCATAGAAGCATTTGTTTGTTCAGTTCGTTTTATGTCATTCTTTGGGTTCGGATCCTTTAAAGAACTCTCAGCGGAGAGTTTACTTCAATAGGTGATACTAACTTCACCTCCACTACCTCCATCTTTAGTAAAGTAAAAAATTTTTATGTGGTGTTTTAAGTTGATCCAACTACAGTGCAATAGAAATTAAGTCCTTTGGGACACCCGCTAGCCAGACTCGCGCTCTCGAGTATGTAACGGAAAGCTTTAATTGGAATGCTTCCCAGAACGCCCACTACTCCTCGAACTGAACTACGATAATAGGATATTGCTGCCTAAGGAAGCTGAAGGAATACCTAGCTACGTACTAGACCTCCTAGAACTCTTTTGGAGTGCAGTTTATCTGGATTCTTACACATAGAGAGCCCGGGTTGGTAATCAAACCAGACATTCTTATCTTATAACTTTAAACGAGTTATTCTTGTATATTTGTATATCCACTACTATCTCAGGAACGACTGAAATTTGGTATATGGGTAGTAGTTTGTTTTAAGATTTTTTACTTTGGTGTTGCCACTTGGGGTTGTTCACAGGGTTGCCACCTATATCAATTTTTTTTTTAATATTAAGCAATATATGGAAATATGGGTATCAAATGAAAGGTATTTTAGGCCGTATACCAACCAAAGTATTTTCGAGTAGAGTTGCCACCTAGGGTTGCCACCTGACCGCATTTTATTTATTCCTTCAGATATCGACCACTATCTCGGGAACGGCTAAACCGATTTCGATGAAATTTGGTAGATGGATAGTATGCTTCCTTCTAAGATTTTTTACTTGGATGTTGCCACTAAATGAAGCTTAGAGGGTTGCCACCTTTCCGATTTTTTTTTAAATATAAAGAAATATATGGCAATATGGATATCGAACGGAAGGTATTTTAGGCCGTATACCAACCAGAATATTTTTAAGTAGGATTGCCGCCTAGGGTTGCCACCTGACTGCATTTTAATTATTCCTTCTTATATCGACCACTATCTCGGGAACGGTTTAACCGAACAGGCTTAAGTGACTTTTTGTGGTGAGTGTTCGATATTTTGGAAATATATTTTGGAAATTTATGCTCTTGGTAAGTAAGATTATGCGACAAACTCGAAAAATATCGAGCAAGGCTCGGTCACCCAGGTACTGTATGTTTAAAAGCGCACCAAAGGGTAACCTGCTCTTTCTTTTTTGCGTTCTTACGAGTGTCATCACTCGCCCACAGTGCTATTGATCCGGTGACTCGACTCAGTCTTATACCAACAGTCTTCCTCGGCGGAAATCACCAAGCTGAAGAGGAGGACAAGTTGATTCATTTCTTTCTTTATCAATAATCTAAAGAAAGTGCAATTTGTGGATCTCTCGATCCTTCTCAAGTTAATACAGAGGCTCAAGTTCATATGCGGATTATACAAGGAATATCTGATTGGACCTAAATTAAAGTAAATACAGTTCGACGAGACAGCTCTCAGCCTAGCCTAACGACACAAAGATAATCTTAGCAAAATGTTGACCCTATGATCTGGACCGATTGCTTTATTTTTCACAACTCTTACCTGGCTTTGATAAAAGTTCTTAATCGTTTGGGATTGACTGAGAGCCGGACTAGGTCATTATCACTAGGGGCGGCCTCTGCTATTGCTGCCATCAGGGCATCAAGATGGGAGTTTAACGAGAGATTATAGTGGGTATGGAGGTATATTTGAGTTCAAGAAATAAATGTTTCTCACTGAGATTTGTTGAGAATTTTTATTTTCTCTCTCACTGAATAACTGTGATTTGGGAGAGACATTCCTAAATATAGCATTGATAAAAAGTTTTTAGTGCGATTCATTAAGGAGTTTTCTATTTATCTCTCTCACTGAATAACTCTTATAGAATGCCCGACAAATATCGGTCAGCATATAACTTTCAACCTTTTTAAAAAGAATTTTTCGGTTTCTCGGAATACCTTAAAACTATTTATTTCTCTCACTGAGTAACTGGTATTTGGAAAGAGAAATAACTAATTCTCTTAAATAAATCTCATTGATGAACAAATATTTTACCAATATAGATATTTTTTTTTGTGAGAAAAATCTTAGTTTTTTTGGTGAGAGAAATCTTAGTTTTCAAGACATAAATGTTTCTCGCTGAGATTTATTGAGAAGTTTTTTTATTGCGCTCGGTGAATAGCTGTTATACCTATGAAGAGAGATCTTACGAAATTTAAAATAATTATTGTCAATAAACGTTTTGACAAGAAATAGAAATTTATCAGTGAAAGAAATATTAGTTTTCAAGATCTCGGTGGTATTTATTCAAATTTTTTCGGTCTCTGAGAAAAGAGAAAAAAATAAATTTTTTAACACTGAGAGAAACTCGACGGCTGATTTGAAGATCACACTATTTCAAAATATTTTTCAAAAATGTCCTATATCACAATTTTTTTCAAGCACACCCCACCTCAAAATTGTTTTTAAATGCGCCCTATCTGAACGAAAATTCAATATATTTTTAGCTGAGATAGGGCGTTTTTGAATCAAATTCTGAGGTAGGGCGTTTTTAAATCCAATTTTAAAATAACGTGTTATTCAAATAAATTCTGATATAAGGCGTTTTTGAAAAATATTTTGAAATAGGGTGATCTTGCACACATCAGTCGAAAAATTAGCAAACATTTTATTCCGTTCAGAGTGCTATGGGTGCCAGTGCCGTAGTCAATATTTTTTACGGCGGGGGTTATTTAAAGTTTTTAAGTTTCAAAAAATTCTGAACAAAATACAAAAGTAGTCCTCAAGCTACAGTTCAAATACGTAAATCTGGTTTTTATACAAATTTAACGCAACTTAATCCCATATAAATTAATTCGTAAACATTTTTTTTTTGCAACAAAATCAGTTATCAATTTTTTTGGTGTGCAGTAAAAACATTCGGTGATCAATCAAGAGGGCTAAGCCATGCAGTCTTTCCTCTACGGCAGCGTTCCACAAAGGTTTCGAGACGTCTCAAGGTCGAAAAAGAGCGTTTTGTAGTACGATTATATTTTTACACGGCTAAAAATTTGAGCATAAATTTTACACCATTCGTAGATTTAAGCAATTTTGTAAACTTTTTTGTAATAAATTCTCAACCTTTCAATTTCCTACACCAATATTCAATTTATTGTAGTTTAGATTTAAAACTGAGTTGAAAAAAACATATAAAATTTTTTATATATTTTTTATTTTTTCTAAAAGTTTTTTCAATTCATGGCATTTTTATTCTTTTTTTAATTGTTAAACATTTCTGATTTGAAATTTAAACTCTTTACTTCACGTTCATTTGCTCGGAAACTGACATTGTTTAAATTCTCAACCAAATTTGGTTTGTACAAGGCGGCGCAAAAGTAAGCTTCCGATGTTCAGCATATCGGTTGTGGCACGTGCAGTGTGTGCTGTTGCACCGTCTTGTTGGAACCACATGTTTTCCAATCCCAATTCATCAAGTTGCGGCAAAAAGAACTCGTTGATCATTGCTCTGTAGCGCTCACCATTCACAGTAACTGTTTGGCCCCGACCGGTTATTGGTCAAATAAATAGTCAGCAATATTCCGCGTTCTGGAGCAGTGTAGCGTAACATTGTTTATTAACGTGTATTTCGCATGTGTTTACTACACAAATGTCAAAACAGAACTGACTTTAGGGGCCAATCGCAAAATTTATAGCATTTTCTGATAGGAGGATTACTTTTGCGCCACCTTGTATATTTATATAGCCCAGAAAACTCTAGGCTTAAATTTTTATCCGTGTAGTAAATCGAAAAGGTTTGCGAAGACTTGACTTTTACACTAATTTAGCGCTTCCAGTGCAGTTGTTAGGCGACATTCGGCATCCACTTCGCTCCACTACCTTGCCCATAAAGTAAATTCGATAGCAATAGTTCCGTTTTATCGTAGATTGTGGAGAGTGTCAAATCACCTTAAACCCCCTAAACACGATCTTGACGTACGCGCTTCTTAATATTCAACGTCTTTCTGGTATATTTGTGTGTATCCATAACGCTGGGCTTTGTTACGTCATTCTCAAAATTTGTTTTCATCATTTTACCGCTTGGCTCAGTAGGCTTGTCTATTTGATTTCCGCTAGCTATGTGGATGAAGGATGAATGCAGCGGGGTGAAATGATGAGATATATTTATGTATGAATGAGTGTATGTACTATACATATGTATAGCTATATGTACACATGTATACATGATATTGTATATATGTATAGCAGCATAAGTACTTAAGCAAGTTCCATATCAACTCACCATCTAATAAGGGTGGCAACGACCCTTTTCAAAGTTCTCAAACAACTTTGGCAACCATCATTTTGTATAATTAAATATTTTCGCTTAGCGTTAATCCGTAATAGATATCGTTAAGGCTGTGTGATGACGCTTCTTGTTAGGACACCATTTACGCCTTCGACTTTGACAGCAGCGGCGTGCGTCCTTTGATATGCGGAAGTTCGGTAGCAAATATTTACCTTCACGCGAGCTGAGACACAGCGGCACACACTCATGAGTTGGGCTTCCTTTTTCCTTGTTACCTAGCGAAATCAGCTTTTTTTATTTTAGCTTCAGCTCAGCGTTTATGTTTGATGCAGATCTTTGCAGGTTTCTCGATTTACCGTCGGCATTTGATGAGCTCTTAATTGCATCCTTTTTCGATTTTTACTATATCTTGAAAGCTCTCCTGGGAGCATCTTCTTTATTGGGATTTCTTTACAGTTTTCTTTTCTTCGTTTTCTTTTCCGCTCGTTGTTTCTAACTCTTTTCTGTTTTATAATTCTTGCATTCTAGTCATATTACCGTCCATTCGGGATCTTTGAATATACCGTGGTAGTACTAGTAGCTAGTCTGTGCCCCAAAGAGATCTAGGGAAGCAAACGAAGAAAACTGACTTGTACATAGGCGAACTTGTTGTGGTGTGAGCCCTCACGATGCCAACCATCTATTTGTCTGTGCTCTTCTAACACCAATTTCAGTCTGGCCCAACCCCATTGAAGCTACTACTTTCCTGGGACTTTTGTTGGAAGGAATCAATGAGGCACGGATGGACTATATGAGAGCAGATGATATGGGATATCATCTCTTGCGGTGGAGTGACCAGCAATCAGCAACGATTGAACGGCAGTAGCTCAGGATAAGAACCGAATAAGAAGTAAGAGCGGCTGGCGGTCGTAGTATTTGGGAGCGTATAGCGAATGTGAGAACGGTGTAGCAACATCTGAGTGGTCGTATGTTACAGAGCCTTCCGGGGTTGTCACCTACAGCAATGGTAGAAGGACGAAGAGCGTACCAGTATCGGAGCGGCAGCGGTTATGACGGGATGACTATCGGGCAGGGTAAAGAAGTGCCCTTCGGCTGCTGATTGGTCCACAGACCTGTAACGAGACTAAATGGAGTTGATTAGGATGCTAGCCTTCGCCTGGACAACACCGACTCCATAAGCGTAAGCTACATAGTCGCCTAAATGCAGAGTTGAGTTGTATCAGATAGAACTTCGTAGGACGATCTGCAGGCTGACAGGAAGTGCACTCTAAAGGCACAGCAGTATTCGCCATTTGCTCTTGCATTGATCTACGCCGTAGGCAGAGCTAATCAGTTCTATGCCGATGCGGCACGCGCAAAGCCTAAAGGAAACGCCAACGCGCAAAATACCTTATAGAAGTGAGAACTGGAGATGGCGGTGTAGGACGCCTTGTACCACAAGCGAGACCAAAGCTAAGTGAAGCCGGGCCTTGTTTGCGTCCTACAAATATTTCCAAATTATGTTTTTAATGAATTTTATAAATACTAACCAATCACCAACTCATGCTCAGCCCTCATACCCCGCAATACCTCTTTCATTGAAACGCAAAATCATCTCAATTAAGAAAAATATGTTTAGAAGCACTTCAAACCACATAAATTGACGGACCAAAGAAGAGTTCAAGTACGTACTTTGGGCAGCAAAATCATAATTTATTAATTATGACAAATTGAGAGCCTTTGTCTTTCTATTTATACTATGCTCTCTTCGTCTTTTTCCGAGCTTACTTTTCCAATTAAAGTTCAATTCAATCAATTGAAATCGAAATCCATTCATCAGTTTTTTGTTTTTGGCATGTCGAGTGGTGACATTTTGTAAGCGACGCCATTTTGAACAGAGTTGCAGCGTGGTCAGTGTTCGGAGTTGAACAAAATTTTAATAAGTGGTAGGATTGCAAAGAAATAGTGGTAGATTTATGAAAATCGTGGTACATTTCAAGTATTTTTGTTCAGTGGAAATTAGCCACTTACTTTGCTATAAAAAATGTAATTACAAGAGGTAGTCTTGGACTAAAACACAGTCAGGTGCCTTTTAGATCGGTGATCTGTTATTGATTGCTTTGCAGCTTTTACAATTCTTTCAAAAGTGTACCGATAACCCTTTTCTGAGTCGTCCCCCAAGGCTTTAGACTGTTAGTATGGAAGTATGTGGAAGTAGATTTCTAATAATCCAGTTTTAGATTCCAACTTTTACTGCCTTGGGTACAGAGGAGTTCTTAAAGTAGCAGCTTGCATTGCGCAAAGGTTTCCGTGCCTTGCTTGCTCATGTTTCTCTCGAACTTGCTTTGATTCCAAATCAGGTACAAGCTTTTCTGTCCAGATCAAGTTTTTTTGTAGATGTCTGATACTTCTGATAAAATCATTAGAAAAAGTAGTCATATTAGATTTACTCATTTGAGGATGATTTTTTAAAATTCAGGCAAGAGCTAGAACTTCTCTTGGAACTATCCTCAGCTTTTCTACCTAAACTATTAAGGAATAACTAATATGTCTTTTAACATTGTCTTATAAAAATATGTGGCGGATTTTCAGTTTGGGTGGTAGAATCTTTAATTAAAGAAAGAGGGTGGTAGGTTTACTTTAGTGCTACAAGTCCGATTACTGTGCTTGGTGTTCCTCGCCTAATACCATCACTGAGCCGCCCGCTGCCACTCCATATCCCAAAGGCTTAGACTTTTTAGCATAATTATATTTCATTTCGTTAGTATTCATACGAATAAATAATTATTGAAATTAAATACTCAATGAATGAGACCAATTACCGGAGCTCGCCATTGCCAGTGTGGCCACTTGAACTTTTTGTGTAACGGAATATGAAATAACGGCGACCAAATTAATAGAACGCTGTCGAGTGGGTAAGAGAAAAGTATAAGAAATTACGAAACTAACAAGTAGGAAAGTCTGAGCTCGATTGATTCTGTGTACTTTATAGCCAAATGTGGAGAGTAGTGTGTCTGCACTGCTTGGTAGGGAACCACTATTTAAAGACTCCGTGAAATCATTTATTTTTGATTGAGAGCCCAGCAATGTACCAAGGATCACAACTACAAACCATGAATCAGGAATAGCTGATCCCTTACTAGCCAAAGGTGAACCTGACTCGCCTGGTGCATGTACTCATGGAGGCAAAATATGGCCGCCCGAAAAGGGGTGGTATGAACGGGTCAAGGCAAGAAATAAAATCGCTGTAGTGTTGGACTTGTGCTTGGGTGAAAGTGCTCCTCGCTGCGAAGCCAATCAAAACGAGATTATCTAACTTAAAACAGATTTCTAGGGGCGCTTAAAAGTCATTTGCGCATCTCACATTTCCCAAAACAGCAAAGCAAGATCTTAATTGAAAGCAGGAGCATATTTCACACTCATTCTGCACCGCCACCGCTGTGGCAGAAACAACAAGATTCCAGCGAAGAAGAACTGGTTGAGTGAAGAGTGCAGCAGTGCTGTGGAAATTAAGGGTGCTACAGAGTATACTGTAAGGGGATAGTATCATGAAGCTTGAATCTGAAGCTTTCCAAGCTTAAGTGTATTTCTTTTGGTGCACCTGATGTGCTTTTTTGTACATAACCAAAGTCAATCATATTGGTGAGCGCCAATTAAGAAAAAGTAAAATTACCCAACCGGGTATAAAAGCTTCGATTTTTCATAACTTCTACTTACATTACATTGCTTAGAAAATACATAAAATGGGAAAATACTTGAGTTGGTGCTGCGCTTGAACCCTGCGTCGTCTCCGCCGCCGCTATCACAGCGCCTCACCATCCACCTCTTACGCCTAATACTGGCTATTCGACGTTATTCGAAATTACTTCATTTCCGCTCAGGTGCACAGCCACCCAGCACCAACAACTGCCAACCAACAACAAAAAAACACAACACGAGCACCAGCACCAACCATATTGCCGCCACTTCAGCGCGTTGAGCGCGCCTTTTGTGTCAATTTTCAAATTAATTGGAGCTGTTGACATTTTTCCGCTTCGTATTTCCTTCTCACATTCAGCACGTAATTTGTTTTTGCTTTGCATTTCTTTTATTTTAATTTGAATTTGCTTTTTTTACGCTCTCCCCAATGGTTCGCTGCCTGCTCCAGAACGAGTAAGCAGGACTGATGTGGGTGATATGGTGATGGACAGCGTGTAAGTGGAACGGTGTGGGTGACAGCAGCGCCTTCATTGGTGCATTCAAGAGCTGTGGAGCGCTGGATTGAGCTGAAGCGAAGAAAATAAAAGGAAATAAAAAGAAAAAAACTTATTACTCACTCAGCAAAAACATCAAATGAAATCACTTTTCAATGGACAACACAATAACGATGAATATGAAAATGAAAATGGAGGAGCAAAAATAGGAATGAAAATCTGTAAATGTCAATGAAAGCGCAAAATATGAAGAAGAAGAAATCTGCTCACAAATTAGTCCAACGGTATATATGAAACCACAAGTTTGCTGCTGGAGCTCCAAGTAAGTTGAGAAATGGCACACTTCACCTGCGCTATTCAACGATATTTGCGGTGGATCATTTGGCGCGCGCCACAAGCAGGCACTGAACATAGTGTAGGTGTGTGCTGGAGCTCATTATTTAGTGTAAAGAAAATCGGTGACTTTTGTCGCTTTGCCGGTGACATGAATTTCAATTTATTTAATGAGTAGCGGAGCACAGAGTCGAATCCAGCGGACAGTGGTTTGTTAAGAAGAAAGAGGGAGAGTATCCGCATAGGTTATAGCAGCCCATTTTTTAAGTGTATAATGTAAGAAGAGCTAAAATGAGATCAGAAATGAGGAAGTCATGCTACCGGAGTTAGTCCCTAATCGAACGGAGGCGGAAGTGTCCAATTAGAGGTGAACACACAAGGAGAACCTCCCTATTAATTTTGGGTGGAGTCGGTGGCGTTATCGATTTGTGGCTTTTCGATTCACCGGCTGGCTAATAGGAAAGGTCCCTTCCGCGGCATACTGATTTCCGCTTAGTTTTGACTCCGTCATAGACCGATTCGGTGATGCCACTGAGTCTTTAGGGTGCACTTCCATTCAGCCTGCTGATTGACCAACGAAGTCCTAGTTGGTATAACTCAGCCTTTCAGCGCGTAACCTAAGTAGCCAGAGAGCCAGCATCCTAATCGACTTCCTTTAGTATGTTTACAGGTGACTACTCTCCTTGTAACCCCGTATCTGAAGCAAGTCGAGGAAGCATCAGCCGCAGAAGGTAATCACAAGACTATAAACAAGCTTTAGTACCCCAATTGGTAGTCATCTCTTCATACCATCCAACTGTTGCTAACCCGCTACTGGTACGCTCTTCGTTCTGATATTGTAGGTAAGGACTCCAACGGTACTCAGTTTTTGCTGATGTCGGTAACAACCCCACCGTACCTAATCCACCGTATCATACCACCGCTCGGCTGTAGCTCAGCTATTGCCACGCCGTTCTCACTTTTGTAAGTCGCACCGGGCTCTCATAGTCAGGTACTGAGATTCTCCGTCTGCTGCTCTCTCTCTCGCCTTTTCACTCTATGGTATGGAAAACGTCTGCTTCCTAACGCCTCAGAACGTGTGTGTTTGTTATTATTTATAGCTTTTTGGGAGTTTTGCTGACAGACTGAGTTTTATCTCAACCTTCGACAAAAATCCACCTCATAGACTGACTAAGCACTTTACGCTAGCACTGAACACCAACTCTAGTATATCCTGTATGGGAAGACAATATCTCAAGTACACTCTGGAATAGCAGAAACTTCCTCTCTGAAAAATAATAAAGCTTTTGAATTTCTTTGCTCGTCAGTTTTCTGGGATTCGAGTATAGAAGAATATTAAAAAAGCTGTCCGTCGGGTTTCTTGAAATCTTCTGGTGAAAAAGGTCACCACAGAGCTCCTAAAAGATTTTTCAACATGCTACAAGACCCAGTACTAAATTTTCCCACACTCTGTAGCTGGCATTAATTTCTCTTCAGCGGTCCCTTTTATGATCCAAATTCTATAAAACTCTGCAGCTTTTCCAGCACTTTAGACCACTGTGCAGTAACGGCGTCGCCATGTCGCCAATTGTCAACCAACCAATCGACAAACAAGACACTTCGACCACCACCAACCAACACCAAGCCAAGTAAGGCAGTCAACCAAGGCAAGCAAAGAGTCTGACGTTTTAACGGAAATCTAAGCAACCCTCAAATATATTTGTAATGCATAGAAATGAGTATGTGTGTGTGTTTACGTATGTGTATATGTGCTATGTCAACAGTATGGGAAAAAAACTGTCATCGTCGCCATACTTGATATGTCATCAAACGAATATATGAAGTGTTAGAGGAGAGAATTTTGTTTAGGTAATGAGTAGGGGGAAGGGCTTGCATTGTTAAGATAAGAATTTTTTAATATTGAAAAGTTTTAATTAAATAGTTGAGTGATTAAATATGTTAATCACCTGGCTATCAGAATATTTTCCCCCTTCCAGGACTGAAGTTTCGCAACGCAGATGTTCGAAAGGATAACCGAACGAGTTTTTCTTTTCAAATGGAACTGCTTTGAGCTCTACCTTCTTCTGATATACTAATCAAAGGTCTAAGAATCAGCCTAGATTGTGGAGGCGGTCAGTCTATGAAGGGGAGGAAAGAAGACAACCAAGAAAAGGATGACAGCGAAGAAAAGGCAGACCACAAATAAAAGGAAGAAAAACTCTGGGAGTATTCGAGAAAGGTTCTTCGAAAGATTTGTGGACCTCTACGCGTTGGCGACGGCTAGTACCGAAGAAGATTAGTGATGCGCTGTATGAGCTTTACGCAAACGCCGACATAGTTCAGCGAATTAAAACACCGCGGCTTCGCTGGCTAGGTCACGTTGTGCGAATGAGCGAAGATGCTCCAGCCCAGAAGGTATTCTTATCGGCACCCACCGGTGGAAGCAGAGGAAGAGGGAGACCACCACGCCGATGGAAGGACCAAGTGGAGACCGATTTGCAATCCCGCGGTGTTTCCAATTGACGCCAGTTGGCGCAACGAAGAAACGACTGGCGAGCTATGTTGGACGATTTAAAGAGAATTTCATGTAGGGACCTATGTGAAATCATTACTGGATGACTAAGTGAATTTTTGAAGATATTTTCGGTATTGTTTTCGCAATTATTTCTGGGCTTTTTCGAGATCATTTCCGAAATGTTTCGGAATAATTGCGGGCCTTTTTCGAAATTGTTTTCGGTATGATTTCGGGTGGTTGTATTTCGGAACACATCGGAATAAATTTCGCGGTAATTTTGGGACTTTTACGAGGTCATTTCGTGATTGTTTGCATAATCATTTCGGGGCCTTTTCAAAGTTTTTTTCGGAATCATTGCTGGAGTTTTTCGGGATCGTTTCTGGTTTAACTCTGGATTCCTTTCTGGATCGCTTTGACAATTTGTCGCGATCATTTCGGGATATTTTTACGATCATTTCGAGACTATTTCTAAACTTTTTCGAGAGCATTTCGGGATGATTTTCAGGATCATTTCTAGATTTTTTCGTTTCCAAAGAATTTATGCATCAGGGTGTAGATTTAGGTTTAATATATGAAGCTATTTGTCCCGAAATAATGCCACTCTTTTGTAGAAATAATTTTTAATTCAACAGAACCCAAACCTGGCACATTTACCAAAAAATATATTTATTAAACAAAATTTTAGTTCAACAAATCACGGATGGAATTTTAATTTTTTTCAAACTTTCGTTGATTTGACGATATTGAGTGAATGATAGTTTCAAGTGCGCAGCTTAAGTAAATCCGTAAGCACTTAATATAGACACTTGTGCACTTGTTGTAAATAAGTTTTTTTTATAAAATAATGCAAAAATGTAAACTTAGATTATGATCGAACTTTGATGTAGCCTTAGCATAAGACCAGTTGTACGGTAACTCTAAATATTATTAACTCTAATCATGTAAATGTTGATAACTCTAAGAAAGAAGATAGCCGAATACTTCTGGCTGAGAAATAAACGAGAAATAATCGTACTATGCGTGCTTGATAATTTAAAGCGAGTTTTATTCAATAATAAAAAGGAAAACTATTAGCAGTTTATAAAAACAAATAATATGTGGTTCAAGAAGAAGAAAGAAAAGTTTTTTATAAAATTTAATTAGCTTAAAATTGGTCTTAAGCGAACTTAAGTACTTGCTTAGGCAATTAGGCGAATGCGTGTATATAATTTTGAGCACTAGATTTAGCTAAATAATGCATAAATTTAATTAATAGATACATAATTTTTTGAAAGACACCTACTCGTGAAGATTTAAGAACTTAAAGTGAAGACTTAAGTACTTAAAGTAAAGACTTAAGTACTTAAAGTAAAGACTTAAGTACTTAAATTAAAGACTTAAGTACTTCAAGTAAAGACTTAAGTACGTAAGGTAAAGACTTAAGTACTTAAAGCAAAGACTTAAGTAATTAAAGTAAAGACTTAAGTACTTAAAGTAAGGACTTAATTACTAAAAGTAAAGACTTGAGTGCTTAAAGTAAAGACTAAAGTACTTAAAGTAAGCACTTAAGTACTTAAAGTAAAGACCTAAGTACTTAAAATAAAGACTTAAGTACTTAAAGTAAAGACTTAAGTACGTAAGGTAAAGACTTAAGTACTTAAAGCAAAGACTTAAGTACTTAAAGTAAGGACTTAAGTACTTAAAGTAAAGACTTGAGTGCTTAAAGTAAAGACTAAAGTACTTAAAGTAAGGACTTAAGTACTTAAAGTAAAGACTTAAGTACTTAAATAAAGGACTTAAGTAGTCAAAGTAAAGACTTAAGTACTCCAAGCAAAGACTTAAGTACTTAAAGTAAAGACTTAAGTACTTAAAGTAAGGACTTAATTACTTAAAGTAAAGACTTGAGTGTTTAAAGTAAAGACTAAAGTACTTAAAGTAAGGACTTAAGTACTTAAAGTAAAGACTTAAGTACTTAAAGTAAAGACTTAAGTATTTAAAGTAAAGACTTAAGTACTTAAAGTAAGGACTTAAGTACTTAAAGTAAAAAAAAGTTACCTCAAAAACTTAAGTCACACTGCCTCCACTGCTTAACTCAACTTGCTTGCGCATAAATTTTAATCAGCACTCACTTAAGCACGTACTTAAGTAACGAAAAGTCATTTGATATGCGCCACACTCACACGTGCTAGGTACTTCTATGCTGATTACTTGCTGCATCACTTCAACTACGTGACAGTTCAAGCGCATATGAAGCATGCATGCAACTTAGCTAAAAACTTAAGCAAAAAGAAATTTCAAAAAAAGGAGAAATTAAACAAAAAAAAAGGAAAATTTGAAGAAAAAAAAACTGCAACTTAATTGAAAGCTGTACTGAAAAACATTCTTAAAAAATTATTCAACTAAGCATTTTGTAAATTTTGCTGCAAGTCAAATTAGTGCTGCTACGGTAATTCTATTTTTGCTTGTATTACGATTACAGTTGTACAAAAATATTTTGTTGTTGTTGCGTTTACTTCATTTCTTTGCTTACATACTTTGCATAGCAGATTTATGCATACTCGAGCAGATGTTTTTGGTTCGTTTAGGCGAAAGAAAGCAAAAATTGTTTGTAATTAGAAAATGACATATAACGCATTCGAGTGTAAGTACTCATGCATTTATCTAAGTACGTGAGTACTTGCATATGCACTTATATATGTATAGTATAAAACTTTGTAGGAAATTTTTTTATTAACACATGCATTGAGGTATGTATATACAGCTGTGTTCAATACAATAGTAGTGAAATTGAAATGGATATCGTGCGACGAAATAAGAAGAAGCTGTGATTTTAATAGTTTTCATTTAAGATATAGTGAATGCCATAACAGCAACCACATAAAAATAAATTTCAAAGTTTACACAAATTCAGCAAAAATAATTAAACTTTTCAAAATTTATATAAAAATTTCAATATTTTTTGGGCAGAATTTTTCGACTACGCAGTTTTATAGCTCAAACAATTTTAGCACAATAAAGTGCAAGTTAGAAGTGCCTTAAAACTTCTCCTGAATTTTTAGAATTTTTTTTTTGTCAAAGTTGTTGGGCATTTTTTCCATACAAATTTACTTTTTCTTCATGCCTTGTATGGAGGAAATCACTCAACAGCCTTGACGAAATAAATTCTGAAAATTCAACGAAATTTTCCAGCAAGTTCCAACTTGCACAATGTTATATTAAAATTGATTGGTCTACAAAACTGCGAACTTAAAAATTTACTAAAATTCTGCCCAAAAATATTGAAATTTTTATGTAAATTTTTAAAAGTTTAATTAATTTTCCTGAACTTTTTGTAAACTTTGAAATTTCTTTTTATGTTCTTACTTTAATGGAATTAGCTACAATTTAAATGAAAATTATTAAAATCCCAGCTTCTTATTTCGTTGAACGACATGCATTTCAATACCACTACTATTATATTGCACACAGCTGTAAATATGTATATACCGCTAAGGACTTATGGGTGCATATGTACTTATAAGCATCCATATGGCCCACTTCAATTCTATCAGCTTGCATTGACAAAGTCATTCGTCCAAAACCCTTTTTTTCATCGTTTCGTTTGCAGTACTCAACATGTCAGCCGGGTTTCTATCAGATTTTTTTTTTCTTTCTTTTTCTCTGTGTATTCTTTTCAATTCTCCATGTACCACTGAGTGAGTTGTTAGGCTTATTGAGCGCGTCTCCTCTAACAACGTCTGCCTTAATGATGTTGTTGTCATTGCACTCGAGCCTGTCAAGCATGTATTTAAAGCTATGACGAGCATATGAAAGCCTATGACAATTGAAGGCATACGCTTGGCTTAAGCCGAAAGCTCATAGGGGGTTGACAGTACAAAGAATGAAGAGAAACGAAAAAAAATTAGATATTTTAAAGACATGTTTTTTGTGCAAAAAAAATGTTATACTAAAAGAAAAGCTGTGACTTGAGCTAATGTAGAAAATTTTAAATAAAAATCAATATGTAAGATTTAAAAAAAAAAAAATTATAAAAAATAATGATGATGACTTTTGATTATTTTAAATTTTTATTAAAATTTTTTTTTTTTTTTTTATTTTTTTTAAATTTTTTTTTTTTTTTTTGTCAATTTCGTTGTAGAATTACAAAAATATTCACATCAGCAACACAAAAAAAATCAAAAACAATCAAAAAATCAAAAAACATTAAAAATAATCGAAAGTAATCAAAGCAACCTTTTTTATTATTTTATATTTTTTTTTTTTTTTTTTATTTTTTTTATTTATTTATTTTTTTTTTTTTTTTTGAATTACTCTAATCGTAATAAAATAGATATGTCCTGCAAAAAAGAAAATATTCTTTTCTATCATCTAAAGAGTACGCCTTAAGGAATATGAGAGTATTCCAACACAAACAAAAAAGTTTATCCAATTTATATGGAGATGTCCTAGGAGTGGACCACCTACTCCATCTCGGGATGCACCATTTCCTTGCTTCTTAGTACTATATGGAGCGCTTACGTCAGAGTACTAGTAAAATGCTCCCATAAAATTGCTCCAGGGAGTACTCAACGCCAAAGCGAGAGAGAACCAATTACAAACATCCCTGTAAAAAACGATGGAGTATCAGAGTATGCCAACACTTGACCTCATTCATATAAAAAAGGTGGTCCAATTTACATGAAGATGTCCTCGAAGAGGATCACCTACTCCATTTCCTTGCTTTTGAGTACTAAATGGAGCGCTTACATCAGAGTACTAGTAAAGGAGTGGACCACCTACTCCATCTCGGGATGCACCATTTCCTTGCTCCCAAAAAATTTCTCCAGGGAGTACTTAACGCCAAAGCGAGAGAGAACCAATTACAAACATGCTTACATATAAACACTCACATACATACATATGTATGTATCTATATCCACATTATATTTAGTCGCCATCATTACTTAAACTTTTTTTATTTTTTTTTTTTGAAACTTTTCTTTCATTTTATTTGTTTCTTTTCACTTATTTGCTTGATTATCTACTCTCCCTCATTTATTTCATTTTCCTCTTTTTTCCTTCTGCCGTTTGGCTGCCTTTGCTCGTTGACATTTTTTCTAATTTTTTAACGAATTCTCTCCATCATTTACTTGCATCCTACTTGTTTCGAACTCCCTCCGCCTATTGGGAGCTTTCTCACATTTTGCTTTGTTGTGCGATGAATGTGCGAATTCGAGCATAAGTAAAACGAAAGAAGTGCAAAGAAAACGAAAACGGAAACAAACAAAATGTTGAGCTATAGAGAAATTTCGGAAATGTTGGTGAAAGGTGAGGCGGGGGGGAGGGCGAGATACACATGCAATATGAACACCTATTGTTTAGAGAGAGTTTGAATTTTTTTTGTACCTTTCTGTGATATATCCAAGTGCAAAACGAAGTTCTTATATGTATGTAGGTAAGTATATCTATTAGACTGGGTCGATTTATTAACCGATATCGCGCCATCGATTTTTTGATAGATTTTGGGCTCAGGAAAAAAAGTTCCACTACGCATACCCAAAAAAATAATTTTCGAGTCTGCGAAATTTCATTTTTTTGACTTTTTTCGACTTTGATTTTTAAGGTTTTTTTCATGACTTGCTAAAAAAATTTTCATTTGATTTTAAAATTTTCATGTATACCCTGTCCGACCCAAAAATGTCCGCTAAAAACGTTGGCGATAACAGTTTTTTGAAAAAAAAAAATATTTTTTTGGTTTTGGGAAGTGTTTTGGTCAAAAAATTTACCCTTCCGACATTTTTTTAAGGGTTTTTTCAGCATACATGCAAAAATATTTTCAATGAAAACGAATTTGTCTCATATTTCCTGTCCCACTTAAATTATGCGCTAAAAGCGTTGGCGATAACGGTTTTTTGAAAAAAAATTTATTTTCGGGGTTTGGGACTTGTTTTGGGCGAAAAATCAACTTTTCCAAAAGCCGAAAATAATTTTTTTTTTTTTAAAACCGTTACGCCAACTTTTTAAGCGAACACTTTTGGGTCGGATAGGGTATACATGAAAATTTTAAAATCAAATCAAAATTTTTTTAGTAGGTCATGAAAAAAACCTTAAAAATCAAAGTCGAAAAAAGTCAAAAAAATTAAATTTCGCAGACTCGAAAATTAATTTTTTGGGTATGCGTAGTGGAACTTTTTTTCCTGAGCCCAAAACCTATTGATGGCGCGATATCGGTTAACTTTCGTCCATACAAATCGATCCACCCTAATGTCTATATATTAGGGTGAATTGAAAAAAAATATTTCTTCTGTGATGATATTTCTCTGTGTCAGCTAAATATTTATGCCACTTAACTCTTGATCCTACACAAAATTTAAGTCCTTGCTCATCGTCAAAATGGCTTAGTAACTCTTTAAACTATTTGTCCCGTCTTTAAGCAACAGATACTTTGACAACGAAACAATTGTCTCAATTGCGACAATCTGTTATACTCAGATGTAATGTTATCCTTTCCTTTTATTCATAGAATTTCGAAAAACAATGCTCAAAGCGTCTTAGTAATGGGTCCCCCCAGCAAACATTTCAGACCATTTAACGTATGAGTATTGTGCGCAGATCTTATCAAGAGCATAAAAGCATAGAAGAAGAAGAATACAAATACAAAATCTTACAAATAAATAATGTGCAGAATCTACAGAGAGAACAAAGGAAGATTAGAGTGCTGTTCACCTGCTTGCGGCGCCTGCGCACAGTTCAAGCGATCAACACAAATTATTGAAAGAAGTTCGGAATTGTTTTTTTTGTTAGGTTTCTCTTGTTGGTGTGTGCTGTTGTTGTAACAATTATAGCATTTATTTTCATTAGGTATATCATGGGAGCAGCTTTTGTATTATTTGCATTTGCTCGCAATCTGATTGCATTGATCAAAGGATCAAGACAGCGGCTGGGAGCAATAATAACAGCGGTTGAAGATCATAGATCTCTGAGGCTCGTATACTTAAGCGGCAAGAAAAGAAAATTTGAAATGTGCAGGAAAATTATAAATTTTTAAACTTACGCAATTGTTGTTTCAAATTTGTGTTTTCTGCAGTTAACAGAAAAGATTACGTATGTCTGGCCAGGTGAAACTTGTTTTATTTGTTGTTCTTTGAGATGAATGCGTAGGAGCGCGAGTGAATGCGAAGGAGCGCGAATGAATGCGAGCTCATCTTATAGCAATAATTGGGGGAGAGAATAGTGGACTTACAAATAGTGTGCATACAACTTATAAAATATTTTTTTCTTCAATTTAGGTTAGAGTGAAATGACGCCTTACACAAGGAAAGCAGTTAACGGCCATTCAATTGAAAAATTCGCAACAAAAAAAAACTGTGCGTTTCACATAAAAAAATTATTTTTTATTTTTGCAATTCGAAAATTTTAAAAAAAGAACTGATAAGCAAGAAAAATTTAGAAAAATTTGTTTTTATATATATGAATAAAATTCGATAAAAATGAAAAAAAGGTTCAATTATAAAATTGCAAAAAAAAATCAAATTTTCGATTGCAAAAATTAAAGATTTTTTTTTTCGATTAGCATGAAAAATTAAAAAAAAATTCTATATATATTGTAAGTTTCGCGAGATCAAAAGCAGTTGTTAAGAAAAGTTAACTAGTATTCAATTTATATTCGCCATTGAAAAATTTAGAAAAAAAAAATTTTCAAGTGCAAAACTTAAGAATTTTTCCGATTTGAAACTTACACAAAAAAATCGATTAGCTTGGAAAATTCAACAAACAAACTAGTTTGCATCTTTTGTAAGTTATACGAGCTCAAAACTAGTTGATAATAATTATTAAAAATCTCAAATAGCTAAAATATACGCATTAGTCTGACGAAAAATGGTGGCAGTTTGCGGAATATTACTATATACTATAGCCTCTATATGGGTTGAAAATTTTAATTTAAAAGAAAAAAAACTCTAATTGGAAAAGTTAAAAAAAAGTCCGTCTGAAAAACACAAAAAAAAACTCCGTCTGAAAAACACAAAAAAAATTTTTTTTAATTTTTCTGTCAAGCGAAATTTTTTTTTTTTCAATTGGAAAATTTAAAAAAATCGTTTGCCCAAAAACATTTTTTTTTTTTTCTCTACTAAGCGAAAATGCTTTGTTCAATTGGAAAATTGAAAAAAAAAATTTATAAACTGAAAAACCTTCAGCAAACCGAAAAAAAAAGGTTTCAAAAATATTTTCGTAAAAAATGCGATTGGAACTAAATAATTTTTAATATTTCTACCAAGCGAAAAAAAATGTTCAATCGAAAATTTACAACAAACCTGTTTCGACTAGGATGAAAAACAAAAAAAAAAAATTTCAATTTGAAAATTCAGAAAAAAAAAGATAAAGCTGAAAAAAAAATTTCTGCGCAAAAAAATCGTATTTGTTGAAAAATAAAAGAAAAATATTTTTTGACGAGCATTCAAATTTTTAAAAAAAAATTGTTGATTTTATTAAAATAAAAATAATAATTATTAGCAACACTTGTTGAGCTCTTTAAACTGTCAAAACGTGTGAAATGACCGTAAAAACAAAAACAAAATTTTTTGATCAACATTTTGAGCTATCCCACTTGGTTTTTAAATAAATGATTTATTAAATTTTCTTCTTTCGAACGGAAAAAAAAAATTTTAAGTGATCTAGAATCTGTACGGGATGCCCTGGAATGCTAAGGGAAAGTCGGAATATGAAAAAAATGTGTTCCTATTGTTTTTTTTAATTTTTGTAACGCATCAAAAAATGAAATAAAATTTCTTTTGTATCAGAATGAAAGACGATTAAACAAAAATTGTTTTCCACATTAATACAATTTTACGGCTTTTTACACAAACAAAAATTGTGTTATTTAAATTTTTTATGTATTTAATAATTTAGAGCGACAACTTAAAAGTTTTCAGTAAACATTTATTTTTTAAATATTTTCATGAAATGCAAATATCTGCAGTCTAGGAAAAAAATTTTCAACCCTAGTCTATTGATTAACCCGGTTCAGCTACAGATTAAGCCATCTAATTCCATGTTTACAATTAATTACAGACAAATTTTATAACTTGTAAATGCTTTTATTCACTAGTTTCGCGTTGAACGTAAACTAACATTGCATAATATTTTACATATATATCTAATACAAATTTATGCGAAACTAAGTAGTTTATGTTGTGGTGTGAGCATGACTTTAATATATATGGTAATCTTTGCTCTTTGAGAGATAGGACTTTACTTTTCAATTCCCTACTCAGTTCCAAGTATGTCTTGTTAGCACTAGTGATTCTCCATTGAATTTGTGATTATAATTTCGTTGTAACACTGAAACTGAAATACTGTCAAATTGCCTTAGTCCCTGTTCACATATTATAAGATAACAAATTATAATTTTAAAATTATTTTATTCATTTTTTTCCCAGAGAAAACAAATTAAATTGGCAATAAAAGTTAAAAATATAATTGATATGACCCTGATTGTATGTTTATAAGAAACAAAGTAGTTTATGGTATGGTGTGAACATAGCTTAAGTAGTCCAATAAGAAAAAAATTCTGTGAGATATAAAGGGTAATACAGCGGGGTTGACTTTATATACTTGGGATATTTTCAAAAGAGATTCTTGCCAAACTGGTACAGAATTCTCTCTAAGCTTTGAGGCAATGCAGGACGAGTAGCTTATTTAAGTTTTTGCATTATTTTATTGGAATACCAGCATTTAGGAAGCAGAGTATTTTCCTGCAGGGTAATACACATAAACAGATTGTTGTTAGAGATTTTGAGCTAGTATTATAATTTTTGTTATTTTCAGCCGTCGTTATTTTCGTTACGCTCCCTTTAAGTATCTGTAGAATTTTTATAAGATATGATACACATATGCATACATACATACATCTTTTTATTGATTTTTATTTTGATTGCGCAAAAATGCGTACTGCACAATTGAACCGAAGAATAAACAGATAGAGAATTGCCTTGCTGCAGGCTCAAGGGTGCCATCATGCAAAGAAAAGCTACGGTAGCTATATCCTGCCTATTGTTTGCGGTTTGGAGCATAAGAACAACAGCACTAAGAACAAAAACTACTGTTTAAGAAATAAAACAAAAAACTTACATTCAAAACTAAGAAAAAAAATAGTTCGCGGCAGCACCCAATACCAATGCAACAATCGACAATCGAATGCGCATTCAAGTACAACAAACAAATACAACAACAACAACAACAAACAAATACAACAACAACAAAAAAGAAAAGAAAACAAAGCCAGTAAAAGAAAACATCAACAAAGAAGAAGGACATGAAAATAAGATGCATGAAAAAATAGCTTGCGGCTTCAATAAATACTACAACAAGCGGCAATATAACATAAATTATAAAAAACAAAAGAAAATTTAAAAAAAAAATTGTTAAGATAACAAGCAACAAACAGCAACTGAGTTAGCTTCCTCTCGAAATTCGCATGACCAAAAGTTGTGTGGTGAAAGTAAAACTAAGGAGCGAAAAAGAATCTCACTGGCAAAAATGATATCTCTGCTACAGCTCTGGAACTTTTGTTGAATAAAGATTAGAAGACTGCTATATTGTTTTCTGGCGTGAATATATCATTTTAGAATGATAGTAGTTTGGCTGTTTTTCTTTTTCGAAAAATGAGGGCTCCAATTTTATATATATAATATACAATATATAAATTAACAAGATCCCTATATCCTTGTATGGCACGAATATATTATTTTAGAACAGTGTTGGGCAAATTATAATTGTTAAAACAATTAATAATTAACAATTAATTAATTGTTATTTGGAACTCTTACAATTAACAACTTTTAATTGTTAATTGCAACTTCTACAATTAAAAATTTTTAATTGTTAACTGCAACTTCTACAATTAACTATTTTTAATTGTAATTGCAAAAATGTACAATTAACAATTAATTAATTATTTACTATGTTTCTCTATAATTAACAATTTGTTAATTACAATTCGTTTTTGAACTTAACCATAAACACGCTATCTAGTATATTACTAGCCGGGTACCGTGGTGTATTTTTGCGACAAACTTCTACTGCACGAACATGTAGGTTATATACAAGGTGGCGCAAAAGTAAGCTTCCGATGTTCAGCATATCGGTTGTGGCACGTGCAGTGTGTGCTGTTGCACCGTCTTGTTGGAACCATATGTTTTCCAATCCCAATTCATCAAGTTGCGGCAAAAAGAACTCGTTGATCATTGCTCTGTAGCGCTCACCATTCACAGTAACCGTTTGGCCCCGACCGATTATTGGCCAAATAAATAGTCAGCAATATTCCGCGTTCTGGAGCAGTGTAGCGTAACATTGTTTATTAACGTGTATTTCGCATGTGTTTACCACACAAATGTCAAAACAGAACTGACTTTAGGGGCCAATCGCAAAATTTATAGCATTTTCTGATAGGAGGATGACTTTTGCGCCACCTTGTATGTGGCAAAAATTTGCTTGATTTCTTTCAAATGTCACTTTCGTGAAAATTTTGTGCCCCTGATAAATTGTATTGAGCATTTTAATGAAATCAATCAATTACCCGGGTAATTGTAAAAAATGCTTAATTATTAATTGCTTCATAATACAATTAAAAAATTAGTTTGAATTTTTTCAATTGTAATTTATTTAATTTAAATAATTTAATTGCAACAAGCAATTAAAATTTTAATTGCAGTTAATTTTAAATCAATTTATTTAATTGATATCGATTTAATTGCAATTACTTTGGTAATCAATTAATGATTAAAAAATTAATTGATTGACGCCCAACACTGTTTTAGAATTTGAAGTAGAGAAATTAGCCCAGTAGTTTGGCTTTTTCGCTCTTTCAAAAATTATGGCTTCCATTTTTCTTTATATAATATCCATTTTATAAATTAACAAGCTCCCTATATCCTTGTGTGGCACTTATATGTTATTTTAGAATTTGAATTAGAGAAATTGGCTTGGTAGATTGGCTAATTTGCGATGACAAAAATTTTTAATTTTATATGCATAGAGATGAGTTACCTACAGATTTAAAATACTATTTTTCTTGTCTGATATGAATAGATAATTTTAAAACTTGCACTATAGCAGTAGGTCTGGTAGATTGGCTGTTTTGCGCTTACGAAAATTTTGTTTCTAAGATCTCTCGAGTTTCGCAACACAAAACCTTTGTGTTACCACATAACCATAGCTACCCAACCCTCTACAAACCATCCTCCCTCCAGTCATTGCAACCTAACCTTACTTAAAACATAAAACTCAAATCCATTCTTTGTATGTCAAGAGCTCATCAATAACTAATTTATTCAAAATGGATGTACGGACATTGCAAACTGACACATAGTCCTACAACTTCAGCTGTTATCACTTTCAACTTCAGTGAATTAAATATTTTTTGGTGTTGTTACAGCATTGCCATGTGAACGCAACCTCCAGCAACGTTGACGTTTCCATTATCGTTGTCCAAGCTATCATCACCATTTGCAATTACTTATGCACTTTGAATGCTTCACACAGCACCAGAGCAACACTAAACCCACCCAACCCACACATCGCACTCACTTCAAGTCAAAGAAGGGATGAGTTTTCTGCTACCCGCAAGGGAATTGAATGAAATGAATGAATTTACGGGAAAAAGGAAATTCAGCTCAAATTAAAAGCGACAAAATGCGGCGTTCAAGCGGAATTGTGGCAAGTGAAATGTGTGTGGTTGGGTGGGTGTGCGTGTGTGTGGGCAGCACTTTCAAAGCTTACTTTCTTCACTTTTAATAACAAAATAGCACAAACAACAATAACAACTAATAAAAGCAAGAAAACTGTAATGGCTGTTCGATTCTGCTGTGCATTGAGCAAAAGAAAATCAAATTAAAAGCACAAATAAGCAGGGGAGTGAAGTGAGAGGGAGGTATAAGGCGTTGGTCTGCTACACGTGCTATGATTAATGAAAGCATGACAGACAACAACAACAAAATGTTCGGAAAAATTAATAGCTGAAACTTTTTCATTGTCAAAATAAATAAATAAAAGCTCGCGCCATATTCTACATCAAACGCCTCTGCGACAAAAACAAAACAACAGTCACAACAACAACGCCAGCTACAATAATGCGCAACACTTCATTAAATTCAAAGTTAGTGCTAGTTTTTTGTTAAAGAATAATAGGCATATATAGGGTGGGTTGAAAAGTTTTTTTGTCGATGGAATTTGTACTTTATAAAAAAAAAAAATTTTTTTTAAGTTACTGATGGCTCACTAAATTTTTAAATTAATAATCTATCAAATTTTTGATTTTTAACAAAAAAAGGTATGGTGATTTATAACTTGTAAGTTGTACCATCGAAAGCAGCTGGAAAGCCAGAAGGTGATCTAGAAAAACCTACTTCGTTGTAGTTAAACAAAAAATATTTTATAGGTATTTAAAAAAAAAATATTATTATTTATAAAAAAAAAATTCATTTTTTTTTAAATTTTAAATTTTTTTGTTTTGTAACTTAATTAATAAACTAAAAAAATATTTTTTTTTGTATATTGGATTGAAAGAAAATTATATTCAAAAATTTTTGGAAATTGTTTTTACAATTTTGGATCGTTAAAGTCTAAGTTTATTTGAAAATCGAGTGAGCCACCTCGGAAAAAAACCTTTAAATATTTTTAACTTTATGAAAAGGTAGGATAAAAAAAATAACTGATTAAATCAAATTCATGTTAGCTTGAGAGGGGATAGCTAACAAAGACAGTTTTTAAATTTTTTTTTTTTTAATTTTGGAGCTAAAAATAATTTCTCAGTTTGAATTACTACTTATTTACTTAAAAATATAATGGGCACATCAAAAAAAAATTTTTTATCTTTTCTAATACATAAAAAAATTATATTAAAAAAAAAATTTTGTCAACATTTTGGAAAGCTCACTCGTTTTTTAAGCAAATAATTGATGAAATAATTATTAAAACTCCAACAAAAAAAAAATTGTGTGTTCCACAGTCTGTAGGGTATCTGCTCGAAAGTAACTGGAAAGTCAGAAATCGAAGAAAATGTAATGTTCTTGTAATTTAAGTAAAAAATTCAAAAAAAAAATTATTTGTTTTGCCTTTTTTTTGTAACTTATGTAATTAAAAAATATTAAAATCACTTTCTGTTTTATTAGATTGAAGGAGGATTGCATGGAAAATTACATGCGACAATTTTTGTATGTTTTTTTTTTTTTTTTTTTTTTGACCGAAAAAAATTGTTTAGTTGTACTATTTATTTGAAAACCAAAAAAAGCTGGCCTCAAAAGAAATGTTTTTTTTTTTATGCACTATTATTTATTTATTTCAAATTAAGTAGGTCACCACCTCAAAAAAAAAATATTTTAAGCTTTCGCAAATTTTAAAAAAGGAGAATAAAAAATCATATGTGTATATTCCACTTGGTTTTTTGAATGTAGCATTTAGATTACTCACTTGATTTTAAAATAAATAACTAAATAAATTTTTGCTGCGTTATTAATTAACTTTTTTAATTTAAAAAAAAAATTTTTTTCACTTTTATTTGTATGCAGAATACAATTACAAACCCATGCTAAGCGGAAAATTTTTTTTCTTGCCCACCCTAATGTTAACTAGTATTAGGGTGGCACAAAAATATGGAAGTAAATAATTTGTTATGCGTGAGTTTTGCTCAACCGTTGCCCACCGTTGACAGTCTAAATGGAAGGTTTAGAGCTAGTAAATCTACTAACAAGCAGATCTTTAAGATGCCCCAAATGCTGGCTAAGACCAGTGATGAAAGTCCACCGATAAAATAATCGATAATCAGCAACCTTTTTTCGATTTCAATGTCGCTTTTGGTTGTACGAAAGGAAGTCTGAATTGGACCAGGTGGCGTGAGTAACTTGAACTCGCCAGAGCCGCTTCTCCTACAAATTTTATACAGACACTGGAATTGGAGAAGCTTTGTAGCTAGGAAGCTAAGTATTGAGCTTGATAACCTTTTCGAATGCTTCATTCTTTCGATTTGAGCTTCGGCACTGCTGCGAACCCTAGCTTTCAGAACCACTAACCGTCTGAATTTTTTGGACTCTACACTTCTTGAGTTCATATCCCCGGTTAGTTAAACCTCTGGATCTATACAGCAGTAGACTGCTGGCTCTCAGAGCTCATTAGATATGGAGCCGTGTTAATGATCAGCTCTTAAGCGTTTCATTACTCGACCTCTGGAGCAAACTGAGCCTCTAAACCTATGGACTTTCATATTCTAATTTTATTTCCTTCCACCCTACTTAGTATGTTTTGATAAATATCCTTTTAGATAATGTGTACATATTTACATTGATACTGTGTAGATACATAAGCATATGGATTTCAGCGGCCATCAGTCGCAGCTTGAAAGCAACAACAAAAACTTTCATGCCTTGTTGGTGGTTGAAATTTCAACAAAATCTCGCCCAGCTGTTAAAAGCATAGAAGACACTTTGGGTGATGATGGCGATGATGATGATGCTGCTGAATATTAAAGTTGTTGTTGGCATTGTTGTAGTTGTTGTCGGTGTTGTTGCTATTGGTATTTGTTGTCACATTGACAACGAACGCTACTCACACTCTTCATTTGTAGGATATATATGTAGGATATATATGTCTATATATAAGCAAAAAGCAAACAAAATTCATACTGGACACACACACGCATACACAACTGACGCTTCATGTATTTGTACATGCTTTTTTGATTATAGTCTACTTTTGGGGGTGACAAGCTTTTCACTTTCATTCTTTTAATTTGCGTTTATCCTGCCCCTGAGGGTGCTTTAACAACAAAACAAAATACAACAACAACAAGAACTACAACAACAAACTGTCTCTATTGATTGTATGCTCATCAAACAAAGTTCGACCGTCCACCAAAGCCCTTCGTTGCCCGCACAATGTCTACCTACAAAGAGGCTTCGCGTTGCTTGGTCTACACTTGGCAAATTGTTGACTGCCATCGCTGCTTGTGACGCATGGTTGATGACTGGGAATTTGTGAAAAAAGCTGCGACATGCATGAAGCAGAGTAGGAAGTTACAGAAAGGGAAGAAATGGCGTAAAAAAGAAGAAGAAGCAATATAAAAAGAAGAATCATACAAGCAGTAAGCAGCAATTTGAAGCTGTAGGGCTACATTATAGCCACTCTCCATCAAGTAGCTGTGGAAATATGCTGTCATGTCGCACAGAACACACACACACATACAAGCTCTCATATAAAAGATTACAGTATCTTTTATAAAAATTTTGACCATCAATAAAAATTGAATATCATATAGAAATTTTGAAGCTTTTATAACGAGTTTATAAAAAATATTAGGAAAAATTTTAAACTTTCCTAAAAACAAGATTATCACAAAAAGTATAAGTTTGCTATAATATTTTGAATATTTTAATGTCGAATTTGTATAAAAAAAAATTAGAAAAATTTTTAAATTTTCTTATGAACAATTTTTTTTTTTGATTTAAAAAGTAGATTATAAAATTTTAATTTTCGTGCAGAATTCATAAAACCCCAAAAAATTTTTTAATTGAAATTGAAAAAAAAAATTATTCAAAAAGCAGTTTTTTATAAACTTTTCAAATTTAATGCCGAATGTGTAAAAAAAGCATAACAAAAATGTTTAAAGTTTGTTTAAAAACTTAAAAGTTTAGTGTCAAATTTGTAAAAAAAAAACATTAAAAAAATTGTGAAATATCCGTATGTCCTTTTTTCATACAAAAAGTAGAATCTTAAAGAATTTTAATGTCGAAAAAAAAACATTTGAAAATTGTTTGTGAAATGAATTAGAAAATCTAAAATTTTGTGGAATTCATAAAAAAATTAAAAGTTTTTGAAATACTAAAAAAATAAAATTATGCAAAAAGTAGCTTTTTATAAATTTTTTAAATTTAATGTCAAATTGTGCAAAAATAATATTAGAAAAATGTTTAAACTTTCTTAAAATTTTTTTTTTTAGTAAAGTAGCAGCTTTTCCATAAAGTTTTAAAAGTTTCATGTCGAGCTTGTGAAAAAACACTAGAAAAATTTTGAAATATCCTTATAAAATACTTTTTTATTCGAAAAGTAGAAATTTAAAGAATTTTTATGTCGAATTTATAAAAAAAAAAATTTTTTTCAAAAAGTCGAAGTCGAAATTCTAAAATTTTAATATCGAATTCAGAAAACACATTTGAAAAATATTTAAAATTTCTTAAAGAAAATTTTTTCAAAAATTTGAAATTTGTTATAAAATTTTAATGTTTTAAAGCCGAATTTATAATAAACACAATTTAAAAGTTCAAAAAAAAAATATTTTAAATATTTCCAAAAACAGTAGAAAAAATTTAAAGGTTAAAATAATTTTTTAACATTCTATAAATGTTATTACACAATTTTTTTTAATTTAAAGGCTAAAACAAGTTTTCAAAATTAAAAAAAGAAATAAAACTTAAATAGCCATTTTAAAAATTCTAAAAGTTTTTTTTATTCATATTTGAGAAAAATACAGCGACTGCTAAAATTTCGTTGTTTGGAACTTTTTATGAGATTTCTTCTAGGCTAGAGTTTTTTGATTCCTTTGAGGCTTTGCAAAACCTTGAATTTTTCAAAAAATTTTTTTTTTTGATTCACTCTGAAAAATTTTAACTTTTATTTACATTATCTTTACTTTTGATATAAACATTTTGAAAACAAATTTTAAAACTTATCAAAAAAGAATATGTAAAAAAAATATAAAAGTTTAGAAATGGACAAAAAAAAATCTAATATTTTTAAAAACCCTTAAAAAATTTTATTTCTCTTCTTTTAATTCTGACATAATTTCCCTTTATTTTTAGGTACACTGTAATTAATGTGACATTAAAACTGCTTTCTCGAATTTTTTTTTTTTATTTTAAAAATTAAGTCTTAAAATTTTAGCATGTTTGAGTAATTTTCTTAAATTTTTTGCCAGAGTTTGAGTTTTAAAAATTGAAACTTAACGGCTTAAATAAAATTTAAAAATAGCCCTGAAAAAATTAAAAATACGTGAACTTTGATTAAATAAATAAAATAATTTTTTTTTAATTTTTGTTAGAATTTTTTTTTTATTTTTGAAAGATAATTTTTTAATCTTTTAAAAATTTGTTGAATGTCTATTATGGCATGATTTTTGCGAAATGCTTGAAAGCGTCATAAGTAGTAATTTGCACACAAATATTTTCTAAATTCTTTTCAAAATAATTCATAAAAACTTTTAAAAATAATAACAATAATAACTTCAAAAAATGTATAATCTTGGCTTTGAGCTCGTTTATAGTAGTGAGTACTAAAAACACAGATTTTAGATTTTTAAAAATATTTAAAAAAAAATTTATTTTTTTTTTTTTTTTTATGACATAACTGAAAAATCCATTTGATTTGAATAAAATATTTAAATTTCAATACAGAGCTCTTTTTAGTTATTTGCAAACATTTTTATACATAAATTATAGAAAATATATTTTTAATTTTTTAAAAAGCTTGCAAAACTTTACAAAAATTTTTTAATTTAATTTTTTTGTTTTTATTAATTAAATAAATCACAGTGTCATCTTTCTTGTCAGCCACTGTGCGCGGATAATGTTCATGTAATACATAACTGAAATACGCATTTAATTTTCATGTCCACCTCCGATTTTTTCTACGGCATCTGCCATTTACATTCCATTGGGTGTGTATGCGTGAGAGTGTGTGTGTGTGAGTACGGAAGTTTGTGCGTCACTTCTTCCTCCTGTTTATACATACATACATCATGGATACAAATATGAGCGAGGGGTTGTTTGCTTTTGGCTTTGCTGGCTACTTGACTGTCTTCGAGAGGGTGCAATAACAGCAATAAAGCCATGTGAACACCACAATAAATACAGATTTGGCAAAAAGTCGAAAAACTTCTAAAAAAAAAAAAAAAAAAAAAAAAAACAACCTAAAATTCGATTTTAGCTACGAATACTCATCCTAAAACGCCTTCCCTCTCCTCTCTGCTATATCTTTTCCGCACTTGGCTTGCAACCTCCCCTCAACGCATGAAGCACAACTCAACCAAGCAACCGCTCAACGCTCTTCAAACTCCGAAGTGTGTTATAACGCGGAAAAGGAATGTGTAATAAAGTAGCTACAGTCAACAAAATAAATAAGTGAAATCCAAAATTAAACGGAAAATGCCATTTAAATTGAATTCATGCCAAACACATATCATGGCTGATGGGAGTGGAAGTCGAGCGCTAATGGAGTGGGTGATTGGATGGCGAGATGAAATGCGTTGAGTGGGCCTTTGAAGTGATTTGATAATCCCACATGGCTAGGGTTCGGGCACATACCGCTTGGAACTGACTAAAATCACTTCTCTTAGGACACGCCAGTTTCAGTGCCATATTCATAAGTCATTCTCACATGCTGCCTGCGGTAGCAGGAAGCTGCGACTGAATCTGGAGAGGCTAGGAAGCCAATGAAAGAGGTGAACAACTTTTTTACTCTGGTTTAAGAGATAGTTTTTGTAGTCTTAAAACCCGAGTAATGCTGATACGGAAACGCTGTCGTGGCGCTCTTGCGTCTAAAACCGTGTACTTTGGTCAGGGGCGTAGTCATAAAATAATTTAGAAGTCGGCGGGAGGAGCGGAGTTTTTTTTTTTTTTTTTGGAGTAACAGAAGACAAATGATTGTAGTTTATCTCATTTATGATTTTTCAATGAGAAAACAAAAATTTACTTCACTTTATAATTTTTTAACTAACTACCGGGGTCCAGATCCCCCTCAATACTTGTCAGATCAAAATAAAAAAAATTCAAGAAATAAAAATACTTTAAGTAAAAATTAATAATTTTTCACTCTAATTATTTATACAAGTGCAGATTTTCAAGGATCAATCAAGGAACTTTGACCGTCCCCTTTCTGCCTTCTCCGCCCCTGCCAAAAAAACCTATATCCTTTCATGAGTTGAAAATTGTTTGTTTCCGTTTTAATTATGTTGACATGTTAACAATTTCACTAACTCGAACGTTTAGGGAGGTCCGGATCCTGCTCCCCCTCCCCCCTGCATACGGGGTTGTCTCTGTTATACCTGGTTGGAATAGTTTTTCTTCCATCATCTGCAAATGCTTCTCGAGTCAGTTCAGAGTAGAATCACTTTTAGGAAATCGAAATGCACCAACTGATTTCTATAGCTGCCCGTGGATGGTTGTCAGAAGTCAGAAAGAGCACATTATCCTAGAAGGCGCAGCTCAACAAAGGCTATGTGGAAATCACAAAGTTTGTTTTGATCCAGCTAAGTCGGAGCTCATTGTAATTTAGTGGCAACGAGAAATGCGAAAGTGGAGGTCTCGTGGAAATGGAAGTCCCTCCGTCTCAGTCTCAAGCTCAGACTTAGACAAGTTCAACCCAGTTGCAGTACAACCATATTTTCACAGCTCGTGTGCAAAATTCAGCCAAACCGAGCACCCGCTTCACATCTAGATCAAACGCGTTACCTTGCAGTCCAGTCGGAAATAAACCTAGTGCATCCTAGTACTCCAAAAACAGTTCGAAAACAGGCTATCCTTGTTCTAACTCAATCCTAGTTCCTCAGTTTCAGTACACATCGAGTCCAAAACAACTCTACTCCAATCTTACCACGCAAACTTCAGTTAACCCAGTACAACCCGGCGCACCACTTAAGGCGCCAATCCATCCAAATCAAGTTTAGTGAATCCTCGCACTTTCCACAGACCTTTAGCATTGAAGTAGTATGGACGACGGGATTCTTTGGGCCATAAAGCATTACTTCCTTTTTTTTTTGTCAACTCCAGAACATATTTGTGTTCCTGCTTTCGTCGCGTTAGCCACATACGTAATTACAACAACATACAGACAGCGAGATAATTGAATCAAATCCCTCAGCGCGAGTAATACACACACGAACCATTTTGTTGCAAGCCCCACGGGCATGACGCTTACTACCCAAGCGATTTGTCTGCTGTTATTTACTCAGACAGGCTACAATAAGGTCGTAACTATGTAATAGCACTACATAAGGTATATAACGGCATATTCTCACTCTGCAAGAACGATGTAGCTGTTGCAATGTCGTTGGTGGAGGGGAAGACGAAAGACATCGCACGGCTAATAAAGCCTCCCAGCATCTTTTTCCCGGTTTGAAGTGTCGTGTGATGTTTTTACTTTGAAATTGTTGTTGTACGAATTTTAGATTTTGTAGCTGCGGTTTTTTTTTTACTTGTGGGTTCGACTGAAAGTCTAGGGCAAACGAGAACCCAAAGCAATCGACATCCTAAAGCCAGTGGAATAGATAGCAACTTCAACCGTGTCAGACCGCGAGTTGGGCTGGTTTGAAACTGGAATTCGTGATAAACTAGACCTTCATTCAAGATGCGACTTCACGACTAATATTAAATTAGGTTAGGCTAAGCAACGGAAATGAAACGGAATTGAAACGGGGTTCAGTGCGGACTATGTTAGGAAACAGTACAGACAGGAAGCTGTCATCGAGTCCAAAACTGAGCATTCTCACTGTTGAGACCAACATCAAAGGTGAGTCTAAGCTTGTAGGTGAGTCTAAACCTGAAACTGAAAGTAAAGCTTAGGCTCAGGTTGAGGGAAATATTGAAGCTGAGGCTGAGAGTGGTGTTAAAGGTGAGTTTGAGGCTGTTACCAAAGATGAGGCTGAGCTTGAGATTACTGCTGAGGCTGATGCCAAAATTGAAGCCGCTGCTCGCGTTTACGGTAAAGCTGGGACTGAGGTTAAGAATGAGATTGAGTCTGAGCCTAAGACTTAAATAAAAGCTGAGACTGAGGGTGGGAACGCGATTATGGATGAAAATGAGACTGAAATTAAAGGTGATATCGACGATAAGACCGACACTAACGCCCAGACTAAGATGAAGAGTGCGACTGAGACTGAATCTAAAACTGAGGCTGACATTGAAGGTGACAGATACTGAAACCAAGACTGAGGCTGAGATTGGATCTTAAGCTGAAGCTGAGACTAATACTGACATTAAAGGTGAGACTGAGGCTGATACTGAGTCCAAAGCTGGGGCTAGGACAGATACTGAATCTAAGACTGATGCATCTAAAACTAAAGCTGAGACTGATACTGACATTAACGGCGATACTGAGTCTTATACTAAGTCTAAGACTGCAGCTGAGACTGAGACTGAGGCTGAGACTGAATCTACGCTACGACTGGAATGGAGACTTAGACTGGGGTTTATACTTAGACTGCCTAAGACCGCGTTTAAGACTGAGGCTTAGTCTAAAATTAAGTCACACACTTAATCCAGAACTGGGGCTGAGGTTGAATCTAAGACTGAAACTGCTACTGAGACTGAGGTTGAAAATTAAGACTGTGTCCAAGTCTGTTCTGGATACTGAGTCTGAGACGGAGTTACTTCCATTTCCACGATACCTCCACTTTCGCATTTCTCACTGAAACCTAATTGACCATGAGCTCCGACTTAACTGGATCAGAAAAAACTTTGTGAGACCAAAAAAAATATACAGAAAAGGCCTCCAAATTTTTGACAAAAAATAGAAGCACATAGCTAGCTCAAATGCGAGTACATAACCACTACATGAGGCTGACAAAGATACGACGCAAAAAACTGCAAGCAACCGCATGTTCCAAACCCAACCCAAGCGCGCTTTATCAACTCTCTCCCCGTGTTTTCTATTGCCTCCACCTCCCCATGCACGTTGCCCACAGCTCCATTTTCGTCTGTACTTTAGTTCTACTGTCCTTTGGCGGTTTCTTGTCGTTTTTCTTTATTGGGCTTTGACGCTTTGGCGTTGGTGCGTTGTCATAGCAACACCATCACACGCTGACGAGTGGTGTCGATGTCGGCGCTTCGAAGTGCTTTTTGTCAGTTCGTCGGGGTGTTGACTATTTGCTCACAATGCCGCCATGTTTGCGCTTCTGCTTTACACCAACGATTTTTGTTGTATCTTCACATCTGGATACTGCCGCATGAGCTCGATTTCCATTGCTCTGGTTGTATGTACAGTTAGCTTTCGTGTACAAGTCTTTTGATGCGAGGATGATAATGTTGACTCTGTGTGGCGTTGTGTGTATGAGTTTGATAGAGTTTTTATATAGTCCTTTTTCTACGTTAGAGCTCAAATATGAAGGTGTTTGTGTGGCTCCTATTAGTTAGCGTGTTTCTGTGAAAGTTAGCTCATATGTCCTTTTCAAGTGTTGCTGTGGGCCTCTGAGTTTTATTTTGTTTCTTCTTCTTTCTTTTTGAGATGGTAGTACCGAGAAGCTTTGCATTTAGAAACAAATGAGGTTTGGCGAATTACTTTGAGAGAGGCATGGTTTATTGCTAAAGGCGCACCCAGTAGTTCCGAAAATTGCGATCGACTTCCAAACTATGAAGCGTGGTCGAGGAACTTGTGAATCAAACTCACAGGCTGACTCCGAAAATCGAGACTGGAACTAGGACTGAATGAAAAGGCGATAGAGATAGGGGTCCTGTCATTGAGCTACCACTGGGTTGAAGGTAGTCTCAATCGGAACAAGTATAGGTTGAAGGTATGGATGATGGTTGAAAGGACTATTGACTGATTTGGACTGAATGGAATTGCGATAGAGATAGGAGCCCTGTCATTGAGCTAAACCTGAGTTGAACTTAATCTTGATCGGAACAAGCGATGAGGATACAATGTTCAAAGCAAAAAATTTTGCAAAATTTGCAAGATCCAAAACGGTACTGCCACGGAAACTAACAGTTTGAGATTGGGTCAGGTAAACTATTGTTTTATTTAGAGCTGAGATTAAGGAACGGAGATTTTACTTTACTGGACTAGTTTTCTTCTCGTACGGATGACTGTTTCAACATGAATTGGGCGAAAGCTCGATTAGAATTTCAACACGGACTGTGAGTGTGGGCTCAGACCAAAAATAGTAAGCGTTGCGGACCCAGGGGCAGACTACTCTACGAAAGGACTGGTCAGCTTTGAAAGTGTAAGAAATGGCATTTAGATATCGCTGAAGACAAACTATCTGAACGCGATGCCTACGCTGGATCAAGAAGCTACATATTTTCTTAGAAACCCTAAAGGAGATACGTTGGCTTATTGCTGCGTGGCACTAATTACCCGATGTGTGACTGTCTTATACCATTCTGATCTCGGAGAAATGTGCACTTGAAAACCCCCTTCTTACCTAGCCGAAATCATCTCAAATTTGTTATTTTCCTTTCATCCCTCCAAAAAAAGAATATCTCTTATCCTTCTGCCTTATGAACCCGACGAAAAATGCTTTCAATATAAACAGACCGCTCTGCGTACCGAAATTCCTTACCAAAAAGCCTGGCCCGCCGTCTGTCATGTGATCTTGAATACCTCTCGGACAAACGTTTTCACAAAGTTCGGCTCTAAGCCGTGGTAAGTTCAGTTCTTTTATACGACGCAGCTTGGAACCTGAACAAAGGGGTTTTTCACGCCAGCAAAGCTCGATATATTTTATTTGTCGGGAGCGTAAGCAATTCAAAAAGATCCAAAAAGTAAAACGATTAATAATCGGGAAATGAACTCTCAAGATTTTACACTGGAGCAAAATGTTTTATCTAAAACCGAGATGACATCAGAAGCTCTCTTCTGCGATAGGAAGAAAGATATACTCTTCAGAAACTTTGCCAACTGGTGTTGCATACTGCTCGTTGATAGACTTCTCGATCTGTTGTCTGGGCTACAGAAATGTCATATAACCAAGCAATAGTCTGAACCCCAATGGCAGAACTCTAACTTGAAGGCAGATCGTTGGCTTGATCTTCCGTTCCCATGTATGAGGAATGCACCTTTTGTTGTTGTTGTTGTTGTCTGGTTATTTCGCGCATCCATTCATGGAATGGGACGTGACGGACCAAAAACTTTGCTGGATATGAGGCGGGCACACCCCAGTACTAGTAAAAAGTGGTACCAGCTCGATTGCCTAAACAACGATTTCATTGATTCCTGCACCAGGGTCGATGTGGAATTTTGTCGCCTCTTATGACAGTCATACCTACCGCGGGAATCAACTAACATCGATTGAAGCTAAGAGATGTCAACACTAAAGACAACGCAGATACCCAACTTAGTCTGCTGAGGAAACTACTTTCAGTCGCACTTACGAACTGGTGGAGTTTTCTAGGTATATCTGTCAAGATGGTCCTTTGGAAAGACGAGTTTTAATTGCGCAAGCTCTTGGGCACGATACCAATGATGCCCAAGAAGACGCAAATTTAGGTTTCCGTAACTCGTTATTTCGTTAGGCTGTGAAGGACAATCTAACCCCTAGGCTTTTTGATTGAGGAGATGAAATTTTAGAGCTCTGCATCTCATCATTTCACCATATTTTTGTTCCATTAATCGGGATTGTGCACCGAAACCTCTTAGCCTTTATTCACTTTGCGACAAGGGCAGCCTGTAGTAGCCAACCCACCAACCTGTGATGGGAAGTCTCAAAGTCTTGTAAGGCTTTTCGATCGAGACGCTAAGTATTCCTTCATTTTGTGATTCCCCTGACCAGCTGAACTACGTTGCTCTGCTTTTCATTGGACTGAGGAAAGAAATTCGTAGACCCCTTCAGCTGTTTGCGGACCCCAAAAACTCTTTGGTTCACTTAAGCTACGCCGATTTCTTACTTGGAGACTGCACTCTTGCTTAAATTGCAAGACACTGGCTGAAGCTAAGTACCTGCAAATCAGTTGAGGATCAAGATAATCTTAGTGGGGTATCGTTGCAAGGATGGACCAGATTTTCCAATTTCTAATACGAAAAATCCTTCTTTTCCTTCAAAGGCGCATTGATCGATTGCGGGCTCCGTTTGCCTCAGAGAGAGAAAAGTGCTAATTTGGACTTTTCCACCAGCTCCGACCACGTTTCTCAGTCCCTTTCCTCCTTGGGTAGTTTCTAAGACTCTAAACCTGTGCTGAGCTCTTACTCCTGCTCCTTAAAGCCTCTGCAGCCATTTTGTTTTTGGGCTAGTAATTTCTTTATTTATTTAAATGGAATTTGGGATTGAGTCAAACGCAATCAAAAGCGGATTTACGCCTTTATTGCCGAACGCGTGTCCACTCTTGACACACACACACACACTTCTGAAAATAAATAATACCATACAATTAATTTATTTCATTAAAAGCACGTTGGCTAACATATGGAGCTCGTTTCAAAGATTTCAAAGTGTGGCATGCTCAAACTCTCTACTCATCTCCACGTACTGTCTGCCGCACCTCCGGCCGTCACAACAATTTCCGCTTGCCTAACAATTTTCCTCACATTTTTTCATGCTTTTTGTTGTTGTTTTGTGATTTCTCGCACGGAATTGTCATTGAGATGCTGCCATGCAAATTCAAAAGCCATACAGACCGGAAAAAATCTTTTAAATGGACTCAATGTATAGAGGGCGTGATTTTGGTGGATGTGTGTAGGCTGTGTACAGAAGAGTGGGTTAGAGTATGCGAGTCACTAAAGAGGGTTGCTTGTTTTCTATGGCCGACTGGGCTTTGATTGAGTTTGACTGGGCGCGCGTTGGGTTTTATAGGACTTTGCCGAGATTTGACTAAGTTCTGATGGGTGTGTACTGAGTTTAAGTGCGGGTGCAGAGAGTGTTTGTTGACTTGGCCAGAGCTTAGCACTTGGGGTGCCAGTACACATTTCAAGCGCTACACGAGCACAAAGTAAGAAGGAAGGAAACGAGCAAAAATGCAACGCCAACGGAAAATGTCGCCATTGTTTGTGTCAATTGACTGCGTTGAGAGTGCGGTAGAAAAGCAGGACAGTGGGGAGGGGAGGAGTAAGGGTAGGAAAAGGAATGTGAGGTGGAATGGGAGTGCGAGAGGGTGCTTGAGAGGGTGTTCGTGGGGGAGTCGTAAGCCGCATGTTGTACGAAGTCCCCACTACGGGGTTTTAGTAGATTGAAAATCTGTGTGCGGGTCCGCGCCTACCAAGGGTATGTGTGTGTGTGTGTGCAAAGAGTAATTGAAAATATTTGGACGCTTGTTGTTGTTGTTATTGCCTTTTTATTTACGACCCTGTTGGTTCCGTTTGCTTGTCAGTGTTGGACGCTTTTGTTAGCGGCACTTGAAAGCCTTGCTTTTCATGCCTAACGACAACGTCGACGACGTTGATAAGGACAAACACTCGAACTAAGTGCAGTATCCGACCCAACGTTCGAAAAATAACAAAACAAAAACAAGCACCCAGTTAGGCAGTCGTTGCCGTTGTTATCCAACCATGTCGGCCCAATTTCGTTATTACGACAACAACAAAATCTAAGAGCCAACAGGCAACCAAGTGAATTGATGAAACCCAAAGACTTCAAAGGAGGTTTTCGCATGTGGGGAGAAGAGGTGTAGCAGAGAAGAAATGGTGAATTGACAAAGCAGCAAGAAAATCCAAAAAAATCAATAAAAAGAACCAGAAAAGCTTTGCTTGTGGTGTGTGCATATGTACGAAGCTCGAGCGTTGCGAAAGGGCGTATGCTGGGGGATAAAGCATTATTTTGAGGGTGCTGCTGGCAGCCATTGCAAATATGTTAGTTACTATACAATTTACAAGGGAGCGTGTGATACCCAATTCACCAAAAGACAACGCATACAAAATTGTTTCCAGCGCGTTCGATAGGAACCCCACAGTCCCAACTGGGCTCGAGTTCTGGAAGCGCTGAACTCTACTGGATCTCAATTGCAACTACTAAGACTCATAATGCAGCTACTTAGCAGTTGGACTCGCAGATTATGAATGTTGTTCATTGACTTTGATCAAGCAAATATTGCTGGCAGTGTTTCGCAAGGTCTTTTAGCTGCGTCTTCCGCTTCAACTCCGAATTAACTCTAGGTGAAGCTGCAAAGAAACGATTTGGAGATCTAACATAGGCAAAGCGATCGCAAAGTGATATTGATCATTCCTTTGTACTCTGCGATTATTGGGTTCGAGCGATCAAATCGTCGCTTTGTATTATTGGAAGTGATCCTGAAATGCTGTATCCGAATCAATTATAGACGATGTGGCAACCAAATGATCTCGAGTTCTAATATATGTAAAACGATCGCCAAGTGACCTCTTATCGTTCTATAAGCTTTCTCTGGTCGTTTGGGGCACGCGATAAACAAATGATCTAGTATTATTTTTATTTTTTTTGCATGTTCTATCAGGCAAAATTTATTGCTCTAAAATTGTAGCATATGATCCCTCTTTTTGACGTCTTATTTCTGGAAGTGATCATCAAATACTATATCTATCTTTCGTGTGATATACAGGTGATCTTATGATTTTCCATCAGACGTAATGTGAAGTTAGTAATACCTCAAGGATGCATAGCCCATGCAACGACTTCATTCTACAATTTTAAGCAGAGTGGCCAACAAACGATCTAGAAATCTAACTTAGGCAAAGCGATCGTCAAGTGATCTCTAATCATTCTATTGAACTCTCTGATCGTAAGTCCCATCAAAATAATTTTTAATCATATTAGTGATCTAAACGCGATCATCAAATGCTAGTGCTTTCGTACGTGTGATCTACAGGTGATTATACATAAGCAGTAACTTTAAGCCAGTATATTCTTTTAAATAAAGTGTCCATTGGCTGTGTTTACCGCTAAAAAATATGGCAACATTAACTCTTAATTAAATCTAGGCTAAGTGGCAACCAAATGATCTTAAGATCTAATATAGGCAAAGCGATCGTCAAGTGATCTCTGATCATTCTAGTGACATTATATGTCCTATCAAGTGATCTGTGATCATTCTAGGGGCATTATATGTCCGTCCTATCAGGCTAAATTTATTTATCCATCCGACTGCCTATTTGAGTTAGTGATCATCAAATGATGTAGCTATCTTAAGTGTGATCTGCAGGTGATGTTATGATTTTCCATCACCTCCATCTGATCGCATCACTTCAAATTAGTACTAATGTGGGCTTAACGATCGAGAAATTATATAATGTTCTACATTGAAAAGTTGAGCATTAAGTTAAGACAGGACCTTCCATTCGCGTCATCTAATTGCAACTTTTCCTATTACTATTAAATTTGCGTTAAGCGATCGGGAAATGATCTCATGATTTTACATCATTTTACTCTGATCTTATCACTTCATTTTTAGATTAAGTTTTAGGCTCAATCACGCTATACTAACTGATAGGATGATTTATTTAAAGGCTCCTTTGATTTCTCTTTTCATACAATTGTTTTGTTAAAACCGTGTTGATCGTGTGATCTACTGATCTGGCAACGATCGCACTTCGATACAGAAAATGAAGAATTTCCGGATTTTATTTGGCTGCGAGTTCACCAAGACGCCTTAACTAGACCGAGATCATTTCGAAGTTGTACTCATTCTGTGGCAAGTTGGGTTGACTGACACACACACACACACACGGACACCAACTGAAGTATGCGTGAATATGCTTTTTACATTTTAAAGGCGCTCTAATTAGTGTTGAAAAATGTTGTTACCATTGTTGGTGACGTGATTGTTGTACCTTTGTTGTTGTTATACGCCACAGCACTGCCTACATAGCTTTTGTTATGATTTCCTTTTTTTGTTGTTGTAATATGCCAATACAATATGCAACACAAAACTTCAATTTCTATTAACTCACATCTGTTGTGGGTGTAGAGAACAGCGCTTTCGTACCTCGTGCCTCCTGCGATACCTACACTTAGCTCGTCCAACAAACGTATTGTCGGCTAATTTATTATTGTAAAATTTGATCAGCGTCACAGATTTGTTGGTGCTGGAAGAGTTTAAGCGAAGCGTCAACAAATATATTTCAATGTCGGTGGGTTGTAAGTGCGGAAGTTGTTGAGCTAAGCAAGCCTGTGAGTAGGAATCAAAAGAACTGAGCTGTAGGAGTTATAGAAGAAGCAGAAAAAAGGGTGCAGGAAATGTGAAGTGCAACTTCAAGAACGGAAATATTCAATTAGAAGTAAAAAATATCAACTCGCGATTTGATTGAGTGGATGATTGAAGTGCAAATAAGATTGCTGCCATCAGGAGCGTAGGCGGAATGTTTTTTAGGGGGTTATTTATTTATTTATTTTTCTTTATTTTATTTAAAAAGATTTTTAGAAAAAAAACAGCATAAAAGGAAATATTTCACACAAACAACAAATAAAGGTAGAAAAAACAAATGTAAAACAGGTTAGAACACCTTCATCCCCTCCCTAAATACGGCCCTGGTTGCCCTTGCTTCTAACGAGAATGGAAGAAAAGGGTTAATATAGATGCAGACCTGTTAAAATTAGTACTCGTAATGATTACCGGTTTGATTAATTATTTTCTTCAGAATCGATTTAATGATTGATTACCATTATTTTCAGTTTAAAATATTATTTTCAATTTAATTAAAAAAATTATCAAAAAAATTATGATTTTTTACGATTATTTAAAAAAATCGAAAATAATCAAAAGAAAAGTTGTTTTGATTACTTATCCTTTTTTTTTAATTTATGTTTTTTTTTTGTTTATTGTTGATTTTTATCAGTATTGTTGTAGAAGCACATAAATATATACATCCACAATACTGAAAAAAATCAAAAAGTTGTCTTGATTACTTATCTTTTTTTAATTTTTTTTTTTCAATTTTAATTTTTTTTTTGTTTATTATTGATTTTTTTCAGTATTGTTGTAGAAGCGCATAAATATATACATCCACATAAATATATACATCCACAATACTGAAAAAAATAAAAATAATAAAAAAAAATCCAAAAAAAAATTTCAAAAAATAAAAAAATTATCAAAAGTAATCAAAACAACTTTTTATATATTCAACAACTTTTTATACATCGTAAAAATAATAATTAATAATCGTAAAAAGTCATAATTTTTTAAATTTAGTATTTAATAATTACCAAATATAGTCAAAAAAAATTTTAAATTAAAAATAATCGAAGCAATTTTTTTTTATTTTTTTTTTTTATTTTTTGTAATCGTAATCAATTAAATAATAATTGCCTTTTCCTGAAAACAAATTAAAATAATCATTACCAATTGAAGAAGCCGTCTAATTAATTGATTAATAATTACTAATAGGTCTGTATAGATGTTGCTGTCTCGTAACGCCGAAAGCCCGTCCTAGATATTTATTAAAGTGGTCAGAAAGGAGTTTTTCTCAATCTCAGTCACCTAAGGTCGAATCTCAGGAGAATCGTCAGTATCCAAGGAGGGAATTTTAGCAGTGCAGCACTGCCGTGAGGAAACGTAAAAAAGTCATACGAAAGGCGAACACCAATGCGACAACAACTTTGCGACTCGATGACTCAAACTCCCTCTGCAAGGTTGCCACCTAGCATGACTCCAAGTAAAGCCTTTTCAAAGCACGCTGATGGAAAATGGGCAGAATCAGCCACTGGCACGCTATACAGCCTTATAGATGCTCACTCTACGGAGGCCGCCGAAATTGAATCGCAAAGAAGAGAAACGGCACATTGGAGGCTTGAGGCGGCTTCTTCCAAAACGTTTTCTTTAATCTCCACTGGAGGCTTTAGCATGGCTCGTGGAGTAGATGCTGGGCAAAACAAAACACAGCCAGTGACGTCGTGTTCTATCCGCAGATCAATAGTTTACTCGAACAGAACGGCGACTGTTAGGATCTTTTTCAGAACATGACTCACAACTAGGGAATGGACTCTGGAAAGTTTAATGATTTTTTTTAAGCGGGCTGGATAGAATGGTAGACATAACCTTGTTCTAACTAATGTCATCGAAATATGGAGGGAAAGGGTAAACCCATAAGTTAAACCAGCTTGGTAGGTTTAAAAGAGAGCTGCTCGATCAAGATAGCTGCTTTCAGCCGCCGTGTAGAGTCTACTAAAGGCGATCTTGGACTCAAATGCAAACTAAGCGAGACGGGCGTGACAGTGATGAGTACAATGATCTTTAGGTCTTAGTATGTAGAACCAGCTCAGAACAGTAGAAACTGATTATTAGAGGAAATCAACCAAATTAACTTGATAACAATTAGGAAATCAGCTATATCCATATTTTTTTATTTTATCCAAATCGTTGAAGAGCTTTTTCGAAGCTACATTCTTACGACTTCGCGTAATCCAAGAGATCCCGCTTCCCAGTCTCAGTCTCCGAGCATATCATACAGCCGTAACCCAATGTCTCAACATCTCTAAGGGCTGAGCACATTGGGTAATCACACAGCACACTTCTTCTTTCCGTCACCACTAACATAGCTCTGTATTCTATTCGTGTTCGTCTCAAGCAATAGTGAGCTTTAAGGGTCCGCCCCTACTGGAAGTATATTAAAACTCTACAACAACCATAGCACTGGGATTTCTGTGACAATTCGAATCGAAAGTACTCGTCGTCTTTGGGCGAACAAATAAAAAGGAATTCAATAGCAGAACAAGACCTTATCCACGTCAAAAAAATATGAACCCGAACCCCATCGACATCAACATGCTCCAATTAAGCTCTTAAAAGTAATTCACATGCATTGTCCGAACTCATAACGCCTACATTCGTTGAGACAAACAGAATTGCTAGCTCGGCCCCAAGCGAGGACACAATTAAGAGTAGAACACAAAAGGACGCAGAGACACCAGCATATGTGGATAAATATACATATACTCCTACGTGAATTCATGTCAGGGGAGCCAATTTAGCAAAGGAAGGAAAACACAAACAAGACCGTAAGCACTTTGGCTTAGCAATAACTTTATGCTGCTGAACTTGCCGCTGGCTGTGCGAGTAAATGGGTAGTAATCAAGGCTCCAAAATCAAAGTAATACGGATAATCAGAATAGCTTCTCACTAGCGAAACCGAAAAATAATCACGCTTTCAATAACAGCTATTATGAGACCCTTTGAATCGGTTAAGAGTTATCCGGGAGCGCTGGTAGTAACACAACTATATCTGTGTACCATTAAATTCGAGGATGCGCAACACAAAAAGGAATACTTTTAGGCGCATTAACACTCCATTTTGGCTATGACATCAAAGTAAACCAAGTACTCGTAGAGTGGATGTGTCAATGGCAGCTTTTGGTACTCTTCGGTCCGCAAAGTCGTCCACCTATATTTGCTGTTAAAAAGGGGCTTATTGTACGGCGGTGTAAGACTGGATGAAGCCTAGTTATAAAATATAAAGGGAGACCAGTAGGAAAAGCTTAAAGTAGGCACTCACCAAAAGGTAGCATCCCAAAACATGAGGATCTCTTTTAGAAAAATCAACCCAAAATACATCAAAGCATTGATACTCGTATTAAGGGCCCCTACACATAGATATGATTGCAGCAGCCTCAACCAAAGTAACTAGAAAAGAATTCCAAATTTGTGAGGAAAAATTTAAAGCCCAAGAAATATTCCAAAAAAAAAATAAAATTTTAAAAAAGAAATTTAATAAATGTTTGAAATGTAAGCTAAAAACATTATCCCTCAACCGCCCAAAACAAAATTAAAAACTATTCAAAAATCAATTCAAATATGGATATCGAAAAATTTTTTTGAAAAACAAGTTTGACTAAAATTTATTTAAAAAACTTTCGAGTGTCAAAAAAAAATTTTGAATAATTATTGAAAATGTTTTCTTAATTTCTAGGTGATTTTTAAGAGAGCATAATTATAAATGCAAAAAATTCTTTGAAAAATATTTCAAAAAAGATATTTTCAAATTTATTTCAAAAATATAAAAAAAAAGTTTCAAAAGTTATGTGCAAAAAAAGTATACGCGAACAAAATTTTAAGAAATTACAGAAAAAACTCTTTTAAAAATATCAGGAAAGAAGTAATTGAAAGAACACTAAAAATCATTTGGAAAAAATATTGTTTTAAAAAAATCAAAAAAAATATATATCCAAAAAAGTTGACACTCAAATGAAATTCATAACAATTTTTTAAAGCAAACAATTTTTGAAAGGAAAATTGAAAAATATTTATTCAAAATCCAAGCTTTTTTAAAGAAACTGAATAAAATTTGAAAAATTCGAAAAAAAAAAATATTGACTCTCAACCTTAACTTAAATTAGTTATTTTAGAAGCCCCAGTATCAGATAAAAATATATGTTGAGACAGGTAGTTTTTGAAACCAAACTCTAAGTTAGGGTGTTTTTTAATCTTAAAATATTACCAATAAAAACTGGAAAATTTACTTCAAAATTTTAAAAAAGAGATTTTGAAAATATATAAAAAAAATTCGAGTTCAAGCAAAATGTAAATTAATTTTGAAAGAGGCATACCTCTCTGGCAGCCAAAAAAATTCACTAAAAACAGAAAAAAAATATTTGGATATTGAAGAAATTTTTCCAAACATTTTTGAAAAATTTTTTATTTTCAAACAAAATATAATTTTTTTTAAACAACTTCCTATATCAGAAAAATATATTGAGATTATGTTGAAATAGTGAGTTTTTAACAGAATTTTTTTTAAATATTTGAAAAAAAGATGACACTCAAACAAAATTTGAACTAAATTTATCATAAAATATCAGAAAAATATCGAAAACAGATTTTAAAAATATTAAAAAAAATTTAATGGATTTGAAACAAAACAACCAACATTTAAACCAACTTTTCATAAGCGTTTACCTGCCACTCAGTAAGATGAAAAGTTTTTATTTTAAACTGACTTAACGAATTATTTTGAAGTACTCCTTCTCACACAGTCTAAATATTGTTAAAAAGTGACAGAACTAATTTTGAAAAAAAATACTGTGAAAAAGTTATTTAAAAGCACAGGATTAATAAAAAAAAATTTGAAGAAAAAATTTGAAAAAAAATATTAAGTCTCAACCTAACCAAATTCAAAACATAATTGCGGAAAAATATATATTAAAAGAAAATTCAAGCCTATTTTTTAAAGCGCGTACACGCAGAAAAAATTAAAATTTATATTTGAAACATATCTTAAAGTATTTATGAAACGAGCTCAATGGCAAGTATAATAATTTTTCACTTTTTGAATTTTTGTGAAAATTATTTTGTTTTTATTTTTTACTTAATCAACAAAAATTGTTGGTATAAAAAAGCAACATATTTTAAAAGCTTAAGTGAAAAATATCAAAAAAAGTTTTTGAAAACATATTTGATATGAAATGTATGCTCAAATAAAATGTAAACAAATAGTAACGCATTTCTTTAAACCAGCGAAAATATTTGCAAAAAAAAATCTCACAAAAAATTTTAAATATTCAAATAGTTTAAAGAAAAAATATTGACATTTAGCTTCTCAACGTTTCTATGCGCAAACATAAAAAACTTCTTGAATTGTTGAATTTATTAGCCAACCTTTGAGTTAAAAAAAAAGATCCATTAATTTAGGCTCTAATAAATACAGACTTATTGTTGTGTGCTGCTTCTTCTTCAATATATATTACATTTACGTTGTTGTTGTCATAGCGCAATTAAGTTGAAACCCCGCTGTGAAGACAAAAGCGCGCTAAGGTCGTCGCCATGGATTGGTGTGGCTTACATTAAATCGAAAGCAGGGTTGGTTAACAGCAATGATGCCATCTTGCAGTGCATGACTAAGGGTTTGTAAATAAATAAATAAATATCTGATTGTATATAACTGTAGATATATATGAACATTTGTAGATATGTCTTTTATATACATACGCACACATCCAAAAGTAAGCATGCATTCTTCACTTACATTTCCATTGCTGCTGCTTAGACGAATGTTATTGTGTTGTTGTTGCGCGCAAAAGTGCTGACAGTGACAGCTTTGAGCTAACGCAAATTTTTTTTTTTTTTTTAATTTTTTTTCAGCAAATTTTTATTAACATTTCTACTTTTTTGTTGCAATTGACAAATCAAATCATCATCATCATCTGCAACAACAACAACTGCATTCTACAATTACCGTTAGACGCACACAAAGCGCTGTGCACACATTTGCGACATGCACCAAAGCTGCTTGAAGCTTGCGCTGCCGGCGCTCAACAACAAGACATGCCATGCTTTATCCTATGTCATACTTTATACTCAGACTCATACTTGTACTTAAGCATAGCAAACCCCCACACAGCTTGACAGCCTAGAAGTAGACCTTCTTATGCTTGGAGTGCCAACAACTGTTAATCCGCATATCCTTGTGGCGTTCATCCAAGCACAGCTTTTGTGCAAATAAATGCGCTTTGTTGCCATTTCAGTTGTGACGGATTTTGTCTTGTTGTTGTTGCTGTTTTCTCTTATTGTTGTTTTTGTTGTTATTTAATATTGTTGTCTTCCATTTTTCATTACACCGTACAATTTCTGTATTTTTTATTCGCGCCACACAGAAATCTTTCGCAATCATCATATTGCATACAAAGAAGGCTCACACACATATACACACACATATTTATTTATATACATACATACTTATTATGGAAATATAGGTAAGTATGCACAAATTGCACAACTGGCAAAATTGAAGTAATTGAAATGCCTCCGAGACGTTGCCACAGTGGGATGTGATAACCTAAAAAAGACAAATGGGAAAAAAAAAAAAAAAATTTTGTAAAAATAAAAAATTATTCTAAATTTTCAAAGATGTTTGCAAAAAAATTATCAAAATTTTTGAAAAAAAAAATTTCAAAACTTTTCGAAAAATTTTTAAAACTTCAAACTTTTGTTTTTACAAAATATATCTAGAATTAATAAATGAAAAATAAAAAAATTTAAGAACAATTAAAATTTAAAAAATGGTTAAAAATTAAAAAAAAATTTAATAAATACTTTAAATATTTGAAGCTTTTTAAAAAATTTAAAAGCTTTTCTAAAAAAATTTTACAACTTTTTACACAAAAGTTTCAAAATTTCTCGAAAAATAAACTTTAAACTTTTGCCAAATTTTCAAAAATATATCAAAACTTTGTAAAGAAATTGAAAACTTAAAGGTAAATTAAATTTAAATTAATTTAAACTGTTTTCAAAAATTTCAAATTAATTAATGATTATAAACGAGCTCAAGGGCAAGAATAACAATACCTTTTTTATTAAATTTTTGTTTTTTCATTATTTATAGTCAGGTATAATTTAAAATACACCGTAAAAACAGCGATTCATTTTAAAATTTATTTTATTTGCAAAAATTTTAATTTGGAAAAAATTTAGTTTAGAAAAAATGTTATAGAATGTATTAAAAAAGTGTTAAAAAAATATCTAAAAAATTAAAAAAAAAAATTACTAGTTGGGAAATAGTTTTAAAAGAAATATTCAATTTCATGAAAATTTTAAAAAAGGATATAGATATGAAAAAATTATTAAAGGGAATTAAAGAAAAATATTGGAAAAAGTTTAAAAAAAAGTTAAAAAAAAAACCAATTCAAAATTTTAATGAAGTATAAAAAAATATTTGTAAAGCAAACAAAAACAAACTAAGAAATATTTGAAAAAGGTATTGAAAAAAATATTTGAAATAATGTAAAAAAAATCAAATTCAATAGTTATTGGAAAATAATTTTAAAAGAAATATTAAATTTAATGAAAATTTTAAAAAAGTATAGTATAGATATGTAAAAAGCATTGAAAGAAATTAAAAAAAAAAATTTGGAAACAATCAAAAAAAATTAAAAAACCAAAATAACTAATTCAAAAAAAGTTAAATTTAAGTACGAAAAAAAATTTTAAAAAAGCAAACAAAAAGTTAAAGGAAAACAAATTCAGTAATGTTTGGAAATTAATTTTGAAAGAAATATTTAGAAAGAAATTTAGAGAATATTGAATAAAAAAATTTTTAGATATATAGGAAAAGTCAGAAAGAAAACATAAAACACACAAATGTAGGAAAAAAATATAAAAGAGTATTGCGAAAATATTTAAATAAAAGGTAGACGATAAAAATTTCAAAAATTATTGGAAATAGTTTTTAAGGAAATATTTTCGTATTGAACATTTAAGAAAAAAATGGAGAAATGTTGAAAAAATCGGAAGTATTATATAAAAATATATGAAAAAGGTACTAAAGAAACATTTTAAAAAGTATTGAGATAACCTTTGCAAACAGAGTATTTAAAAAAAGTATTAAAAAAATTTAAAACATGTAAAAAAAAATTATTAAAAAAATATATTCAAAAATTATTTGAAAATAGTTTTCAAATAAATACAAAATTTAATGAATAGTGAAGTACAAAACGTTGAAAACAAATTTTCATTGAAGAAAAAAAAATTTAAAACAAATATAAAAAGTACAGAAGAAATATTTGAAAAAGTATGAAAAAAGTTTAAGGAAAAATATTGGAAAAAATTTGAAAATGAAGTAAAAAACAAGAAAAAAATTTTTTCATTTTGAGGGAAATATTTAATGTAATGAATACTGAATAAAAAAATATTGGATAAATATTGAAAAAGTAAGAAAGAAAACGTAAAAACCTTGAAGGAAAGAAAAAAGTATTAAAAAAAATATACGAAAAAGGTATTAAAGAAACATTTTAAAAAGTATTGAGATAACCTTTGCAAACATAGTATATAAAAAAAGTATTAAAAATATTTAAAACATGACAAAAAAATTATCAAAAAAATAAATTCAAAATTATTTGGAAATAGTTTTCAAATAAATAGAAAATTTAATGAAGTAAAAAATCTTGGCAAAGCGTTGAAAACAAATTTTCATTGAAGAAAAAAAAATTTACAACAAATATAAAAAGTATAGAAGAAATATGTATTTGAAAAAGTATGAAATAAGTTTTAGGAAAAATATTGGAAAAAATTTGAAAAAGAAGTAAAAAAACAAGAAAAAAAATTTTTAGTTTTGAGGGAAATATTTAATTCAATAAATACCGAATAAAAAATATTAGAGAAATATTGAAAAAGTCAGAAAGAAAACAAAAAATTTTACGTGTAGAAAAACTATGTGGAAAAGTAAAATAAAATATGAAAAACAGTCAAAAGTTCTTTGTAATTTATGATTTTTTATATCAACGCCTTTTCCAAATGTTCCCACTGTGCTAGAAGCCGCCATTGTTTTCGCCACACTCCCCAACATCATTCACAGTTTTCTACATTTTCCATTTTGATTTTGATTTAGTCGCGTAATTGAGACTTCAAATGCAGCTTATCCAGCCGTATGGCGTCGTCGTTGTTGTCGTCATGAACATCGTCATCTCTTCGTCTTCGCGGCAACCATAGTCAAGTCAACAAACAAATAAACAATACGAATATGAAGGGATCGACCTCCCGTCAAGCTTTTGAGCACTTGCACACGTTCATTTACCAAGCAGCACCTCTGAGTCTGTATCCACACAGCCCCAGTCAACCAACCCAGCACCCAACCACCCAGCTATCAATGTCAAAGCTTCGAGTGGATCTCTGTGGACTTTTTTTCTATGTTATGTATTTTGTGATTCGCCTGACGTTTGCAAATGGCCGAAGTGCCTGCCAACACACCAACAAGCAAACATGCACACGTGCTTTAGCGCGACCACCCACCTGTGCAACTGTCAAGTGCCAGACTGCCGGGATCCCAATCTCCATTATAAATGTGCGCGCCATTCAATTTCTTCTTTGCTTAACTACGTCATTAGGCGAGGGGATGTGTTTGTATTTGCATTTTAACAGGCAACAGGCGGATTAATTTGCGTCAGCCACATACCCACTTGATATTAACCCATCAACATTTCGCTCACACTTGGTGTAACCAACGTCACTGGCACTCGAGCGTAGTCAGAGCGAGTCACTTAGAGTTATTTGCACGAGATTGTGTCTGTATGTGTGAATGTGCATAAATCTCTTAGTTGTTCAAGTATTTTTGCAGTAATTAAAATGTGAAATCTCATCGCTTTCGTTGTTGACTTATACACGCTGCTTGAAAAAACACTTAGCTTGGGAGAGGTTCTTAACCAGAGCTCATAAATGGGACTGCACTGCATGCGCGCAGAAAGTTTTGGGAAATGTTGTTTTTTGTCTCAGCGTAAATAAGTGCAAATGCAAATTCGTTAGTGAAGCTGAAAATTATAAATTGCGCTTTTCTGACCGCACGGAATTTTGCTAGCTGAAAAATTACAAAAAAGCTTTTGGGGGTTCAAACACCTTTGGGTGGTTGGTGACGTAGTGGTCGTCCAGAAGAAGTCCACAATAATCTTTGTTAGCAAATTTGATATGCGGTATTTCGTAAAAATACAAAAAATTACTTCAATTTGGAAAAGCTCTCTCACAAATCTTCTTAGAGCTTTCAGCCCTATTCCTAAAAGCTTTTGGTGATTGGAAAAAAGTGGGACAAACTTATAATCGCTTGCTTGAAATCGAATATTTCGTAAAAATATAAAACAAATCACTACAACTGGAAAAAGCTCTCTCATATATGTTTTTGGAGCTTTAAGCCATTGGTCTAAAGCTTTTGGTGGTTGACAAGAAGTAGGACAAACTTATAGTCGCTTGCTTGAAATCGAATATTTTGTAAAGATATAAAAACAAATCACTGCAATTCGAAAAAGCTCTCTCATACACGTTTTTTGAGCTTTAAACCATTGGTCTAAAAGCTTTTGGTGGTTGACAAGAAGTAGGACAAACTTATAATCGTTTGCTTGAAATCGAATATTTCTTAAAACTATAAAAACAAATCACTTCAATTCGAAAAAGCTCTCTCATATATGTTTTTGGAGCTTTAAGCCATTGCCCTAAAAGCTTTTGCAAAAGGGGTTTCCGATTTTCCCAAAATCTTGTCAAATCTTGACCTCTAAAAGTATTTGCTTCAAAAGTAATTGCTTAAAATTTCACTCAAATTGTTCAAAAGCTTTTTCAAAACTATAAAGGCTTGTTGGGTGACCTACCATGTCCGTTCCAGGCAGGCTTAAGTCATTGGACAGATAACATTGAAGTAGCTTCCATGATAATTTTTTTCAAAACACGCTCACCGCACCACAATGGTCGTCAAACAGCCGAGTTTGATTCTGTCACGAAAGCTTCTCGGCTGCCTGCTCAGATATCGCTCGGGATCGACATAAAAAGTTTGGTAGGCCCCAATTTTTAGAAAACAAAAATTTAAAGCAGCATCCAAAAATTCGAAGAGAAGCTTTTTTCGCTAAAGTATTAATTTTATTTATTCAGAGCTTAAAGCTCACATGTGTAAAAGTTTTTTTAAATTGTTTATACCTTTTCAGCAATTTATATACAAATGTACCATATAGAAGACCGACTTTTACATTTCATTTTTAGAAGCTTTGGCTTTTATTTAGGAGGTATTTGTACAATAAGACATTAGAGCGATCTTCAACTAATATATATATGAAGACCGATTTTTAATACGTTGATGTGATAACATCTTTCTCAGTAGAATCTAGACAACGTCACTTTCCACACACTAAGAGCTTTCATGCCCAAAATCATTTTTGGAAGCTTTGGCTCATATTTAGGAGGTATTTGTACAATAAGACCTTAGAGCGATCTTCAACTAATATATATATGAAGCCCGATTTTCGACAACTTGGTGTGAAAATATCCCTCCAAAAAATATCGACAATCCCACTTTGAGCGCAATGGGAGCTTTCACACCCAAAAGCTTTCTAGAAGCTTTCACAATTGAAACAGTTAGTTTTTACACATTTTTAGAGCAAACCAATTTGAAATAAAATTTAAACTTTTATTAAATGTTGCTTTTTTTTAGTCAAAGTTTGCAAAAGCTCATCAATTTTACTTAACTGATATGAAAATATACCCCGCACTAAAATAAAAAATAGCTCCGAAACATAAAAAACGCTATGCAATTATTTCATTTCCAAGTTATAAGAACTTCACAAAATCCCTGCAAAGCTTTTTCTCAAAGCGCCAAAAGCTTATCATCACATTATGCTAAAAATGCTGCATTATGGTTTCAAAATATGTTCCTTTTTCATTTCAACGCCATTAAAATAATTGCAATTTCTAACTACACAGCTCCTGTTGTCAAATTTCAATTTATTTTATGTGACTGCCACATAAAAGCTTCACTAATTTACATGAAATTCAAGCAGATGTCAAATGCAGCGCAACGGACTGCGTAATGGATAATGGCAAATGGTGACTGGCCTATCAGCATAATAGGATTCAATACAATTTATTGACATAAATGAGTATATGAAAGTGTAAATGTATGTGTGTGTGTGGGTCATGTAAGAGAACGCTTTGATATTCAAGTTCGCACATCCTTACGGCTAATGAAATTCTATCCAATTTAGCGGATTGACAATTTTCTAAAAAAATCAAACACGAACAATTATGGCAGAGAAAATAAGATTTTATAATGGTTGAAAATTTAAAAAAAAATAAATAAAAATAATGGAGAAATATAAAGTTAAGAAACTGCCGTTAGTTGGCGCTGTATGAAAAGCTTTCAAAAATTTATATAATATATTTTGGAGTTTTATAGAAAGTTTTTAATTTGGCATAATTTACTAAGTAGCAGAATCAACATTGCGGAAGCTACTCTGACCGCAGTAAAAGCTCGGAAGAGCTAAGCTGTGAAAGCTAACAGGCTTCAAAGCTTGTGAAAGCTAACAATTTCGGTAATGCCCAAATGGTTTATTTATTTTGAAAACTTTCAACTAAAAATAAGAAATAATTTAAAACGCCAGCGGAACATGTTGCACACAGAAAAGTTTTTCTGAACATGCAAGCTTTCGTAGTTTTCGGTCTAAGTTATTATTTCGAAATAAATAAAAATCCTCAAGAGTCAAACTTGTGCGCTTTTGCAAGAGTTTGTACCACAAAAGTGCCAAAAAAAACTATTAAAAAAAAATATGTTGTGAAAAGCTTACCAAAAAGCTCGCTTATCATGCAAAATAAGCGCATCAAGCTTTCGTTACCAATCAAATCATCACCCCTCTCGAACTATATAACAAGTTAAATTTTATACAGATTTCGTTCTGTAAAAAGCTTTGCAAAAAGTTTGGGCTGAGCTTAAAGCTTTGGAGGTATAAATAACCATTAGACAATTTATTCGTTTCTCTTTAAATCGTCCTTCAAAAATAAAACTAGTGAATTGAATCCTCCGATATAAAAAGCTTCCCCAAAACTCAAAAGTCATATTGAAACTGCTAAGGAGATCGTTTTCTATAAATGAAAGCTCATAAAAGCTTACATAAGATACTCAAAATGACACACAAAAAGCTTCAAGCAAGGCATTATGAAAAACAAATACACACCTCCAAGCAAAATTGTTTAAAAATAAAAGCTCAAGAAAGCTTTTACAAGCCCCCACAAGCACGATGCTGGAAAAGCTCGGATAAAAGCTATACTAAATTACATGGAAACCCTCACATGGCCTGCTAAATTTATATGCTGGTTCTAGGAAAAGGCTAATAATCCTGGGCTTATCAAGACCTCCAAATGGGTCAAAGGTCATTGCTCTTACATTAAATTCCTCTCTAAAGACATAACTCAAATCGGCAAAATGTGTAGGTACATTTGTATGTATGTATGTTTGTATATAAACATATACATATGTATAACCTAAAAAAAATTGTGACCACCTTACTGAGCCAAAGAGCAAATGAGTATAGATTTCAATTCAAATCAAAGAAAGGCACAGTCAATTGCCCGCATTGTAATACGATATCCTTTAGCGCGAAAATTCCGACAAAAGCCGATTGCCCCTGAGTAGCTGCTGGACAAATGTGGACTATATGATTAGCCATGTACACATGCATACATACGTACACCCAAATAATATACACATTTTAAGAAGAATGAAAAGTACAAATCATCTCAGCAAGGATCAATGGCAGCAGCAGCAGGATCAGTAGCCAAATACGGCGGTAAAAGGAAACAAAGATTTTGCGGAAGCTGTACACACGCCTTCGAAAACATTTGATATTTCGTCTTTTATATTGTTTTATTGTCTTTAACGAGGTTATGACAAGCGTCCCCCTTGAGTTTTTGTAGGTGAGGTTTTAGGCGGCGAACTTCAAGGCGCGTATATATGGCAAGAGCGGCAAAAGCTGACAGTGATAGCTTCAAGCTTCATATTAGTGAGTACTTTAACCCTTAAAGAAACAGGAATAAAAAAGTCTAGCTAAACACGTGAAACAAAATAAAATAAAATAAAATAAAATAAAATACATTCAAATAAAATAAAATAAAATAAAAGAAAATAAAATAAAAAAAAATAAAATAAAACAATATAATATAAAATAAAATAAATAAAATAAAATAAAATAAAATCAAATAAAATAAAATAAAATAAAACAATATAATATAAAATAAAATAAATAAAATAAAATAAAATAAAATAAATTAAATAAAATTGAATTTAAAAGAAATTAAATTCAATTAAATAAAACAAAATAAAATTAAACAAAATAAAATAAAATACAACCAAATAAAATCGAATAAAATAAAACAATATAAAATAAAATTAAATTAAATTAAAAAAATATTAAATAAATTAAACAAATATAATATCATAACATAAAATATAATGAAATAAAATCAAAACAATAAAATTAAATAAAATAATAATAAAAAAATAAAATAAAATAACATAAAACAATATAAAAATAAAATAAAATAAAACAAACAAATACAATATAATAAAATAAAATAATATGAAATAATATCAAAAAAATAAAATGAAATAAAATCAAAAGAATAAAATAAAATAAATACAACAAAGTAAAACAAAATAGAATAATATAAAAGAAAATGTAAGAAATAAAATAATATAAAAAAATAAAATAAAATAAGTACCATGACTATAAACGAGTTCAAGGCCAATAATAATATTTTTTCTTTTTATTTATGAAAATTATTATTGTTTTTATTTATTATTAATTATTTAATAATAGGGGGTTTTTTTTTTTCAGAATAGAGTAGGGAAGTTTTTAGAGACAACCGCCCTAGCTTTTCTTATAGATCCATTTCAAAAGCTGTTAGACTGTGCCAACCATTAAGCTAACAGAGCGCGGGTTTTGGCGTCAGCTAAAATCCTAGTTTTATTCACATTGACAATAACATTGCTTAACAACAATTCCATTTAATTAAATAGTTGGTATTCAAATTAAAAAAATAAAATAAAATAAAATAAATAATTTAAAAAAGATTTCATTAAATTAAATACTTTAACTAAAATAAAATAATATAAAATAAAACAAAACAAAATAAAATAAAATAATATAAAATAATATAAATTAAATTAAATAAAACAAAACAAAATTAAATTAAATAAAACAAAATAAAATTAAATTAAAGTAAATAAAACAAAATAAAATAAAATAAAATTAAATTAAATTAAATAAAACAAAATAAAATAAAATAAAATATAATAAAATAAAATAAAATAATATAAAAAAAGTAAAATACAATAAAATAAAATATAATATAAAAAAACTTTAATTTTATTAAATTAAATAGAGTTGAATACAAAATAAAATGTAAAGTAATGACCTTATTTAGCGCAATTTTCGTTGCTAAAATTTGCTGACAAATTATTTTATAAATACGCTACACCCTGTTTTGTTTTTTAAATTTTCGCTCAATCTGCTTTCCTTTCACAGGGTGGCACTACCAATTATTTTAGTTTCAAACCAACCATTTTAGTTGCAAATCAAGGCTTGCACTGCCATCTAGCGGTTCGTAGATAAGGTTCATCTGCTTAGACTTGCGCTTTAAGGAGAAAGCGCAAGGACAAAACCAGAATAAAGCAAATGAATTCCGTAAAAGCATTCCACAATTTTAGTACCAAAAAAAGTACATTCTAAATTCCAGTGGTGCCACTTCCAATGTCAGTTCGCCCAATTAAACCTCGAATGTCAGATGAGTCAGATATTGAAGCGCCTGCAAATGCAATCATTCATTAAAGTGACTGAGGAGACAATGCGAATAATTTTGCGAAAGGACAATAGAACGAGAGGATAATTTGTGTTGAACAAAGCTGAAATTAGTTGACAGTGAGTGTAAAAAAATATTGGGAAAATATTAAAATAATATGGAAAAAACCTCATGTGAAACAATAAACAAGGTTATGATAGGAAAGGATATAAAGGACATCGCCTGAAGAATACAACAAAAACAAATTGTTAGTGTGATTGAGTGGCGTGACTGATATTTGACACTTAAAAAACAGAAAATACGAGAAACCAGCTTGAAAACAAAGCGAGCATAGCAAGCAGCAAGCGAAAAGTACGAAAGAGAAGTATAAAGCAACGACACACCAACGCGGCTACTGTGAAGTAACAGCAGCAGCAGTAGAAATAGTATAACTGAAGCATACACTCAGGCGCTGCCATACCACATTTGTGGCAATTGAGTCAAACAAGTAAAAATCTATACAAGAGCGTAAAAAAATTTAATTAAAAAATTTTTAAATTTTATTAGAAAAAAACTCAAAACTTTTTCAAATGACATAAAGAGTTCAAAAATGTACCGCATGTCATAATCGAGCGTTTGAGCAATTGCAACGCGTAACAACAACAACAAAAAGATTAGAACCTCAACAGCTGCTGTATTATTAGCGAGCGCCACAATAACAACAACAACGATAACACAACGTGTTTATTACATAAATATTAATTAATATAAAAGAAGATAGAGGCATTTTATGAATTCGACGCATTGAACCAACGCACAGCCAACCAGCTGTGGGAAAAGTTAATCCAAGTGACAAAGCGAGCATATTGATTGCACAATAACAAGAAAAAATTTTCAAGAAAAAGGGTTTGAAGACAAAAATTTAAGCAAAAAATATTGAAAATAAATTTCGGGAAAGAACCCCATATTTTTGAATTAAAAATTGAACTACGTAGCACACAAATAACATTGTACCGAAAATTTATATTCAAAAAAATTTAACAACAAAAATAGTTTTAGAAAAGTTGAAAAACTTAGAATTCCAGGGTATTGAAAGAATTTGAAAGCAAAAAAAGGATTTTAAACTTTTTTTAAGAAGTTTGAATATTTTTATTTTTTATTTTTTTTTATATAAAATTATAAGTACATTTATTGTTGAAAAAAAAAACATTCTCAAAAATTTGCTCTAAATTCAGGTACCTACCGAAAAAATTATTTTCGCACAAAAAAGTTCTAAGGAAAAATTTATTTTTGAAAAAAATATTTTTTGTACTAAAAATATACAATTTTTGAAAAAATTTAAAGCTTCAAAATTAAAAGAAATGTTTTTTTTTCTATTAAAAATGTTTACTACTAGTAATATTTTTTTCAATTGAAAGCTTTATAAATGTTTTTGAAACTATTACTTTTTTTTAAAGGAGTATACTTCAAAACAAACATTTTAATCTGAAGAAATTTGCTTTGAAAAAAATTTTTTTTCAAAAAATTCTCTTTAAAAAGAATGCTATTATGCTATATAATATTCAAAAAGTTCTATTTTTATAAAAAAAAGTAAAGGCAAAGGTTTTGTTTTTGAAAAAAAATTTCCTCTTAAAAGAAATCATCTAAAAAAAATATATATATATTTTTCACTAGCAAAAAAGTTTTATTTTTGAAATAATTCAAGATCCCAAAAACTATTTTTGAAAATCAAAAAGAAGAAAACTTAATTTTAAACCCCATTAATTTAAGATCCAAAATTATTATTTATGGAAATCAAAATCTTTTAAAAGAAGAAAACTTTATTTTAAAATTCATTTTCATTCAAAAAAAATTTTATGCTTAAAATATTTTTAAAAATAATAATTTTTCTTAGCAGCACTTAAAACACCATTTTGAACTGAAAAATTTTTTTCACAAAAAAAATTACCAAAATTTTTATAAATCTTTTAAATGCATTAAAATAATTTATATTTGAAAAAATTATTGTAGTTTTTTGGCGACCTTTTTTCTTTAATTGGCAAGTTTGGCTTTGTTTTCAGGGTTGCTGTGGAGCAATCGAAATATATTGGTTTCTTGAAAAAATAACAGCAGTGTATTAATCAAAAAACACGGACCTGAGGCCAGCAAAACTTGGAAATTGAAAAAATAATATTTTTAATAGGAAAAATATAATTTTTTACTAGGAAAAATTTACTAGGAAAAAAATTATATTTTTGAAAAAATTTAGAAGTTAAAAATTTTTTTTTTTTTTTTTGAAATAATAACTTTTAAAGAAGAAAACTTCATTTAAAACTCATTTTCATTCAAAAAAAAGTTTACGTCCAATTTACTTGAAAAAAAATTATTTTCCACAAAATTATATGTTTACCCAAATTTAAACAAATCTTTTCAAATTATTAAAATAACATTTTTACTAGGCAAAAGGTTTCATTTTTGGAAAAATTTCCGGTTTAAAATTTATTTTTGAAAACAGTAACTTTTTAAATTTACTTTGAACAAAAAAAATGTTTACCAAATCTTTTAGAAGTATTAAAGAAAAGGTTTATTAAAAAAACAAAAAAAATGTATGAGAAAAGCTTTAATTAAAAAAAATTTGAAAACAAATAAATAGCATTAAAAATATAGATTCAAGAATCTCTCAAGTTTAAAAACTAAAGCGAATTGCTCATAAATTAAAACAAAAAAAAAATTAAACTGCCACAACATTTATAAATAAAATATAATAATTTAAATTTAATAAATATTAAAAAATATTTAAAACTAAAAACGGTTATTAAAAATTAAAAAAAAAAATATTTCTCGTACAAAATTTTTTAACCTATTAATTTTTTTTGTTAGCTTAAAAAAATTAAAATTTTGGTCTGCTATAAAACGAACAAAAAACACAACAACGAAAACAAAAATCGTTAAATCAGGTAAGTTAACGACATGTATAGTAGATAAATAAACAATAATTTTTAGTATTGCAAATATTTTATAAAATTTCAATTTCATTAGGTACAGAGATGCACCGGTGGATCAGACTGATGAAAGCGCCTAAAAGCGTATTAGAGACAAATGTTTTAGCGTGGCAGTCAGGTAGATCGAAAAGTATGAACCCAACAACAATCATCTCGGGAGGGAGTAGAATCAAACTATCCACACGGTCTCCCCCTTCCAATAACCAACCCAAGCCCAATCGCTTTTTTACTTATAAGCTCTAGAAATATCAACGATGTAACCTATCTGTTTCTCGGATTATATAAATATATATATGCTTATCTATCTCTGTCATCTGTCGTCTGACGAGTTAGTTTGTTCGACACCATGACCCAATTCTTTGGGCAAAATTTCGTTAGGCTGCATGAAAGCAGCTGTCAAAGCTTTGACCGTACGTGGGTGATATGACACAATGGGAAGTTTAGCCGGTTTCATAATAGACTATCAGTCGATATGGCTTGCGAGCGCGTCTCATCAATCGAGAACACTTCAATAGGTGAACTTCTCAGCCTCGAGTTCATACACTTCATGTGAGTTAAGGTCATTCTTCTCTGCGCTATTCGGATCAGTCAACTCGGTTTCAGAGATTTAGGATAGCAAACCTTTTTATCATTTTCTGTTGACTGCCCATGCTCTTCGTCTCCATATGATCTCATCTTTTTCCAAAGCCACACACCCATCCACCGTCATTCTTAAACTTGCACAGACCATAATGACCATCGTCCATTTATTCTGAAGTATTTACAACATAAATCCTAAATGTCTTAGTCCATTCTAAAATGTTGACATCAAAAACAAAAACAACAAAATTTCTAAAACTATTTTGTTGGGGTGAATGTGAGAAAATATGTAAAAAGTTTTAATGAAATAATGCGGAGCAAAGTGTAGGCGGATAAAATAATCTATCTAACATGTGGTCAACTATTAAGCCGACAAGCTACCCGGTAGGAAAAAATTAAGTGCGGAAATAGTTATGTGGCTATGTGATTTTTGGTGGCGACCAAAAGCTCTAGAAGATAAAACGTTTGAAGAGGAGCTGAAGAGTTTAAAGAGTCCCAAGATTTGTTAGCTTTAGAATTATGGAGACTGCACGGACTATCTAGAAGTGCCGAAATGTTATAACGATACCCTATATAAGATAGATATTGAGGTCCTGTAGTGCTACAGATCCCTCAGACAATAGACAGCTTGGCAAAATATAATCCACATCGTCTAGATGGAGCTGGACCTGGAAGCATACGAACTGTCGAAGATTATATGGTTTGATACAATACCTTGATTTGTCTAAAAACGAGTTCCCAGTCCTCTAAGCTTAGACCGAAGCCCTCTATCGTAGAGGTACTGAGAAAAATACAAATCCCACTGCAAAAGAAACTGGCTTTGCTAGACAAAATAGTAAGCTGAGACGCACTGGTACTGCGAAAACATAGACCTGACCTTCAAGAACTGGCTTTGCTGGTAATTATAGGTATCAATCACCTTCTAGGTCGAGCTTAAGAGACATTTTCGATGTCCTTAAAGTAAGTTCCGAGCCCGATTGAACACATTTTAGTTAGACGTAGCCGCCAGATGTCGGACAGATAACAGAGGATCATCAACGTTCTTAGTAAAGTTAAAACACGGTCATCTCATCAGTGGACATAAAATCCAGAAATACTGTGTAAGCACCTACCTTACTGGACAGACAATGGTCTTCAAGGTCTTTTCGAGTTATCTCATGTATTCGTCAGCACCATCGAGCTCATCCTACACGTCCTCCAAGTGAATTTCGAGCTCTGTTGAAAGTAGTGTTAAAAGTTGAGTCAACCAGGTTGGGAATTCTTTAGACAAGTCTCCCCCTCTATGCAAATTCGTTGCATTTAATGGTCTCTGATAAGTCTCGACGGCAGACTTCGATGAGCTGCTGAACTTCTAATAAATTTAACCAAGCTGATCAGGAAGATGGAAAAGGATCCCCAGACGGTTTCGAATATACCTACGGAGTTATTGTCGCAACAACCAAACTGTAAAAATGATCGCACTGGAGATAAGCCCGTCTTCATTCAGTCTTACTGAGCTCTGTTGTTATACTACATCTGTATAATATTCCGATCTTCAGCATTTTTGAGCTCAAGTAGTTCTCCTCAGCGAGTAAGTTCGCCTAACGCTTATTCGATCTTCTTGTTGGAGCAATGTTCCGTAGACCGTTTCCGTCGCATACAAAAGAACTTTTCGACGCTCACCAAATGATTTCCGAGCTTGTTGGAAAACCACGCCCTCAGTTCGATCCACCAGATGTCATCTACTTTAGACTTCAGCCCTACACGATTGGGAAATTTCGTACATTGTTTTTGAGCCACCTTGTATAGCCGTCTAGTAATAAAATTTCACTACAGCCCCTCTCCCCGTTACATTCCACAATTTTGTTTTGCTTCATACAATTATTTTATTGCCGTCTGTGAATGTGTTTGATTGCTTGTGTGTGTGGGTCTGCCAGAGCTTCATTCGCCTAAAAACCCATATGCACACGCTCTTACACGTCCAACCACACGACGCCACTTCTGCGTCCGTTCACAGGTCATGACCAGAGCACAACTACTAAATAGGGCAACACAGGCACAGTGGACTCATCGGAAAAACCCGACGAAAAAAAACTAAATCGCTTAGTCAGCTGCTCGAAATAAATATTTACTCCACCCAACGGACATGAAATTTGTCGTCTAAACACAAAATTAGTCCTTTGAGCGTGAATTTTTAATTGTTTGCTTTTGTTGTTGTACGAAATTTGTGTACGCATGCAATTTGTTTTTAAAGCTGACCCTTGGGTCAAATTTTGTTTGGTTTTAGTAATGTGTCATGTTTTGTGGAGATTAGCAAATAAATATATTTGGAATTTTTAATTTTTTTCGTTCATTGCTGTAGATTGGGGTAATGGGCGGAGCGGCACACACTGGGATCGACAGATTCAAAATCACCTAGAAGGCACAAAACTCGACTTTTTTCAAAAATTTTAACTGCATTGTGCAGCAAATAAAAGGGTTGTTAAAAAGTTGTTCTTAATTATTTTTCCAAAAAAAATTACACTGTGCAACAAATTTAAAAAAAAAAAAAATTTTTTTTTAATTTCGAGTTGGAATCAAACCCCTCTTCGAAATCAACTAGAGTAAACAAAACTCAACCTATGAAATGGGGGTTTTGTTCCTTAATTTTAAAATATTATGGGGTATCCGAATTTTTTCTTTTATATATTTTTTGCACAGTGTAGTTGTTTAGAAAAAAATTTTAATTAATTTTTATAAATTTTAGAAATGATTAAATTTTGTATTCTTTAGTTGACTTTCAACAAGCCTGTGATAAGGGGGTTTTCGACCGCCAACTAAAGATTTTGAGGAAGCGCTCAAAATTCTGATTAGGCAGTGCTTGTGTGCCTGATAAGGCCTATAACATATGCTAGCCTCGAAAAAATGCTTTCGATGTTTAATGTTTTCTGGATTTGTTACACAGTGTAATTTATTAAGATAAATAACTACATAAAAAACAAACCCTTCCATTTAATCTAGCTAACAAAATCAAGTTTAAATCTTACTTATATAAGCCTAGAAGTTTTTTTTTTGTTACACAGTGTAATTTTTTTAGGCACGTAATTTAAAAAAGTCCTCGAAAAGCTTTGCGAATAATTCACCTAACAAAATAGTTTTTAAATTTTTGTAAAAAGCTGAATGTTGTATCTTTTAGGTGATTTTGAACGAGCCTGTGAAAAAGGGGGTTTGCGCCCCTAACTCCCGGTTTTTGGCAGGCATTACAAATTCTAAGTATGCAGTCTTTGTATGCTTGATAAGGTCTAAAAGAATCGTAAATGTGTACTTTTCCAATATTTTTTTTTTACTTATTTTTTTGTTACGCAGTGTAATTTGTTTGGAAAAATTATTAAAAAAAAAAGGTCTTTGAAAAAGCCTGGCGATTAATTTGGCTAAAAAAATCACTTTTAAAGTTATGAAAAATTTCGAGTTTTGTTTGTTTATATGATTTTGAAACAACCTATGAAGAAGGGGTTCTTGACCCCTAACTCCTGATTTTCGGAATTCTGAGTACGCAGTGGATCAAAAAAAGTGTTTTTTAATTTTTTATTAATTTTTTATACGGTGTAATTTGTTAAACGTAATAATTAAATAATCTCTTAGACAAATCCTTCCATTTGATCCAGCTAACAAAATCTTTTTTAAGTTTTTGGAAAAGTTTGAGTGATGTCTCCTCTAGTCGATTTTGGCGCCAATTAGCCTTAAGAGCATAGTGTGTGGCACCAGTGCGATCGTGCTTGGTATGATAAACACTCCGGCTCATGAGCCCTCCAAAAATTCGAGCGCTTGGAATTAAAAGACAAAAACCCAGGTTTTTTAGGTTGATAGTACTTCCAACACTTGAATCCCTACCCATGCTGTTCACTCCGGAAATGCCGACTCTATTTTGCGGGGAACAGAGTGAAACTCTATTTCCGTCTTTAATCAACACGAGACTCCAACTATATTCAATCTCGAACTAATGACTGCTGTAAAATTTAGTAATGAATTACCTTCAGTTGGGATCTACCTGAAGATGGGCCTCCTTTTTTATGTCTGATTCGCTTGCAGAAAAATACGCCGAATAAAAATTATGGGAGAGTTGTTCGAGATTCTTGGATTAAAGCCGAGTCACAAGCTCGGATAATTACGCGCCTCAGGGTATTCCCTGCCATTCCCACAGAACTTCCTTACTCATACCTGAGTTTTCTTCCACTAAGCCATCGGAATCTTTTCCACTACACGATAGACCTAGTGGATGTTTGTTTTTAGACTGCTGAATCTCTGCGCTTCCACGGAGCTATCGGTCAGCATACTCCTAGTTCACTGCTTACAAAAGACCACCAAAACTATTTCGCTTCTCGTCAAAGGGCTTCCAAGGTATTTCCGCTGCTGGGAGCGTTATAGAGGCCGATCATGAACAAATAGAGCTCAGCAGTAACCTTCTTTGAAAGCTTCAGCACCCAATCCGTATTACGTTCCACATGCACTCGAACCCATTTCATTTGTGCGACCTCTTGGGCTTCAAAAAATTGTAAACTCAATTCCTTAATGAGATTTAAAAATATATGTGCACTTGACACCCTGTTCATTATTTTTGAGCACCACTTTAAATTTATGTACATTTTCTTGTCATTAACACTGTCCCGTTATGACATACACACGCTCACACAGAGAGGGAGAGAGAGAGACAATCGCATATTTGAAACTTTTTTCGTGAATTCTTAATTATGTAATCAGCTGTTTTTGACCTTCGACGTGAGGCTAACGACTCATAAGAACAAGACAAAAGTACGAGTCCTTATGCGCGTATGACTGGTGTGTGTGTGTGGGACTCTGTGAGTGTTGTGCATGAGCGGTGACAAAACAAAACAACAACAAAACACAACAGAAATTATAATGACAGCGTGCGCTAACAAGCAGCAGCATGTGGTATGCGAGTAAGAAAGGGAGCGCAACAATGGAGGGAAGAGCGTGTGGTGAAGTGTGTCAGCAAAAGGTATGGCGCAAAATGGGTGTGGGGGCATTGTGGGGGAAAGCGCACCAGCCAAAACATTACAGAGACACTACAAACAGCTGTGACTAAAATATTTATTAGTTGTTTTTGTTTTTTGTTTCTTTTGCTTTCTTTTTTGTTTGCTTGTTTTTTAGTTTGTTGTAACTAGACAAATTTTTGTGTGCAAAAACAACAATTTACATAAGTTAGGCACAGCAAGACGCCCATTTTGGCGTAATTTGTTGCTTTTTGTTGTTTTTTTTGTATACCTTTCATGAACATGAAATGATATAATAATTATGATCTGATATTTGTAAGTATGGGAAGAAAAAGAAATGGAGTCATCAATAGGTATACAGAAATTATCAAGACGATGGGCTTAGTCCATCTGTGTGTTTGTCTGTCTGTTTGAACGCAAACTAGTCCCTCAGCTGCAGTGAACTAATAAAAGACTGAGTCCGATTTTAATCATTATATTTCCGAAACCGGTCGCTTATTATAGCACTCATTAGCACCTTTCATTTGATACCTATATTGTAGTAACACATTTTGTGTCACCATGGTCCAAAGTGTGGTCAATAACTCTGAAACCGGTTAAGTTATCGATATAAGAGATATCGTAAATTTTAAGTTTTACGTCTAGTAATGCAACGCTTTAAGTTTCACTCAATTCTTTTCTGCAGTTTTTGAGTGATGCGCGAGCAAACATGCAGACAGACAGACAAAAATTCTAAAATCTTTCAATTCTATTGGCTTAATAATGATTCCTAATATCAATTTTTATTGAACATCTGCAATGTACAGACATCGACCTGTTACAATTTTATTATAGGTAGAGCTTAATCACTTATCGGAACCGGAAAGATCGGACCATACAAGCCCCGCTTCAATCGATTATTCCGATAAACGGTGTTTCGGCTATATATCTTTGAATTAATACAGTACGAGTGAAAATTCGCACAGTTTGTACTTGTTGTATGTAAGACTCGACAGGTAAAAGCACGTGATTCCTATTCATGCATGGTATAAAGTCTCCCACACTGCCGAAGACAGCGCTCTCCTTACTGGTTTTTTGTTATCTCTTTTTCACAACAAATTTGCATAAATTGCACAAGTAATTCTTGTTTTTCCTTGAGCTCGTTTACTTTTGCAGTTTGACAAATTTCTTTGTTACGATTTAAAATTATTGGACTTTCGAAGGAAACCAATTTAAGAAAATATTATACCTGCATGCAGAAGTTCAAGAGGTTAAATCAAGTTAAAGGTAAGAGTACAGAAGAAAACCCCATTTTACCTTCGCCTTTCGAAGTTAGGAATGCTTCCGACATCTTATAAGTAAACGACCCCTTGTAGACATTGGAAAGGTTGATGAATTCGAAATCTTGTGGGATTTAGTAGAAATATGAGGTTTCATACGACGTAAGACGAAAAGGAAAAAGGAAAGTCATTCAAGCGGAGGTCAAGAAGAAGAAGAGTCCCTCCAAGAACCTCTATCCATCCAAGAAGGTTGTTCCACGTGGGACTTAAAAGATGAAGCAGCTCTATTTAATAACTTTAAAGGAGCTATTCTGGTATATCCCCTATTAAGCCGATCTGGATAAAATTTAGAGTATAGATAGTATACTAAATGCTTAGATTTCATACCATGGTGTTGCCACTGAGGATGTTTTTACAAGGTTGCCACCCATTTGAAATTTTTAAAAGCCAATTTAGGTAGGCCAATATGGATATCGCACGTCAAGTATTTTACGTCTTATTTAAACAAAAATATTTTGAGGTAAGGGCAGAACCCAGCGTTGCCACCTCAACGTATTTTATTTATTTTTTACATATTCGCCATTATCTCGAGAACAATGTGCCCGGCTCAGATGAACTTTTCAACATAAACGAAAGGTATTTGATGTAATATTTCAACAGAACTATTTCTAGGTAGCGTCAACCGCTCAGGGTTGCCACTTATAAACTAAACGAACGAAATTAAATGCAAGCTGTTTGCCACATAACTGAAACTGTTTTCTAAAATCAAGTGAGATATGCCAATATGGGTATCAAACAAGAGCTACTTTAAATCAAATTTTAACGAAAATATTTCTAAGTAGAATTACCACCTAGGGTTGCCACTTTAACTGAGCTTATTGAATTTTTTTAATATCCGCTTTTAACTGGAAAACGAGTTGACCCATTTTGTTGAACTTTTGAATATAGATAGAATTTTTCAATTTATCCTACTTAAGTTATATAATTTAGACTTTTTACAGGGTTGCCACCTATCTTTTTTTCTTTTTTTTTTAAATCTTATGTGATAATATGGGTATCAAACGAGAGGTACTTTATGCCTCATTATCGGAGGAGTATCTACAAAAAAACTTAATCATGCGGCCTACTGGTATATACCGAGCAATACTTGGTAGCTCAGGTATTCTTAAGATAGGGCGGTCATCGTTTTTAATCGAAAAGAGGGAGATCCTTCATAAAACCCTGTCCTTCTTCACTCAATAAAAAAGGATCTTAACAAGTCTCCCTTCCGGAGTTTGTAGAAGCTGTTTTAACAGCTTAAACACTTGCCTTCCTCCAGCATATCCTGATTTTAGGCGCTATAAAAAAGGTTCAATAAAAGTATAGGAAAGCGATTTCGTTTGGGGAGCCTTAGATACCAAGGCATTTCGCGAGATAAAGGTTATTTTAAGAATTGGCTTCAACTACTGAAAATGTTACAAAAAGAGGTATAGTCAGTATTCTTTTAATAAATCCTTAAGAACCAACTTCCCAACGTCTTAACTTAACCCTTTAAAAGTTCAACTTAAAGTGGAGCTGAGTTTGTTCAACTTTTTCTTTGGAAAATACGAATTCTCCCAGATCATTAAAAATTTAAGTATTAAAAGTTGGCAAACAAAACTTTTTTTATATTACTTAAAGCTGAGTTGTAGCGAGAAGGAGGTAGGGCGAACGAAAATACAGGAATGCGTAGAAGAAATTAGTTAAGCCAACGAGCTCGTTGAGTGCGCGTAATAGTAAATTCACGTTGCCAACACAAATTCTTTGACTCACAGCGCAACCGGAAAAAAAGAAAAACTCAAAAATAGATAAACACCAAAACAAACGCATAACTAAAATTTACAACAACAACAACAAAACAATAATAAAAAGTGCTGCCAACAACACGTCAAAACGAAAAAAGCCAGCGATGTGTAAAATTTTGTGAAAACACAGAAAAAACCAACAACAAAGTATGTTTACAACTTTTAATTGTGGTTGTTGGCGGGCGTCAACATTTTTTGTTGTTTTTAAAATTTTTGTTTTTGTTTTTACACGCTGTCCTTTATTCTAATACTAAATAACCCGGTCTCAGAACTCAAAATACACTGAGATATGGAACTTAATCAAGCTTATTACTGCACTCATTAACACCTTTCGCTTGATACCCATACTGTACTAATGTATTTTGGGTCACCCTCGTACACAAATTCGTCGATATCTCAAAAACCGGTCGAGTTATCGAAATTAGGGATAACTTAAATTTTAAGCTAGACGTCGAGGAACGCAACGACGAAAGTTTCACTCAATTGTATTAAGCTGGTTTTGAGTGATGCGCGAACATACATACAGACAGACAGACAAAAACTCTAAAAACTGTTGCTTTGGTGTCCTATCAGTTTTTCTTGAACAACTTTTCAGGTCTTTAAACTCAATGGGATAGCTTTTAAGACAATGCTGACAGTCGACTGACTGGTTGGAAATAGAATTCGTACAAGTTGCGGACTACTTCACAACTAATTCGTTTTACTGCAGCTCAGCTAGAAGTAATCAAGCATAACTTGGCTAAAAGCAACAACTCAAACGCTCGTTGGCATCGCACAAGCTATTGTAGTTTCCGTTGCACAAAACCGCTTTCCGGCAAACCGAGAACATTATGTGACAGTGACATTTGGTAAGACACACACACTAAGGTATGCACACACACACACCCATACACACACATACACACGCTACATGCGCTCAGTCAGGAATTTACAACGATTATGGCACTGACTTGATAACGCCAAACGAAGCGGCCAAGCTGTTATAAAGTGAAAGACAACGGAAGGCAGAACAAAGTAATAACAACAACAATATGCGAATTATACGTATACAACAATAAAAACAAACTTTATGTAAAAACAACAAAGCAGTTAAGTACGAGTACTTCTGCAAGGAAGCGATAGCAAAATGAAGAAAGCAACAAAAAGAAAAATTATAAAATGAAGAAAGAATGTCCGCGATTAATTTATACCCAATAGTGAGTTGCAACGAAATTTTGCATAAGTAAGGGTTTCGTAGAAGAAGCGCTTATATGCATTACTAATAAAAACTTTATATTTTATAATATTTAATTAATTGTTAAATTCAATTTTTTGCTAATTTTTTTATATTTAATTATTTCGAATGTTTTTTTACCACCAATATTTTTAATTATTTGATTATTTTTTATTAATTTATTTTTTGTTTGTTCCACTTTTAAATTGTTTAGTTACTTTTATTTATTTAGTTATTTCACGTATTTGTTTTTTTATATCAATATTTACAATTTTTTTATTATGTTTATTTTAGATTTTTTTTTTAATTATTTTTTATTACTTCGAATATTTCATTATTTTTCATTGTCAGATCTAATTTCTATTACTAAAATATTTTTTTTCTCGCTTTGAATCACTCGACTTTTTCATTATTTAATTTTTTTTTGTTTTATATAATGCATTTTACTTATATTTAATTACTTGGTTATATTTAGATAAATACTTCACTGTTGTTGATTACTTATTTTATTTTATACTTTATTTAATTTTTTTTATTGGGTTTTTTTTTAATTTTTTTTTTTTAATTTATTTGATTTTATTTCATTTTATTTTATTTTATTTTATTTCATTTTATTTGGTTTTATTTTATTTTATTTCATTTGAGTTTATTTGCTTTTATTATTTTAAATTCTCTGACTATATTTCGGTGTTTACTTTTTATTATTTGCTTTCTCGATTATTTTTAATTATTTGATTTTTTAATTTTCTCTGGTTATTTAACTTTTTTGTTTTTTTTTTTTAGTTTTTAACAATTTTTCCTTATGTTTTTTTATGATTTGCTTAATTTTAATTAATCGACCGTTTTAAGTTATTTAACCATTTTTGATTATTTTCAATTATCTTTGATTTTATATTTTCATTATTTGACTATGTTTCCCTATTTACTTATTTGTTTTTTTAATTATCTGTTTTTTTTTCGCTTATTTTTATTTACTTGATTTCTTTTTTGCTATTTAACTTTTTTATTTTATGATTATTGAATTATTTTTAATTATTTGGGTTTTTTAATAATTCTTTTGTTTTTGTTTTTATTTTTTTATTATTTAATTATTTCTTGATGATTTTTAGTCGATTCCCTATTTTGGTATTTGATTATTTAAATTTATCTAATTATTTTTCATTATTTAATTTATTTAATTTGGTATTTGATTTATACTTACTACTTACGACTATCTTTAATTATTTGATATCTAATAATTTTTGATTACTTTTATGGGTTTGAATTACCTGATGCAGTAATGATTTAATTTCTTGTTAGTTTAGTTTAATTATTTATTTTTTTATTATTTGATTATTTCTAATTATTCTACTATTTTCGATTATTGAGAGTATTTTTTTTTTATTAACAATTTTTATTATATGATTTTTGTTCATTTCCTTTATTTGAAATTATTTTCTTATTTTTCTTTATTTCATTTTTTTTTTTCTTGATTATTTCTGGTTATTCTTAATTATTTGTTTTTTAAGACGCTTAACTATTTTATAATTATGTTGTTATTTCTTCGTTCGAGATCACGCAAGAAATCAGATATTTTTGAAGAGCTTTTTTAATGTTGTTGTTGTTGTTGTTAGCTGGAATTGCAGAACGAATATACAAGCCATAGAACGGACGAACGGACCAAAGAAGAACAGGAACATTTGATTTTTTTCTTCTCCCCAATGTATAAAAGCACGCGATTTCTTTGTGAAATTATCAACCAGTGTGAAATTGAATTTAAGTTTCAATAGCTGCTATTACTACCGGGTATATTATCAAATATAATGTGTTCTGCTCTTCCCACTTAAACGCCTAGCTGCCATATGCACACAAAAATTCATAAAGAAATTTTAAGTTTTGAAACCACCACCCCCCACCTCTCTATATCAACATCAATAGCAACACACGCGCTTGTATTCACGTCCCACAACCCCGCCACATGTCATTTACTTTATGCCAAACGACCACGCCAAGTCAACGCAATCGCTTCCGTTTCGCACACAGACACACAAACAAACACTTTGACTTATAAGAACATTTGCATATGTATTTCAGTGGATGTATGAGTGTGTGTGCGTGTGTATTTTTGTTTTTTGTGGGTCTTTTACATGCCAACACATGAAAATTTATGCAGGTTAACATGGTTGTTGTTTTTGTTTTCTATTTTTTCCTGTAGACAAGCGTTTTTCAGCACATGTACTTGTGTGGGACTGTTCGCACACCTCCACGCCGCATACATTTGGGTAACATGTTACGTATACGCCACGGTGCGCTTTGTAGGAAAAAAGCTTTAATTGCAGCTGTTGGTTTGGAATTTTAACTGTTTTACTTGCGGATTGTTAAAAAGAAACGAACGACATGTATTTAAAAACAAATTATGACAATTTGATTCATTTTACTATTTTATATGACACCCTGTGTTATTACAAAAATGGGTTTGGAAAGGTGACAGAGAAAACTGAGCTAATTAAGAAATTAAATATTATCATTTTTCCCTTAAGTAAAACTCTGCACTACACAGATTGTACTTTTTTATTTAGTTGAGTTTCTTAATATGCAGGAAATTATTTCTTAAAAATTCTAACCATCTAAATGTCACCCTATGATATCAAAATACCTACTTAAACTGCTGCAATGAGAATTTGAAGGTTTTCGAAATTTGTTAAAAACAATGTAACACATTTTTGACTAACAAAAGTTTTTTTCTTTGGTAGCATTTGCACGTCTCAATCAGTACACTTCCGTGTGGCCCTGTGTTTATAAAAATGCTTATGTACACTCTGGCAAGGAGTACTGAAAAGTAATTTGAAATGTATTCAAAAACTTTAAAAATTAGGTTTTTTGTTCTTAAGCTACACCCTGTTCCTCAGGAAGTGTGGCGCATGGGAGCATACGATGGCAAGCAAAGTGATCATGGGGAGTAGGAGAATTAAAGGCAAAAGCGAAGTAGTATTGGAAACATAGAAGAGTTGAACTTCATGGAAACAAAAATGATGGTTGAATGATTTTTTGTTATTTGATTGTTTTCGATTATTTTGTTTATCTTTTTTATTATATAATTATTTTTGATTACTTTACTACTTTTCGGTTGTTGTATTGGACTATTTAGGTATTTTTCTTGATTTAAAATTTTATTTATTTGCGTCTTTTAATCATATATGTCTTTTTTATTATTTTTCTTAATATTACTATTTTTGAATGTTTGATTTTTTGATTACTTCATTTTATTTTATTTTATTTACTTTTCTAATTTTTTCTTATTGTTTTTTTGTTTTATTTTATTTTACTAAATTTTTTTTATTATAATTGATTTAATTATCTTTTTTTTAGTTTCCTTTGTTTATTTAATTTTTTTTTAATAAATATTTTTTTTTCAGTTCATTTAATTTTTTTTTTTAATTTTTTTTTTTAGTTTACTTTGTTTATTTAATTTTTTTTTATTTAATATTTTTTTTTTAGTTCACCTAATTTTTTTAAAAATTTTTTTTTTTAGTTTACTTTATTAATTTATTTTTTTAGTTTAGCTTACTTTATTTATTCTATTTTATTTTACTTTATTTTCAATTTCTTTTTATTTTTTATTTATTTTTTTTTTTTTTATTTTAGTTTGCTTTATTTATGAATTTTGGATTTTTTTTTTTTTGCGCCCTGTTTTATATCACGAATTTGGTGTTAGCTGGCTCGAGGTCAAATTATTTATTTTATTTTATTGTCATTCTGAAAGTAAATCTAGGGAGCTTGCCCTGAAACCACTTAAAGGAACTAGAACAATATTAAGAAATCCTTAGGCCCGTTTGATTTAATTCCAGAGCTCATTCTCAGCAAACCCTGATCCCATTGTATAAGTTTATGAGAAAGCTAACATCTGGCCTCTCACATTTGCATGCAAAAAATTTAATTTTGTGTCGCAAGCAATGAATAAAATTAAATTAGAAATATGTTTGTTTGCAGTTGTTTAGAATTTCAAATTTTTTTGGTTTTTCGTTGTCAGCAAAGTGAGTTGCAAACAAAATCTTTTTTATATTTTTTTGGCATAAAATTCGTATGAATATTTAATTTCATGCATTCGCTTGGTTTTGCATAACTTTGAAACACATATGAGCACATTCAAATCCACACTCAGTCACACACACACACTCAAGCATTGTGTATTTGCTTTGCATGAAATTCTTTCATTTACACAAAACAGACAATCAAACAACACAAAAAAAGAGAAATTTTTCAACCAAAACTAGAAATCCAACTCTCTGTGACGGTACGATTTTTGGCCCTTCAACCTTTTGTAACTCTTAGCTACCCCACAGCGCGCTTTAACGGTATTTGCCGCATCAACAAAATTCAAAATTGGTTTGTTGTTGCATTTGTATTACAATCACCCACACCGCTGCAAACAATTATTTTTGTTTATTGTTGTTTACCCAATTTACTTTGCTGGGCTATAGCACACAGTCGTACATAAATGGGGGCAATCAAGCTGGTGCACACTACTATTCACCGCCTTAATCATGCCACCCCTACTGTACAACAACTGTTTATATGTTTGTATGTTCGTACAACACTCAGCCAACTAACAATACAATTCTTTCTGTAATTGTTTATTTTTCTTTTTGTTTGTCGTTTCTTCAATTAAAGTTTATTTACATTTTGCAACGTCTGCAAAAATTTTCTTCTATTGTTGTTTTTCTTTTTTATATTTCTTATGCAGTTTGCTTTAAACGAATTTATGTAAATTTTTCATGTAGAGTGCAGCGCAGCAGTTGCTAGATATATTTAAAAAAAAAATTACTTTAAAAAATTTACGTCGCAGTTGGACTTATAAAAAAACTAAAATTCAAAATATTTAAAAAAAATTATTATTCTTGGCCTTGAGCTCGTTTCATGAATACTTCAAAATATAATTAAAAATTTTTTAGCATTTCAACTATTTTTTTGTCGATTTGAAGAAAACTTCAATTTTGTCTTTGTTTTGTTTAAAACTTATTCAAAAAAATTTTAACCCATGTGGCCTTAATTTTATTTCAAATTTTGTTTTCATTTAAAATTGTTTTGTTTTTTTTTTTTTTAATTTAAACATTCCTTTTTTTAAATATTGCTTTAGTTTATTGGAAAATAATTTAATTACAAAATTTTGTTTCCATTTCAAATATTTTTTTTTATTAATTAAAAAATTTCTATTTGTCTATTTTTATCAAGCCATTTTATTTTTTGAGTTCTCCAAAACCTAATTTAATTAATTTTTCCTGTTCACTTAAAATTGTTTTGTTTTTTTTTTTTTTTTAATTTAAACATTCCTTTTTTTTTAATATTGCTTTAGTTTATTGGAAAATAATTTAATTACAAATGTTGTTTCCATTTCAAATATTTTTTTTATTAATTAAAAAATTTCTATTTGTCTATTTTTATATTTTTATCAAGCCATTTTATTTTTTGACCTCTCCAAAAACTAATTTAATTAATTTTTCCTGTTTATTTTAAGTATTTTTTTTTTTCATTTCAATATTCATATTTGTGCCATAAAAAATACTTAAAAATTTTAATTATTTTGTATTTTTTTTTTGTACTGGAACTCATGGCTTTTTCTTAAGCAATAAATGAGTTAGGGGAGATTTCTTTCTTTTCAATTAAAAAAAAAAAAACATTTTAAAACTTTTTTCTTTCTTTTAAAACAGCCACAAAATTTCCATTTTATCCTCAAATATCTATGTTTACTACATTGATTTAAAAAAAACACAAGGAATTCTAAATAATTTTTCACGGGTAGTTTTTTCTCGTCTTCATAGAATTTTATACAAAAAATTATTTGTGAAAAATTTTTACAATTGGGCTGATAATTTTTAATACTATTCGAACGTCAATTCTAACAAAAATTGTTTCATGTGGGCTACTGTGGGTCACTGTTTACACTGAAAAAAAAAATAATATTTGAAAAAAAACATATTTAAAGTCTTTTTTACTAAAATCTATTGCCCTTTATTATTTAACAATTTGAAAGTATTTTAATATTTCTCAGTGAGTTACTATAAAAAATTATTTAATAAAAAAAAATGTACATTACAAATTAAAAATATTTGATTCGTTTTTTTTTTTTAATAAAACCCATGATTTTCTATTATTCAATAAAATAGCTACTTCTAGCAGCCTTCATGTAAGCTACAGTGGGTAATTTTCCTCTTTTAAATAAAAAAAAACATCCATAAATTTAAATTTTTTCTTAAAAAAAATCTAGATTTATTGCATTGATATAAAAAAAACACATACAATCCAATTCTAAATAATATATCACGGCGAGTTTTTCTCAGTTTCATAAATTTTATATAAAAAAAATTAGTTAGAATCGGCCTTATAATTTTTATTACCATACGAAAGTATGCGGAAAAAATTTTTATTTTCCAAAAATTATCAATACTGTGGATCATTTTCTGCTTTTGTTTCAAAAAAAACTTTTATTTCAAAACAAAAGCAAAATTAAAACTTTTTTTTTGACTAAATACCATAAATTTGTATCACTTAATGAAAATCTGTTAAAATAATGTGAATTTTTCCAAATCATTTTTCATGTGAGCTACTGTGGGTCATTTACTGCTCATATTTCAAAAAAAAATTTTTATTTTTTTTTACGAAATCTCATAAATTTTTTTTTTAATCAAAATCTGTTAGAAAAATTTTTTTCTTACCGAAATCGCATAATTTTTTTTTATTTCATAAAAATCTGTCAGACTAATGTGAATTTTTCCAAATAATTTTTTATAAATATTACTGTGGGTCATTTACTGCTTATATTTCAAAATAAAAAAATATAAAAAACTTTTGACGAAATCCCATAAACTTTTATTAATCAATAAAAATCTGTTAAAACAAAGTGAATTTTTTCAAATAATTTTGCATGTGAGCTATATTTCAAAAAAAAAATTTTATTTTTTTTAGAAAAATTTTTTTCTTCCCGAAATCCCATAAATTTTTATTAATCAATAAAAATCTGTTAGAATAATGATGGTTTTTCCAAATAATTTTTCAATGAAAATCTTTCATGCGTGAAACTGTAGATCATTTATAAGGATTAAAAAAAAAAATATTTCAAACAACGCCTAACCTGTATTTCCACCAAACGAGTTTTTAAAAACCGTCGCATTTCTTGCTTTTGTTGCTTTCGTTCTTTATTGGTTGCTATGGGGCTTACTTTTCTTCTCGATTTTCTTTTCATTATTTAAGTTGTCTGCTTCTTTTATTTTGTTGATTTCTTCTAACCCTACTTATTTGATTGTTATTTCTTTTATTGTTATGTCAATTTATATTAAACGTTTTATTGTTGTAATTCATGTTGCTGTTTTTATTGCCGCTTCCCAGTTTGGTTGGATAAGCAAGAATGCATTTCTGCAATGACACCGACAATAGGGCAACGACATGCGACACAACGAAACCAGAAAAAACAAGGCAATGTCAATTACGGACTGCATATATTTCATACACACACACATGCACACAGCCATCTATAGCAAGCATGCACTTGTGTCACCATCGTTACTGTAATGCATTTTATTTTACATCGAGAGCTCACTGGAACCATATTGATCCACTTACACAGCCACACACACAAAGATTCGTTTGGCTAAGCGGCTAATATTGAATTGCAAACGCTTCAGCTCGATGGCACCTAGGACTTTTTTACTGTTACATAATATCTGCATTTTATATTCTCATTTTTGCATGCCATATTAGAGGACGAGGAACTGGAAGCTCCAAAGGTCTTAACGTGACACTAATCAGGCGCAGTGTGCGAAGCTCTTATGAGGCTCAAATCCAATACAGTCGTCTTACTTGAGTGCAGAATAGAGAGATTGGAGGAACATTTCAAAAACGGACCACTTTCGGCTTCTAGCGGACTTATGTCAACCAAGTTTACGCTGCTGCCAATCTTACCTTCGCTCCACTCTTCTTTTTCTTCCCTCCAGAAAGACAGCTAATATATCTACGAAGTGACTTAACAATGGTTTTACTCGACCTAACTCAGCTTGTAAGGGTTTGAAATATATCCAGAATACGTTATGCCTCTTCTTCGAAAGATTTGTGGACCCTTACGGGTTGGCGATGGCGAGTAACGAAGAAAATTTAATGACGAGCTGTATAAGCTCTATGCAGGCACCAACATAGTTCAGCGAATAAAAGCCCATAGGCTTTCTTGGCTATGCCATGTTGTGCGAACGAATGGAGTTGTGAAGATCGAAGAACCAAGTCGAGACCGGTTTACGATCTCGTGGTGATTCCAACTGGCGCTACTTGATGAGCTAGGTTGGAAAATTGAAGTCGTTTAGACGATTAAGCACAATTTAAAGAAGAAGAAGATGAGGCAAGGCTGTCGAAAGAGATGACTCAAGTGAATGACCCGAAGGTTGTGTGAGTCAAACAAATCGTTTTTGGGGCAGTCGGGCTGGATTCAAAAAGTGATAATATCAAAGCAAAGGACGGTCCATATTCTTAACACTCTCTAAACCTGCGGGGAGTGTTTTGTGGTTACAACAACCACAAAGCTACAACAACTAGCCGTTAACAAGATCACGGCTGAGCTCCGATTTGTGTTCTCCTACTGAGAGAGCTTTAACCCACTTAAATAGCTTTTATTTAAATTTGAAAGAGCTTGCTGATATGCAGATCCTTAAACCTCAATAAGTTCTCGATGCATTTTACCCCCTCCGCTTTTGTGTTGTGGCTTACCCAGCACTATCCTCAGTATCTTCTAAAGGAAGTTCCAGGAAACTGGCAGTTTCAATAGGATTGGACGAAAGTGAAATCGGTTTCAGCGGTTTCAAAAGATATTAGGTATCAAGGGGGGAAACACAACAAACTTGGCAAATATAAGGAATGTCTGTGTTGGGTGCTAGCCATCTCTAAAGATTTCTCCTTTTAAAGGTTCACTCAAAAGATACTTTAGCTGTAGTAAATGGGTATTCAAGACGGCAGATTTAGAGTAGGTGTCACGTAAGCTCCAACACCATGAACTCTTCCGTACATTTTTGAGCTTTCAGCCGAGTAGAAGGTTCTCATGCAGAACTACATCCCTAAGCTGTAGAGCTTCAGCGCAATCGAACATAGTTCAGCTCCTATGGACAATGCAAAACTACTCTGCCAGGTTTCGTTATTTATAAGCCCAATTAAGACTATTCACGGTCTCACCCCACAAGCCACACCTAACGCGAACTACCTACAACATTCACAACTAAACCTACTCCTTTGCCATAACCCGCATATGGGAATCTCCCAACGTGATTAGGACATTACTCACGACTCGATGCAATTCACTTGCGAAACAACAACAACAAATCCAACAAATTCGTGGGTTCGTGTGCAAGCAGGCAATTATGAGCGTGGGGGTATGTGCGTAAACTGACAGTAATTGTCTGACGTTAAATGACGTTAATTACCAGACAGTTTCTAGTAACGGTTACATTTTGTAAGCGCAGTTAATTGCAAAAATAGAAAATGCGATACACGACGGACGATGTGGGTGTGGGAGTTGGAACGTCATGGGACCACTTGCTGAGTTTTTGAGCTTATGACATACAAATGCACATATTTATGACGTCTAAGCCTTTAGCGCTGGATTTGTTGGACTAGTTTAGGCTGCAAGAAGGGTTTTCTAGTTTGTTGAGTCGAGCTCAATAGACTGTTCTTGGAAAATACCATGAACAAGCAGCAATCAGCAGGCATAAATGAGTCCTAGTAATTCCAAATGAGTGCCTGACGCCCACTTTTGGCCTTAAGGGTTGTGTGCGACCAACGTTTTCTCAGCAGTCTAGGAACTCTTGACTTTAGGATCAGACTACAGGCTAGCATAACTCGGAAATCCCCCGCAGCAAATAATGTCGGGTTCTTAAGTGTCTATTTCACTAATTCCAGACTATATATAGCTTAAAATAGTTCGAGTTGAATTCCCTTTACCTCTCTGGAGTGAGGGACAGTATTGAAGCTAGCAAAGTCAGGGTCTGCCGGCTAACATCAAGCCGTCCAGGACCTGCAGTTGACGCAAGCGTAGGCAATGAAATTATAACACGCCTCGAGGAACCACTGTAGCCATTTTCGTTGACAGTTAGTAGGCCGTTTCAAAGACTCTCTCTTTTGAACTGTGAAACCCCTACATAGGGTGGAAATATCAGCTTTGGTTCGCCCAGAGAAGACTTCTCAAGTTTTGTTTTCGAACGGAGTACTTCAAACGGCAATATCGTAGTAATTAAAATAGTGGACAAGATAGTGGACTTTTCTCAGAGGGTATTATTTTTGCACCTCTTTCTGCTACTATTTTTAGTAATATTTTTATTAAAGTTTATACTACTAGGTATAAAACTATTTCTAACTTCAGACTGTTCTATTTTTCGGACTTTTCATATTAAAATTCGTAAAAATATTTTGGTTGGCATTTATGCATATGATCTAAAGCGAACAATTCTACTACTTTTTCCACTACTATTTCACTTTATATTAGCACCCCTTCTTTTCTAATATTTTTTCTACCCTCCTAAAATTTTGTTTTCTACTTTTTTTTATATATTTTTTCTACTCCCACTTCTCCGAATGCTTCTTTAAATAATTTATTTTATCTTTTTCAAATACAGTTTGTACTACTATTTTTACTACTATCTATAATATCATTTCCTTTGCTCTGTTGACTTTGAGTAAAATACATGAAAACATTTTTGATAGCATTTATGGCTATCTTCTGGTTTTTATACTACTTTTTTCAGCTCATTTCTTTTTTATTTGTTGGCGCTATTTCTGCTACTATTTTTACTGCTATTTATAAAATCACTTCCATTCCTCTGCTCAGCAAGCTGAATTATATTTAAAACAAACCCATCAAAAAATATACCTGCTCTGCCAAAATTCGTAGAAATAAGTTGGCTATCATTTATGGATATATTCTAATATTTCTACTACATTTTCTACTACTATTTCTTCTTACATGTCCTCTCCTCTTTTCCTTATAATTTTTTTTACTCTCAGTTCCCTACTACTCATTTTTTCAATGTTTTAGTACTATCTCTATTACAAATTCTACTCCTTTTTTTTACTACTTTTTTTTTTTCATTTCCACTCCTCTTTTTCTAATATTTTTTTCTATTTTCAGTTTCCTATTACTAATTTTTTTATTTTTCTAGCACTATCTTTACTACAAAATCTGCTCATTTTCTACTAATAATTCTCCTACATTTCCACTCCTCTTTTTCTAATATTTTTTCCTACTCTCAGTTTCCTATAACTAATTTCTTTATTTTTCTAGCACTATCTTTACTACAAATTCTACTCATTTTTCTACTACTAATTCTTTTTAGATTTCCACTCCTCTTTTTCTTATATTTTTTTTTTACTCTCAGTTTTGCATTACTAATTTTTTTTATTTTACTAGCAAACTGTCTACTACAAATTCTACTCCTTTTTTACTACTATTTATCATATATTTTCCATTGCTCTGCTGACGTATTCTTAGCAACATTATATTTAATCCTCACACAAATCCATAAAAATTCCTTTGCTAAACACCAAATAAGCACATGTAAGTCCTATCTTTATTGCTTTATTTAATTTTGTAGTAAAAATACTTGTTTATTTGCTATTTTTTCATTTCTGTTCTCATTAAACATTTATCATAGCTTTTGTGGTGATTAGTCAGACAGACCCCTACAATCGAAATGAAAAGAACGAGAGCAAGAAGATGAAAGATACATAAACTTATATACAGAGATAGCACAAAGACCAACGAGAGGGAGAAATGAGTTCGTTGCTTTCATTAACGCCACGTAAATGACAATTACAATAACAAGAGAAAACAAAAAATACAAAATACAAAGAAAAAGACAAAGACAAAAAATAACAACGAAACAAAATAGAAAAAAATACCACAACACAATTTCATATCCATTTATCTAAAGCTCTAAATGATTAACCGCCTCAGTGAACGACACTACATAACTTAAGCGAGCTATACCCACACCACTGGCACACCGTCACACACTCGCACACACACACAAATATATTAATGCTTACCCACACATAAATTGCTTACAATGAATTCTTCACGCGAAATGCTACGAAATGTGAATTGAAATTGCAATCTGGTACTTCCACTTCATTAGTATGGCTTAACGAGACAACGACGAACATTATGACCGATCAACCCCAAGTAGCCGGCTCCTATGCCGCTGCCTGCACTAACGCCATTATTTTCAAGTCCACAAGTCAAACAGTAAGCAATAACACGAAACTCACACCTCTTTAAAAGTCGAGAAAGCGAACGTGAGTGAAATGAACTGCTGGCCGTCTCAGCGTGCTGTATGTAATGATGTGCTTATGGTGGACACTAAGCTTTAAGTGGTGTTGTGCGGTGGAGGACACTGGAGATGGACGGTACAATACAGTGGGATAGCAGTGAAATGAAATTAAATGAAAAGAAAGGAAAGGCATAAAACGGGTTCGATCTCAGGGATTTCATTAAATTTTTGTTAAAATCAAAAAATTATTAACCGAACTTCAAAATTCTAGGCTGCTTTTTCTTAATTAAAAGTGTATACCAGTTTCTGATTTTTTCCTTTTTTTCTGATTTTCTGAATTTCCTATTAAAATTTCTAATTCTTCTGGACTTTTTATGAAGCTTCTAATTATTCTGAATTTTTTATAAAATTAAAACTAGGTCAAGAAATATCTACAAAATGTATTTGACCAGATTTTAGACTAGTTTAAAAAATAAGTTTCTTATAGCTATTGAAAACAGCAACAGCTTTATGCCATTTAAATTTTTTTTTTTTAAAAAACCCATAAGAGGTTTTATACCAATTCAAGTTAACTTTTTTACACATGACTAAAAATGTTCTAGTTTGACAGATTTTTGATTACTTTAGTTACTATGTTTTTTATGCCAGATTTCACGAATCGAATATATTATACCAGATTTTAGACCAGTTAAAAGAAGAAGATCATCACAACAATTCAGGTTTTAACGAATTATACCCGATACAAGTATAGGGCTTAGAAAACTCTGGAGACGCTGGCTCCTATTGCTTGTACACATTTTTATGCTCAACTTGTCATCGTTCTTAGTTTCCAAGGCTGTGCCTAGCTTTAGTCAACTTCACCTATTTCGATCGTCACTGGCTCTACGATGGAAAGCAAAGCGATAACCAACTGACACTGAAAGAGTGAACAACCGCATTTTACATCTCTTCTCCACGTCTGAGCAAAAAAAGAAAACTAATTTCAAATTTCGCTTACCCCTTTCGTTGTCGACACTGTTCTCACCAAGCTCCCATATCGCACACTTCTTAATGGGTTCATTCGTGCGTCTGACGAACGCCTAATTAACTTTTTGGACCACAACCGAACATTCGTATTGGCAAGTCAACGTAACATTAGCCACAATGCCAACGCTGACAGTGACAGCGTTCAACGTCTGCTGCTTCTACACTCTGACACCACCACAACAAAGCATATCACCTCAAAGCTCACCACCTCACCTCAAAAACTCATTTCTTTCAACTGGCAGTGTCTGTCACAGCCAACCTTCAGGGATTAAAGTGTTTGTAATGCTCCAACGCACAGACGACAGTTGGCAGGTATTTAATGGTGAGCAGCGTTGTGTGCCGAGCTGCACTATCACACCACACCACCCTCTCAGCAACTGAGGTAAACAACGAGTAAATGTCACTTTCGTAGGTAGTCAATGCACGCAAGTGGGTAGTAAATTGAGTCGAAGCGCGTCGCCAGTAAATGTCAATTGTCTTGTATGATATCTTCGCGTTCGAAATTTGTGTGTGAGTTCATGTACGGAGGGGCGTATGTGTGTGTGTGTATCTGTGTAGGTCCGAGTTGCCGCTTAAGCTTTATAGGTGACCATTGGCGGTCAGTACTCAGAGTTCGCTCATCACTTCAGTGAGTTGTTTTGTTTTGTGCGCACCGCCTAAGGAAGCGATTGTCACCATAACAGCGTGGACGAACGCGCGGAAGTGAAAAGCACGAAAAAAGTATACGGAATAGCTAAGCGGGTTTCAAAATCTTTTCTTAACGAAAGAACGTGCTTGGTGAGCAAAAAAAAAGCAAAAATTAACGCGCAGTGTACGTAAATTAAAAAATTCCAAGCAGACGGCGGTAGAGGTTGTTAAATTCGTTTGCGGTCCTGCGTTCGTTGTCGGATATATCGGCCAGTTTTCGTGTCAGCAGTTGAGGAAATTAAAATTGTGGAAAGAAATTGAAAATACGCAGTTACATTAAAAAGTTTAAACACCGGAATAAGGTGAGCTTTGGTGAAGTTAGTGATGCAACGTCTGTAAAATTTTAAATTAAGAATTGTGCTGAAGGGGCTCATGTAGAAGCGACAGAGAGAGCTCTGATGTTCAGTGCGAGCTAAAGACGTCAGTACTTTAATTTTATTTGTACCTGATATTTGTAAGCTACTCACTTAAGGTACCAGAATTAAATCAAATTCTAAAGTGTCTTCATCCATCGACGTATGACACCTGTTATGTCGGGCACGGTCAAGTAAGGCGGCTCACCGCTACAGACTTCCATTGGAGCTCTGAAGTTGAATGTGTCTAATTACACTCTCCTTTCAAGTCAGTTTACAGCTTGACCACGAGCCTCCAATATATTTCGCAAGTACCCATTTTCACAAACCACAAAATTATATCAGTCAGTCAAGAGATATTATTTCTTAAGCTCAGTTTGATTTTATACCAGTTTTTAGTTTTTCTGTAACCTTCATAAAAATTAGATAGACTCAAGAAATGCACGTATTCAGCAGAAAAATTTGGAAAAGTCACTTTGAAGATATGACTTTTCAAATTTTAGAGCAGTTTTAAGAAGTGTTTTTATACCAGATAAAAAAGTTATACCAGAATTTTTAATACTTACAATAACTATTTTTCATTAAAACTTGAATACAAGAATTTTTTAATGCTTGTAATAACTTTTTTTTCTTTAAAACTTTAATTTAAATTATACCAGTTTATAATTTTTCTATAAAAATGTATAATTTTTTAATATTTGATACAAATTTCTGATTTTCCCGATTTTTTAAATATGTTAATATTTGTTAAAAATTTTACTAGGTCAAGAAACTTCTGTAAAATATACTAGACCATTTTTTAGACAAGTTTCAAAATTTTTTGAATAATCTCTTATAACAGACTTTTTAAATTTCATATCCTGCTTTTCTTAATTAAAAATTTAGTTTATACCAGTTCATATTTTTTCAGAAGGTATGAAAATTTGAAATTTTTTATACAAATTTCTAATGCTTCCGAAATTTTTTATAAATTTTACTAGGCCAAAAAAATATCTATAAAACATATTAGATCAGATTTCCGACAAGTTTAAAAAAATTTTCTCTTATAGCAGATTTTTTAAGTACAAAAAAGTCTGCTTCTCCTTCGAAGCTGTTTTTTCGATTATACCAGTTTAAAATTTTGGGATTTTTTTATAAAAATTTTTCATTTTTCTTAATTTCATATAAAAATTTCTACATATTCTGATTTTTTTTTTTTTAATTTTCAGTTTTTCTGAATTTTTTGTATAACATCGACTAGGTCAACAAAACTCTGTAAAATATATTAGACCAGTTTTTAGACAAGTTTCAAAAATTTTAAAATAATCTCTTATAACAGATTTTTTAAATTTCTTATCCTGCTTTTCTTAACTAAAAATTTAGTTTATACCAGTTCATATTTTTTCAGAAGTTTTGAAAATTTAAAAATTTTCTAAATTTTTTATACAAATTTCCAATGCTTCCGAAATTTTTTATAACTTTTGCTAGGCCAAGAAATATCTATAAAACATATTAGATCCGATTTTTGACAAAAAACTTTCTCTTATAGCAGATTTTTTAAGTACAAAGTCTGCTTCTTCTTCGAAGGCTGTTTTTTCGATTATTAAAGTTTTAAATTTTTCCTAATTTCATATAAAAATTTCTACATATTCTGATTTTTTTTTGTTAATTTATAATTTTTCTGATTTCTTTCTTTTTTTTTTTTTTTTTTTTGTTAAGTTTCAGTTTTTCTGAATTTTTTGTATAACATCAACTAGGTCAACAAAACTCTGTAAAATATATTAGACCAGTTTTTCGACAAATTTCAAAATTTTAAGTTATTTTCTTTCTCCAGATATTTTAAAGTTCAAAGCCTGCTTTTCTTAATTAAAAATTGAGTTTATACCAGTTTATATTTTTTTGTAAGTTATGAAAGCGTCAAATTTTTTGTGCATTTTTTATACAAATTTGCATTTGTGGCGTTTTATTATAACAACTTAAGCCGACTTAAGAAATTAGACCAAACAACCCGTTTTCTGGCGATTTTGAATAACAAAACTGCTTCACAACTTAGCCAAGCCAGTTAGATTCAATCGTTTATAAACAAAGTAATATAAGACCGATAAAAGTCTTGCAAACTTATTAAAGACTAATTCAAGTACTGCGTTTTTGTGGAAGATTTTACAAACCAGAAATTATTATACGAGATTTTAGTCTAATTTAAAGAATAGGTTTATTGGGTATTATGCATACATACCCTTTATGTAGAGTAGCAGCTACTTGAATTTAATCAGGCCAGGTTTTATACCAGTTTTAGTAAGATTTTGTTTTTAAATCAGGTTTAGCCATTTTATACCAGATTTGAGGCATGAGATTGGTTTGTTAACGATTTCTTTAAATGCAGTCTTTAAATCAATATTTACATACGCTTTTGCGTAGACCAAAATTTAGACCACTGTAGAGTTTCTGATTTCAATGAGCCATGATCTTTAACCCCTCTCAAGTTGAATAGAAGGGACTGAACGTATTCACCGCTCCGACAATGGATTTTATAAGACAAAATACTTACTTCGATGCACTGCCTAAATCAACCCCGCCAGAGCCTTTAGCCCAACTTATTGGCTTTTCAGACCGGGTCCAAAACAAATAGTCCTCAATCTCAATTTAAAAGCAAATTAACTAAAAAGAAAGTAGCAGCAGGTTGACTAAACCCAACTTATCCTCAGTATTTTTAGCAAATACGCCACCCAAACAGAAATCGCCACCCACTTAAGTCCAGCCATACCCTTTTACCTTGTGCCGACAACCTATTCAACGTACAGCAAACACATTCATACATCCAACGCTCGAATGCGCAACGACATTTACGAACGCCACAACGAAATGGAATCCGATGTTTTGCCGTCATTATCAAGAATAATGATAGAAGTGCCATCAAATCGACCAAGCGAATACGTACTAGAGTCAATGAGTGAGTGTGTCTGAGCGCGGGATGCGCAGAGCTTATAAAGTAAAACCATTAATAGCGACAGTGAAGGTGTCCGTCACCGACATTGTAGCTGTTTACTTGTCGCGTTTGTTGTGTTGTGTTGCGTGCGACCTAAAATCTCGCCACTAAATTGGACACAATAGAAGAAGAAGCATAATGAAATGTGTCAGTCCCATCTATTCTGAGGTTATAATGGGTTGTGTAGTTTGTTACTTTGGTGGCTGTGGTAGAAAGTGCTAGCTCATAAGCTTCCGTCGATACAGGACACGAGCACCGGAAATCACTTAGCATCACCAAAATGTGGTCAGAAAAGCTACGGACCGGAGATTTTACATTCGTTCCTTTTTGTTGCTGATTAATAATACGTAAAAAGGTTTATGATCCAAACGTATTAATTTTAAGGACGAGGAGCTAGTGTGTGCACTATTAAGGAACTCACTCAACCGCAAAAGGTAACTCAACTCGGCACGTGCGTCGACGATTTTGGCCTTGAATTAAGGCAATCAATCCATATCGGTTTTGCGGATGTGCGTGTGTTTGTTTGTGTATAGCTGGTGGTGTGCCATGTTGGGTGCCAATTAGTTTGTGCATCCTCTTCCTTGGGGTGGGTGGGATTTGTTTAGGTAGTAATGGAAGGAACCTCATAGCCAGCTAGGTTATTTCAATCAGCACAACTTTATAATAGGAGCTTGTCTTTTCCATCCAACGACGAGAAAAATTCGATAGCCTGTAGGTTACTATAAGTAGGTGCTTCTATAACAATTGAACCAATGAGAGTTGAACCTGAGTCATTTTAAACAGAAGACAGTTCAACCGTATTAATATCGCCGATCCAACATCAGCGTCGCTATCCATAGGTTTTCTGCACAGAACGCCCTTCTAGGTAGGCTGACTTCTGATACGCTTATGAAAAATAACGCTTAGCCGAGACTGGACTTTCTTTGAGTTAAAATGTCCGTCGTTGAATTTTCTCTAGCTTGTCCCAAGCAGTAGCCCAAGACTGGTCTATCTCTAATGAGTTACTCTTAACAGTCTCACAAAGAGGCTGCATAGCGCCACTGCGTTACTTCGGAATGATTAGACTGGTCTTGCCCCAAGCCGGAACCAAAGATTGGTCTATCTTAAACGAGCTACTCTTAATGGTCTCATCCAGTGGCTACAGAGCGCCACTGCATTACTTCGAAATGCTTTTTGTCCTATACTGATCTTTAGAATAATTCGAACTCAGTATCTGGGCTCCACCTGTCGTATATATCTGAAAGACCACCGAACCTTAGTAAAATGCCCTTGAAAATTTGTCTCATCCATCCGTCATAACCAAAGCTTAGGATATCTTAACTGCCCTCCTCTTAAGTTTCTCAAAAAGAGACTAGTTTAGTCGATTGCTACATTCGACCAGCTCTTTTGGTAAATTTTATGCAATCTCGAAGTCTAGTGGCGAATCAGATCTTTCATGAAACAGCGATAGTCCTTTTACTCGAGCACCTACCATAAATTCTATATACTGGACGACGCCTTATATGCCAATCCGGAGCTATCATATTTATCTTCTGTCGCTTGTGCAGTCATCGACTTCGGAGACCGACTTTTTATTTGTTACTCCTACAGACTTATAGGTACTTAAGGCTCAATACGTGCCTGGAAAGCAAAATATCGTCAAAATATCATGGTTGTTGTGTTGTTGTAACAGTTCTTCGCCAGGTTTGGTTGCTCCAACCAAGCACAGTTATACTGATATTGCCAGTCCTTTCAATCCGGCACGCTCCGGTATTGACACCCTCGGGTCCATTCTCGGTCCCTACCCCCTGGATGACCTCTAAAGCACACTCCCTACTGGGAATTAAACAAATATCGACCATGTCGACTCAAACCAGGAGTCACCTAAGTTCGAGAGTGAGACCATACTGCTTCAGTCACCTCTTCAAAAGCTAGCTGCACTCTTAAGGATTGAGCCAAGTCAAACTGCTTGTGTATTAAGACTTAGCTTGTAAGATGCTGCTAAAGAGGACAAACTCTGGAATACCTATGCTCCAACAAAGAAGTAGAACCGAAACTATCCTTTACCGGACTCATGTAAAACTGGCAGAATAGTTAGGTTTCTGTAATTTAGGTTTTAAGGTAGATGAGAGTCAGCATTTCAAATAGGCTGGCATGGAAAGAAATGAAGTTAGACCGGCAGGTGGCTGCCTTTAAAAAAGGGCACTAATTCTCTCTTCGACTGAGTATCGGACACAACACGCCTATACCCTGCAAGGCATTGGTCTAAGGATGGTTGGTGTAAAGAATGTGAAAATCTAAATTAGATTACATTTAGAAACCGTCTTCTTCTGGGGACTCTAGTTTGACTACTCAGAAGTTGATGTTCCAAAGGATGTGGGCTTGTAAGATATTTTATTTTTATTTTAAACACTATAGCCTTAAGTTAACTGCTCTAGTCATCTCGCACCTCAAGACTAATCTCATTCCCCTTTTCTCTTTCCAGCAAAATGTTAAGAAACACGAGCAGAATGCTAACGCCTCGATTCTCCGCAGTCTTTACAGCGTTCATCATCAGCTACTTTCAGCTCTCCATCTTCACTTCATTAACCGTTTCATCCATCGCTACGATTGCACCTGCACTCTCTCCCGCTGGTGCGCAAGTCTCAACTAGCATTCCACAAGCTGAAGCAAATGCTAATACCATCGCAGCAACGAATGAGCATGGCTCCTCTACAACGGCATCGCCACTTCTCGCATCCGGCGGTTCCACCATTGAACCCGTGATTGGTGCCGAAACCTCTTTAGAGTCCATTGGCACTAGCTCACCTTTAGCGAGCACAACAAGCGCAAGTACCACAACAACTATTGCAACAACTACAGCCGAACATGATATCATCGGCTCACCGGGACCCGACAAGCGCGAGCAGGAAGCCATATTAAAAGCGCTCGATTGGTTGAAGGAGAAACGTGCAGCCGATTATGGTTGGGGCAATGATACGCATGTCGTTATATTGGCCAAAGAGTTGTCCGGTGCACGTGATCCCACAGATGCCGATGGTCATTTGCAGGTCATACAAGAACTTGAGGATACGCTTTCTGTAAAAGAAATGGAAATCGAAATCTTAGCTATGCTAGATCGTCATCACACATTACCAAAACCATTGAATTTGGAGAAACTTGCACGTTACGTATTGGCGTTGGGTTCGCTCTGCAAGGATCCAAAACATTTTCATGGACACGACTTAGTCGCCACATTGCAACACCACGAACCGGCGCAAGATAATGAATTCGCTTTAGCCACGCTGTCGGCGTGTAGTGCGGCTGCGCATGTGCGCAAGCGCCAAATACGCCGACTGCTGGACATTGCGAGTGGTGTCACCGATCAAGATGTGGATACCATAGCTATGGTTATATTGGCGCTACGTTGTATTGTGACCGATCATCGGCATCGCCATCTGCAGCACTTTGTGCGACGGCCTGCTAGAGGTTTGGCTAGTCTCCAGGATACACGTGGTAGCTTCGGTTCGTTACGCAGCACCGCTTTGGCTATGCAGGCTTTGCAAGATCTTGAACATGATCCAGCTGGATCGTGGAATCGTACGGCTGCTTCGCGTTGGATATTGGGCAGGCAACGTGAGGATGGTGGTTGGACTGAGGAACCATTGCACGATGGGCAAGATCCAGGTATTGGCGTGGGTTTGACTGCGGATATTATATTGGCGCTAGGTTGGAAGGGACTAGGTGCGGTGCGTGCTCTACAATGCGATCATGTGATACGCGAGAACAGTGATCCGGCTTCGGGTAAGTTAGCCACATTTCATGTAGTCGTTGAAGCTCGTTTTTAAACCTACATAACTCATTTAGAAAATGGCGAACCAAAACTAGCAGTGCCCTATGGACTGACATCATCAGCGGAGGAGTCGGACTCGAAGAATGTCTCCTACACCTATACGCTCTGGGTGGGCTCCAACGTGACAGAAGCTTTCTCATTATCGCTGATGTCACCAAAGAACACGAGCTTCTTCAAGGCCATGACACAAGCAGCCGAGTTGGATAATAGGTAAGTGTCTTTAAATATGTTAGAGTTCGGTTCAACTTAAGTGCTATAAATCTCCGAATTTCTTTGTACAGATTTGCTTTCGAGGCGCGCGAATGGCCCAACGGACACTACGTACACACACTCGCTGGCAAGAAGGAAGAACCAAGGGGGTAAGATTGTGACTATTTAAAGTTTTGTACGGTCTCTGCAATTTATTTATCTTATTCTTTAATGCCAGGTACAACTATTGGCTCTTGTATCGTTTGCCGGAGCTACCCGATCCAAATAATGCACCCGGAAACCAGCTCATCGCACCAGTCGGTAAGTAAACTTCAATGGGAGGAGAGTAGAATCTTTAGAGATTTCACAGAATTAGACAGGGTTACACTAAAACAAAAGCCCCTGATCGGGTAAAAAGCCGGTCAATTCAATAATGAAACGCTTGGCAAACTCTTTGGATTTCCGAAAGGGCTTTTCTGAGTAGGTTTTTTAGGAAACCCATCTTAAAAGCCCCTTTAACCACTTAATTACTGTAAAAGATTCTGAAAGTTTCAAAAGCTTTTTATAATATTTAATTTGGCGTCTCTCGTTTTTTTTTTAAAATGCTCTTTCACAAAATTTTAATTTAGTTCAATCTCTGATTTAAATGATAAGAACTGTAACTGATATCTAATTAAATTTAAAACTCCTATTATAGAGCTTTATGAATACTTCAAGCTTTTAAAAACTTTATTAGGGTGGTTATAAAAAAAAAATTTCGTAAAATTCCAATATCCACTAAACATTTTTTGAACAATGCATTGTATTAATTGTGAACTTGCTGATGCGAAGTACTTCAAAGCTGTAAAAGCTTCTCAAAGCTCCAAGCTGTTTTTTTTAATATTTATTTAAGTTATCTTCAGTCTTAAAACCAAAAGTTTTCCTGTGCTCAAAAATCCTTTAAATGCATAAAATTACTTTTTGAGCTTTACACAATTCTACTTGAAACTGCGGAGCTTTTTTAACACATTTTTAATGCAGTCTTTCTTTGTACTTTAATGCCAATAAAGCATCATTTTTACTTTGCATTCTGTAGTGTATGGAGAGCTTTTATTATCTCATTTGAATCTGTAAAGCATCAAACCCCTTTTTCGATTAATAGTGTGAGCTTTTAAGAGCTTTTTCGTTGTGTTGATTGCAGTGATTTCAAATTGTTTTCTCATACAAATTTGGTAAAATCTAGAGTATAGCGAGAATATGTCATTATAGAAATGAGTGGAAGTAGCTTGAGCTTTTAGGAGCTTTTTTCAAAGGTTTCTGCGAAGTATCGGGAGTTAAAAAATTTACTTAACTGACACATTGAATTTTACAAAACTCAAAAACAAGTTAATATTGCACATAGAACTTTTTATGATAAATGTGCTTAAAAGCTCATTTGATATTTTTTTGTTTTAATTTTTCCATTTTTTGCATATTTACAGGCGTTGATGAGCTCATGGTCGAAGATGGCGAACATTATCTGTACTGGTATAAAAAGCTCTAAGCACGCTAAAGCTTACAACTTACTTACACACAAACAGCAATAGCAGTCAAGGGCTAACGAATAGGTGTTAGAATATGAAAAACAACTATAAAAGGGGAAATAAAAAATATTAAAAATTTTAAATTTAAAAAAAAAAATATTATTAAAACGAAAATACTTACAATATACTGCTATCAGTACCAAGAGGCCATAAATGATAAAAAAGCAAATGCTTATACAAATATACACACCAAATATACATACATGAATAGCTATAATTTCTAAAATTTAGGAGAAATACAAACAAAAATATTGTGTAACTAAAAGTAAATCAATAATCAAACAAAAGTTCCGCGCTTTAGCAACAAAAAGGCAAAAACGCAAAATTTAAAAATTCAGTAAAAGGCAAGAAAAAATATTTTTAGAAATTATAAATAATTAAAAAAATATAATAAAAATAATAAACGAAAATACAAAAATAATTCAAAATGGGGAAAATTTAAAATAAAAAAAAATGAAAAACTAATAGTAACAACAAAAAACATTTAATTAAGTAAAAAGAAAGAAATATTGATAAACGTGATAAGGCATGTGAAGGATAATAATAAGAAGCGTAGATCAAAATAAAGGTCATCATAAAAACACACACACCTTGATAAATGTATGTAAGTAGCTGGCATATGTAGTGACACGTTTTACACACACAAACAAACTCACAACTCATACACACCCACATTTAAAAATAGCAAATAATTAATGACAAAAAATAGTGGTAAACAAAATCGAACGTCCATGTTAACTTAGTAGTCGTGTCGTCTTTTGATGATAAAAAACGGGATGAAAGGGTGGTGATATACAAAACTGCACACTCACACTTGTCCATTTAAACATTTACACACACTTTCTTTTTACTACACGTTGAGGATACCAGGTCATCTAAAATGTGTTTCTAAAATATTGGTATCAAACGAAAGGTGTTATCATCAGTTATCGATATTTTTTAAAAAGGATAACTTTCAATTCGATATCTTAAACAGTTTCGAAGGTATCAAGCAAAATTTGTATTTCCGGAAACTCTAAAATGGAAACTGGAGCTCCTAAACGCTCACATACATGTTCACCAGAATCGGGGAAAACGAAATACCAAAAAAGTTTCACATATATCAAAATTTTTCGGTCTCAATATTACAATGATGAGAAAAGGCAAAGCAAAAACGTTGTCAAGTCCTTGCAATGGCGGTATCTGAAGGACAACACAAAGGGTTTCCTAAACCCATACAATCATACAACCACTGCCCTTTAACATATCTCTTAGTAAACCTTACAGTCGATGATTGACTGTTTGGATAACCGAGTTTGCAGCTAGATTATAAATATTTAAAATGCTGTGTCCCCACTGCTAATGACTTCAACGCCACGCATTTATGCCTAAGGAGCTATTGGGATATCCTATAGCGCAGGCTCTTTATATCAGTTGAACCAAAAAGCCAAATGAGCAATGAAGACTTTTAACTCAAGGCTTGCTGCAATAAGTGAAGATAAAAAAACAGCTTCTAGCTGTAAGCAAACAAGTCATGCGCGTTTGGACATGATAGGGTTCCAACAGAATAAACAATTGACTCTTAGTTTCTTAAGCGAATATGCGTCATCAGTTATCACTACACTATGACAGAAATATGCGAAGAGTAAGTAATATAAATATAATTGAAGCTTTTGTTAAAAAGCTTCCATATTCCACTTCTGAATTAAAGTTAAGTCAGTGCTATTGCGATGGTTTTCCTTAGCAGCCAGTCAGTTTTCAAATTAATCGTTTTTTTTTTTTGCAATTAATGCTCATGCTCATGTTTTTTCACTCGCTTTAGTTCTGGTCTGCACTTCTCAACGTGTTTTTGAAATGTCGTGTCCTAAAACTAATACTTCAAGTCATACAGAAACACGCCCATCATTCATAAAAACAAAAGCCAACAAACAGCAAACATATATAAAACTGTATCATCATAAATATTGATAGGGGTGTAACTTAAAAATATTTATACATAAAAAACGTATAATTTTGATAGGAATTTAAGTTGATAAAAAAAAAATAGTCGAAAAGCAAGTCCGTATTACAAATATTAAATAATTGTATTTTATTCAAATTAAAATAATGAGTAAACATTTCCGTGCATGAAAAAAATTATGTTTATTAAAAAAAAAATTTAAATTGTGAATTTTAACGCTTTTTTTCAAACATTTTTAGTTCGTATACAAAAAATTTAAATTTTGAAAAACTTTAAAAATTTATTTTCTTTATTTTTCTATTTGGCAAAATATTGCAAAATTTTAACAAGTACTTTATTCTTTTGTTTCAATCTTGAAAACTTGCAAGTGCAATTTTTTAACTATAAAATCATCAGTTAATTAAAAAAAATCTATTTCTTTCTCAAACAAATTTCCTTTTTTTTACTTGTGAAAAAATTAAATTTTTTTTTAGCTTCTATTTTGTCAACCCAATTTTTTTTTTTCAAACGAAAACTGAAATTTCTTAATCCAAATATTAATATAGGCATAGGTGTATTTCTAATCCTACTAGTTATTGAATATTGAAGCCAATACATACATACAAAAAAAAATATCTATCGTGTTTAGTCCCAATACTAAAAATACAACGATGTAGAAAACGAAATAGCGCATACCACCCTAATACATACATACATATTAAACTAGAATCCTAGAACTTTCTGCTTACACTTTAATCCTAAATCTTGTCTTAATGCCTAAACATAAATATTCGTGTGTAAAATACTACATATATTTGTGCTTAAACTATATATAATCAGCGAAAAATATTATGAAATGATTTAATTAAAAATTGCTTTCTTGCCTGAAAAAAAGTTAATATTTGGCATTAAAACTATCGGAAACTAAAACATATTATAAAATGTAAATTAAAAACCAGCTGCCAAAAAAAAAAATCTTAATATGTTTTCTTTGTTTTTAGTTGTTAAAGTTTGTTCAATGAATTGTGAAATTTTATTCTAAAAAAAGTTACAGGGATATATTTTTTTTTTTTTTTTAAATGTCAGTTTACTTAAAAAGTTTTAATGAAATTTAAAAAAGTCAAAAACTTGAATTATAAAAAATTAAAAGCATTAAATATACAAAGCTTTTATTGCGGCCGTTTAAAATTTTATAAAAGTAAACTAAATATCAAACATAAAATTTAAAAATTTTCATTTGCGTAATTATTTGTATAAGATATTTGTTAGTTTTATAGCTTGCAAAATAAAATCTTTTTTAAGCTAATATTTGCTGATAAGTACTAAAAACATTATAAAACATACAAATAATATTAGAGTGAAAATAAACAATGTAATTATATTTAAGCAGAAAAAAATTTTATTTGTTTTTTTATTAAGTTTTAGATTTAAATTAAAAATATCGAATGGTAAGTATTAGTAGAGTTTAATAACGGCTCGAAGTTCAGCCTTAACTGCCAAGAAAACGCATTTAGTACTTTGTTTTCGTTTTTTGGGGTTGGAGCCGATTTGCGCCACATTAGCAAAATGCAGGTGGCGCAAATTTCCGTATCTTAATGCACGATAGATCTCAACACTATATTGAAACACAATAAACTACGCAAGTTATTTTGCAGAGTGTCATAGATTTGAAACTCATAATCATAGATTTTGCTGCATCTTGCATCAACGCAAATAAACGGTGTACCTTACGAAGATTCTCTCTCTCATTTTTGAATCTAAAGGCTTTTTGAAACACAATAAATTTCCCAACTTCACTTGTACAGTGCTGGATTGTTTTTATCATTCGGATATGTGACTGTCTCTCTGCCTTGAAGCATCATAAGCCCCTCGCTGTTTGAAACACAAAGAATTTCCAAAATCTATAATATAAAATTATATTCTTGTACTCACCATGCAATTAAATTATTAAATAAAAAGCCAAGGCAGGGTAATTTTTTTGTTTTTTTTACATTTTTTTTCATTTTTTCGTCTTTGTTTATAATTTTATTTATTTATTTTTGTTTTATTTTTTTCTTTATTTATTTTTTAAATTTTTTGTTTGTCGTGTTTCGAATGCATGCTTAATAATTTTATAATTTTTTTTTTCTCTCTTATGCTCATATACATATATAGAGGCGCCATTGATGTGTTTTATATAATTTCGAAATTTGTTTGCCAAAAATCTATTAAACAAATTTTGATATTGTACGCTAAATATTTTTAAATACATGCAAGTGTTTTTTGTTGTGATCAAATATTTTTAGGAAAAATTTCGACAATCTGTGATTTTTTTTCAAACATTTTGTAAGCTTCTTTTTGAAAAAAAAAATGTTTCTGTTTTCGAAAAAGTCCAAAATTTTTATATTTAATTTTATACGGATTTTACGCATATATATTCTTACAAAATAAGTATGTTTTTAGGGTGTGATCATTATACAATAACTAGGTGTTTCTATTAATTGGAATAATAAATAATTTTTTTAATTTAATTTTTTATTTAATTATAAAGTTTTTAATTGTTTAGGTCTACAAAAAACAGCAGCATTAAATATTTATAATTAACAGCGCAAATGAGGAAGAAAGTATATTCGCTTAACTGCTCGATTGTTGTTGAAAAATTTACATAAGCTCCTCTCTTTTTATTTTAGATTGTGTTATTAATTTTTTTTTCACAGTGTAAGGTACAGATTACATTGCCTTACAATTAATTAATGATTAACTTAAAGCGAGTAGAATACAATAATATTGTTGTTACCGAAGCGAACTTATTTGAGAAGAACTAAAATTAATGCCAGCATTTTTAGTTGCTTTCTACAAATATTTTTTTGCTGACTACAAAGTTCAACACCTTTGTTGCACAGTGTAACGTTATGATGCGTATATTTATATTGTTGCTTCATTGTTATTTTCACTATTAAAAAATTTACATAATAAATTAAGCTACAGCACTCAGTTAAACTTAAGATATTTTGAAATATTAAATATTCAAACTTATGCATGTTTGTATGTACTTTGAATATTGTAAACATTTTTTTATTTAAAAGGTAGATATATAGTCGTTTATATGTAATTAAAGGTTCATTGAACACTGTGTAGTTTTCATAATAAATTCATATTTTTTGCGTTTAATTTAAAGTTCGGTTTTTATTTTTATTTTTCGAAATTAAGTTTCACAAATCGTTTTTCAATTAAATTAAATTAAGTTTTTCTACATAGAGACGCTTTGTTGTTTTTTTATAGTTTATGACTTAACACTAATTCTTGGTTCGAATTTGCCGTTAGCAAGACATGTATAGGCGAGGTGATAGATTTTTGTATAAAATGATAAAAAGTAGCTAAGAATGAAATCTTAAACAAAAAATTAAAAGTGAGAAGTCGCGCGCTGATCTAAGTTTTTCTGTCTAAAAAGGTTATAAAAGGTCATCCAAAAATTTATAACCAAACAAATTGTGGTATAATGTAGAAAATTATTTAAAAATCTTAAATTTTGCATAAAAAAATAACAATAAACGGTTCGTCTAAATTTATACCAGTTTTTGAAAACATAAATTTCATCTGCAAATCAGTATTTTAGGCGAATCACGTATAACTTTTCTTAATTTGGTCTAAAAACCATACCAGTTTTTAAACATTTTTTTTTTAAATGTCTGTTATCAACGTAAACAAAAAAATAAAAGTGCACAAAATTTATTCTTTTTAAAAGTGAGGTTTAATATACCTTTTACCTTTACAGTTTTATGCAATTTTTTTAACAATTTAAGAAAAGAAGTCGACAGTTGAGCAACATTTATTTCCAAAAAATTGGTCTAAATTTTCACATATTTCTATATTTTTTAATTCAATAAGTTTTATTTGAAAAAAGAAAAATAATGCCGGTTTTCAAGATATTTAAATTGAACAGAACTTGAAAAAAGTTTTCTTTAAAATTTTTATACCAGTTAAATTTTTTTAATATTTGCGGTTATGTTTACGGCCTCCCTCGAGATTAGATTTTATTAGAAAGCGCGCATTTGTTACTCCTACAGGTTTTAAAAAATATAAAAACTAGTTTATACAAGTTTCTAATGTTGGTTGCTGTGTAAAAGTTATTGCAGTTACCGGAGTACTTGTAAATCTTCACTAAAGGTTTGCGGCACCACTAAAGGGATAATTTCTTTATATACCATTTCTAATTTTTCAGTATACCTAACAAAAATTCCGAAAAAGGTTGTTTTCAATAGTTTCAACCGGGCCTACGGTAAGCAAGTTTTTCTTTATTTTGAGCAATTTTAAAACTTATACCAGTTCACAGCAAGTGCTAAAATTTTGTTTTTTGTCTAACTGACTTCTGTTGACCATTCAGCGCACAAAAGTGATGACTAAACATATTTTAATTTTAAAAAAACTAGACCAGTTTTTTTTTTCTTACAATATCAAAAAAAAAGTCGCAATGAAAATTTGATATTTTCTACTAAAAGTACTTGTAATTATTGTTTGGTTGGTAATTAGACCATTTGTGGAAATTTATTAAATTGCTAAAAATTAAAGATTTTCGCACTTTAATAGTGGAAACATTCTCAATATCTGTAACTGTGTTATACCAGATTTTAGACAAGTTCATAAAAAAAAATGTTGGCTATTACAATTGATTTGAAAAAAAAAAACAGATTTTTTGTGAACGAATACTTTCCCTTTTGTTTATCTTGCAATCATACAAGGGGTAATTAGGAAATATTACTAAGTATTATTAAACTTTTATTACAAATAAAAAATGATTAGGCGTGTTTAGAAATATTATACTTTTTGCTAATAGTTGGATTGTCATTTTAAGAATTTACAGTCGATTGGCATTATGTATCTGTGTAACTATTTATGCTAATACTATTTTAATTCCTTTTTTTTCATAGTAAAATATTATTATTCCCGTCACTCCTTCGCTTAGTTGAATATGCTTGAATATTGCATACATTACTAGTTTTTACGCTTAACATATATTCTACACAATCTATTTTTATTACATATTTGTCATTCAACTTACAGGCTATGCTAAGGACTAGACTTACAAAATACATTACAATTCCACATAAACAAAATCTTTAAATCAGTCAAAATTATTATGGTTTTTTTAATTTGAGGCTATGAATAGTCGAATAGCTAAATTTTTTTTTTTAGTTGTAAACAAAAAACTTTAGATGAAAATATGCATTTGGGAAAGGTTGGAAGAGTTTTACAAAGAAAATAATTTCATTAAAAATGTTTCTTCAAGCGTCTGCAACTTTGAAAGGAACCAAATTTTGTTGGTGTCAAACGTTTTAGTTAATTTATTTATGAAACAAACAAAGCAGCTTTTAAGCTCAATTTTAGTCTTCGTTTTTGATAAGCTTTACTGACATATTTATGTTACATTTTTCTTTTAGATATTTTCAAAATGTTTAGTCAAGCAGTATCTTTTCTTATAGTACCAAAATGTTTCGCTCAGGCAATGGAAGTTTTTAATATTTATGCTAGTCGGCTATAGATAAGTTTTTTTTTGTTTAACAGTCATATTTCACAATTTTACAGCGCCAACTTTTCACAGCGAATATAAAAGCATATATGTTTTTTCTTCTGCAGTTTAAATTTTTTTTATACCAGTTGTTTAGAACAGTTTTTGGCAGAGTTATACCAATTTTAGACTCTTCATATACAATTTTCTTATCAGTTAAAGTTGAAGCATACAATTTCTGTACAAGCGCTATACGTGTCAAACATATCTTTTATACCACTTTCTCCTATCAGTTTCTTCTAATTTTATGTCAGCGTTATACCAATTTCAAAGTTGTCATACAAATTGTAAGACACTTACATGTATGCACTAGTCATAACATATTTTTATACCACTTTTATACGAGTTATTATACCAAATTTGTATCATATTTTGTGAAGCAGCTTTTTTTACAACACAATAATAAGTTTGCTATGATTAAGGAACGCTATGCCTTAGGCTTAAAACTATTACGCAATTGTCAAATTTTAGCTTTTTAAGATTTTTCTCGTATAAAACTGATGTTCAGTATAGCCTGATGCTTAACTGTTTAATAAAAATATTATTCATATTATTATTTTAGCAACATTTTTTTGGGGTTTGTCCTTTTTTCATTTTCATTGGCTTTGCGCTAACTATTTTTTACAAATATTAATTTTATGCTAGTTATATTTGCATTACCTTATTATGAAGCGAAACCGTTTATATACTTAAAAAACATGCAGGATACTTAATATGCACATAAATATGTTTTATCTTTATGCTAGACAAGTATTTTTTAGCCACAAGCAAGTACTTTTTGCAAGATGCACATCCTCAATATTAAGTTTTTTATTAAAAAAAGTATTAGAAATTTTATACCAGTTAGTCGAAGGGTCTGCATTTAAAACTCAAACGCAAAGCATGTCTAAATCGTTTGGTTTCCAAAAATATGAATTGGAAAAAAATTATACCACTTTTTATACCACTTTGGAAAGAGAAATTTTTCAACATAAATGTCCTTGAAAAAAACTGCATTGTTTTGGAAGTAGAACTTTAACAAACTTGGCGCACAAATTTCATGGCAATTTTGTAGCAGCTCTAAATTGTCTAGAGATAAGTTTGAAAGAAAGAAGTTTGAAATTGAAGTATATTTTGTAAATGCATGAAATATGAGTTATGCCAGTTTAAAACCAATCTCTAAATAGTATTCCATTAGCTCCACTTAAATAAAATGCCGTTATGCAATTGGTATTCTAGCGCTTAAGAACATAGCACCAAAATGGCCTAAAAAATTTGGTTAACAAGTTTTAACGTTGGTATTTTATTTTATTTGAAAAGAAACATTTAATTAGAAATTTTGTAAAATGCAAAACAAATGTTCATCTAAGAACTTTACTAAGAAAATATAGTATACAAACTATACCAGTTTTGTTGTGGTAAATAAATACATTCTAGAGTCTGACTACATTTGGGAAGAAAATAAATTACTTTTTTTTTGCAATTTTTAGCTACGTATGGGCATGCAATAAGTTTATACCAGTTTCTCTTACGAGAAATAAATTTAATGTAACCATTTAAGATAATCCAATGCAGTTACGCTCATTTTTAAGCGCAATGCATACTTTTCTCAATATAGCATTTTATACCACTTTTATACCAAATTTATTTAAATGATTTTAAAGACTTTGAGGCATGCCAAATAATTTTACAACTTTTTACCAAATTATGAGTTGAACTAATTGCTATATTGTATGATATTTCACTTGATTTTTTTGTATGCAGGGTATTCGCATAAATGCATATATGCTTATAAAAGTTTTTTTTCTGAACAAGTTAAAGAGTTTACATGGTTTGCGAGTTTTCACAGGCATTTACGAGTTTATACGAATCGCCCTATTATTTTTTTATAATAATTTTGATACGAATATGTGGGTACAATTTACTTTTTAAATCCCTCTTACTTTTTTATTATAATTTTTAAACAGCTTTTTAAATAATTTTTTAATATTTTTCTTCGTTATTTGTTTTATTATTATTTGTGTTCGTTATCACTTTAGCACACACGTTTTTGTTTTTTTTTTTTTGTATGAACACACCTATTGAGCTCACAAATTTTCATATAAAAATGGCTATTTTGCAACTGTTGAACTATTATAAATCACAAAAATTTCCAAGTAAAAATCGTACATAACAAACCACGCAACGTATAAATTGTTTTCATCCAAAAAATATAAAAACACCATCACAAATACATCAAGCACATGCTGCTACTCATCGCGTCGTAAGCGCCATAACTCGCGTTCGCGCGCCAACACATCGGCCACATCCGAGGCGGTCATACGATCCACTGTTGGGCTGGTAGTAATCGGTGCTGTGTCATCTGCCATATGTGGGTGCAGCGAATCACCGCTGCCGCTAACCGAAAGACGTGTAGGTAAGCGACGCATCATTGTAGGACGCGCACCCATTAAAGCCGAATCATCTTGCGTGGCTGCACCGGCGTTGCTGGTGGCGGCGCGTACACGATCGCTACCTAAACTACTGCTGCCGCCACCATCACCACTCGCATCCTCCTCAAAACCATACCAATATCACATAAGCATTATTTGCAGCGCTACTCATTGGTCGATCGTGCGATATATGCGCCGTTGTGGTTCGGGTGTATAATGTATGCGCGTGCGAAAATGCTGCGGTGAGCCGGGCACACTCTCGGAACCACGACGTGGCGGTGGCAAAGGCGGTGAAGCGTTCACAAATCTGTAATGGAAAGAAAGTTAGTTTTACAATTTCAAAAATTAATAACAATCACTAACCGTCGATTAAGTAGTGGTGAACCGCCTGTTGGCTGACCGCTCAACTCCAGTAATTGTTTGCGCAGCAGCAATGGTGATTGGCCACGATTAAAACGTGGTGGTGGATCTGGGCTGCGATGTCGTCGATCCATACCGGTAAGCAGATGCGCATTTGAAGAGCTGCTCGTCATACCGCTTGCACCCGCCGCTGCATAACGTCGCAGGAAACCGCTAGTGCCATCGTAAAAATCACTGCCCGTATTAGTGTTGTTGCTGCTGGATGTGCTGCCGGTGTGTGGGGCTTTTGGTACAGCCTCGGTTGGTGAGGTGCTATTGCTTGTATTACTGCTGCTACCCGCTGAGAGCGTACGATAGTAGGAGAGCGTCGGTTTGGCGGCTGACTGCGTTGCTGGTGCCGCACCTCCTCCTACATAGCCGCTACTCTTGCCAAGCGTGTCGGTGCTGTTCGGTGGGGAGGCTGCAGAATGCAATTGTAATTTAACATAAGAGGCAAATTGACGCTTCATAGCGCCAGTAAATGTGTTAAACCAGCCTGTGATGTAATGTGGATTGGTGTAGTGGTGAGTTTTGGGTGAAGATGACAATGATAGCGAGTGCATGAAATTGAAGTTTTATGCGTTGTGGTGTGTTCAAGTGCAGTAGAAATGGATATGGGCGTGAAGATTAGTTTGGTGCGAGCGTTCAGTTGAAATTAAGCATATGGAGTAGTGCAAAAAGTGACAATTTAAGTGAGTGGTGAGAAAGTAACGAAAATTTTATGTTTAGGTTAGGTGTGGTGAGTAGTGATAGTACAAACGGTGTCATAAGTATTTTCAGCAAAGTGCCAACAAAAAAAACAAGCGTTATAAGTACGTTGTGCATTATTAACGGTTATAATATTATACGTTTGAAAGTAGTAATAACGTAAAAAAGACATTTTTGTAAGTTAGATAAACACATGTGGTAGGTATACCAGACATGGTACGTTTTCATGTATGTATTGATAAAAGAAAATGATGTGAGTAATTTTTTTATATAGTGTATGTGTATTTTCCATTCAGTTTTTTATTAAGTAGTGATATCAAATATATGAGGTGAGTATTTGTATAATGGGGTGAATAAAGATTTTTATGTGTAATATTTTTTTAAACACAAGCAAGCGTTAGCGTATTTATATATGATGATAATTGAATTTGCGGCCAAGCAATGCGTTGAAACAGATAAAATAGAGAACAAGTAAGAGAAAAATGTAACATGTAAAATGCAATATAGAGCAAAACAAAGTGCAAAGAAAGTTGAATATCAAAGAAAGTGAGAAAACGAAAAGTTTGTGTATAAATAAACTAAATTTTAGTGCTTTTAATTAGTGAACAATTATACACTTTTCGTTTTCCCCTATTTTTCTTGTTTGTGCTATTATAGAAAACATAAAAACATTAAGCATACATTAAAAATATGAAAAGCGCTAAAGTGCGAGCCTAGCGACAATCAGTTAGTAAGCAAACCTTGCAACGTGTACTTACCATGCTCATCCCTATAATCCTTCCCAGTTATATGGCCACCACCAATTCCGGTACCATTGCCACCGCGCACATTATTATCCGTATTTGTCGTTAACGTTGCTGCTGTTGTCGTTTGCCACTGCCGGCGCGCATAAAACCTGCTTAATTTGCTTCCCATGCCGTTGTCGCCACGGCTGTCACCACCACCACCACCCAAACCACTACCACCATCGGACGATACTTGCTCTGGTGAAGTGGGCGTTGGAGGTGAACGCGAACTACGTATAGTGGTCGCATTAAGCGGCAAATATTGCTGTGGTAATGGCTGATACTGCAGTTGACTGGGACTGCTGCCGAATGCAGTTGGGCTTAGCGTCGCCGCCGACGCTAATGCTGGACCTTGATTTGGCGGCAGTGGCGGTGCGCATGATGGCGGTGATCTTAGTTGCTGATCATGCAAATCCCCAATGGCTACTTGTGAGGATGAGGATTGTGTTGATGATTGACTAGAAGTTGATTGTGATGAGGAGGCAGCGCTGGTCAGTGGCAAATGATGTTGCGTTTGTTGTTGTTGGTATTGTTGAGGATAACGTGTTTGTTGTGGCAGTTGGTAGCAGTTCTGATTGCTGCTGGCATCACTGTTGCCGTAATGAAACAGCGTACTAGATGCTGGCGCAGCTAAGGGCGCGACAGTACTTGACAGATAATTTCCGGTAAGAAAGGGATTTGTGGATTGCTTTGGTTGTTGTAGCTGGTCTTTACGTTTTTCCAGCTCTTTTTCACGCAGCTGATTTTGTTGGTGATAGAAGCGTTGTAACACTGTAATTAGAAATATAGTAAGTAATCATTTTTTTTTTAATTAAATGCGCTATTGACACACCGATTGGGCTATGATTTCCCGGCACCCGCTGTTGCGTATTTATTTCACCGCGATTGACCGGTATCAACGATGGCTGTTGCTCTTTAAGCGCCGATTCCACAACCGTTTCTATTGGCAAGGTTGGTGAGGCAGCACTTGTCTGAAATCGCTTTCGCGCCAACGCTGGCGATCCTATGCCTACATTTTTTGGCGTTGTTGGACTATCATAGGTATCGAAAGCATTGCCACCCATATCGTGCACATTTGGCATACGCCACAATGGATCCACTTGATGTGGCTGTGGTGTATGATGCTTCTTCTGGCTGAAGGGAGATGTGGTGAGATTCCGTATAATGGACTGACCTAAAATAATATGATGAAAATATATTATTAAAAATATATAATTCATCAGCAATACACACTCACCTATGCTGCTAAACATCGACTCCTTTTTGGGACTTTCCGCACCACCGCAGCCACCACTCGTGCCGGTCGCATACTTCAATCCCGCGCCATTGCTATATTTGCGTTGGAGAAATGGTGACTTGCGATACAATTTGCTCATTTCACTAACAATGTGAGTTGTCTCGTCCCTGGGTAGCGCATCCTTATAACTACTGCTCGGCGGCGATTGTGGACTACAGCTATTAGCACTATTACTACCCGAACCACCGCTACCATAACCACTGACACCGCCAACACTTCCGCCTAGACCTACGCCACTGCCGCCGCTGATTCTATCTGTGATACCGAGACCACCGCCTCCACCTCCACCTCGTTCGCCCTGCAAATGATTGTTGGCGTTGCTGTTGTTGTAATAACTTGCAATCGGCTGAGGTAGTTGTGATGGTTGATGATGATGGTATTGTGGCAGGTAATCGTCTTTTTTGTAACGTGGAGCAAGCGTTTGTGGAGCTGTTGATGTGGTAGCGCTGTGGTAAGAATTGTGATAACTGGGGATGTGTGTGACATTTGTAGCGGCTGCTGCTGGCATTTTCGAATTGATTGTCGCTGTTGTGGTTGTTGTTGGTATTATGTTTGCAATTGCAATTTTATTATGTTTCTTTGTTGTTGCTGCTGTTTTATCTCCTCTGAGTGTAGCTGTTGTAGTAATTATTGGCATGTAAGTTCTGTAAAAATTATGAGTTGGGTTAGCTGTAGTACACTGTTGTAGTGATATTTATATGATATAAACACTGATGTTAACATATGGTGTAGGTGAGATATTTTGTGTGTATTTTTTCTAAAAAAAAGTGCTACACTTTTGAAAACCTCATACCCGAAATTCGTGTTTGAAGCATGAACTCCATGACTAGACTCTTGGGAAATACTGGTCATAAAGTTCTACAATTATAGCGTTGGAACTTAAAACAAAGACTACAGTTGCAGAAGTTCAAGGAATGTGGTATATAAATTATAACAACCAGTCTATTGCCAAGATCATACAAATAGCCAGCTTTTATCTTTCAAATAATACACTCGAAAGACAGTAAGAACCAAAACCTATCAACAAAATGAAACACCACTTCACACTGCTGTTGAGTTGATGTTTTAAAAAGGATATTAATAAGCATTCAATAAACTGAAGCTCGCATTTTCAAACATCCAGGAGAACTGGCGTATTGTTTCTACAATGGTGAGGCGCTCTTAAAATACATTAGCCTAGCATAATTAGTGCGCCCATTGGGGTTTTGTTAATTCATATTTCCTCGATAGTATGACGGTTAGTATCCAAAAACCTAGCAATGTATGCTCTCCACACCTTAGTGTTTAAAAAGATATCCCTGAGTAAGCGCGGTCATATTCGATTGGCGCTGATAGCTGAAACAGCGTTCAGGAAGCAGTTACGAAATTCTGGGGGGATACTTTTCCATAAAAGAAAGCAGGCCTGTAGCAAAAAAACCTTCAAGTCACATTAATATCCGAGCCTTGTATGTTAGAAAATATTCTGAGATCTTTTTGTGGTAAGATTTAATACACTACTCATTAGTTTGAACTGCGATGTGTTCCAAAAGCCGCCACGTTACATAGCTTGGTCAAACAAGTAAAGCCTGAACTCCATGACTTGGGCGTTTCAGCCGTTCCAGACTTCACCTTCAGACTAGAACACCTGAAATGCCAAAGAAGCTAGTCATGGGGTTCCTTCTAAAGTGTTTATACTTTTAGAATATCGACCTTGGCTACGATGCGCTAAAAATTATTGAGCGTGCGATAGTATTTTTGGTTTTATTGAAGCAATATTATTGTCTGTTATTCAGTTAGTTTTTGTGCAATTTTGAGTGATTTTTTGTAAAACACAAAGCAAAACTATATAGAAATATAAATCAACTTACGTTTTTCCGATATTAAGTAACACAAAAAAAACTCAAAACAAAATAAAACTTTCAAAAAGCAAGAAATAAAGAACAAGCTACAAACCCCCAATTTGAAGCAACAAAAACCAAACTTACGAGGTATAATAAAATGTATTTATTGAACTCAACCACCTTTAACCAAAAAATGGAAACAAATTTTCGATGCAACAATGATATGAACACAACAACAAATACAAATAAAACAATAAAAACAAAATAGTATACTTACTGAATCGGGAGAGTATGATTTATTGTTTGTTTTATTATTTTTGAGGGGTTTAAAGATTAGGAATTAGGTAACCTACAAAAAATTTCAATAAAAGAAAGAAAAAATAAATTAAATGGTAAAACGCAAAAAAACTATGCTGGGAGCAATCAGCATTAATGTATTTTTTAAATTGTATTTCATGCGTTTTTTATGTTTTTAGTGTGTGGCTAAGTAGGTACAGGGTGGCTAATGAAAGCCGCTACCAAAAAAAAATTAAATACCTTTTTTTCTATTTAATGAATCTGGTTAATTTTTTTTTTATTTTGCAGATTGCCTTTTACATTTAACAAAAATGGATAACTGGGACACTGAAACAAGAATTTGGATTGTCTGCCGCTATCACGCACTGGAGTCCGTAGTTTCGGTTCAAAGAGAGTATAGGCGCACGTTTGGCGGCAATCCTCCGAGCAGATGGACCATAATAAGACTTGTAAACAATTTTGCCGAGCATGGGACAGTCAACAGAAGACCTTACCATCGAAACCCTTCAGTTCGAACGGAGGAAACAATCGCTGCTGTAGCTGCTGCCATACAAAACAATCCACGTGTTTCGACAAGAAGCTTATCTGCTCAAATGGGTGTAAGCAGACAGTCATTACAGTCAATTATGCACAAAGATTTGGACTTATTCCCATATAAAATTCAAATGGCCAACAAACTGAACGCTGCAGACTTGCCGATTCGCTTGGAATTTTGCCAGAAGATGCTTCATATGGTGGAAGAGGATGGAAACATGTTGAACTGTCTTTTCATGTCTGACGAGGCCCATTTCGATTTAAACGGCAACATAAACAAACAAAATTGTCGAATATGGAGTGCTTCCAACCCACAGATACTCCATGAGACGGAATTGTATCCACTTCGTGTCACAGTGTGGTGTGCAGTTTCATCACGCTGCATTGTCGGGCCCTACTTCTTCGAAGAAAACGGTCACACCGTTACGGTTACTGGAGACCGTTACTTGAGCATGTTGAGAGAGTTTTTCTATCCAGAATTACGCCGAATGAGATTTTCTTTCAACTCTGTGTGGTTTCAGCAAGATGGTGCAGCTCCTCATATAGCCCAACCTGTTATGACAGAATTGCGACGAAAATTTCCCAATAAGCTGATATCCAGAAACTCCACATTCCGTTGGCCACCCAGGTCGCCTGACCTTACTGCACCTGACTTTTTCTTGTGGGGTTATTGCAAACAGGAAGTCTTCAAAGCAAAACCAACAAATTTGAATGAACTAAGGCAATCCATTCGAGAAACAATTGCGGCTATTCCTGTCTCAACTCTCCAAGCAGTAATGAACAACTTTTTGGAAAGATGCCGCACATGCATCGACGAGCAGGGGGGGCATTTAAATTCCATTATTTTTAAAACTAATTAAGCTATATTTAATAAAATTTAATGGGCTTTAACATGAATAAAAGAAAAATGAATTCCATACACTGAAAAAAAAAATTATTTGAGTTTCTTAATGTAGCAAAATTTATCAGCCACCCTGTATGTTAGCAGCATGAGTGGGAATCGTGGAACGGATAAGATGCTATAACTACAACTGGTAAAAAATAGTTGATTAAAATTGGATTGAGTTAAAAGAAACGAAAGAGTTAAAAAATTTTATAAAATCTAATAAACAAGTGAGCATTAAAGAACAATTTTCAACAAAAAAAAGGAAACCAAACGGTATAAAACAAAGAAAAATCAAGTGTTATATCAAAATATTATAAAGACAACTTACACATGCGCTTGAGTCGCCTTTTACAAAGAGAATAGTAAATTATAAGTATTTAAAGTAAGCAATTTAAGATTTCGTAATAATTTGGATAAATAAAATTTAAAAAAATTAAAAATAAATACAAATTATTAATTTAAAATTCAATGAGCAACACGCAAACCTGCCCTGAAACGTCTAAAATATTCAGAAATAAGTTGTTTGAAAAATTATGTAAAGTATAAAGAATGTTGAAGGGAGTATTTGGTATGAGGGGAATAGCACGCGACGAATATATAGCATGTGGATTGCAGTACTAGAAACTAACTGCCAACATATAAGTAAGACATTTGATTAGCCAACATACCTATGCATCTCTATGTCGGCAGATTCGACAACAGTCTTAAACCATTGAACCACATTTACATCGGCTGCATCGTAATAACGAAAAAATGGTTGCTGCAAAAGTTCCTGATATCTTGGGCGATCATGCACATTTTTTGTCAAACTGTAAGATACGTAATACAAATTTAAATAAAGTCCAAAAGTGCATAATAATCAGTTTGTACCATTTATCGACAAAATTACGAAAATCTTGGCTAAAATCGCAACCTTCGCCATATGGCAAACTGGGCGGTTCATGATCTAGAATTTTTGTCAGCACTTCAAAGTCTATGTTGCAGCCTTCATAAGGTGAGCGGCCTGTAGCGAGTTCCACTAGTGTTATGCCCAAGGACCAAACATCGGCGCGTATATCATATTTGGGCTTTTTCGGATCGATACGCTCGGGCTGTCAAAGGATGTAATTAAAATTTAGCTAGAGCAAAAATGTTTGCCAATGTAAGGTTTTACCGCCATATACGCTGCGCACCCAGCTGAGCGCGTATTCGCCTTCGAATCAACCAAACGTCCGCTGATGCCAAAGTCGCACAATTTAATGTTGCCTTGTTCGTCGATTAGGATGTTTGAAGGTTTCACGTCGCGATGGATAACATTGTGCTTCAACTTAAGATATGAAAGCGCGTGCACCGTCTAGTGAAAAAAAAAGTTTCAAACATAAGAACCTAATTATGCTAGATAAGTGTGTTGAATACGATTTTTTCCTCGATAGTATAGTGGCTAGTTAGTATACGTTTATTATTTTTCTTTACACTCTTTCACAAATTTGTATTTTAACTAGGGCGTTAAATTTTCACTGTCCCTTCTTTTTCATTTGACACCTTAATTTTTTTTATCCTCGATAGTATAGTGGTTAGTATAACTTGCCTTATTTGTTCACTTCATCAATAATATACAATTTTTCTCACCGCTACTGTAACCTTTCCCAATATACTCTCTGGCACTGGTTGTTTAGAACGCTTTAGCAGCTTATCGAAGCACATTGACATCAGTTCCATACAAATCCATACATCCGGTATGTTTACAAAATATCCTAAGCAGTGTACAATGTATGGGCAGTCATGTGAATTTAGGATAACATCGAGATCCATAAGTATGCGATTGTTTTCCTCATCGTTGCCTGTACTGCGCATTTGTTTAACAGCTAAAATAGTGCCGGTCGGCTTGTGACGCATTTTCACCACATTCCCACTAGTGCCATTACCCAAATCGCTTAAGTGCTCTAAGTCGGACATTTTGCTTGGATATTTCTGACCATTTATGGTCAGTATGCCCGACTGTTGTCGTATTCGTTTAAGTTTTTTGTGCATTTCAGTTTGTGGTCCATTGCGATTTGTGTTAGACATAACCACTGGAAGAAAAGAGAAAGTTAAGTTAATTGAATTGAACTTGTTAGAAGATTTTGCCTAAGAGCTGTTGACACTAATCGATTACACAATGAATATCTTGTTAATTTTGAACGTGGTATAACTAACTACTAATTAGTTTCATGCAATTGTAGCACGACCCCATTACAATAATCAAGCTACAGAATCAACAAGAAGTTGACTGTGGAATTATTGATGTCAACAGCTCTTTAAAACTAAACGAGAAAATCAAGATTAACCTGGCACCTGTGTTCGTAACATTAAAAAAAAAACTTGATTTCCCAGATAGAGACTATGGGATATCCGAAAAAAGTTTCAGGAAGTGTTTTAGTATTGCGAGAACAATACTACAAAGCACAACGAGTTTAACATGACCTAAAGATAAACTTGTAACAAACCAGTTGTTTTTCGTCAAGTAGTCCATCAGAAAGGTAACGAATGTAGATTTTTACGACGAAATTTCAAACAATAAGCCAAAATTAAGCTTTCTCTCCTATCTAACACATCGACATACACGCAAATGACCTATTCTGATTTTCAACAAGCCGTATTGCAGCTGCTAAGGAATGAATTTCCGCTTTGATTAAGCATTGTTGCCAAAAATGTATTGCCTGCAACGCCCAACCTCCTTCTTCCACCAACGCCATTGACAGCCTACAACAAATATAACAAAATCAACTATACCAACAATGATTAAAAACCACCAGCATACATACATATAACATCCCTTCACAAGCACAATGCCTATTCACATCTCTATCAGAAAACCAATAAACAAACCCAGTGCTATCATATAGGTTCCAACAACAGCAAACATAGCCCAAACAAAACCATCAACAACAAATTGTGAAACAGCTGCGACTGCCAACAGCATAAAACACTTATTTTGTTAGCAGGCAAAGCAAAAATGAAAGAAAGAAATAATTCACCAATACAGGCGAATTGTACGACGATGTGCGAAAATACAACAAAAACAGTTTTAATTTAACAATGGCCATAAAACTAACATTTTAACAAAGCTAGCAAAAACTTTTACGAAGCCGACTCTGATGTCGTTGTCGACAATACAAACGTTTTTGCCTTAAGAGCGTCGGTATATCCCCGCAAACAAGAAAGCAATGAGTACAACGTCGACGCTAGCGCCGTCATAAAGACCTATACGAACACAATTCTTCGATAAAGGAAAAAATACAAAAGCACATACATTAATATCTCTGCTGCTCGTCCGGAAATACCAAAAACCCCAAACATTCGCAACAACAAAAGCAAGATGTGTAGCAAACAACAAAAGCGTAGCCTTAACAGAAAACAGTAACGAAGTCACATTGAAAGCGAAAAAGCAACAAAGTGTACCAAAACGAAATTGGCTAACAAACCAACAGAGCACTGCCCGTACTATAATTTTATTTTAGTTACTTTAATAAAATGTGGAAAATTTGTTTAATTTAAACAGCTAGGACGAGTGTCCTAGTGTTGAGTGTTTGATTTCTAGGCGACATAACTTGTGTCCAACTAGCGTATCGATGTATAGCAATGTATTAGCTGTATAAAAGGCGATATGAAGTTTTACAACTTTCAAACCGAAGAACTTTCTTTACTTTGCCTTGTTTAGCGGTCATGTCAAGGATGCGGATTAAACAAGGTCATACTGTTTTAACATAAGTTAAAGTAAAGTAGAGTCGCATAGAATGAAACCCTGCGGGTTAGGGTGTTATGCCCGAGGTCGGTATGCCTGTCGAAAAAAGTGACTTAAGTCCACATCGACCCCGTTTCCGGGATCAATGAAATTCCTACATATCTGGGAATGGAACTTCACCTTCAGTATAACCTGTTTGGCCTTCTCGTCCCATTCTATGAATGGATGCACCGACTAAGCAGGGCGAAGTACAGCTGCAGTGAAAATAACCAGTAAAATGGTGCCAATAATCCCTGAGCAGCATGCAAACGGCCAGTGAAGATTCGAATTCTGTACTCTTGTTTTATTTTGATGTTGTTGTTGTATGAGCGCGCAAAGCCAATACCTGAAGGGTGTGAACCCGTTGGAAATGGACACATATGGCATCTGTATTAAAAATAAGTCTAGTTAGCCTGAACTTATGGCTGATCTTTGGTGCTTCAGATGTGTGTGTCTTATGGCTTTTTGTTTTCTAGGAAAAGTGTTACCCTGATGCTTTTTTTCAGAGTGCCAGATTACCCAGGTCAAGGGTTACAATTTAATACGGTGAAATGTTTTTCTAGAAAAGAAACCGCCATTACCTAATATAAACATGTCCTTAATTCCTCGATAGTATAGTGGTTAGTATTCCACATGTATTCCAATGTAAGTTGAATCCAAACTCCTAGAGCGATTCCGGAACCTATATTGTAATGGAGTAATGATGCCTCTTACCTTGTTGTGTTGTTGTTTGTAACGACAAAAACGCTCCCCGATGGTTTTGGGGAGTGTTGTCGAATGTGACAGTCCTTTGCGGATATGAACCCGGTAAGCTCCAGTACTCCCTTGCGAAACTTCCCGACTGTCGTGGTAGCGATTTGGTATGACCAGTGCAACCTTCAAGGTCATGTAACCCCTCCTACCTTAAGGAATGAGAAGATGGATAATGAGAGGTGAGAGACATTATATCCGCAGATCAACCATCGAGTTGCACGTCATTAACTTTGTGCATTTTAGTCGTCTCTTACGACCGTTATGCCTCCCTCCGGCATATTCTAAACTAAGCCGCAGGGGACTATCTTAGCTTGTAAAGTACTTAAAGCAAACATCAAGCGAAATTGGAGCTCTTTTTAACGATGTTGCAAGTAAAAAAAAACCCTTCATCGGCTTCCAGGTATTATCTGTACATATCAAAATGGTTATAGGGAGCAAAACTTGTGGTGGAATATAAATTATCAGATGGTGAAAAAGAGTCAATTGTAGTTTGCAATTTTTGTGAAATCCTAACACTGCCACAAACGCACCGATTCAAGAAAAAAATCCAAGCAAATGCAAAAGCAAAATAAACGCCAAATACAAAAACGAAAGGTAGTCGACAGCGACGCATCTTGAATATGAACGTATTTTTGGGTTCGTATCGGAAATTTTTAATAAGATAACGTAGACGTATATGATGAAAACGGCGGCGCCCGCAACTAAAGTCCAACAAAAAATCAACCAAGTACCGTACCACATAAGCACATACATTAGACGGAAAAGGTAGTGGAATATACGTCACTAAAGCAATCTTTAAAAGCAACTCAAGCCAATACAGGATTAGCAAAGCTGAGCGCTGCAGCTAAGGCCAACAATGGCGCCGTCGCTGCTATAGCAAAGGCGACAGAGGCAAAGACAAAAGCGTAAACGCAGAGAGGTTGAAAATACACAGAAGTTATGATAGTGCTTTTGTTGTTGTAGTTTCGTGCAAGTATGTACATGTCTCCATACACACATAGCTAGCATGCAGGGAGGGTGGCAAGCCGGAGTGTAGCTAAAATTCTATTTTACGGCATGTGGGTGGTGCCCGCCAGCTAACAAGGGGTGGTTGAGAGCCTGCGCTGCTGCTGCCAACGCTGCTGCGCTTAACGCACTCAGTGCTGCGTCAAACAAGAGCAAGCATCTTTCAAGTACAACTGTTAGCGCCCCACTTAAGTCAACACCGCTGGCGCCTAATGTCAGCAACCTCCATTTGTGCACGAATTGTCGCGATGTAAAAAAAAGGAAAGTGCTAGGAAAAAACAACAATACCGTACAGAACGTGCAAAGTTGTGACTTTTGTGTATTAACAAGGTAATGCATGCTGCAGCACATACCAACAAACACATGCTTGTAAGTACTCGAGCCACCACTTATCAGCGCACTATGTAGTGTGTTGCTTTTGTCTTTAATTTTATATGGATTTTTCAATGGTACTTACAACCCAGATTAGGGCGTTTCGTCCTGCCAATTGGTAACGACATTTCAGCTACTCTGTCACTAACGCGTGGTGTGGAGCCACTTGCTGTTGTATCGGTTAAAAAAGTTATTGGATTATGTGAATTATTCTCCTCTTCCAGACGCTTCTCCAGCTGATACAATTTATGCCCAATCGATTCCATTGTTGAAGAGCGCGTTTTGTTTGTTGTTAGCGCTGAACCTGCTGTTGATGATATTGACGTTTGTGCTGTTGTCCTGGCACCAGTGCTTATGGCATCTGCGGCACGACCCGTGTGTTGAAGGTGAAGCGGTGGTGTTGGTCCACTGATTCCACTCTTTACGTTGGTTGTCCACGAGCTGTTCCTAGTGATGTGCTTGTACTCCGGTGCGTCGTGCATGCGTTGTGCGTGGTTTTCTGCTTTTTTGGTCGTGTGGTGTCTGCACTTTATATCACTACCTGCCTCTGCCACTCCTCCGCGAGATTGTGTGATGGCTTTTTTGTAAGTTTGCGTGTGTATGTTGCGCACTCGAAAATTTTCACTGCGAAAATTTTTTAATCGCCGCAGAATTTTGTCCCTCTACCACCGAACCATCGAAAGCTATCGATTGCACTTTAAGTACAATACTTTCTTGTTGTTGTAGTGCACTTATTTCCTTTTTTAATTGAATTATCAACTTGAAAATGAAATGAACTCGAGTTTTTCACTACTTTACAGAACACATCAGAAAAAATACTGAAGAAGTTGTGAGAAATTCAACAACGAATTATGAATGCAAAACGAGTTGGGAATTACAACAAAGAATGTCAGTTGGAAACAAATGTCCCAATGAAAAGTGATGCCAGATCGACTGAATAAAAAACGGTCAGAATTTACACGCTTATAGCAACGCTGAGGCCGGTTACAATATGCCCGAGGTAATTATACTATGGAAAGAGGCGATTAAAATCCACACCAGCCTCGTATCCGAGTTCTGTGAAATCGTCACCGCTGCAATGGGCTGGTGGCGTATCTGGCAAAGGACTGTCAACATTAACGCAACCGGATTTGGTCCGTATATATATACATTCATCTGGTTACAAACCAAAAAGTTGTTGTTGTTCGTGTTGTTGTTTTTAACAGTGCTTCGCCATTCCCAATCACTCTAAATTGTCATCAAGCTCTTCTAGCGGAAGTCGGAGGAAACGCGCAGCATCCATAGGGTTGAACCAGAGTGGTGTAGGTGTTAAAAGAGTAGGTTTGACTGAACTGGAGAAGAGATGTGTGGTATCATGAGGGGAAATGCAGGGCATGTGTTTGGTATGTTGGGGTTCAGTCTGGATAAGTAAGAGTTTAACCTATTACAATATCCAGAGCGAAGTTGTGCTAGCATGACTCTAGTCTCCCTCGGAAGTACACGCTCCTCTTCAGCCAATTTAGGTGGCTGGGTACTGAAAACGGGATTCACAGGCCGAGATATGAGGGATATATCTATCGACTTAGTGTGGAGGTAATTTAGAGCCCGCCTATGGTTCCGCAGATCAAACTGCAAAGAGATGTGGTGCCGGATCTCATCGTATTGCTTACGAAGATGTCTTCTTATGTCTCTGGGGGTCGGGGCTACATCCAATAGATGTCGATTTGGATGACTGAAATATAGAAAATAAACAAAAGGGGAGAGAGAACACCCCCTTGCGGCATCCATTGCTTTATTCTTCGTGGCCTAAATTTCTTGCTCCTGAATTTGACTGATGCCTGTCGATCATTGAGGTAATTAGCGGTCCACCTTTTAAGGCCGGCAGGGAGCGATGTCGCTTCCAGGTCTCGGCCAATTTCAGGTTTGCAATAAAGGGAGCGGAATGGTCTCTAGTAATTTCGCAACCGGCGAAAAGAGGGATATCGGACGATAAGAATATCCTTGGTTCGCCGGCTTCCCTGGTTTTAGTAGGAACTACAATCGCCTGTTTCCATATCTCAGGTATGACGAAAGTTGTTAGAGAAAGGTTGAAAAGAGCCGCTAAATAACTCTGTCCCTCTTGGCCTAGGTGTTTAATCATCTTCATGGCGATTCCGTCGGGTCCGATAGATTTTGAGGGTTTGGCCTTCATTATGGCTTCCTTGACCGCTGCGACTGAGACGGTAATGCGTGCAGTGGAGTGTTTGTGTTTGTGCGCACATCGGATGACTCTTCTCTTAGTTCTATCCGCAGGTGGATGCATTATAAACAGCCGGCAAAAGAAGCTCGCGCATTTCCTGGCGTCCGATTTGACGCTGTCGCCGAATGCAATGGCGGCCTTGTCATTGTATTTGGTCGAATTGGATGGGGCCTTGACAGCCGGCCATAATTTGCCGACTCCGCCGGACAGGTTGCATGCCTAAAAGTGTTGTTTCCACTTGCTCAGTTTGTGTTCGTTGACTGCCCTACAAATTTCCGCATTGAGATCTTTGATGGATGAGTCTTATTTGGTCACGCTCTCTTGCCATCGCCGTAGCTTCTGCAGGAAAATTCGGACGAATTTCTGGTATTCTACCAGCAGGAATAAAGCGGCCTGAGGCTGAATCAATGACCTTGCGAAACTCTCTTTCACCTTTGCGTATGTCTGTCGGAGTGGGTAAGGCAGCGAAGGAGCGCTCTGTATAGTCCGTAAAGCGGTCCCAGTCCGCTTTGATGAAATTAATGTATGTTAGTTTATCAGTCGTTATAAAGTCGGTCGGTCGTTCAGCGGAGAGTAGGATGGGTAGGTGGTCGCCAGATGACGAAGTTAATTAGGCCCGCGGTCGCTATGGAGATGTCTGGCGAACTGTGGCAGTTACCTGCCAGCCTTGTGGGGGCATCTCCATTGAATGTACAGAATGCTGAGGTGTCTATTTGGTCTGCAATTGCGTGTCCTCTACTGTCTGCTGGCAAGTTGGAGTGCTAGAGATCGTGATGTGCATTGAAGTCGCCTAGGATTAGACTGTTATCGTCCCTTAGCAACGCACTAATGTCGGGATGATAATCTCTAGGACAGCACGTGGCAGGGTGAATGTAGAAGTTTATAATTTGCAGGTCGACGTTGCCTACTACTATGCCTTGGCATTCTAAGGTAGATTCCCTGGGGTCGACGTCAGGGGAAAATAGATTATATTGTACATAGTGATGTGTAATGAACGCAAGGCCACCCCCATGACCGCTGGGACAGTATTTTCGATGTACATTATACCTATCACAAGTTCTTTAGTCCGATCTTGTGTTCAATTTTGTCTCTTGTACCGCGGCGATTTTGATGTAGTGCGACTTCATAAAGTCAGTTATCTCCGCGATCTTTAAAGCTAATCCGTTACAGCTCAGCTGTAAAATTTTGAAGCGGGTAGGAGGAGAAAGGGGGAACACGCTAGGCGTGAGGGACGGATGCGCTTGCCTAGGTGGAGGTAGGCTAAGGCCTAAACTATGTCGCCGTCATGGCCGTTGTTATCTGGCGTGGAAGGCGGTTGTGTACTGCAACAGGGGGTTATAAACGTATCCGTCCCGAGGTTTCCGTTTGCGGGCCCAGAGCACATAAGGGTTTGACACAGGCCAAGGCAATTATTGCACTTGACCGATGTCGCAGGCGTATATAATCTTTGCCGACAAACGGTGCACGTGCGAAAGGTACGAGGAGGTGGTAGTCCTGGCCCACGTGCAAGTTGGAAGCAGGGGGGAGGCAAGATACCAACCATCTGGTTAACTGCTCGATGGAGCAGATTTTTCTAACACCAGTTTCACTCTGGTCCAACCCAATTTGAACTTTCACTTCTGTAGAACTTTGGGTCTCGCACAAATCTCTGCTTGGGTATTAAATAAATAATTGGCTGCCTCTTTCCGAATATCAGGACTAGTCGACCTATTTCACTTTAGTAGATGCAATTGTGAGAGATGCCGCAGAGGTTGAGTGCGACTGTTTTCTTCATAGTCGAAGGGAGGCATGTCTCTTTAGAGAGGGAGATTAAAAGTATCCCCGTACCTTCACGTCTTTTTTAAGATTTTCTTCCTTTCACTTTCATTGTCTGGAAGTTTTCCGTTTCACAATTCTCTTTTTCTTTTAAAAGAAATTCTTTGACATTTAAAGATTACTGAATGTTGGCACATTTTATATTTTATTTTAGTACATTTGATACTTAACGTATGGCAGCATACAATATATTACCAATTGTGAATGCGCAGCGGGCAAGAAGCAGTTGTCCAGAAAAAATATATTTATTTACATTTTTTATTAACATGTCCGATGCATACGAGTTTGTGGCCAAAGGAAAATTAAAACTCAAAAATGATGGGCAAAGCAAGAAAAAGAAGAAAAGTAAACACAAACAGAAGGACAAGGAACGTACCAAGGAAACACTGCAGACGAGTATAAACGAATCCTTGGAAGAGAAAATCACAAGCAGCGCAGCACCAAAGCTAACAAAGGCGGAATTGGCATTTAAGCAGCAGCAGGAAAAGATGGTGAGTAGAAAGGTTGTAAACTATGACTCTGAATTAGCACCCACTATTTTGCAGCGGAACAAACGTATCATGGAGCGCGCATCAACAACACATAAAGAGCGTGTGGAAAAATTCAACGAGCATTTGGATACGCTAACGGAGCACTTTGATATACCCAAAGTCTCATGGACCAAATAATGCTGATATGCGTTTGCACAGAGATTGGTGGTTGATTTAGTAATAAGAAAAATATTTAAGATTTAAATCACATGTAGTTATATTTATAATTGAGATTTAAAATAGAACATGGCCCATCAAACATTCGCTGTAATAAAAGTCAGATGTTAAAATTGTTACGCTACTGTATTATACTGATTTAGTGCGTCATTTAAACCTGTGGTGGAGTTTTTTAAAGTCGACTACGTGGACGATCGACTGCCAGTGCTAAATCGTGTTTGTAAGAGGCAGAATTTTGTGGTCTAAGAATTCTATAATTGAAAATGGGTTCTCGGTTGATATAGGCAGCAAACTTAACCCTAATTTGTTGAGGCGTTTAATGCCGAGTTCTGGTATTATAAAACTATTTACTGTGAAGCTCATATTTCGCGAATGTTTGCTAGGTCATATACATTTACTGGACTACTTAAAACATCTTAATTTTGCTATGGAATTACAACTACTTAGAAGTCATTGAATTCTTACATGATACTTATTAACAAATAGGCGTGTTAGATTATACCAAACCAGCGCCGCAAGCGTACATATCTATGTGTGCTCTTTGGAATTTCATATCACGTTGCATATAACAAAGAATCTGCTTATACTACTAATAGACCAAAAATCACATTCAAATGCCAACGCTTCAGCTTTTGCCAAATAAAATTGATTTGACCGTCTCAACAAGCGGAAATTTGGCTTTGTAAGCGCGTGGACAATAACCTTTAGTATCATCTGTATTCAATGAGAATATCATAGCGCCACCAAGTTGATGTGCCTTCACATAGAGCGCTTTACATGCGATGCTAGTTTCATTTTCATATGAAATCCATTCAGTTCCACTACTAAGATATGGCGAACAAGTGGATTGATCATATGCTTGATGTACTAAAATGTTGTGCGTATTGAACCAACAAAGCTCGGAGTAGGAAGTAAAGCCTAAATTGCCGCAACGACCAACGCCTTCAGCGGGAGCGTTAATGCCATTATTTAAAGCGCTTACCAAGCTGTATGGGGGAGAAAGCGTTTTTTAATTAGTGATTTGAAGTTTTCCGGAGTTTGTGGTACTTACGTAAATGAATGTCCATAGGTTGGTAGACCGACTACTAATTTCTTACGATCCAAGCCATTAGCCAACCACCAATTGACGGAGTAATTAATATTTAAAGTGCCAAGTATGGAGCGCTCCTTTGGACGAGCATATAGTGGGGCATTGAGACCTGCAAGGAAAAGGATGTTAATAAAAAATATATAATGATGATTCTGTTGTTTTTCAGTATCTGTAAGAGTCTAAGCTGACGTAGTGGCATTCGTTGTCAGAGGAAATTTATTGTGCACCCTGCGTGCCCTGATGGAAGTGTACCTCAGTAAGTTGATAGTGTGGTCCTAATCCAGTGCATTTACTTACAGGGAACCTATTTAAAATGGTTTTAACTTTTTACTCGGGGGAGCTTATATCCTACCCTCTTTTGGGGGGTGTTTACAGAGTGGCAGTCCTTAACGGAAGATTAACGCACAGCGTTTCGTTTCTTTCAAAGGCTTGTAGCGTTAGCGTGAAGGAAAATAGTTATAGTATTTCCCTCTTCAATAAACTCACCTGTAAATGGCGTGCCATGCGAGTAGAAATGATAATCGTAAGTCATCAAACTCACATAGTCCACATACTCATTCAACATCTGCACATCATAAGCGAATAAAGCAATACCTTCAGGTGCCGCTGCCGCTACTGTTAGCATGTAATCGCGTCGCTCACGCCTATATTCCTGACGTATTTCATAAACTAGTTGTGAGAAATGTTGACGCTCTTTATTGTACGCGCTTGGAAATTCCCAATCCAAATCAATACCATCCAACTTATACATAGCCAATGTTTGCTTTAACGAATGCACGAAGATCTTACGTGTGGTATGATTTTTGACCATTGCTGGAAAACCATCGCTACTCGCACCCCCACCCACCCACAGTAACAACTTCAAAGCTGGATTAATTGTACGCAACACTGTTACATCTTGCGATAGAATACGACGCATTTTATCGGTAATAATCAATTGTCCATTGTTCACACTAACCATGCCCACATTAATATGCGTACAAAGTTCAGCATTTACATTTGCCAAACGCAAGTCATCAAATTCATTATTTGCCTCGGGCACTGTGTAGTAGCAAACTAAACGCATTTCTGGCGCTGTACTCATTGTTGGAGGTGCATTCTTCACTAATTGTGGTGCACTGGGTTTCATTTTTGGTTGTGTCTGCTGCTGGCCATAACCATTTAGTACACCATCTTGAGGATAAGCGTTGTGCTGCAGCTTTACACGCGCGGTCTGATTCTTGGTCAAACGAAAGTCATGTGAAAGTGTGCTCTCGTGCACGCTGTTGGCATAGAGATTGGCCCGACGATACCAAAATTCGGGCACGGCTGCAAATTAAATTAATTTTTTAATTTCCATCAATTTTATATTAGCGATTCACTTACTCTGCACATCTGGTGGATAATAGATGGTGTCATATGCAGAATTCCACAAAAGGAATACAAATATCGTTGTTAGCATGTAGAGTGCCATAAGCGCTGCGATGCGCCACCAGGATTGCGATTGCGAGGGCTCGTTCATCAATTCATAGTCAGCCATTTTAGGTGTTGTTTGTGCGCTTGCAGGTTATTCTATTTTGCACTCAAATTTTGAAATGCACTATCGTTTGTTAATTTTCCAATATCTCCACATTATCAGCTGTAAACAAAAAGATGTACGTGCGGCCAAGTTTTCCCAATCCCAATGTTGTGTGAAAGGTCAATATAAAACCAAAGAGGATAGATATGTCTATCCTCTTTGATAAAACTATATTCGTCTCACAAAACATTGGGATGGGGGAAAACTTGGCAACACTGAAATTGTTTAGTGCTTTCAGAGTTGGCAACCAGTGTGACCAGGTGTTAGAAAAATAAGAGGCTAAATCGGCAAAAAAAAGGTTAGAAAAGGCTAAAGTTAAGAAAAAAAGAAGCTAAAAAAAAGTCAGAAGTTTTTTAACGAAATTCAAATTTTATTATAGTTTTAACCGTTTGTATATAAAGTTGTAGACATAACTTGAAGGAACTTTTCTTGTTTCAACAAATATCAGGCACATTTTCCTTGACTAGGAATTTTTTCAAAGAAATACACACTATAGAAAAATCACTACAAACTAATTAACTATATAATAATTTTTTCGTCTGATGAATCAGCAGAGCTTGAGTCAGCGTGCAAAGTTTGGGTATTTATCATAGAGATGAGATAATCGGTAATTTCAAAATCAGTGCAACATTTGCAACTTAAGCGTTTTAACGAATATCCAAAGAGGATAGATATGACATATCTATTAAACAGCGAGTTAAGCATTTTAATTTTTAATCTGTTCCTTAATTTAGATTTTAAAATGTTCATGGCACTAAAATTTTTTTCAACCTCCTACTTACTAAAAGGTATACCAAAAAGTTAAATACGAATTCGACCAGTTCTAAAAAGGGGTTCGTTGAATGAATGTTTATATTCTCGGACTTCCGCCCAAAATTCAATGGTAGAGGTCACACTTGTCCACTGTACGGTTATTAGCTTTCATCATTGCAACCCAATCAATGCTACTTGACTTGGAGAATGTCTAGACTTTTCTTTTTGAAAGAGAGAAAACACATCCGGCTTTGTAACTTTCAATAAATTATCAATTGAAAAAAAATATATCTTTTGTAAAGAGTTGGGTTATCAACTCCATTAAAAATTGTTCACAATTTTTAAGAATAATTTTCTATATGTCGTCATCAATACTACCTTTATTCAACTCGAAGTTGTATGAAAAATATGTTTTGGGACCAGAAAAGGTTTGGAGTAAAAAAGGCTAGAAAAAAGCCACGAAGCAAAAACCAATATTATGAGGCTAAAGGACAAAAAAAAAAGGCTTAATCTACCCTCGAAAAGGCTAACCTGGTCACACTGTTGGCAACTCTGGCCGAAAATATTTCCAACTCGCTCGTTTTCCTTTAAATTTCCCCGCATTCGCGTTTGTTACATATTTGTGAAAGGTTTGTTTTGTATTGGCGAAGTAGATGGCCGTTTGTTTTAATTGCATTTGTGAATTATTAATGAATTAAACCATTAATTGGAAGGCGCTATTTGTCAAGACAAAGAATTGTTGCTGAATTTAGTGTAATGTGAGTTTAAAAGCATTAGTGTTGAAATCAAACTAACAACTGTAATTGCATGGTGCATACATGTTTGTCAGTGTGTTTTTCAAGCTTCACACTTCGAATAGGAAAAAAATATCCAGACGTGTCTGGCCCCCACCCACCACTAGTCACGTACAACAACAAAGCGGCCCCTAATGCAAGACTGCAATTGCACAGTTTTAGTGAAGAACAAAAATACTAAAATGAAAAATAAATATGTTCAACTCCTCCAAGTGCCTACTCGGCAACAACAAGTATGCCTCAAGTAGCGTCACGGCGCCACCCAACCACTTTGTGCTTTTCTAGCCAACTCCATTTCGATATACAGCACAAGTAGTGGCGCCCAAACCACCGCAAAATCGCACCTCACCACCCACTGCCGTGTATGTGTGTATGCATGTGTATGTGGGAAGGCAATACAGCTGCCCCGCCCATCTATTTTGCTTTACCCTAATCCTTTTTAAGATCTACTCTCATCGTTTTCTATTTACTATTTCCCTTTTCTCCACTATCGGTTATTGCTACAGTGGTTTTTGTTGCTTTTGTTTTGTCATTCCACGGTTGTATACATTTCTTATCACTCCTCCAATTTGCATTTCATACATACACACATACATACACATTTATCTTAGTATGTACATATAAAAATAAATAAAAGCAGCCTTGTAGAAAATCCAATTTCCATGGCTGTTTTTGTTTGCTTCCTGTTTATGTAAATTTCATCCTTTGCTTCTATTACAGCTCCACAACAACAACAAATTAAACAGTATACCGGCCATTATCAAGCAGTCAGGAAAAAATCGATAACTCCACTTTTATGTCTGCGTGTTTTGTATTGCTATTGCTAGGCTTGTTTGTCATTTGTCGGAGTACTCAATGGCCAAGGCAGCCAGTCAGGCAGGCAGCTCTGTTGGCGGCATTTGTTTGTTTGTATTTTGACGGTTGATTTCCCTCCTTGTGTCTGACGGTGGTTGTTTGTTTGTTGAGTCGGTCTTCATGCAAGTTGATGGCTTGGCGCGCTTATACAGTAGCGTGGTCGTCTTCAATTCGAAGGGATCTCTGAATTGGAAGTACAAAGAAATGCCTTTCCCAAAAATGAACAGCTATCTTTAAGACCTTATCAGCTTTTTTATGGTCTGAAATCTGACTTCATCTTCGAATAAGGCGACACCATTAACGTCCACTTTGATGTGTTGGCAGCCAACTGTCAACCAGCCTAAAATCTTGGTTGTGACGTTTGACAACAGTCATCTGCGCCAATCATACCACCACTGATACCACTGGATAGCCACAACAAAGTGCTCAAATCGCTGGCCGGCAGTTGGAGGAAAGAAAGCATTGTTGCTTGCTACAATAAGGCTATTGTAACATAACTTTGCAACTTGAATTAAGCTTAACCAAGGTATGTTAGGTAAACCCTGCGGGTTAGGGGTTTAGAATATGCCCGAGGTAGACATACCGAGCGTAAGAGGTATTCCCACAACAGCCGGTTCTATCGCACCGGAATGACCCTGGTTTTTTCACCCGGCCAAGGGCTGATATTTCAGTGTAACCCTGTCCAATCTGGGGCAGGGCGAAGCACTGTTAACAACAACAACAACAACAGCGTAAGAGGCGACTAATATGCACAAAGGTAATGACGTGCAATTTGATGGTTGATCTACGGATATGATGCCTCTCACCTCTCATTACCCATCTTATCCTTTCTTACGGAAGGAGGGGTGACATGACCTAGAAGGTTTCACTGGTCATAAATCGCTACCACTACAGTCGGGCAGTACCGCAAGGGAGTACCGGAGCGTACCGGGTTCAAATCCGGCCAAGGACTGTTAATTCGACAACACTCCCCAAAACATTCGGGGAGTGTTTTTGTCGTTACCACCACCACCACAAGTTATGTTAGGACGCGTAAAACAAATTGGCTTCACAGGCTTAGACCTTTTATATACTGGAAGTGGATGAGAATAATTGAGTGCACGTCATACTCCGCATACCGGTCGATACTTTATAATGCCCGTGTCAAGTCTGAAAAAGTGCGAGCTTAATCTGTTGCTCATTGGAAGATCCTAAGTAAGTGGTAACAATCTCGTGCAGTTGGGTAAGTGACGAGATTGTTTAGAGAAAAAGAATGCATTTCTCCTTATCCCAAAAAACAAATGCCTGAAGTACTCTCTTCCAATATTAAATATGCATCAAGTTACCTGCCGTCCAACAAAAGACTCGGAACAATAGCAGACGTTAAGGAGCCGGCCTTGTACTTATTTTAGTTTGCAAAAAGGAAAGTTGCTCTTTATTGCTTTTAATCCGGAAGAAAAACCGCTTTCGCATCAATCCATACGAGTAACTGTCAAAAATGCCTGGAATGTACGGCCACTAATATTACAAGAAAAAAACACTCTTTGAACGCCCCAAATTAATGTAACGAGCATCGCTAGTCGTCACTGTAATTAAAACTCACTTTCTTAATCGATTGCACTTGCTCATTTTCGCTATCTCTGCCTAATAACGAGTGCATCAAAGAGAATATATTTGCAGTGACGGATGCTTTTTCCCAATTTTCTACCTTCAATCCTCACATAAGGTGCGGAGAACGCATTATGTGACGAGCACACGAGTATTTGGGATGCTTGAATAAGCAAACGAATCATTTAGCAGCAATGGCACTGGCTCCACCACCCAACGAGCGCATTGCAGTCAGGCATCTCTGTTTATGTTTGCCCGCTTGATGTGATGGAGCCCCAGCAGAGTATGCGCTTTTGATACTTGCACCAGGCGAGCAGGCGACGCGTTGAGCTCGGCTATGCGAACGTCTATAATCCAACTCACTGCTGCTTTTATAAGTTCAACGTTGTTGCATGCTCCAAGTGGTCAACATTCAAAGCGCGTTCGTGAAGCTGTGCACATGCCAAACGATTGTGTGGCGTACAGCGCTTGACTTGATATTTGTTTTGAAAACGGATAAAAGAAAATTCAAACAAGATTTGTGAAAAGTGTGACGAGGAAATGCAGTGGCAGCTACAGGAACAGCAGTAAATCATACACAGTAGAGGTGGTCATTGCCACATTTAGCTGCTGACAGGTTGTTTTTCATATGTACATGTGTGTTGTGTGCGGTGAGGTGAGGAGGGAGTCAAGTTGAGTTGAGTTTGCAGTACTGCATATTTGAAGGAAAAGTGGAGTTTTGACGAGTGAAACTCTTGTTTGCTTTATAGAGAGAGAAAATAAATACAAATCGTGGTGATTAAATTTAATATTTAACGCTTGTAAAATTGATATTGATTAAGATAAAAGTAACATAATAAAATGATAAATAATTTTAACCGATAATAAAGAGGTTATAAAATTGAATTTAATTCATTTAAATATAAAAAAATACTATAATTCATAATTTTACTAACAGTCCTAATTTTGTTATAAAACTTAAAAAAAATAAAATTGGTTTATAAAGCTTTTTAAAATGACATTTCCATACAAATTCTGAATAATGAGAGCTCTATACTATTTTTAAATTTTTATGAATACAGCGGTTAGTATTTATTATCATTTTTTTCCATCTAAATAATAAAAATTTAATAATAAAATTAATTTTAAAAGTAGTGTCATTTTCGAATTGCCTACTAATTTTTTTTCTTGCCCGCTTACTTTTTTTTAATGGCTCTGCTTCTTTCTAGCAATTTTTTAAGTTTATAGCACAATTAATTTTTTTAGTCTGTATTAAATTCAAGTTTGTAAGAATTTTTTTTGGCAGTCCTTTTTAAAGTTTTTTTTTTGGTAACTAAAAAAAATTTTTTTTTTAAGTAAAACCAAATTTAAAATTTTTACTATTAATTTTTATTTTTTTAAATGTTCCACTAGTTTATTAAAGATTTCGTTTTTTCATTTTCAGTTATTATTTTTTTAAAATTTTTTTTTTTGATACTGTTTTTCAATGTGGGAAATTAAAAAAATGTTCCTAAAAAACTTAAAAAATTATAAAAAAAAAATTTTTTAAATAAATAAATTAAACTTAATTTTTGAGCAATAATACTAACAAACTAAATAATTGCGATTAAAAAAACCAATCATAAAGTTAAAAAAAAATGTGTCTTACCTCTACAATTTTTTAGGTATTTTTTTGTTTGTTTTGTTTAAGCAACGCGTTTAGTTTTCGAAATTTTTAGTTACGAAATACTAAAATCTTCGAAAAAAAATTACGTAAATTCTGTAAATAAAATAAAATTTTATTGAACTAAATTAAAAAAAAAAAATTAAAAGAACGAAAAAATTGTATATAAGATAAAAACCTTTAGAAAAAAAGTATTTATTGTAAAAAAATTTAAAAATAAAAAATAACAACAACAATAATTGACCTTGAATAATTAAGAAAATAAAATTGATTAAAATAATATAAACAAACGATACATTTTATTACAAAAGATAAAAATAATAAGGAATCATAAATTCGGAAAAAATGTAAAAAAAAGTCCCTAAAACAAATTTCAAAAAAGAAAGTTACTGAAAATAATGCACACAAACAATGAACGGTAAGAAAAAAATTTACTAAACACAAAAAAATTCAGAAAAGAAAGTTGCTTGTTATAATATAAACCACCAAAAATTTTATTTATAAAAATATAGAAATTTATAAATTATAATAAAATGTTAAAAAATAAAAGCTTATATAAAAAAATAACAAAGTTTTAGTAAAAGTATATGAAAATATAAAAATAAAACCTTACAAAATAATAAACATGCAAATAAAGTCACTAAAATAATAATAAATTCTGAAATAGATAAAAAATATAATTCAAGAAAAAATCCACTTAATAGGCAATTTATTTTATTTGAAAAAAAAAAATTAACAAATGTGCAAAAAATTACTATAAAAAATAACAAACAATAATTCAAAGAACAAAAAAAAATTGTTTGAAAGAAAATTTTCTAAAAGGAAAATATCTTGAAATAATATAAACCATAAATTTATTTTTAAAAGTTTATAAAATCACACTAAAAAAGTATAAATTATAAAGAGTTCTTTAAAATAAAAAGTAATGATAAGAAAATTTATAAAAATATATGCATATAAATATATAAAAAAATAAAAATTTAAAATTATAAAATTATAAAACTTAAAAAAATAATAAAAGTTTAAATATCTTAAAAAATAAAAATTATAAAACTTAAAAAAATAACAAAAGTTTAAATATCTTAAAAAATAAAAATTATAAAACTTAAAAAAATAAGAAAAGTTTAAATATCTTAAAAAATAAAAATTACAAAACTTAAAAAAATAGCAAAAGTTTAAATATTTTAAAAAATAAAAATTATAAAACTTAAAAAAATAGCAAAAGTTTAAATATCTTAAAAAATAAAAATTATAAAACTTAAAAAAATAATAAAAGTTTAAATATCTTAAAAAATAAAAATTACAAAACTTAAAAAAATAACAAAAGTTTAAATATCTTAAAAAATAAAAATTATAAAACTTAAAAAAATAGCAAAAGTTTAAATTACTTAAAAAATAAAAATTATAAAACTTAAAAAAATAATAATAAAAGTTTAAATATCTTAAAAAATAAAAATTATAAAACTTAAAAAAATAATAATAAAAGTTTAAATATCTTAAAAAATAAAAATTATAAAACTTAAAAAAATAACAAAAGTTTAAATATCTTAAAAAATAAAAATTGAAAACTTAAAAAAATAACAAAAGTTAAAATATTTTAAAAAATAAAAATTATAAAACTTAAAAAAATAAGAAAAGTTTAAATATCTTAAAAAATAAAAATTATAAAACTTAAAAAATTAGAAAAGTTTAAATATCTTAAAAAATAAAAATTATAAAACTTAAAAAAATAAGAAAAGTTTAAATATCTTAAAAAATAAAAATTATGAAACTTAAAAAAATAAGAAGTTTAAATATCTTAAAATATAAAAATTATAAAACTTAAAAAAATAACAAAAGTAGAAATACAGTCATTAAAAATTTATTTAAACAGTTAAGAAAAAAGATAAAAGAACAAAAGTTTAAATATCTTAAAAAATAAAAATTGAAAACTTAAAAAAATAACAAAAGTTAAAATATTTTAAAAAATAAAAATTATAAAACTTAAAAAAATAAGAAAAGTTTAAATATCTTAAAAAATAAAAATTATAAAACTTAAAAAATTAGAAAAGTTTAAATATCTTAAAAAATAAAAATTATAAAACTTAAAAAAATAAGAAAAGTTTAAATATCTTAAAAAATAAAAATTATGAAACTTAAAAAAATAAGAAGTTTAAATATCTTAAAATATAAAAATTATAAAACTTAAAAAAATAACAAAAGTAGAAATACAGTCATTAAAAATTTATTTAAACAGTTAAGAAAAAAGATAAATACTCTTAACTTGTTTGTGAAATTTGTTAGCGAAAAAATTTAATTAAAAAATGTCTTCCATTCCCAGTTGATAAAAAAAACTTGCGAATTACTTGCCAATTGAGTGCAAAAAAAATGAATTGAAAACTAAAAAAAAATCTAAGCGACGTAAAGCGCATTAAATAAGTTTAAAAAACTGCACAAAAATTGATCGAATTAATATTGAGTACAATCAAGGCGTCACTCAACACATCAGCGCAACTACGCGCTGAAAGAAGCCAAGCCAATCCAGCCCAGCGCGTACAAAGCGCCAAAGCAAATAAGAACAAATCCAATTAGAAAAATATTTACGCAAAAAAAAAAACAAAAACAAGCTCGAGCCACTTTGGTTCGTCACCCACCCATTGCGAGCCTATTTGCATACGACGCGCGGGTCAACACCGTCACAAGCGCACGCGACATTTTTGACCCAAACAAAGTCGCGAAAAAGATTAAAAAAAAGTTAAATAAAATTAACGGTGTGTCACGAGCAACATTAGCGCACATACGACGACGACGACTACGAGGCCAGTTGAAGCTTTGCCAACCGACGTGGTTTGTTTAAGCGCCAATCAACAAACGTTCAGTGCGCGTTCGAGCCAAGTATGCAACGCATCGTGCAGTCGCTTTGGGTGTTATTTTTTAGTGAATGAGTGAGTGCGCATATTTTAAAAAATAAATAAAAATTTTAATTTGCATAACAAATATAAAAATTTTGTGAGAAATTGCAAAAGAATTCAATTACTGTCGAAAACCGCAAAGTGTGAAAATTCTAAGTGCCAAAAACGTCAGCGCGACCTTCTTTGCCTCGTTTCATAATACGCTTCTAACATCGTGCGCGCTTCATAATTATGGCAGCAACACCGTTGACCCTGATGGATGGTGGCATAGCATCATCTGCGGTTTCGGCAGATGTCGCCACAGCAACAGTGACAGGTTTAGAGGCTGATGGCATACGCAGTGGCACAACTGCAATAACACCAACAACATCATTAAACGCCAACAAAAGCATACGCCCAACAATGCTTTTTGGCTCTAGCGAGCTTTTAGAAACCACCTCTAACATATTAGTCTCACCAAATAGCAGTGGTGGCAGCGGAAGCGGTAATTCCGCCGCCACATCACCCTCATTCCTGCCGGATATGCCGCAATGGAAAAAAGATTTGATACAACGTCGCAAAACGAATGTTGCACGTACGATTGGCGCAGCAGCTGGTGCAGTGCTATCGCCGACATCTACAGCTACACAACAACAGCAACGTGTTGGTCAAATGTCAGCCGCAATTGCTGCTACAGGTGAGTACAAAACGTATATGATTTGACTATTAGTATTAAACATTTATGAAAATGGCAAGAAAGAACAATGAAATCCAAATTGCAGCTTGGCCAACTTGGTTGATGTTGCAAATTCAATTAGCGCATTATTGTTGCTCAGTTAGCCGTGTCCATGCGTATTTGCTGGCGTCTTCGATAATTTACATACATAACTCTTTGCCACAACTTTTAGGGGGTTTCTTTTCTATTTGTGTTTCGCTGTCAAGCCGCATACAAAATTTATGCCGTGATTATTGACTTTATACTTAGTATGGTCGAGTTGGTAATGTGCTAAATTCCTCTATGATTGGCTTTGTACCAAACCGCAATCTTAGATTTGAAAACACTCAAAAATCTATGATGTTCGGGAGGTTAGAAAAGTGGTTTGAAAGTTGGTCCGTCAAAGGTTTTCCAAGATCTCCCCGCACTTGAGTGGCCCCGAGCTAAGTATGGCACAAGTTCTCGTTGCTCCAATTGAGCCGGTCAGATTCAGGGTGCCCCATACAGAAGTAGAACTTACATATTGGTACCAAGTCATTGACTCCAATAGGAAACCATTTACACTACCCAACCTTTTAGTTTTGTTAGTTTCAGGAGGTTTAATGGACTCGCTCAGTATTATTTCTTCAGAAGTCGTCTTTGACATTGTATAACAAGTGCAAATTTTTAAACGATGCTATATTCCACTTCTGAATTTAATTTTTAGAGTGCATATAATACTTCTCAATTAGAGTTTTCAATGCACCATAAATTATAGTCCCAAGGAGAATTTCAGTCCTTATTTGTCGTTGCATTTTCCTTGCTGATACCTAATTAAAAGTTCCCTGTAATGAAGCGTTGAAAAACATGCAAATTTTAGGAGAAAAAACTTGATACTTAAACCCTCACGCTTAAGAAAGCCAAACATTTTTTTAATACCACCGTAACAGCTTTTAATATTTCTATAAAAGGCCATTTCTAATAATAATAATAAAATAAATTGATTACTTTTTCAGTATTAAATTTCATTTGTCATGCCACCTTTCACTATCGTCAAATTTTTGCGCATACAACAAACTTGCCGGTGTAAAGAATAAATACTTCGCTGTCTTAATTGATTTGAAACCTACATAGTGTAGCTCGTTGCGACGTTGTTTCTAAAAAATTAAAGATTGTAGCCTATTAAAACATACTTTCATAGATCATTTGGACAGCGTTAAGATTATACAAGGTGAAGAAAAAAGTAGTGCTCCTTGAAGATGCTGAGATTTGTATTTGTGATTGTAAGCATTATTTGAATAATTTTATTTAATTTATTTTATTTTTTTATTTAACAGATGACAGTTGAGTAATTTATTGTGTTTCAAAAACAACAAAACATCCATTGGAAGCACACTGATGAAAATCAATTCAAGACTATATCATTTGGAGACAAAAGTTGTGTTGACTTTTGAACAGTCAGCCGTTTGGAAGTTTATTGTGTTTCAAAATTGAAAACTGCACCTAAAAACCACTATGAAATAGTATTTGTAAATGAGTTCGAAAATTGGTCCCAGTTCTGAACAAAAGTTGCTCAGCAGTTATTACAATAGTAGAATTGCACCGACAGTAAATGCAAAAAGGAAAGAACGCGCTAATATTTAGTTAAAACTGTTGGTTATATTTCCGTTTTGTAATTTATTGTAATTCAATATGAGTAATCCTTCGTTGTAATCATAAAAACAAGGAAAATTGTTGATTTCATACAACTAACACGGTACTCCTAATTGACGCTTAACCATCTAAACATCTTCGGATATTCAAAAAAGCTTGCTAGTCTCGACCTCTTCGTAAAATCACTGTTGCACACTGTTCGCACACTTTTCTCATTGTATACGATCCTTACGCTTGTAACGTTCTTTCATTCCGTTACAACGCGGCATTCTCTGGTATCCGAAAAGTTGGTTTCACTGCTCACATATTACGCTGGGTTGATGGGATAAAGAGTACATTTGATTTGATTGCAACTTTCGACGTTACCAAAAACTGAAAACGGCAACAAATAAAGCAAACACCATTTAAATAAGATAACTGTACACCGCCGGAACAAAATTGTAGGTTAGGGTACGTTGACGTTTTTGGAAAAGCAGCCTGACATTAGCAACTAATTTCATTAAAATCTTGGAAAAGTGATCTAACTTAGTGTTTCTTGGGACTTAGCCTTTTGCGCCACCTTGTGGCTTAGATGACCTAATTATTCTTTTACTTTTGCAAAGCTGTTTTATTCATAATTTCTTTCATTTGCTCTTAACTACAATGTTACATTCATTCTTAATCAGTCGCCCGTTCAATTGCATGCTCTTAACTAAGCAAACACTTTTATCTCGAATGCCTAGTTTCACATCTACTTTCAGCTATCAGCTTTGCTTGTGCGCCTTTGCCTCTTGAAAGATAACCATGCGAACTCTTGACTGGTTTTATAATTTTTTATGCGTTTTTTTTTATTATTTTCCTATGGAGTCATCTTGTCCGCTTTTGCTTGCCGCTAAGCCGACAACTTCACACTCACTTGCTTTTTTTTTATTGTTAGTTGGTTTGTTGTTGCTATTTCTCATCCAAACTTTGCGTAATCGCACGCACGACACCTGTTAATCGTATTGAGTAGATACATAGTTAGATGTCTTTGGCCTCTGATTGCTCGTATTTTGCCGGTTGGTATTGTTTTTCCTACATTTCCAGTTTATCTATTTATAAAATTTTTTTCTTCTCTTCGTAATTTCTTTTCCATTTTTAATGCGAATCATCTGCTCCTATTTGTTTTTGTGCGTCTAGTTTGTTGCTGTGTTTTATTGCTTGCTTTGTGGATTTACAATAGCTCTGTGCGTGCAATTCGCGTTAACGATAGTATGTTGCCCTACTTATCTCAACGAGCGTGAAATTAAAAATCCAATTCCATAGCGTTATTTTTCCGGCTTCCAAGCCATAGTATACGTTACACAGTATTGCCTACTTGGTTCTCCTATTATACGACTTAATTCCTATGCTTTTCCAGCGCTTTGTATTGCCCTTATTTATTTATGTTTGTTTTCCTGTTGTGGAGCGCATTTACATTTGAATGAAAATTTTACAATCTAAATAGCGTGTGCTGACGCTCTAAGTTTATATTTCGAGCGTCTTTCACTCATATGCGTAAATATGGGTTAAGCAATGAGTATGGATACATATCTTCTGTATAAGTTAAGGTCTATGAAGCAACTTTAAATTGGCTTTTTAGCTCTCTCTCTCTCTCTATGGCGCGATATTCAACAGGTATATCATCATAAACCTCCTAAGAGATTTTTGCGCCAAGTTTCTCTTCCAATTTGTGGTGTGCCGATTTAAATTTTCCCTACAAATTGGTGGGACCTACAGTTTTTTGCCGACTCCGAACGGCATCTACAAAGGAGACGAATTTTTGCTGAGAAGCCTGTCATGGCAGAAATACACTCGGAGAGTTTGCCAAACCACTGCCGAGGGGCGACCCCGTTTTGAAAAACTTGTTTCAAATCACTTTTGATGTTACCTGTACCAGGGCTCGAACCATGGACCTTCGGTGTGGTAGGCCGGCAACACTACCTTCACACCACGGCGGCCGCCACTTTTTTAGCTAATTTCTACAATAATCGCAGTTATCTACTAGATGTTATATTTAACTTTGTTCGAACTTTTTCATCTGGGCTAAGGTCCTGCACCTACAATAAGTCGCGTTTTCCCAATTTTTGCTAGTATTTAAAAAACCAAGTAGGGAAATGCAAAGAGTATTGATATGCCATGATGATTCATCTACTGCCTTTCGATATAGTGCGTTCCTTCACGTTAGCTTTTACTGTTTTGAAAAAACAGATTAGCAACGACCCGATGGTTCGACGGGATCAAAGGCATGGCTGCTCACAGTCGGTACTAGTACCGGATCCATGTCTGGAAAAGGACTGCCTGCATTGGTAACACTTGCAAAAGCGTTCTGGGAGCGTTTCTCCGTTAAAATTAACAACAATAGGGGACTCGCGTCCAAATTCAAGATTTTGAGCCTATTTCATAGCATCACCACTTTATGTGTGATTTGTCACTTTATTTAATCGGAGAAAGATATTTGTTGCTTAGCTTTTAAATTTTTATGGATCACCTAAATATTTATAGCTAGGTAGTTCTGTATTAGGTTATCTCTTAGAATTCTGTACAACAGGTCCTTAGAAGTCCTAGACTTTATCGCTATAAATCCTCGTTAGTCTGGGCTACCATAAGACGAATAATGCTCACGGCGCTTCTTTAGTGTGATTTCTCAGCTTTCCTTGGATCGAATATAGTTGATATTTTGTTGTTGTTGTTGTTTTTAGCATCAAAAACACTCCCCAAAAGTTTTCAGGGGTGATGTCGAAAGTTATAGTCCTTTGTCGGACATGAACCCAGTATGCTCCGATACTCCCTTGCGGAACATGCCCGACTGTCGCTGGGGCGATTTGGAATGACCAATGAAACCGTCTATGTTATCGGACCCGCTCATTCCGCAAGGTACGTTAAGATAACTAATGAGAGGCATCATATTCGCCTCTTACGACAGGCATGCCCACCTCCGGCATATTCTAACCCCTTAAACCGCAGGGGTATTGATTATATGTTAGAGTTTAAAAAAACAAGTTTCACATCAGTAAGGCTATCATAAGCTGATCAAAGTCTTCCTTGCCAGTATTGAAGCCTTTGCAAATATCTTTCCTTGAATAAGGGGTCCTCTTTTTTAATCCCCAGGATTTAATCGGATTGTACGCGCCATGTACTTTTCTATCCACTATCTCTGCGGCCTTCTCAAATCATAAATATATAGTATAAGTCAAATCAAAATTGTTTTCAATCCACGTAATTATATCAGCGTTTCGCATTAAGCTTATCATCACGTCGCGGTAAACATTTTTGCGCATGTTGAAAGAGCAATCTTAAGACCTTGTCACTCTTATTTTTGTTTGAAAACAAAAAATGCAAAATGATAACAAAGAGGGCAAACTGCATCACAAGCAATAACAACAACATTAATTAACAAAAATAATTTGTGATTTCATACAAAAGTAAATAATAAGCTTGAGATTGCTTCAAACATGTTGGAAGCAGAAGATTTGCGCTCTTGTCAAGTTAATTGCTTTGTACAAGGTGGCGCAAAAGTAAGCTTCCGCTGTTCAGCATATCGGTTGTGGCACGTGCAGTGTGTGCTGTTGCACCGTCTTGTTGGAACCACATGTTTTCCAATCCCAATTCATCAAGTTGCGGCAAAAAGAACTCGTTGATCATTGCTCTGTAGCGCTCACCATTCACAGTAACCGTTTGGCCCCGACCGATTATTGGTCAAATAAATAGTCAGCAATATTCCGCGTTCTGGAGCAGTGTAGCGTAATATTGTTTATTAACGTGTATTTCGCATGTGTTTACTACACAAATGTCAAAACAGAACTGACTTTAGGGGCCAATCGCAAAATTTATAGCATTTTCTGATAGGAGGATTACTTTTGCGCCACCTTGTATAAACTGCATTAGCTTGTAGATAAATTGCAAGCATGAGCATTTTTCAATTTTTATTTTAGTAACTTGAATTAGTTTTTCCCGGAAGTAATCTAAAACCGCACAGTTGTTGCCGTAGTCGTGTCACCGCCTACTTCTTCATCAAATATGCGCTCCATTATTGATGGCGGTTGTTCTTGGTTGTGCGCACAACTCTTATCACGTTGCTCGTTGTGTTCCGCTTTACACTCGCACCCGTTGTATGAAATTATAATTATTTTAAGTTGAAGCTGTGTTATGCGAAGTGAAAGAGTTAAGAGAGATTGTTCTGAGGGCGGTCGGGTTTGAAGTTATTCACTGCTAACCAGTTATTAATGAATGTTTCGATGTTTTTGTTTTTAGTTCGTGTTTTTTTTTTTACATTTTTCTACTTCAGTAGTTTTCCACCTCATTTGCGCTGTTATTTTTGTCTTTTTTACAAAGTACTTGAGTTGTTTTTTATGAAATATTTTACTGTTGTGTGATTCCATATATCTCGTACTTCCTGCAATCCCCTGCTAGCTGGAATATTTACCTTTTATTTTGGTTTATCTGCCTTCTTTTTTGTCTTTTTTTCACTGTTCCTTTGTTGTTGTTTTAGTTCTGTTTAGTTTTTATCTTTTATTTTCCTGTTTTTGTTTCGGATCCAATTCTTTGGTATTTGCTCCACTATCAGTTCAGTCGGCCTCTTATGGCAATTACACTTGCTTTTTTTAGAATTTTTTTTTTTTTTTTAATTTATCTATTTTTCCTTATCGCATATTGTGTCGACTTGAAATTAAAAACTTAAATACAAGCAAGTTATCTAAAGTTGTCTAGCAAAAACTAATAACAAATTGTTTTTTTTTAGTCAGAAGAAACAATTAGCTATTGAAATATTCATTGAACGCCAATCACTTATTTTTTGCTGTCAGTCACAGTGAATGACTAAAACTATGCAATGAGTTGTTAGAAAGAGGTTGAAAAAAATTTAGATTACCGAATTTTATTTTTTAACGACATCCACGCTTCGTTGACCCGTTTTTGAAACACTAATTCCCTAGATTCCATCGAAGTCTCATACGTAAGTTTTCACGGAAAGTCTTCGGGTTGCAGTTTTTTTTATCTATTCTGCGATTTTTTCAGAATTTTCCGCTTGTTAGGGTTGGTAAATAGAGAGGCGTCCACTTCTACTGAGCAGGCGACCCAAAAAATTAAACACCAGTATAAATATCGCTACGCACATTCTTATCTACAAAAATGTGTCAAGCCAAACATAACAAACTACCCTTAAACTGTTCGTGAAGTTCAGTATAACAACTGAGAAGACACAAATATATTCATGAAATGTTGAAAAATTCATTTAAAAAAATCCCAATGCAGCAAATTCAAGGTGTGCCATCCTCACATTTAACACAGCTTAGTGAATCCTGTTGACTGTCACTGAATAAATTAAATTGGGTTATGACCTAAATACTCGCCAAAACACCGCACGCAGATACATACCTTCTAAATCGAGAAAAGCACAACAGTTGAAAAGAAAATATTTTTAGCACAAAAATGAATTCAACGGAATATAAAAAGCCAGATTCTATTTTCAGAAACACTCCTTCTTTATCATATTCCAGTTTGAAAGGGAATACGAATTATTGTAGCCCGTCAAAGCTAAAAGGTAGCAACTCTTGCGTTTAGCTTACTTTAATTTTGGTGTTGTTACTGCTGAACAGAAACCAAGAATGTTATTGTTGTAATAACCGCAACTACACTCCTCGCTGCTTTCTTTTGTTTTGTTCTGAGTTCACCAGTTTATAGAACAAATCCTCTTCCTTCTCTTACGGAGGAAACTTTTGATACCTGTGGGATATTAAGTAGCTCGAAAATTTGTGATTCAGATAAAATTTGTTCTTTTAGTAAAAATGGTCTGTGGATCTCGGCTTGAGAAAAACTTCTTCTCGAGAAATTTTCTTGTCTGTAAAGGCGATGGACCAGCTCATTTTGACGACAAATTGTTCTGAGGACAAATCCATCGTATGCCAAATATTGCATATAGTAAATGGATTGCTTACCTTCCATTCCAATTTGTCTCAGGAGAGGGGGATCGGCAAAAAAGTTCTAGATTTCGCATCGTAACCTCTTACATACTTTAATGTTTCCCAAAAATTAGTCTAACTTTGTAGTGAGCCCATTCTAATGTTGTTGTTGTTGTGGTAACGACAAAAGCACTCCCCAAAGGTTTTGGGAAGTGTTGTCGAATTAACAGTCCTTGGCACATTCTAATCATCGTCATTAGTTATGCCTTAACCGCCTAGACGATTTTGTCAAACACTAAGTGCCACACCCTGCTGGTTTCCTTACCCTAGCGGGTTAGGGGCTTACCCGCGGTAAGGCATGTCGGTCGTAAGATGCCACAAAGGGTAATTACGTGCAACTTAATGGTTGACCTACGGATATGATGTATCTCACTTCTCATTACCAACCTTCTGGTTCCTTACGGAAGGAGGGTGTAAGGTGACCTAGAGGGTTCCACTGCTCGTAGTAAATCACTCCCGCGACAGTCGAGCATGTACTGGGAGTACCAGAGCTTGGCAAAGGAATGTCACTTTCGACAGCACTCTTCAATACCTTCGAGGAGTGTTTTTGTTGATTTGTCCGCGTGTCGTTCCCTCCGATGGTAACTACTTAACTCCACATCCGGTTGATCTTTCTTAGTGCTTTTCTCCGCCGGTAATCAGATGGCGGATGTTTAAGTTTAAAGGAGTGTGGTACTTCGATGGTAACCATCAACCTAGTTCCACACCAGGTTGGTCTTCATTAGTATTTTTTTCTTTATCTACGTCGTTAATGATTTAAGCTATGTCTCAATCTTGACCTCGTAAGACTGTATTGCGCATACACAATAGCCGCCTGATGGCTAGACAAAGTTTCATTGAGAACAAGTTTTTATCGAATTTTTCAACTTGATTACGTACCAGAGAATTTGAAATTCCTAAACTTTGAAGTTGGAGTGGTGTCAGATTTATTACCGAATGGGGGAATGCCCTTTCGTAAACATAACTTGCAGCATTTGCGAATTCAAATTAATAGTCTTGGGGACAGGCTAAACCCCCGATTCTGTATTCTTGACAAATTGTCAATCTTGATAAATATTTAGGAAAAAAAAATATTTGTATCAAGTGTTTTGAATTCTTCGTCAAAAATAAAATTATTTTTCTTAACTTTGCCTTAAAATTCAAAAAACCTGAAACCAAATATTATTTTCTTGATTATTTATCAAGATTGACAATTTATCAAGAACACAGAATACGGGGGTTGGTAACATTTTTTATTTAAATATGCAGAAAAATTCTGACTAAAAAAAACAAACAAAATAAAGCTAAATAAAACACCAAAAAGCCAAAATATTTACATTAAAAAAATGCGCTCTTAAAGAAAATTTGCTGCCTTTGCAATTTTTATACTACTTGGAAAAGTAACTATTTTGCTGACTTTAATCTTAATTGACACTTAAAGCATTTTTATATTTTATTTAATATGCATACTTATTGTCAATTTTTTTTTTACATTTCTTGTCAGTGTCAATAACATCTGAGCGCCCATAAAAACCAGAAAAACATAAATATTGTATAATTATGTGTGTATTATGTATTTGCATATCATGTTTGGCAAGTGCAATTCGCTGCATCATATTTTTAGTTCGCAAAAAAAAAAAATAATGATAATGCGCTTGAATTGGTTGTAATTTGCAGTTTTCACTTTCATTAAGCTCTTCGCATGCCTTAATTTGTTGAAGCTTTTACTTTCGCGTTTTTGCAACATTTTGTAAAGCGATTTGTGCATTTTTTCTTCAATATTTAAGCTGAATTTTACTTTTTCATAATTTTTTGTTTGGAATTCTGAGTAAGATTTTATTTATTTATTCAAGGGAAATACAATTATAAGTAATGGTATTACATTATGAAAAGACATTAACAGCAAACATTATTTGTTATAATTTTTATTAGTCTTTGGAAATTGAAATCATTTTTAGGTTAATTTTTGTATTTATTGCATTTTCTTCTTATTTTTATAAATTTCGTCTTCTCTTTCAACAATCACATGTCATCAACGGTATTTGTCTTTTTTCCGTTTATTTTCTTTCACTCCTACCAGCTTCATAACATATTATTATAGTATCTTAATTGCCGTTTTCATGATCAGACTTGCAAATATTTCTTTTTTATTGTTACTTTACTTTCTTCGCTTTTTCGCGCTTAGTTCATTAACTTGCCTAATTTATTAGTTAACCGTCAACATAATTACACTAATTATATTTAGCTTTGTTTGTATGCCTATTGGCGTTGTTGTTGGCTTCGTTATTAATTTGTCTCTTTCAGTTCTCTTTTTTGTTTATTGCTTACACGCATGCATGCTATAAAACTAGACTGCTCTGTTGTTGTAACAATATTGTTGGCGTTTACTGTATGTTTTTAAAGCATTGCATACTTTTAGGCGCACAGTTGAAATTTGAAGTAAATACATACAGTGAGTGCCACACAAAATTTCCCATGTGGTTTTTCTAATATATTACGAAAACTTCTGCAGCTAAATATCATTTGTTAATTTTATATAAAAATATATATATATCTGCCATAGAAATTTGTTGGATCAGCGTTTTGAAGGTTATGAAAAAATTCCAAAAATTCTTAGAAAATTCTAAAAATTGCCTGAGAATTTTCAAATTTGTGGCAAGAATTTCGAAACGATTTCTTAGTATGCAGTTTTGTAGCCAATAAAATTCTAGTCTGACAAAGTGCAAGTGTGAAGGCTCTTAAAATTTTGGTTGATTTTTGTGAATTTTTTTTCTACATGATATTTGGTATTTTCTTCCATTCAAATTGAATTACTATGATAAACTCATATGGACCAATGATGACGCTAAATTCTAGTGCCCTCTGTCTTTGATGTTATTCTTAATACGGTGGTAGAGATCTGTACTATATTGCACGAATGTGGGTAAGGATGATCACTTAGTCCCAATAAGTTCCATGACTAGTTCTTCTTGTTGTTTTCCACAAAAATATGCCTAGTAGGGGCTTTCTGTAATTGCTTGCTCTAATTGCATATTTAATTTCAAAAATGAAATTAGCGCAATTTCCTTCAGCTGCTCTCTGAACTATTCGACTTAGTAACGCAAATATAAAATATTCATCTAACCATTTCTATTATAACATCATCACCTCAGCATTTCCTGCAGCAAGTGTCAGCAGTTGATTGCCCTTCTGCCTGCAAATGAAATTCCATACTAAAATAGTTATAAATTTCTATCAGCTAATTGTATAATTACAACAACTGTGCGTGTGTTGTTGCTATTTGTACTCACACTCCTTTCTTTAATCTCACTCCAAACTCTCACATAATAATTAACCACCATGCGTGACTCGTCGTTATCAACTAGAATTAGTTGTTTGCTCAACTTTTTGATCCACCACCATCACTAATCAGCCAACCAAACACCCACTCAACTTATTGACCTCAGCTATGGTAATGCTTCTGCTTCCCCACCTTGATTGTCTGCCCAAGAAACACAAATTTTTGTATTCGCGCTGCTTAGTTAATTCAATTTGATGCATTTTGTATTTGGTTTTGTATTTTTTGTGTGGCAAACGATAGCACCCTTGAGGGTGAGAGTGGAGGTGGTCTTAGCAAGAGTATTAATGTCGTTCCACTTTTCAAACTACAACTGACATTTGCTCATTTGTTAGTGTTCGTTTTTGTTCCTTTTGCTGCTGACCGCAAAAATAGCGATATTTTACACGAGATTTCTTTCTAAAAGATTTATATTTCCTTTCATTGGCTAAGAATTCTGTTTTAAATTTTAAACTGCAAAAATAGAAATACTTAGCAACAACTGGTGGGGGAATGATTAATGGATTTTTGATTACATAATAGGAAAAATAGCAAAGGTTGCTCGGAACTAGGGATAGATGCACTTTCTGCACAAAGTTATTCTTTCCGTTTGTAGTCCCGCGTTAGTATCAGCCTAGCACTTCTTTAATTGGATAGAGTGTCGCCTGCTCAACAATAGATTGCAGGTGTTGAGAATAAGCCCGAAACGGTAGTTCGCTACACAGGACGTCTGCCCCACTTTTGCAAGGAAAATCGCCAATACAGAGCAACCCCCTGCACACAGAGATATTAAAGGCAACTGCAAAGCAAACGAGTTGGCCAGGATGTGTACCAACGACCATATCCTCCCGAGAAATGGCTCGGTAGCCATACCCATGACATCTTTTAAGCTTCGTGTCAACACAAACACCATAATCAGGGCAAATAGGCTATGTTCGGGTCTCTCGTCGTGCGTGAAATCCGGGCTCACTTTGCCTTCTTTTGATAAAGGACGTACCAAAGCACTTCTGACTCTAAACAAATCGGTCATATTAGCTCTGATAAAGGTTCTAACGGGGCACTGTTTAATAGGCACTCACAGCGCTAGAATGGGTATAATGTCCTTTGATTACTGTCGCAGTTGCAGATGTATCGAAGAGAAAGAAAGTGTCCAGCATCTGCTATGCCAATGTGAAGCACTCAGCAGAAGACGGCAGGCTATTCTATGTGAGCTATTTCTCTATAACCTCACTGAGTTATCAACAATGGAATAAAGGCATTAGGAAAATTCATTGACTCCACGAAGTGGGTCGAGGCTTGGCAGGTATCACAATGGGCCCATTTAGCGGCCTAAGTGTCGCCCTGGTGTTTCAGCCAGTATCAGAAAGCACGTTCTAATACCACGTAAAGACACCATTACACCTCCTCTTCGTACCAATTTGAAAACCTAAGCAAGGCCATCAACTCCTTGATATCGTACTCCGCAATTTGGCGGATTTTATCCAGGAAGGGAACTGCCAGGCAACGCCGTCTGGTGCCGCTAACTGCAGATGAGGTGTTTATTTATTTAATTATCACATACACTTTAGTAACCTACCTTGAATCCCCCTCATACCATTTCATAAATAAATAAAAATAACTAACCTCAAATAAGCATCAGCTTCCTCCACACTTAAAGCAACAAACATCTTCGTCAACCCGCAACCGGCAACCGGTAGATACTCAACACAATGCACTCTCTCATGCAACAACAGGAAGCTGCAACAACAAAGCACACCACTCCAGGTAAACATGTGTGAAGTACTTATAGGGGAGATGTATTTAAAATAGTAACACCAAGCTCAACACGATATGCATTCACCTCAAACTGGTTACTGAGCGACTGTAGTGCGGTCGAGTGTGTTTGAGGGCGAGTGTGGGCTACGAGTGACGTTTGAAATTAAACACCTTCGTCAAACTACGTAAATAATTGTTGCGCTGTTTAACTACAACAAAAAAATACACCAAACAACACTAAAGATTATATGGATAATTGCTTTGGTGTTGTTACTATAATTTGTGTTGTTGCTTGCGTTGGAGTCATCATTTGCCATGAACTTTATACACCACAATATGTAGCAAAAATAGTACATACAACTAGACAAATGTTCGTTGAGTTTGTATGTATGACAGCCTACAATAATTACAGCACTATTAGCAGCAGCAGCAGCAACAACAAAAAACTAGTAAAAAATTTGTGCACGCCTGGCTGAGTATCATGCTTGGTAGAAGAAAAAAAATAGCGAAAAATAGGAAAAGTAAAAAAAAAAAAAACTAGAAAAAAATATTGCTCCATTTCTGTGTATCATATATGTTGTGCAATTAATGCTTGTTCGTTGTTGTAAAATCTTATATTACCATTTTGACAGCAGCTACAACAACTATTACTTACTTACTTTGTAAGAGCGCTTCACGTCCTACAATTCTTAACTGGGAAAAGTAATAACCACACAACGGTAAAGTGAGAAAGAAAAGTTAGTTAAAGCAAAAGAAAAAAATGGTAGGCGAAACAAGTATGTAGGTGCATAGATATTAGGGATGTCGATGCCGGAATACCGCGTTTTTTTAGGTGCCAACAATTTCGAGATTTCTGGCACGCTTCGCTGCCTCTCAGAACTAATAACAGCCTGAATCATTATACCATCAAAACCAGTTGAGATATGGCACTGAATTACATCGCTTATTGCAGCACTCAGTATTACCTTTCATTGATACCCATATCGTACGAACACATTTTGGGTCATATATAGGTAGATATCTCCGAAACTCGTCGAGACATCAAAATAAGGGATATTTTAAATTTGAAGTTAGACGTCTAGTAATGTAACGGTGAAAGTTGCATTCAATTCCAATCAGCAATTTTTCAGTGATGCGCGTCCAAACATACAGACAGACAGACAAAAATTCTAAAAATGGTTGAATTGGCTTCTATTGGCTAAATAATGATTTTCTTGAATATCTGCAATGTCATCGACCTGTTTCAATTTTATTATATGAGAAATATCGTTTCATAAACAATGTTTAAAATTTTTTCAAACAAAACTTTTGGAAAATAACGAAAAACCTACTAGTTGCGCGATTGGAAAACCAAATCCCGTTATTGTAAAAATCGACAAGAATTTGCGTCCCTAATAGGTACATGCTAAAAAGTGTAGCAGCTTTGCTTCTAACAACAGCAAAATACATGCACAATTGCGCTTCTCCAACTCCAGAGGGCGAACTTTGTTTTGAATTCAAGAGCTCATACATGACTAACTATGAATTATTTTTTTATTTTTTGTTATGAACTTTGGATTCATGCGGTTTTTTGTTTACACTGCTAACAACTCTAACGGTTGATGGTCGCTCCAAGTGCTGTAGTGGGGGTGGTGAGTGCGTGTGGTACAGATACTTATTGAAGATATACTAATATGAAGTCTGCACCGAAATTGTCCACGGAATTTAGATGCACTACCCTTGACGTAGATACGAACACCTTAGTCACGACTTAAATAGCATTGGTTACCCTAATAGTACATAGTCCCTCTCTGATGTGGCCAGAGGCCCACACCTCGGCTTTACCCCGTTATTTTTTTGCTAGGCTTAATAAAGGTAATTAACTGTTGGAGCTTACGCAAATTTTCTTATGGACATAAAGAGGCGCACCAAAAAATAACATTTCCACCACCGCTTGGTCTATACTCGAAGTCTTGGATATTCCAAAAGTTTAAGCTAGCAATCCAGCAATTCATTGGTGAAAATTGCATTCAATTCTATGCAGCAGATTTTAGTTGATGCTCGTACAAACATACAGACCGACAGACGAAAATTCGAAGAACAATTCCTTTAAGCTTAATTTACTTTAATGAAGACCCCCGTATGAATTAAACTTTGTTGACTGTAGTGTAATTTTTTTCAAAAAAAAATTTTAAAAGTTTTCACTTTAAATTTTTTGCAATTTTTATTTCGAAATTTCTATTTTTAATTTTTTTTTTTTTTTTTATAGTTTTTATTGGTCTATTTTCCTTTTGTTGGAAATTTTTGTACTTAACTTTTTTAAAACTTTGATAGTTCGAAAATTTTTTTTTATTATTTTAAATTTAAAAATTAAAAAAAAAATTTAATTGTGAATTGTTTTTTTTTTTAATTATTATTTTTTTTAAATTGTTTTTTTTTTTAATTGTTTTGTTTCTTAATAGTTTTTTTTTTTAATTGTTTTGTTTTTTTTCTACTTTTTTACTTGTTATTTTTATGGTTTTTTAAATTGCTTTTTTTTATTTTTTTCTTGTTTTTAATTTCTTTTTAACTTTTTTTTATTAATTTTTTTATTTTTTGTCCACTTAATTAAGTTGTAATTTTCCCCAATCGTCGGCTGTCATTAAGCTGAGTATCCAAGAGTTTGTTTAGAAAATGTCGCTTTACTCGCTGTTCTATATATTACCCCCTCTGTCACGAATTTTTTTTCTACGCCACTGACCAGGCTAATTATTATTCCAAAAACAACATTCATAATTACTGTTAGATGTAGCTATCAATTTTTCATATTTCTGCTTCTTGTCACTCACTTCTACTACACCACTCCGCAATCTTTTGATTTCACCTCAACTTCACACCCCACTTTTGCTGGTGTGTTGTTGATAAGATATGCAGTTGTTGTGTTTTTCTATACTTTATCTTTTCGCTTGTTTATTTTCTTTTTCTATTATTCGTTGTTGTTTTTTCCCCACTTTTTGTAACACTCACCTGATTATTTCGCGTTTTTCTTGTTTCGTGGCTTCACTCCCTTTTTTTTTTTACTCACCACTTTATAATTGTGTTGGGTACATTATCTAGTATTCAATTTGGTACAATGTTTACTTATTTATTTTATTTATTTTTTCTTATTTACTTGCTGTTGTAAATGCAATGTAAGTTAGTCCCGTTAGCGCACATGCTGTCAGCTCTCAAATTGGGAAATATGTTTGGGGAAGGCAACGCTTGGCGCTACTTTGGCTGCCAACTTTTCTTTTAAGCGCTTAAAAAGTTGATAAGAAATGAAGTAATGTGTTTTCTCTCTCACGTCCCTATAGTAATCTATTTGAGTAGTTGGAATTTATTAAGAAGATTAAATTATTTTGGTGCGCTTTGGAGACTTGATGGCTTCAGCGGATTGAAGCTTAAGAGATTCGAAAAAAATTAAAAATGTGGACATTTTTAGATTAAAAGAGTGTCGCGATTTTACTTATTTTGATCTCCTAAAACCTTGCTACAGTGTTTGACTTTTGAAATTATATGAGGCGTTCAGTTACTGAAGGTCTGTTTGGGGAGGCTCAACATCGAATCTCAAATACTCCTCAGGTTACACGCACACTCCTCTTTGAACTTACTCTAAGTTGCATCTTCCTTGCTTCTATTTATTACTCACAAATATTTCATAGTAAGTTAATAAATCTGGTCCACCCACTACTCGCTCAACGGCTGACTGAGCTCTATTCACCTCAACTCACCTCCATGGGCAGTTATGTGCTGTGCAGTGTCAGCCGTATATTCGTTTCCATTTTTTTGATTTAGTACAACACTGTTGGAATAATTTTGTATTTAAATGAGTTTTAATGTTTCATTTGTGTGCTTTTGTTGGCTTTGTTGTTTTGCTGTGTTGCTCTTTTGTTCTTTTGTATGATTTTTTACATTTTACCCTATTTAACTACCATTTAAACCACATTGATGCTTCCCGTTGATATTGTGAGCTGAGCATGGTTTAGTACGGTTTTGGAGTTAAAACGTCGCGCGTGTAGATTTTGAAAATAAAAAATTGTGTTTCATTGTAAAGTGTCTAAAATTTGTCTGTATGTTTATATGTAACACCGATATTTTTGTATAAAACAAAGGAAAATAGTAAAAGTAAAATCTGTCTCAGGCTTTCGAAAGACAGAAAAGTGTGCTTAAACATTTTTAAATATTATAAAAGCTGGCATTATGTACGTGATTGAGCATATAAGTATTAAAAACAAATTTAAAAACTAAGAATTAACATTTTTTTTTAATATTTTTTTAAAGATTTTTTTTATATAAATTTTTTTTTTTTAATATTTTTTTCTTTAATTTTTTGATAGTTCTTTCAATATTTTTTTTTGGTTTTTTTTTAATTAAAAAAAAATTTTTTTTTTGATAGTTCTCTTAATATATAGGTATATTTTTTTTAAATTCTTTTAATATATATTTTTTTTTTAATTTTTTTTGGTTCTATTTTTTTATTTTATTTTTGCTTATTATTTAATTTTTTCAGTTCTTTCTTTTGTATTTTTTTGTTGCAAGAATTTTTGATCTCTAGGCCACCCAAATATATGTTTAATAAAAATTCAAAGACATTTTTTTTGTTATATTATACAATATATTCTGCTTTTATACATTTTTTTTAATATTTTTTTTTTCAATATTGGTGGCCCTGAGGAAATATATTGGCAAAAAATCCGAAAACTGCGTTTTCAATTGCGTTTTTCAACCTTGAGCCGATGCAAATAGGAAAAAAGATTTTTTTTTAAATTTTTTTATAATTTTTTTTTTAATATTTTTGCAAATTTTTCTTTTTTTTTTAATATTTGCTTGTCAAAAGTTCTTTTTATTTCGTTTGTATTTTTATATTTTTATTTTCTAATTTTTTTTTTATTTTCTTAAATCATATATTCTTCAAACAAATTCTGAGGTGAGCGTTTTCTCAATATTTGTTCATAAATTCTGTATTACTCGTAATTTGATCTCCATTTGTGTCTCCTGATTGCTGCAAATAAAAATCATCAAAAAACTCAGCACTAGTCGCTTTTAACTACTCATAAATATATTAAATTGGGTCAATGTCTTTTCAGCTAAAGTTGTTGTTGTTATTTTGTGTGATTGCTTCCGTTTTAAGCCGCTGCTTCATTTTTTACTCCTCTTTTATATGGCTGCTGTCAGTGTTGCTGCTTCCCATTGTGGACTAACTTTTTATGTATAAATTTTTCTTTGTTTCCATTACCTGCTCTCTCGCTCACTTTTTGGCCCATATCCCGGTCACATGAAATGCAAATTTACAAATATATAGAAAGTAAAAAAAAACTCAAAACAAAAACGAAGCTGGGTATAGTTCGTTGTTGTTGTTTACCTTTTTATTGTGTGCAGCTAACTAAAATCCTGAATCCGTTGATGCTGCAGTATAGAAATTATTTGTTATTAATTTTTTTTAGTATTCTTCTATATTTTTGCAAAAAAAATTTATCTTAGCCACTTTTCTTGGTTTTGTTTGTCCGTATTGTGGCGAGTCGCCAGCTAATGCAGCTCGGCCTACTTTTATCCACTGCTGCTATTTCTCGTTGTATTACTCCTATTGTTTTCGTTCTATTGTACTAACGAAATGCAGGTACGCATATTTACATATGTATATACTCGTACATATACAAAAATCCTGAGAAGGAATCCTAAACTTTAAGTTAGCCATCTAGCAATACATTGGAGAAAATTGCATTAAATTCTATACAGCACATATTGTGTGATGCGCGCACAAATCTAATGAGGACCGCCGTATTTATTATGATCTGTTAACTATAATGTTTGTAAATTTTTTTAAATTTTTTAATAAGTTCTCTCTCTATGGCGCGATATACAACAGATATATCATCATAAACCTCCTAAGAGATTTTTGCGCCAAGCTTCTCTTCCAATTTGTGGTGTGCCGATTTGAATTTTCCCTACAAATTGGTGGGACCTACAGTTTTTTGCCGACTCCGAACGGCATCTACAAAGGAGACGAATTTTTGCTGAGAAGCCTGTCATGGCAGAAATACACTCGGAGAGTTTGCCAAACCACTGCCGGGGGGCGACCCCGTTTTGAAAAACTTTTTTCAAATCATTTTTGATGTTACCTGTACCAGGGCTCGAACCATGGACCTTCGGTGTGGTAGGCCGGCAACACTACCTTCACACCACGGCGGGCGCCGTTATTTACTTAAAATTTTTTATAATTCTTATTTTTTTTTTGAATTTCTATTTCTTTTTTTTTGTTTTTTTCTTTTTTTTTGTTTTTGCAATGAGTTTTTATAGTTTTGATGGACGCTTTTTTGTTGTAAATTGTTCTATCTTTTTTCAACTTTTTTTAAAGTTTTATGATTTAAAATCATTGTTTTGATTTAAAAATTTTTTAAAAATAGTTTGAACTTTTTCTTAAAATTTTTTTTTTTTTACAATTTTTCTTTTAATTTTTTGTAATTCTTTTCAAAAAAAATTTTTTTTTAATTTTCTTTTTTTTTAATTTTGGGTAATGCGCGTGCAAACATACATACGAAAATTCAAAAAATTATTCTTTTTAGCTTAATTTACTCCATGCATCAAGCATTATAACTTATTTAATTAATAATAATAATTTTAATTTGTTTAATAAGTTTTTTACTTAACATTTTTTTATAATTTTAATTTTTTTTAAATTTCTATTTCTGTATTTCATTTTTTCGTACTGTAATTTTTTTAATGAGCCTTTAGGATTTTGGTCGGGGTTTTTCCAATTGTTGCAATTTTTATTAATTTATATTTTTTTTTATCTTGTTTCAACTATTACGAACTTTTTTAAAATTTCTATTTCTGTATTTAATTTCTTTTATTATTTTTTTAATGAGTTTTAGTGGTTTTTTAAACATTTTTTTTTACATTTTTTTTTATCTTGTTTCAACTAACAAACTTTAGTGATAAGAAAAATGTTTAATACTTTTTAAAAATGTTGTTTCTTTAGTTTAAATTTTTTTTTCTAATTTTTAAAATTTGTTTTAAATTTTTAGTATTTTTTTAATGAAATTTTTTTTTAGTTTTATAAATTTTATTTTAATTTTTAAAAATTTTTTTTAAGTTTTCAAAAAATTCGTCTTTTAATTTAATTTTATTACTTTTCTAAATATTTTTATTCCACTTTTTTTTTTAATATTTTTTATTTCCAATTTTTATTTTTTTATTTTTTATTTCCAATTTTTATTTTTTTATTTTTTATTTCCAAGTATCATGACTATGAATTAAGCCACTAATAATTTTTCTATAGCGAAAATTATTATTGTTTTTTATTTTTTAATAATTTATTTAATTATTAAAAGTTTTTAATTGAATAGAAAAGGAAACTTTTTTTTTTTAGAGACCAACGCCATAGCTTTTCTTATAGATCCATTTCGGAAGCTGCTAGACTTCACACATCACATTTTATTTTTTTTTTAATTAGTAATTTATTAAATTTTTTGTTTAATTTTATTATATCAGTTAATTCAATTATGGTAACAGTTTAAAAGTGAAACTTTCCCGCAATTTTTTTTTTAGATACCAAAAAACGCAGCAGACCCAAAAACTGCAAAACACTTTTGATCTTTATATATACCCCATCATCTCCCTCTTCTCCCTCCCCTTTTTCGTATTCCATTCTCTCCTTCCTTCTTCTATTCATCTGCTTCAAGCTCTTCCTATTTTTGTCCTCTATTTTTATCTTAAATTTTTCCTTTTTCTTCACTAAATTTAGCTTATTATTTCTTTCAAATGTTTTTTTTTGTTTTATCTTACAATTTTTTTTTATTATTTATAATTTTTTTTTTATTAAAATTTATTATATTTTTTTAAATTTTATTTTTATTTTTGTTTTAATTTTTTTTTGTTTTGTTTAAAACGTTTAGTGGAGATATATTTTCTCCCATTTCCTTTTTTTATTTATATTTCCTTAAAATTTTTTTTTTCATCTATCATTCGCATTATGCGACGCCATTGTCTCTATATTCTAACTCTTCAACAACAACAAAAACAGCAATACAAGTGCTCAAACAAAACACGAACAAACAATGGAAGCCGTCCATTACTTTTTTCAATCAAGCATGGCTTGAAATAAATGAAATAAGTAAAACCAAAGCGCTATTGTTGTAAATTCACTCACAATAACATAGAACTTTAGTAGTAAATTAAGTATTTAGTCGATTTGTAATTGACAGTAATGTTGTTCCTAAAGCAATGATTACAACGTTCCTCATTACATGGAAAATTACGCAATCCAATTCTTTAGTGTGTAGCCACCTTTAGGTTTTTTGTGTCAGAAATTTGAAAAAAAAAACAATTACATCCTTGTTTTTAGTTTTTCTTTTAATTACAAAAAATATCTACTAAAAATAAATATTTTGGGCTTTTTTTGACGCTTGTGAACTATAAAATAAAACAAAAATTTAACTTGGCATAAAATAATTGCTCATAGCAAATTCAAGCTAAAAAAAATTCTCAGTTTATACAAATTGGCTAGTTATTAGATAAAATAAATTTTTCTGTTATATAGTTTTCTGTGTTATTTAAATTCTGCAATGAATATGAAATATTTAAAAACGAATGCCATCGATTGGTGTTTACCACGAATGACCAGATCAACGCTAAGCGTTTGTAAAAAAGTTAAAGGTGGAAGATGGAAATTTGTTTGTAGAGTAACTGAAAAGAGTGCGTGTGCTGGGGTTGAGCAAAAAGGTGAGACTTGTGTATACAAGAATGAACAAAAAGAAGTATAAAAAGTTTAAATTTGTGAAGTGCACGAGTTGCATTATTTTTCTCTCATTTCACAAATGATTAATTACCCGCACGCCTTCGCTTTAAATGCGATCATCAATTAACGTGAAACACTTTCTTCTACCAACTTTTTAAACTTTTTTTAATCCTCCAGCAGGCGGGTCATTCACACAAATGCGCATTCCGTTGCTTTTTAATTGCATTTTATTGCATTCCAATTGTTTGTTGTTTTATTCGTTCACATGTACGAAGGAAGTTCGCGGGTGTTCCCTTTTCTCACGCTTGTTCCATTACTCTTGCATTGCTGACCAACTGACACAGTTGCCAACCGAAAAGTATTGGTACTTAAATTAAACAACGGAAATTTAATACTGCTGCCTTTCAAGCATCAGTTTTAACCAAATATGTACCGTTATACAGCAGCCAAGAGAGCACTTAACAGCTGCCAGCGTGTTTTGTTAGTGCCTTCTGTTGTTTATCTCTCACACACGAAGTTTCGAATGACAATGTTTAATCGCCTTCGCATTGCAACAAATTTGGTAATGTGATGGTCAAGACGTGATTTAAAATTTTTTTATTTCCTTTTTTTTTTTTTATTTTTTTTTTTAACCTTTTAATCGCTTTTGTGCGTCAAACTTGCTGACGCAGCTTCTCATGAACTCACGGAAGCAAATTTTACTTTATTTATTACTGACTTTCAATTGGATTTTCAATGAACGCTTAATTATAATCCAATTTTCATTTACGTTTTCTGTACGCCTCAGGCAACCCACAGAGGAAAATGAAAGTGAAGTTTAATAAAAAACTAGAGGGACCGACCGAGAGACTTAGTCCTGCCCAGATATTTACCTGAATGGATCTAGAAATATTGGCTTTTCCTATCCTTATCATTATCTCTATCACTATCCCTATCCCCATTCCTATCGCTATCCCTATCCCTATAGATGCAACTATTTCACACACACACAATTCCACTTCACCATCGATGGATCCATTATAGAGCTTTTCTAACAAAAAAAAAATATATAAAAATTCGCACCATACAAAATGTATGGGAAAATAAAATTTTTTTTTCAGGAATTTTTCGGAAATTTTATTGGGTATTCTCATAAAAAAAACAACTCAAATTAAGTATGTATTTTGGGAAAAATCAGTAATTTTCTTTTGGGTCAATGTCTTATTGGTAAGAAGACTGATTTCGACCTCATTGAGCAAGTCAATAATTTTTGAGCTATCCTCCCTTTGCTGAAAATATGTGAGGTCATCGAAGGCTCGAGTAATGCTCAGCCTATCCAGAGTCGAGTAGAGGTCCCACTTCCTTTACTAATAAGAACACGGTGATTTTATGGTGTTATTTCAGTCGGGCACACACACACACAGGGGTATCTAGTCGGGTACGATACATTTTTTTTTCATATGTTTGAGCTGGGACTTGAGAAATAGGTACATAATAAGAGAGTTTCCATCCCAAGCGAGTCCATTATAAGGGGATTACACTGTATATATAGAAGAGCTTAAATGTTCATTTAACGCGCTTCATTCATTTCGCTGCATTCATTTCGCTTCATTAATAACGAGCTCGTTTAGCAGTCGTTTATCCGTAAAAGAGCATTTTAATCTATTTAATCCACTTCCAAGTAGAGGTAAGTCTAGGTTTCTTCGTTTCACCGGCTTGCTGTCAACTCATTTGTTAAGTAATGATTAATAATTGTAATGGATTACCGGTTTGATTGATTCTTTTTTGGAAAAGCATATTAATGATTGATTAACCATTGTTTTCGGGGTTTAGTGATTATTTAAAAAAAATCAAAAAAAAGTTAAAAATAAACAACAATAAAAAATGGTTTTTTGATTACTTTGATTATTTGATTATTTAATAATAATTAAAAAAAATCAAGAATCGAAAATAATTAAAAACAGTATACAAATTTTTTTGATTACTTTCGATTATTTTCGATTTGCTTTGATTACTTTTGATTATTTGATAACTTTTGATCGTTAGATTACTTTTGATTACTTGATTACTTTTGATTATTTGTGATTGTTTTTGATATTTGATTTGGTTTTTGATTGTCTTGCCGTATCGCTGTAAGAACATCACCGTTTTTTTGATTTCTTTAGATTTTTTTGATTATTTAAATTTTTTTTTTTTCATTATTTAAAATTTTTTTTTGTATTATTTGTAAATTTTTTTTTGATTATTTTTAATTTTTCTTTTGGTTTTTTTCCAATTCTAATTAGTTAGTAATAGCAGATTTCTAAAAATAATTAAAATAACCATTAATGATTGAAAAAGCTATCCAATCAAGTGATTACTCAATTCTAATGGGAATTTAATAGGTCTGCTTATACCTTGGTTTACCAGGTAAGGCCTGAATTCAGGTTAGTGAGTGCAAAATTTCCTTGTAAATTTTGAGAATAACCTCACCAGATTGCGTTGCATGTAAGTTCTGAAACCAGGTATTGAGCAAAATGTGGGTGGCTTAATTGGTTTTGTTGTTGTAACAGTACTTTACCCTGCCTATCCATAGACTTACTGTAGACCATACTGCTTGCCTTACTCTGCTGTGATTCTAAGTGTAGAGTACGACTTTGCTTACCAGGCAACGTCTGAGGCCTGCAACGAAACAGAAGTAACGCCACTCTCGAAGCTTTAAAGCTTTACTTCTTGTCTGACTTGTTTAGTTCATTATCCAAAAATGTAGCTCAATTATGTGATATAAATGTATTAGTCGAATTTGTTGTTGTTTGTTTTGTCTACATCTCAATTTTCAAGTTACCGTTTCATAACCTTATTTGTGCGCTGTCTAGCCTTTGTCAATGCTTCATGATTATATCATCAATAAAATCATTTATGGTACGAGCGAAACAATAAAGCTTGAATGTGAGATATTCAAAATAAAAACAAAAAGAAAAAATATGAGGGAACCGTAGAGAACAAACAGTTCATACACTTTGCATACAGCATCTGATTCACTCAGGAGATGGAAAGAAACAAAGCTTTTGTTTTGTTACAAATTATTTAAAACTAAACAAAATACTAACGATCGTTTTCTTTGCAAACCTTAAAACTTATTAGGCGGATAAATACAAAATTTCTTCACAAAAAATGTTTTCAACGGACAGTTAAATCTTCCACTTTAACCAGAAAACGACCCTTCAACCAAATAAAAAAAGTTATAAAACAAAATACATTTTATTTATAACTTTTTTTTTTATCAACTTTTATTACTTTTTATTATTTCAATCAAGCGGTTTCCACTACCTTTTACTCCTCATAAATTTATATTTCTATTTTTATCAGTATTTTTTGTTTGAGAAACAGTGGAACACGATTCTTGGTCGACGTCACATACACCGCACCGTTGAACGTAATCAAAAGTAATAAACATTTGAGTGGTGGCAGTTTACGATAGTTTTTTATCTCGCCATTTGCCGATATTGATAAATAATTGATTTGTAGTGTATTGGTAGTGTCGGCCAGACCTGTTGAATAATGATTACCGGTTTGAGTAATTATTTTCTTGAGGATCCATTTAATGATTGATTACCATTACTTTCAATTTTTAATAATTATTTTCCAATTAATTAAAAAAATTATCAAAAAAAATCATGATTTTTTACGATTTAAAAAAAAAAAAATCATGATTTTTTACGATTTAAAAAAAAAAATGAAAAAAAAAATTTATTATCAAAAAAAAGTTGTTTTGATTATTTTATTTTGTTTTGTTGCTTTTCCGACAGGGTGAATGATTGATGTATATTGGAACGATTTTTCGTCATCCCTTGTCAAATTTGGTTTTGAGACAAATTGGTTTCGGCGTTGTGCCATCATCAGTGTCGATTTTCGTTCTCGATTTTCGTTCTTCGACACGAAAATCGACACTGATGATGGCACAACGCCGAAACCGGTTTGTCTCAAAACCAAATTTGACAAGGGATGACGAAAAATCGTTCCAATATACATCAATTGTTTTGATTACTTTTTTTTTTTTTTCAGTATTGCTATAGAAGCACATAAATATACACAACAATACTGAAAAAAAAATTTAAAAAAAATTTAAAAATAAAAAAATATTAAAAAAAAAGTATGAAATAATCAAAAGTGATCAAAACAACTTCTTGAGATAATTTTTGATTTTTTTTTTTAATTTTTTTTTTTTGATAATTTTTTAATTTTTTTTGTGATTATTTTTGAATTTCTTTTTTATAATTTTTTCTAATCGTAATCAATTAATAATTGCCTTTTCTGGAAAAACAAATCAAATAATCATTAGCAATTAAAAAAAGTGCCTAATTAATTGATTATCCACTCTTTCGTGGATTTCCTCACACGCAACCATCCTATTGTATCAATATCTGTTGGAGCTTACAAAATCAATTCACACATTTTTTATAGTCTTTTTTTGTTGTTGTTCATAACTGACCACTTCAGCTAAATTGCTTTCTATTAAATATCAAGTTCAATGCAATTTATTGATTTTTGTTTTTATTTGTATGTTGCAATTAATTAATATGGTCTGTTTTTGTGGGCAACAATTGATTGTTTGTTGAAATGTTTCTTTGATTCAGTCTCTGGCCCATTGTTTTAATTTGAAATAGAGAATAATTGATGACATTTGTTGTGGTGAATTTTTGCAAACATTTGTTGCATGAGACTACAAACGAATCACTATTATTAACTGAATTAGGAAAACAGCTTATAAAGCTCATGAAGATCAACAAAAACTAGACCTAACAAAGGTCATAAAAGGCGCAAAATTCAATGCAAAACTCTTTCAAATACAACTTTTCATATGCAGATATCGATAAAAACGCTTTCGTCTAAATAGAAATCATCAGAATGCCGGTAAACGTTCAATTACTTTAACTTCTTGCCTTTTCACATGAACACCACTTTACCACTCTGCTTCACTTCTCTTCGCCTCGCATACATAATTTAATGCCACCACAAAAAATTAAACTTTTTTTTTTAATGGTTTTTTAAATCATAACAATGGATGATGACACTGACCTATCACATTACAGAGCAACACAATAAATGCTAACCACATTGATCCAATCAGGGACCGTAAATATTTTTATACAAAAATCACATAACGTAATCTGTTATATAACTGTTATGGAAGACTTTTATACATAAATTGTTAAAATATAAATCACAATAAGCAAGCCAATCATTTTTCGTGGTTGCCATATAATTTGGTTTGTTCTAGAAAGGGCAATACTAAGTAGAACTGCTTTAAATGTTGCATATTATATATCTACAAAAGCTAAGCCAAATGCGTCAAGTAATTTTTTAAAATAGCGGATAACAACAAAATAAATATAATCTGATTAGGTGGCAACTCTAGGTGGTAAAACTACTTAAAAATATGTTTGTGGAAAGGCGTTACTAATACCTTTCTCTTGTTACCCATATTATAAAAAAGATCAAATAGGTGGACACATTGTAAAAACATTCCAAGTGGTAACACTGAAGCATAGCACATTGTCAATATTCGAAAGCTCATTCAAATATCTAGGTCCAGTCGTTTTCCAAATAAAAGCTATGCAAAAAAATAAATTTTATAAGATTATGTGGCACTCCTAGGTTGTAACCTTACCGAGCCCTTGAAATTCGACATAAAATATCTACCGTTCGATGCCCATATTGACATATTTTATTAAAAAAAAAAATATTTCATATAGGTGCCAACACTGTCAAATCATCATAAGTGACATCACTTAAATAGGATAGCTATTTAGCTAAATACTATTACCTTTATTATTATACCTATTACCTTACCTCTCAATTTGAACTAAGCATCGGTTTCAATTGCACTCTCTGTTCCAGTTTCGGTTCTGATTCCAGCTTTTGCCTGTGTTCAATTTTGGTTTCGGCTTTGATTTTGCTGGGTTTCGGTTTCACTTTTGTTCTCAGTTCGGTCTGGGTTCCAGTTTCTGTTCTAGTTCCAGTTTCTGGTTTAGTTCCAGTCTAGATTCTAGTTCCAGTTTATGTTCTTGTTCCAGTTTCTGTTCTAGTTCCAGTTTCTGTTCTAGTTCCAGTCTCTGTTCTGGTTCCAGTTTCGGTTCTGGTTCCAGCCTGTTTTCTGGTTCCAGTTTCTGTTTTGGTGCCAGTTTCCGTTCTAGTTCCAGTTTCTGTTCTGATTCCAGTTTCTGTTCCAGATCCAGTTTCGGTTCTGGTTGCAGTTTCTATTCTGGTACCAGTTTGTGTTCTGGTTCCAGTTTCTGTTCTTGTTACAGTTTATGTTCTGGTTCCAGTTTCTGTTCTAGTTCCAGTTTCTGTTCTGGTTCCAGTTTCTGTTCTAGTTCTAGTTCCACTTTCTGTTTCGATTCCAGTTTGTGTTCTGTTGCCAGTTCCAGTTTCTGTTCTGGTTTTAGTTTTCGTTCTCGTTCCAGTTTCTGCTCTAGTTACAGTTTCTGTTCCAGTTTCTGTTCTGCTTCCAGTTTAACAGCTCGATTCTGGAAAGTCATCAGATTTTCATAGCTCTGTTTACACTTTCCTATTATAAATTATGGGAAAAGCCTAAAAATTGCTACGACAATGGTCAGTCACTGTGGAACAGGGCTGTTAGGCTCTCTTCCAGTTTCGGTTTCGGTGCCTGTTTTAGTTCTGATTCCAGTTTCGCTCGGAGTAATAGTTGCAACACTGGTTTCGGTTGCAGTTCCAGATTTCTCTGGGTTTCGTTTTCCGACAGTCAGCCGCAACAGGGGGACACCGATAATTTATTTCTACGAAATATAATACTTTTAAACTTTGATTAGTATTTGCGATCCCTGGTTTCTATGAATTTTTTTTTTTTAATTGTAAAGAGGTTGATAACACCCTTTAAACTTTATAGTTTTGAATGCGAGTACTTATTGCACGCGATTTACATTTCTAAAACCCCACCCACACAATGGGGGCTAGCGATAAGTATCCCTGTATTAATCACCACATATTGTGTTACCAGCACAAATACTCTTTTGTGGATATACAAGCAAAACAGCTGTTATTGTCAGGGTTGATTGTTGGAACGTCTATTCTGCCGCGCTTCACTTGCTGCTTTATTGATTTGTGCAACACCAACGCGCTGGTTTAAAAAATTTATTGAAGAGCCATGAAATACCTTGTGGGGAAGAAAATATGAAATATAATAACAGCGTGATGAGTCAACCATGTGCTTGATTTATGTGCATAAATAAGTTGACATTGAAGCTTTTTGAGGCAGCTTCTTTGATAAGACGTGAATTTAAAGTTTATTTGCGTACTCACGGAAACACATGTTTCACAGAGTTCTTGTGGTCCTACAGTGTTCTAAGAATTATATAGGACTAATACTCCTTACTAGACTGTCCAGTTCTTAACCCTATGTGAACATGGAGAAAGATAATGACCTGGATCAATTTCTATTTAAAAAAAAAAATAAATAAATAAAATAAAATAAAAATGACAGGGTTCCAAAACTTACGGAACAAATTCTTATTGATGTTCCCGCATTACCCTTATTGTCTTCGAAAAATTTGGACTTTCAACAGCTTTCTGTGTACCTAATTCCGCGTGCAGTTCCTCTTTTTAATTTTTTTTCTCATATATATAAAGCGCTTTCAACCTTTGTGTTCTACATTTTTTTTTGCCATTTCACCGTCATATTTTTGTTTTATCAGCGTTTAATACAGCTTTACTTTTAGCATTTGTTTCTTGTTTATTTTTTAATTAAGTGAACTTGTTTACCCTGCTGTGTTTAGGTTTATTGTTGTATGCCGACTTTAGTTTGCTTTCAGAACCAGCTTAACAATGCAATAAACTTGTCAAAGAAGCAAATAAAAAAACAAAAAAAGCGCCAGCAATTAAAAAAAAAAAAAAAAACAAAATTGGTACTAAACACCGTTTAAGAAGGAATGCAGCAGAAAACAATTGTGACAATAAATTCAACAAAGCAGATATTGATTGTGATTGGCTTTAGTGTGTGATTGCTATAATTTTAGTTTTCACACAGTTTATTTGTAAAAGAAAAAATGAGTTTTTTTGCTGGGTTAGGTGTTTTTCGACCTGTTAATTCTTGTTTAGTTTTTTTAATTTTTAATATTTTTTTTTTAATAAATTTTAGAAGTTTTTTGTGTCTTGCACTCGAATTTATAAAAAATAAAACTTTAAATCACATTTTTATATCCATTTTTCCCCCGCAATTTCTTTTTCACGATTGTTAATTTCTTATTTTCATACAAATTCACAATTAATTTTATTTTTAAGAATTTTGTTTTTATTATTTTTAACTAGAAATATTAATTTTTAATATAATTACAAAAAATATTAAAACTAAATTATAATTTTTTAATTAAAATTATTATTTTTTAATTGAAATTAATATTTTTAATTGAAGTTGTAATTTTGAAATGGAAATGATTTTTTTTAATTCAAATTATTTTTTTTTAATTTAAATAATTTTTTTTTAATTTCAATATTTTTTTTAATAAAAATTTCAATTCTCCACAAGATCCTCTGAAATAGCAAAACTATACGAATTAGTCTGACGAGAAATCGTGGCTGTTTTCGAAATAGTACTATAACTATAGCCTGTATATGTTTGTTGCGTTCAATTTTTCCTCTAATCAAAAATAATAATAATAAACTAAGAACTATTATCAACTGGTCTTGAGCTCGTTAAACTTACAAAAATATGTAAAAATGAACAGACCATAAAACCAACAATCAAATAATTTTAGTAATTTTTTTTTAATTTAAATAAATGGTCTTTTAAATAATTTATCAATTGAAATAATTTTTTTTTAATTGAAAATTTTTTTTAATTGAAATTATTTTCTTTTTCCTTTTTTGACTTCAATAATAATTTTTTTTTTTGTATTTTAATAATTTGTTTTTCAATAAAATTTTTTTAATATAAATAATTTTTTTTTTATAAATTTTAGTATTTTCTCTTATTTGTTGGGTTTTTTGTAATTCTTGGACCTTTACTATTTGTCCAATTATTTTGGTTTTACAAATTTTACGAAACATAGTTTTGTATTTAATTTTAGTTTATTTTTAAGAGGTTTTCTGTTTTGATTTTTTTTTTTAAAGTACAATGATTATAAATGAGCTCAAGGCCACTTTTTTTATTAAAAATTTTCAATTAGTAGGTACTTTTGCTTTTTGCTTTTGAAACTTTCATATTCGAAACATTGTTGTTATGAACTGGCCTTGAGAACTCATGAGACTTACAGACATTTGCAAAATTAATATACCATTAAAATTAATAGCAAAAATTATATTATAATTTAAAAAATGTTAAAAAGTATTTTGTTTTGTACAATAATATTTAATTTTGATATGTTCTTGTCATGCATTTTTTGTCTCTTTAATTTTTTTCCTTTTTAAAATTTGTTTTTTTTTTTAATTAAAATTTTTTTTTATTGTATAGGTATAAAACTAAATAAAATAGTTTTTTTTGTCTTATCTTTTATTATTTAAAATGAAAAATATTTTTGTAACCTTTTTTAAATAAAAGTTTTTTTATTTTTTAATAATTTTTTTTTTTATTTAGAATTCTTCTTATTTTTTTATTTAATTTTTGTCTTATTTTTTATTTAATTTTTTTAGCTATTTTATTTTTTAATTGTTTTTTTTTTTTTTAATTTGTATAATCATGCTATCTGTAAATTTTTTTTTCAATTAGAATTTTGTTAAAATTCGCTTTTATCTCTCATTTTATGTAATTTTTTTTCTTTCTTTTTTAAATTTCTTATAATTTCTTTTTTATTTATTTTATTATATTTTATAAATTATTTAACTATGTTTGCTGTAATTATTCTTTTTTAGTGCCCTGTAAATGTTCTGTTTTTAAATAGAATTTAATTTTTTGTGTTACTCAAATTGTTTATCCACATTAGTCACAGAAAATTTTACTTACCATTTGTGCCTACTTAATTTCATAAATATATGCATGTTTAGAAAAAACGCTTGTAATATTCTATATGGTGATATTTATAAATATCGTTATTGTGATACATACATATATAGTATGTACATCAACCAAAAACAGCAAAAATATAAACATACGTGCATGTCTATGAACAATTTTTTTTATTGGGGTTGAAATGTCGCGCAATGCGAGCAAAATCATTACAAATTGCTCGGGTATAAATATCGACATCAAGTCGCTAAAATAAAAAAAAGTTCAAACATGGAATAACTACCAACAAAAATGCAAAAAAAGAATCATTTTTGAGCATTTTGCTTTAGTTTCGCACATGCATTTCTTCTATTTGTTGTAGTATTTGCATATGGCTGGTGTTTTTGATTTGGTTAGCGGTTTGTGAGCAGGCAATGAGTCATTTTATGTGTGAAATGTGAGAGCTGTGAAAATGGTAGGTGCATATATGGATGGTGATATGTTACACTATGATAGGGTGTATGACGGTGGTGGGCTGCGAGGGATTAGAGAGTATAGCACTATGTGGAATTAGCAATGTCACTGGGGCTTGAACAAGTATTTGATAAAGTATTGATTGCAAAATGGCGTGCAAATGGGTAATATGATACAGGGTGTATCAGGTACTTATAAATGCTTTATTTTTTTATGATTATGACATATTTTGAATTGGGAGAGAGGTTTTAACAGAGAAGAGTGTAGAGAGAGAGTATTCTTCAACAAAAAAAGTAAAAAACATAAAAAGATTAAAATAAAAATAAAAATAAGAGGTTAAAAATACAAATAAGAAATAAAAGATAAAAAAAAATTTTAAAAAAAAACTTAAAAAGTTCAAAAAAAAAAATAAAACAAAAAAGTTAGAAAAAAACAGTTAAAAGGAAAAAAAATAAAAAAATTTTAATTAAAAGAAAAAATTACAGTCAAAATAAAAAAATTTAACAAAAAATTACAAGGTCACAATAAAAAAAAAATTGTCTAGGTCATAGTAAAAAAAAAAATTACAAGGTCATATAAAAAAATTACAAGGCCAAAATAAAAAAATTAACAAAAATATATAAAAAACAATAATAATTTTCATAAAAATTCAAAATCAACTGGTCTTGAGCTCGTTATACTTACAAAAATATGTAAAATGAACAGACCGTAAAACCAACAACAAAATAAAAATTCAAAAAGTGATAAATTATTATTCTTGGCCTTGAGCTCATTTCATGAATACTTGAAAATGTACAGGCCGAAAATCAACAAAAATTGTTGGTATAAAAAAGCAATCAAAAAATATATATATAAAATAAAATAAATAAAAAAAAATAAAAAAATTTAACTTAAAGCGAAAATTAAAAAAGAATTAAAAAAAACATTCTTTAAAAAAAAAAATATATACCGATATATATATAAGATTAAATTTTTCTTATTTTAATTTTTTTAATTTTCTTATTTTAATGTGTTAAGTATTTTATTTTATTTTGTGTTTTTTTTTGATATTTAATTTTTGTTAAATTTGGATTATATTTAAATTATATGTATAATTGAGATCAAATGTCATAATGGGTTACTCAATGTTGTTTTCAATGGGATGAATTTTCTAAATAGTTTTCTCCATTTTGCCGTCGTATTTACTCGGCGCTGCATTGACTCATGTCACATTTCTCATACCAAACAATAATTACAAAATTTCTTTCTTTCATTTTCTTCTTACAGATGGTTTTTCACCAACATTAATAACTCCAACCAGAGATTTATCCGCGGCTGCAACAAAGTCCGGAATTTCAACAACAACAACCAAAGTGAGCAAACTAACAGCTAGTCAGCAACAACAACAACAAAAGCATGCAACGGTAATCACAGCTGAGCAAGAGCAAATGAGTCTGATTATGAAAATGCCTACGGCAACGAACACAGCCACACCAACAGCATCTCCCACAGGCCCACCAACAACAATTGTATCACCAATACCACGCGCATCGAAACGCAACACACCAACATCGAGCAACAATAGTTCGCCGACAAAAGAAAAGACTGAAAGAATTACTTACGGAGGTCATTATACGCCACAGACTAGCAGAGAGCGTCATGAGAGCGGTGGTGATCGCAAAGATTGGGATATACATCAAAGCCAACAACAAACGGTGTTGTCTCCAACTACAGCAACAACAACGCCAATACCAAAGCAAAGATCAGCGTACTCACCCATAAAGAATTCTTGTTCTACGTCTTCAGCTGCAGCCATAGAAAGCCAACAAGAAATGATAGGCGAGAAGAGAGGTGGCAACAACGGCGCTATAACAAGTTCAACAGGTACAAATAGCGCGACGGCAGCAAAGGTGGTGCGAGAGGGACGCCAGGAGAGCACCACAGCTTGTGGTGATAGTGGGGTCGCTGGAGCCGGCGGCGCCGATGGTAACAACTCCACAGCTGTTGGTGCTAGTGCTGGTAGCAGCGCTTACGCTGATGGAGAATGTGTTGGGGTAGACGACAGACAAGAAAATGAAGTAGGAGAAGAGAATTGTGGAACGTATGCAGCACCAAACAAGCAAATACAATCCACAACACAAGCAATCTCACCACCAAGTAGAGCGCACAAGAGCGCAACGACGCTGCCACTATCGTCTTCAATGGTTGTTGGTGGCGCTTTACAAGCAAATAATTCGCAGTCAACACAACAGTTTCATTCGAAAAGCGAGCGCGAGTGGACGTATATAGAACAACGCGCTACGTCGTCGACGCTGGCCGGTTATAATAGTAATACAACAACAAATCGTACGCCAACAAAGAACAGTAATAATCCTTATAGCGCTACATCGAGCTCCTATTCACCCTCGAATTACGTGATACCGCCATCATCGAGCGGTACGACGACAGGAAGTGGTGGCGGTAGTGGTAAAATTTTTTCAAAGCTACACAATAATCAGTTCATTAAGAATCAACAACAACAACATCAACAGCTGCAACAGAGCGGCACACAACCAAGCGCTGCACAACAAACAAATATTACAGCGCGTTATCTGAAATATAAATCAGCACATACAACGCATGCACAGGAGGCGGCAGGAGCAGTAGGCGGTGTTGGTAGTGAAACTGGTACGACGAGTAACTACACTGCTTTGCCAGCAGGCGCTTACTCGCCAACCAAAACATTTGTAGCACCCACTGCCATTGCCATACAAAAGAAGAAAATGGTTGCTGTGCAGGAGATGAAGAAGACAACACAGCCGACGGGTGGAAATCATGCGCAGCGCGTTGGTGGCGGTGCTGGTAATGGCGGCGGAGCTGGTGGAGGCACATGTGCGCGTCCCTTAGCGCTTAGCGGTAGTGGACAGCGCGCACGCGCACCAAGTCAAACAGAGGAAGTGAATTTCGATCCCGCAGAGGATCTTAGCTATGGGCCTGGTATAGTGTCTAAATTGCGTTGTCGCTATCTCAGTCTTGCATTTCGTGAATCTATGGAGAAGGAGCGTCATTGTTTGGATAATATGCGACGCGCTACGAGTCTTAATAATCTGCTCGATCGTGATGAAACGGTCGATGATGACGATGAGACTGAGGATGATTTAGATGGCGGGAGTGGTGAGGAAGCCATCGATGTGGAAGTGCATGAAGGGGAGGATAATGAACAGGAAGAGAGTGTCGAGCTGCGCGGTGATTCCGAGCGTAACATAACAGCCGAACGCAAACTCAAAGCGCAGGGTGGCATACTCAAACACAGCAATGGGTCGACTGCTACCAACAACGCGCAGGACGGCATCAAAAAGACTACAACATTTCAAAAGCATGCCAAAAACTTTACAACAAATGGCGCGCGTCATATGCAATCGCCAGCTGGTGGTGCACCAACGTGCGTCAATACGTCAACTCCAGATACGCCGCGCTCGCGTCATTTGAAACGCGGTAATGATTCTTTAAAACGCGCGCGTTCCGTCGAAGCGTTACTCTGCGAGCGTTCACCATGGCAATATGTCGCGCTCAATCGCACCAGCTATCAACCACAACAGCGCACTGGTCAATATGCGTCCAACACACAGCAGCCAACTTGTGTCACTATTGAAGATAAAATAAATAATGCGCGTAGCCGTCTAATACTTGGCACAGATTCTATGCCGCCAAAGCGTTTGACTTCAGTAATTGATGATACCGAACGTCCACCGCCCGATTTGGTTAAGCAAACATTGAAAAAGTTCGAAGCGACTGCAAATAGGCGCGGGCGCGGACCTAGTCGCACAAATGGCACTGGTGAGGTTGCTAGCAAAGTGGCCACCTACAAGACAATTATTAAAGAGAATAAGCCGGCAATTGTTTTCCCCAAACCACCGTTAAGTCCCACCAAAAAGTTAAATACAGCGCTGCTAACAAAGCCTGCTGCTAAGCCGGTAGTGGGCGCAAGTGATTTGCTCAATAGTCCATTAGGGCGCAAAGCAACTGCGAGTGCTGCAAAGTCAGCGACAGCGTGCTCAAATGTCGCTGCTGTAAACGCAGTGTTAACTACGAATAGTGGCGCCGGCGTTGTTGGCTTATCAGAGCAGTCGCCCGATATCGTTCCAACAAGGCATAAGCTTTTAATGGAAAATGTCGACTCGCCAGTGACAGCTTTAACGAAAAAGCTCGAAAAGCTGCGCATAGAGGCAGTGGATAAAACACAACCACAACAACAGCCAACAATAACAAAGGAAGTAAAACAGTCGCCAGCACAGTTGAATAAGCAACACTCAGCCCACTCGGTACATGACAACGAATTCGTCAATAATAGCGAGTTGAGCAATGATAAACAAGCAAGTGGTGGTGGTAGTGGAAGCGGCGGCGCCTATAATAATGAGCTTGTGGGTGGCGTTGGCGCGGATGAAGCGGCTGACGTTGGTGACGCAGCCCTCGAAGGCAATAACGAAAATAGCAACAACAAAGCTACTCGCCAGCATATTGATCGTGCTGGCACAAGCGCTAGCGGCAGCGTTGGGGCCGAGTCCAACGTAGAACACGATTCGGTGCAGGCAGGAAACGCCACCACAGCAATTAGTAGTGATCTTAGTGACGACGAGGACGGTTTGTTGGCTACAGCACCCACCACAAAACGTATAACGCGCACAGCACTCGATAATATCGCACGCGCAGGCACAACGCAACAATTCAAATTTGCTGGCGGTGGTAAAAGTTTGTTAGAAACAAAAACAAAAACCGATACACCAACATCCGTATTGAACGTGGCGCCTGTAAAGCAAATTGGCGTCATACGTCCGCTGCTCACCACAACCGTAGCACAGCAGGCCACAAATACGCATACGAACATTTCCAATCAACAACAATTGTTGCAACAACATATGGAAGCATTGAAGAAACATAACGTTTATCATAATAACACAACAACAACAACATCGACAACAACACATTCCTCAATTTACCATAGTCCGCAGCAGCAGCAACAGCAGCTGACGAGTCGCGAAATTGAAAAGAATCGCATAAATGAAATGAAGAAAACGGCAGGCGTTTTAGCGGATGGCATTGGTGTTGGCTCACCAGTAGCCGCCAGCGCCAATGTTAGTTCGTCCCCCGGCGCCGTTGGCCCAAACGCTAGTCTAAATACCGTGATAAATACAAATGTGAAATCCAGCAACAGCTTACATGCTTCGTCATCGACGTCTGGCGCCGCTGGCTTGAGCCCCAACACTTCCGGTTTTACGGAGTTGGATGCAGCAGCACAAGGCACTAATAATAGTCCCTTATGGGCGTTACGCATTAAACGTCACGCACCACCCAGCGTGGCACAGGAGAATACATCGATGGTATTTAACTTTTCCAATCGCAAAGAGGTGCCCGATTATATCGAGAATGATGGGGTGATCTTTCGCAGAAAACGTGAATTACCCAAGGTGAGTTAAACACATTTGATATGAGTAGGAATTTTTTAGGACGGGGTGGGATGGGTGAGAAGAAATGAAAGAAGTAGTGGTGTAATAAATAATTAGAAATAAATTTACACTTAAAATTGAAAATAAAATTTGAAGTTAAAAATTTAGCCCAAATATAAATTGGAAAAATTTATGAAACACCGCTTAGAAATTTATAAAAAAAAATTATTGAATTAAAAAAGTTTTAAAGCTCCAAATTGAAAATAATCTAAGAAAATTTGTAGCTAACAATTTGAAAAATATGACTTCTGAAGCAAAAAAGTTTAAAAAAATGATTTAAAAACTTACAAAAAAAAAAATTATTAATTTAAAAAAAAAGTTTAAAATTCAAAATTCAAAATAAGAAAATATATAGTTACAAATTTAAAAAAAAATGTTAATTGAAAAAAAAAAATAAAAATTTTTAAATACAATTTAAAAATTCATAAAAACGAAATAATTGAGTAAAAAAAGTTCAAAATTCCAAATTTATAGTTAAAAATTTGAAAAAGTATTAATTGGAAAAAAGTTTATAAAAAACAGTTTAAAATTTATTAAAAAATATTGGATTAAAAAGCTTAAAATTCCAAATTCAAAATAGGCCAAAAAAAATTATAAGTTAAAAATTATAAAAAGTATAAAAAATGGAAAAAAATTTAAAATAATAGAAAAATGAAAAAAAAAAAAATATGAAACTATATTAAAAAAAGGGGGAAAAATTAAAAAAAAGATTGTTTAAAAATTAACAAAATAGAAATATTGAATACAAAAAGGTTAAAATTCCAAAAAATTAACTATGAAAATTCATGGTTAAACATTTGAAAAAAGTTCATTAAAACGGTTTAAAAATTTACATAAAAAAATTATTAAATTAAAAAAGAAAGAAAAGCTATGGCGGTTGTCTCTAAACATTTTTCCTACTCTGTTTAATTAAAAAAACTTTTAATAATTAACTGAAACTGATTATTAAAAAAAAGTTTAAAATTCAAATAAATACAAATTTTAATAAAAATTTAAAATAATATAAATTGGAAAAAAACTATACGAACATTTTTAAATATTTACAAAACAACAGTAATGAATACTATTGACAACAAACCCTAAATTAAAAAAAAAAATTTTAATTGGTCGAAAAATTTTAATATTTTTTGTTTTTGATTTGCAAATGCAAAGAATAGAAAACAAATGATGGTAAAAAGTAGAGACATAAATAAAAACAATACTTAAAAATTTGGCAAAAAAATGCTTAAAACAAATATGGAATAATAAAAAAAATTTAAATTTAAATAGAACTTGAATTTAAAAGGAATTTTTTAATTTAAACTCCTACTAAAATAAAAAATTTAGTTAAACAAGTACTTCAAAAGAAAAATTTGAGGGAAATAAAAAGAAAACTTGAATTCGTTATGGTGTTAATTTTAAAGAAAAAAAGTAAAAGTAAAGAAGTTAAAATCGTGTGAACTTTTCAAAATATTTCTGGCTTTAAAATATTTTTAACAAAAAATGCCAAAAAAATAAAGAATTCAAATTCGAGGTTGACATTAAAAAAATTAAAAACTTTTAAAATTGGAAAGTTAACAAAAATGTAAAAAAAAGTATCAAATGTGAATAATAAACATTAGAAAAAGTAATATGTAAGGAAATAAAAACATTAAAAATTGTAAGCTCAAAAGAAAAAAAAATTTATGGAAATAAAAATACATAAAAAAAAACACTAAACAAATTAAACATTCGAAAAGAAAAACTTTTATAAAAATGTGATTTTAAGCAAATTCAAAAACAAAATATTGGTATACAAAAAAACGAAAAAAAGAAAAAAAACTTCAAAATAAACAACATAAATGCTGATTTCTAAGTGAGTTAAAAAATATAAAAAAAGATAATTTAATAAAAAAAAAATGGAAAAATTTTAAGTACAAATTTTGGCTTTAAGTGACGTGCTTTTTTTGTAGCGGAACAGAACAACAAAAAAAATGTGCTGCATAAAGTAGGAAATGAGGTACATACTCGTACATGCATGAGTGTGTCTGTATGTTGGTTCATGGCTACTTGGAGTTTGTGTGTCTGTGAAAGTTACTGTAACGAGCCAATAAAATTATAAATCTCAAAAAAAAAACCGAAAACTAAAAACGATTGTTGAAAAGATATAAAATATAAATAGCAACAACCGTTAAAAAAACGACCACCACAACAAAAACAACAACAAGTTAAGCATTCATATGCGCTGAAAAAGAACGTGTTACCAAAGGAAAACAGTGAAATGAAGGAACTCCGCGATAAAAATTGAAGTTTTTGAGTTGAAGAAAGAAAAAAAACACGTAGCACGCATATGAAGCAATGAATAACGAATATGAACAAAAAAAAAAAAAAAAAGAATATACAAAAAACGTATATGTGTTGTGAGTGTGTGTGTTCATATTTTCTGTACCACGAATTGCATACTTTTTTTTAACCCTTTGCTTGCTTGTAAACCAAATGGGTCGTTTCAAACGAAGAAGAAGTTAAAAGTTTAACATGAATGAAAAGAATGCAAGAAGTAACTTATGTGTGAATAAAATAGCAATAAAAAATGCAATAAGTACTGAAACCACAACAACAAAATAAAAGTAACTTCTGTACAAAGAAAAAAAAGGAGATTAATGCTAATAAAATAAATATGCGCTTAGCCTGGAAGAAAGAAGAGCAATGAAGATGAAAATATTAAAATCAGCATTTGAAAAAAAAAAAGTGAAATTATAAGAAAGCAAAACAGAAAAAAACAAACAAAAATTTAATAAACACAAATTAAAAAAAAAAAAATAATGAAAAAACTAATTAAAGTCAAATTTTAATAAAAAAATTAAATAAGAACTACCAAAAAAAAACAAATTTTTGAACTAAATTTTTTTTTGAATAATTAAAAAAGGAATAGATAGTGCGAACTCATAAAATTAAATTGCAAAAAGAAAGTGTTATCGAAAATATAAACAAATTTGAATAAAAAATTAAGACAATAGGAAAAAAATAAACAAAAAAATTTGTTGAAATAAAATCACATAAAACAAATATGTTTTCATTAAAAGAAATAAAGGAATTTTCTATCTATTTAATTTTTTTTAATAAAACACATTTCTTCTAAGCGATTTTAATTAAAAAATTGTATTAGAAAATAAAAAAATAAAAACAAATTTTAATAAAAAATATGAAAATGAAAACAAATTTTAATAAATAATAATAATAATCGAAACCAAATTTGATAAAATATAATGCAAAGAAAAATTAATTTTTATAAAAAAAATTATTATAAAGAAAACTTATAAAAAAAATTTTTAATAAAAAATAAAGAAAATAAAAACAAATTTTAATAAATAATATTGAAAATGAAAACCAATTTTAATCAAAAAATAAAAACATGTTTTAATAAAAAATATAGAAAATAAAAACAAGTTTAAACAAAAAATTAAGAAAACAAAAACAAAGTTTAATTAAAAAATAAAGAAAATAAAAACAAATGCTAGTTAAAAAATAAAGAAAACAAAAAAATAATAATAATAAATTAAAAGAAAAATAAAAAATAATAATAATAAAATAAAAGAAAAATAAAAAATAATAATAAAATAAAATAAAAATCAAAAATAATAATAATAAAATAAAAGAAAAATAAAACATAATGATAAAATAAAAAAAAAATAAAAAAAAAATAAAAAAATATTAATAATAAAATAAAAGAAAAATAATAATAAAATAAAGGAAAAATAAAAAATAAAAGAAAAATAAAAAATAATAGTAATAAAATAAAAGAAAAAAAAATAATAATAATGAAACAAAAGAAAAATAAAAACTAATAATAATAAAATAAAATAAAAGTAAAAAATAATAGTGATAAAATAAAAAATAATTATAATAAAATAAAATAAAAATAAAAAATAATAATGTAAAATAAAAGAAAAATCAAAAATAATAATAATAAAATAAAAGAAAAATAAAAAATAATAAAATAAAAGAAAAATCAAAAATAATAATAATAAAATAAAATATAAATAATAAAATAAAAGAAAAATAAAAAATAATAAAATAAAAGAAAAATAAAAAAAAATAATAATAAAGAAAAGGAAAAATAAAAAATAATAGTAATAAAATAAAATATAAATAATAAAATAAAAGAAAAATAAAAAATTATAAAATAAAATAAAAATAAAAAATAATAATCATAAAATAAAAGAAAAATAAAAAATAATAGTAAAATAAAAGAAAAATGAAAAATAATAATAATAAAGAAAAGGAAAAATAAAAAATAATAGTAATAAAATAAAAGAAAAATGAAAAATAATAATAAAATAAAAGAAAACTAAAAAATAGTAATAATAAAATAAAAGAAAAATAATAATAAAATAAAAGAAAAATGAAAAATAATAATAAACTAAAAATAATAAAAAAAAATAGTAATAATAAAATAAAAGAAAAATAAAAAATAATAATAATAAAATGAAATAAAAAAAAAACAATTATAATAATAAAATAAAATTAAAATAAAAATTAATAGTAATAAAATAAAAGAAAAATAAAAAATAATAATAATAAAATAAAAGAAAAATAAAAAATAATAATAATAAAATAAAAGAAAAATAAAAAATAGTAATTATAAAATAAAAGAAAAGTAAAAAAGTATAAAAATAAAATGAAAGAAAAATAAAAAATAATAGATAATAAAATGAAATAAAAAAAACTATTGTAATAAAATAATATAAAGAAGAAAATATTAATAAAATAAAATAAAAGAAAATAAAATTTAAAATATAAATTTAAAAAAAAAATATTTATCTCAGGAACTAGTTAAATAAAAGAAAAAATAATTATTAGAGTTTTAAAAACTCAAATTCACCTGTTTCGGAACAACATTTGCTCAACAAAACTTTTGAATAAATCGCGTAGATCTTAAGTTTTCGATCTGCAATACAACGCTTGTATAATTTTCTTTCTACTTTCTCTTCTTCGATCCTTAGTAAGTTGATCTTGAGTCACCACTTTATTTCCAAGAATCATTTATTGCTACTATAATTAGTTTAGTATTGCCTGTGAGTCATCTGTTATGTCTCAATAAATATTTGTATTGTATTCCAATTCTCGTTAAGCCTTAACCCTCATAGTATAATGAGTACTATAGCATACGCAAGCGCTCTAAGGCAAACATTTACCGCAGATAAAGTAGTGCGTCAGTATATCCTTTGTCAGGGTTGATTAGTTAATTTTTTTATCGTATGCATACATACATATTTACACTCATATGTATATTTTATTTGCTTAAGCAATATTTTCAATAAGCGCACGCTCCAGGGAGGCTACAATGGATATTTATTTATTTATGTGGTTTACCTTGAACGGAAGGAATATGGCTACATATTCTGCCTTTGTTAGTACTTGAAGTGATGCATAAAAGAGTGCGCTTTCCGGTAAATGGACGGTTTGCGTTTATGATTATTTCCTTATAGGGAGGCGCACGCACGCAATGTGATGTGTTCCAAGTGAAATAATAAACAACCCAACAAACATAACAGAAATATTGCTTCAGCCTTGTAGAAATGTATAGTACATGAATGGGCCTGCTTCTCTCAACTCAAACCTAAATGTTAATTGGGTATTGTGAAGTGCTGTTCCTTCCTGTTCTGCGTTTACCATAATTTTCCTACGACCAGCACTTTTACTACTCCCTCATGTGTTTACAGCTACGTGCAATGACTAACCAATCAGCCGCCAAAATCAACAATCAAAAATTATGCTTGTACTTAGATTATCTACATCTAATATACAGATAACCGAAAAGCAAGTTGACACGAAGAATAATTAGCTGTGTGTGCAAGAAAATATTTTTTTTTTTAAATATTAATAACTTTTTTTCTGATTTCCCTTATCTTTTCCTGCTCTTTTCCGCGTTGTGATTATTTTTATATGATAATTGGAAATATGTATACTATCGGTTATCAGCGCGCGCATATTTATTATAATTTCCTCCCTCACTCTTTAAACAGTGCTGTCTTGCCACAGCTTTGGTGTTATCAGTGCTGTCGTTTGGTAATAAAGAAAAAACTAAAAAAAAAAGTGTGTTAACCGAGTGCAAACAAAGCTTTTGTTTTAACGGCAAATTCCAGAAAGTTTATGTTAAATATTAATTTATTTGAATTTGTGTGCTAAATTCTGTATAATTTTGCTCGCGCACACATTTTCTGCTTAATGTTTTTTTGTTAAATTTGTATGATGAGGCTTAATTTTTTGGTTACAAAGAAACTTCATTCTGCTTCACGCTCTAAAAATTATCCGAAAATATTTTTGATAAACTGAAAGCATTGAAAAATGCAAAATATTCTTTGGCTTGATTTAGAACTCTCAGAAATACGATTTCACAGAGTTTCACGTTTTTCAAAATCCATACTATTTACGTATTTATGACTATAACTAAATGAGCTCCAGGCAAAGAATAATAAAAAATACTTTAAAAAAAAAGAACTATAATTTTTTATTTATTTTAATTAATTAAAAATTAAAATTAAAAAAAATTAAAATTAAAAAAAAAATTTCAACAAAAAAAATTTAAAAAAATTTAGAAAATAATAATTTAAAAAAAATTCACAAAAAAAAATATTCAAAACAAAATAAAAAAATAAAAAAAAAGCGTATTGTTAGCTTAATGGTTAGCAATGCGTGCCAAAATTTCTCTCATGAAGAAGCTTAGCAGCTTCCGAAATGGATCTATAAAAAAAGCTAGGGCGGTTGTTTCTAAACATTTTTCCTACACTATTTAATTAAAAAACTTAATAACTAATTAAATGATTATTAAAAAAATAAAAACAATAGTAATTTTCATAAAAATTTAAAAAGTGAAAAATTATTATTCTTGGCCTTGAGCTCGCTTCATGAATACTCATAAAAAAAATAAGAATAAAAAGAAATTAAAATTTTTATTGTTTTTATTTTTTAAATAATTTTTTATTTATTATTAAAAGCTTTTATTTGAATGTCTAAGGAAAATTTAGGGACAAACGCTACTTGTTATGCAATTTCACCTTTTTCCATTTTTCAAAGTCCTGAAAATTTAAGTTCGCCATAAAATTGATAAATTTTTTTTTCTTTGGCAGAACTTTGTTTTATGATAAAAATAAACTCTTTACCAAATTGTACTCAAAGCGGAAGATGTCAATTCCAACTATGTGACGATTTGACATTGAAAGACCCCTCTATGAATTTTGAAACATCAAAACTCCGTCGTTTTAATGACTGTTTTATATATGTGCTAAAACATTTTGAAAATTTTCATTCTTTCCTATTCAACAAAGCAACTACCGTTTAAATTTCTTAAAAATATACCAATTACCCTCACACACCGCTTGAATTCCTGCTATTCACCTTAACCTCATTTAAATGGCTCGACACTGCTTGACTGCAAAGAAATCACAGTTTCGTAATTTTGTTGTATATAATTATAGAACCATTTGCTAAATTACTTAACCCCAGTCCAACTACAATCCTTTTCTAGATTTCCTGCTAACGTTGAAGGTCAAGTCAGGTACATCTATGACTACCATATGTGCTACTATGTGGCTGTATTGCTTAGACGCGCCCAGAAATTTTTTTGCACAAGCGAGTTTTTTTTTTTTTTTTTTTGCTTTTATTTTCCTAGGTATGCGATTTGTCTCTTTGTCTGTTGTCTTAAACACTTCTTATCCATCGCCTTCGCCTTCAATAATCTTGCACTGCCTCACAGTGGTCGCACTGTGTGCCGTGCTAATGTCTTAGCGCAGTCATAAATTCTTGTTTAGCCACTTGATTTTTTTTCTTCTGTTTTTTTCTCCTGCAGACATACCACTAAATAAGTAGAACGGTTTAGCGTTCGGTTGGACGAACGACCTGCTATACTCCATGCTGTTGCTCGTTACTTTGCTTACAACGAGTTTGCTGTTGAAGTGAAGTGCTCAAGTACGCTGTGTACTCTGTGCAGAGTTGTTGTTTCGTTTGTAATTCTTTTAGTTGCGAGTACAATTTTTTATACTTTTCATGTTCTTGTTATGGCCAAACTTTGGCAAGTTTTGCTCGAGTTCAACCTAACTTGTTTAAAGTTCGTGTTTTATAAAATGTTGAACGCGTTTTTTCGCTTTCAAGGTGTAGCCTAGCTGTTTGACTGCTGTTGTTGTAGCTTCTGTGCAGCTGCTGTGCTTGTTGTTGCTTTTAATGCTGCGGTTGTTGCTGCTGTAATACGAGCGCACGCCTCTCTGTGCCTGCGGTTTTGGTTTAAGTCTGTCTATCTGTTAGTTTGGCTCATGTTTTCTTTGACTTCTTTAGCTTTTGCTTTAATCAAATTAAAAAAAAAAAAGCAAAATGTGAAACCACTCATGCAAGTATATTTTTCTATGCTCTTGTTGGCAACTTGCTTGGCTGCTTTTGAAGTTCTGGTTTTTTGGTCACAATTGGCAACTCTGTTGTGGAAGAGTGACTGCTGCTGCTTGAAACCCGTTGAGAATGTGGTTTTGTTGCTTGTTTTTGCAGCTGTTTTGTTGTTGCTGCCATGCTGCTGTGATCTTATCGTTGTTTAATATTATTTATCATTATGTTGTAATTTTTCTTTTCATATGAAACGAGTTGCTGCGCTTCAACTTGAGTGTTTTTAGTGTTGGGACCACGAATTTGTTATTGTTATTTCTAGCTTTTTTTTCACTTTTGTTCTGCTTCCAAGCATCTGGTTTGCTATGCTTATCTGACTGCTTTTGTTAATAAAAGCTTAATTTTTTTTGGAAGTTTTTATGAATATAAATAAAAATTTAATCGTGCCCAAAAATACGAAAATAAAACCAGACAGATCAACAGCTGAAAAGAGGATTTTAAGTTTATCGTATGTGGCTGTGTTAGACTAAGTTTGAGGCTGATGATCTCAACGAATTCTGTTAACAATATTCTTTAGGTTGACCCAGAACCTATGCAATTATCATGTAGCCTCAAGTTATCCCTATCCACCTTGGATCGTACCATTAAGAGACGCACTGGTTCCCAGCCCCGAAAAGTCCCACTTATACAGCATCGCCTAGAGGATTGACGGCAATGAAGCTAATTCGTCCTAGGTTGCATGTAAGGCGGAGTCTACTTGATTAGAGTGGGTCCTATTGGTCCAACTCTTTCTTATAACAATGCTTTTCTTGTCCAGAACTCTCCAGCAGAACAAGAACTTAATAAAGCTTGGCAACAATAGTGTCCATACCATTATTAGGATGAGACCTGAAGTCAGAAAAATCGATTACTCGAAAATATTTTTTTTAGACATTAATCGATTTTTAAGGAAATAAACAGATTTTTAGGAAAATAATCGATTTTTTCGAAAAAATAATCGCTTTTTGCTCGTAAATCGATTTTTATACGAAAAATGCCCGTTAGGTGTATTAAATAAAAATATATAATAAATAATTAACATTAGTGAAAATTATAATAAGTATAAGAAAATAACCAAAAACATAGTTTTACACTTTTTTTCATCCGTCGCAAAAAAATCGAATTTCAAATTTTTAAATCGATGTTTACCATTAAAAAAAATCGATTATTTATACACAACCCTAAGCAAAAATAACTGAACAAAAATAACGAATTGAAGTAAGAAATCGATTATTTATTCACAACCTTATGCACATCGCCAGAGGGGGTATCATTATTAACATGATAATATTACTATATCGATAGTTAAAAAAAAGCAATACATCCATAATTAAGAAAATAATCGATACATCGATAGTTAAAAAAAATCGATGGTTAAAAAATCGATACATCGATAGCAAAAAAATAATGGATGCATCAATGATTAGAAAAAAATTAATTGATGCATAAAGAATTAAAAAAAGAATCGATACATTGATGATCGTTGATTAATTAAAAAATTGATTATTTATTCAGAACCCTAATAGAGAGTGTATAACGTTATCCCTGACCCCCACCCCCCCCTTTGCCTTTTTAAATACTAAAATTTTACGGTTTAGTTCAAGCGGCCTTTCAAACTCAAACTGTTTCTTTCCTTCTCTTACCGTATGTCCGCTCTCATATTTTCCCACCTTCCAACAATACCATATTTAACCCCATTAATTTTACTATCCGCTTTTCAAGCTCGCCTCAAGCTCTAATGGTACGTTCACAATCGCATTCCAAGTTGAACGGCTATTGGTCGCTTCATTCATTGTTGTATGGCAGCAACTTTTACTTGCCACTTTGATTCATCTTTCAAATTCAAATTTAATTTCTTATTTACTTGACTAATTTATGACGGCAATTACGTACGACGACTTTGTGCATGCTTTGTTCTTCGGACAATTTTTTACAACATTCGTATGAGGCGCTGACGCCATTTGCTTGAAAGTCGTCATCAACAATATATTGTAAATGTTTGCAATCAAGTGACTTTTATATAAATCTGCGTTTAAAGCGGGAGGAAATAATTACTGTGCAAAAAAAAAAAAACAAAAAAAAAACAAATTGCAATCATAAAAAAAACTCGCTTGCCTGTCATCATAATATCAGTGACTGCTCTGGTACGCTGTCACCGACTGTTGACTGGATGGTTTTGCTTGCTGTTTGCTGCTACCTGCCTGCCTTCGCAATTTACCGGCTGACACTTGAAATTCAACCCATTCGACAGCGGCTCAATTTACTTGCGTGGGCAATAAAGGAAACATATGTGTCGTATCTAGATGAGTACCCAGCCAACGAGAGGAGTCCGAACGGCGGTATACCTACCTCTGCATGTTTGCTACGTAAGCAGCAGTGGCAGGGTTTTTGTATGTTCAAGTGGGGGAAGGCACATAAGTGTAGTCCACTTTGACGTTTATCGCCTTTTCTCTGTGTGTTAGGTTTGCCAAGAAGCTCCCTGCATGTGCGGTGCTCTGTAGTGAGCACAACAGCTGCTTGATTGCTTGTGTGTTCGGTTTGATTTTTCCTTTTTTTTTTTTTTTTGCCTCGTTTTGTTCTCAGCAATTATACTTTTTTAAAAATTTCATGAACATGAAATGGTATTATAACTTTGGTCCAATGTTTGTAAGTATGAGAAGAAGAAGAGATAGACCCACCACTAAGTATACCGAAATGCTTAGGGCGATGAGCTGAGTCGATTTAGCCATGTCCGTCTGTACGTCTGTCTGTTTGTACGCAAACTAGTCCCTCAGTTTATGAGATATCTTGATGAAATTTTGTATGGAGCCGCCATTTTGCATGACATTAATCATTTGTCGGAATCAGCAAGATCGGATCAATACAACGCATAACTCCCATACAATCGATTGTTCCGATAAATGGGTTTTGGACTATAAATTTCCAATTAAAAAGCTAGGAAAGTTAAGTTTTGCATGTTTGGTACTTGAATTAAGAGTTTAGCTGACAAACAAACCGTCGTTCTGTAAGACTAATGGTTAACAGAACGTGCCAAACTTCTTTGCTGAAGAAGTTTAGCAGTTTCCGAAATTAAACTATAAGAAATGCTGTGGTGTTTCTCACTCCTTTCTTAATTAAATAAAATCTTTTAATATATTAAAATTTAAAAAAATAGCAATTTTCATAAAAAAGTAACTATTATTATTCTTGGCCTTAAGCTTCATTTATAGTAATGAATACTTTAAAATTTTCCCTTATCTTTATTTTGTTAACATTCCGTTCTAGTTATTTTTAAGTTTTTTGCTTTTAAATTGTTCCTCACTACACTTAATATCTTTATTTATTACTTTTTTCTTTTTCTACTATAATTAACTGCGCTTTCCTTACACATGTCTCTATTAATTTTTTTCCGTTTATTTCATTTTATTTTTCCCAATTTTTCTTTTTTTTTCTTTCTGCGAATATTCGCCAATTTTTCGAGCTTATCTTTCTGTATTCATATCTGTTTTGCTTATTTCCCTCATTCTTAGCATATTTGTATTTTTTTATTAATATTTTTATTTATATTTCCTCTAATTATCTAAATCTTTCTTTTTTATAAGCGCGCTGCTTCTGCTATTTTTATTTTTGCTTTTTCACATTTCCGTTTCAGCTTTTTACCTTAGCCGACCCTTTCTACTTTACCCTCTAAATTTGTTTGCCTTTCTTGCTCGTGGTTTTTTTTTTTTGTTTTTTTGGTGGATCGTATGTCCGTCCATTCCCTCTTTTGTTTTTATTCACACAATCAACACTTCAAAACCGGCTTGACTTCATACTTAACGCACTGCGCTCACTTGCAACAAAGCAAAAAATATTCCCTCTTTTTCAAGTACTGCATGTTCTCTGCTCTCAGCTGCATTCTTGCTTGGTTTTATTCACTTTTTGTATTTTTTTGTTGTTGTGTTTCTATTGTTAACCATAAATTTTGCCGGCTGTCAATTCCAATTGGTAATTATACGCATTTTTCTTACACATACTCTGCCCCCTTTGATTTCTTTTTCATTTTTTGCTGTTAGCTCATTTTCTCTTTTGATTTTGTGTTCTGATTTTAGGTAAGTTTTAAAGTCGTTTGTTGCAATTTGCTACATTCTCTTTGTAAATATTTTTTTTTAATGCATTGATAATGGCAGCCGATTATTGACATTTGCGCAATTAGAGATAAAAATTAATAGAAATAGGTGTTTAGCTGACAAACACACCATCGTTCTGATAGTCTAACGCGTAACAGAACGTGCCAAAATTTCTGTGATGTAGACTTCTTCAGCTTCCGGAATGGATATATAAGAAAGGCTCTGGCGTTTATCTCTAAATTTTAATTTTATATTCACATAAAAACTTTTAGTAAGTAAAAAAAAATATAAAAAAATAGAAACAATAATATATAATATTTCTAAAATGTATTTTTCTCATTTATACTCATGAATATTATATATGAGCTTTTCAAACTTATTTTACTATATCAGTCTTGCTTTAATTGCGATGTTCTTCCTTTTGCTCGGGTATTGGTTTTCTTCTTATTTTGTTTCTTATACAACTTGAAGGTTCGATTAATTTACAGCTGCGTTCTCTGATAACCATTGGGCTGCCAATTCAGACTACTTCTAAATTCTTATTTTACTTCTCCGCCTTATGATTTATCTTTTTCATAAATTTTTCGCAATTTGCAGCTTTATAATTTATCATTTATTCGTCTCAGTATTCCACTTCTGAATTGTTTTCTTCGCAATTTTTTTTCAAACGTTGCTTTTGCTGTCTACTTTTTTGTTTTCTGTAGCTATAGCTGATAAGTCTTCATTTATCATTGATTACTTTCCATAGCCGTTTCATTTATCTACATTTTTTACACGTTTCTATAACAAATACTAAAGTTATGAATCATACGCTTGTTCATTACCTACGAAAAATGAAAACCTGTTGACTATTGCACTTTTCTTATCGTTCTATGCTTGAAGCTTCATGGAAAATTTGTTTGTGTATAGTTCACGTTAATATTTGAAGTAATGTGAATAATACGATGGGGATCTTAGTAAAATATATATTAAAGTTAGCTTATTAGTACTTTTTTGGAGAATTATAGACAGGATCATATGAACGAAGTAAGAGATAAAAATTTTACTTTAAAATTTAGTATGATTAAATTATCATACTAGGAACTCAATGCTAAATGCTCACAATTTTACTTAAAAAAATAAAAAAAATATTTTAAAAAATAAAAAAAAATGTTTTTTAGATTAAAAAAAGTAAAAAAACAAATTATAATAAATAAAAAAAAAACATTTTTTTAAATAAGAAAATAAAAAAAAAATTATGATAGATAAAAAAACATTTTTTTAATTTAAAAAAAAAATAAAAAATTAACGAAACTAAAAAATTTCTTTTTTAAATAATTAAAAAAAAAAGAAAAATTTTGAAAAAAAAATTAAAAAAAAAAATTGTTATGATAATTATTCTCAACTGTTCTAGAGATCGTAAAACTTACAAAATATTTACTATTAAATTACAAAAAATTTAATAACAGAAAAGGAAATAAATTACGCCCATAAAAATTTGCCCTTATGGAAAAAATTCGTTTTTGTTTTTTTTTTTGCCGCGTAATTTGTTTACCTGCAATTTACAGCGCAAAATAGAAAATAATAAAATAATAATCACAAGTACATTTGTAGCACATTGGAAATGTTTAAAAAATTCCTTCATTTTAAATGTAAATGCGAACTATATGGAAAAGCGTGAGAAAGGGGGTGCGCGCTGCTAGAAGTCGCATCTTCTTTTAAGCGAATACGAGAATGACGGCATCCATACTTGGACGGCTGTGAGCTTTTTATGGCATTTCGCGTAGACTAAATAAATGGAAGCAATTTTTATTATCGTGGCAAATTGTATGATTGACTGACTGGCAGATGGAACGTTCAAGTGTTTATGCTTTTGTTTCTGCCTGAGTAATCAAGTGATTTGTATTTCTTCTTTTTTTTGTCGTATGAAGCTTGGGCGCGTCTTTGTGCGCTTGCTGAGGAGCTAATAAATTGATAGTTAAGTTAGTGATGTGGAAGTTGCTTTGGAATTACTGTGAAGGCGTCTATGATGAATTTGTTGTTTTATTTCTTCGTCAACTTCTTTTTACCTCTTTTTCGCTAATTTGCCATTTACAATAAATATCTTAAGCGGCGATGTCATGTTCAGGTTGAAAGTGAAATACGCTCGAAAAACGGAAGTCATGTGATGGAAATAACAGAGAACTTATAAAAATATTAGTTGCTTCGAAACTCCAACGGGAGCAGTGAGACTTTAGGTCTATACGCCATGGTTGACTGCATTTCTCGGATGAAGCAGCGTGCCACTATTCCCAATTCCTATGTGTCAGGAATAATACAGTTGAGAGTGATGTATCTTTGTTTATTCTAGATCCAATTTTCTGTAACATAAGAGTCCAGTTCATTTTGTCTTACACTTTTTGAGGCTATCTCTGCGTTAAGATTTTTGATAGCAGAATTTAACTCTGCTCCTTTTTTAAACTTTCTCGGTTTTTTTTGGTTTGTATTGCAAATATTTTTTTATTTTTTTTAGCTCAGTTCTTTTTATTTCTGTTTTGATTAGATTAGTTCACAGAGCCTTATCAGCTGACTCATACATTTCCCAATTCGCTTCGTTCATGTTGACTCAAGTGATATATGTGTAATATAAATTTTTATCAACTTTTTCAAGTGTTTTTTTTGGTTGCTATCGCAGCTATTTTTATAAATACGCAAATAAAAGCAATAAAGGTAAGAATTGAATGGGCATGAGGTCTGTTTGTTATTAATTTTAAAAACTGCTCCATGTAAAAAGAAATATATAAAAACTAAAAATTAAAACAAATAATAAACCCAAAAACAAATTTATTAAAAAATTATAGAAATAGATGAAAAAATAGCAAGACTGTAAAACTTAAAAAAATGTTAAAAATAAATTTGAATTAAGAAGTAAAAATAATATAAACAAATAGTAAAATTTAAAATTTCAAAGTTACAAAAAATTCTAAGCAAAAAAAAATTTTTTTAAAAATTCGAAAAAAATTTAAAAAAAAAAATGTTTGAAAAATTTAAAATAAAAAAAGATTAAAAAAAAATTAAAAAGTAAGAAATTGTAAATAAAATCCATAAAATAAAAAAAAAACAATTTAAAGTTAAATTAAAGCTGAAAAATTAAGAGTAAGAAAAGATTAAAAAAAAAAATTTTATAAAATCAAAAACAATCTAAAAAAATAAAAATAAAAAAAATTTTAAATTAAAGAATTTTCAAATGTGGATTTCAGCTTTTTACTTTAATAACTCGTCCACATAGAAAAATGAAGCAAAAATGAAAAAAAAATTAACAAAAAATTAAATATAAAATTAAATTATTTTTTTGTTTTTTTAATTTTTCTTCTACAATTAATAAACATTACGAATTTTAAAAATAAAAAAGTTGAAAATAAATTAACTTAAAATTTAGGCAAATAAAACCGAGGATTTTCAAAGAAAAATTAAAAATTAAATTATAATAAATAGAATTAAAAATTAAATTAAAATAAATTATACTTATTTTTAATTTTGCGCCTAGCATTAATAAATAATAAAAAAAAATTTAAATAAAAATTGAGAAAAAATAAAAATAAAAGTTAAAAATAAATAAATTTAAAATAAAATAAATTTTTATAAAAAAAAATTTAAATAAAAATTGAGAAAAATGAAAAAAAAAAGTTAAAAATAAATAAATTTAAAATTTAGTCAAATAAAACTGAAACATAACATTAAACATTTTGAGAAAAAAACACGAAAGTATGAAATTCCGGTTTTTTTAATTTTACACCTCGTCAAAGTAAAATAGAAAATTTCCCAAATCAAACTAAGAAGCCACTATTTTACCAATCACATTGTCGTGAAAAAAAAGCTTGAAATCAAGAAATGTTTCGAGTTAGCTTTTTGTCTAAGAAAAAAAAAAATTTTGGAAAAATAATTAAGAAATATATAAAGCAAAAAAGTCAAGAATTTTCAAAATCAGCCTTTTAAATATCGGTCGATTCTGAAATATTTGAAAAATATAGGAAATATATACAATGAGAACAATACAGAAATTACATTAATCGTCTTTGGTTTATTGGGTGCATAGCATGTATGTATGTACATTCCTGTTTTGTTGATAATATCGTGTATGTCCATAAAAGTAAAAAAAAAAAAAACAAATTAATAATAAAGCACGAATATCTCTACAGCTGAGATGAGGTAATGCCCTTCGTTTGATTTGCTAATTTAATAGAACTCAATTGAATGAATGATGTTTGCCTATTTCAGCAACGAGAGGGAGCTAAAAATAAATAAAGAATTGTGAGTAGTAAATAAACCAATATAAATAAAAAAATAAGTAAACAAAAATAAACAACAAAAGGAGAAATAAAATTACAAATTCTCTTTCCGGCATTAAATCAGCACAAACGAGATAAAAAGTAATTTACAGCAAATCTGTTGTAAAATATAAAATATTGTGACAAATCTAAAACAATAAAAAAATGCTGTAACGGCAGCTGGGTAACGAAGGAGCATGAAGTAAATAAAATGTATAAAATGATACATCTGTAATTGACTGTAATTTAATTAAAATTCAGTGGAAATTTGTTCAAAAAGCACTACACTCGTTTGACTAGAATGGCGATGAGTCAAATCGTGTGCCATAAACAAGTTTGAGGCGCGAATATAGATTTTCAAAAAACAGCAACAGCTCAAGTTTCAAGTTCAACAAAAAACTTTGAAAAGATATTCCATCAGGTCTCTTACACGCGGTTAGACCACAAAACTAGCTTTACGTCCGACCGAATGGGATTGACGAAGCAAGGAGTGAGACCTGCGGAAGCTAACATATCGTTCCCACCCTTTCAATTCTAAGAAATATCTGGTTGTGAATATTAATTTTTTAGAACTTTACCGTTTAAATACTGTTTTGCAAAACTATCCCCAATAACATTCGCCACCACTATTACTCAATATAAAATCAAAAATAAAATTAAAAAGCAAATTAATAATGCAAATTGTTGGATGTTTCAATCCACAAGCCATAACTCACTCGTATGTCAAATAATTATGCAGTTGCTATTCAAATTTAATTCAAAGCTTTCTTTATTTAAATAGTTTAAAAAAATTTAGCATTGGCATTGCGATTCCCTTTGGAATTTTAAAAATTCTTTTTTGCTTTCTATAGCTTTCTTTTGGTATGTTTGGCTTCAACTTTTTTCTCTGTTCAGAACTTCAAACAAAATTGCATTTCATGTGTTTCAACACAAATTTACCGTAGATACAGTGCTGTGTGAAATAATATCATTACATGTTATTGGCATAACTAGAGTATTTATTATTTTTATATTTAATTTAGTCATGTTAGCTTCAAAGTGGAGTGACTTTGCCGTACTCTTTGTTTAAACAATTTCTTATTAGTGTAAAAAAAAATAAATATAATAAAATAAAATAAAATGATATAAAATAAAATGATCTAAAATAAAATAAAATGATATAAAATAAAATGATCTAAAATAAAATAAAATGATATAAAATAAAATGATCTAAAATAAAATAAAATGATATAAAATAAAATAAAATGATATAAAATAAAATAAAATAACATAAAACAAAGTAAAATAAAAGAAAACAAAATAAACTAAAATAAAATAATATTAAAATAAAATAAAATTAAATAAAATTTAATTAAATTGAAAAAAAGGTCAAATAAAATAAAACCAAGTAAAAAAAAATATAAAATAAAATAAAATTAATTAAAAGGAACTATGGTAATGGGAAAGGAAAGAAAGGATTTGCCTATTGGCGAAACTTAAGAAAAAAATACACATTTTGTTAAAAAAAAAACAAATTTGTTTCCAATTGTTTTTAACTATGTTCTGTCTGTATTTAATTTTTTTTATTATTTATGTTTTAGTCCTTTTTTTGTTTGTTTATTAATTTGAAATTTTTTTTTTATTATTTATGTTTTAGTCCTTTATTTTATTTATTCTTTTTGTTTTATTTATTTATTTTTTGTTATTCTTTTTGTTTTATTTATTTTGTTTTATTTTTTTATTATTTTTTTTCTTTTTTATACCAACAATTTTTGTTGATTTACGGCCTGTACATTTTCAAGTATTCATGAAACGAGCTCAAGGCCAAGACTAATAATTTTTCACTTTTTGAATTTTAATTTTCATAATTTTTATTTCATTATTTTATTTTCACTTTTTTATTTTTTTTTTCTTTTTTTTTTGTATATTTTTTTTCTTGATACATTTTTTTTTTAAATACTTGTTTTTGTAAAATTTTTTTTTTTAATTTTTTTTTTTGCTTTTTTTAGATAACAAAAGTATCAATCATTAAGTTTTTCAATATTATGAAATACCTACGACTCCCACTCGTATAAATACCTCGCAACTAGCCGAATTTTAATAATAAATACAAAAATTTTCCAAAAACATAAATATCAAAAATTGTTTAGTGCTTTTATTTTGCGCAACACTACTCTTATGAATATGTATGTAAGTAACATCGTCGCTACTAGGCATACATTCTGGAATAATAACTTTTTATCAGCATCCATTCAGTGCCTGTGCGGCCGACTTGCCTGCCACATTTGTTTATGTGCTGCATTTCTGCACTTTGTACTTTTGTGGCGCTGCTTCCTCTTCTGCAACTACCGTTGGCCGCCATTATTCACATTAGCTATCTTGTTTCTTGCTCGCTCACTGGCTTCTGTTGTACCACATTTATGCGTCTTTGCTTGTAACAGGTTGTTTTTTTAGGGGTATAGAACTTCGAATTGAAATAAAACACAAGAAAATCGTTTTAAGGTCTATCAAGTTGGCTTTATTGGAAGGATAATTTTATGCCATTAATGTTTAAATATGATTTCGGGCATGTGGCCGCCGCGGCTGGCTCAAATAAAGCCAATTCTACAGGTCCAATTTTCAACCACTTTTTCGAGCATATGGGGCCGTATGTCGGCAATAACGCCACGAATGTTGGCTTCCAATTCCCCTAACGTTTCTGGTTTGTTAGTGTAGACGAGCGACTTCACATATCCCCAAAGAAAATAATCCAATGGTGTCAAATCACACGACCTTGGTGGCCAATTGACAGGCCCATTCCGCGAAATTATGCGCTCATCGAATGTTTCCTTCAATAAATCGATTGTGACGTGCGCTGTGTGGCATGTAGCGTCGTCTTGTTGGAACCACAACTCATCCACATTCATGCCTTCCAATTCGGGAACAAAATAGTCGGTTATCATGGCTCTATACCGGTCTCCATTAACGGTAGCTGCCTCTCCAGCATTATTGCGGAAAAAGTATGGCCCAATGACTCCACCAGCCCATAGAGCACACCAAACAGTCAGTTTTTGTGGATGTAATGGCGTTTCAAGGGTCTCATGTGGATTCTCTTCACTCCAAATGCGGCAATTTTGCTTGTTGACGTAGCCATTCAACCAAAAATGAGCCTCATCACTGAACAAAATTTTGCGATGAAAATCAGCATCGAAATCAATCTCATTTTCGGCCCATACACCAAAATCACGACGCATTGCATGGTCTCGCGGCTTTAATTCTTGCACAAGCTGGATCTTGTAAGGTCGCAAGCCAAGATCTTTGCGCAAAATCTTCCATAAAGTTGATGGACAAAGCTCCAATTGCTGTGCACGGTGGCGAATCGATTCATTCGGGTCCTCTTCAACACTTTGCTCTACAGCGGCAATTGTTTCTTCGGTGCGCACTGTTCGACGTCTCTGCGGATGCGTATTATCACATAGAGTAAACGTAGTGCGAAAACGATCCATGGTTAACCGAATTAATTGCTCTGATGGACGATTATGTCGACCATAAAATGGACGGAGCTCACGGTAAACTTCGCGAACTGAACCATTATTTTCGAAATAAATTTGCACGATTTGCAAGCGTTGTTCTTTTGTCAACCTGTTCATGATGAAATGGCAAACCAAACTGAACATAAATGACATTAGAGTTGCCAGATTTGACCACAAAATGCCAGTTTTATCTCTATTCGAAAAACAAACCTGTAAAAAAAACACCCTTTACTTCTGGAGTTTCGTTTTGCCTTCTCGAGTTCATTCATGCGTTCATTCACAGTGACTTGAGTTACGGCATATGTTATGCTATGATGTGCAGAAAATATCTGTTTTTCTTAAAAAAAATAAAAGAAAAAAATTTAAGGAAAAATAAAAATAGCTTATCTTATTTGCTTGTCGAAGTCTCAGCGACTTTAGAGGCTTTGTTGTTTGCCTTACATGCTGTGTTTGAATTTTCAGTCAACTCAAACCTGTCGATCTAACTGTTTATCTATTGTAGGTAGTTACAAAATATATTTACATACATAAGTCAATAATTATGTCTATTTGTTTGTTTATTTATGAATTTCCATTAAAAGTGCATTCACATCATATTTATTTTACAATTCACTTCCCATTCACATTCGATAATCTTCGCGCTCGTAGCTTGCCACTGAAGTTTTGGTGTCGATAACTTGACACATCATAACTGTCAATCATTATTGCAAACAAATTCTTTTCATAAATTTTTTATTTTTTCGTTTTCCTCACATTTACTATCGCTGCTTTAATATATGCATATCCGTTAATTTGTTCATTGCCTGTCTGTCATTGACTATCGTTTTATCGATCGGTATGCTTGATAGTTTCAGGCTGAGTGCTTGGTTGTGATAAATATAATAATTGAATGGCAGACAGCTGTTGTTATATGGGCACTGGATGTTTCGAATCTAAGTCACTTCTCGTTACTACTGTCAGTTTCGATTGAAATGTTTGTCTCAAGCATGGTCATAAGCTTGAACCATATGGAACCGATTTTGAGAACACTCACTTACCGTACATAGGCATTTCTGTCGCATTCATGACTATACACAAATGAGCCAAGAATACTATTTTTTTTTTTTTTCTAAAGAAAACTTTCTGTATTTTTTTAGCAATTTTTTATTTTAATTATTTTAATTTTTACTTGGAGAAAAATAAAATTTTTATAGATAACTATCAAAGCTTTTCTTATAGATCTATTTCGGAAGCTGCTAGACTTCTTCATCAAAGAAATTTTTCACGTTCTGTTAACTATTAGGCTATCAGAACGATGGATTTTTTCTCAGTTAAACTTTTATCTATTAATTTTTACCACCTCATTGCACAAGTATCGACCTCTGTCGGCATTTTAATTTTTACTAGTTCTTGTTTTTATATGTTTCTTTCGTTTATTATGTATACTAACAATTGCGCTGACTTTACATATTTCTTTTCATTGATTAATGTTATTGTAATTTCCCCGATTCTTAAGCCAACACGTCATTCAAAGTCCTGTCAAAAACTGTTCAGAAAAGACGGCTTTTAGATTAAACTTTGAAAATTATGAATATTATAAAATTTTCTTGGGTAAAAATTTCTTAAATTTGTTCGAAAGGTTCGAATTCTGTGACAGGTAACATCAAACATCAATAAAAGGTGTTTGAAAAGTGTCGCCTCGGCAGCAGGGTTGCCAGTATTTATTTTTAAAACATATCGCCAGATTCTCCCTTAAAAGTCGCCAAAATCGCCAAATTTTACTTAGATGTCGCCAACAAAATTTCCATCTAAACGAAACCTATAGAACTTACCCACCTCTGCATTATTTTAGTTTTATTTCATAAGACAAGTATTTATTTTTCACATTAATCTCATTTGATGTCATACTTAAAATTTTTAATCCTCGTTTTTGATGGTTGGGTTTTTTACAGAATGTATTTCTTTCATAAAAAAAAGGCGTCTACGTAGCAAAATATTAGGCATTTCGATTTGCAATTTATTCCTCGATTTAGTTTTGATGCATTTAATCCAAGAATGTTCTTTCAACGTGGGCATGACTGCTGAAAACCCAAAATTTGTAAAACATACAATGAAAACTCCTTAAATATCGGCCAAAAATCGTAGCTGCTCTGATAGCTAGTTAACCCATTCTGTTTGTTATTCCAGTTAACTGCCAGTCATTTATTCAACTGATTTTCAATTCTACTCAAAGATTTTTCATCGCTCATATTTAATTCCAGAAATGGTAAATCTTTGGATTCAGGTCGATTTTGATTTAAACAAATATTTGGATAAAATATCTGAATTTTCTTAAAATTTTTTTTTTTTGTTAATTTAAAAAAAAATATTTTTTTTGTATCAATTTCTTTGCAAAGGATTTTAATATATTCAAAAGCTTTCCTCTCAATGACAGTTTCATCACCTATGGAAATCTTGAGCGCTGAACTTTTATATTTATAATAAAAGTATGCCAAAATTTACTGCCGCAGGAAAACAGTACACTAAGCGCCGTTTACTCCACGTGTGATTAGCAAAAATTCGCTGAATATCTTTGTAACTTTCGCCATCGCCAATTTTCATAATTTGTTAGCCAAAGTTTGTAAAAAGTCGCCAATACTGGCAAGCCTGCTCGACAGTAGTTTGAAAAACTCTCAGCTCTTCGTCCTAATGTTTTCGTTATATTTCTAAGTGGGTCCATTTCGTCTTCTCTTACCCACAAACATCGATCCAAAGTTATTATGCCACCAAAAACTTCTCGGGCGACGCCGGGTCGCAAAAGAACAGACCTATTGATACAGTACGTCTCAATCTCACGCGAGCTAGCAAACGCTCTCAACAGTTACGCTAGCATACGTTTCACTTACACGTCGGGCGGTGGGCAAATTTTGTTTGCGAACGGTTTTTTGTGCCAACTTCTCAAATTTATTGCGTTACTAATTTTTTTTTTTGTTGCTAATTTTCCAAACGCAGCCAGTTTTGCTTTTGTTTCAAATTTCTTTAAATACAGTTAAACTAATGACTTTTAAATGCTTTTTGTAATTTGAATTATTTACGGAAATGTTACAAATGTGTTTGAACGCTATAATCTAAATATTTTTCGTGTGACCCACAAAAAGAAAGACTAATGAACTTCAATTTATTTAGTTCAGTTTTTATTCACACGATTATTTATTTTTTCTATTCGAGCTGTTTATGTAATTAAGTAAAAGTTTAGCTTTGTTTGACCGACATTATTTGTTTTGCTAGAAAAGTTAATTGATTATTGTTTATTTATTTTTCAACTTTTTTTTTTATTATTTACTTTATTTTTGTTTGTATATTTGTGCATATTTTCTAAAGCAATTTCCGCCTTGCAACAAATCGTTTAGTCGATTACGAGGTGAGCTACATTGTTGTAAATTTATGTAATTGAATTACAACATTATTTGCTACGCAATTATCAGTGATTAGTAATTGGCAATGTATTTTATTTGAATTGAAGAGTAAATTACAAATTGCGAAAAATATTATTTTTCGTACTCTATTCAATCAAAAAAATAATAAAAAATAATTAATTAAAATAATTAACTAAAAATGATTATTAAAAAATAAAAACAATAATAATTTTCATAAAAATTCAAAAAGTGAAAAATTATTATTCTTGGCCTTGAGCTCGTTTCATAAATACTTGAAAAATATTAAAAATAAAGTATTATATTACTGGATTCATATTTAGCGCATCAGAGGACTCTACTCATAAGTGATCGTCCTTAAATGAGTGAATTGCACTCTTAAACGAAGTTCTATGTAAAAAGCATATTAATGATTTGTCGGAACCAGCAAGATCGGAACAATAGATAGCCCCCAAACAATCGATTTTTCCGATAAATGGGTTTCTCCTCCTCTCCTGGGCGATAACTCCTGTAATTAAGTAACTGGGAACGTAAAATTTTGCAAGTTTTGCACTTATTCCACATACAATGCGTCCAGTGAAAATCATTAAGCTTGGACCAACACAGCTTATAGTCCACCATAAATTCGATTGTTCCGATAAAAGGGGTTCCTTCAATGAAACGCTCTCTCAGACTCTTTAATACTGCAGGCTTTGCTATTCATTGCTTTTAAATTAATGTACATAAAAGCACCCTTTGACTCACCAAAAATAGAATTCGTACAGTTTGTATGCTCCCTAGCATCGTAAAGTAGTTTCCTCGCGTTTCGCCTATAAATTTGTGCTGAAAATTTATGTTCAATAAAGTTGTACTCACCAACATCTGTTGTGTGCATAATGCACCATATACACGTACAACTTTATGGGAGTCTGATGTATCGTATTGTATGCTACCATCTACATCTTGCTTGCTTTATCTGAAAGTAGTACGAATAGTGCACTCGCTTAATAGTAAGTATTTTCTATGCACTTTGCTATCGTCGCTATCGAAATGTTTGAAAACTATAAAATGTATTGCTAGTTTTGTAGTATTTTTCTTGTTGTTGCTGTTTCTACCGCCACTGCATTTCTATATAAATTTGTTCTTGCATTTTATCCCCTTTTCTTCTTTTTCTTTTATGCCTTGTTGTGCATTTTTCCCACGTATCACAAGAAGCTATTTCGTGCCAAAGAGCTTACAATAATTTTAACCCAAATAATAATGTTTTGCTCTTCACTTTACGGTCGAAGTATGAATAAAATAGTTTATCGATTTATCGAAAGTCGATAAATTCAATTAAGCTAAAGTTCTGGTAAAAGCCATAAAGTTTAGGTCCTTTTACTTTTTATAATCACCGCTGTTTTTTAAGCATTTTTGTAAATACTTTGAAAATTTGTATCAGAGAATGTATATATGAAATCAATTGATCCACTCCTGGGTCTTTCCATGTCAAATCGTCACATAGTTGCCATCGACTAATTATTATAAAATTTTTAATATTATTTTTTTTCAAAGTTATGCAAGCGCAAAATTTCACTTTTACCTGTCTGTAAAATTTTTTTTTTCATTATTTCGGAAACTACTGTAGTTGAAAAAATTAACTTTGGCACTTTCAAAAAAGGTACTTAGAGTTAAAAAAAAAACATATTTAAAAATGTTTAAAAAAAAATTTTTTTTTAACTTTTTAAACCCGAAAAAATAAAAGTTCGCCATTAAATTTTGGACGAAAATTTGTTTGTACTATCCTCGGATATATCTAAAGATATCTTGAAATGAGCAGAAGGGTGGTTTTTGTTTTATTTCAAAAATATGAATTTTTTTCAAGCGTTTTTTTTTTTAATTTTTTAAACTTTCTAGTTGAGTTCAATAAGTAAACACAAAATTACTAAATTTTATGACTGCAAATTTGCAGGATTTAAAAAAAAATTAGAAACATTTTTTTTGTTTTCACATTCCACTAGCACAAAAAAAAATTGTCAGTGCCCAAAATTAAGTAATTTTGTGTTAAACTAATTAGACTCGACTAGGAAAATAAAAAATTTTTTTCCAAAAATTTCAAAATTTATATATTTTTTATTTTTTTTTTATTATTTTTAAATTGAGTAATTTTTTGTTTAGCTCATTAAACTCGACTAAGAAAATAAAAAATTTTTGGCAAAAATTTTCAAAATTTATATTTTGTTTTATTTTTTTTTTATCTTTTTTATAATTTTTTTTATCTTTTTTATAATTTTTTTAAATCTTTTTTATAATTTTTTTTTATTTTTTTTTTACTCATTTTTTATTGTTTTTAAATTGAGTAATTTTTTGTAACTCATTGAGCTCGACTAGGAAAATAAACAAATGTTTGCCAAAAATTTAAAAATTTATACATATATGTATTTGAAAAAAATTTTTTTTACTATTTTTAAATTTTTTCATTATTATATTTTTTATTACGTTTTTTTTTAGCTACAGTCGTTTCCGAAATTTTGAAAAAATAAACTACAAAACAGGAAAAAAGTAAAATTTTGAATTTTTATAGCTTTTGACTAAAAATTTTTAAAATTCGTTTTATAATATGTAGAAGGAATCTCCTCACCAAAATTAATTTTTTATTATTTTTAAATTGAGTAATTTTTTGTTTAACTCATTAAACTCGATTAAGAAACTAAAAAAATTGTTGCCAAAAATTTAAAAAATTGTATTTTTTTACCATTTTTTTTTTTTATCTTTTTTATAATTTTTTTATCTTTTTTATAATTTTTTTTTATTTTTTTACTCATTTTTTATTATTTTTAATTTGAGTAATTTTTTTTAACTCATTGAGCTCGACTAGGAAAATAAACAAGTTTTTGACAAAAATATATTATATATTTAAAATTTTTTTTTTTACTATTTTTAAATTTTTTTAACTTTTGATTATTTTTTTATTATTAATATTATTTTTTATAACTTTTTTTTTAGCTACACTCGTTTCCGAAATTTTGAAAAAATAAACTACGAAACAGGAAAAAAGTGAAATTTTGAATTTTTATAGCTTTTGACTAAACATTTTTAAAATTCGTTTTATAATAAACGGAGTCTCCTCACCAAAATTCATACAAATCGAAATAGGTCGGTTCCAACTATATGAAAATTTGACATGGAAAGACCCCTGTATTATTCCTTGTCAAATTTGGTTTTGTAACAAACCGGTTTCGGCGTTCCGCCATCCTCAGTGTTACTTGAGAAAACATCTAGCTGTGTGAAGGCTATCTCCAAACAGGAGCCATGATAATGATAAATACTAAAGTCGGATATATCTCACTTGACGTCTTACTCTGATTTAATTTGGTACCACTGAGTCAACTTCATTGAAAATTCATCAATATCGTAGCGAAAACTTACGGTTAAGTTTGCAGATTTCTCTGCGATTTCTTTCAAAAACTAAGTACACTGATTTTATTCAAATGAATCTCTCAAAAGCAATAAAAGGGTTCCAGATCGCGCCATTTTAAAGTTCTTTAGAAAACGCTTTTCCGGCCCATTTTATTTGTGGCTCAAAGTTAATTACCCCACGTGATCGTTTTCTCGCAGCTTCTCTGTGAGTTCACTTAAATACCTGATATATGCAAGCAAACCGCAAACCTTCCCGATCCGACTTTAAAAAAGGCTTACCTCAAGAACCCCTATACCACGCTATAAAAATTAGTTTTTAAGTCACCTTGTACTTGCATGACCTTTAAAATTTGTGAACGAATAAAAAAAACGAAAATTTAGCATTATAAGAAAATTTAAAGTAAAGTAGCAATTTTATAAAAAAAAAAAATTGCAAAAAATAAAAAGAAAAATTGGCGCTACCGCTGTTCCTAAGCAACTGACCGTGAAGAGTTTGAAGGCACGTTCAACATATGCGAACTTCAATATATCCATATAAACATAACACTTATGCATTCAACTCCATTCAAGTCTTATCTTGTATCTCGTGCGCTTTAACAGTTATTTTTATAGTGCTTAGTAACATGAAATTTATTAAGTTCGTTGATTACTTATAAACTTACATGGCTTAAAAGCTACTTAAGTATGCATGCGCTTGAACATATGTAAGACTTTACTTAGTAGGTAATTTCTTAATTACTGTTAGTCGGTTTCGCTGCAAACGCCGCTAACACTGGCCTGGTGTTGCCTTGTTCGGGGTTTTTTCTTTCTTCTTTACTTAGATTGGTGGGTGTGCCACGATCTTAACAATTTTGATTGTTTTACATGTATGCGAAGTCATGGTTTATATTGGTGGGGGGTAACAAGCTTCACCCTGTGTTGCTGTTGTTCATAATTGACTTTACAACTTAATTGCCATGTAAAGTTGTCTGCGGGATATGACAGTTAACGGTAGTTGCTGTTAGCAGCAGGTTATTTGGGTTGCACTGTTGGATGGATGAGACGGTAGCAGCGAAAAACAAAACTTGTTGAATCTTTTATTGAGTTAGGCTTGTTTAACAAAGATCGTAAACTGTTATTTACACCTATTAAATTTTCTAAGCACCCTGTGGTTGCTAAAGTAAACTTTCTGAGGGTTTCAGTGTAATTTCGAACAACAATTGCTAGACGTGTGGTGTTATCGGAGTCTAAAGGCTTAATTCTTATCTTCTACTAACTAAATTTCAGGCGTAAAGTATCATAAAGTAGGCACAATAGCTTGAAAATATATAGTCTTGAGTACAGGGTTGCATTTACATAATTTCAGTAGCAGCGCTAAAGCGTGTGCCGAGCGTTATCGTTGAGACGACGCTAGAAAATAAAAGGAACACATTCTCTGAATAAAAATTGAACAAAAAATTAAGCGCATAATAAAAAAAAGTAAGCTATAGAATCACCCTGTGATTTCTAGCATGTACGCTATAACAATTCCTTTAGCATTTACAATCCATATTATGAGACACGCGTAGCGTCATCCGGTATTAAAAAATACCCTGCCGTCTAAAAGTAACTTAAAATCAACACAACATCAAAAAATTGAGTGTTATAAAATTTTTTTTCGCATATGCCTTCAAATTTCTAAGCACCTTGTGGTTGCTAAAGTAAACTTTTTAAGGGATTACGAAATTTCGAGCAATTGTTAGACGTGTGGCGTTATTGAAGTCTTTGAGCGCTAAATTAAATTTCAACTGTTGAGTATCAGAAAGTAGTTACAAAACATAAAAAGTTATAGTTTTAGGTACAGGGTTGCATTTGCATATTTTCAGTAGCAGCGCTTAGGCGTGCGTCGCGCGTAATTGTTGAAACTAGAAAAGAAGGAGAATATATTCTCTGACTCAAAGCTCAACATAAAATTTAGAGCATAACAAAACAAAAATTTTATGATAGAATCACCCTGTGATTTCTAGCGTACACGCTATAACGCTTCCTTTGGCATTTACAATCCATATTATGTGACGCTCGCATAGTCAACCGGTAATCAAAACACCCTACAGCCTAAAAGTATCTAAATTTCAACATAATATCAACAAATTTACGCTACAAAATTGTTTTAACTTGAATTCCAGGGTTGCATTTGCCATTAGTATAAAATCAACATAATTTCAAAAACATCACACGCCCCATCCGGCGTGTAAATGCTGCATCATGCTTTCAATTAGGGAGCATAAAAGTCATGCTTCTACAAATCAAAGCTTGCTTAGGCATAATTTCTGACTTAAACTTGCTTACGCTTTAATTCTTTTGCAACACTTCTTCAATTTCGAAACGCTGACTTTAACTGCGCATTTCCTTTTGTGTCATAAACAATCAAATAGTATTTTTTTTTAAATTTTGCTATGCAGCGTTTGACGCTCTAATTGAACAGCATGCTCAAGTCAAGATCACTTGCGACGTACTTATTTATGCAAGTGTCAAAGATCATTAAACTGACGAGTGTTGTCATTGTCACCCTGTGTCTAGAAATGCAAAGTCGTTTACACTTACTGTACATTTGCTACTGTATATTGTGAAGTTGTTACTTAAGACAGTTCAGTAGCCAAATAATGCAAGGTTATATTTACACTTAAGACGAGCTTACTGAGCTGAGCGCAAGCTCTCTGGCACAGAAGGGCACACCTAACTCAAGCTGCTGCCTAAGTGATACTTAAGCGCGTTTTAATGCAATTTAACAGACAGTGATAGTGGAGTGTGCAAAAAAAAATTATTTTAAGAGCAATGAGCGTCTAGAGCTGCTGGGTCTATTGTCATCACAGTCAAATAGAGAGGACAGTTATTTGCTTTCGCTGTCACGTTTGAATTGTTTGAATTTATTTTTGCAACCAGCGCCCAGCTGTCATGTTTTGTGTCAAGCGCACAAGTGTCAATTATTGTTAGGCAAGCATTATTTGCTTGAACAGTCAAAGTATTTGCGCGACAAATGTCAACGGCACGACGACCTTGATATATAATTCGTGTGCATATGAAGTTAACTAGCGCACAATTGTTATTTTCGAGCTTCTGAAGCATAATTAGTTGCTCAGTAGCATACTTGTTTTTGCATGCATTGTACTTATAAACAATTTTTTATTTAAAATTTTTTTTTTTTTTGAACTGAATTGCATACTAACTAATCCGGTTTTCATTTCTACTTTTCTTCTTTCTTTACAGCCAAATGAATCTGGTTTCGTGCTACTCGGTGATCTCTCATTAGAAACTTCAACCGATTCGGATTATGATGATTTCTCTATGTGCCCACCATCTCCCTGCGATGTTGAATTTGAAAATGCTAATATTGTGATCGATGGAAAGTCAAGCATTCGACAGAAACCCAAAGAAGCAGCGGTAAGTAGCATACACGCAAAAGTATTGGCCAACAACAAGAAGAAGCAGCAGCATTAGAGCACAATTCATTTATCATTATTAACCGTTGTATGACATATGTGGTTAAAAACAACAAAGTCATCGAGTGAAGTGTGTTGCGGAAAGCCTGAAGTATAGAAATTTTTAATCGGCTGTGGTATCTTGCCACTAGACTATATGGGAATTACTTTTTTTTTTTTTTTGTGTGCTAAAATGTCATTAATCTTTGCCATTGGCAACTGCAAGTTAATAGTTTTTAATTTATGATTGTATAGTTTTTTATTGGTGCAAATTTATTGTTATTACTGTGACGATTTGTTAAAGTTTTAGGGTTTTCTGAGAATTCTAGCTTTATGTGTGTGCTTTTCATTTGAATGTTGATTAGATTAGGATGGGCCTTTTTGCTAGTAACTTGTAGGGAGCTAGGTGCTAAGAAAAGGTTTCAAGCAAACATCGTATAACTTTTATCTGGCACAGGAAAATTAGCAGATAATGAAAGTGTGATCGTTTGAACACATTCTTTGTCAAGACTGCAGACAGAGTGACTCACATTTTTTGAACACTGGGTAGTTTGTCGGTCTCAAACGAAGTTCATATTTCGTGCCTTTTCAGCCCAAGCAGGCAATCTAGTTGTTCAATAGAAAATCACTGCGTTGTTATTTGAAAAACACTTGCTGTAGGCTAAGCGGAGTGCTGCTGATGTAGACTCCTTTGAAGTCGTTTGGATCTGGAACGTTCCGGTAGCAGCCTCTTCTATTAAAATCTCGGCTGTCGGTCAGCTACGAGTATTTGTTCACCCCGTCTCTTTGGTTGCGATTTTTAGTTTTACGGCCGGCCTACTTCCATCATCAGCGTTTAGTGGCGCCAGCGATTTTGGCAGTTGTGTATCACGCCATCAAACCTTTTTAGCGATAACTGCCAACAAGGTAGGCCAAGTTATTCGCCACCTGTTTTTTCCATCTCAGTCGAGGCGTGTCCCTTACTTTGCTGCTAAATTCTGGTGGGGATAAGAAAACCTTGGGGACTGGAGCTTCTTTGTTTATTCGCATAACATGACGCAGTCCGAAGAGCCTTTAGGTTCACATCTGCAACTCGTCGTTAAATTTACTTCGATACTCACCTTTTTCACCGGGGGAGAGACCAACAACCTCCGGGAAAATATTCTCTTGACTACGCCAAAGGCCATCCAATCTCCTTTCGATACAGTCCATGATTCCGAACCGTACATTAGACAGGTATGAGGAGGGAATTAAAGGGCGACATTTTTATAGAGCTTGATCTTTGTTATGCTACAGAGATCTTTACTTCTCAGTTGCCTACTCAGTGTAAGGAAGCAGCTGTTGACGAAAGTGATTCTCCGTTGAATTTCTCGTCTGGCATACGTAGTGGTTGGTGTTGGTGTTTACTGCTGGCAATGATAAATGGCGCCAGATGGCGGTGCTTAAGCAATGCTAAGGTCAATGAACAGAAATAGAAACCCCCTGCGGGTTAGGGGTTTAGAATATGCCCGAGGTAGGCATACCGGTCGTAAGAGGCGACTAATATGCACAAAGGTAATGACGTGCAACTCGATGGCTGATCTACGGATATGATGCCTCTCACCTCTCATTACCCATCTCTCCTTCCTTACGGAAGGAGGGGTGACATGACCTAGAAGGTTCCACTGGTCATAAATCGCTACCACGACAGTCGGGCAGTACCGCAAGGGAGTACCGGAGCGTACCGGGTTCAAATCCGGCCAAGGACTGTTAATTCGACAACACTCTCCAAAACCTTCGGGGAGTGTTTTTGTCGTTACTACAACAACAACAACAATAGAAATAGAAGTATAGCTGACAAACAACCCAACGTTCTGATAGCCTAATGGTTAACAGAACGTGCCAAAATATCGCTGATGAAGAAGTCTAGCAGCTTCCGAAATGGATATTTTCTATTGTAATAAAAACTTGTACAAATTAAATAAAAAAATAATTGTTAAAAATTAAAAAAAAGGACACAATCATAATTTAAAGTTATAGTCATTTATACTTATACAAATTTTTTTTTTTCAAAATCGAAAATGGTAAAAAAATTTTTTTTTTTGTCTGTTTGTACGCATACTAGTGCCTCAGTTTTTGAGTTAGCTTGATGAAATTTAATATGGAGCCGCCATTTTGGCATTTTGTCGGAATCAGCAAGATCGGAGCAATACAACACATAGCTCCCATACAATCGATAGTTTCGATAAATGGGTTTTGGGCTATAAATTTTCCAATTAAAAAGCTAGGAACGTAAAACTTTGCAGGTTTGGTACTTATTATATATGTAATGTGTGTAGTGAAAATCAGCCAGATCGGAGCTACATAACATATAGCTCCCATACAATTGATAGTTTCGATAAATGGGTTTTGGGCTATATATTTTCCAATTAAAAAGCTAGGAACGTAAAACTTTGCAGGTTTGGTAGTTATTATATATGTAATGTGTGTAGTGAAAATCAGCCAGATCTCACGAACATAACATATAGCTCCCATACAATCGATAGTTTCGATAAATGGGTTTTGATTTTAGAACTCACTAATAAATACATTTTTTTGTTTGTTGGAACTGCAGCATTGTACAAATATTTATTTTAAAATCGATTGAGACAACTGAAAATATTGATTAAAATATTTTTTATTTTTTTTTTGAATTTTCTAATTTTTATAGTAAAAATTCTAACCCATGCTAAGCGAAAGTTAAAATTCTCCAACTCACAGTAATCCTCATCCCAGCAATCGTTCATTATCAAATCATTTTGCATGCCCTCATTTTTGAGTTGCACATAATAAAAACAGCTGCGGGCGCGCTTTAATCTCATCTTGTGTTGTCATGGGGTGCATAGAGTGCAATAACGGAAATGACACTTTAACGCCTACATCATATTTATGTTCAACATATTAGAATCAGAGCTGCTGTTTTCGTGCTGAGGCGCATTAAAAGAAACAATCTACTATATACGTACTATACAAATATTTATGACAGAGTAGTGTAGCGCTCCACGCTTTTGTTTTCATTCGAGCGTTTATTTTTGTAAGCTACCGAATTTAAAATTAGTTTAACAGAAGTGAAGGGGGAAAGGGCGCAAAAGGCAAAGATTGCGCTTGAATTCAATTCATTTTCATGCTCAGCCAGTCAGTTTGTCTTTTAATTGTTATGCGCGCGGAATTTGTGAAATTTGACTACTCAAAAAAAAAAAAAAACAAAAAAAAAAAATTCTTTATTTTGCGCATGTCATTACTTTTTGAAGCAAGAAAACTGAAATAAGCGTTTGATTTCAGACCGATAAAAAACTTAATTTGAATTATTTGTCAAAAAAAATGCTCTCGAGTATGTGAAGTTATTTGCGCCCTGTTTTTTGTTGTATCACTGAAAGCGTGCGTCAGCATTATTTTGCTAATTTGCCTACAAAATTGGCACGTTAGATATATTTCACTTTTTTGTAAAAATGTCGTTTACCTGCCATTTTGGTGACAGTAAATTTGGAATGTGAGCGAAACTAAAAGCAAAAGTGAATTAGGGGAGATATGTAAATGAGCAGTAACGGATACATGGTATTGACAGCTATTTATTAGGATTTTTTGAAATAAGAAAGGCGCGTCCACAAATTTTTATCTATTATATGATATACTGAGTCCGATGTTAATCACTGTATTTCTGCAACCCGTTGAAACATGGAAGTTATTCTCATCGCTTATTGCAGCACTCATTAGCACCTTTCGTTTGCTGCCCATATTGTACCAACACATTTTGGGTCACCCTAATCTACATATTGGTCGATAACTCCAAAAACAGTTGAGTTATCGAAATAAGCGTTATCTTAAACTTTAAGTTAGGCATCTGGTAATGCAACCGTGAAAGTTACATTCAATTCTATTCAGCAGTTTTTGAGTGATGCGCGACCAAACATACAGACAGACAGACAAAAATTCTAAAAATTATGCTATAGGATGCTATTGTCCTAATAATGATCTCTCCAATCAATTTTTCTTAAATATCTGCAATGTACAGCCATAGACCTCTTACAATTTTATTATATGTAGAGATTTTGCTCAAAATTTTATTGTAAACTTATCAAAATATTATTCCGGCAGTGGCTGAAACAAAAGCCTTCAAAAGTTACTGATCTGCGTGAAAGGTGTTATAGATAATGTAGAACTAGGTTATCCGAAGCTAATGATAATCACGACTTATTAAATTTTTTTTGAAAGTCATTATAAACAGCATGCAACTGACCATTAGCCTTGTCAATGCTAAACTTATTCTCTTCTCCTTGATTTTGATTAGTAATTAGTGATCAATTAATTACTTAGATAGCTTTTTTAATTGGTAATGATTATTTTTATTGTTTTTCAAGAGAAGGCAGTTATTAATTGATTACGATTAGAAAGAATACAAAAAAAAAATCTAGTTTGGATTACTTTTGAGTAAGTTTTTTTTTTTTTAATTTAATTTTTAATTTTTTCCTTTAATTGATTTAATTTTTTTTGTTTTATTTAAAAAAAATTTTTTTTTTTCTTGATTACGATTAGAAAGAATAAAAAAAAATAAAAAAATTTGATTTGATTACTTTTGAGTATTTTTTTTTTAATTTATTTCAAAATTTTTTTTTACTTAATTTAAAAATTTTTTTTCTAATTTTATTTAAAAAAAATTTTTTTTTTCAATTTTAATTTTTTTATTTATTTATTTTTTTTTTTTCAGTATTGTTGCAGAAGCATATGAGTGATGTGTATATTTATTTGAAAAAATTTTAAAAAATTATAATTTTTTTGATTATTTGTTTAATTAATTGGAAAATAATCATTAAAAATTAGCAGTAATGGCAATCAATCATCAAATGGATTTTCAAGAAAATAATTAAACAAATGGTTAATTATTACGATTAGTAATCATTATTTAACAGGTTTGTTTGGAACCAACAAAAATCAAGTATACCCTATGACTCACCCTCCACTTTCCTTTCCTGTAACCAGTAACGTTTGCCTGTAAACTACTTCGACTAGCTAGAAAGAGTTCAGAATGAGTTGCACAGGAGCATGCGACTAATGACTGTTTTGATCTCTTGATATGGACGGAACTGTTTCCTTTAGTTTGTGCATGTCATGTTCACTTTCTACCCCTAAAAGTATGCTACACAAATTAAAGTTGTTTTATCTCAAATAGGTTCTTAGCGCAATCAAAGCTCATTCTAGAAGAAAATATTTGATCGCGGGCCCTCTCTTAGATATAAGTCTCATGTTTCTGAGGAATGCGTTTGAAAGAATTTAATCTCAAATCTACATCATATCATGCTGTCAATGCTCCACGTGTATACCAGACACTTATTCAGCTGGACATCATTTCTCAATTGTCTTCTTAGTTCAAAAAAGTGAGTATAAGCATTACAAATAAACGACAAGATAGGAAGACGCGTGGTCTAAACCCTAGCTTAAGCCCTAGAGGCAAGAAGAGCCTCTTTTCAAAAGTATTCGGTAGCCATAAGACTCCGATATTGGGGGTAACCTGATTGGTACGGCTCATGATCCCATTATTGCTATGCTCTACGCCTTAGTTGCAAAGGGGAGAGGAAGAACTGAAATGAATCGTGCTAGATCTGGGACACTGACTAGCAAAACAGTAGCGTTCTACTGGCATCAGGCGAAGAATTTTACCTCAAGATTCCCTAAGCCTTGTAAGCATTACCTGAATTCCAGAAAGATCTTTGAAGGTCAAATACTTTGGTTCTATGGTTGAGCCATCAGGTTAGGTAGTACTCTTTGTGGTTGAGCCATAACTTGCTCAATCAATCAATCATCTTAGCTGGTCTATCGAAATTCAGATTCCCTGTGGAGCCTGGATTGTCTATCTACTCATTCCTACAGTTAAAGAAGAACTCCGTGCCTTGCCTCTTGGTCGTTGCAGGCGTTGTAGGCTTCACCTCGTTTTTAGCTATATCATCTACACATCTAACACTCGTGGTCAAGTCTAGAACGCATGCAAACCCTAATCGCAGACTGCAAAATCGCTCACTCTTGCGTCCCTTGTTTCCTACTTGTATAGAAGATCCGCTCGCTTTCACAAGAATGGTAGAAGTGCTTCGAATTTGCAGCTATTTTTCCTTTAGGCAGGATTCAGGTGGTAGGCGTTTTTTGCCAACTTAGGTTTACTATATAGTCGGCTGAGTAGAAGATCACCATATTTCAAAATATTTTTGAAGAACGCCCTATTTCAGAATTTGGTTACAGAAAGCCCTGTCTCAGCTAAAAGTGTATTGGGATTTTTTAAAATCATTCTGAGATAGAGCGTTATTGAGACAAATTCTAAAATAGGGGTTTGTATTAGAACAGCCTCGAGTTCACGATAGCGTGATACAACTTTTTATATCTCTCCAGTGAAATCTATGAAAGGCGAAAGTCTCAAGTTCATTTTACCAATTTTAATATGGCGCCACAGCGATGGAATGCTGGGGTTTTACGCGGTAAAGAGGACCCACTGAACCAAATCTGTGGTGGGATGATAGTTGAGTGGTACCAATATCGGGCTGCTGGTCTCGCTGCAAGTCCATTTATAGGCGTGCTCATGCTCATGAATGCTTTAAGCTCCGACTGTGCTCATGTTTGGAAAAATTGTTGCTTTCTTATTTTCTCTAAAGCTTTTTAGTATTTACCAAGTATCCAGCTTAGTATCGAAGTTCGAAAGAGACATGCCTATCAAATAACTCTTCGCTTCAATTGCTTAATTGCCCGGTTATGTAAGTTATTCACTCAGCTACTTCGCCAGCTCTTTGCTCCACAAAACCATTTAATCAATTTTCGATTGTTACACATTTTCAAAACAATTTCTTAATTAAATTGCCATTGTGTTGCTAGAGTTTGAAAGTGGATTGCATTTATTATTCATAAAATCCACAATGCAATTCCACTTATTGAGTATTACATTGTGACCGACTAATTCGTTCAACGACACTTCCAACTTGATTGCATTCCAACTGGCTACTTGTACCATGTTCGCTTGCACCCAATTGTCGCCTTTCGACTGGCTATTACGCATTGGCAATTTTTAAATATCGTATAGAATTATATAAATGAAAGGTACAATAATTGTAAAATTGCCAAGCACGTCGCTGAAACTGGAATGATGTAAGAGTGATTTGGTATGATGAAGATGTACCGAAGCGACGTTACTTGCATAATAATGAACTTTAAGGTTGTTGCAGAGCTCTAACTCATCTGAAAGGCAAAGCAAAATAAAAATCGCCTTTGCAATCAAATTAACTTATTGTAAGGAACTGATTGGATGGACGTTTTTATGAAATCTTCGTCTCGTCAGAGCGAGCGAAATTTGATCTTCTCAAGAATAGACATAGTTTGACTCGAACTCACTGCCTTTCAAGAGATTTGAGAGACACATGCACTTAAGTATCACTGTTGTGAGGTCAAAAGCTTCCCCCTATAAGGTCGTAGTAAGTGCAAAGGAGTGTACACAATCGTCGATTTTCTCTGACCAAACAGTCAGCTAGACATTTAGTAAGACTGAAGTATTTTCTAAAATAAAATAGAGACGCTCCAGAAAAGAGAGCAAGTCTCTTCCATTATCGTCCTTGCAGGATTACTAGGTCTCATCCTTCTCTCTTTTATCAGACAATGCCGCTAAGGAGGTGTTTTAAGGCTTACATACATCAGTGTGGGTGGAACAAAAATATTTTTTTTCGCTAGCATGGGAGTAAATTTTTTTACTTTATGAAACAATTTTTTTTGCTTTACATTTTGAGGTGGCCCAAAGATTTTTAAATAAATAAATAAAATATAAAACCGTTTGTTTCGAAAGTGAATTTTTTGTTTGTTTTTTTTCAATAATTGTACAAAAATAATAAATAATTTTTTTTTATTATATATTTATTTTAAGTTCTGAGTAAAATTACAAAAAAAAATTTATTTTCTTTTATATTTTGTTTAATACTTTTTTATATTTTTTTTAATACTTTTTTATATTTCTTTCATTTCCCTTCTTTGTTAAAGTTTCTTATTTTTTCAATTTTTGTTATTTTATTTTATTATTTTTTTATTTGTTAAATTTCTTTTCTATTGTTATTTTTTTTTATTATTTTTATTGTTTGGATTCTTTTTGTAATTTAATTATTTATTTTTTTTTTTATTTTTTTGTTCAAGATTTTTTTTAACTTAATTTTTATAATATTTTTGGTTTAATTCTTTTTTTGAATTTTTTTTCTCTAGTTCCCTTTTTATTTTTTATTTATTTTCTTAATTTTTATATTTTTATCTTTTTTACTTTCCTTTATGTTTTATTGTTTTTTTTTATTTTATTTTTTTAATTTATTTTTTTCTATTATTATATTTTTTTTTTGTTGGTTAGATTCTTTTTTATTTTAATTAATTTTTTTTATTCTTTTTGTATTCTTTTTATGCTATTTTTTATTATTATTTTGTTTTATTTTTATTATTTTTTTTTTAATTTCTATAATCTTCAATTTTTTTCTTTTGATTCTTTTTATATTTTTTATTTATTTTCTTTAATTTTTTGTTTAAGATTCTTTTTTAATTTTTAATAATTTGGTTTTTTTTTTATTTTAAATCCTTTTTCTGTTTAGATTCATTTTCTTAATTTTTTGGTTTTAGATTATTATTTTATTTGTAATAATTTTTTAAATTTTTTTTTTATGTAGTACAAATTTGAACCACCTTATGGATATAATATACTATAATGTACTTTTCATAAGGATCGAATCTCAACCAACTAAAAAAAATATTTTTTTAGCCAGTAATGTAGGCTAAACATATATCCAATCTTTGTGTAGTATTTGACGATATCGGAGAGTATTTTTGTCGTTACCACAGCAACAATAAGCGGTTGGGGGTAAATAGTACCTTCAGCGTTAAGGCTTCCGAAACTCGACCAATTTTTCAATGCTCCTAAAAGCCTTTTCCTCTGCGCCTAAGACAAAACTAAAAATATTTGTTTTGTTTTCTCTTCATATTACAGTTCCGCGTACAATTTAACGATACGCTCACCTCTACCTTTGAATATCCCTCCGAGGCGTCGTTGATCATTGAGGATCCCTACAGCAATGAATCACTAATAAGCGCCTATGAGAATGATTCAGCGGACTCATCACCAGCGCGACATCATCATGTTGCTGTTGATGAAATTATACAACTGCCAACACCACCGGCGAATACCTCATCACCCGCCAATAATGTTAATAGCAACAGTGGCGGCGGCAGCGGTAGTGGCAGCACAACAAATACACCAACAAAAAATATATTGGGGAATTTGCCATTAGGTAAGTAATTTGCATTTCCATGCACAATGTTGCGATTCATTATCCATTAGACTTTTCGAAAATTTACATTTACACACAACTAATATTACAAATTACCCGTATAATACGAATACCATACAAATTAACAAAAAAGTAAAACAAAAAACGAAAATTGTTCATCACATTTGTTGGCTTTTCATACAATAGTCATTTGTCTTTTTTGTTTTTTGTAATTTTTTTTCTTAATATTATTTGTTGTTGTGTTGTTTTTCTATAGAGAATCTAAGTTTCAATGTGACTACTAATTTGTTTGAAACTAACAAAAGTATTTTAAGTTTTTTGTCTTTGTCCAAATTTTTTTTGTTTCAGGCACCTATATTTGTTTTTATTATTTTCTACAATTTAAATTGCAAGACTGTATTTGTCTCTCTATTTCGCTGTGCCTTTTCAAATGTTCGTGCTGCTATTATTTTTCTATAAATTTTGTTGTATGTTTTCTGTACCTGCTATCTTTTGTTTCGAATTTCTGCTCTTTTGACACGAAACTGTTACTTTATAAGCAAACTTTTATAAATTTTTCATAGCACCATTTTATTAAAACTGTGACGCTGTACTTATCCTCTTTTATGGCATCATTTTCCCAATTTTTTCAAATTCTTTGCAATTACTTTCAGATTAAGCATGTTTTTAAAAAAATGTCACCCTGTATTTTAGTGGCCTATGTCCTTTTTAGTGTTTACTAAGAACATGCTTTTGCACTTCTAGGCAAATTCTTTAATCTCAAAAAAAGTCTATATACATTATATTATCACCATGTACCTGCATTAATATATTTTGTTTTCAAAATTTGTTTAAAAAAAATTAGGCTGTTTTTATACATCTTTGTGGCATTTTTACTTGCTAAATTTCTACTAATGTTCCATGCTTTACTAATTGTAATAACTAAAATCTAAAACCTTTCCCTAAATTTGACTTTGCTTAAATTTCAAGCATATTTGTTACCCTGTACCGAATTTCGTCTTTACCTATTTTCTTTTGTTTTTATTTTTAAATAATAATTCTTTTTTATTGGCCGCCCTATAATTGTCTCCACTTTCTGCCTTCTTCAACTTTCTGTTTACTAATACTTTTTTTTCACTTGCAGGAAGATATTTATTCCTTTTTTTAACTGTTATTTGAAAATGTTTCTCACCCTGTACTTGCTTTCTTTTTGCGTAAAGTTTTGTGCCGACTTTCGAGCTGAATAATAATCCGCCCTTTTATCCACCTAGAGTATAGAAGCTGTAATAATGACAAAAGATATGTATTTTGAACCACTTTCACCCTGTATCTAAATAATTTGGCCTACTTTTTGACAACACTGCCAACCTGTAACTACTCCGAACTTTTGATTTTCCTAAAAGAAATTTATTTTCGCAACTGTTAATACAAGTTCTCTCAATTTGTCTGCAACTTTTATCTTTTTGGCAGCATTTTTTTTAAATTACCGTCACCCTGTACCTAAATATATTTTCAATATAAAGATAAATTGCTTTTCCTCCGATTAGTGAACAATATTTGTAAACTTTCACACTCGCTACTAATACTGTGGCAAAGAAAGTGTATTTTAAAACATTTTTGTTTTTTGACAAATACTGTCACCCTGTGCACTAGCCTCTTTTTTAACCTTTTCATTCCCTCCTCTTTACGAACTCTTTTTCACAACCTTATGTATAATTTGACAAATATTTGAACTTTGGTTTTATTTGAACAATACATCACCCTGTAATAAAATTTTGTAAAATTGTTTTCTTCTAAAAAATTAAATTTCATTAAATGACCAAAATTTCATACTGTGCTTGTTTTAAGTGTTGTTCACTTCCTGTTTTCAAAAGTACTTCTACCTACTTTTATAAATCCTTCAAATAGTTTCACAGCATTTTCTGTTATAAAGCACTGCCACCCTGTACTTGTTTTCGATTTTTTTTTTAATTTCTTTCTTTCTACTTTTTTCCAAAGTTAACTGAATAAATTGAAATTAATACTTTTACTAACTTTTATAAAACTTTCTAATTGACAACATTTTCTTGTACTTGGTTTTGTTGAAAAATAAGTTTTTCTCTGCTTGTTTATAAATATTAACTGATTTGCAGAAACTAAAAAAAAAGCAGTCCATGGTACAGGGTCTTGCTTTAATTTTGTGGTGGTTTTTTTTTTTTTGGAATTTCAAATTAAGTTTCTCATACAGCGATGTTTGCTTTCCACACAAAATTTTTCTAGTTTTTTGTAGCAAATTATTAAAAAAAAATTAAAAAAAAAAAATTGGAAACAGAAAAATAATTGGCGTACATAACGTGTAACACAGTTTGATACAGCAAAACGACAACAAAAAATAAAATTTTTGAAAATTAAAAAAAAAAATACCCTAAAACAATTTGTCTAGTGAAAGTAGCTGCCCAAGTCACTGTGCCCCATCCCATGCTAAAAAAACCTCCTTCTTTAAAATGTTTATGAACCTTACATTTTTCGCCTCTTTTCTCTCTCTCTCTCTCTTTCTCTAGTTTCAGCTGCTTCTCTTACAGTTCAAAGCACGCCTAATATTACTACAGCGGAGCTACCGCCTAGTCTGCTCGAGTGTTTCGATGAGCACAAGAAAGAATGTAGTTTTAGCAAGAAAAAACAGTTTTTTAAAATGTTAACAACACCGTTTCGAAAATTTTTGAAATGTTTAAGGTTGGTGGTATTACCAAAGCTGCCCTACTCTGAATGTTTTCCCCCTAACCTCTATGAGAGTATCCAATTCAGTATTTTATATGTTTCGGTTTTCGAAAACCTTCATCATTTTGCTAGCTAGTTGAAATGTCATGCATTTAAAACTCATCGGCATTATAATCAAAAAAAATATATATATATTTTAAAAAAGAATTGGGTTTTAAAGCTTTTAAAAATGAAATTTCCATACAAATTTTGAATTATAAGGGCTTTATAAACATTTTTTTTTATTATTTTATAAATATGGGGGTTAGTATTTAATACTCAACAGTGGATTTTGTTTGACGTACTTGTATATCTCTCTGGTATATGTGGAGGCTGCTTTGAAAAGCTCACCTGTTTTGCGGGCTAAAACATCTTGCTATAAGCCCTACAAGGCCGTTGTACCTGAAAGGGAGTCCCTTGGCTTAGTAGCGCCACAATTGAAAATCGATGTCAGATATGGTAAAAAGATATATCCAACATGGATGATGGAAACACTGGGATAATTGGCAAATACCCTGTCCCCTTTAAGAAGCCGCATGAATACACTATACCGTCTGGCTAGAACGGTTTACTCACGTAACGAGTAGACTAAGTTGGTTGGCTAATGAAACGTATATTTTGTGTGAGTGCCTCCGAGTTCCGGTAAGAGTAGTATTAGTTACCCGGAAAAGGGATATCTCAAAAGTAAACGACTCCATGTGTTGGTAGGCTCTTATTTACAAAAGATCTTCACACCAAAGCCAAGGTTTTGGGCTCCTTCCCTAGAATACTTAGCTCCGTTGGCCATGTAATTAGACTCCTTGATGAAGTGATACGTGTCCTATAACCTAGTGTTGGGCTCAGGGTTTTAGTAGTCCAACTGAGATTAGACTGTTTTTTTTTTTATTTCGCCGGCAGAAAATATATTATTATTACTCCACTTAGTAGCTCAGTGGGCGGCCGCCGTGGTGTGAAGGTAGTGTTGCCGGCCTACCACACCGAAGGTCCATGGTTCGAGCCCTGGTACAGGTAACATCAAAAGTGATTTGAAAAAAGTTTTTCAAAACGGGGTCGCCCCTCGGCAGTGGTTTGGCAAACTCTCCGAGTGTATTTCTGCCATGACAGGCTTCTCAGCAAAAATTCGTCTCCTTTGTAGATGCCGTTCGGAGTCGGCAAAAAACTGTAGGCCCCACCAATTTGTAGGGAAAATTCAAATCGGCACACCACAAATTGGAAGAGAAGCTTGGCGCAAAAATCTCTTAGGAGGTTTATGATGATATACCTGTTGTATATCGCGCCATAGAGAGAGAGAGTAGCTCAGTTAGTTCTACGAAGTGTTCTCTGGGCTCCGCAAACGTCTGAGACGTCTGTCAAATGGGATATATTTATCGCTAGTTGATGCTCCATGGTTCGTGGGTGCTAAAAACTGAACCATAGATCTAGCAGACCTGAACGTACTTTCTGTTGAACAGCTGACTACGCTCTTGTTCAATTCCTGATTTGTTAGCCACTAAAAAGCTATTAGGATTGTAAGCCACTCAGGAGTTCACACAAATACTCAAACAGTCAATCAAGCATTCAGACCAAGTATTTCACACCACAATCCGAATATCAATCAACTTTCGAAAACTCAACACACTTCGTACAAAGCGCACTTCATTCGAAACTATTCTTTCGTATTCAAAATGCATAACGACGTCTGAGTGGAAGATCACCCTGTTTCAAAAATTTGTTTGAAGAACATCCTATCAGAATTTTTTTTCAAAAACGACTTATTTCAGAATTTAATAGAAGAACGAACTATCTCAGAGTTTTTTGTTGAGATAGCGTGATTTTTCAAATACATTCTGAGATATGAGAAATTTTTAAATAATATTTTAAAATGTTTGGATCTGCCACTCAGCCGTCGATTTACTTTATTTTTCGATATCCTGCCATTAGATTATTTCTACGAAATTCTTACAAAACATCTCGATTAGATATGCCCCCAGTAAATTAAAAATCGCTCAAACCCCAGTTCCCAGTTCTCTCTCTCTCATATTTGAAAAATAAACTTAAAACTAAAGCAAACATAGAACAAACAAAAAAATGCACAAAATCTTTGCAGATTACCCAATTTTAGACAAGGGTATAATGTCACAACAACAGCCACTACACCAGCAACAACAACAACCAGTTATGGAACAAGAGCCGAAAAGGGAAGAAGAGCAAAATGCAAAGAACGCTGTAGCGCCGCCTTTGTGCGCGCCCGATCCTTTGGCGTCGGAGAAGACTCTTACGTTGCCACCACAGCACGAAACAGCATGCAACGTCTCGCCATCAGCAATGCCATTGTCAGCGCGCGCCGTAAATATCGACAAGCGCGACGCAGCAATCCCAAACTGCGCAGCAATGCCACACTCGTCGCCACAGCCGCCGCAGCCGGCAGTATTGCCACAACGGCCCACCGATTTGCCGTTACCAATATCGTCGTACACACGCGAAATGCCAGCGGTGCAGAAAATGAAAAGGCCACAACAACAACCGTTGGTTCAGCAGAAACCGCAATTACCACAAAAGCGCATCGATCGAATGGGGCGCCAATCGGCGTATTTAGCACTGGCGGCGTCATCAAAGGTATCGCCTGCGAATGCATTGCCACGATTTGAGATGCCAAAAGCGGAAATGAAGCAGCAACGACAGCAAATTAAATCCGACATTGAATTAACGGAAGCAATAACGAAGGAGGAAGAGCAATCAGGGGCAGCGGTTGAAGAGGAAGCGTGCAAAATAGAAAACAACGTAAATTTGCAATGCGAGCAAATAGTGAATGTGACGAAAAAAGAGGGAGACGGAACAGCGGGGATACAGCGAGATATGCACGCAGAGCAGACACAACAGAGCATAGAAACAGCAAATGTACCAAAAGCAGTCATGGGCACACGATATGCAACAGAAGCGTCTCTAGCGTTTGGCACGCGCGCCCCATCACACCTAAGCGTTTTGCGCGACTATCAATTGGCAAGTTTGAATACGAGCGTAAATGACAGTAAAAATGCGAGCGCTATGCTTCAATACATAAACAACAACAACACAAATAACACTACAGCGCGTTTGACAAACACTACAACAACAACAACAGTCATCAACAATAAAAAGCCTCTCAGCAAATATACCATGTTTCATACACTCTTTGGCGCATCGACAGCAGAAACAGAAGTAGAAACAATTTCCGGTAGCACTGCAGCTATGCGCGCTACACCACAACGTGCACGCAAAACGCCTGCGGTGCTCAATAAACCACAATATGCGCGTTTTTTGCAAAACGATTTGGCTGCGACTGCCGCGGGCGCGTTATTGGCAACGCCGCGTCCAACTGTTTTACGTACGCGCAGCAATGAGTTTTTGTGTCGCGCTGGCAGCGCTTTCGAGAGCGCTTCAAAGCAAAGTTATAACACTACACAACAACAACTAATGGAACTCGGCGCGCCGCAACAACAACAACGTAGCGCATCGTTTTCTTTTGGCAACAATTGTGTTGGACGCGCCAACGATAATTTGCTGCAAGCTCAAGTGCGCGCTACTGCCGAGAGCACGCAAAACATAAGCAACAACAACACAGACTATGCTAATGTAAATAAAATAGTAAACAACAACAAAAGCAAGCAAGCAATTTTGCAAAGCCTACACTATCGCTTGAATGGTACTTTATCCACTGAGGGCGATGAAAACTTTGAGGATGCTTTAGATTTTTTTTACCCCGTACCAACAACGTTAGCACTTGCACCTTGCACTAGCACCCAGCTCCCAAGAAAAAGCAACAACAGCAATTTTAGCAATGTTAATATTTTGCGAAGCAATTTTTATGAAAGCCAATGCAACAACCAAACCAATACACACGCCAAACCAATTAATAACAAAGACAACAACCAACAAAGTACAGTTAGTTTAAGCGTTAACCCTACGCGCCATAATAAGAACTATCACACTAGCACTACTCCTACTACTACTTACACGCGCTTAAAACCAACAACAACATTACTAACAAGCACTTGCTGCACCACTACTATGACGCCAACAACATTACTTAATGACAACCCGTTAATTAGCAATTACAACAAAAATAACACTTCAAGCTTTAACTCTACTAATAATTGTAGTCACAATTGCGCGTCTACTTTATCTACTACTACTACTACTTCCTCTTCTTCTACCATTTTCTATTATTCTTCTTCATCACTTTCCGCAGCGCATTGCACAGACGTTAAGAGCACCGTAAATTATAACAACAACAAAGCTATCAATGTGAAAAGAAACAATAGCACCAGCTGTGTCAAGTATTTCCATCCAATTCCTTATGTACCGCAACGCCGCAGCTCGTACAACAATATCAAAAGCAACCACAACAACACAAGCAATGCTAACGTCAATGTGCGCTTCGTGAATTCTTCTGGCACTTCCAACTTTCCAACAGCAGCGCCACAACCACCGCCAATATCGCCATTTTCTTTGCCCACCGCCTCTACTACTTTGCTACGTTCCCGTATACCTGGCAACACCCTGTATTATGTTTGAGTGCACGTCGTTTTCAACGCTGCTGCCTGTCTATCAATATCGTGTGTGTGTGTGTATTTCGTGTGCATTCGTCTCTCTCACTCGGCTTTGTTATGGTTGTGTAAATTTCAATCTTCACGCAATGGGAAATGTGTAAAGTGGGTCTTTATTCAATTTTTGCTTTTTTATTAATTTTCTTGCTTTTACTTGTGCTATTATAAATGTTGTTTAATGTATTTATTTTTCGATGCGCATTGATTTAGTATGGGCTTGGGAGTTCTGTGTATATAGTAGCTGTAGTAGATATCGGTTGTACTTAGTTTTGGTGGAGGCACACTTTTGGGGCACTATAGTTCGAAGACTAGCAGAGTCGGTACAATTTGTTTTGTCCAAACATGAATCCTCCCTACCATCTACTTTTCCATGTTGTTCCTTCTTGAATGCAGAGATTCGGCAGGGGGTCCCGATTCAACTTTTTCCTACATTTCGAGAACTGGCTGGGATATTAAAATTAAATATATGAAACAATCTTCAGTTCTTAGCCACTACGATCATAGTACTGGTGCATAGTACCAGCACAGACACAGTTTCATTTTTGACGAAGCCTGATGATAATTCCGCATAATGGAACTTTGACCTAACAAAGCGCTGTCGAAGATTTCACTTAAAATTTACAAAGAAAAAAGAATTTATTTGATTATCTTATACAATTAATAACATCGTTCTTCAAATGCATCTTGAGATCGGTCGCGTTTCTCAAAAAACGTGCTCCAACCTAAATCTGCGAAAGGACTTTTTAAATAAATGTTTGGATAGCACGTTCTCCAAGCATTTGATGGGCTTGTGAACCGGCTGCGGAGATATGATCTCCTTCCTCTGGCGCCACGATATGATAACACATATTTTTATAAAATGTTACAGACCACCCTCAAGAACTAGCCCACTGAACCAAACCAACTTCAAGAAGAGAAAATTAGCCAAACATAAGTTGACAATTCCTTCTGCTTTTCGCAAAATCTGTAACTTTAGTATGGACTAGAAAACCCAACCACACAACTATGCGTCTCAGAACTTATTTTAGACCGAGCTCGATTTTAGTCATAATATCTCCGAAATCAGTTGAGATTTGGAACTTAATCACATAGCTTATTGTAGCACTCATGAGCACCTTTCATTTAATACCCATATTGTACTAACAAATTTTAGGTCACCCTGTTCCACATATTGGTCCATAACTCCGAAACTGATCGAGTTATCGAAATAAGGTATATGTTTAATTTTAAGTTAGACGTCTAGTAATGCAACAGTGAAAGTTGCCCTCAAGTCTATTCAGCAGTTTTTGAGTGATGCACGACCAAAGATACAGACATACAGACAAAAATTCTAAAAACTGTTGCTTTGTACTCTATAGGCTCAATAATGATCTCTTCTATACATTTTTTTTTTCAAATATCAGCAATATGCGGACCTGTTACAATTATATTACATCTAGATATAAGAGGGCCGCTCAGAACGATAAAATTACACTGAAGATGGCACAATGCGCAAACGAAATTTGACAAGGGATGACGGCAAATGTGCATCAACTTTGAAAAACTAATTATGTCTAGTATCATTTATACTATTTTATAAAATTTGAACAATTTAAATATTTAAGCTGCCAAAATGTGTATAATTTATTTATAATCATGGTTTGAAATCCTCCGAACCCATAACCATCTTCTTCTCTTTTTCAGCAGCCGAAATTAACATCGTGGGTTTGTCTCAGTGCTGGGCGTCAAGGATTGTCTGCTGTAAAGTCTTGTATTCGTAGTCCTATGCGCTCAGCTCTGTATTGATCTTGTTATAAGTTGTTTAGGGCTGCTATGCATGGAAATCCCAAAAAAACACACTCTCTATTCCCCATCTCTCATTTACAGCGCTACTCTTTGTAGTTTGATAAATTTGTTGTTGTCTTGCTTATTAAACTGTAAAATATTCGTCGACGTTATAGTTTGGAACTGTAAATAGCTAGCTTACACATTTGTAAGCGTTGCCAACTGTAAATAAAAACATCGCCAAAAAATCACATGAAAATCATACACACACATGCGCACACCTTATCATCCACCAACTTTTCAAATTTTCGAAAGCAAATATAATTTAATTAATTATAATTATAAAAAATATTTCAAAATTGAGTGCTAGAGTTTTTTGTTTTGCTTAATGAATTTTAATGTTTTAAAGATGATTTCAAATTTAATAATAATAATAGTTTTTTTTCTTACATACTTTTTATATTTTTTTATTTTTTATATATTTAAAAATTTTTTTTTTATATATTTTTTTATTTTTTTAAATATTTTTTTATATATTTTTAAATTTCTTAATTTTTTTTTATTAATTTTTTAATTTAATTTTTTGCTTTGTTTTTTATAAATTTTTTTTAATTGTATCTTTTTTATTTTATAAAATTTTTTTTTTTTGAATTTTATGAATTTTTTTTTTTAATTTTATACATTTTTTTTTTTTACAAAAATTGTATTCTCAAATTTTTTTTTGGTATAATAATTTTTTTAAATTAGTTATTCACATATTTAAAAGATATTTTTTTCATTACTCAATTGTAATTGTAAAAGCAATTTTTTTATTATATTAAATTAAAATTTTCGTAATATTTTATTACAAGAAAATCATTAACTCTATTTACTTAATTTTATTGTTAAGACTTTTTCGTAGAATTATAATTTTTTAATATCATTTATACTTTTTTGCTAACATCAATTTTAAAACAAATTATTGAAAACTGTTAAATTTATAAAACTTTGTTTACTTTGGAATTATAAAATAAAATTTTTTTATAGAAATTAAAATGATTAATGGAATTCTCAAAATTGAGAAAAAAAATGGTTTAATCGACTTATTTTTTTATAAAAATCAAAAATTTCATCTGATATTTCTTCATTTGATAATAACAGCTTATATTTGCCAGAAAAAAGAATGGTTTTACTAAAAATTAATTTTTTAAAACATTTTTAATTTTAAACTTTTGATCAAAGTTTATTGTTTTTAAAATTAAAAAAAAACATAATTTTTTGGGAGTTTAAAAATATTTAATACGTTTTTTAATTGAAACCATTTAATTTTCCTTAATAAAAAAAAGAAATAATTAAAAAATTTTTTTAACTTTGATTTCGGATTTTTAGTTTTGTAATTTACTTGATTTTTTGGTTGTTATTTTTATTTTTAAGATTTCTTATATTTTTTGTTTGCCTTTTAAAATTTCAAATCAAAATAGTACTATAATTTAAAATATAAATTTAAGCCTTTCATACAAAAAAAAATTTTTTTTTTTTTTTCATGCACATAAACATTTTCCATCACTTTTGTGTTCGCAATCAAGCAACTAATTTTGTCAACAAATTTAGATTGTTTACTAAACTAAATACCGTTTCCATTACAACTTCCGCTTATTGCTGAAATAAAAAAACCTAATCAATCTTTTTTTCTCACTCTTTACGAATCTTTTGCAGATGTAAATTAAATAATCAAAAAAATACATAAAAATAATAAATTAGAATAACAGTAATAAAAATTACATATGAAGCGTTTGTGTAAGTGTGCTCAGACTGATAAAGCGGCGCGCAAAAAAAATGTAGCGAACAGTTTTTAAATATTATAAAAAATGTTCTAAATTAAAAAACAAAAAAATTTAAACAAAACAAAATATATTTAAAAAAAAAATATTTATTAAAAGCTTTTCTGAAATATTTATTGCTAATATTAAGCAATATTCATAAAAAACTGATTAAAAATAAATAAAAACTATTTTTACGAAGCTCCGTAAATGCCAAGAATTATTTTTTTTAAACAAAAAGTAAATGCTAACATTGCCAAAGTTATATAAAGTTTTCTGCCCGCTCCAGCGCCCACCTGACTCGTACTACCGCAACAACCAACAGTATTGTCAGCCTAAACACCGCTACTACTATTTTTCTATTTACTACTGTTTGGCTAATATACACAAACTTTTTGATAATCTACAGTGTAGCTCCTGTAAACTGCTAACAACCACCTAAAAATAAAAATCATACTGCCAAAAAATGGTTTTGTACTAAAAAAACCCCTTTACGAAAAAATTTACTCAACTTTTTTTTGTACTAGAAAGTAAACTTGTACCAAAAAATAATAATAAAATAAAAAACCAAAATATAATATACAAATATGTCTAACAAAAAAGTATGCTTACTAATTAAAAGTTAATTTTAAAAAGTAGTATAAATGCAACCCTGCGCCGCTGCCGCTTACCAACTATAGGCTTATTAAATAATGCTAACAATTAACAATGCCGCCAGCAACAAAGCAAGAACAGCAATTAACACGCAACCACGACAAAGCCACACACAATTCGCACTGTAGGGAAGCGTTTAAAAAAAAAAAACACGTGCTTCCTGATATCCTAAATGCCACTTTTTTCGTTTAACCTAGATGTTGAAACGCAAAAAAATGTGCGCATAATACAGTGAGTACTGCGCCACTGTAGTTAATAAAAACGTTGAAAATCAAAATTGTAAATCTAAAAATTATAAAAATTTTCAAAATTATTTAACTACGAATTGTGTGTACGTGTGTTCTGCCAGTTTTTGGCAAAAAAATCTGTTTCGAGTTGAGGTAACTAACTGCTTTATATTTATGTAACTAATTTAATTATTACAACAAAAAAAAATCTATATCTACTACTAAAATACTACTATCTACTACTAAAATACTACTATCTACTACTAAAAAACGTACTTATTTACAATCTTACTAACATTTGTTTTTTATTATATGTACTATGTAACCTTCACTTAAGCATGCTAATTATTCTGACTAACACATTTGGTTTGCTTAGCGCTCACATTCACTTTATTTAGAAAAACGTACACATTCCTCATACATTTAAAAACACTGTTCCTAATCAGGGTTGCTTGCAATCTCACAATCAAATTTACTTTGCAACATTGTTTGTATACCGACATAAGTAGGTCAGTACATGTTTACATTTTGTTGAAAATAGTTTTTTTTAAGAACTTTTCCTACAGTGGTTGGTACGTATCTAGAAAATTTCATTGAAACAAATTCTTTGAAATTAAAATTTGAAAGTTGTTTGAAAACTTCTTTAGCATTTCTTATGTGTTTGTTTTTATATGATTTTTTGTTTGTTTTGAACTGTATAAAAGTTGTGTGCTTATAAAGTTTGAAATTAAAATCGGAAATAGGTATTTATTAAAACTTGAACCACAAGTTGTTAACCATGATAGAAAATGGGTGCGAGTTTAGTTTTGAAAACTTTTTTTAAAGTCCATCATTTCCAATTTTTGGAGCTCGGGCAAAAGAAAAAATAATGAACTGCGAAAATCGCCAAGTTTTCCCATTCTTTTACTACTGCGCTGACCTGTTAAAATAAATATTTAAATAAAACTTTTTTTTTCAAAATTTGTAAATTTTATTTCTAGTGTTTTTTTTTCAAAATTCATTTCCATTTGTTTAATTACAAATTTTTATTTACCATTTATAATTTTCTTTTAAATTCGGTATTTTTAAAATTTTAAATATTCTCTTTTTTTAAATTATTTTTTAAAATTAAAAAATTATTTTTTCTAAAAAAAGCTATAGCAGTTGTCTCTAAAAAATTTTCCTACTTATTCAATTAAAAATCTTTTAATAATTAATTAAAAATGATTGTTATTATATATTTCTTTAAATTTATAGTTTTGTTTCTGAATCTGTAATTTTTTTTACTTATAATTTTGTTTGGACTTATTTTTATTTTAAAACTTCAACTACAAATTTTCAACCAAGATAGAACAAGGGTGTCAGTCCAACATTTGCAAATTTTCGACCTAACAAAAATTATGAAATTGTGAAAATCAAATTCGATAAGGGGTTTCGATTATTTCCTTAACTTTTTTTTTTTACTTTTTTTTTTTTTTTTTTTATTTTTTTTTTTTTTTTTTTTTTTATATTTCAAAATTTATAAGTGTGATATAAAACTGTAAAACTGTTATTGTTTGTTTTTTTTTTAATTCATTTTTTTTTTTTTTAATTTAAATTTTTTTTTAATTCATAAGCTTCTTTTAAATTTAGTATTTTCTTTTGTAATTTATTAAATATTTTTTAGTTTATAATTTTTTGAAATTTGTTTTTTATAAATTTAAAAAAAAAATTTTATACATTTTTTATTGCGAAGCTTTTTTTTTTTTGATTAAATTATTTGAAATTTGACATATTAAAATCCCATAACTTTTCTCAGTATACTTTGTGAAAATTTCAATTCTTCAAAATCAAAAAAAACGATTGAAAATTCAGGCACAAATAACGCCAATTTCTTATACCGAACTTATTTCTTTGTACCTTGATTTTTTTTTTACTAATCGGTCATTGCACATATTTTATGTAGCATATAAATACATATTTATTCACTTACCATTCATATTTATAAGCTCACCACATAAGCATTTGGTCTTGTTAGTGTACTTCGTTAAAATCGTGATTTTTTTTCCTTTTTTATTGTTTTTTTTTTTTTTTTAATTTTTTACCTCATGTACTATTGTTGTCCAACTGTTATCTCAATTTCCAAAATTGTTTTGCGGCTACTTGATAAATTGGCTACATTCAGGAGAAACCACAGAAACTCGTTTTTTTCTCGCTTTCTTTGCAATAAATTTACTTAATTAGTATCTTGAAATCAATATTAGTTGTTAGTAATTATTTACTGCAAAAAATTCCATATCACTATACCAGCTTTTTAGAAAATGTTAAGCGTTTACTTGTATGCATAAATAATGTTGAAAACTTAATCACGCACGCTCGTTTTGTTCACGACTTTATATAATAGCCACCCCCACATCCCACGCTTGAAATCGCCACCCAGTTGAGAAGCGTTAATATTTATAAACATCAAATAGCTTAGATGGATCTACGATAGATTTAGTTAATTAGGTTTTATTTAGTTTCTGGTGTTTTGGCTAAGAAATTGGAGGTTTGAAAAATTTAATCCTGGGAAAATATATAACAAATCTTCTTCATCCGAATGTTAGTTCACTTTTTGAAAAAGTTTTGAATGAAACTATGCATACAAAATGTATACATATATGGAACAATGTTATAGGCACATATTAGCCGATTTTTATTCGTTATCGCTTGGCAAAATGTGAATAAAATAACAAATCTGAATTTATTTTTCAAAATTTAAAATTTTCATTGAAAATCAAAAGTGAACTTTTCACTTGAGAGGGAAGTAACCAAGATTATGGGCGCTTATAATTTTTTCTGCTTGCTTAAGTTTTTGTTGTTTTCAATTAAATTTTCAAAAATGGTACAAATAAAAAAAGCCTATCAGTCAAGTCGTTAAGCTTTACAAAAAAAAAACACTTCGGGTATTGACAGTGTAACACCAAATGTTGAGAGTTTAATTAAGCAACTTAAATCGTTGGAAATTTTCTTATTGCGTTTCACAGAAGAGTCATTCAAGAAAATTTTTTTTTTTTATTAATTTTTTTTTTTTTTTTTTTTGATTTTTTTGATTTTTTTTTGTTGAACGTTCTAATAATTCGAAAATGTTGTAGAAAAGAAATTTATTTTTAAAATTATGTTGAAAGAAAAACTGCAGTTATTATTTGAAAAGTTTTTCTTCGAGTATGTATGAAAGGTTTGCATTTTATTTTTATAATTTTTGTATATTAACTTTAAACTTAATTTCATTCAAATTAATTTTCGAAAAGTTTTAATGTAATTTTAAATATTTTATTTCAATTGTAGGTCGAAAAGTTTTCGAAATTTTTTATTGTAGTTTTAAACATTTTATTTAAATTTTTGTTGTTGGTTTTATGGTCTGTTCATTTTTAAAAATTTTTGTAAGTTTAACATTTTATTTAAATTTGAGGTTGACAATTTTTTAAAATTGAATCTATTTTATTGTAGTTTTAAATTTTTTATTTCAACTTGTGAAATTTTGAGCAAACTTTATTATTTCAATTGCTTACATAATCTCGAAAGTTAAACTAGTTTTCATAAAAATTATATATTTATTTAAAAGTTTTATTTTTTTATAATTTTATTTATTTATAATTTTTAAAAAAATGTGCGTTGTTTATTTTATGTTTTTTAGAATGAAGCTTACAAAAATTTAGCAATACTATCAAAACTGTTGTTTTTTAAATACTAACAAATTTTTAGACGAGAAAAAAAATTTTAGAATAATTTAATTACAACCGACAACAATTTATAGCATTTAAGAAAATTCAACTTTTATTATAATTGGAAACTACTTAGCTTTAGAAAATTTTGCAAAAAAATGTCGGCTGCCTTACAATAAGATTTATTCATTTTTGGACTAGAATCTGAGACATTTTTCAAAACTAGTAAAAAAAAAATTTTATTCAAATTTAGTAGTTTTTATAATATTAAAAATAATTTGGATTGAAATTTAAAGTCTTAAAAAATCAAATTTTGAAAGATTTAAACATAAAATAAAATACAATACATTTTTATTTCTTTTAAAACAGTCGAAAAATTTTTTGAAGTTTAATCTTAAATTTTTTGCATAGAACAAGAAAGTTAAGAAGCACAGCCAGAGAAATGGGAAAGGAAAGAGGCACAGGAGAGGCCAAGGAAGAGGCTGCGAATAAGGAAGATATAAATCAAAGCTTCGCAACCCCCTTAATTTGTTTACCCGCACTGTACAGCACATTTAGTTGTTACTCACTTTAGTGCAAAAAACTCCTTATTTCCAAGCAACACAAAATCTAATCTAAGCATTTTTATAAATTTCAAAATCACTTGTATGCATTATTTTTATTTTTCGTTTATGAAAATATTACGTTTTTACTAAACAGCACTTCTCAAAAAATCTAATTAATACGTTTTTCTTATTCTTCATTTTTGTACGCACAGGTTCAGCGCCGCTTGGTTTCTATACACCCGTCAAAGCGCCCATCGAGAATCACTTTCAATTGGGCGTAACACGTGCGCCTAACGCTAATGGAACACATGTCTACAACAATAACACCTCAACGCCCAAAACAAATGGTACGGCAACTGTCAACAATAGCGGCATAGTCAAACAAAATGGTCAAACTAATGGTAGTGCTAGTGGCGCTGAAAGGGCTAATAGCAAGAGCAATGGTGGCAGCAAAATAAACAATGAGTATGGCATTGAGGATGAGAACGACGAAGAAGCGGAAAGTTTACAGTATATTAAACCAGCGAACGATGATCTCACGATTGCATATAGTGAAGGCACACAAAAGACGGATTTGTTGTATTAAATGAGGAGCAGGATGAAATAACGGTTTGAAGAGGAAGTAGCAAACAAGTCGAGAACAAAAGAGCGAGAGCAAGAACAAAGAAGATGTGTGAAAGCGCTGGAGTGCGGTCACAGTTTTGAAAACACTGTATTATAAGCTGAGGCAGCAGCAAGCAATCGTGCATGCGAGTTGTGGTTGAAGCAGCGCTGATGGCCACGTCTAACTAATTATTAAGCGCGCGTTCATTGTATGTTTTTGTAATGTAGAAATGTTTCGAGCAAAACAGATTTCGCACGTTAGTGTTTTTTCGATGTCATTTAGCGTGCATATTTCTTCTTTAATTATATTAAAAATATATTTTATTGTATTATTAGTTATTTTCATTTTTATTTTCTTTTTTATTTGCTATATATATTACGTTATACTACTAAATTAGTTATTATTACATATAAATGTGCGCATTTGTACGTTTTATATAGTATTTACATCTATTATATTAATCTATGTATAATGCACCTTTAGTGCGCGTGTGTGTAAAATTAAATGCAATGAACACATTTTTGTCTGTTATATATTAAAGAAAAAATAAAAAATAAAAAATTATAATTATTAAATAACAAAAAAGTCTGTTTAGCATACAGAAGTTCTGCAACATATATAATTGTATTAGATTTAACACATAAACCATATTTGTATGCATGTATGTTAGAGAAGCGTTGAAAAGAAAAATAAAACAAAAAAAACAATATATAAAATAGAAGCCCATTTATGTCAAATTGAAACGATCGATGTATAAAAAGTAAAAAAAAAAAACAGTAAATTCGTGAAAAATATTTGAATATATTTTTTTGTAATATTTTAAATATTTTTTTTGTAATATTTTAAATATTTTTTTTTTGTAATATTTTAAATATATATTTTTTATTGTATCAGCTACTGGTTCGAAAACACAATTTCTCAGAATTCGATTGCCCGAATTTCACTATATGTATACAAATATTTTGTGCCAACATTTATTACCACCACTGTATACAGTGGCAATAAAATATTTCCGTGCACTGAATTGCATTCAAAACTTGAAGTAGGGCACCTAGCAATAATAGGTGACAATTGCATTCAACTCTATAAAACGCTATTTGCGTGATCCGCGCGCAAACTTACATACAGACAAACAAAAAACCTTAAACTGTTGAGGTTTCAACTGCTCTAATTAAGCCAACTCATATGCATTTTTACGAAGTATACTTTATCTGGCTGTTGATATTTCACTGTATAAAAATTGTTTGAACTAACTTGTACTGCCACCACTGTATAGCGTAGAAATAAACTATTTCCATCAGCTTAAATGCAGTCCTAACTTTAAGTGAAACAACTAGCAATACAACGGTGAAAACTACATTCAATTCTATGCAGCGATTTTTGAGTGATGCGCATACAAACATACATACAAACAGACGAAAATTTTGGAAACAATTTTTTTTGCTTTTATTGATCTAATAATGGCATTTTTCTTTAGTAACTGAAATGTACAAACATCAGCCTATCACAATTTTATTATATGTAAAGAATATAAATTAGTTTTTGAACTCAAATCTAAGATAAGGCGTTTCTCAAAAAAAATTTCTGAGAAAGTGTGTTATTCAAAAGTTGGCTTTTTCGAACCGGGAGTAGTTTAAATAGAAATTGAATGTCACAGTGGACGTAAAACTGTCGAATTTTTGTTGTAAAAATAACAATAAAATATCTATCCAGCGATTACGTTCAGTTACTTACTCGAACGAGTAACATCATAGCGAACTCGTTGCAAGTGGATCGATCAGTAACAATAAAAGCTCATTACGTTCAGTTACTCACTGGAACGAGTAGCGAGTAGCATCATAGCGAATTCGTTACAAGTGGATCGATCAGTAACAATAAAAGATAAATCCAGCGACTACGTTCAATTACTCACTCTAACGGGTAACGAGTAGTATCAGCGAATTCGCTACGAGTGTTACGATCGGGTTTGATATGACTCGCAAGCCATGAGAGAGAACGAATAAATTGAAATTCTGATAAAATGAGGTAATGATACAAATAGGAGAAAAACATAGTTGTGGCAAAAAAATATAAAATTAAAAATTTCGAAATAAACATTAAAAAAATTATGGTTTAACTAAAAACAGCAACAAAATGTTTAATATATATAAATAAATATAAAACGCGCACGCTCTAATCGCCAAACTTTTTAGTACATACAGTTGCGATCGAAATCGTAGTAGTGCGCATAAAAGAATTTAAACTATTAAAACAGCATCTGCAAAACGTTTTCATACAAAATTGTAGTTTTCATCTATAAAACTCCAACGTTGAATAAATCAAATGACTAAATGCTGAAATTAAAGATTTTATACCGAAGCACTACTAAGATTTTGAAGGTAACTGTACTTGATTTAAAAAAATATACATACATGCATGCATAAATAAAAAAAATAAAACTTCATTTTCTAATAAGTATTTTTACTTGTAACAAATACTTACATACATACATACAAGTACATATATAATAATAATTATTAATTATATTATATACATACATTGCATACCATTTACTATACATGCATACATATTTACATAAAGAAACCCGATCTATTAATTATAATTATTGCTGATTTACATACATACAAACATAAATATAAATATTGCATACCGTAAATTTCTTTTAGATGTAAGCGTATTAAAATACAGCAACAACAGCAATTATGCAGTTGATAAATTAAAATTAAAATAAATGTGAAAAATGTTACACAAGCAAGCAAAAATGATATACATACACACATACATACCGTAAAAAAGAATTAATAAAAGCTTAAAAAGGCATTTAAATTAAAATTAAAGTGTATTTTTTTTTATTTTGGACCAGCAGACTAGCAGATGTTTGCCAGCATCTGAAAAAGTGCACCCTCTACCCTGCAATTTGCACAAGCTCCTTAAATAGCAGGAGTCGCATCACCTGGTGACTAAAATGTCACATCCTGCAAATAAGCAGAGCACCAAACCCAAAAAAAAAATGCAGAATGGCACATCACCTGGTTACTAAAATATCACATCACCTGATGAGCCGATGTCACATTAATTGCCTGCAAAAAGGCAGAGCACCAAACCCAAAAAAAAATGCAGAATGGCACATCACGTAGTGACTAAAATATCACATCACCTTATGAGCCGATGTCACATTAATTGCCTGCAAATAAGCAGAGCACCAACCCAAAAAAAATTGCAGAATGGCACATCACGTAGTGACTAAAATATCACATCACCTGATGAGCCGATGTCATATTAATTGCCTGCAAATAAGCAGAGCACCAAACCCAAAAAAATTGCAGAATGGCACATCACCTGGTGACTAAAATGTCACATCACCTTATGAGCCGATGTCACATTAATTGCCTGCAAATAAGCAGAGCACCAACCCAAAAAAAATTGCAGAATGGCACATCACCTGGTGACTAAAATATCACATCACCTGATGAGCCGATGTCACATTAATTGCCTGCAAATAAATCCTGTGGGGAAAGCGCCAAAAAAATTGCATGTGTGCAAGTGCTAAGTAGGATGTCACAGTCAATTGACTAAAAAAATAACAGGTGTCGCATCACCTGGTGACTAAAATGTCACATCACCTCATATCACATCATTTGCCTAAAAATCCGCCCCACCAAATTATGCGACATCCAGCATTCTCAACATGCCTACAAATGCATAGCACCAGGCTCCTGTAAAAAATAGGAGTATGTCACCACATCTAGATCTCACATTTGCTTAAAAATCCGGCGCATCACGCCGACAACTGTCATGTTGTCTCATAGTTTTGGTGATAAAAATGTCACATCAGCTGTAATTTTTTCCTCATAATTTGAGTACAAATCAATGCTAAGCTCCAGGTCTCTATAGAAAATAGAGGTGTCGCATCAAATATTGATCTGATTGTCTTATCATATGGCGACCAAGATGTCACATAGTTAACATGATATCACATCATCATGGTTAGCATGATGGCACACAAATCCGGCACACGTGGTATTGCGATATCTGGCATTTTGTCTCATAATTAGCTTTTTAATATCTAAATCCTGGCAGGTGTCGCATCACCTCGAGTCCAGAATGTCACATCACCTGGTGCTGTGGATGTTCCGTCATGCATGCAATTAATTTTGATTTGACAAAGGCGACCAAGAGTTCGTAGTTTTGATAGTTTTTCTATTTTTAATTTATGATTATGATTATCTTTAATTAAAATATTTCTCTTTTAATTTTAGTTTATTTCTTTTACAAATTTTTCCTCTTTTTCTGCTTTTTTTTAGTTTTAGTTTTTTAAGTTTTATTAACTTTTGTTAAATTTGTAATTTTAAATTTTCTACTTATCCTATTATGCTTAAACAACAACAAATCCTTTTTCGTTTTAAATTTGAATTTTTGTTTTAAGTTATTGGGCACTATCATGAATTTCATGTGAACAAAAGTCCCAAAAATGTTTAAAACAAATAATAAAAATTTTTGGCTTGCTTTTAATAATTCTAATTAATTTTGATTTAATTATTTTTTTAGTTTTTTATTATAATTTTTTTTTTTTGCTTGAATTTATCTTTTTATATTTTTGTTAATTTTTACATATTTTGGATACTTTTTATTTTAATGTTGTACCCATAAATAAAAAAATATATTATTTATCTTATTTTCTTTATATTTTTTTTTTGTATTTATCTTTTTATAATTTTAATTTTTGCGAATTCGAGTTTTGTTTTTATTTATAGATTTTGTCTATATTTTTTAACTTTATATGTATTTTTAATTTTTTTGTTTTTAGGTTTTCCTATTTTTACAATTTGTTTATATTTTTTTTTAATTTGAGTTCTTGTTTTTATGAAATTTAGTTGAGTACATTTTTTTTTAATGTTAAACCTTTTATAATTTAATTTTTTAATTTTGTTATGTATTGCAAATTTTTTCAATGTGTGTTTTTGATTTATTATTATTATTATTTGTGTTTATTATATTATATCATTTTTAGTTTCTATTTGTTTTAATTTTTCCTGTTTTTTATTTATTTACTTTCTTTGTACCCATTAAAAAAAATGTATTCTCCTTATTATTTTTTGTTTAAGTTTGAATTTATCTTTTTATATATTTTTAAAGTTTTTTCAAATTCCAGTTTTTGTTTTTTTTATAAATTTTGGCTATACTTTTCAAAATTTTTTATTTAGTTTTAATTTTTAATGTGTTTAGGGTTTGGCTATTTTTACAATTTGTTTTTATTTTTTCCAATTTTAGTTTTTGTTTTTATAAATTTTAGTTAAATTTTTTTTAAATTTTTTAAATTTATAATTTATTAAATTTTTTTAACTTTTAAAAAATGTTCGAATTTTTTTAACTCTTGCTTTTGGTTTATTCAATATTTTTTCATTATTTTAGTTTTATTTATTTTTTTCACTTACTTTGTCTCTGTACCCATAAATAATATTTTTTTTATTCTCTATTTAATTTTTAATTACATTTTTATGTTTTTTTTTTTCCTTTTTCCAACTCAAATTTGCGTTTTTTTTATAGATTTTGGCTTTATTTAAATTTTTTGTTTTCTAAACTGAGTTTTGGTTTTTATATTAATTTTTAAAACTTATAATTTATTAAAATTTTTTTAATTATAAGATATTTTTGAATTTTTTTAATGCTCGCTTTTAGTTTATTCAATATTTTTTCATTTAGTTTTATTTATTTTTTCACTTTGTTTCTTGTACCCATTAATAATATTATTTTATTCTCTATTTAGTTTTTAATTATATTTTTATGTGTTTTTACTTTTTCAAACTTGAATTTTCGTTTTTTATAGATTTTGGCTTTATGTTTAAATTTTTTGTTTTCCAAATTGAGTTTTGGTTTTTATATTAATTTTTTTTAATTTTTAAAACTAATATTTTATTGAATTTTTGTAACTTTTAATATATTTTTGAATTTTTTAATGCTTGCTTTTGGTTTATTTAATATTTTTTCATTATTTTAGTTTTATTTATTTTTTCCGCTTACTTTGTTTCTTGTACCCATAAATAATATTTTTTTATTCTATATTCAATTTTTAATTATATATTTATGTTTTCTTATTTTTTCAATTCGAGTTTTGTGCTTATGATATTTAATCAATTTTTTATTTAATTTTCAACCTTTTATGATTTTTATAATCAAATTTTTTAATCTTGTCATGTATTTTTAATTTGTTTAACTTTTTTTCGAGTTTTCCTATTTTTACAATTTTTTGTTTGTATTTCTACAATTTGAATTTTTATGAATTTAAGCAAAATAAAATAATTGTTTTTTTTGGAATTTCAAAATGCTTTAAAAGTTATTTAATTTTTTAAACTTTTCATATATTTAAAAAATGTCTATGGATGTTTTTGATTTTGTCAATGTTTTTTCCATTTTGGTTTTAATTTTTTTTTACTCACTTACCTTGTTTTTCCTGCACCCATAAATAAAAACAAACACATTTTTGTTCTATTTCTCATACGTATCTGTATTTCTCTAGTTTTTGTTTTTTTTTTTTTATTTTTCAGTTTTTATGTTATTTGACTTTCATAGTTCCGTTTTCTCTCTTAACAATAAATATGTATAAGTTTGGTTTTATCATATGTTTTTTTTTTTTATTTTCGGTGTATATATAATCATTTTTAATTCTCATATATAATGGAATATGTTTTTGTTTTTTGTATTACATATATGTATGTATATACTCATCATCTATGCTATGTATATTTTTATATATTGCACTAAAAATATCTGTGATATTTTATCTTTTATTTTTTTGCTACTTGTTTTTTTGTTATCTTTTCTTTTATTTTGTATGTTTTTATGTTTAATTTCTTTGTCTTTTGGTATATTATTTTGAAAATTTTTTTTAGTTTGATTTTTTTATTTTTGCGAGTTCTCTCATTACTTTATTTTTGTTACTTATTTAATTTCAAACTTTTTACCAACCATTTAATATAAACATTTTTGCCATTTCGTAGCCTTACTCTCAGGCATTCTTTGCTTGTGGAGGAGAGATGCTGAAATACTTTTTTGTATTATTTCTTCTGTTGCTTAGAAATGAGATGTACTTAGAACACTGTACAACTTGGGAACATAAACAGAACAAAGAACGTATAGAAGGTAAACTCCTAGAACTCGTTTGTTTTAAGCAAACTTTAAGAACTTGTTTAGTACTTTGGTGCGGAAAGCATGAATAAAAATATATATGGAATTAGCGGAAACTTAATTTTTTAAAAAATAAATGTTTTCAGTAATGTTGAATAAGTGCATATTTAACATACGAGTATGTTTAACAATTATAGCGCATCCACCATTATAAAGTAGCAGCTAAAATCAAAATGCTTAGAAAAAATGTATTCAAAACGTGGTCGGCAACAACATTCGTAGTTTTAATAAATGTTTTTTTTTGTAACGATTTATAATCATATAACCCTTTTTCGTTTGATATACATATGTATAGTTAGTTTCGCTTAATTATTGCAGTTCTTTCAACTCTTAATAAATAAAGTTCGCTACTCTTGTTAAATTTTATTTACTGATACGTTCTCATGATGTACTAAAATTGTTTTTTTTTTTTTTTTGTTGGTTTATTGATTTCCTCACCTCTTTTTGTATTCCTCTCGTCACTATTTTTTAGTTTGATTTTATTATAGCTTTAGTATAGATTTTAAGTTTAGTATGTTAGTATATACAGCATGTTTTGAAAGCCTGGTTAATTCGAAAATTCTTGAATATGTTACAGTTTATTTAGTTGCTTAAGGTTTTGTCATTTGACTTTTTAATTTCTGTTGAATTTCGGTCGGTTCTGATCCTCTTTTCACTGACATTAGGAAACCTTTTTTAGTTGTAACTCTTTAGTACATTTATATAGCTCATTGATAGATTTGTAGAATTTGTTCTGCTTAGAAATTCGAATTTATGTGGATTTGTTATAAGTTGTATTATGTTTTTTTTTAATAATAATTTCATATAAAATTTTTTTTTAATTTACGTAATATATCGACGGCTGAGTATCACCATTTTTCAAAATATTTTTCAATAACGCTCTATTTCAGAATTTTTTTTTTCAAAAACACCCTACTTCAAAATTTGGTTCAAGAACACCCTGTCTCAAAATGCGTTTCAAAAACGCGCTATCTCGATCAAATTCAATATATTTTCAGCTGAGAAAAAGAAGTCGTTATTGGCAAAAAATTCTGAGATATGGCGTTTTTGAAAAGTATTTTGAAATAGGGTGCTCTTCCACCCAGCCGTCGATATTTTCTAGTTTTGAATAGGCTAATAAAAATTAGAAAACTCATGTTTTAGTAATATTAATAGCTCAGTTTCGTACAAACTAGACTTTAGCTGTTATTGTTTGTGATTGCAGAGTAATTTTAGTGAGTATCAAAATAATTTATTTGGAAAAAATAATGGGGATAGTATCAAACTAGATCAATCGATACCCACTGTAGATCACCCTTATGTAAATAAAAGTTGTTCTTAGACACTATCTTCATCTACAGTGGTGGCAAAAATAATAGACCCAAAATTGAAAATGGTTTTAATCGTAAAATATTTTTATTAAAAATATAACGAAATTATTCAAAAACAAAGTTTTTGAAAAAATACTGTTCAGTCAGTCCACTTTTCTTCAGCATTACTTTAGCAAAGTTATGAACAATTGATGTATTTATATTGTAACGACTTTCCGTCATCGTTCAGAACTTAACGAAGCACTGAAGATGGCGGAACTCCGCAAAACTATTTGCCACCAAATCGAATTTGACAAGGATTCACGGAAAGTTGTTGCAAATACATTTAGTTTTCAGTCTGAATAATGTTTAAAAAAAAATGCAAATATGTGTATAAAAACTCAATATTTAAACAAACAAAAATTCGTTATTTTTTATTTTTGAAATTTTCTATGAATTTTCATGAGCTTGATAATAACGAACTTGATTGCATTTAAAACAAAAATATTGAAGCTGTCAAAAATAGCTTTTTTTTAATTTTTCCGAAGCCCTAAAATCGTATTTCGTTTTCTAAAAAATCAAAAAGTTTGGCAACACTCAACATTTTACTTACTAAATTTCCTCACTCAAACTTAGTTCGACGCATATCCACTTTAGCTTTGTTTGTTTCTGCATATTTTTAAAACAATCCAATTTCCTTGAATGTAACCCTTTTTAATCACACAATTTTATAGTGTATGGTTTTGTTATGTCATTTGATGCAATATTATGTTACATTATGTTGTGCTATGTTATATTGTGTTACGTTACGTTGTGAATGTTATGTTGCATATATTATTTTATATTTAGTTCTATGTATTGAGTTATATACTAGCATTATGTTATGTAACGTTATGTTATTTTAAGTTTTGTTATGTTATGGTATATTATGACAGTTAAATCTTGCCAAATGATGTTTTTTTTTATTTCGTAGGCCGTTTTCTAATCTAAGCTTTATCTGTCCGACAAAAATATTTTCTTGAACAAAAATGTTGATTATTTTAAAACTTACATGAGAAACCGGCCCTTAATCACACAATTTAAGGGTGCCCCTTTGACTTTGTTGTGTCATATTGTTATGTTATGAAATATTTGGTTGTTCTATATTATGTTATGTCGTCATGTTACATAATTATTCACTTACGTTATGTCATTTGATGTAATTTTATGTGCTGTTAAGTCATTTCATTTTAATTATGTTATGTTATTTTACATTATGTTATGTTATTTTATGAAATATTACGTTGGTCTATATTATGTTATGTCGCCATGTTACATAATTGTTGAGTTACGTTAATTTATTTGACGAAATTTTATGTGATGTTAAGATATTTAATTTTAATTATGTTATGTTATTTTACATTATGTTATGTCGAGTTAGGTTATAATGTTACGGTATGTTATGTTATTTTAGGTTTGATTATTTTGCATTATGGTATGTTATGTTATGTCATTTAGCTTATGCTTTGTTACGTTATATTATGATACGTTATGTTATTTTAAGTCATGTTTTGTTATACTCTGCAAGTTGAGCCATCTTATGTTAAGTTACATTATGTTTGATTTATAATTTTTTTTAATAAAAATTTTTTTTTATATTAAAAGTTTTTTATATTAAAAATTTTTTTTATATCAAAATTTTTTTTTTTAATTTTTTAAGCTCCCAAATTTTTTGGTTTTATTTTTTTACTTTTTAGAAGTACCATATATGTATCTATTTTTCCCCTCTCCAGTTTATATCTTTATTTTATTTTTAGTTAAATTTTTTATAGCCATAAACATCAATATTGTAAAACGCTTAAATTAATCTCTTACATAAATTTGTATTTAGTAGGTATATTTTCAGTTTTCATTCAACTTAAATTACAGTTAGAGTATAATAAAACTACAATTAGATTACTTAAGTATAGCATTATTTTAACTTTGTATGTATTTATGTATAAAGTATTTCTAGTTTGGTTGCTTCATTTAAACTTTTTTTAATTTCTTAAGTTGAGATTTTTCACAAATACAATATAATATAATTATAATCAATAATAATTAATAACTACATAAATATGTATACAGGCACTTTCCTTTAGTTCAGAATTATCCACTTAGATTTTAAAATTTGCTATAAATTTTTTTTTGTGTTAGTAAAAGTATTTAAAATAAATATTTGTTTGGTTTGAGCTTTCAGTTCAAAGGAATTCTTTTACTTACTTGGCTGTACCAATTTGCCTAATAAAAGAGCTTTCATGCCAACTGTTCAAATCTAGCCAAATGCTGAACCTGAATACCTTTCATCCAAAATAATTTGAACTCATTATAAACAATAGGTAAGCTTGTAAAGAGTTTAGTTTCTCAGAAAGACGCATTGAATGCATGTAATGTTAATGGAGAAGCTAATTCAGCAGTCAAAAAGTTGATTCAGCAGGGGAAAAATTGATTCAGCAAGAGAAAAGTTTATTCAGCTTTCACATATCGCAGAAGTTGAGATGGAAGAAGATTAAATTAGCATAAATTCGAAGAAGGAAATCATATTCAGCGCAAGAACTATTCATGATGTATATAAAAAGTTAATTCAGCTAGGAAAAAGTCAATTCAGCAGTGAAAAAGTTGACATAGTGCCAAAGTTGAGATAGACGAAGATCACGCTAGCATAAATAAAGATGAAGAAATAAATTCAGCAGGTTAAGTACCATATTCAGCGCATTTTACATAAACACTAGTGCAGAAAATAGCAAAACTATGACCGCTAAAAAGAAAAGAGGCATGTAAAATAATACCTGGCTCTTCGAAAATCAAATTCAGCCCAAAGGAAATTAATTCAGCTGCAAAAGTTTCATATTCAGCGCAATGAAAATAAACGATAATGTCAAGAATGTCCTTAAAAAGGAGAAAAGAGCCTGAAATGATTAACTGCATATTACAAAATACCCCGTGACTTACAAAAATCCAATTCAGCGCAGAAAAAATGCATTCAGCGGTATTCAGCTGCAAAAGTTTCATATTCAGCGCAATAAATATAAACGATAACGTTTATATAAACCCAAATAATAAACTGTGTCATGAAATAACCTATGACTTACAAAAATTAAATTCAACGCAAAGGAAATTAATTCAGCTGTGAGAGTTAGTATTCAGCGCAGTACACATAAAGTATAACTTATAAAGAATGACCTCAAACAATGAAAAATAAACTGAAATGATAGTTTTCTTCTTATAAAATACCCTATGACTTACAAAATCAAATTCAGCGTAAAGGGAATTAATTCAGCCACCACAATTTTGCTATTCAGCGCATTAAATAACAATGATGAGGCGCATGCTACCAAAAATATTTTTCTTTTGCCTTCCATGACGGCGAAAAATGCAATTCAGCTCGAAAAGAATTAATTCAGCGCAGAAAAAAAGCAATTCAGCGCCACCTTATCATAAAACGGCATTGCGCATAACTTTCGAGTTTTTTGTAATATTTCAAAAAAATGTTTGTCCAATACTAAAATTAAAAATAAAAATTTGAATTGTGTAAATTTTTTGTTTAAAACAATTTTATTAAATCATTTATATAATTGCATGATATTAACTAAATGTATATTATATGTATAAAGTAAGTAAGCATCTGCGACGAAATCGCTTTCGAGCAAGAATGCCTTAACACTTTGGGAGTTTAAAAGTTTCAGTGATTGTTTTTTTTTTTTTAACAATTATCAATTTTTAAAGAATTTTTCAATTTTTTGGTATTTTTTTGCTAGTTTTAGAAAAATTTTTCGTTTTTGTAGCACATTAAACGCTTTAGCATTTTTCAAATTGGAAAAAAATATTTGTGTTTTTTTTTTCAATTTTTTACTTTCGTAAGATTTTTTTAATGTAAAATAATTTTTTTTTAATATTCTACTTTTGTAGTATTTTTTTAGTTTTTAAATAATTGGGTTTTTTTCACTTTTGTAGGATTTTTTCAATTTTTAAATAATTGGATTTTTGTCACTTTTTCACTTTTATAGGTTTTTTTTTCAATTTTTAAAGATCTTTTTTTAAATAGCACATAAAATAAGCTTAGGCATTTTGCTATCATTGTGTATAAGAATTTGTGTTTGATTTTTTTGCAGTTTTACAATGTTTGCACGCTAAATTGAAGTTTTTCTTTTTTTCATATTAGATTGTCCAGCTGTGTAAGATTTTTAATAAAATTTTTTTCACACATACATAGCTTTTAATTGCATTTTTGTCTACTTTAGACACATTTGGTAAGTTTTCATATTTGCTTCTATATTCTTTTGTTGTTTTTTGTTTATGCTATATGCTCCCGCTTGCATTTCCTGAATTTATCGTGCCATTTCTGCGTTAACCAGGTAGCTAGTTTTTTAAAAAAAAACGTTTTTTAACTGAAAATAAGATATCGTGACGCTATCAGTTTGCTAAAGTATAATATACTTCACGGATTTTCGCTTCATTATCTACCATTATAATATGTAAAAGGTAATATATTTAGTTGCTTCTCTTCGTTTTCTGAAATTTTACCAAATTGTAGTTACGCGGTTTAACGCAGTAATGGCACGCTATGTTTTCGTGTTCTCTGTTACTAATTTCACGCATTTGATATCTTCAGTTTTTGACTTATATATCTAAGTATATAGATATAGTACTTACATTATGTACAATATATGTATATGTACATGATGTGTATTTTATGTATGTATGTATGTTTGTAGTAAGTATTTTTTTTATATAAGTAAAGTAAAAACTCAAATATTTTTCTTATTAATTAGCTACTTTAAGAAGTTTAGGCATCATTTATACACTAAAAACTAGAGTCATCTCTAAAATTGGATTGTTTGTGTGTGTGTATGATTTTAATATTAGTATATATGCATATGTGTCATTGTATATATGTAGTATGTCTCATTAGGTATGTGTTTATATATGTATGTATGTATATATTTATACTATTTTAATAATATGTATTACAATTAATATTGCCATTTACCATTCATGACCATTCAATCATTACTGATCACCTAACATACAATTTATGTATGTATTTAAGTTTGTATAACTTTTTATGTCTATTTTTTAGTTTACTTTTAAATATACATATGTTTAATTAAATTGTATTTGCGATGACTGCGTGGAAGAAGGTACTAACTCAGCAAATTTTTTTTTAAAAACGCGCTCTCTCAAGAAATACGCTCTCAAATAGGATCTCCTTAGAGTCTGTAAGAAGCTTGCTCTATTTCAGAATTTTATTTAATTTGTTTGAAGAATATGCTACCTTAGAATTCAGCTGAATCAGTTTTTAGCTCAGCAAATGTTTCAAAAACGCACATGAATGACCTGACTCATAATCTTTTTTAAATTTGCTCTAAAAACTCTTTCAGAATTTCATTCAAAGAAAGGTTCAAGGTTCGTTTAGATAGACGCAGCTTTTCGTTAATTTACTGAAATCTTTTTTCTAAATATTAAATATTAGAAACCTTTATTTTCCTATACTATTAATAAAAGCTTTTTCTGAATTCTCATTGAATGTAGAAGCATACATAGTTTTCATAGATTCGTTATTGTTTAAGCGAATCGAACAAATTTAACAACTGATTCGTATTCTCAGTTAAATTTAATACATTTTCGACTGAGAAAGATAATTGTTTAACCCGGACTCTAAGACAGGGCATATTCTTTGCTTTCGCATTGCCGATCTTTTGTCAATTTTGGTACGAGAACAACCAACGTTTGGCATTCCGTCTGGTCATTTTCAGTGTCCTTTTCTGCTGTCTTTGCAGAACACTGAAGATGGCACAGCGCTGACACCAATTTGTTCCAAACCAAAATTGACAAGTTATGAAGGAAAAACGTTCCAATATAATTCAGACAGTGTATACTTTAAGAAGATTTTGAGTAAGAGCGCTTATGATCATAAAGAAGAGTTATTTTGAAATATTTAAAAAAAAAAAATTCTGCGTGTCATTCTTCCACGCTCAGCCGTCGTTCGGCATGTATACAACAACAAATAATATTCATTTTGTAACGTAAATATATATATAACATTAACAACTTGTTGTTTTTTGTAATAGGTTTTATTGTTTCTGAATTTAAATTAAATTTGTTATCATTAGCTTAAATTTAAAATTCTTTTCATTTAATTTTTATGAAACATTTTGCATTAGTTTTTGTTTTGTTGCGCTTTACGCGCTAACAACTACATATACATTTTAAACAATAACTTTAATCATAATAGTAGTAGTAAATAATCTAGTTTATAATTAAAAGGCCATATAAAGCTTTTAATTAAAAAAAATATTACTAGTTTGTTTTTCATTCCTTTTCCCAGCATAACAGCAAACCAAAATTTCACTTTCATATTTGAGCCAAGTTTTTTGAAAAGTGTGCGCTTTAAAAATAAAAATACAAATGACAATTTTGGCTGGAAACGCATATTTATTATAATTTCTTTTTTTTTTCAAAAGCGCACATATGCACTTATAAAAAAAGTGGTTCGTTTTACTATTTTTACGCAGAAATCTACTATTTTCTTTTGCTAAAAAGGTACTTGAAGTGAATTTGCTTTGCCTTTTGTTTTAATTGCAGTTAAGCACTTTTAACTAGTGTTCTTGGTATTAGCTAATTTAGTTTTTTTTTGTCTTCCTTTTTTTTAATCATTATATTAGCTTTTTATAATTGTATTTAAGTGGTTTTCAATAATTTTTTTAAGTGTCTTATAAAGCTATTATTTTAATTTTTATACCAGTTTTATTTTAACTTAAACACTAATTTTGTTTTTGTGTTCTTTTATGCTAAAATGAATTTTTGATTTGCTAGTTTCTTTTGCTAAGTTTCCTTTTAAACTAAATTTCTCTTCGGTTTTTTTTCTAAAACTAAATTAACTTGGCATTATTTTGTAACTAAAAGCAAAGTTTTCACCCGCTTAGCAAGTGAAACTTTATTGAAAAGGTGCCAAGCTTCTACTGAAACCCAACTAATATTAATTTAAAAAATTTTAAAATTTGTATTTTTAGTATTTTGAATTAGTATACATTTTTGTGTTTACTTAAAGTACACAAATTTTTATAAAATAATGGTTTGGCATAAGACATTGCATTTTCTTCAAGAAGTGAGAAAAAAACTAAAGCATGGTATAAAAAAAAAATTAAAAAGCAAAAAGAAAAAATGTAATTAATAAAATTCAAAAATTCGCAGCTTAATATTAGCTTAGTATTAAAAAAGGATTAAGATATAAAAAAGTGAATAAAACAAATTAACTTAAAAATTAATACAAACTGAATTTGGGAGTTTTAAGAGCATCATTCTAAGTGTGGAATACTTGAATATATACAAGTCTGTCAAAGTATAGCTCGCTGTAATATCATTTAATATAAGTTTGAATAATTATTGCTCAGACTAGGTTTTATTTAAGCTTTTTACGTATATTCAGCGTTCTTAAAATCAAACTTTTCTGCACTATTGACGCAACTTTTGTAATCTCAGAACATTTTTTTTGTGTTCAGCAGAAAGCTAATATAGTTTTTTTTTGTATTCAGCGCGCTCAAAAATAAAAAATAATTCAAAAAGTGTTGATTTTTGAAACACTATTCAGCTCAGCATTTTACATTTGAGAATACAATCTTCTCTAGCCTCTTTTCTTATTTTCTAATTTTAGCACGTTGCTAATATTTAGCGCGCTGAAGAACTGTTACAATAACGATTTCAAAAAGTGCTGGAAATCTGTGTCAATAAATGTATTTAAAAACCAATTAAAATTCATGCAGCAAATAAAATTGTGAAAGGAAATGAATTTTGCTAACGGCAAGCAACTATATAGCAATAACTTTGCTGCTGAAGTGATATATAAAACTTGTATAGCAATTTAAAAAGCTATTCAGCAGCGTACAAACTTATTCAGCAAAAGAAAATTGTTGCTGAATTGATCCAAAGCTCAGTTCAATGCTATATAAAACTCCTATAGCAATTTAAAAAGCTATTCAGCAGCATAAAAACTTATTGAGCAAATGAAATCGTAGCTGAATTGGTCAAAGGCTCAGTCAAATGCTACCAAAAACTCGTTTCAGCAATTTTAAAAATGATTCGAATTATATAAACCTATTCAACAACAATGAATTTGATATTATTCAAAATTTCAATTATTCAAATTACACATTCAGCAGAAGCAATTGACAATATACAAACACCAGGGCTTCATTTCAAAAAAAATATGTGTAATTGACAGAATTTTTTTTTTTCAAAGTTAGATATGCCTGAATATATAAAATACAACTGCAAACACTTTTATAGATTAAAGTATTCCACACTTTTTTTACAATTTTAAATGACTCGAAAAAACGCTGAAAAGTAAGCAATATTATTAACAAATATTTTGTTTTCCTTATCATAGAAGTATTAACACATAATTGAGTGTATTTTCGGGAAGGCAAATCAATTTTGGAGTCAGTTCAAGCTCAGCTTTGGATTATCAATTTAGTATTGTATATATAAAGTAATGCGTGAGTGTGTGTGGGTGTGGTTAGGCGGACGGCATGAACGGTTGGCTGCTACATAATGGCATAAAAGCTTACTTTATTTGTCAGCTGAACATACAGCTAATTATTTACTATAATTTTGTGTTTGTTTTGCTGTTACTTTTTTTTGTTTGATTTGGTAGCTTTAAAAGAAGAGCTGTGCGTTTTATCGCTTATATGCGTGGCTGCCTTTGATTACTCATGAAACTTTTTAAGAAGAGTGTTCAGCAAAGTCAAAAGTTGTAAAGTTAAAGTTCATCCTTTTAAATAAATACTTTAAAATTTAAAATTTTGTCAAAATATAAAAATATTTAAAAGTTCGCTCGATTCATTTCGTATTAGTGCACTAGAGTTACAATTTCCAATTTTTATATTATTTAAAATTTAAAAATTCATATCTGAATTCCTAACAAAAGTTGTAGGCAATAAAAACGGTTGAAAAATCTCTATCTTGATAGTTTTCCAAATTTGAAAAATTTTATAACTGGAAATCTAAAATTTCAAGAATCTTCGACGTCGTCTTAGATATGCAACAATGCGTATCAAAAAGCAAAAGCTTTCAACTCTAAAAGCGCCACTACTTCTTTATTTTAAATAAAGTATTCATTTCCAAAAGAGGGAATATGGCAATATTTTGAAAATCAATTAAAATTTATAAAACTTTTGTTACAATATTGTACATTTTTAAATTTTAATAACAAATTTTGACTACTTAAAAGCTCGCAAGAGGTAGTTTCTCTCTAGTCCCGTATAAAACTCTTAAGAAAAAGCTCAAAAAGTTCAAAAGTTTGTAGAATTTCTTGAGATTTATGGACTACGTAAGCGAATGTGACTAAATCTTTTTCTTAGCTATTTCGTAAGCTTTTATTGCAAGATTTTATTATAGACTTTATTCTTCAAATAAAAATCATAAAGAGACTTTAAGCAAACAAAAGTTAAAAAGCTCTGAAGGAAAAGCTTACATTTCGGTCCGTACAAAGCTCTTGAAGAAAAAGCTCCAAAATTTATTTTTAATCTCGAAATTATGTCTTTAATTCAAATACTGTTTTATGAAATTTCTTGAGAATTTTCGTAGCGCATTCCGAGACAAATAGATAAGAAAATTGGCTAACGCAACTAGCTAAAACGTTCACAGCTCACTTTGCCACTTTTGCTTTTCATGTTTTCTACTGTCGCAATCAGTTCAAATAGTTTTCTTGTTTTCTTAGTTTTTATCATATTTTGTGTCCTTTAAACTATTTTCGTATCGCATTTTCTTTTTACAAAACCAAGCATTTCTACTTTCTTACAGCCAAATCAATTTCATAACGCGCCTGTACAGACCTTTTTTTTAACGCACATACCGAATTTTTATTTTTTTTTTGTCTTAATCTTAACAATGTAACAAACTAAGCTTTACATTGTAGTCCTTCAATTCCACCTACTTTGGCCTGCTTCACTATTTCTCCACCACTCCCCAACGCCAACTTAGCTCACCGCGCCTTACTCATCCATGGCGCCTTACGCTTAATTTTTGTACGCAGACTTCTTAAAGGTTTAATTTTACGTTGTGCGCTGCCCAAACCACTGAGATGGTGATGCATTTGATGAGCTTGTGATGCGCCATAGTAGCTGGGTGGTGTATGGAAACCATTGCCACTGTCGTCGTATACATGATGATGCTGCTGTTGTTGTTGACTGTAAGCAACCGCGCTGGTTAGTAAAGACATTTTTGCATTACCATTAATAAAATGATTATGATTATTATTATCATTGTTGTTGCTGTTGTTGGTCTTATTGCTTTCGAGGCAGGCGGATATGTGTTCTTCTTCGACACTAGTCGATGATGGTCGCTTTGTGGGCGATTCGACGACGGAGGAACGTGAGAGGGAGAGTAAAGCATCGACACCTTCACGTTGACGACGTTGATCCTCAAGCTCCTCGGGTGTAACGTTGTTGCTGTAAGTGGTGTAATATATAATTAGAAATCAAATACAGCAATTTTAGTCAATTTCCACTTACTTATCTTCGCTGCTCTCATAGGCAGCATCGGAGGACGTGTAATTGCTATGATTATCACCATTCTGATTATCATTTTGTTGTTGTTGCTGAAGTTGTGTAGTGCCATTAACAGCCTTAGCGGATGCTGCACTTCCATTTGTGGCATTTGGCGTCGAACCGCCACTATTGCCCGCGCCACCAGCCGAATATGTATGATCCTCACTGGGTGATGAAGTTATAACGGGTGCGCTACATTGGAGAAAATGAACAAATCATTTAGTATTTCATACGGAAAACACGAGTTCTCCATCTCACTATCCAACTCTTAAGCTGACTCACCCGTTTTGAAAGGTCTCTGCAAACACTTTTGGTCCATGTTTCAACGCCAGCATTGCTGTGGCTGCATTAACATCGTCGATACTATCAGCACCACAATCACGCGCCAAACGCTCAATGCTTTCATAGTTGCTAAAGTGTCCTAAAATGGTTGCACCACCGTTGCCTCCACTCCCTGCGTTACCACCACTACTGGTACCTAGGCCGTTATTCTGTTGTTGTAACGGCGCGCTACTGTAATTACCGTATTTGTTGTTGTTACTTGAGTTATTCATATTGTTTTTATGATTTGTTGTACTATAATCGGACGGAGTGTCTTCGTCTGGTAGAACACCAGTCACGACCACGTCATTCAGCAAACCCTGTCCACCAATAACTTTGGATAGTTTGGGAAAGAGACGTGGATCGATGCGTGGATTGATATTGGTTTTGGGTGCTGGACTACAGGCACCACCGCCTCCACTACCCACACTGTCGACGGTATCATAGCCGATGAGTGAGTCGTTAGCCATACCGCCAGCACTGCTCCCACTAGGACTTTTGAGCGATGCAGCAGATTTTTCAGCAGCCGAGTTGGGGAAGAATGGTGAGCGATTGAGCGCTTGTATGAGATTTTGTCGTTGTTGGGGTTCGACGCGCCACAGGGAGCCTTTGCCCATATTCTGAAAAAAAGATAAAGAATTTAAAAAAATTTAACTAAAGTTTGATTTTAATTTAATATTTCAAAATTTTTTTATTAAATTTTTATTTTTATCAATTTTTAACTTTTTTTTATTTCCTTATTTTTTCAAGTTTTTTTCTTTTCTAATTTTTTTTCTATTTTCTATATTTTTTTACTATTTTTATTAAAGACTTCTTTATTTATTTCTTTATTAAACAAGACTTTTCTATTATTTTTAATAAAGCCTTTTTCATGTTTTATTTATTTTTACAATGTCTTGTTTTAATAGACAATTTTATTTTTGTTCATAAAGCTTTATTTTTTTAATAAAGACTTTTTTTATTTTCTTAACATGTTTCATGGAATGTTTCATTGTTTTTTTTTGTAATAAAGACTCAAAAACAAATTTTTAAATTTTTTTAATTTCTGAATTTTTTGAAAAATTTGTTTTTTTTAAATTACATTTATCTATTTTTCTAATTTCTTAGATTTTTGTACGCACACATTTTTTTTATTTAATTTGTATTAAATTTGTTTTACTTATTAAAATTTTTGTATTTTTTTATTTCTTTTTTTTTTTGTTTTTTTTTATGTTTTATTGTTCTTTAATATTTTTTATTTAAAATTTTTTTTTAATATTTTATTTACAATTTTTTTTTATATTTTATTTACAATTTTTTTTTAACATTTTATTTCCAATTTTTTTTTTTACATTTTATTTCCAATTTTTTTTAATATATTTTATTATTTTAAATTTTTTTATATTTTTTTTAAATAATTTTTTTATATTTTTTTTTAATAATTTTTCAGTCACTTTTTTCATTTATTAAGGGGTTTTTTTAATTACTTTATACTTTTTTTATTTAGTATTTTTTTGATTTAAAAGATTTATCAAGTTTTATATTTCTTTATATTTTTTTGATTACTTTATACTTTTTTTATTTGAAAGATTTGTTTTACTTTTTTTTTTAAATTATATTTCTCAGCTCACCGGCGCTTTCTCTACTTTGACAAAGCTCTTATTAAGCGACAAATTATGACGCACGCTATTCTTCCAGCCGGCGGGCGCTGTCTTAAAGTACGGAAAATGCTGCATTATCCAGGCATAAATCTCTTTGACCGGCAAAGCTTTCTCATTCGAGCCCTCAATGGCCATGAAAATTAAGGAACTGCAAATAAAACAAAAATCAAAAACTCTTCTATATTGAACCTTCTTCCTTTCCAAACTCACCTAAAACTGTAGGGCGGTTTGTTGTGTGTATGCACAAATGGATCGTATGGTACGTTGTTCGGATGCTTTTGCTTTTGCGGTGTAAGAGTACCGTTGACTCCAACGCCGGCACCACCACCACCACCACTGTGCATACCACTGCCGCCTCCAACCGAATGACTATTCTTGGCTGATGCGGAGGAAGATCCAGATGAAGACAGCTGATGTGCAGACTGATGTGACGTTAGATGTTGTGGTGTGCTTGTATTGTGACGACTCAGCCCGCTTGAGCCATTGGTGGATATTTCGAAATCTTTTAATGAGTCATTATCAATGCTACAGTAAGAGGTGGGTGAGCGCATAGAGTTGAGTTGCTGTTGTTGTAACTGCTGCTGAGGTGCAATGAGTGGATAAAATTCTTTGCAATTATTTGGCTCTGGGGATGAGATACCTGGCGAAGAGCTGCAAGAAATGTTAGCAGAGAAAAAGGAAAGTTAAGGCATTTTAAAAGATAGGTAGTAAATAAACGGAAAGATGGATGGACGGGCAGACGTATGAACAAAACAGTTGTACGGATCAACTTACGCAACACTTTGGTACTGCATTATGGTATAGGTGGGTAAGCTGCCTGTTGTTGTGGGTGAACTGACTGCTAAGTTTCCATTAGGGCCAGCTAACGCATTATTATTATTGCCAGACACCATTGAAGGCGACGCATTGGCCGTGCTAGAGTAGTTTATGGCACCGCTATTGTTGTTGTTGTTATTGCCACCAACATTATTACTGTTGTTGTTGGTATTGTTGTGACTATTATTGGCTACTACACCAGCATAGAATGACTTAGAGATGGGACTATTGCCGCCATTAACAGCAGCTGTGGACGATGAACTCGATGAGAGCGAGAGCGCTGAAGAGAACGAACTGCTGGAGGAGGCAGGCGAAGCAACAACAGTAACAGCAGCAGTTGACGCATTGCCACCAGCATTTAGTGTGCTTCCTAGTATGCTACCACCAATACCACTACCTCCAATGCTATTGCCGCCACTTCCTCCGCCATGATCCAAGACATTCATTTTCTCACGCAAATATTTCTTATGCGGATGATGTGTGGTGCTGGTGGTGCTTGTGCTGATATTGATGTTACTGTTGTTGTTGTTGTTTGCATTGTTAATATGTTGATGCTTTTGCTGTTGTTGGCCTTGATAAATTGTGTTTATTGCGCCGTTGCCATTGGTTACAGTAACAACACCGCTAGGCAAAGTTGTAAATTGTTTTGGTAAAGTGTGCACTGCAGCGCTAGCGGCACCACCTGCTCTACCAGCCATACTCAAGGTACTCGAGGACGTCGTCATTGTATAGGAAACAGTTATTGAGGAGACAGGTGGATTGACAGCAGCCATTATGGAAGCGGATGATACATTGATAGACTGAGCGTTGAGCGTTGGTGTAGCAGAGGATGAAGATATTGAAGAAGGCACATAGTTGTTGTTGCTTGAGTTTATTATAGTATTATTGTTGTTGTTGTTGTTATTATTATTATTATTATTACCAGCGCTGATACTTAAATTTGTTGGCGTTATAGTCGTAGCACCACTGCTTGTCGCACCACCCACACTCGTTGCTGCACTCAATAGCTGCCGCGGCTGTAGCGACGGCATATTACCATTCGATTTATACTCCACGACAGTAGTGGTGCCACTCGGTCCCATATGCACAGTGGTCGTAGCGCTTATAGCGCCAATATTGCCAAATATATGCGCTGATGGGTCGTCTGACTTTCTACCACCACCTGCGTTGGTTGCACCAGGTGTTGTGCCGTGTGTGGCTGGCAGCAATGTGATTGGGGTGCCAGCTGTGATTATATTACCAAAACGCTTGAGTTGCTGGAAGTCGCTAACGCTAAGTGGGGTTATTTGGGTGCCACTGCTAGTTTTCAAGTCATGCTGTGTTGTGTTACCCCCACCATTGCCACTGGTGGAGCTCACATTGCCGTTGGCTGGCCTGGTGCTCGTTGTCACCTCTTCGCTGCCTACGACATGATGTGGCAACTCCTCAATAAGTTCGTGTGCATTGCTCGCATTTAATATACAAATATTGCCATTGGCCATTGTACCAACGCGCTTCACCATATTAGCACCTCCCGCAGCGCCAGCTGTTGTTGTCACTATGTCCTTAATTAAATTGCTGTCATTTAACCACGCCAGCGGGCGCAATTCTGCATCATCATTTTCACCTTTGCCACCGCCGGCTGTTGTTATGATACGTCCTACCGCAGCTGCGTCACCCCCACCCGCCAAAGTTGTTCCGCTGCCATTTAAGTCCATCGGCTCGGTTGCCAAAAGCACAATATTGCCGACGCTTGGTGCGCCAGTGTTGTGACCATTTGCTGCTGCTGCTGCTGCAGCCGCTGCGGGTGTGACGCCTTCATAGGTGGTAAATTGTCCATTGCCATTTGGTTGCAACAACACATATTTTGATGTGGTCGGCATGCTGCCACTGACGATGCTGTTCAAGTTTGTGTTGTTGTTGTTGCTGCTGCTGCTGCTGCCGATAAAATTTGCGGCGCCTCCAGTGGTAAAGATTTTACCGGCGCTTCCCTTAGCGTTGCTGAGATTCGCTGCACTCAAAATAGTCGTTTTGGCGAGAAAACTATTCAAACTGTTATTGTTGTTGTTGGCGTTGGCGTTGATGTTGTTGTTATTATTGTAGCCACTATTGCCGCCGCAGCCGCTACTACTAATATAACTGGTAACTCCAGCAGCACCAAAGCTGCTTGTAACTGTATTATTTGTAATGTGGTTGATGCTGTTGTTGTTGCTGTTGACGACGCGTAAACCATTTGTTGTTGCTGTTGCCGCTGCTATTGATGTGACCAAACCGCGCGCTTGCTGCTGCGCCACCTGTTGCAAGCCGTTGCTGCCAAGTGTTGAAGCGCCGGCGTTTGTAGCTTGTAGCAGGTGGTGGGATGTGGGTTGTATGAGCAGGGCGTGGCCGTCCAGCGGTATGGTGGAGAAGACTAGACTGCCGCCGCTACCACTGTTACCGTTATGGTTGTTGCTGCTGCTGTTGTTGTTGTGATGATTGCTTACACCGTTAGCGATGTTATTGCTGTTGTTATTGTTGTGATGGTAATTTTGAATGCGACTATTGATGTTATTGTTGCTGTTGATGCTGTTGTAGATGATGCTGTCTTCAAGAGCTGTGTTGTTGTTGTTATTGTGGTTGTTGCTTGTGTTTATTACACGCTGCAGCGTACGTAGTGTGCTCAGATCGTGTGTGGTTAAGATTTGTGTGGGATTATCCGGCGACATTCTATGGAAAAATTAAGAAGAACAAAGAGAGGATGTAAGTCAAAAGGGACAAAGTGATCATCATGATGCTTAGAACTAAAAAGTGTTCTTATTGGTTAAGTTCATACACAGGGTGGTACTAACCCTGCAAAACATCATACCATTGATCTCTAAGAGAGTGATCCGCTATCAACACCTGCCTTCCACAGGGGGCTACAATTTATCTCAACTATTTCGTTATAGGCATAGTTGGGATAGTTCGACTTAAATTTCTGTAGCCTACTTATAGGTGCTGAAAGTAAGCTCGTCCGACTGTACCCGTCGGAGAACAAAGGAGATCTGTCCGACACTACCCTTTTAGGCATAGGACATGCTCAAGATAAGGGATCACTTTAACCCATACAAAGAGATCACAACTGGCATTGGTCGCATGCTCTTTTGCGACTCATCCCGAATTCATCCTAGACTAATCGCATTTTTTGCAGAAAAATTAGATCAAGTCCCCTCGGCCCCCTTGTAGGGTTTTTGTCCTAAGTCTTTTATTTCATTACTTTTATTTTTTTATATGTTTTCTTGTTTATTTTAATTTTTTTATATTTTTTTATTCCTTTTTATTTTAATTATTCTATATGTTTTCTTGTTCATTTTAATTTTTTTTATTCTTTTTTATTTTAATTTTTGTATATTTTATTTGTTCTCTTTTTATTTAAATTTTTTTTAATATACAGGGTGGCTAATGAAAGCCGCTACCAAAAAAAAATGAAATAACTTTTTTTCTATTTAATGAATCTGGTTAATTTTTTTTTTATTTTGCAGATTGACTTTTACATTTAACAAAAATGGATAACTGGGACACTGAAACAAGAATTTGGATTGTCCGCCGCTATCACGCACTGGAGTCCGTAGTTTCGGTTCAAAGAGAGTATAAGCGCACGTTTGGCGGCAATCCTCCGAGCAGATGGACCATAATAAGACTTGTAAACAATTTTGCCGAGCATGGGACAGTCAACAGAAGACCTTACCATCGAAACCCTTCAGTTCGAACGGAGGAAACAATCGCTGCTGTAGCAGCTGCCATACAAAACAATCCACGTGTTTCGACAAGAAGCTTATCTGCTCAAATGGGTGTAAGCAGACAGTCATTACAGTCAATTATGCACAAAGATTTGGACTTATTCACATATAAAATTCAAATGGCCAACAAACTGAATGCTGCAGACTTGCCGATTCGCTTGGAATTTTGCCAGAAGATGCTTCAAATGGTGGAAGAGGATGGAAACATGTTGAACTGTCTTTTCATGTCTGACGAGGCCCATTTCGATTTAAACGGCAACATAAACAAACAAAATTGTCGAATATGGAGTGCTTCCAAGCCACAGATACTCCATGAGACGGAATTGCATCCACTTCGTGTCACAGTGTGGTGTGCAGTTTCATCACGCTGCATTGTCGGGCCGTACTTCTTCGAAGAAAACGGTCACACCGTTACGTTTACTGGAGACCGTTACTTGAGCATGTTGAGAGAGTTTTTCTATCCAGAATTACGCCGAATGAGAATTTCTTTCAACTCTGTGTGGTTTCAGCAAGATGCTGCAGCTCCTCATATAGCCCAACCTGTTATGACAGAATTGCGACGAAAATTTCCCAATAAGCTGATATCCAGAAACTCCACATTCCGTTGGCCACCCAGGTCGCCTGACCTTACTGCACCTGACTTTTTCTTGTGGGGTTATTGCAAACAGGAAGTCTTCAAAGCAAAACCAACAAATTTGAATGAACTAAGGCAATCCATTCGAGAAACAATTGCGGCTATTCCTGTCTCAACTCTCCAAGCAGTAACATGCATCGACGAGCAGGGGGGGCATTTAAATTCCATTATTTTTAAAACTAATTAAGCTATATTTAATAAAATTTAATGAGCTTTAACATGAATAAAAGAAAAATGAATTCCATACACTGAAAAAAAAATTATTTGAGTTTCTGAATGTAGCAAAATTCATCAGCCACCCTGTACTTCTTTTATAATTTAGTTTTTTACATTGTCATTTTTTTATATTATTCATGTATTCATGAAACGAGCTCAAGGCCAAGAATACTAATTTTTTACTTTTTAATTTTTATGAAAATTAGTATTGTTTTTATTTTTTTTTATTTTTTAATAATCATTTTTTTAATTAATTATTAATAGAGTAGGAAATATTTTTAGAAAAAAAATTATTATTAAAAAATAAAAAAAAAACAATAATAATTTTCATAAAAATTAAAAAGTGAAAAATTATTATTCTTGTCCTTGAGCTCGTTTCATGAATACTTGAAAATGTACCGCAAATCAACAAAAATTGTTGGTATGAAAAAGAAATAATTTTTTTATATTTTTATTTTATGTTTTTTGTTAGAATATTTTATGCAAGTTATTTTTTTTATATTTTAATTTTTTTCATATTTTTATTTATTTTTTTTTCTTTTTTTATATTTTATATTTTAGTATTTTTAATTAAAATTTTTTAATGTTTTTATTTTTGAGTTAGTTTTCTAATGTTTATTTTTTTATTACATAATTTAATTAAAAAACAGAAATACAATTGAATTGTTGGTATACACAATTTTATTTTATTTCTATTTTCATTTTTTATACTAAATTCTTTTGGTTTTTATCTTTTTTAAATTTTGTTTTTTTTACACACTTACATTTTTTTGATATAAACTTCTTTATATTTTAAATTTTATTTTTATATATAATGTCATTTTTTTTATATATTTTTTTATTTTTTTTAAATATATATTTATTTTTTTTATATATATTTTTATGCATATTTTTATTCTTTTATATTTATTTTTATTTTTTTTTATATATATTTTTATTTTTTTTTATATATATTTTAGTTTTTTTTATATATATTTATATTTTTTTATATATATTTTTATTATTTTAAATATATATATATATATTTATTTTCTTTATAGTATATATATATTTTTTTCTTTATATATAAATATATTTTTCTTTATATATATATATTTTTTTTTTTTATATATATATATATATTTTCTTTTATTTACTCTACATATATATATATATATTTATTTTCATTATATATATATTTTTTTATTTTTTTTATACATATTTTTATGATATATTTCATTTCTTTTATATTTAATTTTTTTCATATTTTTTTTCTTTGTTAACTTTTTAAATTAAAATTTTTTCTATATTCTATATATAAGTCTAGTCAAAGAACCAGTGCGTGTTTTATTGAGGGGCGTTTTTCATAATATTTCTGGCCTTCTCGAAAGACTACTGAAATATGCATTCAACAAATTTTCCAAAAAAAGGTTTGTCAATCGTCACGCACCTGTTGTTTTTTTTTTTGGTTTTTTCTTCCATGAGCACCACAACTGAAACAAACATGCACCCCTTCAGTGATAAAATTACTAATTAAAAAAATATAGCCCACTTAACACGGAAATATACAAGTCAAAAGCGTAAACTATCAACGCCAATCAAAATTAAATAATGTAGAACAACCAAAATTCAAGTATTACAGTTTACAAAAACAAATACAAACTACAAGAAATATTACCACAAAATAGACCGATGTCTAACACTTTGTCAACTTGAGCAAACAATTTTGGCATTTAATCGCATTTTTTTGTTCTGTTAATACTCGCTGTCACAAGCAGATAAAAGTTAATTGTTCAACGGAACGATAAGATAAGCCAACCAAACTACTTTTCTAAAGAAAAGACGCGACAATTTTTTAGCTAAAAAATGTGTATGTGAAATGTTAGGAATGAAAAAAGGAACCAAAAAAAATTATAAATAAAACAATTAACACTGGAAAAATTATATGAAGGGGATATGAAAAAAAGATTTTAAATATAGAAATAAAACATTAAAAAAGGCCATAAATTGCGCAATAAAATATTAGTATTTAAAATATGCGCAATAAAAGAAGGCAAAAGTTTTGCTATAAAAAACTTAATGAAGATGGCAATGATAATTGAATTATATTCAGTTTCAAAAGCCCCGCACACGCTCTAGGTGATCATTTAAGTGCTCAGCTTTATTTGATAAATTTGTACTATAGTAGATATGTACGAAACTGTCAGTTAAGAACTGATTATGGATATAAGATAACACTAAGTAAAGGACCTTGAGACCAGCGTGGAATTGGATCTCGGACGATAGGAAGGATTGTAGTTCAAGCCAAATCACATTTAATGCTATGAACTGCAGAACCCATAGCCTATGTCGAAAAAAAAGTTTACTTAATATGTGAACGTCAAAGCTAAAGAATGCCAGAGCCGTTGAGCTATGCAGGCATCTGAATTCAATGCTTGATGGAAATATTAGCACTAGCAGACCCGGTAGGAAATTTTACTACTTTCTTCCTATACAGCTACCCCTATCCCTCTGGTTCCAATTCTGTTATATTTTTGTAGATATATTATAGGTAAAATGTCACTTTAAAAATATACCTATGTCCTTTCGTGGCACTTGCATGTCATTTTAAAAATTTAATTAGAAAACGAAAAGTTTTGAAAATTAGTAAAGGTAAAATTTCACTATAAAACTACGCCTATGTCCTTTTATGGCACTAATTGTGATGACTTCTAAGACTTTTGAGCTTAAACAATTTATCATTTTAAATTTTTATTTCGTGGTCAAAAGTTAAAAGCGCCACTCTAACAGAACACTGAGCCTTAAAGTTTAGCTAACTTCGTACCCACTCGTGTGACGACGACAATTCAGTTCAAGCAATTCACTTCGGTATGATACACAAAATATATGACACAATGGACTGCTGCATTAAGAATTCAAAGAATTTGCTAGTCTCCAAGTGATTTTCTGCATTGATTTTCGCAAAATTACAAGGAGCTTATAATTGTCACTGTTACAAAGCAATTGAATAAATTTTAGGCGAGAGACGAACTGAGGCGGGTGGTGAGTGCGGCACCACAATCCGTTCGGGCTTGTAAATACAAATGCAGCACACAAAAAATGCAGTAGCAATAAAAAAACAAATACTAACAACCAAGAACAATATACAAAAAATGCTCAAAAATTTAATTCTTCGTTGTAAACCGTTGCGTCAGAATGACGGACGTTTAATAGCACGACGTCTAAATGTGCTGCCTTAAAGTCGCGTAGCGACACAAACTCGTCAACACTATGAAACGCGTCTAAATGAACTAAAGGAATTTTTATAACTAAATATGAGCAAAGCTAAAGCAGCGGAGGAGCGATTGTTATTGACGGAGGGAGTAGGCGCGAGAACAAAAAAAAAAAAAATAGAGCGACAACGCTACTAACCGAGAAAAGTTGCTATAGTTACTTGATTGTAAACAAAACTGTAAAACAATATTGGTAAATTAAATGTGGAATACAATTACAACTAGGCAGCGAGCAAGTAAGAGAGAGGGCGGTAAATTACAACAACAAAAAGAAGTTACGGCAAACAGCAGGTGACCGAGAGCAACGAAACGAAAAAAGTACAACCAGCCACTGTAGTTGGCAACGTCAAGGTGTTGTTTATAGTAAAACGAATAAATAAGACAAAGCCCCAAATATTTACAAACGAGTATTGTAGACGATAAGTTTATGAGTGTGTGAGTAGCAGTAACTAAACAGCAACAAAACAAATAATTGTTGTGTATGAGAAAGTTGCACTACCACAAACTTTTCACTAGTGCAGCTTGTCTATCCAGAGAGCAGAAGCACGCTAAAAACTTGCAAACGTGTGTAGTGCATTTTGTTTTTTTTGTACTCAGTGCGCTCAGGGAGCACTGGATTGAACTAGTAGTGGTAGTGAAAGGAGCTCAAATAGCGAATTTATAAAAAAGGTAAACATGTGACTATTGAAAGAAGGAACCCCAAAAATGGCAAGTAATGCGAGAGAAATCTGTGTAGGTATGCCAAGAAATAAGTGGCAAGAGCGCGTGAGCAATCGCGCGTTCGTGAATTGCAAAAGTATCCAAGTGTGTCAGCGGTGTTAAAGCCGGTAAAGCTTTTTTATGTACAACAAAAACTTTTTGCAGTGGAGGTAGCGCATTTGGCATGAAAAATATGTACAGTAGTGTGAAAAATGTTTTTAGTTTAACACTGTTTGGCTCAAATGCCGTCTGATAACTTCAGAGAAAATTTGCGCAGATGTTGTCACTTTTTAGGTTGAGACGTTTTGTGGTCTCATATGAGGAAGCTCTTTGAACATCACGTTGTGAACTATGAAAAGGCTGACTAGTGCTCGAGGTATATTCTGCACTTTAAGCAACGTTTGGACGATAGTGAAAGGGTAGAATAAATACTTTTAAATAATGCTGTTGGATTTTTAATTTTACAGGCTTTTTAGTTAAATACACCCACAAAAAGTATTTAAGAATGGATAATTTTTCAGATTATAAGCTTCATTCCAATGCAACAAATAATTCGTGGAGCCAGAAAAAAGTTTTATTTCAGCATACATGATATTTGAATGATCTGAAAATATAAAGGAAAAACTTTGTGTTTGTAGAATCCAAATTATGTAAGAATTTCAATAAATATTACGTTCGCGGAATCTGAAAGAAATTCTTGATTCGACCAAGAGTTTGATAATTCCGCGAGGAGTATGTTTCAATTTCGAGTGCTAAAGCAATTACGCCTTCCTAACCGCTCCATTTAAGATTAGATCTTCTGCGAGGCGGAAATTTATTTGGTAGCACTTGGATTAAGATGTTCTACGTGGCAAAAATTGGCTTGGCAGCACCAGGGTTGAAATGTTCTAGAAGGCGAAAATTTACTTGGCAGCACTTGAAGTTTTTTTATTTTACTTTTATTTACGATGCACGTCTTTCACAGATAAAACAGAACGAAAATCGAAAGTGATGATGGCACAACGCCGAAACCGGTTTGTCTCAAAACCAAATTTGACAAGGGATGACGGAAAATCATTCCAATATACATCAATTATTCACCCTGTCGAAAAAACAACAAAACAAAATAAAACATTTTTTTATTCACCAGTGTTTATATATCAAACAAAATTAAACTAAAACAATGTCCAACGAGCACTTCGCCGTTCAACTGTAATGTGAGAAGCTACCAAAGAGCGTTTGATGCAAGAAAAGAGCGCTAAAACTGGGCGAAAAAACTCTTAAGACGCTCACGGCAAGCGCCTACTCTCCCCACAACCAGAATAACAAATTAAAAAAGCTAACAAAAATATTTCGACAACGTTGACCGCGACCGCGAACATCACAACAAGACGCGTCGGCAGCAAAGCAACGGCGTTCGTCGTCGTTTTAAGGCCACAATGCCCGATGAGTGCCTACGATTGAAATTAACCAAGACGCGCGCCGTCATCGTTTTTAAGCGCTAGCATTTGATCATTATTCGCATGCATATAAAATTTGCATATTTATTTGGTTTGTTGGTATAGGCAAGCGTTGAAAAAAATTCCGATACACAAGCAAACTGATGAATAACAAACAAGATGGAAATAACAATAAAAAAAATTAAAAATAAACAAACAAAAACAAAAAAACCCTTCGCCGCAAATTGTCGGTGAATTTTATTATTGTTAGGCTTTTTTTTTTCTTTTCTCTTTTATGTAAATTTATGTATCAGGCGTATTAAATGACTAATTTGCTTATTGTTAATATATGTTTAGTGTTTGTTCTTTCTTCCCACATTAAAATGTGTGTCTTTATTTCATTGGCAGTCATGAAAAATCTTTTATGTGGCGTCATAGTTAATTATTTCAACACAAGCAACAAAATTCTTGCACATAATTACAGTAATGACAACAATTCTTGTTTTTTGAATGTTTTTTTCTTTTCATTTTTTTTTTTTCTTTTTTATTTTATTTTATTTTTTTTTTGTGTGAAACTGCAATTTATGGCTTGCTTAAAATGCTGTATGAAATCCCATAGCGTCGATTATTTCTACATATTTTTCTTATTCACTTGACTCACTTGTTTAGATGTCAAACGTCATTTGTTGGTATACCTAACAATGTTTACTCTTCATTGCCACATAAATAGTGGTGCCACATTTTTAATCCCTTTGGCCCACATTTACGCCCACCTTTTAAATAATAGACACTTTTTGTTGTGCTTCTGCTCATGCACAAAACAGGCATGCGTTCTTTGTTTTTGTAGGTTATTCCAGTCTGGTCTGGTCTGGTTTGACTTGGCTTGTTTGCAAGATTTCACCAGCTGTGCGTGCTAAGCAACGAGAGCAATGAACAGTTACACACAAAGAGAGAACTGTCAAGAGAACGTGCGCATCGTAGATATGGCAAAGCCTAGCAATGAGTGGGATTCAATTAGACATCATAGTATTTTGTATTTCGTTTAGTGCGTGAGTGAGTGATTGGGCGGTTTTGGGCGGCTTGATGTTGAAACGCGTTAATTACTTGAAAAGAGATACGCTGTGATAAGCTGACAAAAGGGCGTAGTGCGCAGGGGAGCAAAAATTAGCTATTGCCACTAAGTAATTTACAAGCATTGTACAAGCGATTAACTTATTTGGTGATGATCAAACAGATGAGTGTCAAGTTGCTGTAGGATTAAGAGAGAGAGAAAGAGGGAGAGAGAACTAAAACTTGATTATCAGTGTAAATGAAGTTTTTTGAATTATTAATCTCAACATATAATAAAATTGTAACATTTCGATGTCTTTGTATGGCAGACATTCAAGAAAAATTTATATGAGGGTTTATTATTAAGCCAATAATATCCAAATCAGCAGTTTTTAAAATTTGTGTCTGTCTGTCTGTATGTTTGGTCGCGCATCATTTAAAAACTACTAAATGGAATTGAATGTAACTTTCACTGGTTCATTAGTAGACGTCTAACTCAAAGTTTAAAATATCCCTTATTTCGATATCTCCACTGGTTTCAGAGTGCTCGACCAATATGTGGATTAGGGTGACCCAAAATGTGTTAGTACAATATGGGTATCAAACAAAAGGTGTTAATGAATGCTGCAATAAGCGATGTGAATAAGTTCCATATCTCAACTTGTTTCGGAAATATAATGTTTTAAAATCGGACACAAGCCCTTATAAGTTCTGAGACGCAGCGAAGCGTGGGTAGGTTTTGTAGTTTTATTATAAATATAAATCACAGACACTGGATTAATTAATAGGGGCTATGTCCACTAATCGGTTAAAATTCTCAACATGTTTATAGTGCTTAAACTAAACTCTGTTTTCATTTCTGGTCTGCAGGTGTGGCACGACTTTAGCGCTGTTTTCTCAACTAGCCTTTAGTTTTAAGAATCACTTTAAATGTATGCGCCACTCTGCCGGATGTCAACAAGCTTTCAGTGAAGTACCATCTTTCACTAAGTCTTCGAATATACCAACTTTTTAGTTTCATAAAGGACTTGACCAGAATCGAGTTCAAAACAGCAACTTGTTTACGGTTCCCTTATGCAAAACGAGGAGACTTGAATGAGCGTGTAAGTCTTTATCATCTATGGAATCATGCTCAGAAGAAAAATTTGTCTAGAACTTGTCTACTAAAGGAATCAAGAAAACACTTTTCTTCTGAAAGCACCCACAGCCTTAAAGTTTGCACTTAAGACCTTATTCAAGCCTTTCTCGCTCATAAATCCATAATGAGTGCAATGACCGTAATTTGTTGGTGAACAAATGCAAAAATCATGTTGCTCATAAAGCATATTAATCCTATTTTTTAGGAACTATGCAGCCAAAGCGCTTTTCAAGCATGAAAAGAGCATAGAATGGTATAAAGTAAACACGCAGGCGTCTAAACTAACAACAAAATAATAAAAGCAACAACTGTATTTTTTTTTTTGGCACCATATAGGCAATTTGAAGCGCAAAAAAGACAATAAATTAAAGACCGCAGTAAAACTTTTATAAAGCCATGAGATCTCGACTCAAGTAGGGCGTACGTTGCTGGCGTTACAGCGAAAACAGTAAAAGAGAAAACAAAAAATTTAAAAATAAAGAAATCAAATAAGATATAAAAATACATAACAAACAACCACTTAGACAAATAACAAAAGAGAGAAAAACGGAAAAAACAACACGACGCCAAGCAGAGCTTAGCAGAGTAGAACGTTGGTTTTGATGTGGTTCATTCAGCTTGGTGTTTCAGACTTTGGCACAAATTACATACTTTGTTGCATTATACTTATTAGAATGTTATTGTTGTTATTATTAAAAGTGCCACTGTCAGTGGTGCTGATATGGCCACGTGCTATAGGAATAAGCTGAGCAATGGAACGAGACTTAAAAAAACAACAAACAAATGCAACAGTGATGCGCGCTTCAATACAGTTTAGAGGGACATACAAACAAAAGTTGGCGAGAACAAGTGTATTGCTAGTTTAAAACAGTGAAGTGTGAAAAAATACCAACAACACATTTCGTGGCGCTTTGGTATACGAAATACGTACATGTACCTGTATGTATGCAATTATTGTTTCTATATGAAAGTATAAACGGAAGTAAGAGCTGATAATCACGTTTTTTCATTTGCCATATTTTACGTTTAATTTTCTTTACGTTCTCCTGCTGTTCGTGTCATGCATGTATACATAACGTATACAGGGTGGTGCAAAAAACATGAGCTTATCGTTCTAATAAACTGGATTGCAAATTTTAAATAATAAATGAAACTAAGTGCACAGTATAAAAGAATAAACAAATGCACGATTTCTAGAGTTTATTAATTCAAATGCAAATTTTCAATACTCTTAAATATTTTGTTATAGCAAAAATTATACACAGACCTGTTAAATAATGATTACGTAACGATTACCGGTTTGAATGATTATTTGTTTAGAAAATCCTAATAATGATTTCTTATCCATTGTTTTATTTTAAAAAACGATCAAAAAAATTTTAAATAGTAAAAAAAAATCTGAAACATTAAAAAAAAATGTTTTATTACATTCGATTATTTTTGATTACTTTTTGGTACTGTTGCAGACAAACATAAGCACATGCGACAAAATAATAAAAATAAAAAAATTAAATAAATAAAAAAAATAAATAAATAAAAATAAAAACAAAAACAAAAAAAATAAATAATAAAAATTATAAAAAAAAAATAAAAATTATTTAAAAAATAAACAAAAATAATCGAAAACAATGAAACATTTTTTATTGTTTTTGATTTTTTTGATTATCTTTATTATTACATTTTTTTTTAATTTAAAAAAAAAAAAATTTTTAATTTTTTTGGATTTTTTCCAATATTTTCTTAACTTTTTTCTAATTTTTATAGTTTTCTTTTATTAATATTTTTTTTACTTTCTTTTTAATTTTTTAGTTGTTTCTTTTTATTGATGTTTTTTAATCTTTTTTTAGCTGTTTCTTTTTATTAATGTTTTTTAACCTTTTTTTAGTTGTTTCTTTTTATAAATGGTTTTTTTTGCCTTTTTTAAATTTCTTTTATTTGTTTTTTTTTTTATTTTTTTTGGTGTTTATTTTTTAATTTTATTATTTTTTTATTTGGAAAATTTTGTTTTTATTTGTTTTTTTTATTCCAACGGTAATCAATTAGTAATTTCGTATTTTTAAAAACAATTAAGATAATCATTATTGATTGAAAGAGCCATCCAATAAATTTTAATGGCAATTTAACAGATCTGATTATACAAAATGGTAAGTGTAAAAAATATAAAAAAAATGTGTGATCTCAAAACTAAAATAAAAATATATCACTTGCTATCACAAATGATCAGCATAGTGTTTAACATTTGACTAAAACAAAATAAAATTAATAACTGATGAATATTAAAATAAATTAAACAGAAATCGTTTTGTTCTAAAACTAAAAAATACAATAAGTTTTTCCTCTAAATTTGAGTTTAAACTATAACCTCCATATTTATATAAACTAGTAAGAGTTAAAAAGCTCTTATAGTTCAAAATTTGTATACAAATGTCAATTTGAAAAGCTTTATAAACCAATTTTATTTTTTATGTATAAGTGAGTAAACCTACAATAAATAAATGCCCTACATGTTCAGTCTTGTCTAACATTTGACTAGAATCACGTTTGACTAGAAGTAGTTTCTGCGAAAAAATGTGTTTTCAGCTGTAGTGTGAACATAGTTTCGGCAGTTTTATCATGCGTCACAAATATTTTTTTTTTTATTATTGATTTGCAGATCAAGCCAACCACTTTAAATGAATTTTGAAATTTTTTATTTTTGAATTCTGTTAAGCACTGTTGTGGTTGTGGAGCTAAAATCCTAAATCCTCAGACACTTATCTATCAGCACACGGCAAATTTAAGTGAGTTTTAATTTTTATTTAAATCGATTGCTACTTTTTGCATCACCCTGTATTGTGTCACATATACCACAAGCTTTTAGCATGCCTTTCAATTATTTAGAGCATACCAGTGTGGTCGCTTCTGTATGTGTTCTATGTAGATCTTTTTTCAACTGACGCTAGAAAAAATTTGTTAATAGTTGTTGTTATTTTCACTATTTTTGTTGTTACACAACAAATGAGCATAAATGAGAATGAAAAAAAAAACAAGAAACTAGCACGAAAGTCATGGAGAAAAAAGAAACCAAATAATGCAAAAGGCCACTACGATTGAGTGCTCGTAACTACATTAAAGGTTTGCCCTTGTGCAGGTTTATCAACAACACTATCAATACTAATCTCATTTTAATACTTTTTGTATGTATTTTTTATTTTGCTTTTCATTCCTCTAATTGCCATTAACTAAATGCTATACGGCTTTGTCCGTTTCGTTTGCCATTTGTCGCGTGCTTTTTTTATACGTTGACTTGGAAAGCTGTATTATTGCTATTTTGCTCTTGTTATTTGGTTAACTCTTTTTTATAGTCAAAACAACTATCAAATATAAGTACTTTTATACATTTTGTTTCATTTTTGTTGTGTTCATCATTAGATATGCTTTTAATGTGTTTAAACTATATTATGCTACTAGACGTAATTGCACCTTAAGTTGCACCTTGATATAATCAGCGCTTTAGCAATACAAACTGACATACGCTCTATGACAGCAATTAAACGCCATCTTGAAAATAAAACACACGTGTTTTTATAGCCTATGGAAAAAAAAAAGCCTGCCAGAGTACGTTGCAAAAAAGCAAGGTGCAAATTTCGCAAAAGTAGAAAACAACAAATATTGAACAGTGCGCGCTTATGCCCAATAAAAATGCCTATAAATCATAAGCAAATTTGTGAAAAATTGTTTATAACAAAGCAATTGCATACAAAAAAGGAAAAAATATATAAACAAAAAAAGCAAATAATGATATTCATATACTCATATGGTATATATACTACATATATATGAACTATGGAAGATTGTTTTCTTTGTCTATACGCTCGCTCAGTCTAGTGATAAGAGAAAATGGCGTCTCAAATGACGCATGAAAAGAATTGTGCTAGGCAAATTTACTGCTTGTTGAGTAGGTTCGTACGTATGTTATTTTCGATTTCTTTTAATTATACAATTCACGATAAATGTTTCCATTAAAGAAAAGGATATCATAATTGAACCGGCCACATGATTGTTGACACTTATGAGAAACATGATTGATAAACATAACCTAACTCTTCAGAGCTACATATCGTCAGCTGCAAAACGCGTAACGCACAAATGTAAAACCGCGTTAACTACATTTGCGTCAAAAACTTTCATAGTCCCCAGCCATTAAGATCTATACATATTCGTTTGGAAAATAGTTAAATTAATCGATCTTGATGGGAACTTTTTCCATAAAGTCATTATTCGCCTTTAAATTAAGCAATTTGTAATTGAAAAACAGCCAAACTAAGATATCGATTACGCGGTTTTGCACTGTCACCGACGATATGATTGTTGAGATTTCAAAGCTAACGCATGATAAACAAACATAACCTGGCGAAGACAAGCGACAGAGACTATTCAGAGCCTTTGAGAAGTTTTCTATACCGTTATAGCTTTTTAAAAACATAATTTCGTATACCGAAATATCTTGCCGAGTTTAGTTAAATGCAGACATGTTAAGTAAGGATTACTAATCGTAATGATTAATAGATTATTTTTTGGAACTAATGATCGATTACCCATTGTTTTCGGTTTGGAATGATTATTTTCAAAAATAATCAAAAAAATCAAAAATTAAAAAAAAAACCAAAATTGTTAAAAAAAATCAAAAATTAATTAATAAAAAAATATGAAAATAAAATTAAAAGTAGTCAAACAAAATTCATGAAAAATCTGAAATAATCAAAAACAATCAAAAAATTGCTTTTTATTAGGTACTTTGATTATTTTTGTTTACTTTTTGGTATTGTTGCATAAGCACGTGCGGCAAAATAATCAAAAAAATTTTAAATATCAAAAATAATCTAGAAAAATCAAAAATAATTAAGAAAATCTAAAATAATCAAGAAAAATCGAAAATAATCCAGAAAAATCGAAAATAATCAAGAAAGATTAAGAATAATCAAGAAATATCAAGAATAATCAAGAAAAATCAAATATAATCAAGAAAAATCAAATATTATCAAGAAAACTGAAAAGTAATCAAGAAAAATAAAAAAATTATCACAAAAAAATAAAAAAAAAATTCAATACTTTTGATTATTTTTGATTACTTTTTGGTATTGTTACATAAGCACGTGCGACAAAATAGTCAAAAAAATTTAGAATATGAAAAATAATCAAGAAAAATCAAAAATTATTAAGAAAATCTAAAATGATCAAAAAAAAATCGAAAATCAAGAAAAATTAAGAATAATCAAGAAAAATCGAAAATAATCAAGAAAAATCGAAAATAATCAAGAAAAATTAAGAATAATCAAGCAATATCAAGAATAATCAAGAAAACTTAAATATAATCAAGAAAAATCCAAAATAATCAAGAAAAATAAAAAAATTATCACAAAAAATAAAAAAAAAATTTCAATACTTTTTATTATTTGTTAACTTTTGATTACTTTTTGGAATTGTAGCGGACAAATAAAAAGCACGTGCGGCAAAATAATCAAAGAAAAATTTATTAACAAATTTGAAATAATCAAGATAATGATAATCAATTAGTAACTGCGGGTTTCCAATCAAGATTACTAAAGATCCGCTAGGAGCATACAAAAAGAACCAAGGTTACACCAAGGAAGCAAATTTTAAAACTTAGTACAGTTTTCTTAAGAAGCCAGTGTCAGCGAGTCATTACTGAATTCAGCGCATATAGCTCAACGACAGAAAAAGGGAAGAACTGATTGACCAACAACCACTCTCGTAAAATTCATTAGATGATATGTATACTGAGAGGCATATGTATGTAAATTTTTATTAAATTTGATTAGCTTCTTCGAAGTAAGCGCAGCTTAGTCACGAATACACTGAGCAATGGACAGGCAATGACAGCTAAATCGACAGCTATAAATAAAGTAATAATAAACAATAATGACAGCAAAGAAAAAAGGAAAACAAAAAGCATGCAATAAATAAATACAAATTAAATGGAGAGAAGGTCAAAAAGCATACCGATAAACATCAAAAATGAAATAAAAATAAACAACAAAACAAATTAAATAAATATATTAAGGCAAAAGAGAAAGAAAAATTAAAGTCTGAAGTTATGGAATGAAACTGAGAAACATTTGCACATATGTTTATACGATTAAATAAAAAGCTGAAAAACTTATTGAACTTATGATGGCCGGCTTTATGGAAAAATACGAATAGCAGAAAAAATAAAGAGCAGTGGATACAGCTTACAACGTAAACAAATTTCAAACAATGCTAAAAGCTTGACGCGTCAAAAACACAAGCAACGAAAATTAAGAATGAAATCAAAAGCGCGCAAAACACAAAAAGTGACGGCAATTAAGCTTACAACGCAATGAAAACAAATTGGCGTGGAGTGAAATAAGAAGAAGGTACTAAAATGAAACAAAAAGAGCAAAAACATGCACGAAAACCAGCGAGAAAAAGAAAACAGCAAATAATTACAATGTTTATGACAACAACAAAATTTATTTGCGCATTTCTGTAGCTTATATATTTATGAAGTTCAGCGAAACTGGCAGTAAGCGAGGGCATAAAAGCAAAAACAATGAGTAGAAAATTTGGCGTTTGTAAAAATATAAAAAATTCAAAAAATAGAAAAATTTAAATAAAAAAAAAAATTAAAAAAAAATTAAGAATTTAAAAAATATATATGTAAAAAAAATTTTAAATATAAAAAAAATTTAAAAAGAAATAAGAAAAAAAAATTATTAAAAAAACTGTCGACACGAGTTGAAGAAATAAGTAGCAAGAGGAATGAAAAAATATTGAATTATGATATACAAATATTGAATATATGTGAAGAATTTCATATCAAAACCGACATGCATTGAGCCCGACTCTCTCAGATTTTTCTGAAATTTCTCATAAAGCTACATTTTACCTATACAAACACAACCGCATTTTTAGAAAACGCATTTTTGAAAAATTATCTGACTGATATCGAAATATTTGAAAAATTACAGTAATAGGTACTTTTATGCTCTGATTACTAAGGAATGGCGCAACCGATTTTAAAGATATTTGTACCTTTAAAAAAATATTTAAATCAGCTTTCGAAAAACTTACACTGTAAAAATTTTATATTACACTGGGAATTTTTTTTGGAAAAATTAAACCTCGAACTGCGAAAACCATTCAGGGGCAGTGTTTTAAAAAAAAATGTTTAGATAATTATGTAAAATAAAATAAAAAATATGCCGAATAAACTTTATAACATTTAATTTGAGCTTTTACGTGTAGAAAAAAGTTAGAATAAAACAAAATCCCGCAGCACAAATTTCAATGTAATTTTAATCAAAAGCAAAAATTTTAAAATCAATAAATTTCGTTGTAAGATTAAGCGGAATATCAATGAAAATAAATTAACAAGCATTCAATTTACTTATACCGCTGACTTTATGACTCTGTGAGACAATAATTTATTGATATACACAAGCTTTAGAAACGGAGAGCATAGCAACAACAAAACAAATTCACCGGCTATTAACGTCATCAGTGTGTCGCACCAACCATTTCCAAAGTAAAATATACTAACGAAAAACGAGCGACACTGTATATTGTTTATATATATCTACATATATTTGTCTCATATATATGCACTTAAGCAGTAGCGTCGAATTGATCGTACGACACAATCGTTAAAAAATGTTTTGCCCGTCAACACTAACAAACAATGAATAAAGACGAGTGTAAAATGTTTATAAGAATGAATGGCTGCTTCAATCTTTGGCCCATGACTGTTAACTGAATTTATACAAGTATTTATATATATGTATATGATATATAGCTGTAGCAGCAACAAATACGCCTATTTAAATATTCATCAAAAAAAAAAACGACGAAAAAATATTCTCGTTGGTATTTGAAAGAAAGTATTTTTGATAGCCCAAAGTCACATTTTTGGCATCATTTCTAAATGTGTTACGCTGCGCCGCTAATTTAATTGGGCCAAACAAAAGTAGATAAGCATTAAGCAGGTGTCTTAACAACAGCATTCTAATTTATTAAGCAAGTTTATATTGCTATGAAATTAATTGTTGTGGAAAATGGCATTCCTAAAAAGTGAGTGGTTCTATCAAATACATAAATCAGAAGTGGAATATTTGCATGATGTCTGAAATTTTTAGCCGGCACTTTGGCAGTTGAAATCAAATAATCAAAAGATAAGATAAAAATAAAATACGCAAGTAGACATCTAATTTTCCAAAGATATTGGAATGTATTTTCTGAAACACTTCCAAGCTATTTATTTCTATCTATATTCTGACGTTAAACTGTGTTCTGACATTATCTTCTTACTTTTGGTAGCGTTAACTATGAAACACAATAAATTTCCAAACCGTCAAGAGCTGGTCTCCTCGAATGAGGTACCCGTTCGGGTCGAACTATAAAAATTACTTTGTTGTATCTGGCGATGCCTACTTCGAAACACAATAAATTTCTAGGATTACGCAATCTTTTCGAACTACTTGGCAGCACTTGCTACTTTCTGGTAAGATAAACTTTGAAACACAATAAATTTCCAAACCATCAACAGCTTGTCTCCTAAACTGAGGCACCCATTGCGGTCGATCCATAAAAATTACTTTCTGTTCCTGGCTTCACAAGCTTTGAAACACAATAAACTTCTAGGATTGCACAATCTTTGCGAACTACTTGGCAGCACTTGCTGCTTTCTGGAAGGGCAAACTTTGAAACACAATAAATTTCCAAGCCGTCAAGAGCTGGTCTCCTTGAATGAGGTACCCGTTTGGGTCGAACTACAAAAATTACTTTCTGTTCCTGGCTCCACACGCTTTGAAACACAATAAGCTTCTGGGATTGCACAATCTTTTAGAACAACTTGGCAGCACTTGCTACTTTCTGGTACGATAAACTTTGAAACACAATAAACTTTTAAACCATCAAAAATTACTTTCTTTATTCTGGTTCCACAAGCTTTGCAACACAGTAAATTTTGAAACCATCTTGAGCAACTGAAATTTAAAAATAAAAATCTATTATTTTGTCTACTAAATCTACACTATGAACAGGTAAAACAACAAAAACTTAAAGTACGCCGTCATATGACTTGACATTGAGGCCATTATAAGCTACTGACAATGTTATGTAAACACTAATCACATTTTCATAAAAGCAAATACATGTTCCAGTAGCTTTGACGTTAGCGTAAATCAATAAAGAAACTTTGTTAAGTGTCAAAAGAAATGTGAGCATGTTTTGTTTAAAGTTATTTGAGTAAAGTTGCGAATTGTATTTAAAATTTTTTTGTTTTTTAAGAACAAAGAGTAAAAGATATGAAAAGCAAGCTGAAAACAAGCAACAGTGACTTTTAAGCACATAAAAGGGTAAAACCAAAAACAAACAAGCGAGAAACAAGAACTGAACGAAAATGGGAGCCAATGGAACACAGCCACGAGGGATAAGCAATATTTGTGCCTAACAAAACTTAGAGCTTGGACAATGTAGAACAGAAATTGATAAAACAACAAGGGGGTAAAAAAAAAAAACAAAAAACAAAAACAAAAAAAAAAAAAAAACAAAAAAAAAACAAAAAGAAAAAAAAAACTAAAAAAAAAACAAAAAAATAAAAAAAAAAACAAAGTAAAAAAGAGAAAAAACAGAAAGAAACAAATAGAGCTGATAAATCAAACACCGGCAACGAGGTCTGCTATATTCATAGAACATAAGGGGAGAGAGAGCTCGGTGAGCATGAGGAAGTATAAAAGCATTACAACAATTAGAAACAGAAGAACAAAGGAACTGCTCAAACAACTAACAATTTAAGAAATCACATAGAACGAACTAAGAATAAGTTGCTAAAAAAAATAACAGAAAATAAAATAAATAATTTTTTGTAGGATTTAAAGTATTTGCTTAAGCTGGCACGATAAAAAACGATAACTACAAAAATAAAATAGAAATAACAAACAAGGCCATATACCAAATAATCACAGGTACATAGAAGCGAGTGCTTTGTTGTCAATAGGTAGATGGGAACGCATAAAAAAACTAAACTTATAAGCGCCTATATATAGCAAATTTTTATTGCCTGCTATAAAGAGAGATTGAAAAGCGTCGCACATTTAAAAAAATAAATGAAATGCGCGCGCTTTTGTGGTTTTTTTAATAGAATTAAACTGATACTATATCGATCATCAAATGAAATGCTGTTTGGTGCGGGAAAGTTAGGAGAAATAAAAATAAAAATCTGGCGCTCAAAAAGCGTTTTATTTCAAAAGTTTAAAATTATTTCAGTAGTTTACGTTTTCTACCACAGACATGAGATAATAACAGCTGACATTCGTAGTAAGCCGAAGCAAGCTTTCGTAAACTCGAGCATTATCTGGTCCCTCGAATACTCTAGCTTGGGAGCACGCAAACTACACTGTACATAGTAATCAGTCAAAAGCAGTTAGACTACATTTAACTGTTACCTAGAAAATTTGAGCGTTTGTATTTTGCCTGACTTTGTTCGAACTTTCCACTTAAGCTCATCTCACGACAGAAATCTCTAGGATGACGGACTTGTACAACGCACAGATGAAACTATTCAGTTCGTGTGTTAGTCAGGCTTTCAAGGCGCTCTCTTCGTCTATATACGTCTTTACATAACTAATAAATCAAAGTACTGTTTTCGCAATAGATACAGAAAATTCATCATACAATTGCCATTTACAACAACAAAAGTAAATCCAATTATTGCAACAATTACAATAAGCAAAAAAAATTAATATTCGTAATCATGAAAAAAACGGAAAAGTGTAACAAAAGTAATAAACAAAAATATGCATTAGGGGGTGTCGATTTGTATGGATGAAAGTTAAACGATATATCGCGACATCGATTTTTCGATAGGTTTTGGGCTCAGGAAAAAAACTTGTTTTCATCGAAAACATTTTTGCATGTATGCTGAAAACCCCCTTAAAAAATTTTTTGACCAAAACACTCCCCAAAACCCAAAAAATATTTTTTTTTTTTTTCAAACAACTGTTATCGCCAATGTTTTAGCGGACATTTTTGGGTCGGACAGGATATACATGAAAATTTTAAAATCAAATGAACATTTTTTAGTCAAAAAAAATTAGGGTCAAAAAAAATTAAATTTCGCAGGCTCGAAAATTATTTTTTTGAGTATACGTAGTTGAACTTTTTTTACCTGAGCCCAAAACCTATCGAAAAATCGATGGCGCGATATCGGTTAATAAATCGACCCAGTCTAATATGCATACATATGTGCATTAGGGTGCAACAAATAGAACATACATTTTTATAGAATTTTTTGTCTAGTTTACGTTTTATCAGCTATAGATTTAAAAAAAAACCCAAATCTTGGGAAAATCTCTTCAACCCTCTTAAGTCTATTTATTCATGTATATTGGAACGATTTTTCGTCATCCCTTGTCAAATTTGGGTTTGAGACAAACCGGTTTCGGCGTTGTGCCATCATCAGTGTCGATTTCGTTTCGAAGAACGTTTCGGAGAACGAAAATCGACACTGATGATGGCACAACGCCGAAACCGGTTTGTCTCAAAACCAAATTTGACAAGGGATGACGAAAAATCGTTCCAATATACATCAATCATTCACCCTGTCGGAAAAACAACAAAACAAAATAAAACAATCTATTTATTCATTTATTTAAAAGAACCGCAGTCTCTTTAGAGCAAATCTCCCCATGAAACGAATTTTGAAAATATTCCACATAGCACGTTTTTACGAACTAATGAACATTTCTACAATAAATATTTCTTCATACTAATAAGACCCACTCTAATGTACCTTATATTCATATGCGTATGTGTAAATATGTGAGCTTCTAAGGAAACCCAGTTGCAAGTACACTACACTCATTTATAAGTAAATAATAATAATAACATACTTTTTAGTTAGCTCGGCCATTTTGTAGGCGCCACTGTTGCTGCTGCCAGTAGACGCTGCGATCAAGTTCTGTATTTGTTGCAATTTCATTTAATATGCTTATTGAATTTTGTGCAATTTTTACTCGCTTACTCGCTTTATTTTGAAATTAAATTTGAAATTTTTTAAAAATTTTAATTTAAAAAAAATGTTTAAATTCTTTTTTAATTGTTTTAAAATTTTATCTTTTTAAGGATTTAGTTATTTTAAAATTTAATTTTTTTGGAATTTTTTTTTTCTTCTTAAATTTTTAGTTTTCGAATTTTTCTAAATTTTTTGAAAATTTTTCTTTCAATCTTTTTGTTGCTTTATTTTACTCAAGTTTATTTGTTTATTGTTGCGGTTGGCTTCCTTACTTTCGACGCACATTGATTTTTTTGTTTATCAGTTGCTGTGGCTACTGTTATCGATATAAAGCAATATTAGTTGTGTTTTGTTGCTGTCGGTGTCGTCGTGCGTTTTTGTTTATTTTATTTTGCACTAAGTTTTCGCTTTTTTTCGTTTTGTTATTTGTATTCAATTCTTTTTGATTGTTGTTGTATTTGAGTAAAAGATTTTTGCACTTTGTGCATAGGCTGTACACATTCGGTCATTAGACCGGTGCGGAAATGTGTTTGTTTTCAATAAACTCAAAGCTTTCATTTAATTTTAAAAAATTTATTGTTAGATTATTAGCGCAAAATGCGAAGAATAGCGTTTGCCGAATTGCATTTTTTTATATTTCTCAGGAATATATGGATCACGCTTGTGCGCTAAAGCGATTTGTCATCAGCAAATTTCGCGAACTTATTGTTTCAAATTCATATTTTTTCATTCAAAAAATTTTTTTTTCAAGAATTTTTTCTTTATTTTGTATACCCACAATTGAATTTAATTGTTGTGACTTAAAAAGGGCTCAAGGCCCAGAATTTTTTTTATTATATTTTTTTAATTATTGTTCTTGACATTGAGCTCATTTAAAGTAGTAAATTTTTATTTTTTTTTCAGAAAAAATTTTCCTTTTTTCAAAACCAAGTGGAAAAACGACCACTAAAGAAAAAAAAATTATGCGGATACCCTCAATACAAATATTATAAGCCTTTTCGATAGAGATTTTTTTTTTAAAATTTTATGTATTATATTTGTTTTTTTATAATTTTTTTTCTTATAATTTTTTGTTTTTGAAACGGTCTAATGCTTTTTATTATCGCAACACCGAAACGTATCAACGAACCTAAATTTGCACATATTGTAAAATATTTATAAAAAAAAAATTATTTCAAAAAAAAATTTGATTAAATCCTAGACATTAGTAAATCGGCGCTGACGACGAATGATGATATCGTTGCAAAAACTTTTGTACAAGTCACAAAGTACAATTGATGAAAGCATTCAAACAAAAACAAGGAAACAACAAAAACAAGAAACAATAAACGACATAGACGAAAGCGAAGAGCCCTTGTTTGTGGATGCCAGACGAGTGGAAAGGCTGAAGGCTGCAACCTGCAGGCGTTTTGTCGGCGACCCACTCACATTAACAACAACAACAAGAGCACAACAATTGCAGCAAAGCGCCTCCTCTTTTAAGCTTCCTAAACGAGCTATCGACGACGAAACATACCTACACGCTTTTTTCAAATACACAGACACGAGCGTGTGATGTTGTGTGTGTGACGTTTAAAAGAAAAAAAGAACCAATTTAAAAGGCCAAAGCCTAAAAAAAATAATTCGAAACACTTTTACTACCATTTTTTTATTAGTAGCACTTTTGAAAGTACCAAGAAAAATAATTTATATTTTTTTTTTTTTTTTCAATTTTTTAGAGAATTTTCTCACTTTTTTTCAAGTCCACAAAAATAAATGTGTGCTAAATTAGCACTTTGTGAGTTTTTAAACTTGCGTAAAAGTTTTAAAATTTTTCAATTTTTTTTCAAATAGTTTTTTTCATGTCAACACTAGTATTTCACAACGATTTTAATTGTTTACCCCTATGAAAAGAAAAGTTCCTTCAAATGAGATTCAAGCACTTATCCGCTTAGGAAAATTATTTCTTTAAAATTTTTAACGCGATAATTGACGCGCGGCGTTTGCTTGCGTACTGAATTTATGTGGCTGGGTTGCTTGGTCGCCTAGCTGGGCTGGTCGGTTGGTCGGTCTCTGCTTGGGTTCAAAATGCTAGCGTTTGCCGACGACTCAACAAAACACAACGATGTCATGCGATGCCATACGATACGTTACGATGTGTTGCAAGAGGCGGAGGGTGGCGCTGGGTTTGATGTGGCTTTTGTTGCTTCTGCTACTTAGCAGAAAAAAGATTTTGTTTTGTTGATGTTGTCGCTGTTGACGTCGCTGTATCGTATGCGAGTGTGTATAACGAGTACGGCACCACCGAATGAAACACCAACAAAACAAAGGCAATGAATAATATCAAGAACAAATTATTAGAACAGTGTTACCGGTTGGTGGTGGCAAATTTAAAATTTGTGAAGATTTCATAAACATCGAAATGGGTAAAGGAATTTTTTTTTTTTGTACTAATTATATTTTTTTTCTATTTTTATTAAAATTTTTTTTATTAAGTAGAAAGGAATATTTCTCTTTTTTTGTTTTAATTTTATTTCTACTTTTTTTATTAAATTTTTCTTATTTTTTTTTTATTAAATTTTTGTTTTTTTTTATTTTTTAAAAAATTTTTTTTTCGTTATTTTAAAATTTTTTTTTTTCACTTTTTTTCTTAGTTTTTCACTTCTGTTCTTATTTTTTCCACTTTTTTTTCTTATTTTTTTATTTTCATACTTTTTACACCTTTCTTTGTATTTTATTAATTTTTTTTAGTTTAAAAAATATATGGTTTTGGCTTTTTTAAATATGTTTTGTTGTTGTTGTTGTTGTTGTGGTAACGTAAAAACACTCCTCGAAGGTTTTGGGGAGTGTTGTCGAATTAACAGTCCTTGGCCGGATTTGAACCCGCTACGCTCCGGTACTTCCTTGCGGTACTGCCCGACTGTCGTGGTAGCGATTTATGACCAGTGAAACCTTCTAGGTCATGTCACCCCTCCTTCCGTAAGTAAGGATAAGATTTGAAATGAGAGGTGAGAGACATCATATCCGTAGATCAACCATCGAGTTGCACGTCATTACCTTTGTGCATATTAGTCGCCTCTTACGACCGGTATGCCTACCTCGGGCATATTCTAAACCCCTAACCCGCAGGGGTGAAATATGTTTTGTATTTTATTTTTTATATTTTTTTAAATTTTATTTTTTTATATATTTTTTTTATACTTCCTTTATATATTTTTTATATTTTTTTTTAAATGAATTTCTTTATACATTAATTTTATATTTGTTTTAATTGAATTTCTTTATATATTTTTTATATTTTTTTTTTAAATGTATTTCTTTATATATTTTTTTTAAATAAATTTTTTTTATATATTTTTGTTTTTTAAATGAATTTTTTTATATATTCTTTATATTTTTTTTAAATATGAATTTCTTTATATATTTTTTTATTTTTTTTTTTTTTAAATATCAATTTTATATTTTTTATTCACTTTATTATATACTTTTTCACATATTTTCATATATATTTTTATATATATTTTTATATATATTTTTATATATATTTTTATATATATTTTTATATATATATTTATATATACTTTTATATATATTTTTATATATATTTTTATATATTTTTGTATTATTTCTTTACATATTTTTTATATATTTTTTTTTTCTTTCTCTAGAAGGAAAATGTAAAGACAAGATTTTGCATTTTGTTTTCGTCTTTTCTTTTATTGTGTTTTCCTTTCAACTTTTTTCTATTCATTAGTTTTTCTTTTTTTTTCTTTTTTCCTTTGCAATTTCGCCATACTAAGCGAACAAATTTTTTGCTCAACGCCCGATTTTTTTATAATCTTTAAAAATATGATATGAATTGAATAGCAAATTCTAAAGAATGCTGTCCTTGATTTCTAAAATTTATTTTCTTAAAAAACTTATATAAGGTTGTGTGGAAAATTGTTTACTTAAAATAAGTAAAACTTTCAAAATCTGAATGTATCATGTTTAGTTCGAAACCAACAATCTGGCAACACTATCACCTAACAAATACTAAATATGATGCGGCGCTTTTAATAGCCGTTTAACAAATTGTTTTTGTTTAAGTTAGATTATGAATGCAAACTATTACCGAGACAGTATAGGTGCGCCTCTTCGTTTTCTTTATGCGCGAAAGGGAGAAAAAGAAAGAAAACAGAAAACTAACATTTAAACGCTTGAAGAAGTGTGCGAGCAAAGGTATTGCTGGTATTGCACCAATACATAGCCTACGAATACGAGTTGTATATGAATTAATTAGAAAGAAAAAACAACAACAACCAAGCGCTGAATTAATGAAAGACACAGAAAGAGAACGCACGCAAAAGTGCAACGTGGAGAGGGAAGAGGTTTTAAAATAAAAGCATAAAGCAATGTGAAAGAGTTTGAATGCAAATGTGTGAATGAGTGGATGAGCACGAGGCGGGCTGATTAATAAATGTAGGTACATAGCTCAGCAGGAGTAAAGATTGCAAATGCTCTTTCTTCGCATCAAACGAACGCCAAAAGCTGCAAACAACTGTAAAAAGCGCAGACGTCAAAAAATTGCAAAAGTGCTAATGTCAGTAGTGAAGGCAGGAGAAAAGGTAATGAAAAGTGAAAAGCGCAAAATTTGATCTTTTTTGTTTTGTTTAAGAGATAAAGAGAGGGAGAATTGTCCAAATAAAAACTAAATTACCGAAGCAAATGTTTTTTTAGGTGAAATGTTGCTAAAATAAAATATTAACATTAGGAAAAAAAATACAAAAATTTTAATTTGAAAAGAAACCAAAAAAAAAAATAAAATAGAAGTTTTATTGATTTCAAAATTTTTAAAGTTTTCATTGAAAAATCACATTTGGGGGGTTGAAGTTTTTTTTAATAATTTTAGGAACTATTGAGCTTATAAAATATTAAGAAGAACTTAAAAAGAAAAATTTTAATGCATATATCAAGAAAATCCTGAGTCACATTCTCATACAAAATGCAGGGAAAAAAGACATAACTTTGCAAGCAAAATTAGTATGGAGGTACTAAGAAAAGTTCGTTTTTTTTTTTTTTTTTTTTTTTGTTGTAAAAAAAATTAAAAATGCATGGAATGTACAATCGGTTCAAGGCAGAGATTAATGCTGATATTAAGCAGAGAAAGAAACTTAGGCGAAAATAATTGTTCACTGTGATTTTTTTTTTCTTTCCTAAAACATGCTTTAAATATTTGATAAAAGTGAGAAAAATGCCTTTAACTCACGGCGTAAAGTCCAAAGTTGCGGAAGATCCATTTAGGATTAACAAGATTTTTTTTTAACTAAACGAACTTTTATTAGTCTTCTCATATTCATGTATGTATATTCTTATATACGCAAAAAAAAACAACAAATAATATATGCATAAAATGAAACGAAAGCATCCGAGAGCGTTCGAAAACAAATATATAAATAAATGCCAAAATGAATCTGCTCTCTCTATCTCACTCTCTCTCTCTCACACTCATACACGTACACTATTTTGACTTTTTTTAGGCTAAAAGAACAACAATGATGTCAACAATATACATTCGAAAGCTTGCGCTCAAATAATGCTAAAAATGATCGGAAAAAATGAACAAATATGAATAAAACAACAACAAAAGAGTGATGCTCATATGTACATCGAAACTATGTGTAAGGTAAACAGCTATAACGACACAAATTTGTGTATCATGAAAGAATAACAAAAATGTATAAATATATTAACAGAACTACTTGTAAACTAATAGCGCACACATACACATGAAGAAATTTTTAATTTTTGTATGGTAAGCACACGTATGAAAGAATAGAATAATGAACGAACGACGCCAAATGTGCGCCTAACAAATTAAGGTAGGGAAAATTAAAATTAAAACAAGCAAAAACCTAAAAAAAACTTAAGAAATAATAAAAAGCAACAAAGAAAGAAAACTTCAATAAGAGCACAACAAAAGTAAAAAAATTTACTTACCAAAAAAGAAATAAAAAGCTTAAAGAAAAAATAAAAATGAATAATAAAAAATAAAATCAACCAAAAATATAGAAATGTGCGCTTGTCAACAAAATAAAAACCAACAACACTTGGTAATAAAATTAGATTTAAGAGCGTAGCATGAATTTCGAAATTTTTATTTGCAGAAAAAAGGATCATAAGGTAAAACAAGCGAAGGCCATATTAAGTAAACAAGTTGAAAATCTAAAATGAAATTATTCAACAGCTTACGTTTAACTGATTGATCTGTTTTTATTTTTCTTTTGTTTTTTTTTAATTAGTGTGGGTCTATGGAAAGTTAAATTGCTAATCGATCAATCGGTTAGTGGAATAGCAAAAGTTGTTTCTGAAAAAAAAAAATCGATTGTCAGAAAAAACGATTTTTAGTCAATGAAAAAGTTCAGGTTGGAATAAACGATTAGCCGGATTTTCTGACCGCATTCAAGTGCACTACATCAGAGCCATCAATAGGCTAAACAAAGCTTCACATCGCCATTTACAGAGAGATGTTTTACCACCGTGAACAAGAAGTAAAAGTGCTCAACTTCTGGGGTTTCTTTAATTTTTTGGGCTTTAAGCTAATATTTTTTTATTTTTGTTGTTTTTTGTTCGATGGTTCTTTTTTTAATAATTTATGTATAAATTATTTTTTTACATCTTTATTTTTAAACCTAATTTTTTGTAACTTATTTATTTATATAATTTATTTTTATTCATTTTTTTATTATCTATTTTTTTTATTTATTATAATACATTTTTTTTTTATAATTTACTTTCGTTTTCTACAATTATTATTTTTTATTTTTTTTTTTACATTTTTGTCATAATTTATTTAAAGCAAGCAAAAATAGCAAATTTTCTTTATTTCCCATTTTTTATTTCCGTTGTTGTTTTCTTGATTTTTGTGCTTTTTTTAATTAATGTCGTTTTTTTTTTCTTCGCTTGATGGTTTTTAAGCATACTTTTTTTTGTATTAATTTATTTTTGTTTGTTTACCATAGTGTTCAAAATTTATCTACATATAATAGCAAAGGATTTAAATCTTTTTATTTCTTTTTAATTTTTTTTATTCCTTTTTGAAATTTTTTTTTATTTCTTTGAATTTTTTTTACTTTTTTTTACTTTTCTTTACTTTTTTATTTCTTTTTAATTTTTTTTTTATTTTTTTTTAATTTTTTTTATTCCTTTTTAATTTTTTTTTATTTCTTTTTAATTTTTTTTTATTTCCTTTTAATTTTTTTTTTAATCTTGTCTTATTTCTTTTTAATTTTGTTTTATTTCTTTTTAATTTTTTTTTATTTCTTTTTAATTTGTTTTATTTCCTTTTAATTTTTTTTTTAATTTTGTTTTATTTCTTTTTAATTTTGTTTTATTTCCTTTTAATTTTTTTTTAATTTTGCTTCATTTCTTTTTAATTTTTTTTTAATTTTGCTTCATTTCTTTTTAATTTTTTTTTAATTTTGCTTCATTTCTTTTTAATTTTTTTTTTAAATTTAGTTTTATTTCTTTTTAATAAAATTTTTTTTTTAATTTTTTTTATTTCTTTTTAATTTATTGCGATATTTTCTTTTGTCTCTCCCTCCATGAGTTTTTTAAGTATTTTTTAGAATAATAATTTTTTACTTTTTTTAAATTTTTCTTTTATATTTTCTTTCTTTCTCAATATTTTTTATTTTAACTTTTTTTTTATATTATTCTTAATATTTTTTTTTTAATTTTTCTTGTATTTTTGGTTCTTTCCTAATACTTTTCTTTTTAAATAGTTTTTTTCTTTACAATTTTATTTTCTAAGAATTTTCTTTTTTAACTATTTTTTCATAAACATTTTTTTTTCTTGATATTTTTATTTTTCATTATTTTTCTTTTTAAATCGTTTCCTAGTCCAATGGTGTGTTTGTGTTCGATGGTTTTTTAAGTATTTCTTTTAATCATTTTTTTCTATAATTACAATTTTTTTTTTTCAAGTTTCGTTTTATAATTATTTGCAATACATTTCTTTTCATCATTTTCCATATCAATAATTTTCTGTTTTAACCGTGCTTATTTCCTGAATATTTGAAATTTCTTAAATTCCAATCACGGCCCATTAATAGTCTAAAAAATATCCAAACCTCTTGGAAATTTCCCAAATTTCACAACTATTACAGCATATAACATTTTTTACATACAAAAGCGCATGACTTAGCTGGCCGTCGTTCTTGTGATTTATTTTACATTTGTTATTACAACAAAATTTGTAATTTCACCATTTGTCAAGCAGTTGTTGTTGTAGTGACGTTACGGTTTACGAGTTACACTATTCTAAAAATTAACACGTCAATGTCACAAATAATCAGCACAATTTACAACAAAAACGCCACAACAACTTTAGTGGGCGACATGTGGAGCTCATCATTCATTGATGGGATGATGCGAGTTGGCGGCGTTGATGATGTTTATGAGTTCGAAAATTCATTCTTAAATGGTCTATAGAAATTTGATTTCATTTTAAGAAAATTATTTCAATTAAGTTGCCTTTAAATAAAAAGAAATGCATAGAAAATAAAAGGTATGCAACTAATGCAAAGTCATGACCCGCCCCCACAGTACAGCGCATGCCATCAGGTTACGTATACGCCATGTATGACTATTAATCGCCATACAAGCAACAGCCTTTGCCTGATAGTTGGTTGACTCTGAAGCCGTTGTAGTTGTAATCTGCCCTCAAGCTTGCGCGTTTTTTACTTACGTATATATATATATATATATATATATATATATACATACATATTAAAGTACATATATACGAGGTGTGTTCAAAAAGTATCGCGAATTTTGTGTTTTTTCAAAAATTATTTATTTATTCATGAATATCTATTTTGTCCCCTTCAAAGTAATCCCCATGAGATATTATACACTTGTGCCAACGGTTTTTCCAATCTTCGAAGAACTTCAAAAAATCATTTTTTTGTATCTTGTTCAGCTCCTCCTTCGATGCCGTCTTTATCTCGTCAAGAGAAGCGTAACGTCGTCCTTTCATGGGCCTCTTCAGTTTAGGGAACAAGAAAAAGTCACAGGGGGCCAGATCTGGGGAATACGGTGGCTGCGGCATCATTAGTGTGTTGTTTTTGGCCAAAAAGTCGCGCACAAGCAACGATGCGTGAGCAGGGGCGTTATCGTGGTGCAAAAGCCAATTTTTGTTCTTCCACAAATCCGGGCGTTTCTGGCGGATTGCTTCGCGCAAATTGCGCATAACTTGCAGGTAATATTCCTTATTGACCGTTCTTCCCTGTGGCAAGAACTCATGATGCACCACGCCCCTGCAATCGAAGAAAACTGTCAGCAAAACTTTCACATTCGACCGAACTTGGCGCGCTTTTTTCGGTCTTGGTTCGTGCGGCAGCTTCCATTGAGATGATTGAGCTTTGGTTTCCACGTCATAACCATAAACCCACGATTCGTCACCAGTTATGACCCTCTGGAGCAAATTTGGGTCGTCGCGGACAGAGTTTAACATCTCATTAGCAATGTTCATGCGATGCTGTTTTTGGTCACAATTTAGCAATTTTGGTACGAATTTCGCGTAAAAATCGAAGACGATCCAAAACACGTGCAAGCAAAGCAGCTGTCAACAATTAACTGAACATTCAAAATGGCCGAGCTTGTCGGCATAAGTGAGAGATATGAGTACCAACATAACGCCACAAAAAATTCGAAATTCGAATATACGTAACCAGCGAAAATTCAAAATTCGCGATACTTTTTGAACACACCTCGTACATACGTACTTTATACAAATAACCTGATTTTATAGGCACGATTTATGTCTAAATTTAGCATCATCACAATTTCATTACTCATTCAGCAGCGGTCTTAATAAAAATAAAAATAAATAAAATTTAAAAGAGAAATATCTGCAAATTTGTTAAAGGCAATTTTTAAAGTATGCACCTAATTCGCTAAAATATTATTTATAGATTTTTAAAATTTTAAAAATTTTGCTGCGAAAATATTAAGTAAATTACAGACTAACGGAGACTAATGTTTGTTGTAGTTTTTGTGATTTAAAAATAAAATTATAGGAAAAAAAAATTGCATTAAAGAAAAGTAAAAATAAAATTAAAGAAAAAGTAAAAAAGAAATGTAAAAAAAGCAAAAATTAAATTAAAGAAAAAGTAAAAAGAAATGTAAAAAAAAGTAAAAATAAAATTAAATAAAAAACAATAAAGAAATTAAAAAAAAGTAAAAATAAAATTAAAGAAAAACAAAAAAAAAATGTAAAAAAAAATAAAGAAAAATTTTAAATAAAATTGAACGAAAAATTCATTCCACAGATTTTTGTTTAAATTAATTAAGTATTAATGAAATAAAACATTTGTTTACACTAACAACCAATAAGCATTCATCAGCCAAGTTGCTTTTACAAATGTATATGCAAATCTTTTTTCTGCAACAATGTTTTAAATTGAAAATAAAATGATGTTGTGAGAACATGCAGCAAATCAATGCACACTGTTTATTTAATTGAGGTATTCATGTTTGTTTGTTTATACAATTTTTGTTTATTTGAAATTTTTTTATTCTGATAAAAAAACAATCCTTTGTTGGATGATTTAAATTAAAAAAAATAAAAAATTTTGGCTCAAAGTTTTTTCTACTATTTACAAGCGTTTTACTAATTTTTTTTGTGTATTTTCCTTTTTTTCTTTTCGTAGTTAGGTAAGTATATTTCTAGATTCAATGCCAATTGTTGTTGCTACTTCCTAATTTTTTTGGTTTTTAATTATATAGGTTTTACTTTTTTTATTCGATATTTTTGTCTGTTTCTTACTACTTTTCAAAATTGGCTTGTTTTTTTTGTAGTTATTTTATATTTACTTGTTGTTGTTGCAAAAGCACTCCCATGAGATTTGGGGAGCGCTACGGTTAGGGGCGGTCCTTTGGCGGAGTAATCCGCTAAGGTCCGGTAATAGCACTTTTTGCCTGAGCAGTATTTTTACTTTAATTTTTTTAGTTGTATAATATTGGCTTTTATTTTATTGAAAAATTGTTATTCAGTTTTTGTTTAAGTCAATCTTTTATTTGTTTTTTTTTTTTTCATTTCGGTCAATATTTTTTTTTTTCTTTTTAGTTCTATTTATTTTTTTCTATATTTTTTCATATTTTTAATTTTAATTTTTTTATGATTTTTTTTTCATATTGTTTCATTTTTATATCTTTTTTATATATTTTTATATATTTTTATATCTTTTTATATATTTTTACATCTTTTTTATATATTTTTACATCTTTTTTTATATATTTTTATTACATTTTCTATATATTTTTATTACATTTTTTTATATTTTTTACACTTTTCTTTATATTTTTTTACACTTTTTTTCATATTTTTTTTGTTTCGTTTTTTAATCATTTTCTTCGTTTTTTTTTTTACTTTTAACTTTTTTAAATTTGTTGCTTCATTTTTTATATTTATTGCTTGTTTTTTTATACTTTCACTTTCTGTTTCTTATTTTATTTTTTTATATTTTTTGCTTCATATTTTTATGTTTTATATTGTTAGCTCCGTATTTTTTTTTTTCGTATATTTTTTCATGTTTTTCGCTTTGTTTTTATATTTTTTGCCTCGTATTTTATTTTTTTCATATTTTTCGTATATTTTTTCATGTTTGTTGCTTTGTTTTTTATATTTTTTGCTTCGTATTTTATTTTTTTATATTTTTATTTTCGTATATTTTTCATGTTTTTTGCTTTGTTTTTTTATATTTTTTTCATATTTTAATTTTTGTATATTTTTTCATGTTTTTTGCTTCGTTTTTTATATTTTTTGCTTTGCATTTTATTTTTTTTATATTTTTTTTTCGTATATTTTTTCATGTTTTTTGCTTCTTTTTTTCTATTTTTTCATAATTTTTGTTTCGTATTTTAAACTTTTTTAGCTTGATATTTTTTTAATTTTAATTTTTGATTTTATATTTCTTGTATGAGATAGAATTGAGTTTTGTTTTACTCTTATCTTATTTTTATATTTTTTTAGTTTTTTATATTTTTTTATTTCATTTTTTATATTTTTTTGTCTGGTTTTTTTATATTTTTGTTTCGTTTTTCTTTTTATTTTAATCTTCTTTTATTGAACTATTTTTAAAATTTTTTTTTCATAATATTTTTTTGTCTGGTTTTTATATTTTTTTGTTTCGTTTTTCTTATTATTTTAATCTTCTTTTATTAAACTATTTTTAAAAATTGTTTTGCTATAATATTTTTTGTATGGGATTTTACATTTTCTTTATTAAATATTTTCGGTATATTTTTTAAGTTTTAGAAATTTATTTTTCTTTGATTTTGAATATTTTTTTAGCTCCCTTTAGAATTATGTTTTCTACTTATAATTTTTTTAAGTTTTAATTTTTTTAGATTTATATTTTTTGTGTAATATATAAACTTTATTAGTTTTTAAATTTTTGGATATTTTTTATTTACCGAAAAATTAATTGAATACTTTTGTTCATCATATCTATTTTTATTTAACATATTTTTTAAGTTTTATGAGCTCAAGACCAGTTGATAATATTTATTATGTAATAAAATATATATAAAAAACAACAAAATTAATTGAATATATTTTTTTGTAGTTTTTTATTTTCTTAGTATCTTTATTAATTTATATTGTTTATTTTTTTTGTTCTTTACCTTTAATTTTGTTATTTTATTCATCATGTTTAACCTACAGTTGGGTTAAAGAGCAATATGAGACATAACATTTTGACAGCAAGAAAGAAAGTTTCGCCATCTAAGCCCACAAAAAAACTACGTTTTTAATACGGAAGTAAGCATTTAAAAATTTACGATTATATCTGTTAATTTGACAAATGCTATGCATGTATGTGTGAGTGCATTATACAAGCCGTTTTTTGAGCATGCAACAAAAATATAATGGTTTACAACTACAATTGTTGTGTATTTATTTATGTAAACAGATTTACGAGTAGACGCGAAAAAGATAATCACAAATGAGACTCGTGACTATTATAAATACACGTAAGAAGCGTACACTCATCCATATATACTCACAAACAGACTATATGAATTCGATGTGTATGTGCGTGAAGAGCTCATGTGCAGAACCACGAGACTTACAGATTTTTGTTGTTATAGTTTGTTGCTATTTTTTTTGTTATACGACAGTTTTACTTTTTCGTGTTTTTTTTTTTTTGTTTTTCCTTTTACAAACGAAAATCAGCGCGCTTTTGAACTGATGGACACAGAGGCCAAAGTGAATAAAAGTTTAGTGGTTAGTGGAATGCGGTGAAGTGGGCAGTGTAGAGGACAAGGAAAAGAGCAAATAAAATAAAAGATGTCGCCGTTGAAATGTAAAGCGAAGTCGACAACTGTTGGCAACCGATCAACAGTGGAATGGGTGACATAGCACGTTGTGAGATGTGACTTGCTGGCTATACAGTCAGTTTGTTGTTGTTGGCACATTTGCCTACACTACACATCATGTTGGCGTAACAGTTTAGTTAGAAGAAAAATTTAGACAAGCCGCCATAGCAACTGTATTTAGTTGCTGCTTCCACACTCGAACAAATACACAAAATGTTGCTAATAATAGATGCATGTGTTGCAAGCAAGCAACAGACAGTTTCTGTTGTTGTTGCAATTTTGAAGAAATCAATACACAACAACTCAATGCAACGACGACGACAATTGAGTTGGTAAAAGAGAACTGTAGAGTGAGGAGCAAACTAGAAAATAAAACAAAAAATAAACGAAAATATTTAAAAATAAAAAAAATAAAAAAAACTATTTTAAAAATAAAAAATAAAACATTTTAAAAAAAAAAAAAAAAAATTTTTTAAATAGAAGATCATTTTTGTACAACAAACAATTTAGAACAAAATCCACAGTGATGCAAATAATGAAGAAAAAACTAGAACAATTGAAAAATTAAAATTTAAAAAAATTAAAATTTGTTGATTATTCACGTTTTTCTAAACATTTTCCCCCATATTCATAAAAACTAAAATTGGTTTATAAAGCTTTTTAAAATGACATTTCCATACAAATTTTTAATTATAAGAGCTTTACAGTTTTTTATCAACAATTTTCTCTTTAATTTGTTTTATTATATTTTTTTTTTTAATTTTGTTCATATATTTTTCTAATAAATTGTGTTTATTCAGTATTTCTCTATAAAATTTTTTTGATTATGTTTTTATACAAATTTTTGATTAGCTTTGTTTTTTGTTTCCTTTTCTTGAATTGTAAGTTTTATATTTTTTGTTTATAATTTTTAATTTTTTTTTTAATTTTTTTACGTTATTTTACTTATTTATGGATCTCTATTCTTTTTCTATAATTTTTTTTAATTCAGTTTTTTATTCATTTTTCCATTGCTGTTTAAAAGTTTAAAAACTGTTGGTATTTTTTATGGGTTGGTGTCGAAATTCTGTATGTACAAAATTCTAAAAACAAAATTCTGCTTTTTAAAATTCTGCTTTTTAAAATTCTGCTTTTTTAAAATTCTGCTTTTTTAAAATTCTGCTTTCTAAAATTCTGCTTTCAATGTTCTGTATTACAAAATTCTGTATTAAAATATAATGTTAACAATGTTAAAGAGGTAATGTAATTATTTTGAAAAAGTGCGCAGCTACGCGAACTACAGTTATTCTGTACAAAAGACCTTTCTGCATAGGCGGCCTTCGGCCGCGCTTATTTAAATAACCCTGGGCTACGCCATGCCAAGTCCAGGTGGTTGCCCTGATCGGTGGCAACATGCCACCGATCCGACTCTTTTGCGCGTTTTTAAGTACAGCCTAATAATTTACAACAACCACATGAAAACTTGCGACAAAACAAATAAAATATATACATATGTACATGTGCGCACTTTTTCAAAATAATTACATTACCTCTTTAACATTGTTAACATTATATTTTAATACAGAATTTTGTAATACAGAATATTGAAAGCAGAATTTTAGAAAGCAGAATTTTAAAAAAGCAGAATTTTGTTCAAGCAGAATTTTTTTGCAATTTACAGAATTTTGTCACACAGAATTTTGTAATACAGAATAATGACACGCTCCCATTTTTTATTACTATGCTTTTTAAACCTTTCTCTTTTAATCAATTTACTTGATGTTTCTGATTACTGTTTTCAATATTTTTATATTACTTTATTTATTGACTTCTTCATCTTTTTTTATTTTCTGATTTTTTTATTTTTTCTTCAATTTTTTTTAATTTTTATAATTTTTTATATTTTTTTTTTTAAATTTTTTATATTTTTTTTTTTAATTTTTTCGATTTCTTTTTTTATTTTTTCCATTTTTTTTTTATTTTTTTTTTATTTTTTTTATTTTTTTTTTTTATTTTTTTTAAGTATTCATGAAACGATATCAAGGGCAAGAATAATTTTTCACTTTTTGTATTTTTATCAAAATTATTATTGTGTTTTACTTTTTAATAATCATTTAATTAATTGTTAAAAGTTTTTTCAATTGAATTTTAATTTTAATTTTTTATTTTTTTTTTAATTCTTTTTTTAATTTTTTTTAATTTTTTTTAATTTTTTTTAAATTTTTTTAAATTTTTTTTAATTTTTTTTTTTTTTTTAAATTGTATTTTTTAATCATTTAATTAAAAGTTTTTATAATTGAATTTTAATTCTTTTTTATATTTTTTTAATTTTTTTAGTTTCTTTTTTGACTTTTTTCAATTTTTTTTAAATTTTTTTTTTTAATTTTTTTAATTTTTTTTTAAATTTTTTTTTTTATTTTTTTTTTAATTTTTTTGTTTCTTTTTTAAATTGTATTTCTTTTTTAAATTTTTTTTTATTTTATTTCTTTTTTAAATTTTTTTTTTATTTTATTTCTTTTTTACTTTTTTTTTTATTTTATTTCTTTTTTACATTTTTTTTAATTTAATTCTTTTTTACATTTTTTTTAATTTAATTCTTTTTTAAATTTTTTTTATTTTATTTTTTGTTTATTTTTTTTTTTAATTTTTTTTTTTTCTTTTTTAAAATTTGTTTTTTATTTTAATTGTTTTCAAAATTTTGTTTTTTATTTTAATTGTTTTAAACATTTTTTTTTAATTTTATTTTTTTTTTATTAAAAAAAATGTCAGTTATTTTTAAATTTTATTTAATATTTTTAAATGTATGTAAATTTGTTTTTCGTATTGTTTGTTTGTTTTCTGTATTTATTGATCTCTTTTTGTTTAACTGTTTCTAAAATTATTTTTATTTTTAAAATTTATTTGGTTTGTATATTTAAAATTTTTTTTACCTTGAAAAGGTTTTATACAAGTTTTTTCGTATTGGCTTCCCTATATCTTTTGTTTTGTTTCTTACATTTTTTTCTTGTTAGTTTTATTTTATTTGATTTTTTTCGTTTCTATTTTTACTTATTTTTCAATTTTTTCTGGATATCTTTTTTTTTATCGTGTTACAGGAGTTTGGTGTCAATCAAGCTGCAAACTTGAAATTTTTTAAAATATGTGCTATTCTGAAGAATAATCAAAATTGAATTGTTGATAAGAATATTGAGTCACTGTATACACAAAACAAAAAAAGACGACAGACCCAGAATGTGTATCAAATTGAAGAACATTTACAAGCACGATGTGGCTGATTATTTAAAGGCTTGAAAGGCTTCGACGACCTCCAACCGGCAGTGTCACACACATATAAACACTCAACTTCATCTCCACAGCAGGGGGACTGGCAGTTTAAGCACGTGGAGACGTGGAGTGCTGACGACATAACTCAGCTGTCTTATCAACCCTACAGTTAGAACACAGGGTATGAAGGCTTCATGTGTGTGTTTTTTTTTTTTTTACATAAGATGTCCAAGAACACTTTTAAATGAAAGGGTATACAATGCCCTCACAAACCGTTGGTGGTACATACATTGGCTACCCTTGCTTTCAGACTTGTGAAAAGAGATCATGCAAGAAACTGTTCGCTTTTAAGCTTAGCCTATTTCCGTAGTTTATAGAAAAGAAGGGGTTTTATAAGGTCTTTGGCTGCTTTCTCTTCGTGTTTAATAAAACAAAGCATATCTACCCAACTTATCGCCCACATAACGGTATAGCCATATTGTTGTCACCATTTGTTTCGCGAATTTGTAAGATGGCGGCGTCAAACAGCTGCCATTACACGACAATATGAATTAAAATAATCGCAATAAAAGCTAAAACTACTATTTCAGAAAGAAGTACAGTTAAATATAGAGCACTTCGTGACAGCATGTTTTGTTTTGTTTTTTCAATTTCTCTCTCTTTCTGTTGTTCTTTGCAAACGACTTTAATTTGCATTTCAACATTTTTTGTAATATTCAATTTTTGCATAAAATTTAGTATGAACCTACTTGAACTTGGTTCGATTAAATAGCCAAAAAAATTGCAGTGCAACTGAATTTGTAAATGTATCTATAAGAATTTCTTGCTTTTTTTATATTAAGTCGAAAAAGGTGACTGGGTAGAGGTTATTATTTTTGTGGTTTTACATCAGGAATATCTTACATTAGCCTTAGCCATTCAGCTTATCCTTACCTCACCATTCTGACATGGGCTGACTTCGCCTATTATTAATTAGTATTAAATAATTTGGAAGATATAGACGATTTTTATTTTGGAAAATATATTTGTATTTCTTTTATGTATTTCTTAGTTTCAAGTCTTAAGTCTTTGTTTAAGTATACCTGCAAGAAATCGTGTGACTACAGGTGGCTATAATTCAATATACAAGGTGGCGCAAAAGTAGTCCTCCTATCAGAAAATGCTATAAATTTTGCGATTGGCCCCTAAAGTCAGTTCTGTTTTGACATTTGTGTAGTAAACACATGCGAAATACACGTTAATAAACAATGTTATGCTACACTGCTCCAGAACGCGGAATATTGCTGACTATTTATTTGACCAATAATCGGTCGGTCGTGAATGGTGAGCGCTACAGAGCAATGAGCACCGAGTTCTTTTTGCCGCAACTTGATGAATTGGGATTGGAAAACATGTGGTTCCAACAAGACGATGCAACAGCACACACTGCACGTGCCACAACCGATATTCTGAACATCGGAAGCTTACTTTTGCGCCACCTTGTACATAAGTAAATTTTTATTTGTGTAGCATGCTTATAGGGTTGTAAGTCAATTTCAGTTTTTGTAGCATACTTATAGGGGTTAAAAGTACCCGTTTGGGTAAAAGTGGATTAGTCCTTTCGTTCCCGTTCGGGTATAAATGGGTACAATTGGGCTCTCCATAGGACATGCTCAAACAAATATGAACCGTTCAACACATACAAAGTGATCAGAACTGGTATTCTTTGCGACTCGTCCCGGACTGATCCTAGACTAATCGCATTTTGTGCAGGGATTGTATTTACCCTTTTTCTTACCTTTTTTTCTTTCTCTTAACTTTTTTTTCATTTTTATTATTTCTATTTCTTAATTTCTGTATTAAAAAATATTTTAAAAAAAAAATTTTAATTTTTTTATTTTTTATTTAAATTTTTTTTTTATATTTTTAACTTTTTTTATATATTTAAAATTTTTTTTTATATTTAAAATTTTTTTTATTTTTATATTTTAAATTTTTTTGTTTTTTGTTTTTATTTTTTTTTAATTAAAATTTTTTTATTTGTTATTTTTCAATTAAAATTTTTATTTATTTTTCAATTAAGATTTTTATTTATTTTTAAATTAAAATTTTTATTTATTTTTATATAAAATTTTTTATTTTTAAATTAAAATTTTTATTTATTTTTTATTTTTGAATTAAAATTTTTATTTAGTTTTTATTTTTCAATTAAAAGTTTTATTTATTTTTCCTTTTTTATACCAACAATTTTTGTTGATTTACGGCCTGTACATTTTCAAGTATTCATGAAACGAGCTCAAGGCCAAGAATAATAATTTTTCACTTTTTGAATTTATGAAAATTATTATTGTTTTTTATTTTTTTAATGATCATTTTTAATTAATTATTAAAAGTTTTCAATTGAATAGAGTAGAAAAAATGTTTACAGACAACCGCCATAGCTTTTCTTATAGATCCATTTCGGAAAGCTGCTAAACTTCTTCATCAGAGAAATTTTGGCACGCATTGCTAACCATTTATTTATTTTTTATTTTCAAATTAAAATTTTTATTTTTAAGCTAAAATTTTTATTTACTTTTTATTTTTTATCTATTCAAAATTTTTTAGTTAAATTTCTTTTTTTAATTTCACTTTTTATTTATTTTTTTAATGTTCTACTTTTTATTTTGTTTTGATTTTTTTACCTAATTCGGTTTCTTAATTTTTTCTCAATATTTTTATTCATTTAATTTTTAATTTTTTGTTTCCTAATTTTTTTTCTATTTCTTTTTTTGAATTTTCTTTTTCTAAATTTTCTTTTCTCCTTTTTTGTATTTTTAAAACTTTTTTATTGAAGTTTTTTCTTTATGTAGTATTTTTTACTTCAGTCTATAATCAATAGTTTTCTCTTTGTTTTTAGTTTTTTAGTAGTAAAATTTGAATTTAAAAGAAAAATTGTAAATGTATAAACTCTCAGAAACTTAATACCATTAAAGCTGAAACTGTTTAAAAGCGTTTACTTGCGCTTTTTTAGTTTTGCGTTTTTTGTTTGTTTTTTTTTTCCTTCCTCTCCACAACAACCAAAAAAAATGGTTTCAGCTGTCGTTTTTGGCTTATATACAAATCGTTGTGAAAGGCATACATATTTGCTCCTAATCTTCGACAAGAAATCTGCATGCAGTTCAATAACATTTCCGTGAATAGATTTCTGAAGCAAAAACTAAAAAAAAGCAAACAAAAAAAAAGCACACAACCGACAAGAACAACTACTCAAATACACAAATATGCGCATAGTTTTAATGTTAAAAATAAGTTCAAGCATTATTCTATTTTTCACTTAAAATTTTTTTGTAATTGTTTTCGTTCTATATACGATTTATGTGTGTCATTCAAATTGTTGCAGCTTTTTTCAGTTATTTTGGTTGTGCGTCTGTATATGTTTGCATGTGTATGCATATTCATACATATGTGTGTGTGTACATTGTATATCTGCTGCTAATGCGTTGCTGATTTTGTAGTTTAGTTTTGTGTATCCATCGTACATACTTTTGTCATCCGTTTTTCTTATGAGCTTTTCTGAATTTTTTAGTTTTCCAATTTTTCTATTTGTTTTTTTTTTTTTGTTGTACACAATTTGCGTTTACTATTTTGAAATTTGAATAAATCAGTTTCATTTTTTGCTGAATTGCAAAACTTTACTTTCGTAGATAGTGAGTGATATAATCAGCAAGACGTTGGAAAAGCTGATATGAAAACTTAAAAGCAATTAAGTATTCACAAAAAATTGTTTGTTACATTTTTTTGTATAGTTCTTCAAATCTTGCCATTTTTTCATTCATTTACATTTTAAAATTTTTGTTAAACTTTTTTTCTTAATTTTTTTATAACTTTTTTCATATTTTTTAATCTTTTTTTATATTCTTTTTCATTCATATTTTTTAAATTTTTTTCTCTATTTTATATATTTTTTTAATGTTTTTTTATATTTTTATTTTTATTAGTCTTTTATTTTTTCATACTTTTTTACATTTTTTATACTTTTTTTATATTTTTTATACTTTTTTATATATGTTATACTTTTTTTTATATTTTTTATACCTTTTTTACTTTTCATACCTTTTTCTATTTATTTATACCTTTTTCCATTTATTTATTTATACTTCTTTTATATTTTTTTATACTTTCTTTTATCTTTTTTCATATTTTTTAATCTTTTTTTTATATTCTTTTTGTATTTTTCATATTTTTTAAATTTTTTCTCTATTTTTTATATATTTTTATTTTTATTGGTTTTTAGTTTTTCATACTTTTTTATACTTTTTTTATACTTTTTATAGTTTTTTATATATGTTATACTTTTTTTTATATTTTTTATACCTTTTTTACTTTTTATACCTTTTTCTATTTATTTATACTTTTTTCCATTTATTTATACTTCTAATATATTTTTTTATACTTCTATATTTTTTTATACTTCTATTATATATTTTTATACTTCTATTATGTTTTTTTATAATTCTATTATATTTTTTTATACTTCTATTATATTTTTTTTTATTTTTTTACATTTATGGTAATTTTGTACTCTTTGTTTTTATATTAATTTTTTTGTATATATTTTTTATTTATTTTATAATACTTTTTTTGTATTCGCTTTTTTATTTTTATTTTACTTTTTTAATATTTTATTTTTAATTTCTTATTACTTTTTTTTTTTATTATTTTTTTATAATTTAGTTTATATTAATTTGTTTTTGTATTTTTTTTTTGTATATTTTTTCTTTATTTTATATTACTTTTATATATAATTTTTTTATTTTTATATTACTTTTTCATATTATATTTTTTATATTATATTATATTTTTTATATTATATTATATTTTTTATATTATTTTTTTATTTAATATTATTTTTTTTATTTTATATTATTTTTAATTTCTCATAACTTTTTTATTTTTTGTTACTTTTTTATAATTTTTGTGTTTACCATTTTTTGTACATATTTTTTATGTTTTTATATAAAATATAAAAACAAGTATAAAATTTTCTACTTTTATTTTTTTCCTTTTTTAACTTTTTTCTATTTATTTATACTTTTTTTATATTTCTTAAAATTTTTTTAATATTTTTTATACTTTTTTAATATTTTTTATACTTTTTTTATATTTTTTCACATTTATGGTAGTTTATATAATTTTGGTTTTGTATTATTTTTTTTTTTTTTTGTATATTTTTTCTTTATTTTATATTACTTTTATGTATAATTTTTTTATTTTTATATTACTTTTTTATATTATTTTTTTATTTTTCATTATTTTATTATTTTTTAATTTAATATTAATTTATCACTTTTTTATTTTATATTATTTTATTATTTCATAATTTTTTTATTTTATATTATTTTATTGTTATTTTTTTTTTTGAATTTTTATATTATATTCTTTTTAGTTTTTTTATAACTTTTTCATATTATTTTCTTTATAATTTGTTATTTCTTTATTTTATCTTTCTAATTTTTTTTTTTCTCTTTTTATTTTTTTAATTCCTGTTCTTATGTTTGTTGTTTTCTTTTGATTTCTTTTCTATTTCCTTTTTTTATATTTATTTGAATTTTCTGAATTTGTTTTTGTTAACATTTTCTTCATTTATTTTCTTTTTACTTTTTGGTTTTCTTTGTTTTATTGTTTTTCTTCCTTCTTTTGTTTTCATTTTTTTTTTTTCTTATTTATTCTATTTTTGGAATTTTATCTTTTGAATTTTTTTCATTTTTGTTTTTTTATTTAAATGAATTACAAAATAAGAAATTATTAAATCACCTTCTCTACCTCAATACATGTCTCTGATCAAAGGCGAGTCGCGTGAACAAAACCAACGATACTTTATGAAACATTTCTCAATCGAGAAATGCAGTACGATGTCAATAAAATCAAAACTAAAAAATGAAGAAGCAAACTCTGATTTAAATAGATAAGATAACAAAGTGGTAAATTAATACAACCATGACAGCTAGCTTAATCGAAGCAAATACTGAGCATTCAAATACTCATATCAGCTAGAAATGTAAATATAATGTCAAGTCAATTGACGAGAAATGCTCCCCTTGGATGGATTTCACGTGTGTATACGATGAAAGTAAGTTTAAAATGTGTATATGATATGGGAGTATGAGAGGAGCTTACTTATTTGATAGGTTGCAGCTTCGAAAACAAACAAACACAGTAGGTATGCATTTGTGGGTTGTATAAAATGTCAAATGCAGTGATGAGAGAGCTAAGCAAAGTACACGTATTTAGTTATGAACGTCAAAGGTAATATTTGTAAATGCTACAGTTAATTTGAAGGGTGGCGGAAGTGCTAGCCGAAGAAAAACGACCACACCGCATCGTTAAACAACAAACGCACATATAGCTAGAAAAACAACAACAGTGTAAGTGGAAGCGACAAAGAAAGAATTTTGTACGAAATACTATATACAACTATAAAATTCATGTTTTACACGTTTTTGCGTTGCGCTAGCCAGAAGCAGGGTATTGTTGTTGTCGACATTTTTGTTGCTTTTTTTTTTTGTGATTGTCATTGACGTTGTCGTTTCGGGGCTTCACACGTCAGTTTTGCAAACAAAACGATTCTATGTGGTTTTTCTTATTTTTTTATTTAGTACTTTCGTTTGTAGAAGTATGTGAAGTTTGTAGAAGGCAGTGATGGGATTTCAGATAGCATTGCACTTTTCCTTTGTTAAAAAATACGTCAGTAAGCTACATATTTTTATTACTTTTCTAAACAGAAAAATAGGGAAAGATATTTTCTGAAAGATGACGCCGCGGATTAGTTGGTTTAGAATATAGCCGCGGAAAGGTTTGTCCGTCGTAAGTCGCACTAAAAATCCGCAAACTAAAGAAACAAATTCCACGAACTGCAGGCTCGAGGCCAAACAAGTCCTTTCCGCGGTAGTCGTGCTTGTACCCGACGCTGCTGGTAGCGGAGCGTATCAGCTACGTTCCAACAAATGACTGCTCGTATCACTAGCATTTTGTGCTGTTTCTTTACACGCCACTGTACATATGTATGTATGTACATATGTAGGTAACACCCACGTATATACCTACTTGCCGCGCCGATAACTATCATCCCTGACGCTGATTATTAGTAGCTTCTTTTTTTATTCAAATTCTACTTACCCTACTCATTTCATATTTGCAGAGTCGTTAACCGCTAGCAAAGAAATTTGACGCCTACCCAGCAAACATTTAGGTTAGAGGGCGATTAGAAAACGACTCAAATTCCGATGTATTTCTCTAAGGTAGAAGGTTAGAGAACGGTTTGAGAAACTGTCGATAATTATAGCATTCTCTACAAAAAGGGGACTTAGTTCTCGATGTCGAGAAAAAGGTTAGTTATCTAATCGAATTCTAACGTGAAATTCGAATTGGTTTCTAATGTGAACTTTTTTCTAGTGTTTTTCTAATCGCTCTATAATCGAATTCTAGCCTAGTTCTCTGAACTGATTTTCGATTAGAGAACTACATTAGAATTCTAATGTAAAACTACAATATTTCTCCCACGTTTGAGACTGTGTTTGCTGGGTATACTCGTAACAACATATTTGCTCTAAGCGAACACCTTAGACAAAAATAAAAGATCTTGTAGCTGGTGTTCTCAAGTATCTATCGTTAATAGTAGCAAAAGTGGTGACTTCGTCTGTGACTGCATGAAATCATGAGTGAGTGATGAGTAATTAAATAATTTCACTTCACTTTTAAAAAAATGCATACTAGGGTTGTGAGTAAATAATCGATTTTTACTTTTATCGGTTTTTATGGTCGATTTTTGAGTTGATTTTATTAATATTAAAAATTGATTTCTAATAAATCGGTTATACGAATTTCATATTTTAGGGTAGTTCACCAGGGGTTTGAATAAATAATCGAGTTTTACTTTAATCGATTATTTTTATTTTCGATTTTTTAATCGATTTTATTAACTGTGAACATCGATTTTTAATAAATCGGTTCTAAGAATTACACATTTTATTGCAATTCACTAGGGGTGTGAGTAAATAATCGATTATTTTTTTTGACGATTTTTTAATCGAATTTATTAAGAGTAAACATCGACTTTTAATAGATTTATTATAAGAATTACAAATTTTAGAGTAATTCCCTAAGGTTGTAAATAAGTATCGATTTTTATTTTAATCGATTATTTTTTATTGTCGATTAGTTTAACCGATTTTATTAATAGCAAACATCAATAATAAGTTTAACAAAAAACTTATTGTAGTTTTTAGTTTTAAAAATACATAGTAAAGACATTGAAATTTGAAAATTGAAATTGACTAAGAAAATTTATGTAGGAACAAAAAACTATTATTTTGTTTCAAAATTGCTTTTTTTCTCCCAAAGTCGATTATTGTCTTTAAACTCGATTTTTCAAAAACTATTAATTATTTGAATTTGTCATAAATCATAATTTATCTCCAAACAATAAAAAAGTCGATTATTGATTTATCGATTTTCCTGGCTCCCGTTAACATCCCCATAGTACACTCAAACTCGCAAATGCCCTGCAAACATATTAAAATAGTAACTAAAACCAGTTTTCTAGAACTTTGCAAGGTTTATAACCGTTACTAATTTAAACTATGTTAAGTAATATTCAGTGTAAGCTTAAGTGGCTTTAAATGTTTAATATTAAAATGTTACTTTAATTACTGGAAAATTCCAAGCGCATTAGTTAGCATTTAAAAAACAAAAAAGTAAAAAAAAATGTTTAATTATTCATTCAATTATGTACATTAGACTGTTTTAAAAAAAGATATTTTTTCTCAAAAAAAACATTTTTTTTTCAAAAACATATTATGGATATTATTTTACAAAAGGTGAAAAAAATATCTACTGTAAAACTTCAGTAATTAAGATTGATATTGGCAGTCACCAAAAAGTTCTGAATGAAAATTTTTAAATATTTCTGATTTCATGATTATAACTTTAAAAAAAATTTGTTTGCCCAGTCTAATGTGCATATTTAAGTTTCAGCACAAATTTAATTGGAAATTATTTTCAAGCATTGCTATGCCACTATATCATTAATAAGTAGTAAAGAACTGGCTAAGCACCTTATAACAACAAAAAATTTAAAAAAGTAGCAATATCTTCAGCAGCACAAGCTGACAGGCAACTGTCATAATCAGCACAAACGGCAAATCAAATATACAAAAATACATATTCGCATACGTTATAACATCCAATCAGACATTGATGATTGACAGTAGCTACGTATGCGTTCAAGTTGTTGAATTTTATATAAAAGAATTTAAGTAAATAAATCGCTAAATATTTACAGTGGAATGACTCAAGTCATTTATTCAACAAAATTATAAAATTTATTTTAAATTATATTAGAGAAAAATTATAGGAACTATATGCTCTTGCAAAGTAAAATAATATCGCCTGAAAATTTAACATTCTAGGATATGTAGTTAACCAATCCCCTCCCTTAGCTAGAAAATATACAACAACAAATTAACAAACGGACGAGAGGACAATCGACGAGCTGAAAATATCGGGGGTACGCAGAAATAAATATACATACATAATTGAATAATTTTGTTTTCAAATAAAGACAGATAAACGTTCATCAACTAATTGGGAAACATTACAGGCTGAGAAAAATAAAAGTGAAAAAATAGGAAGTGATAAAATAAACTAGATAGTGTCTCGAAAAAAAATCACGAATTTTCAGTGCCATGACGAGTACATGCATTTGATGAGTACGCAAACTGCTCGTGCTCATACTGCTCACACTCTTAATTGTATGGCAATTGAGAATTTTCATATGAAATCTGACTGCATACACACACACACACATGTACCACCACCCAACTAACAAAAATGCCAGAGAAAGCCTAGAGCATGTGTTGACGAGTAGTGGTAACGATTCGCGAGCAGATAATTCAACACGGAAAGCCTTTTGATTCAAGAGTTTTAATGCTAGTAACACATTAGTTTTGGAAATTTTACTTTTTAACTTTTTTTTTATAAATTTTCACTACAAACAGTGCTTTGAGGTATTTTTCAACTTGGTGAATTACCCCCAAGAAAAAACCTGAAAATTACATTCTATTTATTTTTCGCAAAAATAATTGTGTGAAGCACCAATTTACGTCAAACTTCAGCTGAAAAGTAAACCGTATGTATATGATGTGTATATTCGAACGAGATATGAAAAATAATAATGGAGAGGAATTGTAAAAAAACAGCGCAATACAGGGCGATTTAAATGATAAGAACTGAGACAAGAAAAGGGAATTTAAATCAAATCATGTATGAAGCACGTATGATGAGCAAATTTAACAGAATCGGCCAAAGAAAAAGGCCGATGCCGATGCTGATACCGATTGTCGATGCCGATTAATCGGTCGGACTCTAGTTCAAATAAAACTTGTGATTCCGTACGAGTCAGAAATAGTCAGAGGTTATAGGAAATCACTCTCGTGCACAGTTCCCTGACAACTGAGCAAACAAACATGAGAGTTAATATGGTTCTCTCTCAGTCAGAACTTGCAAGTTTCAGTCAGAAAAATTTTTCCTGACTACTTCCATATATCTTTCAAACAAACAGCGGTAGTGCATTTGACAAAAAAAAAATTGTTAACACAAGAAACATTGCCAAACAATGAAATATGTGAAAAACATGTTGCAGGTGTTTAGAAGTAGTCTTCAGCCATTTGCAAATAAACTTTGACATTTATGTTGAAATTGACAGCAGATTTTTTTACAAGAAATCAATCACGTACTTTCTGTGTTACTCTCTCGCTCTCAGAAAATTTTCACTTTTTGACAGTTTAACTAGTTTTTTTTAGAAAGTGTGTTTCTACAGGTATTTCAATTCCTTTCGGGCATGTTTGAGATTGGTTGGAGCATACGAAATGTCTCGACTTAAAAGCTAGTCCCATAATAAAAATGTGATTTTTAATTTTTAAACGCTATTTTCATTTGAGAACAAACACGTGAAATTTTAAAATTATGCTAATTCTTAAAAGTGTCTCAAATTAAGCTTGCACAAAAATGTTTATTGGGAAACTACATTCGTACACTGACAGCTCTCGCAATTTTGTTATGAAGGGGCGGTGTAGTGACATAGGCGACTGAAATACGATGCACATAAAAATTTAGATAAAAGTAACAAAAATATTGGAAAATATGTATGTACATAGTTAGTATGTAGCGGATTAAAATGTGTATGTACAGCTGTGTTCAATATAATAGTAGTGAAATTAAATTGGACATCGTTCACCGAAATAAAGTTTAAACAATTTTTTTTAATTAGATTTTTGCGTACGCATTCAATTTTAGCATAATAATTTTCAAGTTAGAAGTACCTCAAAATTTCCGCTGAATTTTTTGAATTTTTTTTTGTCAAGGATGTTGCGTATTTCTTTCCATACAAAATAAATTTTTGTTCCTGCATTTTTTGGAAGAAATCACTCAACAGCCTTGACCAAAAAAATTCTGAAAATTCAGGAAAATTTTTGAGCTAGTTACTGAAATTGATTGGTCTACAAAACTGTGTTCTCAAAAATTTTCTGGAAATTCTGCCAAAAAATTTGAAGATTTTGCTGGTCATTTTTTAAAGTTTAATTCACTTTCCTGAACTTTGTGTAAACTTTGCAAATTCGTTTTATGTGGTTTCTGTTATGAAATTCGCTATATTTTAAATGAAAATTTTATTACATTTCGTTGAACTATATTCATTTTAATTTCACTACTATTATATTGAACACAGCTGTATGTATGTAAGTGACTATGAGTGATGTATACATAAATTTAGCGCAAAATAGTCAATTGTCTGCGTTATGAGTTGCAATTTTTTTTTTCTTTTGATATAACGCTTACAATGGAGTTGAAAATAAAAAAACTAATAGATATATTAAACCTTATAAACCTGAAAAATAGTTAAAAGCAGTTTTATTTAAACTTTTTATAGATATTTTTAATTTGAAATTTATTTTATTTTACGGCTTTACTCGAATGCCTTTTACCCAAAACTGTAAAGAGTTTATGCATAAAACGCTACAAGCATTCTAAAATTTTCGCTTCGTATGAATCAACATGCCCTTATATACATTTTAAGCGTGACATGAGCTGAATGGAATGGAGCAAAACCGCAGAAAATTTAATTTAAAGAAAAAAATTAATAAAGACCAAGAATTATAAGAAGCCAAAATACCGAGATTAATATAAAAAAAATGTCATTGTAACGCGCTTGAGTAATACTAAAAAGCCGTATAAGTTCATAAAAATTTGCTAAAATCATAATATCGGCATCTACACACACATGTGTAAGTACGCAAGCGAGTTTCTTAAGAAATTAATTAATGCTAGCCATTCATCCATTTAAGCCTATGCACATTTTTGCTGTCAATTTACACTTTAAATGGTTTCAATTCTAAATCCAAGAATAACTATTTTTTAACCTAAAAATACACAAACACACTTACATATATATTTTGTTTGAATGTATGCGTTTGTCAATGCTCAATGTTTGTTGCTGCACCACCGCCAAATATCACAACTTTTACGCGTCTTGTCAACGCTTTGTTGTTTTTTGATTTCTTACTTTATTTTATTTTTGTTGTTTGTATTGTTTTGTATGTATAACTTGAGTACCCGGTGTGGGGTATGCTCTTTGTTGATTAATTTTTCAAACGGTCACTCACTATACGAAGTAAACTCCCACTGATTTGGCGCTCTAAAAGCGCTGTCTCACAGTCTATTGATGCTGATCTCACAGCAAATACACAGTATCAAAAATGCGTTTTTTTTTTTTTTTACTGTGAAAGCAAGGCTGTCGGCACCACGACACTTCTGCTCCCCTTTTACAACAGGAATAGTGTTGTTGGTGGAGTAGCGATAACTCGGTATGCGGTCAATGAGTTTACAATTGAGTAGTAGCCGACACGAGTGTTGGGAGTTGCTCGCTACACTTGTTCGTTTGTTTGTTTGTGTTGCATGAAACTGATAAATTGACACATGCATTTACATGCAGACATGAGTTTGTATACTTTTTATATATTGTTTTTGTGATAATATGACTTAATTATTTTTGCTATTTTTCACTTTTCACAAACAAAACTCGTGCAAATTACTTTTTAATTGATTTTTTGTGCGCTTTTGCTGGGGTTTATTATTTCCTTTTTCATATAGCGCACAAATAGCTGTCAGTCGCTAATTGCTCACAATACATATACAAACATGTATTTTTACAATTTCTACTATTTTCTTGTCTCGCCTTTTTTTTATTAGCTACAACAACTTTTAGAAATTTTTCGCTTCTCCTCGCTTACATTTTCGATTTTTGCAAATCACACATTTAGCATTGCAATTTCTTTAGCGAAATTGCTCATCGATTTCATGTCTTTCTCGCTTTCACAGCGCCTCTGCCAACCACGACGCTGTGCTGCGCTGCGCTGTTACCGTACTGCCGCACTTCGCTTTGTAAAACACCAAGGTGGGTGGATTGTTTTTTTAGTCAACTTTTTGTTTTAAAACTTTTAAATATTAGGCCAGCAAAATGCATATCTTGCAAAACTTACTCAATTATTTAATAATTTTTTTGAAAAAGTTTACTTTACATATTGCACAATAGCACGCATTAATCACATAGAGATTACGTGATCTATTTTAGCATCTGTATTCATACGCGAAAATTTTAAAATTTAACAGTTTCTTGTACACTTGAAATAAAACAACAAATACAAGCAAAGAAAAAACGCTTTATTATATTTTGTTTAGTATGTATCCCAGCGAAAATTGATATCATCCGTCTGGTTGAAAGGCACAAAACAAATTAGTAGTACGTTGCAGTCGCGCACAATGTCAGCAACAACAGCGCCACGAACGTACGAACGCCAAGGCAGCAAAAATGCCGGAGTCATATTGCCGATGCATACAAAGACGACGAAGGCAAAGTTGACGCTGTTTGCGACGCTGACTTCACTGATATCGAGTGGGGTGTTGTGAGGCGATAGCAACAATGCATACTCGTATATACACATAATCACAATTCGCAAGAGTAATGAGATAGCGGCAAAAACAAGAAAAAACCCAAAGAAATAAGCAAACACTCCCATACATGCACATATGTGTTCAAATTCAACAACAAAACAATAACAACAACATCAGCAGCATTGTGTCAGTCACGACAAGAACAACAAAAAAGAATAAACAAGTTGTTTTGTTGATCGGATTCACTCGTATGCCATCGCATATACACAACAAGAGGTAGCAAGAAAAAATGCTACAAAAATAAAAACAACAAACAAGTCAATTAAAATACTCATACAATATGTAAGCACAACACAGCAAATCGAGCGTTGCTGTGGGCTGCGCTCAGATGCGATTGTGTGTCACCAAAAATGCTGCTATTCCCCCGGTATTTGGCAGCAGCGCAAAATGAGAGAAATATTATTTATTAATGATAGGTATGTTAACACAACAACAATATCAAGAAATAATAATAAATATATTGATGAATAAACATACGTTTATTTTTATTTCAAGCATGTGAAGGCATTTCAACACTCCACGCTCTCTCAAATGCAATTTGAATACACAATTAAGAGAATGCAACAAACGGCTGCAGGGAATGTGAAAATTTACTTAATTTAATACAATACAATGTTGCAACAACGGAAGCAAAAAGTTGAGAAGGGCAGACAGACACAATTATTACAAAGTATCAAAACACAAGCAAAGTCTAGTTAATTAAATTAATGTAAAATGGAATACGCTTCAATTCATTCGTTTGATATAGCTAAATGCGGTTAAATTGTGATCTAACCACCATCTCTCAATAGAAAATACGCCTCTAATAAATTTACACAAACACTAGGCCATACTTATGTATATGTGTATGTGAATGCATACATATAGGCGCAGAAGCGTTGTACTCACTCATTGGCATATGCTCGCAAAATGCCAAGTTTTAGAGTGACCAGCTGTGGCGCGTACATACATACATACACCTAGGCCAATAAGCCAAAGTACACGGTGGATGAACCTCCAAATTTTCGTTTTTCTGGATTTTATGATGCATCAAAAATAACCGACTGTCATATTATTATAGAATAATTAAATGGATTAAAAAGGCGGACATGGTTGTCATTGATCTCATTTTTATGGCGGAATTCTATTAAAAAAAGATAGTTTTCCCAAAAAATTAGGATTTTGAATATGTTTCAATAAAACTTGCGAAACGTGAAACTAAATGAATTTTCATGAAATTTTGATAGGTTGAAAGCAAAGTTTTGTTGACAAATTTCTACTACGTTTAAGAACAGCAAATCAATTTTTTTTTTTAAAAAATGTTTTTTGATTTTTTTATTTTTCTATTTACTTTTCTGCATACGTATTTTTTAAATCCCTTCCAGTTAATTTTTCCAGTTCTTCTATTTTTTTTTTTAGTTTTAAATTTATTTTATTTCTGTTTTTTCTTTTTTTTTCAATATTTTTTTTTAACATTTTTAGGTTTCTGTTTTTCATTTTATTAATAAAAATTTTTTATTTAGATAAAATTTTTTTGTATTTTTTTTAATTCTTTCAAATTTTGTTTGATTTTTGGAAACTGGTTTTGAATTTTTTAGTTCTACATTTTTTATACTGTTTAAACATTTTTTTTTAATCTACTTTTTAATTTTTTTTTTATTTTTTTAAATTTAATAAATAAAAATTGAAAATATGCAGGCCGTAAATCAACAAAAATTGTTGGTATAAAAAAGCAATTTTTTTACTATATTTTTAAATGGATAATGTTTTCAACTCACGCAATTTTTTTTTTTTTTTAATTTTTTTCTTAATTTCTTTTTTAATATTTTTTCTTTTTAATTTTTTTTAATTTTCTTTTTTTTTAAATTTTTTTTTTCCCAATTTGTTTTTTATTTTCTTTTTAAATTTTTTGTTTTTCTTAAGTTTTTTTTTTTATTTAAAAAAAAAAATTTTTATGTTTATAAATTTTTTTTTATATTTTTTTAAATATTTTCCTTTTTATTATTTATTTTTTACATATTTTTGATTTAAGTATCATCTTTTAGTTTGAGTTTTTCGTCTTTTCTTATTTTTTTTCTTCCGTTTTTTTACTATATTTTTAAACGGATAATGTTTTCAACTCACGTAATTTTCATTTCTCACATAGAAGCCTTACTTCACATATGCAAATTTAATAACATCTGACCACTCTAATCTCGTTTTTCTTTGACCTCTTCTGTACACAAATACAAATTCACTCTCATTATTCAATAACTGCGCCCTATTACTGTCAGACCCCTAAATTTTGACTTTTTCACACTGATATTAACTCTGCCACTTAAATAAATTCTTGTATGGAGCCTGTAGGAAAATTGGTAATAGATGTCTCATAGGCAACACTCTACTCTGTCGACGAAGCACACCCAGTTTCATAAGAGCAAACACATGTCGAATGCCTATAGTAGAGAGTTTTGTTGGGAATCAACTGTTGACAAAGTTAAGGGAGAATCAGTATGATTTTAATGTTGGCATTTCCTTCAGGGTAGGACATTTATACATGTATGTGTGTTTATGGAAATTTTTTCAATTTTTTGTTTCTTTTTCATTCTTTTTGCCCCCAAATGTCTGGTCAGTCGTCTATAAATATGTATGCATGTGTTTTCATTTGTACTTAACATTAGGGTGTTTAATTTTCAGGCTATATTTTTTTTCTCACTCAACTTGAAAAACTGATTCTTCGTTTAATTAAGGATTTACGTGATTTTAACAAAAAAAAATTCAAAATTTTAAAAACTGGAATATATCTCCCCTAAAGTCAAAAGAAAAAATTAATGTTTGCATGATAGTTCAGTCGAGATAGGTTTTTGGTGGCCTTTTTTGATGGGTTAATCCTGTAATAATAATAAATAAATCGCTGGAACAAACATTTATAGCAACTCAAAATTTTCTTTTCCATAAACTGGTTTTTATGCATATTTTTTGACTATTTTTTTAACATTTCATCCTTCTAGTAGTGGACTTCTATAAGCAAAAAAAAACGAATGGTCCGGGAAACTTGCTGAATCCATTGTTTTTTTGTGTACATCGAATATAGTAATATGAGAAATAAAGGTGAAAATGTTCTGAGCCCCCATGAGTATACAACGTAGGTTTGAAGAAGTGATAATTGATTTTAATGCCAAAATTAATGAATTTTTAAAAATCTTTTTTGTTGTTTGTGTCCAATATTTGTTTTAATCATGATTTTGTGATTAAAACGCGTCTAAAAAATTAAAAAAAAAATTTAAGTACGCCCTTTCGAAAAAAATACTGGCTCTGCATACATCTGTCACCTTAAGCAGGATTTGGATTTTTTTGAGCACTTTTAGCTATGAAGAATCGACTTTTAGAGGCATGTTCAAAATGATACAGTTCTTCTGAAGCTTCGTCTTCATCTTTCCGTTGGAAAAAGTGATCGCTTTTTGAATTTGGCACTCTAATGTATGTACATACAATATATTTATTGAAATTGATGTGTATCAGTTTGTTCCAGTGGTTTGTTAACTTTTGCTACTCAAAATGATGAAGTGTAAATTAATTGAATACATTGTATTCGTATATTTAAATGAGCGGAAAATGGTTGTTTTGGTGATGGGAGTTAGATATATATGTGTTTGTATATATGTACAATGTACAATGTGTCGATACAGTTGCGGTCAAAATCTTAGTAGTGTGATAAGCGGTTATGTATACCAGCATGATAAAATTTTATTTTAGTGCATACTTCCCCATATTATAAAATTGTGAAAGGAGGAATCATTATTAAGCCAATATAATCCAAATCGGCAGTTTTTAGAATTTTTGTCTGTCTGTATGTATGTTTGGTCGCGCATCATTCAAAAACTACTGAATGTAGATTAATGTTACTTTCACTGTTGCTTTACTCGACGTCTAATTTAACATTTAAGATATCTCTAATTTCGATAACTCAACCAGTTTCGGATATATTGGCCAATATGTGGATCAAGGTGACCCAAAATATGTTAGTACAATATGGATATCAACACTGCGTTACAAAAACGAGCTTAAGTTCTTTCCTATGAACCAAATATCCTTTTTCGGAAAGGGGTGAAAAAATAAAAATACACCTGTATCGCCGATATGTAGGTACTTCAAACAAATTCTGTATGGTTCGTTTTCGAATCGGCAGTAGAGATGTGGTGATCTTGCACTCAGATGATGTGTACACACACACATTACATGCTAGGGATGTCGATCCCGCAATCCTTTGCTTTCTTAGATACCGAAAATGCCGGCATTTTTGGCATTGGAAGTATGTTATTAAAGTCCAGCCCTTTTAAATAATGATTACTAATCGTAATGATTACCGGTTTGATTAATTATTTCCTTGATAATCCATTAATGATGAACATTACTTTAAATTTTTAATGATTATTTTACAATTAGTTAAAAGAAAAATCAAAAAAAATTATAATTATAATTTTTTACGATTTTTAAAAAAAATCAAAGTATTAAAATAAAAAAAAAAAAATTTTTTAAATAAAAAGTTTTAAAAAAAAATTTAAAAGAAAAATTTTAAAATAAAAAAACTAAAAATTATCAAAAGTAATCAAAACAACTTTTTTTTGATTATTTTTAATTATTTTTTATATTCTTATTTTTATTTTATTTTTTTTATTTTTTTTTTTTTGATTTCTAAAAAAATTTTGTTTTCTAATCGTAATCAATTAATAATTGCCTTTTCTTGAAAAACAATTAAATAATCATTATCAATTAAAAAATCTGTCTAATTAATTGATTACTAATTACTAATTTAACAGGTCCGCTAAAAACCAAATATGTTTGATTTATTAATAACAATTAACTTGATTTTTTTTTTTTGTTGTTACGCAATAGTTTTAAATATTTTAATTTTCTTTCTTGATTTTGTTACTTAAAGTAACCTGAGACTTTGTAGCAACTGGCAAGAAACTGTGGGCCCAATGCTATCAATATCAATTTTTTTCCATTTATTTATGCAATATTTGATTTTTTTTTTTAATTTTTAAAATTTTTTTAAATTTCATACATTTTAAAAATTACATAAAAATATTCGCTTCAAAAATTCAAAGCCTTGGAAAATAATCTAAAAATATTGAGTTTCGATGATGCGTTGTATGGAAGGAAAGACTCAACATCCTCGACAAAAAAAATTCTAAAAATACAGGTAAAATTAGGAGGTACAAAACTACGTACTCAAAAATTTTCCAAAAATATTGAAATTTTAATGGCGATTTTTCAAACATTGGGTTATTTTCCTTAACTTTGCGTAAGCCTCAAAATTTTTATTTATAGGGTTCCTGTTACAGACTTATCTATACTTAAACTGAAAACTATTAAAATTACATAAATAAATATATTTTAAGTTTTTATGACTTTTATATGATTTTTCTTCCTTATTAGTATTAATGAAATAACTCTCGTTTAAATAAAAATAACGTATCAAAAATCCAACAATTTGTATTTCAATTAAAGTTAGACAGTTTCTAAAAAAGTTTAATTTTTTTTATCTAAACTGTTGGAGCATGCCTTATGCCAAAATTCCGGGACTAATCCCTGAATGTAGGGATTCTAAAATTGTATCCCGAAAATCCAAAAAATTGGCCACCCTTAAAAAAGTACTTAATTTCTATACAGCCTAATGTTCTAGTTAAATATGTATCGAGGTATATACATACATATGTATGTACATATATGGCATTGAATATCACAAAAACAATAGTCAACAATAAGTCTTAAACTGCTGTGGTTTCTAGCTAATACTTGTGGTTCAAGTTGTCACATATTTCGTATGACAATTCATTAAAAAAACATTATCGAAACCAATCTTTTCTGATTTAACTCCATTTTCACAAATTATACGAGCTAATTAACGCCGTCACGCCCCAATTATTAAGTGTTTCTGGTATAAAATATAAACAAATTTAGTTGCCATATGTTTAGAACAAAAAAATTTTGCTAAAGAAAAATTATGGTTTTTCTACAAATATATACCTTAGCTTGTACATATTTATGTCTATAAAAACTATATACCATATTCGTATTCTATATTTGCAAGCATGCGTATTTTGTCGTTGAAACAATTGTATTTATGACGTTTTTAGAAAAATGTGCTTTTTTTTGTTTATATAACAAAACAATGTGCTTTCCCATACGAGTGGCAGACCAATACAAATGCGTTTGGCGAGCGACAGTGAAAAGTGGTAATGTAAGAGCAAAAAGTATGACGTAAAGTCAATGAGATAGAGAAGTGGTAGAGAGTGAGAAATAACTAAAATACCTGATAAAGCAGCTCGACTAGTGCTGCCAGAGTAGGTTTTTTATTTTTTACTTATTGGTTATTTCAAAACCAAAATGACAAGGGATGACGGAAAATCGTTCCAGAAAAACTCATATTCTTACCCTGTCGGAAACAGCAACAATAAAAAGGAAGGTAAAAACTGTATAAAAAGTAATTTTCATTTCAAATATAGCGAATTCTATAACAGAATACACATAAAAAAATTCAAAGTTTACAAAAAGTTCAGGAAAGTTAATTTAACTTTAAAAAAAGGCTATTAAAATCTGCAAATTTTTTGACAGAATTTCTAGAAAATTTTTTGAGTATCCAGTTTTGTAGCCCAATTAGTTTTAGTGCTGTCAAAAATTTCGCTGAATTCTCAGAATTTTTTTTGTCGAATGTGTTGAGTATTTTCTTCCATACAACGCATGAACAACATTTTTTTTCGTAAGCACTAAGCGACTTATGAATAAAAAAACAAAGTAAAATTTTAAATTTCTTTTGAAAATCAAATGTGAACTTGTCGCTTAAAATATGGCAATTAAAATTGTTTTGCCCCCAAAATAAATTATGCAAGCGAGAGCTAGCTCAAAAGTTTCCCTGAATTTTCAGAATTTTTTTTTTTCGAAGTTGTGAACAAAATTGGTTCTCGTAAGCACTAAGCGACTTATGAATAAAATAACAAAATGAAATTTTATCACAAAATTTTAAATTTCTTTTGAAAATCAAATGTGAACTTGTCGCTTAAAATATAGCAATTAAAATTGTAATTTTCTTCTAGCATCGAAATGACGAATAAAAAACGGCTATTAAATGTTTGAAAAAACTAGGTGATAAAAATGGGGTGAGAAATATAAATATTGAACGACTTAAACAAAAACTATTATACCGAAAGTTCCATACGAATATCCACTACGATTTTCTATACTGTCGTGGCAAGTAGCTATCCGAAAAAAATATCTAAAACCTAGACGACTCAGCGTACCGTCTTGCTTACCCAGATTCGTGATAAAGTCAGCAAGCGATTGTTCTTAAAAATGTTCATGGAAAGAAACTTAAGTTTATTTGTGTTCATTTAAGCGCCCCAAGTCATAGAAGGTCGCCTAAACATTGTTTTGATATATTTTTTTTTTTTCATACAACAAACTCCAACTGCTAACGCACTGCAGCAACATTTGCAGAATACCTAAAAAAAACTCAATAAAATAGACTACACCTAACCTTCAAAATTTTAAAAAGTTATAAAGTTTTTCATAATTTTTTGGGGATAGCAGATTTTTTAGTAGTCTCACTGAATCAAATTACAGTTCAACGAGAGCTTATTGATGTGATACATAAATTTCAAAAGCTGGCAACCCTAAACAGTTGGGTAAAATCTACGCTCCATCGCACTTACTACTCTTGAGGCATGCGCACTATAATTATTATTTTTTTATGTACATACGTCCATTTAAATATTGTATACTGCATTAAAAATTTCACAAAACATTCAGAATAAAATAGCTGTAATTCTTTACAAAAAAACTTTTATAAAAAAAAAATGTTAATTCATGCTCTTCTAACTTTGACCTTCTCTGCACGCTCGTCCAATATCTCGCTCTCTCTCTTGTCTCTTTTTTGCATATTTTTGTTTACACCAAAGCCTGTACCGGCCGGTTTTTGTTGACATATTTTTAAAAATAAATAAAAGCGATACAACTTCGTCGGAATTCGTATGTATATATTGCTCGGTAGGGTACTTTTGACATTTGAAAAGTGAGAGAGTGACAAGTAATATGATTTAAATGTGTGTGAGAGAGAGCAAATAAGTAGAACAAAATAAATGTGGAGACGCGTTTTTGTATAGAAATTTTTGTTGTATTTGCTCATGCTTTCGTTTTGTTTATTTTTATACTTTTTCAACTAACTGCTTGGCTATACCTTGAGTTTGTCTGTTGTTGCTACCTCTTCTTCTTATTTTTCTTCTTCTTTTGAAAACTTTAAGTATACCATGTTGTATGTATTGTATGTGTAGAGAGGAAAAATATTTAAAAAGCCAACTAATGAGCGAGTGGTCGACTGAGCGAGCGTAGTAGTTGAGAATGCAATCGTGGCCTTTTAGGGCAACGCGTTGGTAGCTATTGTTGTTCTAATTTATACAGTTTTTTTTAACAACAAACATAGTATTGTCATTAGAAGATAAAGAAAGTCGGACAGTAGCAGTTAATGAGCTGAATATAGGCTATATGCATGTACATAGACTGCGACACAAAGTTCGATCGCCCATTGAAAATTGAAAACAAATTTATTCATTTCCGTTGTTTACTTAATTGTATGCATAGAAAAATCTGGATTTTAAAGCAAGCACGTGAAAATGGGTTAAAATGGCAACCAAAAGGTTTCAAATATCACAAATAACTTTGTTCACCACAGCTGTAGCTGCCCATTTCTGATGTGCCTAGAACAGCTGAGTTGAGTGATTTATTGAATACACGTATTTGGGGAATTTAGAGTAAAGACGACAGCCACACATCAGCTATGAAAACATAGGTATTTGTTACTACCTCATTGTTCAAGTACGACGCACAATGGGACTAAATTCAAAAAAAATTATAAAAATTAAATAAAAAATTTATTTAAAAAAAGAATAAAATAAAAATATAAAAAGATCAAAATAAAAAATACGATGAACAATGGGACTAAATTCAAAAAAAATTATAAAAATTAAATTAAAAATTAAAAAAAAAAGAATAAAATAAAAATATAAAAAGATCAAAATAAAAAATAAATACAAAAATAAATAAAAAAATAAAAAAAATGTAAAAAGTTGAATAAAGTAAAAACTTATTAAATCAAAATAAAATAAAATAAAACAAAGTAAAATAAAATTAAATCAAACTAAATTAAATTAAAAAAAAAATTGAATAAAAATAAAAAAATTTTATGAAATAAAAAAATCTTAAAAAATAAAAAAATTTTATTAAAAAAAAATAGATAAAAAGCAAAATAAAAAAAAAAATATTACTAATAAATAAAAAATAGAAAAAGTAAAACAACAAAAAACTATAAAAAAATAAGATCAAAAAAAAATTTTTTTAAATAAAATTTAAAAAAAAACCCCAAAGAAAAAAATGTTTATCAAATAAAAAACACCCCCAAAAAAAACTATAAAAATAAAATTTTTAAAAATCAGTTCAGCTTAAAAACTGCTTAAATTTTTTTGTTTTTACATTCCAATAGCACCACAAAAAAAAAGTTCAGTGCTCAAAATTGAGTAATTTTGTATTTAACTAATTAAACTCGACTCGAAAGCAAATAAAAAAAAAATGGTGGAAAAATTTTAAAAATTTATATCTTTGAAAAAAACAAATACAACCTTCTTAAAATTGCAGGGTAGCTTTAGATACAAATATAAGAGATATAATTATCAAATCATTGCCAAAAAATATAATCTTGCAATGATAGATTACAAATTAATATTAAGGCGTGAAGCTTTTACAATATTCTAAAAAAAAATATTTTCAATATAATTTTTAAAGGAGATTTTAATCGAAACTGCATATGAAATGATTTTTTATATATGAATATGAAACAAAAAGTTGTCAGAACTAGTAGCAATCTCGTGTTGCTTTTGTTTTTGTATCTTAGTTAAGCTCTAGATTAGCCAGCTAAACTGATCCGAAGCGCTTACTGAAGGTCATAATTTTTTTGTTTAAGCAACCAGAGTAAAAATACGTTTACGCTGTCCTCAGTTTCAAATTCTATACGCAGACTTTAAGGTCAACATCTAATAAATTTTCTTATACTTATTCTTTTTTTTATTTCTGTTTCCTTAAACATTAGATTTTATCACGCAAAAAGGCGCAACTACCCCACTGTGCGCCGCCACACAAAATAAAATCAAACAAAAAAGGTTGTCGTCGTTGCTCTTATTTTAACAGTTGTTCTATGCCACATATACACAAAAAGTGCAAACAAAAGCTGTGTAGGTATAATACGAATACGCACGAATGAGTACGATTATCAAGTGGGGGTGGGGGCGAAAGCCCATGGTCCATGTACATACAACAAAAAATATGTAGGACAAATGTGATGAGCAGCAAGCTAAATACAGCCATACACAAATCAGATGACGCGAAAGGCTATAAACAAGTTGGCAGTAAAAGAGCGCGAGAGAGAGAACACTTTTTGTAGTGAAAAATAAAATGCAAGCAAGAGAGCAAAGTAACCTAACCACAAAAAAATTTATTTGTACGGCAAACACTTCGCTAATATTATTACAGGAGACAGTGAGCAAACATGCACCGCACAGTGTACGCCAAACAAATGTTCTTTAATTTAACAGCGAAGTTTCACAAACAAAAAGTTCAATAAACAAACAGAAAGAGAAGGAAAGCCATGTAAATTGTGCAAAAGAGCGTATAACAAGATGAAGAGAGCATGTAAAAGCTCACATGAAATGGGTGAAACATCAATGCCAATAATATTGAGTAAGGGAATAAGGAGAGGAGGGTGGCGAAAGGTGCAGCAAAGAAACGTGACATCAACAAACGAGCAAAGAATGAATGTAGAACAGAACTAACTGAAATTTGTTTTGGTTTTTGTTTGGCAAATGAATTCAACAAACAGTTGTAAAAGCGGACACTGGTTACTTAAAGCCTACTAGACTGTATCCCTACTCTATCAAAGGAATCATACACTCAACACTTGGAAGAGTTAAAGAATTTGCGGAGCGCTTGGTCTGAACGCCAAACACTCGAAGGTCGAGCTACTTCTTCCACCACATGGACAAGGAAAGTACCTTTAAAGGTATTAACGTTCAGGAATTATACGATAGCTCTTGGAGATAGTGCGCAGAACTCACGGCATATACATTCAAACGGTGGTTAGGCCGATTTTAAACTATGGAACATTGGGTTGTTCTTGTTTTACTAACAATCAATTACCAAACACATTGCCGAAGTAGAATAAATTTTTTCTTCACGACCACAGACCACTGAGCGTTTCTAAAATTGAATAGAGCGCTACTCGCAGTAGGTTCCCTGCGGTCAGACAACTCTTTCTTGAAACAATCGTGATAGAACCAGAAATTATCCATATCAAAACAAGTCCTATCAAACCATTGTTTAATATAAAAACAACAATAAAAAAAATTCATTCCTTTGGCGTTGGAGACTCAGAAAGCGAGCTCAAAATTAATTGGAAATTCAATAAGTCATAGAATTTTGTTCCAAGAAATATATCGTTCAGAAAATAATAGAAAGTTGTGATAACTTGACAAAAAAAACTAAGCTCAAAAAGAGGCCGAGTATATGAAAAAGGTTTCTAAACAGAGATTGTTGCTAAGAAATTGCAATGGAGTTGTAGACAGACCGTTTAAAAGGAGAGGAATTAAAATGAGGAAGAATATAAAATCAGTGCCACTCAAAATGGCACAGTTGGTTTTTGTAATATATTACGAAAAATTCTACAACTAAAATTCATTTATTAATTTCATATAAAAATATAGATTTTTCTCTCACATAAATCTTTTAAATGTGTGTTTTCAAGCTCATGCAAAAATTCCGAAAATTTTTGGAAAATTAAAAAAAAAAGTGGTGATAAATTCCAAATTTAAGGCAAGAATTTCAAAAGGATTTCTGAATTTGCAGTTTTGTAGCATGTCAAATTCTAGTCTCACAAAGTGCTAATCTGAAGGCTCTTGAAAATGCGGTAGATTTTTGGCAATTTTTTTTTTAACATAGAGTTTGGTATTTTCTTTCATGCAAATTGAATTAATATGGAAATGAATTTTTCTGGAACGATTTTCCGTCATCCCTTATAAATTTTGGTTTGGAGACAAACCGGTTTCGGCGTTGTGCCATCTTCAGTGGCTTCCTTTGACGCCATCTTCAGTGTCTTTCTTCGACGCCGAAACCGGTTTGTCTTCATACCAAAATTGACAAGGGATGACGGAAAATCGTTCCAGAAAAATTCATACTTCTACCCTCTCGGAAACAGCAATAATAATAAAAAGGATAATGTGGAAATATCAAACATCATGTAGAAAAAAATTCCCATAAATCAACCGAATTTTTAGCCTGAGACTTGCACTACATTAGATTAGAATTCAATAGGCTACAAAACCGCATGCTCGGAAATCATTTTGAAATTCTTGGTTGAGGTTGCACTCAGCAATCGATATTCCGTAAGCAAATGTATATAGAAATTGGGCTGAAATCGAATTGTTTAAAAAAAAAAAATTATTAATAGCGCTTTTATTTTGTTATTAAAATTTGTTCATGTCTTTTTCTAACAGCTCAATGTTAACTGTTATTGTCTACGAACATTACCCGGCGATAAATAAATAATAAATTATGTAAGTAGATTTGGCGTCAGCGTCTGCAAATGTTTATCTAATTTATTTGATATATTTCTGATATTGAATTTTTTTGTTTGCTTGCTGAATATGTGTACATAATATTGATAAGCGTATCTATTTAATAAAGGGCACTTTAGTTTGTGGTTTGATTGCTGATAGCTTGTCTCTTTTATAATAATTTTTTTTTTTAGTTATGAAATGGTTTATATTTGGCTTTAAGTTACGAAACTTAGCAACACCTAAAATGAGAAGAAAAAATTTAAACTTTTTAATAAGGGGAGAGTAAAGTGATTTACGTTTAAAGTCTAATTTGAAAACTATAGAGGACTAAAAACTACATTGAGCTGAAACTATCTAGAGTGGAAGAACCATTATGTCGCCTCAAAACGTACAGAAACACACAACCTTAGCATTTTTTTAATCTCAATGCTCCCTCCAACATTTGTTTTGTTTTTTGGCATTCAAGTGTTCCTTGTTTAACGTCTCAATTTCAAAACTTTTAAGTACTATTTTTGCTTACCTTGAAGTTTTTAGAAAAAAAATCACAAGTGTGACGTGAGACCTTCAAAAACTTATTGACCCATATGCGAATAAAATTAAACGGTGCTAATGTGCACTAATTAACTTTATATGTGAATAGCGTTAGAAAGGAGGAATAAGAAATAAATGAACTATATCTCTATATTGCTTAAACAACTTTCGCAGTTATAACCTTCAGCATGTTTGTGACACTCTACGAAAGGGTAGTGATTGCAAGAAGTTATATATGTATACAACTTAAGTACACAAAAAACGCTAGGACTACACTAGAGTGGGTCGAAACAATCAAGTTTTTTTCGCTAATCGTAGGCACTTTATAAAAATAAAAAAAAATTTCAATTATTAATAAATAAAAATTAATTATATAAATAATAGTTTCAAAGGACCAAAATTAGGTAAAAAAAACATCAGAATTTTTTTATATATGATTTTTTCAATCCGATGTCATTGCAAAACAAAGGAATTTGCACAAAAGGAATGGGACACAGCCTACAGTTTCTAGAACACCTTTTGAAACAACTGTTCTCTTTGGAACAATCCTTTGGGTCCATAAATTTTTTTTTTTTTTTAATTTTTTTTAAAAAAAATTTTTTTTTTAATTTTTCTTTAATTTTTTTTTTTTTTTGAAATTGTTTTTTTTTTTTGAAATTTTTTTCTAATTTTTGAAAACTTTTCTAATTTTTTATAGCTTTTTTTTAATTTTTTTTAAGTGACCCCTCTTTAAACTTTATTTAAATTTGTTTTTTTTTTTGAAATTTTTAAGTTAATTCTGAAATTTTTTTGTAATTTTTGAAATTTTTTTTTAATTTTTGAAAATTTTTTTAAATTAAAGTATCCATGGCCTTTCTTTAAACTTTATTTAAATTTCTTTTTTTTTTTAATTTTTTGGTAATTTTTTTTTTTAATTTTTTGGTAATTTTTTTTTTTTAATTTTTTTGGTAATCCATGGACCTTTCTTTAAACTTAATTTAAATTTGTTTTTTTTTTTTTGAAATTGTTAAATTAATTCTGAAATTTTTATTGTAATTTTTGTAATTTTTTTTAATTTTTGAAAATTTTGTTTAAATAAAGTATCCATAGCCTTTCTTTAAACTTTATTTAAATTTGTTTTTTTTTTGATTTTTTGGTAATTTTTTTTTTTTGGTAATTTTTTTGGTAATACATGACCTTTCTTTAAACTTTGTTTAAATTTGTTTTTTTTTGAAATTGTTAAATTAATTCTGAAATTTTTATTGTAATTTTTGTTATTTTGTTTTAGTTTTTGAAAATTTTGTTAAAATAAAGTATCCATGGCCTTTCTTTAAACTTTATTTAAATTTGTTTTTTTTTTTGATTTTTTGGTAATTTTTTTTTTTTGTTAATTTTTTTTATAATCCATGACCTTTCTTTAAACTTTATTTAAACTTGTTTTTTTTTGAAATTGTTAAATTAATTCTGAAATTTTTATTGTAATTTTTGTATTTTTTTTTAATTTTTGAAAATTTTGTTTAAATAAAGTAGCCATGGCCTTTCTTTAAACTTTATTTAAATTTGTTTTTTTTGATTTTTTGGTAATTTTTTTGTTAGTTTCTTTTTATTTTTCGTATATATATGTTATTGTTTTTTTTTATTTTTTTTATATACTTTATTTTTTTTTTAAGTTTTTTTATTTTTTTATATACGTTATTGTTTTTTTTAAGTTTTTCTTATTTTTTTATATACTTTGTTTTTTTTTAAGTTTTTTTATTTTTTTAATATACTTTATGGTTTTTTTAAGTTTTTTTATTTTTTTATATACGCTATTGTTTTTTTTTTTGAGCTTTTTTATTTTTTTATATATGTACGTTATTGTTTTTTTCATTTTTTTTTTATTCTTTATTTTTTTTTTTTAAGTTTTTTTATTTTTCTTTTGTTTAGTTTTTAAATTTTTTATATTTTATATATTTTTAATTTTTATTAAATGTTTTAAGTTTTATAATGTTTATTTTTTTCATTTTTATTTGTTTATTTTGTTTTATTTATTTATTTTGTTTTATTTATTTACTTTGTTTTATTTATTTATTTTGTTTTTCTTGTTTTGGAATTATCCTATTTGATCAATTAGTTGTTTAAAAGTCGAGTGGGCTAGAAATGCAAACAGTTTTTTTCAAATTTCTTTTTAATTTTTTTTTTTATTAAATTTAAAAAAAAAATTTAATATTTCTTTTTTTTTTTTTTTGTTTTAATTATTTTTTATATTTATTTATTTATTTTGCTTGTTATTTATTTATTTTATTCATTTTTATTTATTTATTTTCTTTTTTTTCTTCCCAGCGAGCTAGGGGCTTAGAATATACCCGCGGTAAGGCATGCCTATCGTAAGAGACGACTAAAAGCCACAAAGGCTAATGACGTGCAACTAGAAGGTTGCCTCTCACCTCTCATTACCAGCATTCTTTTTGCTTGCGAAAGAGGGGGTGAGATGACCTAGAAGGTTCCACTGGTCATACCAACCGCAACAGTCGGGCATGTACCGCAAGGGTATACCCGAGCGTACCGGGTTCATATCCGGCAAACGACTTCCACAACACTCCCCAAAACCTTCGGGGAGTGTTTTGGTCGCTAAAAATAACATAAACTTTTTTTAAAAAAATTTCTGGACCACCTTAAAACATAAACAAATTTTTTCAATACCTTTTTTTAATTTTTATTTTTATAAATTCTTTTTAATTTTTTTGTTTGTTTTTATCTAAATAAGTTTTTTTTTGTTATTTATTTTTATTTTTTTTTATATATGTAGTTTGTTTTGTAATAAAGCACAAATTCCGCCGTCATGCTTAGTGAAAAAAAAGTTTCTAACCTCCCTATTGTATACTTACCACAAACATACATATTTTTAGCTTCCTAATAAATCGACGACAGACGCTAATCTTTAACGCCAACGCAGATATGAAAAATTGACAACCGTCCTAATATCAAGAAAAAACATCGAAAAGACGCCAAAACGCATAGCAAACAGCAGACAAGAGATTATTGCTTGGTTGCCAACAAAATGAATTCATTAGCAACCAATCAGCACGTGAGGTGGGCTTAATTTTCTGGAACATTTACAAAAATGTGTGATTTGTGCTGAACCAAACTAAAAAGATTTAAGTCAAAGTTTACAGAAAAAAAAATAACACGTAAACTAACAAATTAAGCAAACAAATATCATGTGTCCCGCAAAAGAAGTAAGAAACAATTTGACAAGCCAAACATGTGGAACACGAACGCAACAGGCCGATTCGTTGAATGCTGTTAAATGCCGAACACCGAAAAATATATTCGGTAAACATAACAAACGTGCGTATCTGTACGTGTGTGTGTATGGACTGTGAACCGTGACGCCGGCAACGCATTAAACGACCGTGTGTGGCGCATTGTTGTGCTCACACTCTCACACACACGCGGCGCTTGTATAAAAGGTGCGGTGTTAAATGATATAACGTAAGCACAATGCCGTCAGGGCGTATGAGCAACATACAATTTTTATTCGGCCGTGCTGGCGAGCCAATTATACTACTCAATACATAACATAAAAGTAAAAGCGAAAATGCGAAATTCTTGGTTGTTATCAGATAGCGCTAATCAAATAGAAAAAAAAAACGAACAACAAAAATCAAGGTTATTATTTTTTGCTGCTGGCTTCTACCAAAAGAGCGCGAAAGAACTATAAAAATTAACAAAACATAAAAAAAAAAATTTAATTGAAAATAAAAACTAATTTTAAGTGAAAAATAGAAATTAGCTTCAAGTAAAAATTATCAAAAATGCAGATAATATACTATTTTTAGTGAGGTGCGTGGCGTCGCGTAAAAACGACGGCACAATTTAAGAAAATATTTCAGACTTTAAAATTCTTTTATGAAATTTCACCTAAGCAATTTTGATCTTCGACCACTTACGGTGCGTTTGCTAAGGCAGGTATTCACAAATTATGCCATTGTACATACATAAATATATATATTATTCAAGTATTATTTACTTTCAAAGTATACGGCTGGCCGTAAGAATATTTATTGGCAAACAATCCCAGCAAAAAAAAATAAAAAATAAAAAAAAAAATTTTTTTAATATTGAAGTACCCTTAAAACTATTTTAAGGGGGATGAAATGAGATGAGCGCAAAAGGTCGTTTAAAAAAAAAACAAAATGAAATAAAGAAAAATAAAACGTGTTTCTTACAAGCGTGTGGCCAGCGTAATGTACAAGTGTTATGTATGTGCCTAGGTGTACATAAGAACCAATTGTACTGACAGATAAGCTATAAGCGAAAGAGCTTAGCTAACAACAGCGTTGTTGAAAAATAATGATTGAAAATTAAACAGGCAATTGTTGCTAAAAATAAATATATTTATGTGTACCATCCGTCCACTTTGCATATTTTGTAAGCTTGACGAGCTCAAAACCGAAAGAGAATCATTATTACTTAGTTTTTATTTTTAATTTTAAAGGTGTGCATACACTTGGTAGCTTCGAATTTGTACTTCATTTAAAAAAGAAAAATAAATAAGAAAATAACAAAAAATTTAAGGAATTGAAAAATAAAAATAAATAAGAAAAAAAAAAAAATAAAAATAAAAAAAATAAAAAAATAAAAGTAAAATTAAAAAAAATAAAAATAAAAAAAATAATAAAAACAAGGGTTAAAAATCGATCCAAAGTCTTTCACACAGGCGGACAGACGGACACTACGACCTTTATATTTTATACATTAAAAAAAAAAATTTTTTTCAGGCATTTTCCCCAAATTTTATTGGGTATTCTCCTATTCTGGCCAGAGAACAATCTAAATTAGTGTCAATCATCCAAATCGGTACAGGCGTTCTTGAGTTATGAGCGTTGGAGCTAACGTCACTTTCTTTTATATATATGTATATATATATAAAGATATTGATTTTTCATTTTTTCTTTTAAAATCGAAAATAGTAACTAAATAAAAAATTATATACATTTAGCAAAAAAGGCAAGAATACAGGATTGCTAAGTCGTGAAGAGGAAAATAATAATTTTTTTCATTTTCTTTTAAATTTTGCAAAATTTTTGATTTGCCACTTTTTCTCAAGTTTTAGTTTTTATTTTTATTTTGTTTTTTTGTTGTACATTTTTTGATTTTAGTCTCTTACTTTTTTTTCATTACTTAGTTTTGTCTTAGTTCGTTTTTTTTGTTTTATAGTTTTTCAATTTGATTCTTATTTTTTTAGTTTTGTCTTGATTTTTTTTTTTTTTTTTAACTTTGATTTATTTATTCTTTTTTTAATTTCTTTAGTGTTATATTTCTTTATACATGTTTTTTGTTGTTTTTATGGTTTTTAATTTTTTATTAAGGTTTTTTTTTAATTTTCTTTCGTGGTTTTTTTACTTTTTCATGCTTTTTACATTTTTTGTTTTTGTTTTATTGTTTGTTTTTTCTTTGTATGGTTGTATATGTTTTGTGTTTTTTTTTTGGTTTTTTATTTTTCTAACTTTTTTTATTTTAGAATTCTTATTTTTTCTTAATTTTTTACTTTATTATTATTATTTTTTGATTTCTATTTAAATTTTTTTCATTTATATTTTGTATTTATTTTTTTTATATATTTATTTCATCTTTGATTTATTTTTTTTTTATACATTTATTTTATCTTTAATTTATTTATTTTTTTTATTTTCATTTCTTCTTCATTTATTGTTTTTTATGGTTTTCTAATATTTTAATTTTTTAATGGTTTTCTATTTTTTTTATGGTTTTTTAAATTTGTTTTGCTGTATAATTTTTTAGTTGCCTTTATGGTTTATTTTTTGTTTCATATGTTTTTTTAATTTTCTAAAGATTTTTTATTTTAAAATTATAATTTTTTTATGTATTTTTTTTTTCAAGTATTCGTGAAACGAGCTCAAGGCCAAGAGTAATAATTTTTCACTTTTTGAATTTTTATGAAAATTATTATTGTGTTTATTTTTTAATAATCATTTTTAATTAATTATTAAAAGTCTTTTAATTTAATTTAATTTATTTGATTACACCCACCTTTATTATTTTTACATGTTTTTTTATATTTTTTGAAGTTTCTTTTTCATTTTATAGATTGCTTCAAAATTACACCACCAACATGTAGACCTCACAAATTGCCACACAAAAAGATCTCACAATGTTCATATGAATGTATAAATGGGGATAAATCCTCATATTTTTAAGCGCATACACATAATTTTGTATTATCAAGATTATGCGTTGTCATTGTTGTCACCATTGTTTTGTCGTGTCCAATTAAATTGTTATGACTCTAATAAGAAAGAAAAAAAACAATAAAAAACAAAGGAATAAGTGCGTGTAAGTGAGTGATCTCTGTGCGAAGTCGAAATTATTAATATGTATTACAACAAGAACGTCGCTTAAATAGCTAGAATAAAGAGTGGCAAACATGATAACACTGTAAAAAAATTAATATAAATAAAAAATACAATTTAATTAAACTAAAGAGTCTTCCTCTTTATTTTATTTATTTTTAGTTTTCTAAACAGATTTGTTTACTAGTCCCTCAGTTTTTGAGATATCTTGATGAAATTTGGTGCCGCCACTTTGCATGAGATTAATCATTTGTCGAAATCAGCAAGATCGGAGCAATACAACGCATAGCTCCCTTACAATCGATAGTTTCGATAAATGGGTTTTGGGCTATAAATTTTCCAATTAAATAGCTAGGAACGTAAAATTTTGCAGGTTGGGTACTTATTATTTATGTAATGTGTGTAGTGAAAATCACCCAGATCTAACCAACATAACATATAGCTCCCATAAAATCGATTGTTCCGATTGGGGGTTGGGGGATATGTAACTTTAAATTATCAGTGAGTAAGGATTGGACACTTAAAATCGTGATGCGTATTTATGAAAGGTATAAAGTTTTCGGCACAGTCGAAGACAGCCGTTTCCTTACTTGTTATTTATTATTATTAAAATTTTACTTAGTTTGATCAAGAATTCCTCACCACAGCACTGTTCTCGTGGCATAAAATGCACTTAAAGACAGGCTGTGTTTTACACAACTTGGCCTTTAGCCCATAATATTGTTTATTTATTTATTTATTATGAGCTTATCACACCCGTCGCAGCTGAATTTGCTGCATTTCAGTTATAATTACAATTTTAGGTATTTAAAAAAAACAATGAGCTATTTAAACCCCTAAGCAGATGCCAGACACTCGCGGCTGTAGAATGAGGCTTACGTAACAGCGTTCACATAGAATACATGTGTTTATTCCAACACGAAATTATTTGTTTTTATCGAGTGTACTCAGTTCAGCTATACAAATAAATAATGTCACTGAAGTATTAACATTTTCAAACATCAATCTCAAGCAATTATAAAAAATTTACAGTGTCGAGCAAAATTTTTGAAGCGAACATAAATTTTTTTTGTTAATTTTTACAAAAATCCACAGAAATAAATTATGCAATTTCAGCACTTGAAAACACCCTTTTTTCAGTTGCACTTGTATAAAGGATATTAAAAGATTTTGGGTATACTTTTATTGCCACCACTGTATATAACAAAAAAAAAATATTTTCTTGCGGGGAAAAGGGTTGCTTAACTTTAAGTTAGACATCAAGCAATACATTGGTGAAAATTGCATTCACTTCTGTGCAGCAGTTTTTGATTGATGAGCGCACAAACTTAGAGACATACAAATGAATAATCTAAAAACTCTTATTTTGGATTCTGTAACTCTAACGCGCACCCCCCTATGTATACTGCTTGAATATCTTTAATGTAAAGACATTTTGTTATATGTAGGAATAAATAATAAAATAATTTAAATTATGTGCCAATTGTATTAACCGTAACTGTGTGCTAGTACAAATTTTTAGTTATATCCATTCAACTATTGCTTAGTAGAAATTCTTTATTAAACAAAAATGTTGATGAATAAAATGTGCATATTTATTTAGGTTGTACGGAAGGAAATGATTTATACAAGTACTTATATATTAAACATGTTTTTATATACCTAAAGACCGTAAAACTTTACTAGCTACTCAAGAAAAAAATATATTGAAAAAATAAGCACTAATTATTATTCATATCTATTCGATTAGTTAAGCAATCGCTTCGTAAGAATTAGAGCTCTCTACAACTCGATTAGCTACATATTTCTATATATCCACAAGTATTGTACCTAATGAATTCGTGACGATTGAGATCAAGTCACAGTTCTGTGCTAATTTTTGAAGGTTTTCTTCACATACATCGGTTTATTTTCGTTATCGTTATTGCATATGTACATACATACCTTTGTTCATAAATATTAGGTATGTAACCAAGGCAGGCAGTGCGAGTACATACATATGTACATACATTTGTACGCACCAGCATCACATAAAAATTTATAAATGTAGTTCGAAACTTGACCAACAACAAGCGCCGAATGTAAGCCGCAAAGAGGGAGGCTTGCAATAATGCGTTTACCTTGCACTAATTATTGATTATAGAAGAAGACATATGTAAGCAGAAGTTTGTACTATTTACAATAATAATCATTTTGTTAGCTTTTTTTGTTTTATTTATTTTTAATATCTTTTCGTTCATATACGTGTTTTTATGTAGTTTATTTTTTTAAATAAATTAAACAAATTTTTTTTTGGCCTTTTATTTTAATTATTTCCTTTTTACTTTTTATTTTTTTCCGTTTTTAGTTTTTCTTTTTTTTTTTGTTTTTATTTTATTTATTTTTTTTTATTCCTTATTTTTTTTTTAGTTCTTTTAATTTTTTTTTATTGAACTTTTTTTTGAATTTCTTCTAACTTTTTTTTTTAATTAAAAATTCCTTATTTAATTATTTTTTTTATTTGTTATTGTTTTTGTCATTCAAATTTTGTTTAAATTTTCTTTTTTATATTTTATTTATTTATTTTTAAATATTACTTATACGTTTCTATATTTTTTTAATGTATAGTTTGTTTTATTATTATATGAATGTTTGTTTAATTTTTACAGTTTTTCTGAATTTCCTTCAATTTTTTCCCCTTTTTTTTGTTTTTTACATTTTTTTTAGTTCCTCTTAATTTTTATTTTTTTAGTTCTAAATTTTTATTTTTTTTTAAATATCATGAATATGAATGAGCTCAAGGCCACTAATAATTTTTCTATAGCGAAAATTATTATTGTTTTTTTTTTTAATTATTAAATAAATTATTAAAAAAAAAAATTCATTAATAAAAAAACAATAATAATTTTCGCTATAGAAAAATTATTAGTGGCCTTGAGCTCATTCATATTCATGATACTTGAAAATGTATAGGCCGTAAAAACCAACATATTGTTGGAATATAAAGCAATAATTTTAATTTTTTATTTTTTTTAGTTTTTGCCTTTTTTCAATAAATTTTTTTTCTTTATTTTTTAATGCACGTTACTTTTTATACCTTTTTAATTTTTTTTTCTTATTTATTATTGTGTTTGGCATTAACATTTTTTTAGTTTTGTTTATTTGTTCTTATTTTATATTCTTTTCTTTACTTGCTAATTTTTTTATATTCTTAAATATTTCGTTTTCGTTTTGGCTTCTTATACTCTTCTTTCTCTTGTTTTTAATTCTTTAGTCTTATTTAAATTTTTTTTTTCTTTTTAGTTTTTATGACTTTTATTTTATCTTTAGGTTTCAACGTAATTTCATATTATTTGTTTTTATTTTTTTACTTTTTTTTAGTTAGTTACATCATTTGCTTACAGATTTTCATAATTTTTTATTGTTTTGTATAATTTTTTATTGTTTTGTAAAATAAAGTTTTGTAAAATTTTTAAATAAAATATTTTTTTTTATTTACATAAAATGTTTTTTGTAATTTATTTCTGTTCAATGTTGATACATGTAGCTTCATTTTTTAGCTTTTTTTATAATTTTTTGGCATTAAAACTTTTTTAATTTCGTTTATTTTTCCTTTTCATATTTTTTTTTTTTTTAGTTTTTTATTTTTTTTTTAAATATCAATTTTTTAATTTTTTTTTAGTTCAAATTGCTTTTTATACGTTTTTAATTCTTTTTTCTCTATTGTCTTGTTCTTGGCATTAAAATTTTTTTAATTTCGTTTAATTTTTTCTTTTTTATATTTTGTTTAATAGTTTTTATATTCCTAAATATTTTTAGTTTTTCTTTTGGCTGCCTTTCTTTTTTTACTTATAGTCTTATTTGAATTTCTTTTTCAAAATTTTCTTTTTCTGATTTGTTATTTTTTTTAGGTTTCAAAGTAATTGGGTTTTTTTCACATTTATGTTTTAAGTTTTCCCCGTTCTCTATATTTTATTTTTTTATATTTATGGTAAATGGTTTTTTGCCTAGTAGCCTTCATTTGCTTATAGATGTTTATAATTTACACAATTTGAAAAGAAAAAATTTTTATCATACTTTCTTTGTTTATAGATGTCTATAAATGTTGTAGCTTAATCCTTTTATTATTTCTTATAAAATTTTTAAATAAATATTTTTTTAGTTAAATTTTTTATTTTTTTTTTCGATTTCTCTCTAATTGTGTTTGATGTTAAATTAGTTTCAACTACTTGTAACTTCCTTTTATGATTATTCAATTTTTTTTATAATTTGCTAAAAGTTTTATTTTTCCCCCTTTTTTGAGTTTTTTTCTATCTTAATTTAATTTAATTTTTATATTTTTTCTTAATTTATTTCAATTTTTATTATTTCCTTTTTTTACTTCCTCTTTATTTTTTTATTTTTTATTATTTATTGAATTAAAATTATTATGAGCTACGCTACTTTCTTTTTTTATTTTTTATTTTCTCTTTTTACCTGTGAATATATGCATGTTAACATTTTTATATGTTTAGTTTTTGTTTTTTGTTTTACGCTCTCCTTTCTTTATTTTTTAGTCTTCGGTTTTTTTAAAATTTGCTAAAAGTTTTATTTTTCCCCCTTTTTTGAGTTTTTTTCTATCTTAATTTAATTTAATTTTTATATTTTTTCTTAATTTATTTCAATTTTTATTATTTCCTTTTTTTACTTCCTCTTTATTTTTTTATTTTTTATTATTTATTGAATTAAAATTATTATGAGCTACGCTACTTTCTTTTTTTATTTTTTATTTTCTCTTTTTACCTGTGAATATATGCATGTTAACATTTTTATATGTTTAGTTTTTGTTTTTTGTTTTACGCTCTCCTTTCTTTATTTTTTAGTCTTCGGTTTTTTTTAAAATTTTTTTTTTTTCAAACTTTCTTTTTGATGTTTTTTCATTTTTGTGTATACATTTAGTTTTTATATTTTCAATCTGACTTTGATTTTGTTTTTAGGTTTCAAAGTAATTTTTTTTTGTTTTTCTACATATTCCCTCCAAATTTTTCTCTTTTGTATACTTCATTTTTTTTACATTGATGTTATATTATTTTCCTAGCTCACTTCATTTGTTTTTGTTTTTTTTTTACTTTGTTCCTTTTACAATGTTTTATACAACTTTTAAATCAATTTTAATTTTTTTTTTTATTTAAATTTGTTATACTTCTGTTGGCCGCCATTTTTGAATACATTAATCATTTGTCAGAACCGCCACGAATGGACTAGTATAACATACATACATATCTCCCCCAAAACTAAGATCAGAATGTGAAATTCGACGCACGAAAAAAGTTACCTCCAGCAGAACATGCAGCTTAAGTCGCCATTACCTACAGATTTATTTGTTTGCAAAACAAATGCCGAAACAAAATCGTAGCAACGCGGATGCTTTTGGTTTTTGTGATTTTCTTGGTTAATAAATGTAAAAAAATTTAATTTTAGGGTTTTAATATTAATTTAACGATTTGTTCACTTACCTGCTTTTTGTACTTTAAGATATTAAAATTTATGTAAAAATACCTCAAAACGTACCATCATTGGCTTCCATGTGGATTTCACCCCCCACCCTGCTTGATGAAACGGCAACAACATACACAAACATTTCATTCTACAGCATGTAGGTACCAACTTGTGTCCGACCGAAGCTGACATTTTGGACGATGCCGAATGTTAGGTATTGTATTATTTGGCCGAATACCGAAACCGAATACTAAATTTAAATTTCTCGTTTGAAACCAACAAAAAAGCAAACAGGTTGGTCGCTAATTTTTTATTTAATACAAATTCAAATTAGTATATATTAAATAAAAACAAGTTACAAAAATACATAGTTGGAATGTGGTATCCATAAAACGAATTTCATGATTAATAAACAAAAATATTTGGGGTATTGGCCCCTAAACATAGTCAAACTAAAATAGATTTTTATTAACCTAAACATGATTCTATAATAAACCACATTTCATGTCTGTCATAGTCAACTTAAAATACATTGTATGTCTAAGACGGAGTTTTAATTTAAAAATGATGAAAATGTCATTTTATCATTTTAAAATCACGGTTTGTGTCTACGGTTGTGCTTGTGAAATGACTTACTCCAAACTAGAGTTTGGCTTTTTTTGCTTGTTGCTACAAATATGCTATGGTTTGTGAATTAAATATCCGACACAGGGTGACCTTGCAAAACATAAAAAAATTCTTCATACCACCAACCAACTTAATTTTTTTTCATAAGGGGACCCTGTTACTTTTCATTTTAGCTAAAATCTTTGTTTGATATGACTATGATTGACCAACATTTTAAATGTCTTTTTGAGTTAAATTAAGATTTTAATTAAAACGCGTGTAAAGCAACGACTATGATTATGGGCTATTGTTTTTAAATATTGCGGATACCCTGAATTGCGGCTATTTGTGATATCAGATGAGCAGTGGCTTCTTCTGTCAAAATAAAAAAAAGTTCTATGTAATCTGACAAATGAAGTGTGTGTGTGCGAATTCGCCGTGCTATCACCTACTATAAATTCGCTTTGATATCAGCCGAATATCGCAACTACGCCGAACCTTCGGGCAGACACTAGTCCACATGCATACTACGCGATATTCTTCTATACTCGCACTCCCAATTGGAACTTGTCTGTATTGCGTCTTTTGCGTACACATGGACAAATGTTGTTGTGTAATCACAAATTGCCAAGCCGCACGCGTCTCAAAATATGGGCAATATGACAATTTGGGCCACAAATTTACCAGCTAATTAAGATTTTTAATAACTATAATTTAAACAATTCCACTTACCACCAGCACAAACAGCTATATTCGTTATAATTTTTCAACTTTTTATTCTCCTTTGCAATTTATTTACACACTAGTTTCAATGTTTGTTTGTTGTTTAGGTCCGAGTGTCTTTTTCACAATTTCCATTTGTTGTTACAATGCACAAATTATTTGTCTATATTTTTTAAGATTATTTTTTAATATTTAAATTAATTTTCCATAATTATTTGCACATCAATAAAAAGAAATACACATTTCACTGATTATGCCAGTCTTTTTCCACGCGGTGATTTCGAGAAAATGCTTCTTACAACTTTTTTTGGACTATTTTAAGTGCTGCTGACGCGTTGTTGCTGCTGCTGTGACGAGACATCTGATGACAGCGACACTACCAGTGTGACCAGGTTAGCCTTTTCGAGGCTAAATTTAGCCTTTTTTTTGTCCTGTATACTATATTTACACTGCACCGCATTTGGAAAATTCAAAGAGTAATTTCAAACCCATTTGCCTTTTGTTTGACATTTTCCTTTAGGCGAAACTTCAAACGCAATGCGTTCCATAAAAAGGTTATGCTTCTGCGACCCAAATGCGAGAAAATGCGAGCGAATGCGATGAAATCCGTCTTTGGGAAGCGCGATTAGTATGAGGAAATGCAACGCATTTGGATTTTTTTCGCCCAAAATGACTCGTTTGGTGCAGTGTAAATGTAGTATTAGCCTCATAATTTGGGTTTTAGCTTCGTGGCTTTTTTCTAACCTTTTCTGGTCTCAACGCCATATTTTTTATACAACAAAAAAAAAAAAAAAAAAAAACAACTTCTAGAAATATATAAAATTTACGTTGAATAAAGGTGGTATTGATGACAAAATACAGAACATTCCCACAACAGCCGGTTCTATCGCACCGGAATGACCCGGGTTTTTTCACCCGGCCAAGGGCTGTTATTTCAGTGTAACCCTGTCCAATCTGGGGCAGGGCGAAGCACTGTTAACAACAACAACAACAACAACAAAATACAGAAAGTTATTCGTAAAAATAGTCAACTATTTTTAATGGAGGTGATAATCCAATTGCGACCTCGCCTACCTGATAATATGAACTTTTTACAAAAGATAAATTTTTTTCAGTTGATTATTCTTTGAAAGTTAAAAAGCCGCGTGTATTTTCTCACTTTCAAAAAGAAAAGTCTAGGTATTCTCCAAGTCAATTTTCCAAGCTATTACGATACAGTGAACAAGTGTGACCTCTACCATTGAATTTTGTGCGGAAGTCCGAGAACATAAAAATTCATTAAACGAACCCCCTATTTTACAACTGGTCGAATTCGTATTTAGCTTTTTGGTATTACCTTTCAGTAATGGGGAGGTTGAAAGAATTTTTAGTGCCATAAACATTTTTAAACCTAAGTTAAGGAATAGATTAAAAATTAAAATGCTTAACTCGCTGCTTAATATTAGATATTCGTTAAAACGCTTATCCAAATGTTGCCCAAATTTTGAAATTACCGATGATCTTATCTTTATGATTAATCCACAAACTTTGTACGCAGACTCAAGCTCTTCTGATTCATCAGACAAGAAAATATATAATTAATTAGTTTGTAGTGATTTTTCTATAGTATATGTTTCTTTCAAAAAAAAACTCCTATTCAAGAAGAATGTGCTTGATATGTGTTGAAACAAGAATAGTTGCTTTAAGTTATGTCTACAGCTTTATATACAAAAAGTTTAGACTAAAATACAAAATTTTATATGAATTTCGTAAAAAAAATTCTGCCTTTTTTAGCTTCTTTTTTTCTTAATTTTAGACTTTTCTAACTTTTTTCTTTTTGCCGATTTAGCCTCTTATTTTCTAGCATCTGGTCACACTGGATACGATGCTTTTTTTTCGGCGAATGTGCGATAGAATGGAGGAAGCAAAAACACAACAAAAGCAATATGTCACTGTCGACGTCGCTGTTGCTGCAGCGTTGAGCCGAGCAGCAAAACAAAACTTGACAATTCACTCGGCAGTTTATATACGAAGGCACGCTAAAGAATGTAATTAACGGCGCAAAAGAACTATTTCCACCTCTTCGCCCATATGAAATTCCTCTACATAGCGTGGAATAAATAGAACGCGGTGGCACATAAAACAAAAACAAATAGAACGTCGCCGTTGGCAGCGACAGCGGCGTCGGCACTTGCTCATTCAACTTCGCTTGTTTCTGTTTACTTTTTTGGTACGCCGTTGTCGCATAAAAACAAACAGAAAATATACAAATCAGTGGCGTGTGTGAGATTTAAAAAAAAGAGGGTATATTTGAAGTTTATTGTCTGGTTAACGATAACCGTCAGCTTAATTGACAGAAAAGCTTCTCGGTTATCTGTCAAACAAAGTGCCGGTTAGTGTAACGGTAACCGTATATTGAGAAAAGGAACCTATGTTTTCATAATATTCAGTTTATAACAGTATATTTTATTTTGTAAGCTTTTAGCGACATAATAAAATAAAATAAGTTTTCTTTTTAATTTTAAAATTTGCTTTTAAAATTAAATGTGAGCTGGTCGCTTGTCAGATAGCAACCAAAATTGCGAGCGCTTATAAATTTTTCTAATTGCTTATTTGATTTTTCTTTCAACTCGAATATTTTTCAGGCAAGCAGAAAAAGTTCTATCTAGCATGGAAATGACGAATGAAAAACGTCCAATGTCATCAAATTTTTGTGCAAACTAGAGTATCGGTGTGAAAAAGGAGCAAACTCTGAGCGGCGAAAGGTAGCTAAGCACAAGAAACAGCAAAAAATAGCTACAAAGCTGCTTCGAGCCAAACTAAAGTCCTAAATGCCTTATACATAATTCTAGTTTTGTCTACAGATTTACACGAGGAAATTGTTGAATTTAGATTGCGCTCTGCTTTCTACTTTTTTCTCAAGCTTTGACAGTACACCCATTTCGCAATGTGATTTCGACATTAAACCTATGAATTACATTAACGAAATACATAGAAAATTTATGCGCGTCTGTATGTTTGTCGAACTCCAACTATATGGAGGTACTTGCGCTCTCCTCCTCCCTTCTCGGATCAGTCTTGAATCGTGTTCACCGGCTCTGTGCATGTGTACTGTGGAGTCCTTAGTTTGATACTCATATCGGAGAGTATTTTTGTCGTTACAAGCAACAACAACATTGTAGTGGTATCTAGTTGGCATAGTGGACTACTGCAACAGTAAAATTAGCTCTGGGAATGTTAACAGAAGTAAAAACCGACACATTTTTGGCATAAACTTTATAATTGTTTCCTGCTATTTGCACTATGGTACTCCCTGCAATATGTTCCTTTGGTGTACTTTGGCGGCTCATCTACTAAGGGCCGCTTACATTAAAGCTGGTTACGATTAGCTGTCAAATTAACCACGTATTAGGCTTAACCGGCTTTTATGAAAGTGGCCCTAAATCTCTCGCTTTGCTTTGCAAATTATTCTTGGGGCCCCGCCGGAAATGCTGACATCATGTGACACCAATGAATTGTCTACTAAGATAAAGGGCTCTAAAATTATTCATAACTTAATAGAAAAAGTATTTTTGTATTGTAGAATATAAATTGTACAAGAAACACTTTTGTCACTGTCATTTTAATGAGCTCTTGAAGACCATCAATAAATAAATAGTTTTAAAGAAGGCCCTATCCAGCAATATATCTTCTAGAATTTGGCTTAAGAGCGCGCTTTGCGGGGCTATGAGCCCTAAAGTGGACCCGCAATTCTGTGACTGTGGTTAATGTATATGATTGTGTAACAACAACAATGAAACAGCGAAAAATGCCATAACAAAAGCGCCGTGTTGTGCGTTCAATGTGTTTTGTTTACGTCGCTGTTTCATGGGCTCGTTCAATAGCTGCTATTTCCGTTTCAAAAACATGTGATTGTAAGGGTGGTATTTTTGGGTGCTAAAAAATGTTTTTCTATTTTTGAGTTAATTAGGTTTTCAGTACTTTATTTTGATAATTTTCGAAGTAAAAACAAGGAACTCCTTTAGGAGACAACTGCTAAAAGACGTAAAAAAAATGTCGGTGGATATCAAAAAACGTGTTTTGACCTCAGTATCAATAGTCTGATTTATTGATCTACGCGGCGGCATTAAAGCTAGTCATGTTAGCACAACTTCGTTCTGGATATTGTAATAGGTTAAACTCTTACTTATCCAGACTAAACCCAACCCTAACGAACACTTTCCTCGCATGTGGACGCCCCTTTACAATATTATACATCTCGTTACCTGAACCCCCTCTGCTAGCACCAATACCACTGTGGTCAAATCCTTTTAAAACTTCTCGTTCCCTCCGACTTCCGTTAGAAGAGCTTCATGATGATTCTCAGAGTGATCGTGCCTATACGTAGGGCACAGCACTGTTAACCACAACACGGAAAGATCAAAGATTTACGATTTACATAACTACTTCAGCTGCATTCCCAAAAATGTTTCGCGAATGAGTTACTCTACGAAAAGGACTAGATCAAAGTAAAGAGACTTCCAAACACTTCCTTTATACAAAAAGTCAATTTGTGTAATTTTTATATTTTCTTCACTGTTGGCATATAGTCCAACAGTTATACCCTTCTATATTCTTTTCTAATTTCAATAAAAAATCATTTTATAAAAAAACAAGTTTACTCGGCATCTTCATCTTCGTCATCGTTGGAGCTGATTCTGAAGTAACGGAGTTCATATGAATCCTTATCGTTCGACACAACACGGATCCAATCACGTAAACTGTTCTTCTTCAAATAACGCTTGGTCAAGTATTTCAGATAAGCCTTGGAGAAGTGCACATCCGAATTGACATACAACTTCATCTTGACGCGCTCGAATGTGACATTGTTGCCAAGATTGTTTACTTTGCCATTGACCTTTAGGCGTGCCTTAACGTACTTCTCCTGAGGATTACAATAAATTAGCAAAATTATTAAAAATAAATATAGGCAAAACGAAACATAGAATTAGAAACATGAGATAATTGTCTCTTGCAGTGTTAAGCTACAAAACCAAGCAAGTCGTTTCGCAGCCAAAAATAGCAGAGTGAGTCTTTAATATGCCACTGAGTACACTGCCTTCAGAGCGACGGTGCCGAAGCTTCACTCTCTGACGACAAATCGGACGTGGCGCATATTTACTGAACATTGATTCACAGCTTATACGCCTAAAAGTATGTAAATTATTTAGGACATTTATATAAACGTTTAAACTCAATGCAATTTTTGTAAGCCTCGGAAATATGGCATACAAGGCATACAAATTTACCAGGCTTTTTAGAGTTTATACAAATCGCCCTATTATAAAGTATCAAAAACAACTAAGTTAACTAAAGCAAAAAAAAATAAGAGGTAATAAGCTTTGAAGTGTCTCTTGCAGTGTTAAGCTACAAAACCAACAGTAGTTTTATAACCAAAAATAGCAGAGTGGATTTTAATATGCCACTGAGTACACTGCCTTCAGAGCGACCATGCCTAAGCTTCACTCTCTGAAGACAAATCGGACGCGGCGTCTTTACGCCGTTTTTTAGACATTTATAGCTTATACGCCTCAAGGTAGACAATGAAAAAGCAAGTTTACATAAAATATATACATTTTATATATTTACCTCTTTGCACCCTGTATATATGCAGTAGAAAATGTGTGTACTATCAATATATGCGACTACGTTTTAGCTGCTATGCCCAAATTTGAAAACATTGTGATCCGTTGAGAAGCCTGCAGCGCCGAAAATTCGAAACGCTAATACAGGGCGCACTATGGGTTTTAGCCTGTGTACATGCGGTTGCATGCACAACTGCCCGGGACCCACCACTAGGCGGTAGACATAGTACGACTTGGCACTGTTCACAGACGGTTGCACCACTGGCCAGACCAGGTTCTGACGATCAGAGGCTACCCCGTTGTGCAGCACCCAGAGTCCCGTCTCGAACAGCAACTCCCCAAATTTGAGGAAATTTGGATCTTTTGCTAAATAAACGGTTCGTGCAGAACCTCTTTGAGACAACAAACTAAACCGTAACTGCATATTTTGTTAGCATGTAACCATAATTGTTAGGCATAAAGTGTATGGCTGATAACACAATAGCTTAATTGTTATGGTTATTACTCTACCACAATCGGAGCTATCAACGAAGCCTCCGAACATGCAACCTCGATGACGAATAATTATGTGGTTGAATGAACATTTTTAGAATTTTACGAACTATGCTTTGTCCAAATATGTAGTTGAATAAATTATAGCAACTTGCACACTGATTGTGATGACGAAAATTTGTACTTACAAAATCTGCAACATCCATAATGTTATCCTCAGCAATGTTAGTGCAATCGATGCCGAAACGTAGTGAAACCTTCTTCTTCTTGATGCCCTTGCCACGCAATACATTCTTTTTGCCCACCTTGCCAGCGGCAGTAGCAGCAGCAGCAGTAACAGTTTTACGTGGAGCCTTGGCAGCTTTGGCAACTGGAGCTTTCGCCTTTTCAGCTACTGGTGCTGTAGCAGCAGCGGCCGCGGGTGCAGCTGCTTTAGCTGGTTCAGCCTTTTTGGCTACGGCTGCAGGTTTAGCAACTGCTGGTGCATCCTTCTTTGCATCTTTAGCAGGGGCGGCAGCCTTGGCATCTTTCTTTGGTGCAGCAGCTGGAGCGGCCTTCTTCGCGTCCTTAGCAGGTGCGGGTTTAGCGGCAGCGGCGGGTTTGGCAGCCGATTTTACTTCCTTGGCAGCTTCGGGGGCTTTCTTTGCATTTTTCGCTGCAGCTGCGGCGGGTTTAGCTTCAGCCTTTGTCTTTTCAACTTTGCCTTTAGCAGCGGCAGCAGCTGCTGTTGCCGCCTTCTTTTCGGCCGGTTTACCGGCGGATTTATCACCTTTGTTGGTTTTAGCCTGTGGAAAATGAAATGAAGAGAATTAGCAAAAGCAAACACTAGTAACTCGTGTCTACGAATACAATAGCAATTGAGTAATGCATAAAGATATTTTCAATCATAAATTTCTTATTGCATCAGCGCATTTATGATTACAAATTTACTTTGCACTTCTTGTGAAATACTTCAATTACACTTTATTTGTATTATTTCACATTTTAACACGACAGTTCAGTAGAGTTTTAAATATATTCGGAGCACTTACAGTGGGTGCCATCTTGAACAGCAGGAACCACGGAGAAAAAGAATGTAAAAATTGCTGTCAGTTGAGGTGCTGCCAACGTCGCTTTCACAAAAGCAACTCTGCAACTGCGAGGTGCCATACTTTTGTAATCGCTGTAAGATCTTCTTCACACTATCGATCAAACTGATTTAAGGCGACTTTCATAAAAGGCGGTTAACACTATTCGACCGTAAATTTGACAGCTAACCGCACAATTAAAATCCGGTTAACGTTAACCGGCTTTTATGAAAGCGGCCCTTAATCGGGTTAGACTGTGCAGCATAACCGTGACGTACCGTATCTACTGGCGCATAATATAGTGAAATCAGAGTAGATACCCTACAATAAAAGTTGTTTTTTTTACTAACACACTCACAATTTGATAGTACTAATAATGGCATCCATCAGCTATTCCGAGTTTTGTGATCTCTATCGACTTCATCGAAATTCACTCCCCAATTCCGAATGAATTCTCTAAAAATCTATTACATTTCCCCCACAGACAGTTCCTTCGCAATAGCTGCTGGACCGCTATGTATAGACCAAAACACTGATACTCAGTTATAAGTATGATCTATTATTCGAAAACGAGTGTCTGTCCACTAGTACCCAAATCTTACTTAGAACTATGGGGAAGTTCACATACTGGACAACCCGCAGGTGGTAAGAGCCTATTCCCACTAGCAATCAGACTCATTTAGTCAAGTTGGGTCACCCATTAAGGGCCGTTTTCTCAATGTACGGTTAACGATAATCGGTTGTTTAAATTACAGAAGTGCCTCGGTTATCTGTCAAAAGAAGCTCCGATTAACGTATACCAGAAATTTTGCTGGCTGGTTTGTCATCCACTGGAATCACAAAATCAACAAATGTTGTTAAAATGCATTTCGACGATCACGATTAAGCTTTGGCGATTTTCATAATTCCGCTGCTGATCAACTTTATGGCATACCACAAATTGCGCACATCAAGTGCTGCGCAAGACAATTTGGAAGCCAAATACGATCAATGCTATTAATAGCAACTCTGCATGGCTCGATCAGTGCTACCACTCATGCGAATAATTAAAGTTCAAAGTAATCAGCTGTCAATCTAACAAAAAAAAAAAACATTGATTATCTTTGCAGACAATTCGTAACGCATTTAATTAAGATTTGTGCAATTTTAAAGGTATTAACTCAAAATAAAAATGGCCAGCCAATCTACAGGGATACAGCAACTACTTGCTGCTGAGAAAAAAGCCGCAGAAAAGGTCACTGAAGCTAGAAAACGTAAGTTCAAACATATTTTTAAGTTCTTGTTACGACTGTCTTGGCGCTGCGCTGCACTAGCGGATGTTCTTATTAAGCAGTTTGAGGTCATAATCTATGTTAATTATAATTCATAATGCAACAATAGGCAAAGCAAAGCGTTTGAAGCAAGCAAAAGATGAGGCAGTTGAGGAGATCGAGAAGTATCGTGATGAGCGTGAACGCTTATTGAAGGAATATGAAGCAAAGGTAAGTAAGAGCCCTGTAGGAAATGCCGGATATCAGTCATAACAAAAATATATTTCTTGTTTTTGTATATCTTCGCTCTGTAAATAATCTTTCAAAAGTACATGGGCTCTAGAGAAGGTGCTGCCTTGAAAATTGAAGCGGACACGCGCGTTAAACTGGAAGAACTTAAAGGTGCAGTAGAAAATCGCAAAGAAATATTGATTAATGATCTTTTAGATTTGGTTTACAATATAAAATCGGTGGTACATAGAAACTACCCGAAGAAGTAAAATAAGTACTATGTATTTAGTATGAAATAATGCGATAATCTGAATCCTATATAAATCTGATTAGGGTCAGTGTAAATTATCAGTTTTACAGACGAATTTGATAGTTGATTTTATGTTTTGATGGTGTTTTAACTTACAACCAATTGTTTGCAAATAATATTCATTGTGCAATTGACTGTTCGAATATATGAAAACCATTTGAAATTACTTTTTAGTTTAATGTTGATAATTTTTAGTTAATGAAATAAAATGTTCTGTAAATCTAGTCGCTATACACAGCTTTATTAATGTTCCCAAATAAAAGGCCTATGTAATGCTTTGTAAACGTGGTTTTATTTAAATTAACTTTATGATGGCAAATGTTAAATTGTTATTATTAAATTTTTTTTTCAGTTTGAGTTAGTAAAAAGTTGTCGAAAATTTTAAAGCTTAGAAGGTGTTATAGCTCACGAGCAAATGTTTCCTGCGTTCTAACCTACCAATGGATGGGCAAAGAAGTAAAAAGAGCTTCGTGTTGAAAAGGTTTACACGACATAACAGCTTACACGAGAGCCTGGCTGTTACGCTCATATTACTCTGTTTAACCCACATCTATATGTGGACTTGCCGACTAATTCGTAGTACTGTCATACGTCAAATGTAAATTTTTAACATCTACGCATTCTTATCTGTCAAAGTCTTAGGTTCTTAAGATCATAGAAAAAGCGAGGAAAATAGGTGTATGTAAATTTAAAATATGGGGTCGATTTCTTAATATCCGGTTAACGCTAATCGGCACTTTATTTGACAGATAACCTTAAATTGCATATTTAGGAAGCGACCCTGCATACTTCATCAAAAGTTGCCGAGATAAAACAAATAAAAAATTTTTCCCTGGCCATACTAATTTTAAAGTGTTTCGTCCACTGCGACCAGTTGAAAAGAGGTTTTGTGTGTAAGAAATTGCAATCTTCAATAACATTTGTAGTAGTAGTAGCATTTTTTAGTATCATTTTAAATCAAAATCTTTCGCCTCAAAACTTCTCGGAGCGTTCATAATTAAAGAGTCTTGAATGAGTCCCAAACTTACGAGCCACTCGTTCATTTAATAAAGCAGCTTTGGACCAAATATTCATAATTCGTTTTGGAAATTTTTTTATTTAAATAAAAATTTAACTACATCATCGAATCTGTTGCTGATTTATAGTTTTCAAAGCTTTGTTATGTTATTGTTGCTGGTTACCTTCATTTCAAAGTATTTTTTAGATGGATTGCCTCATAGATATTCCCTACTTATGAAGAAGCATCACTTGGTGTTTATGTATGCACACTGGTTACTTTACAAAAATCTATTAAAAAAGCTTTTCTTTTTGCAACGAACTTTCAGGTATCTATCCCCAATTCTAGTGTCCCAATTTCAATTCCAAAAAGACGAAATTTAAGAGTGCATTTTATGAATTTTATAACAGTCACAAATGACTCTAAAAATGTTTCGTAAAGGAGTCTTTTTTTTACTTCAATCAGTGCTCAAAATGAGCTGATTTGGAGTCCAGTAGGTTTCATATATGAGCCCTATTCAGGCTCATATGATGTATGAATTTAGGCTCTTACCGGGCGACCATCTCAGGATGGAAATACCCTCATTTCGGACTCATAATGAGCTCGTAAAAAGCATAAGCGCTCCCATATAGGACTCTTTCTCACTCACTTTTGACTCAGATTGTTTGTATATATATATATTCAAAACATTTTAAATTATGATTGATTTTAGTTTAAGTAAGTGAATTCATTTCTGCTTTGGACTCTTGTTGTAGCATATTATCCAACTTTGTAAAATATTGATTCTCTTGCTGCTGCGTTCCTTCGGAAATTCAGTCTAAACAGATTTCAGAAATTCCTCAATTTTTCCTCTAGGCTCTTCTTTTCGCAAAAAGTCCCCTATTCACTTACATGCTTGATGAATATGGCACCACTCTTTGACACCAACTGTCATCCACAATTTTTCTTCTGCTTTTTGACGCGTTATTACAATACGTGAAATTGTGCACGAGTCTTATAGCTAATTCTCATTAAAAAAAATTAATAAAAATCATTTGGAACTACAAAACAACAATTCGCAAAGGAATATTGCAAAATATATAGCTAAAACATGGTAACTAACAGGATACAAACTTTAATTTTGGATGTGTATGCTGCTGGCGTCGGCTGAAGCAGCCATGAAAAATGGCGTGAAAGTCTGAAAAATTTCTGAGAGATTTCTTGTTTTTTTTCGGTTTGGAAACTTAATGGCAGGAATGCGTAAATAATCTTTAAGTAATAATGTACGATTAGGCTATATTTAAAGCACTCTTTAAGCAGTTTTTTGTTTCTATTAAAATTTTGCAAATGCCCCGGCTTATTGCATTTTTAGTGTGTATACTAAAAAGTTTGGCGATGGTAAAAACGCCAATGACAGCAATTACGAGCAGAGCAGTAAAAGTGCACAATACAAAGAAACTGGGCGTAGTAGTACGTACATATGCGTATTTGACAAGTAGTGAAAACACGGCGCATAAGTACAAACTTTCTAATTACTTTAATTTTATATGCAGATGTGGGAGTAAATCCATATTAATGGGAGTAGTGCATTGACTGTTTAAGACTTATGGGTGTATACTTTTTGTTTAAGTTTCTTTTGTATTTGCGAGTACATGTGAATTATTAATTTTACTTTGCTGTTGTTTTCAGGGTTCCAATGAACGAGAATCGCGCTCCTCAGAGTCACGTTCAGATGATCCACTTAATGATGGTATAGTGCCTGCTAAGAAATCACGCTCAGAATCGGGTAAGTGTGCTAAACTAACACTAATTATGTATTTAATAGTATATTATAATTTGTATTTTATTGTAAATGTTTATTGAAACATGAAACAAATAATGGAACAAAGGGAAGACAAATCCAAAAATTGAATTGTTAATTTGTTTGTGCGTTGCAAATTTGCTACGAGGGTTTTTGTATGTTGCGATTTTGCTTGATTTTAATTCGCATTTGTACTATGTACTACTAAATATATTGTCCAATATATATTTTGGCTTGTGTTTATTGTATTGAGTATTATGTACAAATTATGTTAATTTAAGTACACTGGAGCAGCGTTAATGCGTATGGAGAGCTAGGTAAAACAAACCTAAACGATTATTGTAACTATAAACCTACAAATTTACTGTCATTAGGCGCTGCGTTCACCTAAGCTTAGACCTGACCGATTTGTTAGTGAATGTTTTATTTTATTAACAACTCCAAAACAAAATTTTTGCATACATATTACTTACGAGGGAGCTGAAAATGTTCGCTTAGTTGATTATATAAAAGAACCTTTCTTATTTGTTCTCAACTTTTGTATTTATTTGAGCTGATATATGATTTCCGGCTCATTCTTATTAAAACTGGATTCATCATCAGAGATATATTTACCAAAGTTGCTGCATTTCGAAATTTCGACAACATTAAACCATTGAGCAGAGCAATGAGAAAACAACGAGCAGAATTTGTGTATCCCAAATGATTACCAAATATTCACGATACAGTCATGGTATTCAACAGCAATAATCGTTAACCTTTGTCAATATTGGACTGGAATGTACTTCATTTACATGGCTTGCCATATTCATATCTCATAAGGAATCTTGGGAAGCCTTTGAAAATAATCTGAAGATAAGGTCGAATCAATTGTGGAGAGTTTTTACGGTTACAACAACAACAATTGGTGGTTTTAATTTAAAAAACCGAAACTGTAACGAATTACGTTGTGAATTGGTAGTTTAATATAGTCTGAATATACATTGCTTATTATGTCTCCATTACAACCAGTTGTAAAGTTCTTTTGTTAAGAAGTCGCCTAAAAGAATAGCACATAAGCTGTTATTTTTTGTTTTTTTTTATATATTTTAAAGACGTTTTGAAAGTGCCACCAGCTAAGCGAACTTTTGTTAGTACCCTCGTACGCAATAAACTTTAATTTCCAGCGCTCGACAGAATTTTACTAAATAATCGGTTTTTTCTTTTTTGTTCTGCTTAAGTAATTGCAGACCTTCTTAAACGCATGTGATGATGTCAGTGTCAGGGTCAGGTGAGCCTTGTTCTTCCAGTTCTGCTTGCCGTGTAAGATATAACAAACAAATACAATGCAGGAAAAAAGAAAACAAAACTATAAGCACTGTCTAAGGGTTGAAAATAAAATTATAGACACTCAAAGCGCGCAAACCAGAAATAATAATAAGCAACTCAACCTAGTTTACTAATGGCTAGTTGCCTAACCCTGCTTTATAGTTAAATTAAAAAAGCGAAACAAAACGTTAAGTAAAAATTGGAAGTGAGCATGAAAAGTCGCTGCGTTTGACAATTTCACCTTATGCATCAATATAGAAAGAGCGAAAAACAAGCAAACAATAATAGCTCATACATATAATTGGAAATTTTGCTCTAAATAACTATATGACAAAATATAAAACAAAAGTAAAACGCTGGGTAAATGCAGTTGCTCAACGGGAACTCCCTAAATGCTTTTTATCAAAAGAGTTTGTTCAACAAGCTAGTGTAACTACGGCGGGGTGGTGGTGGCGCCACTTGAGTATGTGTTGTTTTTTGAGTTTTTTATACTATAGAGTTTGCTGATTGTTTTACGGAACTAATGACGTATTTTGATTCTCTCTTCTCTCTTCTTTTTTTATATTTCTGTTTTTGTTTTTTGTTATAAGTATTTTTTAGTTCAATTTCACTGCCTCTGATTTCATATACGTACGTACATTGAACCGGGGTGCAGGTGCCATTCGTCTACTACCAATTGCAAAGCAAAATAACGCCACACATCTGCGCGACTGCACTGACAAAACCACTAAAAATTGATACAGCGTTGTTACCACGTAAACATCTTAATAGAAATATGAATTAATGGAGCTGTGTTGCATGCTATTTTTTTGTGAGGTGCATCAATTAATTATTATTGAGCGTTTTCATTTGCTAATAAGAAATACAAAATTGTAAGACAATACGATGGGTGCATTTAAATCTGTATGATTGAACACCAAGTTTGTTAATTTTATCAAAAGGGCTAAGTTAAATGTAAAATAATTAACACTTTTCTATATTGTAGTGGGTAAGCTGCTGGCTGTAGTAAATTTATTATCAGAAAGTATTTGAGATTCCGACGTATAATCACATAAATTACTTTTGCGATAGCGGTATGGGCTAGTAAAAAGAGAACGGACATGGACAGTCCTTTGGCGCAACACATTTGGTACAATCTCATGTACAAACACCTTCTGGTACTAGCCGGCTGCCGCGGGAAGGATTTGTGACCTTCTGGTCACTGGTATATTCTAAAACACTAATCCGCTGGGGATATGCTAAAGTATCAGTCGAAAGCTACCTAAAAAAGCAGCAATTATACGAAGAGTGTTAATTTTCAATTTCGGTACTGATCGAAAGAGTTGAATTTTTTTTCCATTAATTTTCATACTAAAACAAACAAACAAATATGAACTCACATTATGTTTTTCCCCGTTATAACAAATCTTGCACTGCTTGGGGTTTGTTTTTATTGAAAATATAAAATGTCTGCAATTAGAATTAGCCTGAAAACCATTCCTTTGAACAAAATCTCCAACTATGAACAGAATTTAGAAAATAAAATTATTTTACATAGGAAAACGAGAACAAATTTTACATGACAAAAAAGCATAAATTGTTTTTAAAATGAACCAAACAAACCTTTAAATGTCTCGAAAATCCTTAATTTTTTTACTGTTGCTCTCTTATTATCTTTTCAGCGGATTTTGTTTCTTTTTTTTATTTTTTCTCTTTATAAACGTGTCCTTGATGTGATTCAAAATAACACACACATTCACCCACTCCTCACTGTGTGACCAATGTCAGAATGTGTCCAATACTTAGAAAAAAAACCGCTTTAGCCAATTGCGCTGGCATCAATCACCAAAAATGTTGGAGGGCACAGAGATTTTTGAAATAAGGTCGCTTCATTAATTCTATTCTATATTTCTGTACTAGTTTAACTATGCGGAACGCTGAAAGGGGATTGGCGATTGACGAAAAAGAAAAACTACCAACTCAAAAAATATCTGAGAAAATAAGTAAAATAATTTAAATTTAAACCTGTTAAAAATTCCACTTGTGACTAAACTTAAAAATGTATATCTTTTTAATTTTTTTTTATAAAAAAAAAAAAGAAAATATCTTGAACATTATCAAAATTTCGACTTAAATCATTTTGATACTAAATTTTTCAAAAAAAAATATTAAAGCAAAATAAAATTTTGATTTTTTGGTTGTAAAAAAAAATCGATAATAATATTAACAAAAAAAAAAAGTTATAGATGAAAAGTTTTTTAAACCATTGAATAAAATCTTTGAACTTTAACGAAATTTGAACTTAATTAATTTTGATACTTTAAAAAATCAAAAGTTTATATTATTTTGGTTGTAAAAAAAAAAAGAATGACACTATTTAAAAAAAAAAATTTGATAAACATTAAGTTAAATCTAACCCCCATATTCATAAAATTACTTTATGAAGCTTTTTAAAATGGTATTTCCATACACATTTTGAATTATAGAGCTTTTATAAAGCTTTTCTTCATGAATATGGGGTTAAATGTTATCCAAGCACAAAGTAAACCATTTTCCTGTGTTAAAAAATGTTGGTGGATCGCAAGGGTAATAATTTTAGAGCTAGGAAATATTATTGTCAGAAAAAAATAATTTTCGGTTGAAAAAATTAGTGCTCTTGATATGTAGCTTGAATCGATTGAGCAATTTGTTTGCACTTGAAGTATTCATTGTTTAAACAAATTTTAAAGAATTTGATAAGAATCAAATTTCATCAGTTTCTGTTTGATACGAGATACAAAGGGCTCAGCAGCTTTGACTTGCCACTACAAAAAAGAAAAAACATGTATAATGAATTGAATTTTTCTTATAAACCTAATCAAATTGGGAGAATTTGGTTGGTCGCATTGTGTAACGTCCAAAAACTGAATTCATAATTTTTCATTAATATCTTTAGCTTTTAATTTTGCATGTGTACTAAGCGGTTTTTTTTTGTTTCAAAATTGCAAATCATTCAGGTTTTTTTTTTAAATAAACGGCTCTGCAAAGCCTATCATCTTGCTTAAGCTCGCATCATATAAACGGTCCTTCAACTTCATTGCGTAAATCCCCTTTCGGCGTGTCTTTCTTATTACATGTTTCATATAGTGTTTATTCAACATTAAAAAAAAAATCAATTTTTTTCACATATTTTTGGATTTTATACAAACTACAACGTATTTTAATTTTAATTTTTTAATGTTTGGGTGCTTTTTTTCTTTCATTCTTACATTTTGCAGCTTTTCTCAAAAATAAACCAAAATGAATGAAATCTATTACGAAAAATAAATTAACGCGCATGCGCGCCACAATAAAGTTGCGCGTTAAAGAATTAATGAAATTCTGCTACTGATACTCTGCTAGCCTGATAAAAATAATTGTAAGTTTTACTACACAACAAAAACACAACTAAAATGAACAAACAACGAACAACAAATTAGTGCGAATGCTTGAGCTTACAAAAAAAAAAAAATAAATAATTTAAGAAAGTTGATGAAGAGCCTGCATTTTTGCGCAAACAAAATCCATACAAAATGCGCCACAAAATCAAAAACTAAACAAAATGGCTTTGTATAAGCCATACAAATGTAGTAAAGCAACAACCAAAACCCGTTAACATGCATTTGTTGCAGCTAAAAGTGAAATTTGAAACCGCATTTACTACATGAAACGAAGAAAAAGGCATTGCGACGCTTGGGAAAAAAGCAGATGCTGCATATACATTCTTTTCTCGCTTAGGATGTTTGAAAAGTGTTGTTTATTAATGTTTTTTTCTTTTTGTCTTTATCTTTCTTGCAGGCGTCGATTCTCTCTCTTATGTATTTCCAATTGATGCAATAAAATAATATACATGATTTTTTTTTGTTTAATATTTATGATATGTGTGTGAGTCAACAAGTGTATATGTAAATACAAAACAATTTCGAAATTTCATGTTCGAAAATTCGAATTCAAAAATACATGTTCGAAAATTCGAGCTCAAAAGTGTAGGTTCGAAAATTATAGCTCAATGTCAAATCAAAAATTATTACGAAAACTCCCGTTCGAAAATTCTTGCTCGTAAAAGCATGTTCGAAAATTCGAGCTCAAAAATTTATGTTCGAAAATGGCAGCTCAATGTCAAATCAAAAGCGATTTCGAAATTTCATGTTCGAAAATTCGAATTAAAAAATGCTTGTTCGAAACTCCGAGTTTCAAAATTCAAGTAGGAATATAAAATTGCAGATTGACAGAACTCATGCCCAACTCGTGCCCACCGGAACCAACTTACGACTACTGGCAAATTAGAATTAGAGCTGTTCCTTGTAGGCCATCCTATGCCATGGTTCAATTTGCACATTCGTCCAAATCCCATACTAGATCTGTATGTTTGCTCTTCCCGGTGGAAAATATTTTGGAAACGCAGCGGGATGAGGGCGGGCGTAATACAAAACACATACCTTCTGCGACTCCCAACTCTTCTTAAGATCACTAATTCCTTCAAGAAATTTAAAATTTAATATTGCGCGATTCTCGGAGTTCATATTGGGTGAATTCGCTAACTGTTGTGCTTTTACCAGCTCTGAACTATGCCTTCACTATCCAATGAGCTTTGTATTCAAGCTTTCAAGCTTCCTTATTACACTTAGTTGTACCCTGTCTAACTGGACACACTTGTTGGCTCATGCATATATCCAAACGCAAAAGTAAGAAAAAAATATTAGCGATCGATTAAAACAAACTAAAAGTGTTCTGCGTGCTTTCACCCCTCAAAAATGAAACAAAAAAAATAACAAACCTCACAACAACAGGAACAACACATTGCTGTTGCTCTACTCGCCACCAACAAATAACGTTTTGTTGGACACCAAATATATTTTGCTATTAATTAATATTCCTAATTCTAGGCAAGTGCTCGGAACCGAAAATTCCATACATTTCGCAGCCAATTTACGATTTGAAACAGACGGGCGATGTTAAATTCGGCCCAGGTACACGTTCCGCTTTGTTGGGTCTATTGGGTGGCGCATTACCCAAACTCAGTTCCGAACAACATGATACCGTTAGCAAGGCTAAGAAATATGCCATGGAGCAAAGTATTAAGATGGTATTGATGAAACAGACATTGGCACATCAGCAACAGGTGAGCTCTGTCGGAATATTCGTGTGGAAACTATTTTATAATAAAACTTTAACTTTCAGCAATTGGCCTCCCAGCGTACACAGGTGCAAAGGCAGCAGGCGCTCGCACTCATGTGCAGGTAAGTTCACAATGATTGAGTCAGGCGTTACAGTGAAAAGCAAGAAACCTTAAGCAGCGGAGGTACGATGAGAGCGGAAGCCCTAGTACAAACAAAGATTTCTGGTTAATTCCCTAGTTAATCAATTGCTTCTCATATCTACGGATAGGCTTTAAGCTAGAACAAATTGCATATCAGAGTTTGACGTAGGTTTAAAAGGAAAAAGAAATTAAACATTGATGATAACACACATAAGCATTTGCTTGGTGAACTTTCGCTTTCTAAAATCCTAACAATGTCTCGAGTTATAGAGCGTTAGCGGCATAGGATGGCGTCACATGTGCACACTAAAAAAGCTGATAAGATCTGAGTTTATTGTCCTTAATATAACCTAATAAAAAATGTTCCTTAGAGAACTAAACAAGCCTCTCAATTTTCACTTCTTCCAGAGTATATGTTGGCAGCATTTCATTTGAGCTTAAAGAGGATACTATACGTGGTGCTTTCCTACCTTTTGGTCCCATTAAATCCATTAACATGTCTTGGGATCCCATCACCCAAAAGCACAAGGGATTTGCTTTCGTCGAATACGAAATTCCCGAAGGCGCACAATTGGCTTTGGAGCAAATGAATGGCGCCATGATGGGTGGACGTAATATTAAGGTTGGTCGTCCAAGCAATATGCCGCAAGCACAACAAGTAATCGATGAGATCCAAGAGGAAGCCAAGAGTTACAATCGCATTTATGTTGCATCAATACATCCGGATCTATCCGAAGAGGACATAAAGAGTGTTTTCGAAGCATTTGGACCAATTTTATATTGTAAATTGGCACAGGGTACATCATTGCATACACACAAGGGCTATGGTTTCATTGAATATGCCAATAAGCAGGCGATGGACGAAGCTATTGCTAGCATGAATTTGTTTGATTTGGGTGGCCAGTTGTTGAGGTATGTAAAAAAGGTTAATTTTCGCTTTTCTGTTATTATAATTTGACACCTTTTTGTTCAATACACAGAGTTGGCCGTTCGATTACACCCCCTAACGCTTTGGTATGCGCCTCGACTAATTCAACCATGCCGACAGCAGCTGCTGTTGCTGCTGCCGCTGCCACCGCCAAGATACAAGCACTGGATGCTGTCGCCAGCAATGCTGTGATGGGACTTTCTGCCACAACACCCACACTTGGCATGTCACCACTAGCTGGCGCTGCTAAAGTGGGTGCATTACCATTAGCTCCCGCTGGTGGCTTGCATCCACCAGGTCTAGCAGTACCTGCACCAGCAGGTGGTGGTGCCGCCGCTGCCGCATACCTCCCTGCTGGTGTATTCCAAGCACCATCAGCTGCGCTAGCACCAAGTCTAATGGGCATTGCACCCGGCATACCAACAAGTGTAACCACAGTTGCATCACCAATTACACCACAACCTGCACTTTTGGCAACACCAGCAATACCAGCTCCCGCAATGGCTGCTGCATTAAATAATTTGAGTGCTAGCAGTCTTAGTGCAGTATTGGGTCCTGAAGCTGTTGCTAGTGCAGCAGCTGCAGCCGCCGCTGCTGTTAATGCAAATGCTGCAGCTGCTGTTGCTGCCGCAAACAATGTAGCAGCATTACACAATTTACAACCAAACAATTCGGTTGAACAGCTCAAGAAGGCGCAAGAGAAAGCACAACAAGAGGAACTGCAAAAGAAATTAATGGATGAAGGTGACGCACAGACGCTACAACAGCAGGAGAATATGTCCATTAAGGGTCAAAGTGCACGACAATTGGTTATGCAACGGCTAATGCGTCCACAGGAATCACGTGTTATAATATTGCGTAATATGGTCGGGCCAGAGGATGTGGATGAGACATTGCAAGAGGAAATACAAGAGGAATGTACTAAGTATGGCACAGTTAGTCGTGTGATAATCTTCAATGAGAAACAAACAGAGAATGAAGATGATGAAGAGGCCGAAATAATTGTTAAAATTTTTGTGGAATTTTCTACAGCCATAGAGGCAATTCGTGGGCGTGATTCACTGCATGGACGCTTCTTTGGCGGAAGACGCGTTGTCGCGGAGCTGTATGATCAATCGCTATTCGATCATGGTGATCTATCGGGTTAATGGAAGGACTGGGCCGCCAGAGCACAAGACATGTATGGTACCTATGTTTAACAAATTCTTCTTATTTTTCGACCTCGTCATCAGCATAAGTTTGTGTTTGTGTTCACTATTGATTGTCTAAAACTGAAATAAATTTTTCTCTATGCAACATTAGTGTTGTTGTTTACTCCACTCCCCCCTTTGCAAAGGCCCCATTAAACGTCGAGATAATGTAATGAATGTATTCGAGTGTAAAATGCTGTTATATTAAGAAAAGAATTGATTCCTGTAAAAATCTAATAATAAATATGTTAAGTATTTAATCAAATAAATAAATTTAATTTTAATTGGCTTATTCTACAAACGTAATACAAATGCCGGTGTAATTGATCAATCATCGCTTGAGCAGCTTAGAAATTAACACTTTTCCAGACATGAAACTTCTGCAAAATAACATAAGTTAGCTCTGCACTTCTGTTAGCTGCTATAGCGAGCCTACAAAGCTTTATCTCGTGCTCCTACTGCTTCTCCATCCAATGGTCCTTTAAATGCCGTTTCAAGTCTGGCATATTTTTAGCTACAAACTCGCAATGATTGCAGGTTAATGCACAAGCAGTCAACTCCTGCACACGCACTTTTCCCAGTGGTTTAATGCAACCTTCAGTCTCCAAACGCGTATAAGCATCTTAGTCAAATGAAATTGCAAAATTTAACTTTTACATACAGATTTGCTACATACTTACCCTGATAAGGCAAAAAGAGCTCTGTATTAAAACTAACCCAATGCTTCTTCGTTTTCAGACAATCCGAAACAAAATCCTTTGATATAACATGCAAATGTAAACGTTGCATGCTGGGTTGTGCATGAAAACCAATTTTAAAGTCATCAATTTGACAGCCCTTCACCTCGATAACATTTTGCGCTAGCAGATGTAGCTCCTCCAGCAAGGGTAAATGTGTGAGTTTCAACTGCGAGTAATTAGAGAGTAGTTTCTAGTGAAATAAAGCTTATGGACGTTTTATAAAGGTATTTACATGGAAAATATCGGATATGTCTTCCTTTGGTAGCACCAAATAATGATGCTTTGCTTTTGGATATTTGTCAGGTATCACTACCGCAACTTCCGAGGATATAATATGGTTTTTGGGGTCTTTTATTGTCGCTATAAGACCGGCAGCCCATCCTTTTCCCAAGGAGTTTGTCATTTTTTGTTTATATTTTATTTTTCCCCGTCAGCTGTTCTTCTCTTTAAGTGGTGCTGCCAGAGTAATAAGTTTAAGTTTTGATCTACCTGAACATTCTCTGGACATTTCGGATTATTCACCAGGTCAGATCTTCATTCAAACAGCAGCTCCCGACATGAGGTAGTATTTTTTAGCTAAGCCCATTCAACCTGGAAGAAAAGGTATTAAGTGAAGTCATAAGCTGACAGGTTTTCCATTAGAAAAGGATTAAATTATAATGCAAACTCTGTGTTCGCATATGTTGCAGATGAGAAAGTGGTGCCCCTACATACATAATATTCGATGGGTCGCTCAAACTGCACTTTCACCGTTATATCTTCATGGACTGCATGGACTTCCAAAAGGAATCAACCTCAGAATCAATAAAAAAAAATTATATAGATCATTATATTGGTCTCATCACTCTATAAAGATAGGAGTTTGGTTTGCACCGGATACGCAACCATATTAAAGTGACAGTAAAACTCTATTTTGAAGTGTCTGTCAGTTCAGTTTGAAAGCTTACATGTCAAACTTGCTCTGACACACAATGTCCAAAACTGTCATTAGTGCTTATTATTTCTCTTTTCTAAGTTGAGGTCTGTGACAGCTGAAAAAATGCAACCATGAACTTATTTCCGAAGTATGTTGTCATCACTGTAGATGCCGCTGAATTACGTACATTTTTTTCATTTCATGAATCGTTTATTTCTATATGCGACATTTTGTATTACAAACTCAACGAGTAAACATCAAATCAACGAGGAAGTTGTGAAAAAATCAAGTGAAGTTAAAAAATTTTAAAATTTATTAAAAACAAAGAAAGCAAACATGAAATTTCAATACAAGGAAGATCATGCGTTTGAGAAAAGACGCGCAGAAGGTGATAAAATCCGTCGGAAGTATCCAGACCGTGTACCAGTAAGTGTAATGACGTTTGAAAAATTTGATAACTCGTTATTGTGCGCAAAATTATATACTCGTTGGTATTTCTATTTAGGTAGCAGAAAAAAGAACGAAGTACACAAAGGGGGAAAACGGAGAACTGTGGGGCTCTTTGTTACGAAAACAGTTATTTGTTTAGGCGTTTGGGGGAGGGGGTGAAAAAATTAAAGGAATGGCTTTTCTACTGTATTTGCAATAATATAGATTACAAAAGTAACCAAAAGGGGGAGATTTGTTTTCTCGCGTTTTTGATTCGCTGGAAAAAGCTTAACCACTTGATTATGTAGGTAATACTTTACATCCAACGTCAACTGTAAAAACTGCACTAAAAATGTCGATATCGGTACCCAGAGACTCGTTTCGGTCCCAGGAACCCTAACCCGGTGGGGGAAACTCATTATTTTTTAGTAATTTAAAAGTTATTGGCAAAAAAAATAAAGGTAATTGTTTCCTTTAGGAGACAACTGCTAAAACACGTCGGAAATTATCGGGAAAGGTATCAAAAGACGCGTGTTGACCTCGGTAACAATAATCCGGAAGCGAATTTTCGAGTTTTTGTTTCAGTGAAGAGATATTTGCCATCAAAGTTGAAAATTTTCTGTCATTTTCATGTGGTTGTTGTAATCACAGATTAGGGTGGATCGAAAAGTGCAAAAAGTGTGTTCTGCGCAGAAATACTGTGGACCGCGTAGCCGGTGTTGGACCGGCTAAGGGTTATTTTTTTGAAGCGCGGCCGAAGGCCGCCTACGCAGAAAGGTGTTCTGCACATAGATACCTTGGATCAAGCCCCCTATTTCGGATCGGACCCGGGTCATTTTCGGGTTTTTTGCGAATAACTTTTCACTGAAACAAAAAATTGAAAATCCGCTTTCGGATTGTTGATACTGAAGTCAAAACGCGTTGTTTGATGCCTCTCCCGACATTTTTGGACGTGTTTTAGCAGTTGTCTCCTAAAGGAAACAATTACCAAAATAAATAATTACCCGGGCCCGATCCCAATTAGGGGGCTTGATCCAAGGTATTTATGTGCAGAGTGCACATGAGAATAATTAGTAAAGTGCATAATTCGTTGAACGCCGATTGCACTCCTTGTTGAAAAGTTTTTGGCAAACACCTTTTGCAAAGCAAACGGGATGGTCGAACAATTGCATGATTGCTTAGTATGCAAATTTCCCTTTGCTTGCTGGATAAATAAAAAGTGGTGACTTATTTGTTGTAAGGGGTGGGTGACACAGCATAAGAGAAAGAAAATCATTTGTCTGTCAAGGTCGAAACATTAGCCCAAATTCATATACTAGATAAAGTTTGTTGATTATTGGCAGCAAATACATTTGTTTGTGAAAAAATTGAAATTCTTAAATTATCAGCTGTTTGAATACATTATTAGCTCTTATGTACCAAGCAAAAAAAAAAGCAGTCAAACACGTATTAAAACACTGCTCGTAATTCGCATGTACATAATGTATGTGGGGTATAACAAAAGTTTGCTTATTTTGCAAGGAAAAACACATGCAATTTTTGAAGGAATATGTTCACTACCTCAAATAGTCATTTTAAGCTTATGCAGTTCAGCAATAAAAGTTTTTCTTGTAATTTGTGGATATGTTCAGCACTAGTAAAGTGGGTCACGGATTTCCAACAGTTTTCTATTATTTATTTAAGCCCGCGTGGGTATATTGTTCAGGGTAATAACATCATTTAAAATAATAACATTTACACAGCTGAAAAACGCAGTGAAATCTAAAAAGCTATGCTTTAAAAGCAATGTTTAAAAGGCAAGTCATGCCATCGGATAGAAATAGGCCATTAAGTAAATACGGTCACAGTTTAAATGAGCCTACGATTCTTTATAAAAACACATTAAACTTTCTTTGAAATGTTTAACATTGTTGTTTTTATTGTTAACATTTTGTTGTGAATCTGATTGGAAGACAGTTCTCCAATTAGACTAAGGTTGAGCGTGTGCTACATCCCTACAAGATGCTGCTAATAGATGCATCAGATTTTTCATATTGCTGCTACAAATCTGATGGCCGATTTGTTCTACGCCCTGATGGCCCCTTCAGCGTTTACTTTCAAATGACGGCTCATGTGAAGGTCAGCTGTCTTGTTAACTTTGGCCTTTATCAGCGTATCAGTAATGTTACTCTTGACAGATATTGGTCTACCTTTGGCTAATACTAAGAATGTCGCATCTGGAACCACTCGCCCATAAACTATAGAGACGGTGCAATGTAATGCCAATACCAATTGTACTTTCATAAAACTGTTGTTATTGCCCCCGTTATAACTACATGTTCACCTTTGTTTTTTGGTGCTCGGCTAGTGACTTTTACTTAAAACAAAAAACAAGACGTCTTTATATTTTTTGTTTATTTGATTGCGTATTGCTTTTGCATTTTATTGTTATTCTTTCTTTTAACTTTACATATACATAACATTGCTGCTGCGCATATAGTCAACATGTATTTGCTTTTGCGTGTTTATTTAATTATTTTGTTATTTATCATTTGTGTAATTATTTTTACGTTTTCACCTCCTAACTATGCACATTATACATATATACGATTTTGCCTCAATTTTGCCTTATTACATTTTCTTTTAAAAATGTTTGCAGTTGATTTTGCTGCCCATATACAAGGTGGCGCAAAAGTAATCCTCCTATCAGAAAATGCTATAAATTTTGCGATTGGCCCCTAAAGTCTGTCAGTAGTTCCGCTCCAGAACGCGGAATATTGCTGACTCTTTGACCAATAATCGGTCGGGGCCAAACGGTTACTGTGAATGGTGAGCGCTACAGAGCAATGATCAACGAGTTCTTTTTGCCGCAACTTGATGAATTGGGATTGGAAAACATGTGGTTCCAACAAGACGGTGCAACAGCACACACTGCACGTGCCACAACCGATATGCTGAACATCGGAAGCTTACTTTTGCGCCACCTTGTATAAACGCAAAAAAAAAAAAATACGTGTATGTATAAATATAAAAACAATTCGTTCAAATAAAATCTAGTAACAGTGAGTAATAGTCACTGCTTAGCTTCTCATTTTCCATGAATTTCGCAATTGTAATTTTTTTGTACCAAGTTCCAATGACACATACGAAATTAAATATAAACAGAGAATTTCACAAAAAAAAAACACTATTAGAAAGTTTTTTATCATATCTGTGGCGTTTTATTATAACAACTTAAGTCGACTTAAGAAATTAGACCAATCAAAACTTTTTCTGGCCATTTTGAATATGAAAATCGTGTAAGTTTGCAAGACTTTTATCGGTCTTATATTATTTTGTTTATAAACGATTGAATCTAACTGGCTTGGCTAAGTTGTGAAGCAGTTTTGTGATTCAAAATCGCCACCAAAAGTTTTGATTGGTCTAATTTTTGAAGTCGACTTAAGTTGTTATAATAAAACGCCACAGATATATGCCTACTAAAGTTTGAACCAAATGTGTCTTTTATTTTACGACTCAAAATCGCTCCCGCAACAGACGGGAATGTACCGCAAGGGAGTACCGGGTACATATCCGGCAAAGGGCTGCCACTTTCGACAATACTCCTCAAAACCTTCGGGAAGTGTTTTTGTCGTTACAAACAACAACAACAACAGTTGTGTTTCAACTATACAACTCCCTGCTTAGTCGACACATCTACTCAAGAAGTCGCGATAAAATAGTTCTATGCAAGAGGGAAAACTGTCTCGTTATAGTTTATAATTAATAGGTCTTTCGCAACTTTTTCGAGCAAACATTTTGATTTTGAACCATTGAAAAATTACAAAAAAAATGCTGCTACAGTGTTTCCATCATTCTCTCTGGTATCAGATTTGACTTTTCCGACCTTTTGCGATGAAAATGGCCCTAAGACTTTTATAAGCTTTTATGAACTCCTTGCGTTTTAAGCTTTTCATTGTGCTGCCAACCATATATGATGAGATGACTAGTCAAATATCGATAATTCGTAATCGATTTTTTTCGGATTCTAATTTTTACAAAAATCAGTATTCATTTAATTTATAATGTTTGTACCACTGTTTAATGCTTATTATTAAAAAAAAGACGCGTCAATACATTTTTCTTATCAATGAAATTATACCGGACCACACTTTTTTAATGCTCTATTCCTATTCTAACGATAAGATACTTACAGACTTACCAACGTCATTTAATTTTTTGTTTAAAGCTTTAATAATTTTTTTTAATTATTTGTTTACTTATTGCTTGCAGGTCATTGTAGAGAAGGCACCGAAAGCGCGCATCGGAGATTTAGACAAAAAAAAATATTTGGTACCATCTGATCTGACAGTTGGCCAATTCTATTTCTTGATTCGTAAGCGTATACATTTGCGCGCCGAGGATGCACTTTTCTTCTTTGTAAACAATGTAATTCCGCCAACATCGGCCACAATGGGCTCGCTATATCAGGTAAAATTAACATTTCAAGAATCACTTTAAATCTTGCCAATGAAATTCGTCTTAACAATTGCAGGAACATCATGAGGAGGATTACTTCTTGTATGTCGCCTATTCCGATGAGAATGTTTATGGCAAGAATTAGAGCGCATTTATCTTTGGTGATAAAAAGAAAACAGCAGTTGTCTTGAAGCGGCGCCGGATTGTTGCTGTTGTGTTATGGATGAACATTTAGCAAAGATGAAATATTAAATAAAAAACTAAGAATTTTAAACAAAAAGTTTAAATTCATTTATGTGACTTCACATATATGCAATATGACTATTTAAGTACTTTGTGGTCTTTGAAAAAAAAAAAATTTAGTTTGTGTATACACATTGTCGCAACAAAATTGTGAAATTTACCAAAAAAAAAAAAAAAAATAAGCTAAATGAATAAATCCAATCTCTGACTCCACAAAAAAAGAAAAAAAAATCTTAAGAACTAATATAAATAGAATGTATACACTAATATATATACAAAGCAGATATATGATGTATGTTTTAATTTACTTAGCTATAAATATTTTAAAACCGATTAAATTTACACTTATGTATATGCGGTATTTCTATGTTTATTTTTATACTTTTCGTTTTTCCAAATTCGCCTTTTAACGCACCATGTTTCATAAGTTTATTTTTTTTAAGTGTAATTGATTACATTTCTGCATACGGTATTTTTTTAATGTGTCTTAATATACATTTACGTTGGAACACGAAACGTTTGTCCCTGGTTGAGGCTTTTCTATGCATATTTGTTTGTTTATTGAATCGAATCTTTGCCTACCATGTCGATTGGTTAGTTATTTTTAATTTACAAATAAACGAAATTCGTGGTAAACGATATTCTTTTAATGTTTAATGTTATTTAATAAATGTATAGGAAACGAAAAACTTGGATCAGTTAAGAAATTTAATCGGATTTAATTTATAACTCGACTATCGATAGCAACAGACCTTCAATTGTAAAATGAAAAGTAGTGCTAACCATGTTCGAGAAAAATATACTTCTGCAAAGGCTACGCTCCCATTGCCACAAGTTTTCCTCGTCCGACAGCAAACACACATGTTGTAGAGCGTGCTCGAATTTGTCGGACAAGAAAAATCAGTGGCAGTGGGAACGTTTGTTAACTTTTGTGCACCAACCATGGTGGAAGCAAGGCGAGTTTCCATTTCTAATTCTGATGGTCTTAATGATCCCTCTTACTTATGCGTTTTCCGAGCTGTGTTAACAGTCGTATAGGGAAAGATATTTAGTTTGAACCGAAACAATCTGTATTAATCCTGCACTATTCTGTGATTTTACCTGTTCTCGTTATTGCAACGGGAAGTTCAAGGCAAGTGCATTCATGCCTTTCATGGGACTTGGCGGACCAAACATGGTTATACTCATTTTAGAGGTTTTTGTTATGATATGGGATATGTACCCGGTACGCGATTTTGGTATGATCAGTGCAATCTTCTAGGTCATGTTACCCCTCCCTCGGTAAGAAAGGAGTAGATGGGTATTGAGAGGCATCATTTCCGTAGGTCAACCATTGAGTTGCATGTCATGATCTTTGCACATTTTAGTCGCCTCTTACGACCAGTATGCCTACCTCAGGCATATTTTAGACCCCTAACCCGCAGGTCTACAGGTAGAGTTGCGGAATGGTTAAATTGATATTGACAGTACTTTGTCGGATATGAATCCGGTAGGCTTTGCTGAATAACGTATTCACCCCTATTATGGTGGTGAATATTAACCAAAACAAGATTGATGTGCATAATTTGGCAACGCTAATTCAATAGCTGGTTCGTACGTATCAATATTGTTTTTGTCAGTATTGACAACCATAATAAACCTAAACTGGGTTGATATGGATTTTACGACACGCATGCCTACCTCGGGCATATTTTAGCCCCCCCTTGTCACAACCTAACCGTATTTTTTTACTACACCAAAGTGAGCATTTTTTAGCCATCAATCAATCATGCATTTACTTTCAACGAACGGCAACACCACGCACAGCTGTTCAACTATTCACAATGGGATAACAATCTTGCCAACGCTGTTTTTTCTTACATTTTTTTTGCAACTGAATTTTTTGACATTCGCGATATTTTTATTCGGAGTACATTAGTTGATTGATAAGTATTTCTGCGCTGGGCTGTGGTTTATTTTTGCAATTCTTTGCAGCGTCTCAAATTCGACTAAAAGTAAAAGTTAATTGAACTAAAAACAAAAAATGTGTAATTTACATTAATATAATTGTATATTGCCAACAAGTTGAGGGAGCAAAAACAATATAAAACGCGTTTTCAAAGAGGCGGAAGTACGTGAAGTAGGAATCTGAAAAGAAAGGTAAATGCCAAGTCATGTGTTATGCCAATGGGAAAAGGAGTGGGGTTTTTGAAATTAAACAATAATCTGTATTTACAACGAATATGTTGGTATATACGATTTTAAGAATTGAAACAAGGCAGTTGCAGCCGAAATTAATATTTTAAGTGTATTCCTTTTTAAGCGAATTTGCCGATAAGCACCGGCAGTAAGGCTAGAATTAGCATGACAAGGGTGAGAAAATTGATTTTCCCTGTGCAATGCAACCTCAGTAGTGCCGGAGTTGATCCGCTTATTTGTGGAAAACTAAAAAGTAACTTAATTAAGTACGGTTGTTTATGCATTTTGTTGTTTTTTTTTTTTTTATTTCAATGGCGAACTTATTTAAGTGGCAATAAGTTCTAAATTGGTTGCCCCAGAGTGACGTCGACTGGTAAACATCAAGTGAATGTCCTTATTATTAAATATGTATAGTTCATAATTTCCGAAGTCCAATTTAGCTACTTTTGAGCAGCCAGAAATCTTCTTTGAGTGCAGTCCTTATTTTGCTACACTAAACTTGGTAGAAACGCAAATAAACAAAGCGCAAATTTGACCACGTTGCTAGTGGTGACGCAGTCAAATGCAGTTTTAATTGCTATGAGCCATGTCATCTTGGCAAAAAATGCAATAGGACTTACATATGTACATACTCACATACGAGGCTAATAACAAAAGTTCGCTCAGTTCATTTGCTTTAAAAAATCAAATCCCAAATCGCTAAACTTCCGTAAATTTTAAAACGAGAAACTGGAACGAAGGTGCTAAAAATCAAATAGATAAGTAAGCTGCAGCCAGAATAACATTCCTATCTCAGGCCAGTCCACGTACCAGAATGACTCGGTTTACCAGGCCAAGAGCGTTTATTTCAGTAAAACCTTAATCCGCGTCAATGTGTTGAATGTCGACGCGTTTTTGAGGCCTACAATTTAACCCTGTTGAGGTCTCGTTTTTTCAAAGCGCAATCGCTACTCTGTGGTAGTCATCTCGAAGAACGAAAATAATACTATAGGTAATTTATCGTATCCGTCCTATTTTAAGGTGCAGAAGCTTGAAGACTGACCAAATATGATGAGGCGTCTCTGGGAGTATTCTTCGAAAGTTACGAACGCTTACGCTTTGGTGACGGCGAGTACCGAAGAAGATTTAATGAGTAGCTGTATGGCTAGGCAATGTGGAGCATCTTCATTCATTCGCACAACATTGCCTAGCCATACAGAGGAGAAAAACACCAACACTGCGATGTAAGGACCAATAGGAGACTGATTTGCGATCTCGTGGTGGGAAGAAGAAACGACTGTCGAGCTATGTTGGACTGCCAAAATCGTTTAGACGGCTAAGCGCCTTTTAAAGAAGAAGATCTGCCCCTCGTTAATGGTCGGTGCACAAGAAAAAGCTTCTCACTAAAAATGTGTCTGCCATGGTGGGCGATGTTCGGAGACGAGGTGCCCTGTATCGAAAAGACGAAAATAAATATTGAACTTTTGTTTGCTCTGCATTATATTTGAGTGACAGCGCAAGGAGGGTTAATGACTGCTGTTTATGTGGGTGCCAAGTCTACTCAAAGCAAGTGAAAGTGATTACATGCTAAATTCAAAGGACCAAGAGCTGCTGATAAAGTATATCACGCATATTCTGCCGACAAGCTGTGGCTTGACTTTTCATACCTCCGCCCTGCTTCAATAAATTCCTACTATACTATGTGGTTTCGTTTCATTGGTGCGTCTGTATCGCATGATAATCTAATTTTTTTATTTGTATTGTTTAATATGTACATAAGTATGTTTGTAGGTATGTAGATTATCTGCGCTTTTGTCACTCATCAGAATTGTTTCCATTATTGCGAGAGCCGGCTGATAAGTTCTATGGAAGTGCTTACGTTATTTTGTGGAGTTTATTCGATATGTGTGAAGAGAATAGTTACTCACCGAAATTTTAGCGGAGATGTAGTCCCTTATCTAGACTCTTAGACACTAGGGGCCGAAATCCAGCATAAGGGTGTTAAGAAGTGTTACCATTACTGCACTCTATCTCACAATACAAATTTATCAGCCATCCCTTGTATTTTCAATATGTTGTTTTAATATTCTTTGTGCTAACTATTTTAAATTAAATGAATATGCGTCGCCATAAAAAAGTACCACATGTCGCTATCCCAGGTACCCATATGTACATACAGAGGCATATTGGGTAGTAGAAAAAGTTTGCCCAACATTTTTTAGTCTTTCTCTCTTTTTTTTCTCTTTATGGCGCGATATACAACAGGTATATCATCATAAACCTCCTAAGAGATTTTTGCGCCAAGCTTCTCTTCCAATTTGTGGTGTGCCGATTTGAATTTTCCCTACAAATTGGTGGGACCTACAGTTTTTTGCCGACTCCGAACGGCATCTACAAAGGAGACGAATTTTTGCTGAGAAGCCTGTCATGGCAGAAATACACTCGGAGAGTTTGCCAAACCACTGCCGAGGGGCGACCCCGTTTTGAAAAACTTTTTTCAAATCACTTTTGATGTTACCTGTACCAGGGCTCGAACCATGGACCTTCGGTGTGGTAGGCCGGCAACACTACCTCCACACCACGGCGGCCGCCAGTCTTTAGGCTTTTCAAAAAGCTCAAGAGGAGTAAACTACTCCCGGAATGGGAACTCCTATAGAAGGTTCTGTGAATACGTTGTTGTTGTTGGTAACAGTTCAGTGTAACCCTGTGAATACGTGGAAGGGTATAATGAGTATGCGACATTTGGGATAACTCTAGTAGAGATTCGTTCTACTGTGTTTGCGCTAAAAACTGAACATCAATCAGCCTGTTCTCGTTTCTTTCAAAAACGTTCGAACGCTTTATTTATCTCTTCTGCGCCATGGCCGTGAATGTAGGAGCTGTCAAGTGATGGCATATTTTGACAACCTGGCGGCCATTCTGTCAATTAGCCTGACCCGTTTTGCAGGGATACCTCGGTATTTTTACTAGGTGATTTAAAACCCTTGAGCTGTCACACAAAGAGGTACAAGATCCCTGAACGCAGACTACTATCAAATAAGGAAGTACCGCTGATACTGTCTGAGAAATGCTAAGTGCCTGAGAACGTCGGCTGACATGGAAGTTTAACTTAGAGCGCGGAGTTGGGAAGGTCTTGCTTGCCTTTTACGGCTGGCATGCGTTCATTGGAAAACGCTGTGGGCTCTCTCCAGTGATGCAGCACATGCTCTTCTATGGACTATTCGTATGGGAATGGCTTTCGTCTGCATAGGAGTGGCCCTACCTACTAGCTACTCTTATTCTGGCATGGAATACTATCCCTGTTCGGGCTTTCTGCAACAAATGCGCTCTCGTTTGTGATCGCAGATATTTATTGCGCAAATCCAAACGATGTTCTCGACCACCCAATATCTGTATGCACACACATCTGTACCTACATATGTACATATGCCTGAACATCCATCATCATGCTTGAGTACTATTTAGATCGCGAGGGCAATGTTCTTTACTTCCCATTTTTGCTCTATTTTTTTTTTTAGCTTTAGTATCTACTTTTTGGTGTTTTTGCTTTTTATTCAAACAAAATGTAGGCCGTCTCACTGTGCGAAACTGAGAAAACCACCTATCAGTAAGTCATTATAAATTAAAATTTATTAAAAAATCTTGTATTTTGCATTGGAGTTCACGACCGCGTCTATTCATAGAAATGTCAGGTGCTCAAACATCTACAACAACATTGGCATTCGAGTAATATGAGAGCAACGTGTTTGATGTTCATTCATTTTTTAGCACCTCATTAGTTATTCGTTTATTCTTTGTCGCTGTAATCCTCTTATAGTAAATTGTAGACACTTAGACGTAATTTTGCATTCGCGCATCATCAATGAACACAATACTTTGAACGAATAGAAGATAACCATGTGAGCAGTTCTAATCTTGAATCTGCTTTTTCGGCTTTTTGCCATCTTCAGCGTCTATTATTCCGGATTAAACGAGAAGTTCTTCATGGAAGAAGGGGTGTGAGGGTGGGATGACCTAAAAGGTTCGACGTGACCATATCAAATCGGGCATACTATAGTAGTGTTAAAATCTGAAGAACTCTTAAATAGTTTCGATTCGGAAAAGAAGTAGAGGAAGAGGTATAGGGACATGTAAAGAGGATGTGGAAGATGTGAAGGGTATCCTGCAAAAAAAGGGATTAGTCCAAAATGAATCCGGGATCTTGGTATGTGTTGAGGTGATCCCTTTTGTTTAAGCATATCCTATGAAGAGACTAATTGTACCCTTTAATGCCTAAAAGGGTAGTGTCGGACAGATTTGTACCCCTACGGGTATAGTCGAAAAAGTTTACTTTCAACACCTAAAAGTAGGCTACATAAATTAAAATCGACTTATCCTAACTATGCCTATAACGGAATAGTTGGGAACGATTGTAACCAATTGTAGACGAAAAGTATTGATCACGTGTCACTCTCTTTAGAGATCAGTCGCTAAAGTTCACCAGCGAATAAATGTTCAAAAAATGTTTTAAAACTTTTACGCCCATTTTCACTAAACTGCTGTATTTGCAAAAATTATTTATGGCGGCGCAGATGTGTTTGAAATGCATATACATGTGTACATATACATTAGACTGTTATCGAATTTGATTTTTTCCAAACAGGTTGAATAGTTTTTTTCGTATATAAAAATCGACGATTGAGTGGAAAATCACATTCAATAAACTATTGAAAAATGCCTTATCTCAGAGTTTGCTTGAAGAACACCCTCTTTTAGAATTTATTTTAAAAACACCCTATCCCCACGTAAGTTAAATGCATTTTCAGTTGAGCGGTAGACGATTTAAGAACACTCTATCTTAGAATACTTTTGAGCAAAGCCCTATGCGAACTTGAAAAATCGCAGAAATCGTAAAAAAAATATTTTTTTTTCGCGCCGGCCTAATGTACTACATATTGGTATAACTGTATGTCCCTGAAACGAAATTTCTTTTTTGAGTAAAACTATGGAATATGTACATTTAACATACTTTTGATGACTTAACAATATTAAGAAGGTTTCGTTGAATCTTGCCAAGATTTTTAACGTTGCGTATCTTAATTTTTATTAAAGTTATAGCGGAAAATATGTACTAGGGCATTTGATACCGAAATCTTGAATCCTAGAATAACGCCATTTCAGACAAGTTTTCTTTGAGTTTGACACAAGTAGTAAGGAGATTGTGTAAAAAATATTTATAGAGAAATTTATAAAAACTTACAAAAAATTAGATGTAAGCCATATCTCTAATATAACGTGCCTTCCAAAAATTTAATAGCCGATCTAAAATAGCAAAGTTAAACACAATTTCAAACATACTTTTGTGCCTAGAACTTAAGGATATTATTTCTTTCTCTGGGAGTCTCGATATAAATTTTTTTTGTCCCAAAATCCTAGGGCTGTTATGAGTATTGAAATGATTCGGGACAATTGTTCTAATATGTGTATTAGGGTGCGCGTTTTTTGTAAGGACACAAATTTGTATTTAGCTAGAAAATCTTAAGTCAAGTTAAGATAGAAGTAGGATGTTGTTGTTGTTGTTGTTGTTGTTGTTAACAGTGCTTCGCCCTGCCCCAGATTGGACAGGGTTACAATGAAATAACAGCCCTTGGCCGGGTGAAAAAACCCGGGTCATTCCGGTGCGATAGAACCGGCTGTTGTGGGAATGTAGAATTAGGATAGTAGCGTACAGTTCCAGCTTCAAGTTAAACTAGTTTAAGGTGCTAACAGGTTTTGTTTCATTGCTGGGTGTTCTCAAATTTTGCCAAAAATTCGAATTTTGAACACTTCGATCAGGTTCTTTTCAAAGTAAGAACCGATCAAACCCTGGCGCGGAATAACGACGTACAGTTGCGTTCAATACGATAGTAGTGAAATTAAATAGAATATCGTTCGACAAAATAAAGAAAAGTTGTATTTTTAATAATTTTCATTTAAAATACAGAGAATTCCAATACAGAAACCACATGAAAAGAAATTTCAAAGTTTACACAAAGGTCAGGAAAGTTAATTCAACTTTTAAAAATTTACATAAAATGTTCAATATTTCTGGGCAGAATTTTGAGTTCGCAGTTTTATAGCTCATTCAATTTTAGCGTAGTAATGTGCAAGTTAGAAGTACTTCAAAATTTTCCCTGAGTTTTTAGAATTTTTTTGTAAAGGATGTTGTGTATTTTTTTCCATACAAAATTAATTTTTTCCAACGATTTTTCGAAAAAGAAAATTTGAAATTTGTGTCCTTTTGCTTTTTTGAGGCACGGCTAACATTTTTTTGGAATGCACATTTTTACTACAAAAAAAAAAATTGGCGCACCCTAATGTGCATACAATGTATAGATAGCTTAGGGCGGCATTGCCTTGGCAGTTGTTCAATTTAATTCAATTTATCATCCCCTCCGGTTTGTCTTTATAACGACAGGCTAGATATTGTCACTGCAGCATTCCGCAAAATTTACACGGAAGGGCTGCGACTTGAATGTTTAACCCAAATACGCACAACGCAACATTTTTAAAATGTCTTCTTTTCATCAATTATTTGAAAATGTGCTGGTTTCTTTTCGACAAATAATTCAGACTAGTATTTTCGTAACGTGCAGCAACCCCAACACGTGTTAAATTTTTTATATAATATTAGGGTTTGCTGGGCTATTTTTTTAACTGTATTATTTTCTCAAAAACTGTGTAAGATGTAAACGAAATTCCAAAATTGTTTGAACATGGGGGTCAAAAAAGTTGGGATGATATGGGTTAAATTTATGTTATGTTAAGTTATGTTAGGTTATGTTATTTCAAGTAATTTCATCGTATGTTATGTTATGATATTTTATATTGTGTTGTGCTATGTTCGTTTATGTGATAATCAGGGGGCTTACTCTGTATCGCGATGCCAAAGCAAATGCTATTCGAAAGCTGTCAAATAAAATACATTTTTTTTTTAAAATGCGAAAGAAATTTCTTTCTTATCGCGATACAGAGTAACCCCCCAGACTTGTTAAATTTGATTAGTAATTAGACGGTTTTTTTAATTGGTACTGATTATTTTAATTGTTTTTTAAGGAAATTATTAATTGATTACGATTACAAATAATCAAAAAAAAGAACAAAAAAAAAATTCAAAAATAATCAAAAAAGTGGTTTTGATTACTTTTGGTTTTTTGATTTTTTCTGATTTTTTTAGTATTGTTGATGTGTATATTTATGTGCTTCTACAGCAATGCTGAAAAAATCAAAAATAATCAAAAAAAAAAAATCAAAAAAAGTAATGATTAGTTTTTCAATTAATTGGAAAATAATCATTAAAAATTGAAAGTAATTGCAATCAATCATTAAATGGATTCTCAAGAAAAGAATTAATCAAACCAGTAATCATTATGATTAGTAATCATTATTTAACAGGTCTGGTTATAATATGCTATACTATAATTATGTTATTTGTTATGTCTTCATGTTATGTTATGCTGTGTTGTAATAAACTGTGTTATGTTTATTTATTTTATATTATGTCAACTATGTTTAGTTTTGTTATGTTATGAAATGTTATGTTGTGCTATGTTATGTTAGTTTACGTTATGCAGCTCCATGTTATATTATTTTAAGCATCTCAGCGCCTTTAAACAAAGCAGTTTAACACATTATTAAATCTACTGCTAAATATAGAAATCGTCTCCTTTTCGTCAGTATCACTCCTCATTGGTTGGTTTATTTTTGATTTTGCTTTTCTGTTTCGGTTGAACAACCGGCGAAATATTAATTTATGCCGAATTTGCGGTATTCATTTTAATTTTATATTTTTTCAAGTTGTCGCTAAGCAAGAGTTAATTAAATAAATATGTAAGTATTGTGCTGAGTATTATTTTTGACGCAGATCAGCTTATCAGCGTGGTGAATTTCTTTATCAAATTTATTGCAGACTGTTTAGACGGCTCTGAGAAACTTGATAAGACAAGGAGCACGATAACTGTTTGTTGTTTCTATTGCAGCAGCTGATGATAACTGATGCTTATAGGGTTGATTGATGCAAGTTTTTTCTCTAATTAAATTCTCGTTTTTTTTTCGCTGAGGTTTCAGTGCCAATTTTTTTACATTTTGTTATCAATTAGTGCCTCTGATCATATGAAATGTGATGTTTTTATTCATCATACCTCTTTCAAATAATATATAGAAACTGTGTTCGAAAAAATAAAAATTCTCTTCTCTTTTCTACTTTTCAGCGCTTGCACTCTCTTGCTACTTTCCACTAACCTAATAACTCTTGCACGCTCTACTCGATTAACAGCCTAAAACATTGCTCATCACACATTCTAGTCACCTTTTGCTGTTAACCATTGAAAGACTCGCAAATTTAAATGTCACAACATTCGAAAAAGGATGCGCCTGCCCAACGTAATCGTAAACAGCAGCAGCAGCAGCAACAACAACAACCGAATATTGATAGCTTAAAACAAAAGGGAAATAACTTAGCAGTTGCTGGTGGTGGCGGTCATACATTAAATGCTAAAAGAAAATCGAATGGCGGCGCTGCATTTTCCAGTAACTCCAACACCACAAGTGGTCAACTCACAACTTCTGCCTCAGCGCCAGCGCTCGCACGTAAAAAATCACAAACAAAATTGCAAAAAGAGAAGGAACGCGCCGAACGTGAATCGATTGTGCTATGGCGCCGACCAGTACAAACGGTCAGATATTGTGGGCTGGAACTGGCTGCAGTAGCGCAGACGTCGGCGAAGCGGTAAGTGCATGTTAGCGTATAAATTGTGTATCCGCTTTAATATGTGCTATTTCTCAATTTTTTTCTAGTTCCCTGCAACATCGTGGCTTACTTGCTGCTATGCTAGTTTTAGGCATGTTACTAGGTTTCCTTTGTTATATACCGGGTCCACATCAACTGCTATTGGATATTGTGCGCCGCAACACTTGGTTCTTCATATATTGGACTGGCTTGGGTGTGCTTTCCTCAGTGGGGCTAGGCACCGGTCTACACACATTTTTGCTATATTTAGGGCCGCATATAGCTAGTGTAACACTTGCTGCATACGAATGCAATTCATTGAATTTTCCAAGACCACCATATCCAGATGAGTAAGTGCTGCAAAAAATAGAAATCTTAAAAATTACCGAAATCAACGCGCAGAGAAAGCAGAGGAATTTGAGTTTTGTCACCTAAAGAAGTAAAATTAAATTCAAAGAAGAATTGACTTGCCCCCAAATCACTAGTTCCGCGCGTTGTGACAGCAAATCAGTGTTGGGCAAATTATAATTGTTGAAACAATTAATAATTAACAATTAATTAATTGTTAATTGCAACTTCTACAATTAACAGTTGTTAATTGTACATAATTGCAAAAATGTGCAATTAACAATTAATTAATTATTAATTGTGTTTCCCTATAATTAACAATTTGTTAATTACAATTGTTTTGTGAATTTAACAATAAACACGCTACCCGGACGCTATCTAGTATATTATTAGCCGGTCACCGTGGTGTTTTATTGCGACAAACTTCTACTGTAAGAACATTTAGAGTATATAGATGGCAAAAAATTGCATGTTTTCTTTCAAATATCACTTTCGTGCAAAATTCTGTGCCCCTGATAAATTGTATTGCATATTTGAATGAAATCAATCAAGAATTACCCGGGTAATTGTAAAAAATCGTTAATTATTGTTAATTGCTTCATAGTACAGCTAAAAAGTTAATTATAATTTTTTCAATTGTAATTAATTTAATTTTAAATAATTTAATTGCAACGAGCAACTAAAGTTTTGATTGCAATTAATTTGAAATCAATTTATTTAATTGAAATTACTTTAATTGCAATTGATTTAGTTGCAATTACTTTCTTAATCAATTAATCAATTAAAAATTTGATTAACGCCCAACACTGCAGCAAAGTAACTGGAGAAAATAAAATAAAAATAAAAAAAGCGGCGACTCTAATCCTCGACCCGAAGGTTCGACAGAGCTAAACAAGGCGACAAAGCGCTGTCCATATTGTCAACACCTCTCTTGATCTTCGCTGAGTGTTTTGCTGTTACAAATAACTATAACTGTTCGCATTGCCGTCATTTCCCGTTTTGTTCTACAAGCCATTCATAAACTACACTTTATTTTATCTACATTTTCCGATTATGCTTACCCTGCGTAAAATTTTACTTTTGCGTATACGTTCACAAACCCTATACTTGTATGTAATATTTTTTAATTAATAAATTTATCTACCCCATTTCAGTATTATCTGCCCGGAAGAGCCATATATCAAGAAGGTGCCAAACCTATGGATGATCATGAGTAAAGTACGCATAGAAGCTTTCCTGTGGGGTGCTGGTACGGCTTTAGGTGAGCTGCCACCCTATTTTATGGCAAAAGCAGCACGTCTCTCTGGCTATGATCCCGATGATGCTGAAGAACTTGCTGAGTTTGAAGCGCTAAAAGCAAAACGCAACCAAAAGAATCTAAGCTTAATGGATAAGGGTAAATTATTTATGGAACGTGTGGTGGAGCGTATAGGATTTCTCGGCATTTTAGCGTGTGCTAGTGTATGTTTGAAAAATTAAGTTATTGAAATAATATGTAATAATGTTTTATTTTTTACTTGCGCACAGATTCCCAATCCACTTTTCGATTTGGCTGGCATAACATGCGGACATTTTTTGGTGCCATTCTGGACATTTTTCGGTGCTACGCTCATCGGCAAGGCCATCATTAAAATGCACATACAAAAAGTTTTCGTTATTATTGCTTTCAATGAAGTGTTAATTGAACGAGCTGTTGATTTGTTGGGCAAATTGCCCATACTCGGCAAGAAATTGCAAGAGCCATTCAAAGGTTTCCTCAATAATCAGAAAAAACATTTACATCGTCAACGGCAGCCGGCCACAGAATCGGGCAACTTGCTATCAAAAGTATTTGAGACCTTTGTCATTGGTATGGTCTGCTATTTTGTAATATCGATTGTAAATTCTTTGGCGCAAAATTATCACAAGCGTTTGCATAAGAAGCATGTAAAAAAGGTGAAGAAGGCGATAGTGGCGAAAGATTAAAAGGAACGCGTGCCGTTGAAGGGAGAAAGCGTGTTATGGAACACAAGAGGAAGTAGCGACTGGTATTAGCATGGCGTGTGTATGCATAGTGGATAATGTTAAAATAAAATAGCTAAAGCAATGAGTAAGCGTTACAAATCACTAAAGATGATTTGTTGGGGAATTGAATTTTCATATACAAATGTACTCGAAATAAATTACCTGTGCGCCCCTACTAATGTTGTGTTTGGCTAAATCCCTAATAAATATATACATTTGTATGTATGTCCCTAAGACGAGCAAACGTCATAATGAAGTATAAAAACAGAAATAGGTACAACATAACTAACGCATAAATGACTGATTGACAAAACAAGTTAAAGCGTTTTTTTGATTTAGTTTTAGTTACATTTTAAAATTTAATTGAAATCATGAACGCTGATTCCCTTTAAATTATACAAAAACCAAGCGTATTTAGTTTTATAAAATAAATGAAGTGTTGTAACAACAACAGAATTATTTAAAAAACAATGCCCTATATGCTTATTGAGAAACATAAGAAACTAGTCGTAATTTGTAGCATGTACAATAAAACTAGGTAGATATGTACTCGTATGTAATATTGTGGGAGATAAACCTCATATTTGTATTTTTTAATATTTAAAATGTAAGCTTGTTTTGTGTGTGAATTTATTTTCATGTTTGCATGCAATGTATTAAACGTGAGTTAAATAAAAAAGGTAAATGGTTTTATAGAAAATAGTTGAATTGAGCTAAAAAATCGGCAAAGTTTTTTTTTTATAAAAAATAAATTAAAAAATAGAATTCAAAGCTAGATATAAAAACTAGTTATAGTCGCGTTGCAGTTGTATTTTAGTATAAGCGTGATAAACTTTTACATAAGAAAATGAAATGAGGTAATAATCAATAGAAAAAAGGCGATAAAATAAAAAAGGAAAAAATAAGTATTCGGTCATATTGCAAAAGGGAAAGTAAACAGGAGAAAATAAGAGGATCCCTCACCTTTAGTATACTGTAATAAGTTCAATATTTTATTTATTTTATAAAAATAAAATATAAAAATTAATAATAAGTTCAATAGAAAATACACCAAAAGCCGTATTAAAAAGACATTTGCAAAATTTATGTAATAGATGAACATGCTTGTAAAATAGCCTGTAATGCGCCGAGAAAGGCTTTACCAAAAATTTGTAAGATTATTAAAAAAATGTTAAAAAAAAAAAATTCAAAAATAAAAAAATTAAATACAAACAATGAAAATGTAATACACCGTGTGAAATCTTTAGTAAGAATTAAAAAAAATAATCAATGAAATAAAAAATTTAAGTTAAAATATTTGCATACTACACGAAAGAAAATAAATAAATGAAAAAACTTGTATATATGCTTGGGGTTTTATTATAAACTTTTGTTAAGCTTTCAGACTCTTTCTAATATAATAAATAACATAATTTTTGGAACCTTTTTTTGGTATCCAAATTTCTTAGGCAGACAAAACTGGAATGGTAATGCAACAACTGGTATCAGAATACTATATATAATTTTCAATATGAACAAATGTTCTTATGTTCTTGGTACTTTTACAAAATATAAAAAAGCTGAAACTTCAAAACTGTCTCCTTTGGAAAATTTATTGAACTTTTTATTACAGTTTTAAATACTACTTCAGCAAACCGTGTATCTACTTTTGGTTTATACGAGCTTCAATGTTTAATGCACAACAAAAATTGTTTCAGTTTTTTATACCAGTTTTCAATATTAAATTTCTTTAGTTTCTGATTACTTTTTCTAAAGAAGTTTGAAACTTTTTAAACACATTAATCAATATTATTTCGGTTTCTGTTTGCGTTGTAACACAACTAGCTTCTTTTATTGTAAACTTTTTAGTTGCTCAGTTGTTTGAACTGTCTTGCGAACTTTTTTCTGGTTTAACATAATACGTTTCAAGCTAGGAAGAAAATCAAACTGAAATACTAAGTGCCATTAAAGAAAAATACATTCACAATTTCATTTTATTGAGTTATTTGCAAAAATTCACATTTAACTTGAATTTATTAAAATTATACCAGTTTCAAAGTTTTTAAAAATTTATGTTTGACTACCGAATTTTCTAAAGTGGCTTAAATTTGTGATGTAACTTGAACAGCGATAGCATTAAAATGCACTTTTTTCCATAAAAAATTTTTGCGAATTATTTTATACCAGTTTTTTAATAATTAACTACGCCCTCACTACTTTTTCTGTACAGATGTTATATAGCCTATGCAACTAAAACAAACGAAACTAGAACTACAATGCCCTCTTATGGACAGAAAATTTTCATTTTGTCTTTATACCAGTTTTCAAAATTTGATTTGCTTGGTTTGGACTACTTTTTTAACATATGTTTGCAGGCACAAAATCAAATTACTTTCATTTAACACCCATGAGAAGGTTTGCAATTTTTTATACCAGTTTAACATTTAGTATATCTTTTTATTTTGGTGTTTTAAACTAGTTTAAATTTTTAAAAATGTATTCAAAACGAAGAGGCAGCTCTATTTTGAGATATTGACATGTTGGGACAGTACTTTGCTCTATTTAGGGACACCTTCAGTCACAAATGTGGATTGAAACCTGAGTCATTCCTGTGCGATGTTTGTTGGAGTAGCAGCATCCCTGTGGTCAGTATTTTATTCGATATGCGTCTGCTAAGTTTCGCGGGAGAGATTTGTTAAACCCAACGAACCTTTGGGTTATGGATTTTAGTCACCTTTTACGACAGGCACAATTAAACTCTCTCCTTTTCATTCCATGTTTTCAGAAATTCTTTCACAATTTCTCTCTAGTCAACCATTTCCATAAGTCAAAAATAAGCGATAGACGAGTTGCTCCTTTTATTTCAAATTTTAATATATGTAACTGTTTGTATCTAAAAATGCATACACATATTTCCCAAGGAACTTCTAAATATAAACGAAGTTTGTTAAATTGGCCACCAAGCTCCACAAAGTCACAATTAACCCTGACTTTTAGCTTCCTTTATTTGGGGGTTATTTGTGACGCTGCAAGTGAAACGTTTTTTTGTTGTACATAAAACAGACGGCATTTAGAGTGTATATACCTCACACATGCATACATAGATACATACATATACTTATGTTCACATATATAAAAAAGTATAACTGCATATGGCCAACAAAAACCACCCTTTTGGCTAGCCATTACACTTCATAATACATTGGACAATTGGCTTTGTTGTTGTTCTTGTATACACCCTTTCATGCTGTGCCGCTAAGTAACTGACGGCCGGAAAAGCTTGCTAGCTTACACACGCCATACCAAGAAATAACTAAAAAGCCAGTTGAGAGAGGGGCTCGTACAATAAGGGTATTCCTAGTGTCAATCAGATGTGATGTAAGTACGAAATAAATTCCTTTTGTTCCATCAAACTTTGACAGTAGTCTTTCAAGTGAAGTTAGCCAAATTCCAAAAGTCACCGAATTTTCAAAGTGCCCTCGTAATTTCAACTTTTTCATATAAAACGTTAAGCAGATATTGAGCCTAAATGTATGCTGCGAAAAGTTGTATCTACAAACATGGCTGCCACAGCGCAACAAAAAAAAAAAATACCAAAAAATTACCAAAATTTATCCATGACTATAAATGTGTTCAAGGTCAAGAATAATAATTTTTTTGAAAATTATTATTTCTCTTGTTTTTTAATAGCTTTGTTATTTATTAAAAGTTTTTAATTGAATAGAATAGGAAATGGTTTTGAACTTTTAGGAAAAATAAATGTACTTTCGTTGATTTAATAAAACCATGCAAAGCTGAATTCGATTCGATTGTTAATAGATTTGAGCAATGTTTTTTTGAGAAATGAAGAATCGATTTTTTGTGTCAAAACGAGAACAGGCCTGTTTTTGTTTGTAACTATTTTTTACGTTTCAAAATGATCTATTTCGAGTTCTCTTTATGCACTTTATTCACCAAAAAAATACCGTGAATATCGTTCATATTTTTTAATTAAAAAAAAATGTATACAGAAAATCCGTACTTTATAAAAAAGGTTTATGAAGCTCTTATAATTCAAAACTTGTATGGAAATGCCATTTTAAAAAGCTTTATAAGCCAATTTAACTTTTTATGAATACGGCGGTTAGTTTTTTATAATATGTTTTTATATAACTGTTAACCTAAAGGTAAATTTTTATTAGATAAACGAATTGAGATAGTTATGGATTTCCATATATTTGAATTATAAATAAAATATCTTAACTATGTCAATTTTTAAGTTTTTAAGATTAAATCCGCAACTGTGTTTTTGCGAATCTATTCACACTCTCTCCACAAAGCATCCGTAGGATAGCGTAATAGTCATGAATGTTTTTGTTTATTCATAACTTGAGTAAAAATTGTAATATCTTTAGAAAATCTTGTCAAAAGTTTCATGTTAAAAATAAATTCGAAAAACGCCTAAATTATAATTTCCAAAGCACTAATAATCCCACTTCCGATAAAGATAATTTGCTAATGATTTGAGATCGCTTGGTGTTTTCAATTGCCACCCGTTACCGCGATGAGGAAAAGAATGATGCACTTCGTTGAACATCCAAAACCGCTTGGAAATTATAGTTCGATTTAAAAGATACTTGATTCGAATCGAAACGGAAAAATCGATTATCGAAAATATCGAATAGAATACATTATTGATAAATAGTAAAAAAAAAAAAACAAATATTGTATGAAGTGTTTTGAATTCTTGGTCTAAAATCAACAAGGTGAAGTAAGCTGTCAGTTGTCTCGCTCGAAATTCTTCTTTGTTCTGTCATTCGGCTATCTGAAAATGTGGAGCAAATTTGGTATCCGCAAAAGTGTTGTTTTTGTGTAAAACAAGTACGTTTTAGTACATAAATTTATTACTATTTTACTACTATATTTTATATAAATATACGAGGTCAACGGTCATATTTTCGGTTCATAGCTTTTTTGGTAGTTCTTGAAAGCAAAGTTTAGCAAAATCGTATCGTGGAAGATATTTTCACGAAAAAGGTGATCTATCTTTAGAGATATCCTTCAATGAAATCACAAAACTGTAGGTTTCTGCAAGGTTTTAAGGTGTTTTCACCTAATACAGTAACTGACGTATCACTATAGTAAGGCCCGTGTAAAATCAATAATTTCATTGTTGGTATCGCTATGAAATAAGTTCAATTTGTTTACAAAAAAAGGTATCTAGGCCTTAAGAAAAGCAAATTTTTTTATTTCACAGGACCTAAACAGTGCAACGGTTCCGATTCATATACCACCAAAGAATATACAGGGTGGCTAATGAAAGCCGCTACCAAAAAAAAATTAAATAACTTTTTTTCTATTTAATGAATCTGGTTAATTTTTTTTTTATTTTGCAGATTGACTTTTACATTTAACAAAAATGGATAACTGGGACACTGAAACAAGAATTTGGATTGTCCGCCGCTATCACGCACTGGAGTCCGTAGTTTCGGTTCAAAGAGAGTATAGGCGCACGTTTGGCGGCAATCCTCCGAGCAGATGGACCATAATAAGACTTGTAAACAATTTTGCCGAGCATGGGACAGTCAACAGAAGACCTTACCATCGAAACCCTTCAGTTCGAACGGAGGAAACAATCGCTGCTGTAGCTGCTGCCATACAAAACAATCCACGTGTTTCGACAAGAAGCTTATCTGCTCAAATGGGTGTAAGCAGACAGTCATTACAGTCAATTATGCACAAAGATTTGGACTTATTCCCATATAAAATTCAAATGGCCAACAAACTGAACGCTGCAGACTTGCCGATTCGCTTGGAATTTTGCCAGAAGATGCTTCAAATGGTGGAAGACGATGGAAACATGTTGAACTGTCTTTTCATGTCTGACGAGGCCCATTTCGATTTAAACGGCAACATAAACAAACAAAATTGTCGAATATGGAGTGCTTCCAACCCACAGATACTCCATGAGACGGAATTGCATCCACTTCGTGTCACAGTGTGGTGTGCAGTTTCATCACGCTGCATTGTCGGGCCCTACTTCTTCGAAGAAAACGGTCACACCGTTACGGTTACTGGAGACCGTTACTTGAGCATGTTGAGAGAGTTTTTCTATCCAGAATTACGCCGAATGAGAATTTCTTTCAACTCTGTGTGGTTTCAGCAAGATGGTGCAGCTCCTCATATAGCCCAACCTGTTATGACAGAATTGCGACGAAAATTTCCCATTAAGCTGATATCCAGAAACTCCACATTCCGTTGGCCACCCAGGTCGCCTGACCTTACTGCACCTGACTTTTTCTTGTGGGGTTATTGCAAACAGGAAGTCTTCAAAGCAAAACCTACAAATTTGAATGAACTAAGGCAATCCATTCGAGAAACAATTGCGGCTATTCCTGTCTCAACTCTCCAAGCAGTAATGAACAACTTTTTGGTAAGATGCCGCACATGCATCGACGAGCAGGGGGGGCATTTAAATTCCATTATTTTTAAAACTAATTAAGCTATATTTAATAAAATTTAATGAGCTTTAACATGAATAAAAGAAAAATGAATTCCATACACTCAAAAAAAAATTATTTGAGTTGTAGCAAAATTCATCAGCCACCCTGTAGTAGCCCTATCCTGAATATTTGACGATGCGCTCAACAGTACCTCACAAAGACAACATTTTCAAACGACGCTTTATATATGAAAAAGCTGATGTAAAAAGTGAGTCCAAAATATTTTCTACCAATACGGCGAACAACCAAATAATTATAAAACAAAAAAAAAAGTAATAAGTAATAGTTTCATAAGGCAAGTGTGACAACTTTTATGGAGAAGCTTCTTATTGTGGTGGTATGTTCTTTAGTTTCCGCTAAAGATTGTAGCTAAATACAGTTTATTATTGACTCAGAACAAGATCTACCACCTCTGTAGACCTTTCTTGAAATTGTTTTAGTAAGAAACCATTTGGACCGATTTCAGCCGAGAAGCCTCTGTAAAGCTACATATTTTAATTGTAAAATTTTCCATACCAGAGTGAAAGGCAGGAAACCATTTAAGAGTCGCAAAAGGCAGTAAAGTACCAGTCAATGACTTATCCATGGATGTGACCCCTTTCACCTCTCGCTATTGATCACCTGTTTATTCTTCACGTTAGAATAAAATACAAAAACAAAATTTCTGCTAAGGTTAAGTTAGAAGAAAGTTTTTAATTTTTTTACTCCTTTTTTACAAAAACGTGCAAAAATTCTTTGTGATTTTACCCTCCTGCGTACCTGGAAAATACACCCGTACCATTTCAGATAGCTTACGTTTTCTGTCTCTTTTTATTTACTTCATCTTGTTTATTACACTATGGTCTAAAATAAAATAATTTCTTCTGAAATAGCAAAAACATACGAATTATTCTGATGGAAAGTCGCCTGTATATGTTTATTGCTTTTAAATTTTTAATTTAAAAATCAAAATAATAATTAATATCAAATGGTCGTTAACGCGTAAAACTTATAAAATATGTAAAATCATTTTTGTCATTAAAAAAAAAACAATATACAAATATTTTTTCATGAATGTTTATGAATATTCACAATTTTATTTACAACATAGAATTGGGCGTGGATTCAATTTGATAAGTATTAAAGGTATTTTCATTCAGAGAATTTTTTAAAACACTGACCTGATCTCATATTTGCAATGAGCGCTAGTTTTACATACATTGTTCTAAAATAGTGATTTTCTTGTGAAAATATGAAATTTTTCCGCAAAAAAAAGACAAAATACAAAACACGTGTGAAAGTTATCAAGTCACCAACGGCGGAAAAAACGAACCTATTTTGGTTATTAATTACTAAGGTTGGCAACCGTGTCGATCTTAGGTAAATATTACTCATACGCCTAGGCGCACTAATTTACCAATATGCAATGAGTACTTTCTCTGCTGGTAATTAGCACACACTCTTGATACCAGCAAGTTCAAAAAGAGATTAGCTTTAAAATAGTAAAATTATTTTATTTTTTATTTTTAAGGTAAGTTTCTTCTTGAATTACCATTTCGTTTTTATCGTGAATTTAAATGTTCAGTTTTCCGTTTTTAATTAAAATTTTCTACTTCTTTTTCCTCTTCCTTTTCCCTAACTATAACTTTTTTATTTGATCACAAATTTTGGTTATGTTCACTATCTTATTTAATTTTAATGTTAATGATGAAATTCGCATACTCGCTGAGCACACTCAATCGTTACTTTTCGGTATTTACCGCTGCTTTATCGTTTTTGCTATAGTGACACGATGAAGCTGTGCCATCATGGCCGAGAACATGCATATGCAAGCAACCCCATTTGTATTGTTCAATTTTGTAAGCATGTGTTTGTGTGCCTGAGGGCTTTTGTGTGTGGTGTTTGTGGGGGGTGGTAGATAACGCATACACATGCATGGAAACGTGCTGGAGTTTTGGGCACTAAAATGTTAGTGTTTCATTACGACGAGTACAATGAGTTGTTGTTGTTGCTTTTTCTAGTTGCTATTGTTGTTGTTATTGGTCTGTATGCGTTCGACTGTGCAACAGGCGAATTTATTGTAATATCGCTAGCAACTCAGACAGGCTTAATAACTACGCCAGACACATATCTATCCACTGTTATTTAGTTTAGGCACTCAGTACATTGTCGTCTATTGAGTAGGGCGTATCGCAGGCGCTAAAAGAATGAAAGAAAATGTAGATAAATAGTGAAAATAAATCGCAGAAAAATATGTAAAAAGAAATTTAAATGAAAAATTTTCAAATAGAGTATTGTGTGAGTGCAAAAGTTTTTGTTATGAAATTAATAAAAAATAAGTGAAATATGGCAGACGCGTCTAACTTTATGTTATTAAAGTAGATAAAATAATGAAGAAGTGCTAAAAAGTTGGCGTGAATTATGCTTGTGCCCCAAAGCCTAATATGTTGTGAAAATTGTTAATTTGTTTCTATAAATTATTTGTACGCAACAATATTCTTGTTTTTCGCAAGCAGCAGGTGTAGTTGCGCCGAAAAGTATGGAAACATTTAAGCTTGTATGTATATAGGCGAATGCATTAGAGCGGTACAGATATTGTTTTTTAACAGACTTGAAATTTTTGTGTGTGATTACAATATGAACATTGTCCGAAACGCATTTTTCTAGCTGCCTTTGTTATCAACTAAGGAAATATGCTTACAGTGGTAAAATTTTTCGATATAGATAAATTTGTTCTTTGAAAGTGAGATTGTCTTAAAATAGATTTTGAGAAATTCGAATATACAAAAAAAATTAATTTTTTCAAAATAACGAAAATTCTTGCTTTTTCAAAACCATAAAAAGGAGCAATTTCATCCGACAATTTTTCCATACTTTCTTTTTGAATTAATAAGCTTGCGTTTTTTTCCAATTTAACTCAAATGCAAAAAAGTATGTAAAATATTAAAAGTTTCAAAACTAAGTTTTACAAAACGTTTTTGAAAACATCGGTTTCTATTTTGAACTTAAAAATCAAATATCAAATAAATAGAAATATTTAAAAAGTTTTTAAATATTTTTCTTTGGGTTATTTAGCATGACGTAAATTTTCGTAATTTCAAAATCTATAAGACATATGCTTTTAAAATTCAAATCGCCAGAAACTGATACTTCAAAGACCTTTTTCAAAACTCAGTATAAAAATGTTTTCTATTTGTAATTAGCTTGTTTTCGTATTGAAAAATATTTGAACTTTTAAACTTATTTTGGTTATATTGACGGCTAAGTTCAATTTCACACGATATCAAATATTACAAAAAAATGACGTTTTCTAAATTTGTTTGAAGAATTACCAAATCATTTTTCAATAGCGCCCGTTTTCAGATTTTGGTTAAAGTAAGTCCTATCCCCGAATGATTTTAAAAACCCACTTTTTGAACAAAAATTCAATAAATACTCAGTTTGATTCAAAAAGGCCCAGATTGTTGTGTTATTAAAATTTTGCTAACCGTTTGCGAAAAAAAAAATCGGCTATATCAGAAACAATTTTTTCAAGTGTAACTAATGTTGGGAATCGCAGTCTTTGCTATTCCGTAAATAAGCTAATGCTTTTGGTTAAATATATGATTATTAATTTTTATTACACCTAAACTTTTTAGCTGTTCTGAAAAGAAATTTTTTTTCTGTAACGGTCTAATGCACATACCCTCGTATTTGTGTGCAACTCTCGCGCGACAACCACTTGTGAATATCGAAATATTATATATTTTATTTTTCAAGGTAAATACGGTAAAATAACAGTGCTCGTGCACAGCAAATATGCAAAGGCAACAATAAAAATTCTTGAAAGGCATTGCAAAGCATTACAACAACAAGAACAGTAAAACGCGCACAACAGTTGAGGTAAACAAAAAACGGAGTGAATGCAGAAGTAATCATACGCACTGATATTTGCAGCAGCAGCAGCAGCAACAACAATAACAATAATAATGAAAACAACAACACCAGCAACACCAATAACGGTAGCAACAGCAACGATGGAGGCGAGGTCGTAAATGACAACAGTGAAGGGCAGTAACAGTGACAGTGACACATTGTAACACAAAAGCAGCACAAATAACAGCAACGACAACAAAAACAAAATAAAAACGCAAATAGTAACAACAACTGCAACAACTAGTGCCAATAGCATTTTTCTTATCTACGCTAACACACACAGCACTGACTTGACAGTTATTTACACCACGACCGTTACCTCGCGCAGCACTTTGCCGCTGTCAAAGTCACTGTTTGAAGTCTTTTTATCTTGCAAACAAGAATACACTTGCAGGAAATGGATTTTCAAAGTCACAATAATACAACCGGAAATAAGTTTGTCTGTCCCAGCGATCGGCAATTGGCATTGAGAGCAAAGTAAATATGATAAGTATATGCTGCGTATATATTAAATATGTTAATGTATGTATGTATGTATGCATATAATTTAAGTTACAATGTGTAACAGCAGTTTTGCGACGAAATGAGTTTATCCACGGAATAAATGTTTAAATTAAACTTTTGCTTTGAAAACACGGTCTTAAAAGGGTTAAACTATTTTTTTTAACAAACCATGGTAGTTAAAGGTTTAAATTTTTTTAAATAAAAAGTTTGCTTAAGAATTCCGCAGTGGAAATCTTCTGTATAACATTTTAACGGTCCCATGATCACCACCATGTATTTGCTGTGACTTTAAATAAGTGTGTTAAAAACGACACTTTCATGAGAACTAATGGGTTAAAATTTTTTGGAAAATTATTTGTTTTGCAATTTCTAAACAGGTTTGATTTTTAAAAATTATATAAATCTGAGACATACGCTTAACTTGTAAAAAAAAAGTAATTTAGAAGAAAACCATAAAAAAAATTATTATTAAATTCCCTCGCTTGGGCGCGGTTTCGCCACGCACTCAAATCAAACTACCATACATAGGCTGCTGTAAAATGTACTCCATGTTTTTAATTAGACCTCTAGAAAACCATTGAACAAAACTGCATTTAATTTCAAGTCATACTTATTGAGTGATACGCGAACAAACATGCATACAACGTGACAGGGAGGCACACATTTGAAGAAATACCCCCTAACAATCCCCCAATAAGACAAATGGTATTAATTCGTCTTTATTGTCTGTAATGTATAGACCTGTAAACTTTATTACATCTACGAATAAAGATCACATTACTTTGGAGTTGGAATGTTTCGAATATTGTTAGATTTTTAACTACTGAGAATAATTGAGAAAAGGGTTAAACTTTTTAATTTAGTTCTGCAAAAATGTTCCCTCATAAAAACATAACCAACATTTTAAACCGAACATTTCTCTAGATCAATAAAAAAGAATAATTTCCTGGCGAATAGTTTTATGGTGCATTTTAACCCTTTAGCGACCACCGAAATACTTTTGCTCAGATTTTCAAACAAATGCATCAAAATGAAACTTCGGCAGCAAACGAATGCGTTGAAATGTTGTGATATGATATTTTGCAAAAAATGGGTACAAAGTGACCCTTGCAGGAACATGAGGGTTAAAATAATTCGCAACATTTTCAACTCTTTTGCTATCTGCATGTACCCTAACAAGCTATTTTACTTGGATATGAATTTTAAGAAGTGTTTGGAACTCTTTCAAAACCACTGCTGCAATGAAAACTGGGTTAAGATTATGAACTTCTGTTATCTACTTGTATATAAATTTCAACTAAGGACACTCTGTGTGAAACGCTCCAGGGGAAATTCTCTAAAACCTTTTAAGCTCTTAGCGGCATGCCAAATTACATTAATTCCATCAAAATGATTTTTAACCCTTTTATTCTTACTTCTGAAAACATTTTTGCAAAAAAAAAAATATGTTAGCGTTGTTACCTTGTTTGTGTTAAAGTTTTGTAGGAGATTAATGATGAAATATCAGTTCTCGTGAGTTCTTTAACCTTCAACGACTTCCGTAATTCATTTGCTCAAATTATCCAATATGGGGGCTAAAGGGTTAACTGTTTTAGAAAGGTGCTCTCCTTCAACTCACTCTCGTACCAAATATTTTCATTCCAAAATAGATTTGATCCTGTATTGAAATTATTATTTACCCCGCACTTAAGGGCTCTTCATTTGTTGCACGGTGTTATTCGAATTTAATGTCTGCATTTTGATGTGATACGTGGCAATTTGCATTTGACCCTTTTTAACGCATGCAATAAAAAAACTTAGCTGCGTATCTCGCAATTAACATATTCAACTTTAGTACCTTCGTTGGAATTTATGTTGTGATTTTTTATGATCACCCAGTCAGCACAATTATCGAACTTCGAAGCATTGAAACCTTTGAGCTTCTGAAAAAGCGCGTTGAAGTAGATTGTGCTGATACCAAGTCAAATGCCACTAGGGCCGAAAAATTTCGGGAATGGGTTTCTTGATGTCCTTTCGAGCTTCTGCGATATAGAGAAGAAATGTATTTTTGAGTTTTATGTTTTGCAACTGCCGCTGAGCTTGATGCTTGGCCTTATCTACTTTGAATGCTCCTCCAGTGAAGGCATCTAACTGGTTCGATTCTCTCGTGATCCCCATTCGAGCTTAAACGACTTTGGTAATTTTGGATGTCACGTAGAAAAGCCCAGCAGTCATCCCTTTTGAAACCACCAAGGCAAGTTAAATCACTCTCTACCTGTTCTTTCCAACTCAGTAGGACCTCCCCCTTCCGCTGCTGCCACAGTAGACAGTCGATAAGTATATATTCTTCCTACATTCGCATAAGTTGACATATGCAGTTGGGCTCTGTTTCATTACACTAGGCTGATATCTGCATAGGACCCATACATCTCGTAATGAAACTTAATTCGACACGCGCCCTTAGCATAGCAGAATGCACCATAAATGTTTTGAAGGACCTTTCTTTCGAATACTCCAAAGCAGTCATTTTCTCAAGGAAATATGAGCAGGTTTCCAGTAGTCTTCATTGTCGAAAAAAGGTAAGCCCTCTGTGAACAATTCGGTCTCTGTAAGCCTGGTTGAGGAATGGATTAGATTAGATTAAAGGTTGAGCTATTGCATAGCGACCTTCAGGTCTATTGTGCCCTCTTCTCTTTTTAGTACATCATCCAAGCCGACCTCCTTTTAAAAGGGAAGGATTGTATTCGGGTTCATTGAGTGTACGTCCCTCCTCTCTATGTTCTGTGAGCCTAGAAACTTATGCCTCCTACGCGCAATGGCATCGCATTCAACCAGGATGAGCTTCGCCATCTCGTTGTCTCTGTCACAAAAGCGACACAACTTACTGGAGCAGATGCCGAGTTTTTTGCATGTGATCCTTAAGCCTGTAATGTCCTGTGAGTATTCCTCTTATTATCCAAAGACGGTTCTTGTGGAGATTGATCAGAGTTTTGAATCTCTTCTTGTCCTATCTTCCCGTCAGTGTCTTTGTTTGCCGCATCCCTGTCGTTTGAGACTAGTGCTGATCCCTCCATTGTACCTCTTCCTGGTGCAGCATCTCTTTGGTAGTGTGCTTCCCTATTGCTAGGCCAGGCTCCGGCTCGATGATACTTTTGTCAGCCGACCTCTAGGCCGGGCTGTCCACTTGTTCATAACCGTCGATCTCTTTATGCCCCAGAATCCAGGTCAGGAGGATAGATGCTTCGATCTGTGGTAAAAACTCTGCAGGTCTCTAATTGCAACAATTGTGTATAGAAGATTTCCAGAGCTGGGCACAACTTGAGTTTTCAAATGAGCTGCAACATTTCCTAAACTCCTTTTGTATTCTTATTTCTGCTTTAGTTTAAATGTCAGTTATTTCAGTGCCATTTAGACATTATGTGAGAAGGAGAAAGAGAGAGAGAGAGACGGTGAGAGGATGAGAGTAGGCAACCGCACGTCATTTACTGATTTGCGGCAACAATAAGCAAAATACGAAAGCACAGTAAAATGAATGAAATGAAAAAAAAAAAAATTAATTGCGAAAACAAGAGCAAGAAAACAAAAAAAAAAAATTAAGTAATGCAAAGAGAAACATGACAACAAAAAAAAAGTGTCATAATGAATATTCTGGTTGTATCAAACACAGCCGTGTAGCTCATAATTAAATCAAGCGTCCAGGCCACTCGGCTACGCAAAACCATTACAACAATTCCCACTTGCCCCTACACCACATGTCGTACAAGTAACTGTACGAGGTGTGTTCAAAACGTATCGCGAATTTTGAATTTTCGCTGGTTACGTATATTCGAATTTCGAATTTTTTGTGGCGCTATATTGGTACTCATGTCTCTCACTTATGCCGACAAGCTCGGCCATTTTGAATGTTCAGTTAATTGTTGACAGCTGCTTTGCTTGCACGTGTTTTGGATCGTCTTCGATTTTTACCTATTCAAAAAAATGGATCAAAGAACCTGTATCAAATTTTGTGTGAAAAACGAAATTAATTCCGAATGTTGACTGTGGCATACGGAGAAGCTACCTTGGACCGAAGCAACGTTTATCGGTGGTACAAAATGTTCTCAGAAGGCCGAGAAGATGTGCAAAGAAGAACAAAAATTGGCTTTTGCACCACGATAACGCCCCTGCTCACGCATCGTTGCTTGTGCGCGACTTTTTGGCCAAAAACAACACACTAATGATGCCGCAGCCACCGTATTCCCCAGATCTGGCCCCCTGTGACTTTTTCTTGTTCCCTAAACTGAAGAGGCCCATGAAAGGACGACGTTACGCTTCTCTTGACGAGATAAAGACGGCATCGAAGGAGGAGCTGAACAAGATACAAAAAAATGATTTTTTGAAGTGCTTCGAAGATTGGAAAAACCGTTGGCACAAGTGTATAATATCTCATGGGGATTACACAAACAGGAAACACAAAATTCGCGATACTTTTTGAACACACCTCGTATGTGCGTTTATTGGATAAGCTCACCTCACAGGCAACCAACTACTCCACTCCCCTTCTGTTCCATACGTACGTTAATGTACTTTCCTATGTGGTTCAGATGAATTTTTGCTTCTGAGGAATTGTTTTATTAACGCGAAAAAATTCTAAATGAAAAGAAAAAAAAAAAACGAAACCCTCTTTGCAAATAAAAGGAGCTTCAGAACAAAGCTTTTGTCGCGTTCAACTCTACAATCGAATTTTTCTTGCTTGCTATAACCTTCTAGCAAATACTGGCTTCAAAATATTGAAGACCGCAAACTAATCGGAGCAAACGGTTCATAGTTTTTGAGTAACAAAAATTTAGCTTAAAAAAAAAAATAAAAAAAAGAGCATTTATGTACGATTTCAAACTGCTTCTAAAGGAATGGTCCGATCTTGATGGAATTTCTTTTGCGCAATTTTGTGACTTCTAAGGAAGGTCACTATACCCTAATACTCAGTAGGTGGCGCTTTTTTCGATGTTGATACCTTACAAAAGAGTCATACATATGTAACCCCGAAACCACAACCTTAACCTTTAATAAAACGAACCCGAGACGCAGTCACAGAAACCGGATCCAATTAGTGAACTTAAAGCGGTCTTTACTTGAGCGATCTATCAAAATAGTGGTTTCACTCCTCCTTGGCTCGATGAAAATGCCTCTGGGCGTGAAGTCTTGGGCCAACGGAGGTGGGTTTTTGTTTTGACGAACTTTTCCTAGGTCTGCATACAGCTCACACAGCGCATCATTAAAGCGTCTTCGGTACTATTTTGAAGAAACTTCCAGAAATACTCCCAGAGATGTTTCATTAGTTATTGTCAGTATCCAAGCTTCTTACCCATACAGCTTTTCATTGGTCTCTTTATTTCTCATTTGCCTACACAGTCCAGAGCCGTATCTTACCTGGTTCTTCTAATTAATTAGTTGCAATATATGGTAACACGGTTCTGCCTATCTTTATGATCTTGCTCAGTTGAAGCAAGGCTCCATTTTTTAAAAAACAAACTGCCGATCTTCGTTTTCAGGAATCGCGCTTATAAACCCTGGTATAGTATCGAGTTAGATTACTTCCTTGCTTAGTACAAGGTGCGAAGTCCAAATTTGGATGCTGAGCTCGATAAAAAGTGGTACCATGCGTCGCTAACTCTAATTATCCACTTACTTCAAGACTTTGGGCTGCACGGCTGAGTTGTAAACGGAGATGTAGGAAGCTAGCGCGGCGACGGAGATGTTGCTGAAAAATGTTGGCTCGATTTAAGTCACATAAACCTCGAAGCTCGGACTGCTCTACGCAAGCCTAACCAAGAACAAATAGAGAATAGCAGAACCTCCTCTTTTCGAAAGTTCTCCAAACACCAATATAAATGCCTCATAAACATTTGTAATTCAATGAGTCCACAAGTAACTTCACACAAAGCAAATCCGCCACAATCTCACTGGACGTTTACTAAACCGTTATATGCCTGCCTTTGTGCATTCATAATTATGGTGACCATTTTGTATGGGTCTATGTGTAGTAATCAACTTTTATGTTTGCTCGTTTTTTGTTATTGTTGTAGCGGGGGATGATGGGAACATGTATTATGGAGACATCATCGTTGTTTTCGCCGTCGTCAATGTCTACCTAACTGACGCCAACAAAACAACAAGCAAACACTGAACAAAGCGACCTAACCCCAACTTTCTTAACCCCAACCGCAGTCGCAACACCAGTCACATGAGTATGCATGTCACTGAGGTTGTCACTGCACTATGAGTTCGAGTTGACAAAGGAAAGAAAGAAGAGAAATAAGCAAAAGATATGGCATCAAGTGTATTGAAATGGAGCAGAGCGAGCTCCAGCTCTGAGTGTAGAGTGTTGTAATGAGACTTTGTTGTATGCATTTAGTAATTCGTTTATTTGTGGCGACTCGTGCGGATATGTGCCCAGCAAGCAATTTGAATAGAATTTGTTGAGAGATTGAGCGCTATTTAGAACCTCAGTGGGTCTTTCAGAACTGAATTTGGCGATTACAGTCCCATCAAGTTAGGAAGAGGATAGTTTAAATTTCAGTTAAAAAGTTAGACGTTGTTGTTGTAGCCGAAAAAACTGCCCTAAGGTTTGGGAATTGTTAGGGATATCAGTAGTCCTTTGTCCGCATAAGTAAGGCACGCTCCGGTACAAGGTCCTTCTACCACGTGTATATTCTTCTTTTTCTCTCTTCTTTAACGGATAGGATGGTAGTGATTTTGTAGGACCAGTGCAACCTTCTACGTCATATCACCCCTCTTTCCGTAAGGAAGGAGAAGATAGGTAATCCGTAAATCAACCATCGAGTTGCACGCCAAAACCTTTGTGCATTTTAGTCGCCTCTTATGCCGCCTCTCTCTCCCTCTTCTTCCACTTCTAGCCCAGTTTGATTAAAGTAAGGCAAGCTCAGAAGTTGCTCCCAGTTTGGTCTGCTAAGGTTTTAGTAATATTATTCCCGATTCGTATCAAGACTTATTATCACTGAAATGCGCAGCTCTTGAGCTCATATTCGGTAAGTCTCCCTCTTCTTCTACCAACGGGTGCCGATAAAAATAACTTCTAGACCGAAGCGTCTTCGTAATTCGCACAATCAGACAAGGAATCTTAAGAACTCGGCTTAGGCCTCAACAACTGCCCAATCTGCACCTTGCAAATGATTGGTGTATGCAAAACACCTGCTAAGCTGTCCGGTTCTGTTTTGTAAAGACTCCTCGAAGTTTAAGGGAGTGTTGCCGATGTGGCCAGTATCATGTGGGATCTTGTTTGCACTCTTCGAACCTATAGGTCGTCTCACCTTACTAATCTAATGTTTTGAGTTACAAAAGACTTTTAGGGTTAACAGTACTATCGAGTTGAACATCACTACCCGCTCCTACCTTTTCGACATATGTGGCTCGTATATTCTCGTACAAGTTGAGAGTTCCACGAGACAGTTAGCAAGGATGTTGCTATGTTCTGGCAACCGATAGCTTTAATCCTGAAGTAGTTCGGTATAATTGATCTCTAAGTGGATAGAATGTCATCCGCCACATCCTTAATGGCTCCGATCTCTGTTTATATAATATATATGATATCACTCTCTCCTTAACCCTTACTTTAAGGTTGAGTCCATCCGTGAACAAGTTCATCCTAGGCCAACTAGGCCTTCCCACAGAAAGTGCGGGTTTTGACCACCAATTTGTAAAGAGCGTACTTGATAACGGACCCTGCCTGCTGTACAAGGCGATCGAGGCTCTCTTAGCCCTATCAAATACACTAAGTTTCCAAGAAAGTTTAGTAGGATTCCGAGTTACAGTATCCGCGATATTCTCACAAACAAAAATTCTCTGGACTTAGATTATTTATTCCAAAACCTGAATTGTACTACTAATTCTATATTCACTTTTCTAGCGCATCTCGGTACCTCTGTTAGTTTTCCCTCTACTCCATTGGAGACTAGTCCACTTTGCTCGATTTCCTGCTACAGATTTCAAGGGCCTCGCTATAGTCGTTAGTTGGGTTACACATACTTTGGATATTTGTGTTGCGGCGCGCTTTGTAAGCGTCTATTAAAAATATATTAGATTTATGAGCTCATCATAAAGCTATTTGCAAGTACTCGCGCTCGTACCCTTAATGGCGTCAATGTCATCGATGATTAGCGGCAAGCTGTGTGTCCGCCATAATGTTTGCTCTAATTAAGCTTTAATTACTTAATCAAAATATATATACATATATGCATGTATGTAGTCCTAATTTTTCTGATTATATTTGAGTTCTCGCCGCATTTAAAATGTCAGTCACAATCCTTGTGCGGCTAAAATGCACAGCGAAGGACTTTAAGAGCTCTAGGTCGTAAATAAATACTAAAAGACATTTTTAACAATAACAAATAATTTGATTTGTACTCTTTCAATATTTTTAATGTAATCAGAGCTTCTTTTTTGGGTAACGCTTGACCGCATTTTTGGCTTCAGTTGAGCTCATCACAGCGCACCAGTCGTTTGGGGATTTAAACTGACTCTTAACTGTGGTCAATTAAAGAGCAAAAATCGCTCGTTTCACGTTTTATTTTTTTGATCCGATTCGCTTAATTTATAGGGTAGGAAAACAGGAAATTTAACGTTGAGCTTATGAGTTTTACTTCGATATAAGCATGGTGTAGCGTATAGAAGCCCACCGGTTTCTTGGCTAAGTCATGTTTTGAGAAGAAAGGGATGAGCATGACTTTAAATCGTTAGGTGTGAGCGAAACACCAAACTTGCAAAACCAAGCGAAGCTTTTTATTGCAATTTTGTTGTTTCCGGCAACAGGGACCTAACTCAGTACCTCTACCTTGTGAGTCGATTACTTATCAATCATTTTCACTTTCTATGATTTAGGAGCTAATTACGAAAGTTCACATCTCTGCAATACTGAATAACTCTAAATAGCAACTTTAATTCACAGTCATTCACTAAAGTGAGTGAACACTTTTACGAATTTTTCTCCGAACGAGAAAACGGACTCGTTAAGTTGCTCTGAGTTTTACATAATAGGATCGTTAACTACGAAATCCTGGTAAATTTTGAACTAGTTTGAAACTGGTATACTGCTGTACGAAGTCTGAGGACTTACATCTTATGGTTATGTCTATGGCATTATGGTATGATACCATTAATCGATTTTATATCAACTGTGTTCTATGGATATGTTTATGTCAGCAGTAACTAAGCTTTTAAAAATACCAGTTGATTGATTGATTGGTTGATTGTTTATTTAAACATTTTCCTGGCACAACAATTTGACCAAATTATACTTACAGTACCAGTCAGGAACAGTATAAATGGTATGAAATTAAAAATATAAAAATATAAATTAAAATTAAAGTTAACATTAAAATAAAATAAATAAATGACAATATTAGAAACTGAACTTAATCTAAGGACTATGGAATGGAAAGAAAGAGGCGAAGGGAAGATAATTATACAGATAGAGAAAAAGAGAGAGATTGTTTATAGAGAAAAATTACAGTTGACTGACTAGTTGGCTTGGCATTCTTACTAGTTGTGAGCTAGTTTGCAACTAGTTGGTTTTGATTGCGTGGTAGTTAAAGTCTCAATATCTTCACACACACACATGTCAACCTATAAAAAAGCTAAAGCATATTGAACGCTTATGTAATTAATGCAATCCCTTTCGCATACAATTTTTGTTTGTTTCACCTTCACCTTGACATAGCAGGGCATATCATTTTTCCACCTTGACAAAGCAAACAGCTGTTACAAACGAAACATAACCTCGAACTTTCCTATTACGAGTATGCACTTCGTTTATATAACTGGATATCTCCAAGTGTTGTTGGTGGTGTTGTAGTGGCTTTTAGCAATTTGATTGTTTGCCCTTCAAAGTATGCAACGTTGCAGATGAATATCAAGGTTATTAATATATTAACTTCTTATTTCTTTTATTGTTGTTGTTGTGTTTTTTTAACTTTTTTTTTGCCAGCTGTTTCGTTATCTATTATATTGATGCGCTTTTAAGTATGTAAGCATGACTGTGTTGGTAGTAACATGGCAACAGCTGTTCGCAACTACTACACCAATCCGGCCTCGAGGCATTGAGCACCCGGAAAATGGACGCAGCAATCAGCAGATAAAGAAGTTGCACCATTGTATACGGATTATGAACTTATGCAATTTATACACTTACTTCATGTATTTTTAAGCAGATGGAATGCAGTGAAGTATGGTAATACCTCTGGGTTATAGCTGTACAGCTACGTCCACAACCGTGCAGTCGATTGCTTTGTAGAAAAACCATGCGTGGAGGACTATGAGGTGGAGGTCGAGCAAACGACCATACAACGCTACAAGTGAATGAAGAGGTGGATGGACGACAAGACGGATGAACGCGAAGGCACTAAGAAACGATTAGACAGAACTAAGAAGGGTTTCGAGGGGTTTTTAACTGTAATAATGGTTACATAGCAACATAGCTTCTTCAATGCAATTGGCAACCTGGCTACAGCATGTACACATACTTAGTAGATTGGGTTCGAACAACCTTAAGGTCCTTACGGAACGAGTCAGACGAATGAATAAACGGGTTACAATCAAGCGGACGAAGAAAATGGGGGCGCAGAGACGAAGTACTTAGTCGAATATATAGCTAGTCTTAGTGGTGGATAAGAAGCCACACACCCGTCGACCCAAATATCAAATAGAACAGTCGAAAGTCGAGCCAGTACCTGAGGTTCGTAGTACCTGCACGTGTTGTATTTATATCCCGCGAAGGGTGACAACACTGTTAAGGATTAACAATGAGTGTAAGAAGCTTTGAGCAACAGAAATTCGGACAGATAAAAGTGCATAGAGTGGTTTGCTGACACGTAGTAGGGCAAAAGGGTAGACGTAGTTATTATTGGTATCACCGACTTCCGTCTGATAGACCAATGTCGTTGTACTACCACCTGCCTAATAGAATATGTCACTAATCTCTTCTAAAAAAAGTTCTAGGAAGCTCGGAGCTTTAAATTTGACATGAAGAGTGCGCAATATACCGTTCCGCTTAGATGGCACGTACGCGCCTAAATGTATGCAACACAATTTTGAGCCCATCAAACGCCTCCGCTTGTCATTTTGATAAATTTAAATTTCTCTTTTAGTACAACGAAAATAAATATCAATTTAAATTTGAGTTGCTATACTTTATCAATGTAATTGAATAAAAAATTTGACCGTTACTCACCCACATTTCCATATTTTTGCTCTCTCTGCTTTGATCATTTTCAGAGATTAATTTCATTTTCGAAAATTTAATAAAAAATGCACATCATGATACTAATAATAACAACGAATAATAGAGTAACAAAGAAAAAGGTCATTGGGTAAATAAAAAAATATTGCGAGAGTGTGTGTGGCTGCTGGGAAGAGATTTGCGTTGATTGCGCTGTTTGTCGGTGAAAGAGATTTTTGCTACAAAAGTACTAAATGTCATAAGCGCCGCCGGTTGATTTATGATTGAATGTATGTATGATAGTAAAAGAAAAAAAAATAAAAAAAAAAAAAAATAAAGTAAATTAAAATAAACTAAGATAAAGTAAAATAAAATTAAATAAAGTTAAATAAAATAAAATTAAATAAAAACAAAATCAAATAAAGTAAAATAAAATTAAATAAAGTTAAATAAAATAAAATTAAATAAAAAATAAAATAAAATATTTTATTCTAATAAAAACTTTTATTAATTAATTAAAAAATAAAAACAATAATAGTTTTCATAAAAAGGAAGAATCATTGTTTTTGGCCTTGAGCTCATTTATAGTCATGGTACTTTACTAAAATAAAATAAATAAAAATAAAAGGAAATAAGGAATTGAAAGGAAAGAAAAGTATAGGAAAGGTAAGAAAGGAGAGAAAACGAAAGGAAAAGAAAGGAGTGGAAAGGAAATAAAAGAAAAGAAAAGACAAGAAAAGAAAAGAAAAGAAAGGAAAAGAAAAGAAAAGAAAAGAAAAGAAAAGAAAAGAAAAGAAAAGAAAAGAAAAGAAAAGAAAAGAAAAGAAAAGAAAAGAAAAGAAAAGAAAAGAAAATAAAATAAAAGAAAAGAAAAGAATAGAATAGAATAGAATAGAATAGAATAGAATAGAATAGAATAGAATAGAATAGAATAGAATAGAATAGAATAGAATAGAATAGAATAGAATAGAATAGAATAGAATAGAATAGAATAGAATAGAATAGAATAGAATAGAATAGAATAGAATAGAATAGAATAGAATAGAATAGAATAGAATAGAATAGAATAGAATAGAAAAGAAAAGGAAAGGAACATAGATTGTAACGGAGATCATCTTTGCTTAGGTAGGATTGGTGCTTTTATGAAAGCCGGTTAACCCTAATAGGTGATTAATTGAAAAGCTTAGGTAACCAAAAGTTGGGAAACCGGCCCTTAGTGTACGTTCAGTTTCTTCTTTCACTTACCCGTACTTCACAGTTTTGGTTGGTGGACTTATACAAATAAAAAAGTCTAAACCAACAAGCATCAACAAACTTTTCCATTAAACTAAAACATGCCAAAGTAACAACAACAAAAAAACACAAAATCAAGGAGAAAAGCGCTAAATAAACTTCTTAAAGCAGCAAATTAGTACTAACCAAGCTGATAAAAAGTGATTTCTTAAGTTTTTCTGACTTTGCTTCACTCTACCCGGCTACTCAACGTGCTTTTATAGTCGACAGGTAAATTAAGTGCTAAAGGTACAAACTGTAAAATGAACGTAAAATGAAAAGTACAAACAAACCATCTACCCACGGTGTCACGTTTGCTGCTGCTGTGGGTTGCGCTGAACTGAGCTTACATTTTCATTTGCTTAATGTTTACTGTTAATGCGGTTTGGTTGAAGTACGTGCTGTATTTGAGAGAGTGTGTGTGTGTGGAATACTGTGGCTGTGTATGTACCACTGTGTAAAGAGCAGAGTGTTTGTGCCGGAGGGCGACAAATAACAGCCAAAGTGTTCCTAACTAGATGTTTCAAGCGACCGTTTAGAGTTTATTCAAAGCTTAATAAATTTATTTTATTTTACGTTTGAAGTTGCGAATTATCATTAAGCTTAATTAATTTGTTTGAACCAGTTACTTCTTGGTTTACACTGCGTATACGCAAACTCTTATTTCCAAATAGAGAATTTTATATGCTTTCGATGCTTTCGAAATTTCAATTAATCCAGCAATTTTGGCTTTAAAATTGACTTAAGTTTTGGATTATATAGTTTCTTAAAGTAAGTGGTTTTTAAAGCTTCTTTTTAATGGGTTAAAAATACAAGTGGAAAGAATTAGCATATTTTTTTTATTCCAGACTCTACCTGTTTTACAAATTCAGTGTCGCTCTCTTCTCTCTACTGACGAAATGGGGTGAGTAGGACATTGTTCATAACATGACCCAGTCAGTGATGTTATTATTCCTACGGTCATATCTGACTAAAATTCGCTAAGCTTATAACTAAATTGTCTAGGATACAAACAGTTGGCGTCAAGGGCCATACATCTTACGTAGACCTTTTCTTCTTAATTCCCCAAAGTAAGTCCCACTTATACCTCGTGGTAGCCACTTTCATCGCAAGACCCACTTCTTAGTTTTTTTTTTATTCTGTCCAGAGAAGGCAGAAGTTACGGCGCCTGGTACAACTACTGTCTTGTCCACCACCAAGTAAAAAAAAGTCGCAGCACGGTGTGTCACCGTGTCTGAAGCGTCAAGTGGTTCTGAGGGTGGTTATTTACAATCCTGAAAAAGCTGTTAGTATTGCTCAGTGTCAAATTCAGACATGCAAGAAAACCTCTAGGCCTTTTTCGCACTGTCTGCAAAAGCTTCTTTGAGCAAAGAGCTTCTGTGACGAATTTTTCTCCATAAAATTCTCCGGTTTTTTTCGTATCGTCAAGATTTGGTCGATTGTGGACCTACCAGGTCTGAAGCCCTCTGTCAAGGTCAAAACAGTTTGTCTACGATTGGCTTTAGTCTTTCGCGCAATGAAATAAATAAATGTATGGCGCGATATACAACAGATTTATTATCATAAGCTTCCTAAGAGGTTTTTGCGCCAAGCTTCTCTTCCAATTTGTAGTGTGAGGATTTCAATTTTCCCTACAACTCCGAACGGCATCTACAAGGGAGATGAATTTTTGCTGAGAAGCCTTCCATGGCAGAAATACACTCGGAGAGTTTGCCAAACCACTGCCGAGGAGCGACCCCATTTTGAAAAAACTTTTTCAAACCACTTTTGATGTTACCTGTACCAGGGCTCGAACCTTCGACCTTCGGTGTGGTAGGCCGGCAAAACTACCACCACACCACGGCGGCCGCGCAATAAGCTAGGGTATATATTATTCTATCTGAGATATTTAAGACACTGGTTTCGTGGTAGCTGCACACTTTTTCTCGAATATTTCAAGAACCATGGAATTCGACACCTTTCGTGATTTTGTTTAGTTGAAAGTTAGCACTTGCTGTTAACTCTGGTTCCCAAGCGCTCTTCCGCCCATATTTACCATACAAATTGATGCATGCTTTAATAACTCTTCTCCTCCGTGTTTAACCACCTCTGCGGCTAGTCCGTTCTTTCCACTTGATTTATTCTTTTTTATTGATTTCCTTCTCAATTTTCCTTTTTTTTCTATCATGCTTCTGGTGATCTGTCCCAGCTCGGACTACCCCAATAAAGTCGAACAAAAATTTAATTTTTTTATATAATTTCCAGCATTAGAAACTTTGCAATTCAATTTCCTGAATTTTCACTGAGCAAAATAATATGATTGGCAACGCGAGCACTTGTCACAACAAAAGTAACGGTACACTTCAGTAATCACATTTTGCCTACGGAAGTATTTTAGTATGCAAATAAAACAAGTGGCTGAAACTAATTTACTTTGAAGACGTGCTTATCCTCTTTACACAAACCTTTTGAAGCTTGAACTAAAAACAAAAACGAGGACAACGCTGTCTTCAACAATGCCTGCTATTTTATACCTTTCACGAATCATTCAATACTAAATCGACTCAGCCTGTCGTTATGCTTATTTCACCATACTCATTAGCCGGCATCCGGTGGGTGTAGCTCTGTATCACGCACAAGGGAATAACTACTCAGGATCATTAGTAGTCTTTCGACGCAGATGTCAGCGCGCTTGCTTCTCATTCCAAGTAGACCCAGGGCATCCAAAATATTTAAAAAAATACCCCAAATATTGTTGTTTAGTATTAGAAACCATGAAATTCGGTTCTGAACATTCCGCGTAGAAGCATGTGAATCAGAGCACACCAGCTGCATCTGTTCTTGAAAAATTTGGTTTATCAAAAGTGTGTCCATACTAAGGATGAGAATCAAGCAAAATTCTCTGGCTAACTAATTGATCTATATGGATCTATCTGGCTCAACTCATTGATAATGCATTTACATGTAAAAATTTTTTTTTGCCTCAGGATCACGACGACCGGATCGCGGTTATTGATTAAACTAACACTCCTTCTTCTTCTTATACTTACAAATGTCGGACCACAACTAATGCAATATACAAGGTGGCGCAAAAGTAAGCTTCCGATGTTCAGCATATCGGTTGTGGCACGTGCAGTGTGTGCTGTTGCACCGTCTTGTTGGAAACACATGTTTTCCAATCCCAATTCATCAAGTTGCGGCAAAAAGAACTCGTTGATCATTGCTCTGTAGCGCTCACCATTCACAGTAACCGTTTGGCCCCGACCGATTATTGGTCAAATAAATAGTCAGCAATATTCCGCGTTCTGGAGCGGAACTACTGACAGACTTTAGGGGCCAATCGCAAAATTTATAGCATTTTCTGATAGGAGGATTACTTTTGCGCCACCCTGTATCATTTCATGTTCATGCAAGGTATAAAAAAAACTAAAAAATACGAAACACAGTAATATCCTCGGCCGGCCTCAAAGCAATTATTCATATGTATGATACCAATGAACCTGTAGACAACACGAATGTGTAAATGTAAGTGGACGTGTGCGTGTTTGCGTGCTTCTGTGAATCGGAAAAAACGTAAGCCATTAACCTCAACGAGTATACCCGTAAATATGTATATTTGTGCATGTAAGATGAAATTGTTTAGAAAAGTCTACACATGCATGAACTTAAAAGTTCCACCTCCGTATGCTTATAAACTGGCGTACATAAGTACATATTTAAATATGGGGCATTTCATGTTAAATCAGTCTAAACCACTTCTTCAGAGGATTACTCCTTTTTAGATTCGTTAATACTTTACTGGAGAAGGCTGAAGGCTTTAACTGGATTACCCCATCGGTAGTCTCCTCATGTAAGACCCCAATTGAAGTAAGGTTTTGCGCTCTACCCAATCCTTCTCATCGTCTTTTGCACGAATTAAGAAAGCATTGACGCTTGATATCCTTTATTTTAGCATTAGGTGTGTGGTACGCATAGTTGATTGCTATTTCTGCAGTCTACGAAACTAACAATTTCTTTTGATCGCTCGAAGAGATTCTTAGAGCAAAGCAGTTTTTCCTCAATCTTAGTTTGCTCGAGTACCAACATTAGATAGAACTGTGTTGTTTTGTGTTTGAACTGCAACGATGGGTCGAAAGCCTGTGTTGCTGTTGTTGCTGTAGTACCGGCAAAACACTCCCCAAAGGTTAAGGGAGTGTTACGGATATTCGGTGTCCTGTGTAAAATCCAATGCTATCAGCTTACTGAACTAACCAGACTGCAGCGGGAGGAATTTTTTTGTACCCAACGACCTCTCCGGTATTGTATTTTTAGTCTTTACTTATTTAATTGCTCCTAATAGTCTAAACGGGTTTAGCCTTTCAATATAGCGCACCAGTATATACATATTCTAAGCCCCTAACCCACTGTAGTCACATGACTCTCCTTGCTCTCCATTGCTTCAGTGATGTCGTTCCTGTTTAATGCCTTGTTGGCAGCATTACCAGCAGAGGTTCTTTGTTAAGCAGTTCTCCCCTTCTGATGAACACAAACTCTCGCCGAGGTTCTTTGTTAAGCAGTTCTCCCCTTCTAAGTTGATGAACACAAACTCTCGCCCAGTGATCGGTTTGAGTATAGTGCTGACTTACTATATTTATACGCATGCTTACGTCGTTTTCAATTTGTATGTCCTCACTCAAAATACAAAGTGTTTTTACTTAAATTAATTTTCAAATCGGTCGTTAATATCTCCATACGCATTGACAGTGTGTAACCAACCAGCTGACTTAGAACACGTGGTTCGCTTGTTCGTGTTTTATTTATATTTTATACAAGGCGAATTCATTTACAGCTGATCTCATAAGAACATATGAGCAGTGGCTTCTTTTGTCAAAATAAAAAAATTGTATGCAATCTGACAGGAGAAGCTGCCAATGGAAAAACAAAATACATGAAGTATGTGTGCGTATACAGCAACAAATTCGCCGTGATATCACCTGGTATAAATTCGCCTTGATTTTATACATATTTCATGTATTTTAATATAATAACTTTGTTGTTTATAATTTTGCAAAATAATTCACGTGTTTTCTATACACAATTTTCACGAAATTTACTACTGTTTCAAATTGCCAGCTCAAGACGATTTCTTTGTTATCGATTTAGGTGTGTTCGTATAAACACTTGATAAATATGTGTGTTCAGTAAATGCGTTTTTTCCAGAACTGTTTCATTATAGGTATAAACAAGTTAAATACTAATGTTCCAAACACACGCTCCTTAACCACTGACATAGAATTACCCATATGCTAATGCGCCCCCCATTCCTTTAATTTTTTTTGTTTACTTTCCCCAGTTGTTTGCCGGCCTTTTAGAGGTGCTTTGCAGAGCTTATATGTGTAAGCAAAATAAATCGTGCACATATGATAAAAATGCAAATAGAACCAAAGCAAAAAATAGAGCAACAACAAGTAAAAAAAAAAACACAAACTTTGTGTTTCACTTTTTTCTAACGACTCGTCTGGTTTTCCTTAATTTCGTTTAGTCATGCAATTGACACGTACACCACGCCGTATGAGTTGAAAAGTTTGTTTAGCGAGCACAATGCAAATACAACTACTACAAAGCAAAGTGTTAGTGGGTGGTGAGTGGTGAGAAGTGAGTTTGAGGTGGCGATACTGGTGACATAGCAGTTTAGAGGTTAATTTACATACTACAATGAACACCAACAATGCAGTGGAATGAATTTTAAATGAGTGTTGTTGGCTAGTGTATTTCAGGGTGATTTTTATGATTTTGCTGGCGTTGGCGGTAAATGAAATTATGCGGCATATATAAATCAATTTAGAGCTTTTTGTAAAACTTATTTTAGGTTGTTATTTTTGACGGCTATTTCTGCGACTTGTTTTGCCTTAACAGCGCGTGTATGTTTTTTTGGAATACATTTTAGCACTTCTGTATATGTAATTACCATAACTTGCTCTGGTCACCATGAACTTGTCGCATGCTTTTTTAATAGGCACATACAAGTTTTTTTTCTATGAGTTTTTTCGGTCGTTGACAGTAATTACAAATATCACTTTCAGTGCGAGTGTGTGATGGTTTGATGTTTGCGCGACGTGTCGTATGAGTATCCTCGTGGGTAGTAAGTACGGTGACTTGTTCAGGGCTGACCATGATTTTTTTGGGAATTTCACGCTGTTGATAACTTTAATGGGAAATGCTAATTTGAGCTGTTTATAGAACAGTTATGAGTGTGCGTACAATAGACTGTTTCAGTAATTTTTATCTTTATTCCAGATATCCAAATATCTGTGCCTTCTTCTTACAAAAGTTGAGTAGGCAAGCTTGAAGTGACTGAATGATTCTAACTCGATACCTTGCTGCTGTTGGCCACTTGTGATTAGGATACATTTGTATTGGAGATCCCGTTAAAGCTACTATACATCGGGACCTAGGATAGCATGAAGGTCAGGTATTCGCCGTCAACCCACGAGACATCAGCTCGGCATACACAATATTTGTCGGGCAGTCGAGTTCTTGCAGAATGAAGTCAAATAATCTATAAGAGATTAATCCAAAAGCATGTGTCTTGAAACCCAATTATTCAATGCCAGTGTGGGTTTTGCACGAAGAGTTCCATTGAACCCGGTTTGTAATTTGTTGCTGGTGTCTAGTGCGTTTTACCAAAGGATTTACGACCCTAGCCGATGTTACTGAGGTATTATGGGTCCTGTCTTTTACTTTAGGCTTCCATAACAGCTCGCTGTCTGGTCCGAGATACATAACTCTACCAGATTGTTCCATCGGTGCTCCTTAAATAAATTGATCTGAACTCAAGGTCTCTATATCTTTTCTACAAAAAAAACAGTTTTTTTTGGTGGGGTAACGGCAAGTTCTCTTGGCCCTGACCACACCTCACAAAGTTGCTTTGCAGGTCATGAGCGTAGGGAAACACTTGACAGCTCCTAACAAGCTCTTAAAGGGAGTTGTCGATATTCTAAAGTCACACGTCGGCAGTACTAGGGCAAAACACAAACTTTTATTCCTAAGATGTAATGAAATCGGTCGGCCAATATTAAACTATTTTCCCCCAGAAAAAAGTCAAGGGGACTGTATCAAAGTAAAAATGGGTCTGAACATAGCACTGGGAATTTAACGTCATAGATAGCCTTCTAGGGAAGAAGCCTGATGTGGAACCGGTACGCCCCGGCACTAGCAGCTTCTGCCACTACCCCGACTGCCCTATGAGTAGTTTGTTTGAACCCGTCGAATATTTCGGTTGTGGATAGAAGCCATTTCCTACCTTATCCTGGCTATATTCTAAGCCCTCTAAGCCATGCTGTGTTAATAGCCGTCTGATGTGCCTCGGGAGTCTCACGTTCGCCTGCCTCGACTCGCTCTGTATATTGTAACTGACTCTGATCTTGCTCATTGATATTAAATTCCGGCATTCTCAAAGTACATATGTTCTGCGTCTAAACTTTACCCACACGAAAGTAATAAACTTCTATATTTTCACTCTGGTCCATTCCTGTCGAAACTGCACCATCTCAGCAAATGGCTGAATAAATCCAAATTTCAGAATTTGATTGTAAAGTGCTAGCGGGTTTTCTTGGGGCCACAAGGTATATGTTCCTCAGGTACATGTGACCTTCCTGTAGTCCTCTTTCGACCAAACCTACTCAAAAGGATAAAGCTTTCGGCTTTTAAAAATGAATGTTTCCAGTCTCCCGATATAAATATTGCCTGCAACTCAGCTGTTGTTAAATATGCTAACCTTCTACTTCCTTTGATCCACAGATTACGTGCCGGCTGGAGCAGCTCAAAAAGCCAAGAACCTTTGCGCGCCGACGAGCAAGCCGCCATCATCTCGGTGATACGACGCAATGAAGAAATCGAAGTAGCCGAACGTCAACGCGTCGGACGTTTGGTCGAGCGCGTGGAGAAAATAAAACAACGCTCAGTCGAAGGTGGTCCGAATTGTTGCCGCCTCTGCGGTGACACCTTCGGCCTATTACGTTCGACGCGCATCATATGCGAAGATTGCAAAAAATCGGTGTGCACCAAGTGCAGCGTCGACATCAATATACGCTATCACACAAGTGAGCGCACGCGTGAAATTTGGTTGTGTCGCATATGCTCAGAGACACGCGAAATGTGGAAAAAATCTGGCGCATGGTTTTTCAAAGGTCTTCCCAATTACGATGCACCAAGCAGCACAAACTCAACACCCACACGACACACAGCATCTGGCGGCGCCATGTCTAATGTGATACTGCCGCCACCGCGTGGTTCACTAAGTTGTAATAGCACGCCTACACGCAATGTGCGCGTAAAGAAGCTGACAATACACGTCGACGACGACACCAGCAGTTCGGATGAAGATACAGCCAGCGGAGGTGGTGCGGGTACTGATGTTTTAGATGGCGCCGTAAGCGTAGCTGTTAATCACACAACATCACTGACGACAGCGCCGACAATAACGACGAGCAGCACAACAAATAATCGGAATAAAAATAGAAATGCAGATATTTCCCCACTACAGTGCACGACGCGCATGCAACGTGAAGACAGTTTTCGCTTACGCACATTCGGTTCGATACGTAGTTTCATTGATAGTGGCGAACGCAAGCTGTCCAATTCCTTCTTCTCAAACCGCCAAAGCACATCACCCAGAACGGAATATCGTCAGCAAGATTATGATACCATATCAACTGCATCCACTATCACATCGGTGAATAATAGACGCGAAAGCAATTCGAATTATACGCGTCGCAGTTCAGTCTCCTCCTCATGGTCGCTTAGCGGTGAGAGTTCATCGGGTAATTCGGCTGTGACTACCAGTCAAGTTATTAGTCGCAATCAAGTGAATTTGCACTGTCGTGAATTGCTCGGTTGGTTGGAGGTGGGCATTAACTATCGTGAAAACGTGCACAGTCTCGATTGTACAATGGTTAGAGCGCGCGATCTACCTGCAATGGATGCGACTGGTTTGACAGATCCCTATTGTAAATTGAATATAATTACCGCTGATGGTACGACTAAATATACGCGTTGGCTGCGCACAAAAACGGTGCACAAGACGCGCAATCCAGAGTTTAATGAAACTTTGCAATTTGTTGGCGTCGAGCCTGAAGAGTTGAGTAGCTCTTTGTTATATGTAGCGATCTTCGATGATGACAAATACGGGCACGATTACTTGGGTGGCGCTAAAATTTCGCTGTCGCCCGTCGTGAGTAAACAATATTTATGCGCTCAGAGAGAGAAGAGAGTAAAATTTGTATTTCTTTTTGTAGATCCACAACACCAATCAATATCGCATTTCAGTGCCACTGGGTGGCGAGGATCAGTATAGCAATGAAGCCGAATTGTCTCAAGAATGGCCAAATGGTAAAATTTTAATTTCACTTTGTTATAATACTAAGCGACGTGCGTTGGCGGTGAATTTGAAGCAATGTATCAATTTGATACCCATGGACAATAATGGAACCTCGGATCCGTTTGTTAAGCTGTAAGTTAGACTCTGTGTTAGTCGGTGGTAGGCTTAACTCTAAACTCATCTCTCATTTTTAATCTTCTGAACTGGCTGATGATCCTCACTGAACTTCACTGAAGGGAGGGGTTGGCGAGGAATATTGGGAGAGGAATATCTGATAACGTGAGGCATCCACTAACTTGTTGGCCCAAAAATAACTTTCATTATATTCTAATTTAAACAGTAGCCAGCCAAGCAAAATTTCAACGAATCTAAGTCAGGTTAAATTAGGATGGCTCCGGTAGAGAAGCACTCTTAGGACAGTTTACAGATTGAGATCTTACTGTTGTGAGCTTGAGACGTATTTAAACTTTCCATACTTCTTTTGGTCAGGGCATTAGCTGTACTGAACACATTCTATATCATCGTCGTCCTTGTAGTGGCAACCGAAGTTGTTTGTTGTAAACTACATGCGTTTGCTCACATTTCCATCAGACAGTGCTCGAGTAGGACCCTAACGTGTGGATCTAGAGAGAGAGACTCTTCAGATTCGTAAGGATTTGGGTTATGTTCCCATTGGCGTTTCATTTCTCATATGAACTTTGGTTTATCAGTAAAAGCAGATTCAAGCCACTCCTTGCACGCCGCTAGATCGTCTTCAGAGCCTCTGCCCTTTAAAGCCTCTGATCTCAGTCGAGTCTAAGCATCGGAACGACACATATACAAAGCAAGGACTGTCTCTCTGGGAGCCAATATCGGCGGGAAGCATTTCTGCCATTACAGCAATAACGAGCCTTGAAGATGCCGCTCCTATTGAGGCAGCGTGTGGGACAGTAACCAAGTTCCTCGTAAAATTGATACAGATTTTCATACAGAAAACGCGTCCATTCAATTCGACAGGTGTTTTCTTTAACCATTCGCCAAACTGTCAGCTTCTGTAGTGGGTTTTAAGGTGAAGTTGGGTTGGGAGCAGTTCATTCCAACATCATCTAAATTTAATGCTTTATTTGTTGTTTCATCTAGTGTCTCTGTGCCCGGTTATCTTATTACTATTTAGATATCATTATCAGCTCATCGATCCTGTTCTGGCCTAAGAGCACTGCTGACCAGTGCCGCAACTATCTCCGAAAGAAAACCGCTAAACCTTTGGAAAAAACCGCCAGGAAACTGCTCAAATCTACCAAACAAACCCGAAAAATAATGCATAGTTCTATAAATTTTTTTTAAGAAATTCCATTTTTTCTAAATAATACAGGACCTAAGCCAGTTCATATGCACACTAAGCTTTTCGTTATATAATTTTTTTTTTTTTCAAGTGCAAAGTTATCTAACAGCCATCCTTAATTCTTCCTAAAAGTGCGGAGCCTACACATGTCGTATTATATTTGTCAACTTCGTCTTATTCAACTTCATTTCGATTGCCATATTAAATTTACTTTTGCACATCTCCCTCAAATGGTCTACAGGCGTAATGGAGATATGCTGAGATATATATAACTCCCACTAGCTTCCTGCTCCTGTGTTTAATGATATGGGTTTGATTGGTATTTTACTTTTTACTACCTTTGAATGAGCCATCAAATAACACAATTTGGCCCTAAACTGATCTTACAGTAACTGCAATATGCATTTCTTTCGTCGGTAATGTCTTGCCGAATGCATGACGTTGAACATGGATGTTTACACCACTCAGGTCGAAATTTTTGTGAATAACGGTCTTTCATCAACTCTTCAAACAAATTCACTATTTTTTTGATTAAATATAACTTACAACGCGTGATACAACTACAACAGGCCGTAGCAGCTCGACAAACATACAAACACACAAACATTTTCCATGTATTTTGTTTTTGTAATTTGTGAGTTTAACGTCAAAATCGTACTGAAAAATGAGTGTAATGTCAAAATTCGAGCCAAAAGTAAAAATCAGCTGGTCTATTAACACAACCTGTATTATTGGATCGTGTACAACGTCGACGTTGTTGCTAATTTCAAACTCACTGCAGTTGTCATACTTCTTCGTAGCAAGATCTGCATTCACAATAGCAAACACAAAAGTTGCCAGATTAAACTACTTCGGAAAATGTATGAAAACTAAAATTTGAAATATGTCTACGTTGTGTGTAAGGAAAAAACCCAGATAACGCTTGATTGGCATCATTGCTGCCGACTTGAAACTTAAGGTGGACCGAAAAGTTTTTTGTTTTGTTGTTTTGTTTTCATACTTCGTGAAACCTGCTACTATCGCCTCCTCAATCCATAACTTTTCACCTGACACAATCTGTAATTCACACCATGCTTATGCAATCTACATATTATTATACACATATACGATATTATCTTCTAAAAAAATATAGAATTTCTTCCCTCTCTTTTCCAGACAACTAAAACCTGATTCGCATAAAAATAAGAAACACAAAACCGGCGTCAAATGGCGTACCCTAAATCCGATTTATCGCGAGGAGTTCTATTTCGAATCGAGCCCACATGATTTGAATAAACAAACCTTGATTATTACCGTTTGGGATAAGGACATTGGCAAAAGTAATGACTTCTTAGGCAGTTTGGTGATTGGCTACAATAGCAAAGGAGAGCGCTTGCAACAGTGGTTGGATTGCATCAAATTGCCAGATCATTTTCATGAGAAATGGCATTGTTTATCGAGCGAACATCCAACGCATAAGGGGAATATACAGGGGGAAAGGGGGGTAGGAAAGAACTAGAAAAAACTAATAAATTGTGAAGTAGAAACTGAAGAAATGAATTATAAAATATAAATACCTACGACGTATTTATAAATAGTGAATGATGAACAATACAGAATGAATTTAAAGTAATGAATGGCCTTGAGCTCGTTTCATGAATACTTGGTAATGAATAAATAACAATGAAACAATTAAGAAAGAATAATAATTAATGATGAATGATAAATTAATGTCAAATAAAGAAAATCGTTGAAATATAATGAGTCATTTATAATGAATAAAAAATAATAAATGATTGATGAGCAATGAAAAATGAATGATGAATAATAAATAATGTATAGAGTATAACGAATAATAATTCACCAATAATGAGTGCATAACAAACAATTATAATATATTGAATAATGAATAATAATTACGGACTAAAAAGTTATAAAGAATGATTAACTTATAACGAATAGTGAATGATAGAATGGACAATAAATAATTTATACTGCTTGACTAATTACGAATAATGAACAATGAGTAAAGTATGATAAAAAATTTATTTTAAACAATGAATAATGCATTGTAATTACTGATTATGAAAAGTTAAGTAAAAACATATGATTTTTGCATAACGATTAAAGAGAAACGAGTTATAAATGACAAGTAATTAGTAAGGACTAATAATCACAAATGAAAGTGGACGTATTTTGATTGTGTCATGTTATATTATGATTGATGAAAAGTGAAAACCGAACAATGAGTATGGTGTATGGAATGAAATATGATTAACAAATATTGAATAATGAATGATGTTATTTCAAATAAGTTATGAATTATATTGTGAAGAATGTAAAACGCACATATGTGTTAATGAATGATTTAATGAACAATGCAGAAAGTTTATTTAATAATGAATGAGATGTTAGAAGTGATGCTTAATAAATAAATAATTGCAGAATAATGAATCCAGAAACTCCAAAAATAAATAATGAATAACGAATATCAAAATGAAAATTAATAGTAATAGAAAAAAAAACCACTATAAAATAAAAAACGCATAAACTATAAATGTTAAATAAATTTAAGAAAATAAAGAATGAATTTAACTAATAAATTAATGAATAAATTATTAAAGAAATTTATAAATTAATGCATAACAATGAAATAAAATGTGAATAATTGACTCAATAATTCAGTTAATAAATAAGTTGATGAATTATATAACTAAATGAATAATAAATAAAATAGTAATAGAGCAAAACTATTATAAAAAAAAAAACGCATAAATGAAAAATTATACAAAAATTAAAAAAATAAAGAATGAATTTAACCAAATTATTAATATTTAAACTATTAAAGAAATGAATAAATTAATGCACAACAATGAAATGAAATATGAATAAATGACTTAATAATTCAGTTAATGTATAATTAGATGAATTATATAAATAATTGAATAATAAATAAATATACGTAAAATAAGTAAGTAAACTATTAAATAATCAAGTAAAGTAAATAACTAAATAGTCAATAAAAAAAAGATTGAAGAAAATAACAACAAATATATTAATGGAAAATTATTCAATAAATTACTAAATAATGCAATTAGTAAATGATACAATAATTAAAACAGGATTAAACTAATTGACTAATAAATAATTAATGAAATAAATTAATGAATAATAAATTAAAACATTTAAAATAACTAAGTCAGCTACTAAACAGTTAAAGATTTGCGATGATTAATCACTAAAATATAACTAAATAAGTGAATAAATAATTTAATAAAATGCATGATTTACCTAATTAAATACTTAAACAAATAAATAAATAAGTGAAAAATAAATAACCAAATACATTAAGAAATAAATAATAACTAAAACTTAAATAATTAAATAATAATAAAATGAAAAACTGAAAATAATCATATTTAACTAAGCAAAAGTATTGAAAGAGAATTCTAAATTTGGATGTAAAATTTTGCTCGCTCATGTGTATTTAAATATGGGCATTAATTACGTATTTACTTATGTACAATATATATATACATAAATATGTATGTGTGTATGTTTGTAATCCACCCACAGAAAATGTTGCCAAAAATTATTTAAATAAGATATAATTTATTTTGTTATACATAAGCTGAGATACACAAACACATATATACTTCTCAATTATTTGATTGCATTTAATATTCAAAGTCTTCGTAATGTACATATGTATAGTACATGTACATATGTACAATATCATCAACACCAAAGTCACCAAACCCTCGTCATTCGGCATTTATTGCCCCCAAATTCAAATACATTATACATACATATACACATAATATAGTACATATTTACTATAAATTGTTTTTTAAGTGTCCTTAAATGGGTTAAATAAGCAACATCAACCAAGTAAACAAATAAATATTGCAAAAAAATAAAATAAAAAAATAAATAAATAAATGCAAAGCTTCAAACTATAAATAGCTCTTGTATTAATCTACGAATGAATATGGATGCCATATTAAGGTCTGTTCACATAACTCGAATTTGATATACAAAATCACTAAAGGTAAGTTCACAGTAGTATCGAAACCATTTCAATATATTCGACGACTGAGTGGAAGTTCACCTGAGACAGGACATTTTGACTCTCAGTCCTTCTTGATGGCTTTTTCAACCTCTTTTCTTTATGTATTGGCGACCAAAGGAGATCTCACGGCCATCTCTAGTTGAGATGATCTTGTAGACATTTTACAAAACCTTACAGGTCCATTGTGGTTAACAGGGTAAGGAGAACTCCCAGTTCTACTCCATTTTACATTTTAACCATCTAGATCCTAGGATAACTAGGATTAACGCTACTTTATCATTTTATTTAAACTATCAATTGATCAACTCTTGAGCAGGGTTTGTCGTTGTTGTTGTTGTTGTGGTAACGACAAAAACACTCCCCGAAGGTTTTAGGGAGTGTTGTCGAATTAACAGCCCTTGGCCGGATTTGAACCCGGTACGCTCCGGTACTCCCTTGCGGTACTGCCCGACTGTCGTGGTAGCGATTTATGACCAGTGAAACCTTCTGTTACCTCTCACATTTTGTTCGGGCCTCTACACGCAAAAGAAAAATTATCCGAAACCAAATCGATGTTTTCATTAATCTACCGTAATGTGAACATGGCATTAGTCGACCCTTTTCACAGCGCATTTGCGTTAACCAATAATGTGAAAACATAGGTAAATAAATATTGCGAATTATGCGATTTTATTTTTAGAAACTGGGGGGAACAACAAAATAGATTTTGTCAATGCATTGAGCTTGAGAGATCAGATGTACTATGCACTCATTGCTGATGACATTTAAATTTTAAATTCGTGGAAGTACAGCTTCTCGTAGGGTTGATCAGTGCACCCTCCTTTTTGAGTCTGGCGTTAGATAATCTGGACTGAGGGCTATGAATAAATATGTCGGCTGCGAAGGGATCGTCATTGAGGTTCTGCAGCTCTGGTTTCGGAAGGAATATCAGTTTTCTAGCACCTTAGTACAGGTGCATCATCTATACCGAGTAGGAAAGTCAAAAGGAAAGGGGAAGAAAGAGAGCGAGTTGACCGAAAACTTTCTAAGACGGAGACCACCACCCTGACGGAAGGGCCAAGTGGAGAGCGGTTTGCGATCCCGTGTTGTTTGAAATGAGCGCCAGTTGGCAGGGAGTCAGGCTAGCTGTGTTGTTGTTGTATAGGTCTTCGGACTGCCTAATCAGCATGTCCATGGGCGATAATTGTTGTCAATCTCTTCTAGCGGAAGTCCTGGGAAACGAAGAGGTGGTGGTGTGTTGTTGTTTTTGTAGTAACAGTATCTCGCACTGTTTAGCAGTCATGCCCACTCCTAGAGGCGGATTAAACAGGGTCATACTAAATTAACAGCCCTTGGTTGGGTTAAACCTGAGTCATTCCTACGACAGCCGGGTCTTTTGGCTTAGATGGGTTAGGAAACGGACGAGTGAGTTCTTTGAAACCGAGATATCTACTTTGGAAGAGATTAAAGGAAACACGAAAACAGTTATGTGCTGTAGTTCCTGCAAAAAATAAAAATGAGGTTGAAGGTGAATGAGATATGGTGAGGGAAGGACACGGGAGCTATTTAAACTATTTTCTCTATGGGTGTCACAATCGAGCTCTACGAAGTTGTTTTTCAGAGATCATTGAATTATTGAAATTGGGTTAGCTACAATGGGCCTCCATACAATAATTTCATACAATGGCTTACATACAGACATACAAGTTTATGAGTACATATTTGCTCTAAACTTTTATTCGCGCTTTCTATTTACCCAATCCACGCTTTGTTTACTATCAAACAAAAAATTTCTTAGTCAGCAATTCCGACTCAACTTGTTGTTGGTACAAAGCTATTAAATACATAAATAAGCAAACTAACAAATAAAATATGTAGAAGGCATCAGCTGGAAGTGTAGCTAATGATACCGAGGTGGAATATTTAAAAAGTGACGTGTGGCACGACTGACTACAAATGGGTTGACCTTGTGGGATGTGGAATTAATTAAAAGCTTTATGGGTGATATCTATGGAGAATTATAAGCGATTATAGTGAAGTAATTTGAATAGTGGTTGTTTGTAATATAAATTAATAACAATAGTAAAGACTGGTCTTAGCAGAGTTGGTCATATGTTAAGCAGTTGTGAGTGCCGTACCATGGCCTTTTCACTATGCCACTTCACATCGAGTCAAATTGTGTTCCCTTGCATCAATCTACCTTTTAAACTCTGATAAAATGCCTTCCAATTCCGCCTAAGCTTTAGTTAAACCCTTCAAACTCCATCTAAACTCAATGGAAACTCTGTCTAAACTCCTTATAAACGGCTTGGTAGTCTCGCTATTACGTTCGCGACCCCAATCCCAGAGAAAAAAAAACATTGACACTTTGTTCTCTTCAAGTTTCGGTCTTTTATAACCGTCTGGCAAAATCATTTGGCACCCAAAAAGCCTGTTGGATAGTATAAAATATAGCAATTTTATGGTTGCACGACTGGTAGAGTAGGTATCTAATACAACAGTAATTATTGTAATAAATGCAAATCGAAATAAATATATAAAATTCCACAGAAAACATGTAACCGGTTGATGTTTTTGTACAAAAGAGGAAAACAAGTATTCGAGTATAACATTTAATTGCAATTATTAATAACGCTTATCATGCTTATTGACTACAGCAACAATGCAAATATAAATTGAAATGCTTGCACAATTAATTTTTGTGTTAGGTGCATAGAAGCCGATTTTATTACTTTTTAATTTTTGAAGATTGTAAACATGTTAAGTGCATATGTATCTATTACAAAAGTTACCAAAAAAGCTACAAATTCATATATGGATTTAAATACTGACAATTGGAATAAAGAATTACGGACTATTGATATATTAGATGTTTTCACTTTTAACAAACATTTGCATTTTATGTTTTCCTAACACTTTTTAACATTTAATATAGTTTTGAAATTTTTGAAGGTTTCTGCTTAACTATTATAAGTGTGAAGACAATTGTTGTTTCTGTTATTATTACATATTTTTTAGTAATTATATGAACAAGCAAATTGCTTACATAGTACATATTTATATGTGTATTCAACTGCTTGTATTTAAAAAAAAAAATTCCCTAATTGGTTAAACGAAGGCGCGAGTATCATTCAGTTTTAATAAATTTTTGTTTTTTAGAAAATGCGATAGCAAATATTTGTTTAAAAAATACACACGAAAATGCCTTAATGAATCAGTGAATATGCGCTGCACGTTTTATATATATTGAAGGTTAATTTTATGGCTAATTTAGATGCAGTCATGATAGTAGTCATATACAACAATACTACAAGCTAGGTATATAATTTTGTCTTTTTTCTTTAACATTTAAAGCAGTTTTGCTACTAACACTTTATCTGATCAATTACTACAATACATATTTGAGAAATTTTTTAAAAAACTTAATTTATAAAAAAATATTAACAATGCATTTTTAAAAAGTTGCTGAGATTACAATATTACATTCGAATTGTGATGTACGAGTATGTAGGTATGCAAGTAAAAAAAAAACAAGTAAGAACTTATACGTAACAAAAGAGGTAATGCGAATTCCAATAATATAACATTGTGTGAGCTGCTCAACCTTTTTTCAATTTCATATTGATTTTTTAGTTTTGTTTGTTTAACATTTGTGACTTTGTTCCCCTCCATTCACTGCCTTTCGTTACTGGTTTTTCTGCTAATTATTAACAATTTTTTTTCTGCGCATATTTAACGCATGCCAACACAAGCAATCATCAATGGCAAAAGCATGGCGTTCAAAGCATTGTATAGCCCGCCAGCAGCACTTGTGATGCTATTAGGTGTCTGTGTGGAACTTGCTTGCAATTGCTGTGAGGCTGCCGTGATAGGGCTGAGTGGTGCTAAAGGTGCGCTGCCATCACCAGCTGCAGGTGGCATTATAGGTGCTGTGCCATTCATTTCAGCGCCAGGAGCAGGTGGTGGTGGTGCTGGATAGCATGCAATTTTTTCAACTTCAATCATTTTTGTATTATCTGCCGGATCAGTTTCATTAATGCGTACTGGTACACAAATTATGCCACCTGCTGGCGGTGGTTGCTGTTCGCCAGCTGGTGCGGCACCTGGTGCTGGTACTTGTTGTTCTCCAGCTGCTGGTGCAACGCCTTGTGCTGGTGCAACGCCTTGAGCTGGTGCTGGTGCAGCGCTACTATCACCCATAGGTGCAAGCGGCACATTTGGTACAGCAGGATCGGCTGGTTGTGTGCCATTTTCTCCTGCAGCGCCAGTGGTTATAACAGTTGCGCCAGCAGCATTTGTTGTAGTCACCGAACCTGGTGGTCCATTATTTATGATAATTACTCTATCCTCATTCGAGCCTGAGTGTCCAGCGGCTGCAGCCGGTGCTGATTCCACTACACGTGTTTGCGTGGGTGTGAGCGCATGTCCAAGTAGAGCGCCACCAATTGCGCCCGCAGCTAAACCGGAACCTGTAGAAAAAATAATAATTTGTTATTTCAAAAATCATTTCATATTTATTTTAGAACTGGTGGTTGGCAACGCCGTGGACGCGCGAACAAAATCTTTCGTTCCAAATTATAAATTCTAAAATTTTTATTAAACCTATCAATAAGGTGTTTAAAAGTTGTAAATACAACAAATTAATACTCCTTTACTTAATATAAATTAAATTTATAAGTAAAACATCAAACAAACACAAATATCGAAAATATAAGAAATCGCTAAAAAATGTTGAGAAATGGCGGGGGCAAGATCGCCCCTTAGCCAGTTCAAAGGATAGAAGCAGAAGTAACAGCCGAAATAGAGACAAACCAGATAGCTTAAAAAAAAAGAGAACACGAAATGGCAACTAATACAAATATACCAAATATACAAGAGGATCAACGCAAACCAAAAGAGAGGGCAAGAAAAGGCAGACAGGAAAATGCAGGAATGGAAACAAGTCACTAAGGACTGCAACGAGCAGGGAAGCTGCCCAACGGCATTGGTAGAACATATTCAAAAACAAGAAGAAATATCCACACAAATGAGCCAAACGGTCTCCAATTACTTAACACAAACAAACAATAACATAAATAAAAAACAATATCAAATTTTACTATCAGACATGTGGGAAATTAAAAAAAAAACACTTCACACTCAACATGAGGGTGTTACAATATAACATTCGAAGTCTGAAGAAACCGTATAATAAAGAAATATTAGAACTAACATTAGACCATCGCAAATATTAGAAAACATCTGAAAAGAGGGCAAAATACCAAAGGAATGGAGAAATATAAAAATTGTACCGATATTGAAACCCAACAAAGAACCGGCTAACGACAACCTCATCAATCAATTATTTAAGGAAAAAATCAACAAGATAAACAATAAAGAAATCGAAATTATATTTACAGATGGATCAGTCAAAGAGGACATAACAAAAGCGGCTATTTTTCACGAAAAATCAAAAACCACAAAAGCATTCTACACTTTCAAAAGATTATCGTCAATGACATCTGAATTATGGGCACTCGAAAAGGCCATCGACATGGCATTAGAAAACCAATACCACCATATAGCTATCCTAACGGACAGTAAGTCTGGATCACTAGCATTAGAGAACAGTAACAGTAACAATTACATAGTTAAAAGAATCACAACTAAAATAGAAGAAAACAACATCGTGGTGGAAATCCATTATATACCCAGACATAAAAATATACAACAAAACACGATCGTAGACCTGGCGGCCAAAAACGCAGAACAGGAAGGTACATATGTGCGAATGGGAAAATAGAATACACGAATATTAGTAAGGAAAAGGGGAAAAAATACCATGAAATATTCCCAACAATACTAAACAAGCCATGGTTTCATAAACTAAAGAAAAAAGTTAAACCAATGGAAACAAAACAACTATGCAGAATAATGACCGGACACACCTTTGGAAAAGTTACAATGGCCAGGCTGAATATTATACAAGACGACAAATGTGACACCTGCAGCTGTACTGAAGATACTTCCCACATAGTACATATCTGCCCCCAGTGGGCAACAATACGACAAAATTATCCAATACTAAGTAAATATAATACAATCAATCAATTGATAAAAGCGGAAGGACTAACAACTCTGGAAACAGTTTCCACATTCTTGACACAAATTAAAATAAATATATAACGAAAGAGAGAAAAGAAAAAAAATTAAAAAAAAATAAGAATTAAAAAAAAAAATAAGAATTAAAAAAAAAAAATAAGAATTAAAAAAAAAAAAAAATAAGAATTAAAAAAAAAAAATAATAAAAAAAAAACCAAAAAAATAAATATTTAAAAAAAAATAAATAATAAAAAAAAAAAATAAAAAAAAAAAATAAATAAAAAAAAAAAAAAAAAATAAATAAAAATAAAAAAAATAAAAATAAAAATAAAAAAAAAAATAAATAAAAATTAAAAAAAAAAAAATAAAAATTAAAAAAAAAATAAATAAAAATTAAAAAAAAAAAAATAAATAAAAATTTAAAAAAAAAATAAATAAAAATTCAAAAAAAAAAAAAATTCAAAGAAAAAAAAAATTAAAAATTTAACTACAAGGTGGCGCAAAAGTAAGCTTCCGATGTTCAGCATATCGGTTGTGGCCAAGGCGAATTTATAGATGGTGATAGCAAAGCGAATTCAGGCATATTCGCCCTGATTCGCCTCAGATTTTTGTAACTCAAAATGTCAAAGTAAAAGAGAATATAAAGGGACAACCATGGTGAATGTTAACAAATCGTTTCCCATTTTCTTTTGCTGACATTCTGAGGTACAAATGTGCAGGAAGAACAAGCAATCAGCTGTTTCTATGCCATCACCAGGTATATGAATTCGCCTTGGTTGTGGCACGTGCAGTGTGTGCTGTTGCACCGTCTTGTTGGAACCACATGTTTTCCAATCCCAATTCATCAAGTTGCGGCAAAAAGAAATCGTTGATCATTGCTATGTAGCGCTCACCATTCACAGTAACCGTTTGGCCCCGACCGATTATTGGTCAAATAAATAGTCAGCAATATTCCGCGTTCTGGAGCAGTGTAGCGTAACATTGTTTATTAACGTGTATTTCGCATGTGTTTACTACACAAATGTCAAAACAGAACTGACTTTAGGGGCCAATCGCAAAATTTATAGCATTTTCTGATAGGAGGATTACTTTTGCGCCACCTTGTACAACAGACAATAAATACCCAATTGAACAAAATACCACATTGGCAACACTAAAAACAAAGCCACATAAATAATGAAGAAAAGTCAATACAAGGCACATATGGTGCAAAATTGGTAATGGCGTTATAATCTTAGGATTGCCCAAATAATTCTCTCCAACCACTAAACGGCGCGGGAGTAACTTAAAACAAAAAAAAAAAAAGTAATTGTTTCCTTTAGGAGACAACTGCTAAAACACGTCCAAAAATATCGGGAGGGGTATCAAACAACGCGTTTTGACTTCGGTATCAACAATCCGGAAGCGGATTTAAAATTTTTTGTTCCAGTGAAAAGTTATTCGCAAAAAATCCAAAAATTACCCAGGTCCGATTCCAAATGGGGGGTTGATCCCAGGTATTTATGTGCAGAATCCTTAGCCGGTCCAACACCGGCTACGGGGCCACAGTATTTCTGCGCAGACCACACTTTTTGCACTTTTCGGTACACCCTAATCTGTGATTACAACAACCACATGAAAATGACAGAAAATTTTCAACTTTGATGGCAAATATCTCTTCACTGAAACAAAAACTGGAAAATCCGCTTCCGGATTATTGTTACCGAGGTCAAAACGCGTCTTTTGATAACTTTCCCGATAAGGAAACAATTACCAAAAAAAATATTTATTTTAAACAAACTCACCAAAACCTAAACCAGAAGATGATTGCTGTGGTGGTGATGAGTAGAATACTGCGCCTGGCGGCAATGCAGCACCAGGTGCAACATAAGTAGCGCCTGCAGGTACACCACCACCCTGATAATAACCACCACCGCCCATTGGCGTATGACCACCACCATAGTAACCGCCGCCGCCGGCTGGCATATGACCCGCAGATGGATAATATGATGCACCAGCTGGTGAGTTATAACTTGCGCCTGCAGGCAATTGTCCAGGTGATGAGTAATAAGTAGCGCCAGCAGGTACCGAACCAGATGGGTGATAAGTGGCGCCGGGGTAGGAGCTCTGTACGCCATGCGTATTGGTAGCTGTTATAGGTGTGTGTACACCCGTAGCGCTGCCGTAGCTGGGTGGTGCAGCGTTATTAGGTTTGTATGCTGGTGCTGCTTCATGTATATTGGTGTGTGCACCTCCAGCTGGGTTGGAAGCTGAATATGCAGGTGGTGGTCCTTGAGCTTTTGGTACATTCCATCCAATCGGTTGTGAATTGCCGGCGGCACTGCTACCACCGGGTGCTGCTGCTGGACGATTCGGTGCAGAATTATAACCTGAATAGCTAAGTTTGGCCAAGTCGGCTTGCGAATTGCTTGCACCGCCGCTGGCACCTTGTGTTGGATAACTTGGTTTGGTCACATGTCCACTATTACTACTGGAAGGTGTGCGTCCGCTACCTGTTTTACGATTGCTGCTCAAAACCCGTTTTGCATTGCTGCTCTGAAAATTGTGGCTGAGCAATAATATTGCAAATATTGCAACCGATGCGTAATTGAATTTCACCATTTTTTGCTCTTTTTTGCACTGCACAATCGTTTCCCAGTGGAAACTGGTTTTCCGGGTAAGTTCAATTTCCTTGTAGTCGCTGTTTGCGTGTCTAATTTGTCACTCAATCAAGCAAATTAATACACCTTGCTAATCACTAATGTAATCAGCGATCAGAGTTATTTCCAGAAGAATACTTTACCAACAAGCGTTCAAATTGTAACAAATTTTCACTTTTCAGTTGACTCGATTCGTTTGCACTGAATCATTCGACGAACCCTCACAATCATTGTCACAATGCTTGACTCAAATAATTTATGTAAGTGCTGCCAAGTTTTCCCCAATACCAATGTTGTTTGAAAGGGAAATATAAAACTATATCCGTTTCACACGACAAGATTGGGAAACATTTGTGCACACTTTTATGGTTGACTTTAATACATTGGTCACCTTGTGTTTGAAAACCGACAGCACTGAAAACACCACACTGATTTGATTGCATTTCTTTCGTTGGATTTTTGTTGTAGTAAAACTTTCCGTCGTACAGCTGAAATAATTAATTAATTGTTTAAATAAAAAGGAGCAAGCATTACGCATTCATAATACTAAACTATGGCTTCGATAAGTTTGTTGAATCCAAAGGCTGAATTTGCACGTGCCGCTCAGGCGTTGGCCATTAACATTTCGGCAGCAAAAGGTTTGCAGGATGTGATGCGTACCAACTTGGGACCCAAAGGAACAATGAAAATGTGAGCTTTAACGCGTTTTTCATTTATTTAAAATACGAACTTATTAAATTCTTTTGATTCTTACAAGTATTTTTATGCGAAAATAATATTTTATAAGTCATATGGGTGCAAGCAGAAAACTATATAGAGTTGAGGTTATGTTTTATCAATGGTGATTCGTCATCTACTGAGTTTTAAGGGTAATTCTATACGACAGTACGTAACTGCTAATATACGTCCAATAATATCGGTTTTGACCTCTATATCAATAATCTGAAAGCGGAGGTTCGATAATTTATGTCGGTAATTGTTTCCTTTAGGAGACAACTGCTAAAACACGTCCAAAAATATCGGGAGAGGTATCAAACAACGCGTTTTGAGTTCGGTATCAACAATCCGGAAGCGGATTTTCAATTTTTTGTTTCAGTGAAAAGTTATTCGCAAAAAACCCCAAAATGACGCAGGTCCGATCCCAAATACGGGGCTTGATCCAAGGTATTTATGTGCAGAACACCTTTTTGCGTAGGCGGCCTTCGGCCGCGCTTCAAAAAAATAACCCTTAGCCGGTCCAACACCGGCCACGCGGTCCACAGTATTTCTGCGCAGAACACACTTTTTGCACTTTTCGGTCCACCCTAATCTGTGATTACAACAACCACATGAAAATGACAGAAAATTTTCAACTTTGATTGCAAATATCTCTTCACTGAAACAAATACTCGAAAATTCGCTTCCGGATTATTGTTATTGAGGTCAAAACCCGTCTTTTGATACCTTTCCCGATAATTTCGGTCGTGTTTTAGCAGTTGTCTCCTAAAGGAAACAATTACCTTTATGTCTCCTGAGAAGTTTGCAATTAAAGTTGCAAATTTTCTGTCTTTTTCATGTGGTTGTTGTAATCACAGATTAGGGTGCGGAGCTAGGTAATTTTTGGGTTTTTTGCTAATAACTTTTCACTGAAACAAAAAATTTGAAATACGCTTTCGGATTGTTGATACCGAAGTCAAAACGCGTTGTTTGATACCTCTCCCAATAATAATGGACGTATATTAGCAGTTACGTACGGTGCTATAGAATTACCGTTTTTAGGACTGGTTTTTGTAGTTAGCCAAGCTATGGCTCTTTTTTCAAAAACACTCAGAAAATTGAGATTGCTGCCAATCATATGGCCGAGGACGGAGGGCGCTTGACCAAGAGTGGATACTTCAACAAATCAGGCTCTTTTACAAACAACAATCTTGGCCCTTACGTTTCTTAATCGGATCACGTTTACTTCAAACCTGTAACAGAAATGAAAAGCAGAATAGAATCTGAAAACGAGAATAAACTTAACCGATGTTCCACTAAGTCCAAATAAAGGTGCCGCTACAGATGGTGCATCAAGTTATTTATAGAATTTGCTGAGTTTTAAATTATGTTATTTATTAACATACATATGTCCGTATATGGTATATATCATGACGGTTTTAATGGTTGAATTTGAACATTTAGTTGGGAGTATGTACAAGCGCTTTTAGCCAACAAATTTGAGTATACCGTCGAATTTGTTATAAAAGCAGCGCAATAGTAAAAACGTCTTCTGAGATTCTAAAAAAGCGACAGTGAAGCAAAAACCTTTCACAGACGTTCGAATATGGAAGCACAGTAAAATAGATATACATATGTATAAATGAATAGAAACCTGTACGGAAACCACTACTGAACCTAGTCTGAAACCAAAATCGATCACTCGAGATCTGAAACATAGCAGCACCGAAATGAAAAAAAAAAAAAAATTATCATGTCAGGTTTAGTTTTTTATGCTAAGTTATTACTATTATGCTATGTTAATTAGTGTTATGTCTAGATATATGTGCAATTGTTATATGGAGCATTGTAATGGTTGAATGTAAACCATTAGTGGCTCTCTAGTCTTTCGATTTTGTGAAGGAACAAGCGCATTTAGCCAACAAATTCGAGTATACCGTCGAATTTGTTATAAAAGCTGCGCAATATTAAAATCTTCTGATATTTTTTAAAAAGCTAACCATGAACATTTCATAGCCGCTCGAATTAAGAAGTACAATAAACATATTATTTTGTCATATTTTATTGCTGTTTAAATAATTTTTTGTAAGCTGAAATCTAATGTTAAATAATATCACTTCCACAGGTTAGTCTCGGGTGCTGGTGACATTAAAATCACCAAGGATGGAAATGTTCTTCTGCATGAAATGCAAATCCAACATCCAACTGCTTCCATGATTGCACGCGCTAGCACTGCGCAAGATGACTCAACTGGTGACGGTACCACCTCAACCGTTCTACTAATCGGCGAGCTGCTAAAGCAAGCCGACATTTTCCTTACCGAAGGTCTACATCCTCGCATCGTAACCGAAGGTTTTGAAAAGGCACGCAATAAGGCCTTGGAGATATTAGAAGCAGTTAAAATCCCCATTGAAATCAATAAGAAAAATTTAATGGGTATTGCTAATACGAGCTTGCGCACTAAAGTGCATCCTAAGTTGGCCGATGTGCTAACTGAAGTTTGTGTTGATGGCGTTTTGGCTATACGTCAGGATGATAAACCAGTCGATTTGCACATGGTTGAATTGATGGAGATGCAGCACAAGACTGCTACAGATACCAGCCTCATACGCGGCATTGTTATGGACCATGGCACACGTCATCCTGATATGCCTAAACGTTTGGAAAATGCATATATACTTACTTGCAATGTTTCGCTGGAATATGAAAAGTCAGAAGTAAATTCAGGTTTCTTCTATAAAACTGCTGAGGAGCGTGAAAAGTTTGTAAAAGCCGAGCGTGAATTCATTGATCAGCGTGTGCAGAAAATTATTGCGCTTAAGCGTCAACTTTGTGATGGCACTGAAAAAACGTTTGTGGTTATCAATCAAAAAGGTATTGATCCCATGTCTTTGGATGCTTTAGCCAAGGAGGGCATCATGGCCTTGCGTCGTGCTAAGCGAAGGAATATGGAGCGTTTGGGTTTAGCATGTGGTGGTACTGCTATGAATTCGTTCGATGACTTGGAGGAATCGCATTTGGGTTACGCTGGCGTGGTGTACGAGCATGTGCTCGGCGAGAATAAGTACACTTTTGTGGAAGAATGTAAAAATCCACAATCTGTCACAATTCTAATTAAAGGACCCAATAAGCATACCATTTTGCAAATTAAAGATGCCATACGTGATGGTTTGCGCGCTATTAATAATGCGCTTGTGGATAAATGTGTTATACCAGGAGCTGGAGCTTTTGAAGTGCGCGCTTATAATGAACTTATGCAGTTTAAGGATACGGTGAAAGGTAAAGTACGTTTGGGCATACAAGCGTTTGCTGAAGCTTTGTTGGTCATACCAAAAAATTTGGCTATTAATAGTGGTTATGATGCACAAGATACGATTGTTAAGCTGACCGAGGAGGATCGTCTTAATCCTGAACCTATTGGATTGGATTTATCAACAGGCGAACCAATGAAACCTGCAGATATGAGCGTTTATGATAATTATCTTGTTAAGAAACAAATTTTGAATTCGTGTTCAGTGATTGCAAGCAATCTTCTACTGGTGGATGAAGTGATGCGTGCTGGCATGACTAGTCTCAAGGGTTAGTTCTAGCTGTCTGTCACAAGAACAAAGTCTCAATATAACAATACCCGCATTCGCTTCTATACTATAAATTACTTATATTCAATGTATTATTTCTAATAAAATGCACGATTGTAATGTGAAGGCGTTTAAACACTACCTGTCCTTCATAAATTTCAAATGCTATGTATCAGGCACGCTTGAGCTAACTGACATTCAAATACATGCCGTCTACTAATAATACTGAAACTTTTTCATCAAATATATAAAACGCTTTTTTAAGTTACGGTAATAGTTTTAAATTTTTGCACTTGGTGTGGATAGTAAATTTTATGTTCCGCTCTGTCTCACTGACGTACAAAAAAAAACTTTCAAGGTTCAGAATTTCATTACTCTAGTCCACTAGTTCAAAATATATAGAAGAACGCCCTATCAGAATTGCTTTCAAAAAAAGGGGTATTTCAGAATTTAATTTAAAGCGCTCTAACTCAGCTAAATACATATGTATTCAATTTCCGTTGAGTTGGGGCGTTTTCGAAGCTCATTCTGAGAAAGGGCTCACACTGAGTCCTCATGCCCTGCATGTGGTATGTCCCCTCATGATACCAAACATCTCTTCTCCTGTTCAGTCGAACCTACTCTTCTAACACCTACATCACTCTGGTCCAACCCTGTGGAAACTGCGCGTTTCCTTGGATTTCCGTTAGAAGAGCCTGATGACTATTTAGAGTGATCGAGCCCATTGGGCAAGGCGAAGCTCTGTTAACAACAATAACGGGTTAATAGCTTACCCAAGAGACAATCAGCTGACATTAGGTTATATTCATGAAACACAGCTCATCAGCTGTTGCTATTTTAGAGTTTGCTTTGCAAAGCTTTGTTTTACTCCACTGGAATGGATAATTATCCCCAAAAACTGGTGGATCAGTACTTAAAAGCCTCAAACAAACTGAAAAAATTTGATCGCGTTGTATTCAAGTAAGTTAACAACAAATAAACTCATCTTCCAACAATTAAAAGCTTGTCCACTTCACAGACGCTTTGCGCCCAATGTCACTGAAGTGCTCGAGGATTTCGCACGTTTGGCGACACGTTTCGAAGAGGCGGGTATCTTTCAATACGCTGCCATGTGTCACTTAGGTGTGGCGAAGTGTGAACTCTCCGCTGGCAATGGGGTCAATGAATGTCAAGCATACCTAAAAGCCGCACGCGCCTTCATGCGAGCACACAACACTAACGCAGCGCTCCAACTGCGTTCCGACGGTGGAGAGTGCAAAGAGGGAGCATTGCGCTGCTATTGTCAAGCAGTGGAACGTTGTGCCGATGATACTGTTTTGAAAGCAGCGATTATACGTGAAATGTCACCGCTGCAACCCTACTACGAGGGTTGTAGTAGCTTTGCTTCGCCCGCACATCGCATTTACGAGTTGGAGTTGGCGGCGCATGCAGCATTGGAGGAGAATGATTTTCTTTGCGCGCTGCAACAGCTCGATGATATAGTCGATAATATTTGTGAACGCAAACAACATGAGCTCTACACAGATTTGTTGCGACGCGTAGAAATTTTGCGTTTGTTGTTGTTAATGGTATTAAACTTGCCACCATCACGTCAATCACCATCGCATATAAAACTTATTGAATATTATGAGCGTTTGGCAGATTTGGAGTATGATAATTCAACAGATACTGGTTCACCGCTTGCTGCGGCGGGCGGTAATCACTATAGTACAGGCACTTTCGTGCCACTAGAAATGAAATGGGAATTGGCAGAGATTGTGTTGGCTTGGAAGGAATGTCGCACAATGGATTTTAAAGTGATGTTGGAACAATTTATGGCGAAGTTTACAATACTTAATGAAGCACATAAGCATGTGGGGCATAACATATGTAAGAAAATCCGGGAAAATTGTTAAGGGAGTAGGAGTTTGAGTATTATCAAAGATGTGTTAGAACAAGTATCAGGATTCCTAAAATTTCATTAAAACATATGCAGACATACAAAGATGACTACTTATTAACGAAATTTTAGGTGGACTTCTTCATTGAATATGTATACAATAACTTGGGTAAATTTAAGGCCACTCGTCAAAAGAAGTTTAATGAAGTATACTCCCAGAAATTTTCAATAGATGCATCTATCGTGAGTGGTACCCTCCCTATTACTTTTTACATACCCCCAATTCAGAGGTCAACGTCAAATGTTAAGGTCGAACATACATCTATGATGATTATAACGAGGTTGAAGTTTTGGTACTATTAAGGGGCTAGTAGCGGCTTCCCTAAAGAATTTTTAAGACGAAAAGTCCTAAGTCACTTGGAAAATTTATAATCTCTATAGTGCTGCGAGTTACATCATCATCTCGCCCCACATAAATATATGTTTTTCTTAACTTCGACTCCCTCTGATTATTGATCCTTCGAATTCTTTATTCTCTTATATCCAGGGTAGGGTTCGCTAGTATCTTCAAGTGCAGTTAAGTTAAATCAAACACTTCTATAAATCATATATTTGTTTATGAATGCTTGCAAATTTTATTTTTATTTCAATCGCTGTTAATAGGAATTGCCTTGTTCAAGCTTTTGATACTTGTTTTGCATCCCTGTTGCCGATGAAATATGTATAAATTTATTAACATGATTTTTCCTATACGAATATGGTTTTTTAAAGTTCTTATGCATAGCTCTGACACATAATCAGCATATAAATTAGTAAGGGTGCCCATGGAGCGGTCTTACCAACATAACTAGCTAACTTGGATCTTAAGTGCATTCATAAAATTGTTGTGTATTATTTCGTAGCATAGCATTTATTGTAGTTACACATTTGAAGTTGAATAATAAATTACTTAAACACTCAATCACATAATAATTTCGTTATTTGGGCTCGAAAATTTGTAAAGGTCTGCTTGTTATTATTCAAGTTACACGTACGTATTCATAACATTTTTTAATTATTTCTAACATTTAAAGACACGTTTGCATGCTTAATTTTTTGGTTTAAATGTAATAAAGATTAGTTACGCAAACGCTTTAGCTACATTTTTGAAGCAATGGTTGTAAATAAGTAGTTTTAAATCTTGTTCTTAAACGTGTTTTATTTTAAATAATATAAGAGAATTCGACTGGCCTGCCACTAAAAAACTGTTTAAAGTTTATAATAGTTTTGTATATATATGTATCTAGTAGGTGTTCAATACATGCGCATGTCTTATTTCTTCTTTCGCTCAATTTCATTAGTAATTTTCTTTTTCAAATGATCCTTATAATCCAAAATGTTACCCTTCCATTTAGTGACTGTTTCATTTTCGCAAACCCAAATTTCCTCAGCGACCTACAATTAAAACAGTTATTAAAAAGTTTAAAATATGGCTATTCACACGCATAACTCACCTGATTGATCAGTCGGAAATCGTGACTAACCAACACCATGCCACCTTCAAAATCATTAATAGCATCAGCTAATGCATCGATTGTTTCCATATCCAAGTGATTGGTAGGTTCATCAAGCAAGAGCAGATGTGGCACTTGCCAAGCCAACCAAGCAAACACAACGCGACAACGTTGACCATCGGATAGTTGTCGTATGGGACACACTTGTTGACGCCCTGTCAAACCATAACGTCCAATAATTTTACGCATCTCTTCCTTTTCTTTAACATCTGGAAATTCACGCATCATATACTCTAATGGACTCAGATCCAAATCGAGCAATTCATGCAAATGCTGATGATAGCGTGCAATACGCAAATGTGAATTTTTGCGTATCATGCCAGAAGTAGGCACCAAATCACCATACAAAAGTTTGAGCAGTGTTGATTTGCCAGCACCATTAGGACCGACTAAAGCCAATCTTGTATCCAAATCTATACCGAATTCCAGATTTTTATAAATCCAAGGTGTACTGTCGTTGTAGCGGAAACTGACATTCTAAGTTTAGGGGGTTGAAAAAACGGTGATTATGTACGAGCGACTTTGAAGTTGCATTACCAGCACTTACCTGCACCATAATAACCGGTGGCGGCACTGTGCCGCATGCGGGAAAATAGAAATTCAGCACTTTGTCATCTGTCACTTTTTCGGTTAAGCCTTGCGCCACCATCTTGGCGAGAGTCTTTTCTTTAGATTGAGCTTGACGCGCCAATTTAGCCGAACCGTGACCAAAACGCGCTATGTAATTCTTCATGTGTGCGATTTGATCTTGCTCCCAATTATATTGTTTCATTTGATTTTCAAGTAACTCCATGCGTGTGCGTACGAAAGCCTCATAATTACCTGTGTAGTATTTGAGGCGCTTTTGCGTCATGTGTATAATATTTGTGCACACACCATTGAGGAAATCCTGTGAATGCGAAATGAGAACAAGAATATGTTTGTACTCTCTCAATTCCTCCTCAAGCCACACACAAGCATCCAAGTCCAAATGATTAGTCGGTTCATCCAAAAGTAGTAAATGTGGCTTAACGAAAAGTGTGCGTGCAAGAGCAATACGCATACGCCAACCACCTGTGGAAAAGTAAAATTTTTAATAAGAAATTAGTTTATATAGCAAATTATGTGACACAAATCTTACCAGAAAAGTCCCTAGCTTGCTTGTGCTGCATATCTTTATCAAAACCAAGACCGTGTAAAATGCGTGCTGCTTTTGCTTCTGCCTGATCGGCTGACATATCATCTAAACGTTCATAGATATCAATCAATTGCTCTTGCGCATCATCTTCCTCGCTCATTGCCAACTCTTCGGCTAATTTTTCCAATTTAATACGTTCCTCATCCACTTCCATAACGCATTGTAGCGCCGTTTTAGTGGATGCCGGTATTTCGCGCGTCAAATGGAATATATCAATGTGATCGGGTATGGGCACCTCACGATTACCCAACACAGACAATAATGATGACTTGCCGCAACCATTTAAACCAATAACACCATAACGACGCCCACAATTCAATTCGAGCATTGTGTCTTGCAACAACTCAGAGCCGAAGAAAGTAATGGAGAAGTTGGCAATTTTAACATCACGCGAACGTGGATGTACCGCTAGTGAACCGGTGCATGAGCGTGCTTCGGCGCTGATGCGTGCCTCTTCTTCTAGCTTGGCGCATAGCTTTTCCTCTTCGGTCATTTCACGTTCAGGTGTGACGCCATTGGTGCCATTTTGTTGTGGCTTTTTCGATGAAACTTGTTGAATTTTCTTGTTACGTGCATCCTTTTTACGCTGCGCATCGCGTTTCTTAGCATCGGAAGGCATTTTCGTTTAAAGTTTTTGTTTTTGCTTTTTCTCAAATTTTCAACTGTTCAATCTGTTGAAGATTGTAAAAAATTTAATTTTAATAAATTTGTGCAAAACTAAATAATTTCGATAGTTTAATATAAAAAAATAATAAAAACAATAAATTTTTTTGACAACTTCATAGACTGTTCGAGTAGATCTATATTTAAATAGAAATCACTCAGACGATGTTGTTGTTGTGGTAACGACAAAAACACTCCCCGAAGGTTTTGGGGATTGTTGTCGAATTAACAGTCCTTGACCGGATTTGAACCCGGTATGCCCGAGTGTCGTGGTAGCGATTTATGCTCAGTGAAACCTTCTAGGTCATGTCACACCTCCTTCCGTAAGGAAGCATAAGATGGATGAGAGGTGAGAGGCATCATATCCGTAGATCAACCATCGGGTGGCACGTCATTACCTTTGTGCATATTAGTCGCCTCTTACGATCGGTATGCCTACACCTAACCCGCAGACGATATTCTCATTGAGTTGAAAAACCTAATAAGTACTTTCTGTGGGTAAGGGTCACAAAAAAAAAATGGGCGGGGGGAGGGGGGTGACATGATCTAGAATAATGGTACCATCTAAGGTGTTCTTAGAGTTACTTAACGAGCCGAATACAATTCTAAGTGTGAGGAACTAACTTATTGACTCTACCACAGAAGCAGCCAAGTCTAGTGCAATGAATGTGCCACTTCTATCTATGTGGCCCTAACTATTACAGCTGTACAAGTAATATAATCCAAGTGCTAAGCGCTTAACACTTCTTAAGTGTGACATTTGAACCCTTTATGTTTACCAGTTCCCTCTGCCAAGCTCTGGCTAACAAACCATAAATTTGAACAGTTGGCATAACGCATAACGAACACTAAAAGCCTTTGGTATTAAGTTGGCAACAACAAAGGTGCAGACACAATATGCCAACTCCAACAACAAAAGCTACCAACAAAAACGCACATGTGCGCAAAAACCAAATAAGAAAACAAGGAGAAAGCGTAAGCTGCGCTAATTGAAATATAAAGTAGAGGCAATGAAGAAATAGAAACCACAGAAACAATGGGGAATCAACGATGGATACATACCAATACAAAGTTGAAAAAAAGAGAAAAACTGCTAGATTTCGTGATGGAAAATTACTGCAAATGATACCCCTCAATGCACAGTCGTTAAGATAATAATTTTTATCAGCGATTAACACCTTCGATTTTCAACCTTCTCCAGATTTTGCCACTCACCAAGAATGGGTGCTGCTGCCCGTGAAAAATTCAATACTGACGACGACAAAGGAAGCCAGCGCTGACGTTCGAGGGGTGGGCATTACAATGCCAGCGCATACTAATTGTTCACCTGCTCATTCACTACCTCTGCTTTTCCCCCACCTAATTTTATTTCATAATTATCAATTCTACTCGTTTATACCAATCCAATTCGTACACACCACTAATCAGCTGAAAAACGTGCTTACCCAAAGTGGTTTTTTCCTTTGTTTCCTGTTAGTACCCTTCGTTAATTTATTGTATTGCTTTTGTTGCCTAATTGATTCGCAATTTGTTGTATGTATTTTGTTTAATACCGTTTATGGTTTTAATTTTTTACGTGCTGAAAAATGCCCCCGATACAACAGCGAAACCACGACCGAGCAAAATCAGCGAAAAAGAACGAAAAACCACAAATTCAATGGCAATTGATAGATAACAGTGTTGCCAGCTGCAAGGTATTCCAATGTAGTGATGTGTTCAGTCCAAAGTTGTATTTTACTACAGGGCGAGCACATTTAAAAATTTCTTTTATTTTACAATGATCAACTCTGTAGGATTGTCAAATCGTAGAGAAGTTTCACTGACAGCTTTCGAGACCTACCAACTATAGGATTAAGTGCAGTTTGCCAAAAATCTCTCAAGTCTCAATATATTTTTATTTCTGACCTGCAAGCCAAATATATTTGAAAGTTTGCATGTGGCTTTTTCTAAGGATTTTCTTTATAAAATTCCTCTTATGGTGCTATTCTCAGCTTGCTTGTCATCTACAAACGAGGTGGTGACAGCTGCAATGACTATTGTTAATTATAGGAACAAGTGGAATTGGGCTATAACAATTGTCAGTAGTCACGATGACAAGCTGCCCAAGAATAGCGCAGTTAATGTGCATCCCTCGTGATCAGATTCGAGCAACAAATGTTTTCTTGAGCATTCATTGATCAGTTTAAGAAATGCTCAGGTAAACCTTCCGGGCTCAAATCTTCTCAAGCTGGATGCACATTTAAAGACATTTTATAAATAAAACGCTTATATAAAGCCATATACAAAATTTTAAATAAAAATAGCTTAAAATTTGGCTTGCAGGTCAAAAATAAAAGAAATCCTTTAGCTTTTTCTTGCGAACTGTATTTAGTCCTTAAATCATGTGCTAACTAGCTGATGGCGTTCTTGTTCGACAAGAAATTTTTTTACACATTTCACTTGTGCGTGATCTTGACTCGAAAGGAAATCGTCTATTGTGCATTGACGCTTACCAGTTGAAAAGTTTGCCACACAGAGAAGTCAAAAAATAGTTCGTATCGTATACGCCATACACAGGACACATCTTGGGCATAACTGGATTCTGCTGGATAGGTAAGAGTTTATTAGAGTATTCAGATCGATCTTAGGTCTTCCTCCAGATCGAGTTGTTTCCGAGGTGGTGATAGAGCTCTTGATAATGAACTTAATGAGCTGCGCTTTTTGGATTTAGCTTTCTTTAGATATCAAGCAGTTGTGATGATTCGCGTCGAGTATGTATCCTGCGGAAAGACAACTCAGAAGGAACTGCCGGTATAGTATCTCTCAATGCTTTTTAACACTGATGATATGGACGTAGCTGCGGAAATAAGGTTCTCGTTCTACTTCCCAATACGGTGTTCTGGTAGGCTCATTGAACTTGTGTCTCTTCTGTATGACGGCTATTTTAGCGACGCGCATGTCTTGCCACTTTTTTGTTCGCCAGATACTATAAACAAACGACGAGTAAGTGACTAAACATTTTTAATATGCTTGTCGAATATTCATAAAATTTGCGATCCATCTTTTGTTAACGGTTTTGGGCTTTGACTGACATAAATACTAGCCAGACAGTGGCTGATCACTTGGAATATAGGCCGCCACACCTGGCTTACTAGCTTTCTAAAATATGTTTGAGCTTAGAAGTGCTGTATTCTTTCGAGATCTTGGGGAAGCGTCCACATTATCTCTAGCGAAATACTTGCAGTAAGTAATGAAGAAAGTTTGGGTACGTATCGTGACCCCAATAAGCACAAGGTAGACCAAAAGCGGCGTATTTTTAAGTAGCCAACTTCCTTCATTTACTCTAATTGGTATTTTTATGACTGATGTATATTCAGTTTGATATCATTTTGGCAAACTACTCAAAACATACATATGCATATCCACTCATTTGTAGGTGCAAATGTTTATATTAAAAAATATAAAATGGTAATAATATGTTAATATCTTGAATAGAGCTTAATTGTAGGGACATTAAATATTTTTAATGACTTATGCTCCTTCGATTGGGATTCAAACCCAAAAATGTTCGCGACAAGCATTAAAATTTTCCAAAACAAGCAAAACATTTTTAGTTCAATGACTTCGAATGGTTAAAAATAAATAAAAAAGTAATAAAATACTTGTAGTGCTACTATACAACCAGTTAAAATAGCATAAACAACCTGTCCATAAACAGAAATTCTCATAATTCAGCTGAAAAGGAAAGCAAGCTATGACAAGTTACCGTAAAAGGAAGTTTCCGGCGTTAACCGGTGTCATCGCGCAGTCAACTGCCACTATACATACGCTTAGTGCTAACTAAACACGACAAATGCGCACGAAACACAGCTCGTACACTTCATACTACTGCTGTCAACGGATATTACTCCATCTCCATTTTTTCTTATATCAGTTCTTGTGCAGTGCTTGTGGGGGCGGCGTTTTTATTCGGATATCTCGTTTTTAACTACAAACTACGCTTCGTACTTTCGTTCATATGCAGACACTACTGCGTTCGGCTGAATCATAAAATTTTCAGTGAAAATTTTCATATACAATTTTCTTTTGGGAAAATTATGATAAAATATCAATTGGGTTTTATATTAACATAAAAATATGGATATAAAACGTGCGTATGTAACATAATGTGCAATAGAAAGTAAATGAAACTTAGTTAAAGTTAAAACAAAAAAAAAAAAGGGTGAAAAAAATTGATACAAGTCTGTAACTCTGCTGCTACATAAAGCAGGAAAAGGAAGCAAATAAATGTAAAGTGGGAAGAGTGGAGAGTAAAGAGTAGATAGTACATACATAGTAGAAGTATAGCAAGTGGGTTGCCAGAGTGCGGTGTGGCATGCAGGGCGCGCACGTTACAAAGTGAAGTGGAAGTGCGTAAAGTGACAACAACAGCAGCACCGACGACAGCGGCGACGTCGACAAACGACACACACACAGAGTCAATTGAAGAAGTGGAGCTGAGTGGGCGTTCGAAATGTAAGAAGAAGAAGTGCAATATATACATATAAACCGTCTAGGGGAGTATGTTGGAGTAGGCAGAAGTGTATTGTAATTGATTGGGAGTAGAAATTGCAACGGAGTGTGTGTAGGAGGTTTATAGCACGAATGATTGTCGAACAAATTGACGAAGAAAAACGATTAAAGAACGCCAGTTTAAATAAAGCGGAAGATTGAGAAGAATGCATTATATGAATATTATCGCTGAATACTTGTGATAAAAGGAAAACAAGAAAAGTCAGAATTGGAGCTTATGCGAGTATAAGAAAGATGCAGAACATCCAAAGAAGTAAATAAGCAAACGAAGAACTACACCCAGAAAAAAGTGCTGCCAACAGCAACGCCAGGAATCGAAGAAGTGTATAAAACGGATCATGTGTAAAAAACAACAATAAAGTGTAAAAGCAAGGCAGGAAATATAATAAAATTTATTATTCGAGTTCTTAATGCACTTTTTAAGTTCATACTTAAGTGCACACTGGTAGTGTGAAAACGTAGATATATTTGTATGTGTGTGTAATGCGTGTGTGGGTGCCGATTTCGACATTCACCAACAAACTGTAGGGCTACTAACAAAAGTTCGCTCAGGCCGTCACGTTTAAATTTAAAAACAAGTTATCATTTGGAATTCTTTCTAAATTTTCAAAAATACCGTCTAGAAAGGAGACGGAAAAACTCAAAATATTGAATTTAAATATGTGGATATATTTGTTTTTTTTATTTATTTAGTCCATGGCTTAGAAACCTTATAGATTAAAAAGTAAAATTGAAATTGAAAACAGCTAACTGCTACTTGAAGACACATTCCCCTGCGGGTTAGGGGTTTAGAATATGCCCGAGGTAGGCAAACCGGTCGTAAGAGGCGACTTATAGCACAAAGGTAATGACGTGCAACTCGATGGTTGATCTACGGATATGATGCTTCTCACCTCTCCTTACCCACCTTATCCTTCCTTACGGAAGGAGTGGTGACATGACCTAGAAGGTTTCACTGGTCATAAATCGCTACCACGACAGTCGGGCAGTACCGCAAGGGAGTACCGGAGCGTACCGGGCTCAAATACGGCCAAGGAATGTTAATTCGACAACACTCCCCAAAACCTTCGGGGAGTGTTTTTGTCGTTACCACAGCAACAACAACAACAACTTGAAGATACATAATACAACTCTTCATCGTCCATACTATCACGAGAACAACTTTTCAAGAAAAGAATGCATCAAGATAGCTAAAATGAGTAGTGGACGAACTCTGGCTTAAGTAAAGAAAACAGGCCTTTCAGCACGAGTCGGTTCTGCATTTGCGAGTTAGGATAAATAAGTGGGGTATGTGGGGCAGAGCCCCTCAATGCATACTTAATTTAATTTAAAGTATTTTTATGCTTTTTTCAAAAAATTTAATGTTTTATATTGTTTATAATGGATTTTATTAAGAAAAATATACATTATTAGTAGAAAAATTAATAATATATTTTTTAAAAATATGAGCTTAAATTTAAAACTTTTTTGGGCTACATATATGTCCAAACCAAATTTGGTTTAGAATTTAAATTATGCCAGTTGTCGAGAAAATGAGCGTAAGCAAAAATTAAAATTTTAAACCAGAGATGTCGTAACAATTAAAAAAACAAAATACATTTGTATCAGTTGCCAGGACTCAAACCGACGCTCTTCGCGTCAGAGTCGTTTGCTTTTCCCACTGAGGTACGGGGCACACACAATTGTTTAGAGAAAAATTCAATGACTTGCAAAAGCTTTCAGAAATAAATAAAAAAAAAATTAAAAAAATTTTAGAGGTTTTTTTTAGTTCAGTTTTCAATCCAAACTGAAAGAAAAGGAAAATTGGTTTAGTTAATTGAAAGGTTTGGAATTTATCACAAAAACGTTTAAAAAATTTCTAAAACCGACGAATGGTTAAAAATTTTAGCTCAAATTTTTAGCCGTGTAGTATCAATATTATATGTATCCTATATATTCTTGTATTAAAAAAAAATTAAAATCTTAAAGAAATATTACAGCTGCAAATCAAACTAATGACTGATTAGGAGTTTTCAAAGCACCGAACCTGATTAGCAGCTCGAAAGATGGTTATAAATAAATGCATATACTTTTGTTTGATTTTTCTTGCCAACTAAACGAAGTTTTGTTAGTTCCCCCGTACATATACCAACAACTCAAGCGAGCAAAGGCGTAAGAAATTAGTATTGCACAAACGAAACGGAACTGAAAAACATATGTCTATATACGCGTATGCATACACACACACATATATACATAAAAAATTTTAAAATAATAAATATTTAGTTGAGGCCAGCTTACAGAGGCCGCCATAAGTGAGATAAAGTAGCATTGCAAGTTTTACACAAACTGCGCCACCCACACAACAACGGGCGCTCCCGACGCGGCACCCTGTTCTCCAACTCTTACACCGGATACGCAAAGCTTTCAAGTCTTTTATTGACCGTTGATATGCATTGCAGTGTGGAAAATAAGCAGTGAAAAGTGTTGATTTAATATTTTGTGTGTTTGTATTGAAGCGTGTAGTTACTGAAAAAAGCACAAAATTGCATATATACGCGTTCATCTCTATATGTTTTGATTCTTTCGTAATTTGAACTAATATAAAGTCGGTAAAAATAAACCACAAAAAAATATTTAAATACTTGAGATTTATATGTGCCATAATATTTTGTACAAACTCCCAATATCAACCCACTCGACAGTTTTGTTGCAACAGAAACAAAAACAAACAACAACAACTATAACAACACCATCAACATCAACGTCTATATCATCTCAAGCATCCAGCTCACTACTACTTATCGGTGGTTTTTGATATTTTGTTTTGTTGTAATATGGATTGCAGTCTTGCAGAACAAAATTCCGTGAATTCCTTGGACGAAACTGTAAGTAGTTTTAGCGTAGAAGAATGTAGACTATTAAATGATGTTGTTTGTTTCATACATATACAAAAACAAATGCTCACATAAATGCTTTCATATAGTCGCCCTCTTGCGAGAAGAATGAATGTGCAATTTTTTAGATTTTGAGTTAATGGGTTCATTGGGTTAACCATTGAATGACACATGTTATATTAAAATCTTTGATGCCGTAAATGAAAGTAAACCTTATTATATCAAAACCTAAAAATGACTTAAGTTTAACAGATTTTCAAAATTTCTCTTATGAAAAAGTCTAACAGCTTCGGAATGGAAGTAGAGCTGTGGTGGTTGTCTCTAAATTGTTGTTTTATATCCAAATAAAAACTTTTAATAATTAATAAGAGATTAATAAAAAAAATAAATATTCTTAGAATAAAAAATTTTTTTCGTTGCCAAAAAAAAAAAAATGTATGGTCACAAAAATTTTTTTACCTTGCCGTAAAAAAATATTATTTTTGTCAAAAAAATAAAAAAAATTTATTCTTGTCATAAAATAGGATTGTCCTTGTCATAAAAATAATTAGCTTGTCAAAAAAAAAATATTATTCTTGTCATAAAAGAAATATTATTCTTGTCTAAAAAAAAAAAATTATGCTTGTCATAAAAAAAAATATTCTTGTCATAAAAAAATTGTATTCTTGTCTTAAAAAAAGAATATTCCTGTCATAAAAGAAATATGCTTGTCATAAAACAAATATTGTAAAAGAATATTCCTGTCTTAAAAAAATATGCTTGTCATATTTGTGATAATATTGTTTTTGTCATAAAAACTAAAAATAAACTTTCTTGTCATAAAAAAATATTATTCTTGCCTTAGAAAAAAAAATGTATTCTTGTCATAACAAAAAATTATTCTTGCCTTAAAAAAAGATATTTTTATTCTTGTCAAAAAAAAGTTATTATTCTTGTCATAGAAGAAAAAAATTTATTTTCTTGTCATAGAAAAATATATTCTTGCCTTAAAAAATGGAATTTTTATTCTTGTCATAAAAAAGAATATTGTTATAAAAAAAAAATTATTATTCTTGGCCTAAAAAAAATTATTCTTAAAAAAATGTGATTGTTATAAAAAAAAATACTCTTGCCATAAAAGAAATATTATTCATGTCAAAAAAACTGTTATCATTGTCATTAAAAGAAAAAAATATTTTTTTTGTCATAAAAAAAATATTGTCATAAAAAAAATATTATTCTTGTCATAAAAAATATGCTTGTCATAAAAAAAATTTTAGTCTTGTCATAAAAAAATATGATTCTTGTCATATAAAAGTAATATCTTGTTATATAAAAAAAAAATTTGTATTCTTGTCATACAAAAATTAGTATTTCTGTCATAAAAAAAATTGTTCTTCGTCTTGAGCTCAATTATTGTCATATAAGACTCAATTTTAAAAAAGGTTTGCTGATTTCTAGAAAACTGCAATGTTTAAAGCATGATTTCTCAATATTTTCATTTTGTCACATTCATGTTTCTGGCTAGAGGGCGACTACATATGAAGAATATTATTATTATTGTAGAATATTATATTTATAGTATGTAGGAAGATATATAAACAAGCGAGCATCAATCTAGTTTGCTTCAAGAGAGTATGAAAATGAAAGAGATATTTTTCTCACAGGGCCAACTAAAAAAACCAACGAAGAATCAATCGTGCCAAAACGGGTTAGTTTGGACCTAGCAGACGATTAAGAAGTTAATTCATCAAATACGAATAAAGATTAGATCAACAAGACTCTAATCATATGAAATAAGAATCATGAAAGCTGATGATAGGACCCTTGTGGTAATCGATAGAAAAGTTTTCCAGAATATTCATAGAAAAGGCCCAACGGTGAGTCGTTCCCAAGACTGTTATACATAAGTGGAAGAGCTTATTGAGCAGGACGAAATATAGTTACAACAATAACCAACAGCGAATAACGAAAGAAATTTAATAATGATTTAAGGGTCACGTAAGGATATTTCTCAATTGATGGCTCAGTCCAAGTTAACACTTGCTGGCAAGAGTGAATCTCCGTTGAATTTGCAGGCATATAGTGACGAAAGATCGTTGTAAAACAAACTAAACTTTAATCCTGTCATCAACATTCTAAAAGAAAACTTCTGTTGTGACCTTTTAAAATGAATAATGTATTTTTTTCTTTTATATTCGAAGAATTAAATGTTTTGTTTGCTGGGTTGTACAATTTATAAGTGAGTTTAATCCAGTACCTTGGTATTTTAAGTTAACATAAATAAGCATTTCTTCATTTCCGCTTCAGCTCGCAGTGCGAAATCTGCAAATAAACATTCCTTTTGTATTTCATACACATTTCTTCAACTTTGCGATGAGACTTTTTTAATGAAAATTTGTCCAATGGCTCTCATAAATTTCCTCATTTGCTTGTAAATATAAAACTTTGTCTGCTGAAAAATGGTTCATTCATCATGTGGAAGTTGTATGTATAAATATTTATTTTGAAATTTCAAAAAAAAAAAAAAAAAAATATGCTTGTTAATGGAATTCAGCTTCACTTTTGAAATATTTGCGAAAAACAAAAAAAAAAAAATTTCTCTGGAATTTTATTGAAATGACCTACATAAATTTTGACTTTTGGATTGATGGGTTATGATCTTGCAATATTTTACATGACGACTTGTTTACACGAGAAATTAACATAATTTCCGAGACTTTATTTTATTGCAGAATATATTTAATAAAAGATTTTTCAGTCGTACGATTTTTTGCAGGGTTTTTATGCCACACTTCAAAGTCTTCGATTCATTTAGGCCTGAGACACTGTCTGACATGCTTCTAGATTTCTATAAGATAGCTTCTATAAGCAGCAACTTTTCCAAAATCTTCTGAATGATTCAATTACTATTTGTATGACAAGATTCATACGGAAATCAAGCCGATTCAGCTACAAATAGGAGTAAAATAAGTATAGCTCGTTTGTCAAAGATCTGCGGTCGTCGTACAGAGTCATTTTTGTCATGAAGAGCTTCCCAGCGAAAATTCGTTTGGCTTAGTATATGCTGTTCGGAGTCTGTGTAAAAACTGTCGGTCCTGTAAATTCGTGTAAAGTACTGTTTTTGAACCACTCGCCAAATTGTAATTTAAGGTAATATTCTTTCTCTGAATTGAGCGCACGATTACACAGAACATGCATGAGCCTTTCATATTACAGCCCACATAAACTGCAGTCTGTTCTTTCCTTGAGGCCAATGTAGTTGGACTTGTTGGGAAAATTTTAAGTCTTCTCCGGCTTTTCTGACTTAATCTTGGTAATCATTCTAAAAGTAGCCACGTATCTGTTTCCCTTTTTAGGTTTTCACTGGACAATCACACAGAAAATGTCTAAGCATTCCATTTGCCAGCCCATAAAACCCCAGTCTGTTACATGCTTTAAGCACATCCTCGTCAGGTACCAATTTAGTTTGACTTGCAGGGTAACCTTTAGTAGGTCCGCGCCTCTTCCGACTAAATCTGGGAATCATTATGAAGGAAGCCATTTATCTGCTTCCATTTGTATGTTTTCATTCGACAATCACACGGAATCTTCTCAAGCATTTCAGCTGTCAGCCCATAAAACCGCAGTCTTTTACTTCATTTCCCATCCTAGCCAGATTCCAAATACTTTTCGAATCATCCACAAGCCCCGAGTCCAATGAGTTATACTAGGATTGCCATTATACTGTTTATGGTCAGTTTCACTTTTAGCCAGTTTATGTTCCTTCTATTTGTGTGAAGGAGATAATCACAAACGACACAGTTGGTTGCCTTAATGACTCGTATCCAGCCAAAAACTGTCATATCGCTTGGTCTTATTCCAAATTTTCGGGGAGGGGGTTTTGCGGTAATAAATTGAAGGTTTTGTGGGGAGTTTTTGAATTTTAGGTTATGTGTTATAGGAAAATAAATGTGGAACATCGCTGAGCTAATTTAATCTCTGTTGATTTCTAGTAGCTAATCACGATCTAAGTATTTCTTTATATAAACTTCTCAAGTCAAACTGGAGCTCAAACACGTAAGTTATAACAATGCTTTGTTATTTTGGTCCGATCAGGAAACTTCCAGAGAACTAGCACCCTCCTCGACAAAGCAACTCTGTAAGTCGTGTACAGCTAGATTCAATATCACATTCTATTTTTAGTTCCTTGGGAGAATATTTCGGAAAAATAAACATTACTTAATGGAGTTGATGCTAGTTGGGGCTTGATCTAGACAATATTGGGTTAAACCGCTGTAAATCGAATAAGTTACAAGACTACCCTGCCCAACTTACATACGTGTCCTTTATCAACCCCTCAACTGATTTTCAAACATTAAAATTTTTTTTAATATCTTACAATATCCGAAACAGCTTATCCTCAAATTCCATTACATCTCTTAAATCTGCTAAACAGTTAGAATTTCATGTTTCAAACAAAGCACAAAATCCAATTTGTTTATAAATCTTAAACAATTGCTACTGATAAATCATTTATGTACCTTTTAGTCCTTTTGTTTCTCCAACATATGTTTGACACTACACAAAACGTGACGTGAGATTATCCTGCATATTGCAGGCTACTTGGAAGAGGCACACCTTCGAAACTCAAATGCTACTTGCATACATACAAACTAAATACAAAAAAAAACAACAAATTGGTTCCACCTCAGGGGGTTGTAATGTTTAACGTGAGCGTGACTCTCCGGTCGTTTTCTCTTCGCAATTCCTTTTTAGCTCTGAAAATGTGTTAAAACATGAGAACCATTTTCCTGACTAATGACTAAGGTAAACATGCATTTAGTTGTCATGGTCAACTTATTAGTGGAGAATTTTGTGTGCATTTGTGTTTACTTGCTGTTTGTGTGGCTGAGTATGAATAAACAATGAGTCAGTTGATGAAAACCGTGTAAATAAAGTGTTGAAAATTTTGTTCTAGAGAAATTTCTTTTGACGTCTTACGAAAATGTGTCATGGAATGAAATTAAAGATTTGGAAGGTTTTTTTTTAAAAACAATATTTAAATAAATTTAATTTCTGTTTGTTTTATAAGACGATTCTCCACTCCATGGTGCATGTAGTCCTATATATTTTTTAGTTTCATTAAACATAAAATTATAACACCTTTTAGAGCAGTTATAAAATAACTATTTTGCATTTGTTTTTGTACATATTTCCTTCTTTGATCTAGTATTGCATACAATTTATTTTAAATGTTCTATCCGTTCTAAAATGGTGGTTTATGAAGGTGCTAGGTAAGACAAGATATATCCATGCCGGCCCAACTTCGTTCTGGATACTGTAACAGTCTAAGCTCTTAACTATCCAGACTGAACCTTGACATGCCAAATGTCTGCCCGGCATACGGCGTGTCTCCCCATGATACTAATCATCTGTTCATCTGCTCAACCGAGCCTACTCTTCTAACAGCAATTTCACTCTGGTCCACCCCTGTTGAAGCCGCGAGGTTTCTAGGACTTCCGTTAGAAGAGCTTGATGACAGTGTTAGATGAGAGGTGATACTTTAGGCAGGTTAAGTAGTCGCTAGCACAACAACACAAGATATATATAAACTAACCAAAGACGCTATAACAATGGAATCGGACTTTTGAGCTATTTATTTTGAATTTATACCAGTTTTTATACCAGCTCTTGTTTATTTTGGTATACTAATTTAACTTATTTCTTTAAAGCGATTCTTCACTTTTATACCAATTTAATATTTTTTTAAAACAATAACTAAACCTGCTTAGAATTGAATATTTTTATGATACAAATTTATACGACTTTTTTAGACCAGTTTTGAAAAACTTATTTTTGACACTCTTTATAGTTTTATGAGAAAACATTTTTTTTTGTGGGTTTTTGTAATTTTATGATTTAAGTATTTTTTTACCAGTTTTATGGCGATTTATTTAATTCTTTAGTTCAAGCACTCACCTTGCCATGACAAGTTATTAAGTTGTTTCGAATATTCCAAAAAAAAAAAATCGGAAGACCTTCTATCGATTTCGGAAAAGGGACTTGAAGCTTGGGAATAGTTACAACCCGAAAAACCAAAAATAAAAATGTGATGATGAGTATTCTTACTCTTTGTCCTATTTCTATTTTAATTCCTATTCCAATTCCAATTATTTTCCTATTCATATTTCTCATCCTATTTCTATTCATATTCCTATTTCTTTTTCTATTCCAACTGAAATTAATTTTCCTAATTCTATTCCTATTTCTCTTCCTATTCATATTCGTATACATATTCCAATTCCAATTCAAATTTCAATTCCTATTCTAATTTCAATTCCAATTCCTTATCCTATTCCTATTCCTATTCACCTTCCTTTTCCTTTTCCTTCTCCTATTCCAATTCCAATCAATTTTCCTATTCCTATTCATATTCCTATTCCAATTTCAATTAATTTTTCTATTCCAATTCCAAATCCAATTTATTTTCCTATTCATATTCCTATTCCAATTCCAATTCCTTTTCCTTTTCCTATTCCAATTTCTCTTCCTATTTCTATTCATATTCCTGTTCCTATACATATTCAAATCCCAATCTCAATTCTTATTTCATTCCCATCCGAATTAGTAATCCTACTCCATACCTATCCAAATCCTATTTCATCCTATTAAAATTCCATTTCGGTCATATCGAACGGCTGCCAAGTAGTGCAGAATGAAAAATTTGCTTTGTATGAGAGCTGCCACACCCCCTGTACCGCTATACTTCACGGTTAATATTGTATGGGATTGTGGGGTCTACCACTCCTCCTGTGCCAAAACCACCCATATTCCGGAACTGTTAGATTTTGATATTACATTAACACTGATGATTCCGAAAATATCTGATACTAGATAATTATTTATTCAGTATGCCAGGTGCCACGCCCACTTATTTTAAAATAATTTTGCTATGCCTATACCATTTATGTAAGTGCAAGAATAGTCTGGCAGATTTTGAAAAACAAACAAACATTAATTCTTAAATATAATATTGTATTTATTTTCACTTTCTTTCAAATTGCTTTACACATTTTTTGAAATTTTTTTAAACTAAATTTTTTCATAAATTATTATTATTATTTTTTTTATAAAACATATTTTTTTTTTAACTTTCAAAAATATTTTTAAAATTTTCAAAAATACTTTTTTTTTTTTTAATTTCCAAAACAATTACTTCTCTCACAGCATTTTCTATAACTGCCAATCACGCACATTGAATATCTTTCCATCTTCCTTTTTATTAAATGCCTTTCATGTGTGAAGTACGTGCCAGCACTTTTATTTTGCTTATTTTCACCTAAATGTTGCTACCTTTTGTTTTCATTTGCTTGCATTTACAGTTTCTTCATTTTCTTGTTGGATTCCCTACATTCAGTATACCTCACATACTACATCCATACATATATACTAACGTTTCCTTCCTTTTCTAATACTGCTGACACTAATTCAACGAACACACACGCCATATTAAATATTTGCTGTTGTTGCTAACGTCATATGGCTGTCATTGCTACTACTTTGTTGTTGTTATTGCAGTTTATGTTGTTGCATTATTGAATAGACCGGCTTAGATGGTATAGATAAATTGTTAGTTTATTCATTGAATATGCAACATTGGTTTCTGCCGTCACATCAAAGTTAAATAAATAAACACACACACACACATACAAAGATAAAAAAAGACCTCTGAAATCCAAGAAAAAATTGTAAAAAAGTCATATTGGTTTTAAGCAATGAGGTATATGGGACGTACACCTATCTGTCCATGCATCTGTTATCTGCTATATTTATATATATATGTATGTGTGATTCAAGGTATCAATGTGTAAGTATGTGTGCGCGTGTGTGTAGAAAAGTGCACAATGGGCGCTTTGCTTGTTCATTGGTTTTTGCTGGTTAGCCAGCGGATAGCGCAGCAGTGTCAATGGATTTCGTTTGTTGTTGTTAATTATAAGTGTGGGTGCTGCCATATGTTTCGATGGTATATCATTGGTGCGGTGGGGTAGGCGTTGTTTTTGAAAGGGTTTCGACTTCGGTGAAATCTTTATCAGAGTTTATGCGGAGAACGTGCTTCAAAAAGGTTTTTCATCAAATTTCTTTAACACACGCCATCAAAGTAAATTTATGATCATCGTCGTAACTTTTAGCCATCTCGATCTGACGGGAGTTTTCCATTAAATATTCTAAAAGACTTTGCCGCCAGTGACGTGATCAAAAACTGTCGTCTAATGACTTCATCGTGAGAGAGTACCGAAAAACAATAACCTTTAAAAAAACCCATCTCAAGCTTGCAACGTTGAGTGTTAATACTAGCCCTCAGGTTACCACCGTAGTCTAAAGTAATAGACCAAGGCGTAGAAGTAGCTAGTTAGTACCTGCTTGGTCAGGAGTGTGTATTTAAGCCACATTTGTATATACCCCCTTTTAAGGGCTAATATCGATTTCAACCGTCAGCTTTTGAGCCAATGAAAGCAGCTATCGACTAGTCCTAGAAAAATATCAGTCCCTCTCGTCAATATATCTGCAGAAAAATCGGAGAGCATTGCGGGTTTCGTTTGGATTTTTTTATATTAATTTTCGAAACCAGACATTTTGAAAGCACAGGAAGCATGCCTCCATATTTTTTATAAAAGAGTGTTGCATAGTTTTAGGGAAGGCTTGTCTGCTCATTAAACACATCCAAAAAAATCTCTTCCGCTTCGCTACTTATGCTGTAAACACAATTCGAGATTAAACAATTTTTTTTTCAGGTTTATGAATAAAAATTAAAAAAAATTGAGTTTTCATATTATATTTTGCAATCGAAATTAAAAATTTCTACAAATTTTATTTTCATCAAATATCATGCCAACTAAGTAAATCATAACAAAAACTCAATTCACATTAACTCCATATTGCAATTAACTACTACATTGGCTTTCAAAATGCCTATTATACTCACCATTTTCAACACACCATATTTGTTTTTACCTCATTTTACAGTTTATACTGCATATTCTCTTTCTAAAAAAAAAATTTATTAACTGCAGCTCTCTATATACAAAGCCAAGCACTGCTGCTAACGCTCACTATTAACCTCGCCATCTGTTCGCATTCACCATATGTACAACATTGTTGCTATCAGCAAATCTCCTCACAATTCACAAAACCACGTACGTCGCCGTCGACGTACTTTGTGCTCTGCTCTTTTTTCGTTCGTCTCTGTTTCTGGTATTAATCGCACAGCCGCACAATCTCATTGTATTGTACATGGTCGTAGCCTGGTTTAAACTTTGCGAGGGTCCAAGTTTACGAATATAGAAGAATTTTTTTAATAAAAATATATATTTGATTTTGAGAAAAAAAAAGATTGAGTTTATAGATTATCAATTAAAAAAGACACAAAGAAACCGTTATAAACATCTGGGGTAGTCCTAGCAGATACATATATCACCTGTTACTCACCTGGTAGCATTCTTGTAAGGTTGGTATTGGATATAGTATGCTATAATTACTAAAAAAACTAACTAAACTGTGACACATGGTTTTCGAAAACAATGCAAAGAGTTTTTCAAAAATCTGCCTAAACAGAGGGTTTACACTAAATAGGTCGTTGTTCTATAGCAACAAAGCTTGGATTATAATACTTTTGCTGTTCTAGTTGAAAAAACATCGGAGATGAGTTCGCGAAGGCACTTTATTTTCTTTTTTTATACACCGTTCTCAAAATTGAATATCCTGGTAGCTGTTATATCTTGAGCAAATAATCAGAAACTGTCTTAAAGCTCAACTGCTTGAAAATATGAATATTGGTTATTTGTAAAATATTTAAACTTAATATTGAAAATCGCTTTTGGAGTAAGTAATTCTTTTGAATTAGTTTGTAACGATTTTCCGTCCTCCCTCGTTATCCTTAGCGTCACTTTTCGTTCTGACATGATCGTGCTTTGTGGTACGTTTCTATATTCTTCTGTTATATTTTTTGGTAAGTCTCGTTGATTAATATTTTTTTCCAAACACTTCACAAACTATAAGAGTGTTTTCCAGCGCTTGAATTTTAAGTACAAATTGTGATTTTGAAAAAAAGTACTTTCTGAAAGACTCGCAAGTATTGAAATCAAAATAAGCTGGAAAACTACTTTGTTTGCTAAAGAAATTTGTCTTACATACTTAAACTTTAAATAGATGACGTATCTGATTTATTTTATCATTTATTAGAAGACCCGGTCACGCTTTGCTACGTCTCAGAGCTTACAATATACTTAGTCCTACATTAATCATAGTCTCTCTGAAACCCGTTGAGACATGAAACTTATTCGCATCGCTTATTGTAGCACCCATTGTTACCTTTCGTTTGATACCCATATTGGACTAACACATTTTGGACCACTTTGGTCCACATATTCGTCGATATCTCTAAAACTGGTCGGGTTATCGAAATCGGGGATATCTTAAATTTTTAGCTAGCCGTCTAGTAACGCAATGGTCAAGTTATATTTAATTCCATTTAGTAGTTTTTGTGTGATGCGCGCCCAAACATACAGACATACAGACAAAACTTTTAAAAACTGTTGTTTTGGTCTCTATTAGCTTAGTAATGATCCCTCCTATTGCTTTTTCCTGAATATGTGCAATTTCATGTAGAATTTACATTGAATTAAATATTTCAGTCTTCAGTGAGGCAAATGCAGCAGTTTATCTACGCCTTTGTCTTGTTATAGCGCTGCCGCCGCACTGCTTGCGCTGCCGCCACTACTGCTGCGACTTTTGGGGAGTATTTTTGTTAGCTAGCACAGCTAACTCCGCTTAGTACACGAACCAACATAAATAAATGTAAAGCAAGCGAGCGAGTGAACGGACGTCGATGCGACGAGTGAACAAAAGTGAGCGCATAATCGAGAATGATGGAAAAGGCTATATAGAAAAGAGCAAAAAAAAAGTAATAAACGACTGCAGTGAATTTATTTTATACATTTATTATCTATAAAATTTTCTTATATTGGCTATTGCTGCACTTTATTTGTGTATAAAAGTGGTGCGTTTGAAGAAGTTCACAGACAAAAAAAGTATTTGGGAAGAAAAATGTATTTATTTCATTTATAGCGCACGAACAAAGAAAGACAATAAATTCTGCTTCTACAATAAAGTAGAAAAATTTTGTAGCAACGGAGTTTTATTGCAGCCAGCGCAAGTGTGTTTGAAACAAAAAAAACTGTATTTAAGCGAGAATACATAAAATAAATCGTAAAAGCAATAATAAAAAGTGCCTTTAACAATTTTTAATTTTTTTGAAATGTGTGCTTTTATGATGATTAATAATATTTTTACAATTACAATGAAGTATTTTTAAACTAAGTGCAAAACGTTTATGTGCTAAAGCATTGCGCATTAAAAGAGAGTTAGTTCGAGCAGTGGTGAATAGAACAGACCATAAAAACAAAGAAAATACTAACAAAAATAGGCGTATAAAAGCAGTTAACAACAACAGCTGTTGGTGGAAAAATCAATGCAACTAGCAGCAACAACAAAAGCATTTAAAAAAATACAAAAAATCGCCTGCAAGTGACAGCAGGCACAGCAGCCAAAACAACAACCACATTCGCACAACGCTGCAGAATCGTTCCAATAGCTGTAAGTAGGCAGCCGAGTGCCGGGTTTTTTACTAAATAAAATACAAACGAACAATTCGTACTTTTACTTGAAACCATTTTTCTAAACTTTTTTTTGCATTCAGTAGTCGCCATTTAAAGTTTTCCCTTATTTATTTAAGTACATTTTGTGTCATTCAAAGGCGTGATTAATTAAAAAATAAATAAGTAAATTAAAATTGTAATAGGCACATAGCAATAAAAAATAATTTAGCACAGCCAGGTCGCAACGCATGCCTATTTATTTCGCTTGACTTTTGTTGTAGGGGCTGGCGGCGCACAGTGGGCTGTTGGGTATTCACATTTTTATACTGCTCAAGGATTTTTAAAGTAAAGTGAATTTCCAGATTTAAATATAAAATTTCGGAGAACTATTCGATATAGAATTTTTATACCTCACTGTTCCAGCACATAGCGTATTATAGCTTTCTTCACATAACGGGGTACAAACCCCGGAATCAAGATAGAAACAGAGTTTTGTATATTGAAGTTGTTAGGATCCAGAGAAAAAAAATAATCAGCCAAGTTTGTTCGTCCATCCGCCTGGACTCTCTATAACGTGTGTGAAAATTGAGATAAATAAATATTTGGCGCGATATACTACATCCGAGCTTCTCTACGAATTTGTGATGTGCTGCTCTAATTTTTTCTACAAATTAGCAGCACCTACAGTTTTTTTGCTGACTTCAACGACATCTGCAAAAGCAGTTGAATTTTTGCTGAGATTCCTTCCATGGCACAAATACACTCGGAGACTTTGCCAAATCACTGCCGAGGGGGACCCCGTTTTAAAAAAATGTTTCAAACTACTTTTTGTTGTTACCTGTCTCAGTACTAGAACCTTGGACCTTCGGTATGGTAGGCCAGCAACACTACCGCTGCCGCCATTGAGATATGTATTTCCAGCTAAGTAAGTTTGCTATTCCGTTCCTATATTCGATATCGTAAATTCTGCTGATATGGTTAAATTTAGTAGCTATTTTGGCCCACCCCGTTTTGAAAAAAACCTCTTCAAACCAGTTTTGATTCTACCTGGCGCGTTACTTGAACGAAGGACCTTTCGATATAGCAGCTCAGCATACTACCACGGCGGCCGAGAACTCACCACTGCAGCTGGATGTTTATTGTTAAGTTGGACCCGAAGTTCGGCTATCCTACCGTGCCAACATGGTCTGGAGTTGTGAGTTAAAGTAAATAAGCGGCCTACCCGCTGGGGTATGAAGCGGTGCACTGGAAAAATAAATTGCAAATCCAGTCTGCTAACGTTGAGGATGATAGTTATAGAATGGATTTAATATATATATTTTGAAAATCACGAAAATTCTAGGCGCTTACCTCTAGGTTACAAAAGATGCGTTTATCTGTATCTAAAAATTTATTTTTAAAATTTTTATTATTTTATTTATTTAGCTAGTTATCTTAGTCTTTTTTTTATTTTTCTTCGCAAAAAGGTGCCGAAACTTTATGTTAGACGTCTAATAATATATCGGGGAAATTGCATTAAATTTTATGCAGTAGCTTTTGTGTGATGCGCGTACAAACATACATACATACAGACAAACTTTTTGAACACTATTGTTTTGGCTTCTATTACTCTTCTATATGCATTTTATTAACATATATAGTACGACAACAATCTCTAAAATTTTTTTTTTGTATAAAAATGAAATTCTCAGAAATTTTTATTTTCTACCGACTCCAGTCCACTGTGCGGCTGTTTGTTTGACTAACTGACTGAGTAGCTGTCGCATTGCCATGCCTTGTTCTCTAGCTAAAGCTGACTAAAGTTAAGTTAATCTGCCGCCACACAGCGTTGCGGCGTGTCTCTTCATTACCCCAAAAGCGCCGACATACATAAATTAAAAAATAAATTAAAAAAAAACAATAACAACAAAAAAATAAAACAGCGCATTCACTGATACCAACAAGAATACACCACTTTGTGTGTGCGGTGTTGGGAGCCTTGCAATATGTTTCATTTTTAATTTTGTTTGCGATTGTCACTGATCATCTCGGGTTGTGGCGCAATGTGAGGAGCGCCGAGAAGGTGGGTTGCTTGTTTTCAATGCGTACCCGTGCGCCGAAAAGGAAGAAAAAAGGTTAGAATAAGGACCGCCTCTGCTTTCCTGATGTAACATTTCCCAATAGGAAGGTACTGATTGACTCAGCTGATGCCCTTCGTTGCTAGTGCTGCCAGTTAAGTTATTTGAAATAGTCACTATTGCACAGATATTGTAAAAAAATAATGAAAAAAAGTGAGAAATTACAAAAAAAAAGAAATACAAAAAAAAAAAAAACAAAAAAAAAATTTAAATGAAAATAAAAATATATAGAAACCAACAAACAAAATACAGAGGATTTCAAATTCGAGTCGAATTCTTCTAAGAGCAATATTCCGACTGAAAAACAATAAAGAGCTGCGAAAGAGCGGATTACCCCATTTCGGCTTTGTGCTATCTTTGACGTAAATTTTCGTTCTAAACAAGTCCTTTCCAAGACAAGTCAGAGATTTTTTTGTTATGGCGATATAAGGAAGAGATAAAATTATTAAAAAATGTAAAAAAAAAAAATTTTTATAAAAATAAACAAATAAAAAAAATATTAAATATGAAATAAAAAAAAATCTCGAAAGTGAAATTAAAAAAATAATATAAAATAAAATTAAATAATAAAAAAAAAATTAAATTGGGTAAAAACTAAGAAAAAGAAAATAAAAAAAGAAAATAAAGAAAGGAAAAAAAAAATAAAATTTTTATAATAAAAAACCAAAATTAACGGAGATTTTAAAATCCGGCGAAATCCTTGCCAGACCAATTTTACGACTGATAATCTATTAAAGAGAGGGAAGGAGAGTAAGGATTGTTGTGATATCTTCAGCGTAAATTTAAATTTTAGCTAAGCCTTTTCTTAGGCAATTCAGCGATAATTTTTGTTACGGCGACTCAAGAAGGGTTTCCGAAGCCAACCGGAAGCTGTTGTTTTAGAAATTTTCCTTTTAAGTCATACAGAAACAAAAAACAAAAGAATTACGGAAATGCCGAATTTTGTAGCAAAATAGGACTAGGTTACTGATGAAAAGAAAGAACATAGAGAGGACCTGGACATTTGATTAAGGTGCTTACGTAGACGTCTTAAGAAAAGAGAGAACTTCTGAGGCCAAAGCATGTCACCTAGATCAAAATTGACTTTTTTTTTAACTTACAGTGATGTTTTTGACTTCGTTATTTATGTTGTATTTGTGTTAAGGAATCACTTGCCGAAGGTTTGCGGAGTGTTTCCGACGCGTATAGTTCCGATACGCTACGGTACTAGCAACTGCCGGTACTAATCTATCTGTAGCGGGAACGATTTGTTTCGCCACCTCTAATCTTGGTTCTCCAGAAGTTTTTCCAAGCTAACAGTAGTAGAGTAGAAGTTTGGTAGAGCAATATCAGAAGCGTCTCTATTGAAAATTTTTAAAATTATTTTATTAAAAGTTCACCAACATTTTAATTTTATTTTTATACTATTTATAAGTTGAATATTTATAAACATTTTACATTATTTTCTATTTTCTATTTTTATTTTTATATATTTTTTTTTTGAAGCTTACGAAATATTTATATCCATTTTTGAGATATCTATCTCGAATTATGTTTTTCGCTACGCCCTCGGCATTTTGTATTCAACAGTTCATTTATCATTTCTGCAGCTTTTAAAGGTTGTTGTTGTTGGCTTATGGCGCTTTGCATGACAGTTTTATCGTTTTTTTTTTTTCATACTCCAAAAAATTTTTCATACTTGTGTTTAATTTACTCATTATTGCTGCGTATTTTGGTTTGTTATTGTTTTCTGTTTTTTTTTTTGTGTGCTTATGTACTTTATTGCTTCATTTTTTTCATGCCCAGCAGGAAGCAAAAAAAAATAAAAAATTAAGCAAACGATTTTAATTTCTTGAGCAATTGGCGATTTTTAATCAATTTTTGCGCAAAATTTTAAAAATTTTTTGTTTGTTTTATTAGTGCGCTTAAGCGGGTTTAATGCTGGTTGTTGCTCTTATATTTAGCTGTGTGTTATCGCCTTGGATTGGCTAATTTGATTTTCGTTACTTTTTCATACATTTAAAAAAAATTTTTTTCAAAACATTTTGTTGTTGTTTTTGCGTATTATTGCGCTTTTGGTATTCCTTTAAATTTTATCATTAAAATTTTTTGTAATTATCCACACAAATTTATAATTTAGGCTATTGTTGTTTTTATCGTAAAAGCGCAAACACAACATTTGCTTACGCTGCTCTATATCGCTTACAAATGCGCGTTTTATTTGCAACATTTTTAATTTTTTTAAGTTTTTTTTTTTATTTCGCGACTTGCTTTGTTTGCTATTTTTCTTTGTTGTTTGTGTATTTTTGTTTTCGTTTAATTTTGAAATGCATGCGCTGCATTATTTGGCTTGTTGCTTTTTCATCAGAAATTGGCTTTGCTTCCTCCTAGACCGCATATGTAGCTACTTAAATGCAGCCAACTATAGGTATGAAGGCGTCTACAGACACTTCATCCAAGCTAACTAGTTCTAAACTACCTCTCAACTAACGTGAACCTCAATCCCACCTAGAAAACCAACTGTTTTTTGATACAGAAACACTGTAAGTTTCAACAAAAGTCGAGGTTTAGGTAGAGGAAGAGGTGAAGATGAGGGCAGAGGTGGAAGGAAAGAGGAAGGTAAAAGGAAAGAAGGAAGAGGCTTACGATGAACAAGATGAAGTGAAGATTAAGCTAAGTGAAGTACTGCTACAACAAAAGCAACTACAACACAATCAGCTTAATAAGAAAGTTAAATAGTAGGGATAGGAAGTTAAAAAGGCTGAGGTCTAAGGATAGAGGGAGGCTTAGAAAAAAGTAGGAGAAAGGTGGAGGGGCTCAAATAGAGGAATGTGAGGCTAGAAGAAGAGGTAAAAGTATTGGAAAGTCAGTTTTGGGCAGTATAACGTCTGGCGGGTTTTGCTAGTAATAATAAAATAAAGTTAGATTGGTGCGACGTAGCTTCGAGGAGCATAAGACCGAGCTACTTTTAAGTTTTCCTACGAATAGGCGATATTTACTGTTGATAATTATGCGCGGAAAAGCTTTTTATGGCAAAAAAATACTCAGAAGATTTGTAGACCATTGCCGAGGGGGAACCTGTTTGTGGAAAGCTTTTAGCGGTCTCAACACTGGAGCCAGGAACCTTCAGTACGGAAACAGCAACTACTATTCAAGAAGTAAGACAGGCTGTATTTTAGCCAGTCACTTCTTTAGACAAAACTTGCTCTAACGTTTTTGAAAAAGTTCTATGATCGTGATTGTGGGTTTGAAGTCACTTCCTCGCAGTTAGAATACTCTGGGCTACCTTAATATAATAGTAAAATGGACGAAGAGAAGGTGGGTTCAAACTAAAAAAGGTATAGAGCATGGCATAGTAAAACAGGTAATAGCACGGCGGCCATATTGGAAATTGCTTCTTTAAAACGTCAGAACAGCACAGCACATGTTAAAATGTAAACAAACCGATTACACACAAGTTTGACAGTTTAGAGAAAATTAAAATAAAAAAAAATCTAATCAGCTGTTGAGATGATATTACTTGTATAGTTATGTCATGGTATAGAGAGTTCCTAACAGCGCCATCATCTAAGTATGCCTCATATTGGTAGAAAATTTTCAAAAGTTTTGGATTTTTAGTGCTTCAAGTCAGATCTTTTGCTTTGATTTCTGCCAAAACAGTTAGTAGGAAACTAGTACTTCTATGGACTAATTTGGCTTCCAAACAGCTGGTATGTGTGTTCATATGTAAATTTGCCGCCATATTTGCCTTCGCTTCATTTCATTACTGAGTAAACGGTTTTAAATATTTTATATTTATTTGCTTGTTTTGAGTAAATTTTTTTTTTGGCCACATTTTCACTTGCCCCTCACACATTTTTCTTGGGTTTTTGTTTTTTTGGTTACTACAAAAATGTTGAGAAAATTTTCATTAAATTGCTTGCACACGTTCGTCAAATATTTGCGAGGCAAACAGACTGCGTCGACGACGTTAGCGTCAGCCATTCACACCAAATAGCTGGAGTGGCAGCACCAGCAACCCATTACGCCCAAAATCCAGTTCATACATGCATCCATTCATCCAAACAATTTAGCAACAAGAGTTTTTTCCCGCACATTCCAGCTCAACCCATTCAAATGCTTAGCCAACGGTGTCGGCCATTCATTCAGCATCCAGCCGTCATCTTCAACGAAGGATAGTCACAGTTATAACAGCATTTTTTCCGTTTCTGTGCTAAATGTCTGTTCAAAAATGCTGACCGCTTTACGTTCGCCTGAACGCCTTTTTGACGTGTTGTGTTTTTGTGTTTTGTTCTTGGCTTTGCTTTGCCTTCCTGCTTTTAGTCGGCATAAATTCTGTTTTTAATTTCTTTTAATTACATTACTCCAACTTAAACAGCAACAACAATAAATAGCTTAAGTCCCAGAATGTGTACCCTTTATATGTCACACACACACGCACACATACATCGAAGTACAGCTGTGCCATTTTTATTGCTCCACTGCTCCAACTACACTCTATTTGTCTACACACCGCTACTCCCTTTGGCTCGCCTGCGTTCTTCCGCATTGCTTGTCGTACAAATGCCGGTCGATCGCCTCGTTTACGCGCTCCCCTGCGCTTGGACAACTACGGTGGTGATTTCTACACACGCTGCCCCGCAATGGATGTGTATGAATTTATGTGCGTCGAGTAAAATACTAAATTAGGAGCTCTCGCAATAGCTACATTCTGTAACCTTTCGAGTTTCTTCAAAACGCTTGTCTCAACCGGCGTGGGAATAGTTGAAGACAGTTCCCTAGCTTGCTGAACTCAACTTTTTAGACATCCGAACACAAATTAGACTTCGGAAAGCTTTATTTGCCTGGAAGTGAATTCTACGCTTTCGGCTAGCCATGGGGCCTTGAACAGTCTTTTAAAAAGCTAGCAATAGCACTCACTCCTTGACTCCTTTCACAACCAGACCACGTGAATCAAACAATTTTGTGTTGTTTCTATTGACGGCTGAATCGAAGATCACACCCTATTGATCAGAATTTGCTTCAAGAATACTCCATCTCAAAATGATTTTCAAAAACGCCACATTTAAAAGAAAATTCGGTATATTTTCAGCTGAAATAGTGCATTCTTCAACAAAACTCTGAAAGAGGGCATTTTTAAAACAAATTTCTCTCGTTAATTTCATTCGTGTTAAGTGCGTAATTCGCAATCGGCTTATAAACTATTCTAAATAGATAGCTTACATTTACAAATCTCAAAGGTGGGTTTTGATAGCGAAAATGAGGATAGTCAATCCCAATGCCGGTACCTTAGAGCAACAAAAAAATAAAATAAAATAAATTTAATAAGCTACTCATCTTCCATACCCCCAAAGTTAGATTAATTCGGAGATAAAGCTTTTTTCAAAAATATTTTGAAATACGGTAATCTTCCACTCATCCACCGATGTGTACATCTCTCATTTAGTAGTCCATACATTAATCTCAATACCTGTTATATGCGTAAGATCGTTGAGGAACGATTGGATGAGATTGGAATTCAAGAACGATAGATAAACGGTCTTCCACATCGTGCCAGACAGTAGCATAGAAAGTGCAGAATACCCAGTGCCCAGCAATTAATCTAACAGCAGCCGACTCCATTATTGTCAGAAGTGATCTTTTATAGAAATGCTGAGAGAGCCTGGATGCTTCAAATGGAACAAGACCTGATTCCATTGAAGTTCAGAGGAGAATGAGTATTTCTAATTAAATATTGGAAGGATGCCACTGGTCTTACCCATTCTGGACAACTCATCTGCCTTAGAGTATCATTTACTTGCTATAATCAGGGACTCATATAAGATCGACGCTGGAGTGCTGGCCCATTACGTTAAGATATCTACTAAACTAAAGCATAGATTATACTGTAGTCGCATGGGCCCAAGGCTTCCATTGCAACTTGGCTGTCGGGAAATAGCTTACGTTTTCAATAAAATAAGTTACATTGATCAGGAAGGCCAATAGTGGTCTCTAACTCGTTTCCAAGTAAATTTTTAAACCAGTGAAGACTACTCAAAAGCACTAGAATGGATTGGAATGTGTGTGATATCGGCAAAAGAAAGGAGTCAGCTATTGTTCGATGGATTGCTAGAGTTTTCAGATAAAAATTCAAGTAGTCAAAAACTCTAACACCAGATACAGCGTAAAAATGTCCCTCCTACCTTTCAGACGAGCTTAAGCCTGAACTTCATGACTAGCATCTAGGTCCTTTCAGGCACGCCAAACCTCACCTCGTTTTGTAGGTATATAATTACAGACAGAGGTGAAGTGTAGAACGCTACAGACGCTTAAGTTGAGGGTAATTGAGCTCTCTATTTAAAGCGTTGGAGATGTTGATGTCACCGTGATCGGTTTGTGATCGTTAGTACATTGAAAACTCGAAAGAAACTCGAAAGCGCCGGAAGAGAATGAGCAGCTATGTGTTTTGAATGAAAAAAAGAACCGAGTCTAGGGGGAAGAAGACTTTGGGGTTTACCTGGTAACACTATCTGATACTAAACCTATACACCTGACGTTTAGGGAGTTTAGATTAAACCCGAGGTAGGTATGTCTGGAGCAAGAGGCAGCTAAAATTCCAATCGAACCTCGTTTCAAGGTCAACGGCAGTCGGACAAGTAGCATGGTAGTCGGAAAAGTACCGGAGCATACCAATTTTGAAGTCAACAAAATCTTTCTCACGGCAGTCGCGCAAGTAGCGGAACAAAGGGAAGCCCTATTTGATCCCTCACGTACCATTCCATGCATGGCATCCCCGACTCAGCAAGGCGAAGTACTGCTACTACAATTAACAGCATCCAAATCGCCATTCGCGTAAGACTAAGCTAGGCGAAGTACTGCTACTACAACAATCAGCCTCCAAATCGCCATTCGCTGCTATTCACCTTCTTTTTATTACTCCCAGCATTCGCCACACACACAACATCATTCGTCACGATCTGTTTTAGCTTCTACTCCCCATATGTTTGTGCGCCCTTTTTACTGCCCACCACCTTCAGTTCCTTCTCAATCTATCAGCACTTCCGTGCCGCACAATGTCGCACATTCCCAGTGAGCTATGACGGTGTGAGCATATTCTTAGCACATTTTTGTTGTTGGAGCAATTCTAAGTTTATATTTTACGCGCTTTTTGCGTTTATTTGCCTTTTACCTCAACGTGCTCCAATTCTATAATTTGATTTTGCTTTTTTTTTTCTCTCTTATTTCTTTTCATTCCATTTTCATTCGCTAGCTTTGTAATTCTAGGCTGCTGTAAATATTTTATTGTCGTTGTCATGCCTGCGAGCGCCCATTTCCGTTTTGTTGTGTGGCATTTGCCCCAAGCTATAGCGCTCGCAGTGTGTGTGAGAGGGAGAGCAATATGAACTTTTTAATCTTACGAAATTCTAAACAATATAAATCTTTCGTAAAAACTAGAAATTTTGATGAATAACTAGTCAATTATGCGCTTTTTAGCCGCACTTCCTGCCTTCCACCTCACTCTCTGCTAAATCAAATAAATTTATATACAAACTATTTTTTATAGCCCCTTCCCCTTACTTGTTGTAGAGATTTTTTTTTTTCATATTTAGCTGTTTTTTTTTACGTTTGCTCGCCTTAATTTTTGTAATGTTTTGACGATTTGTTGTGCTCCCATTGCCGTTGAACACGTTCAATTAATCTATTTCGTATGCCAGATAGTTCAAGCTTCTGTAGTAGTATATTTATAGCTCATTTCCCTTTAAAGTATTGCTAAATGAGTTTGATCTTTTATGACTAAACGCTTTCTGTTGCATAATCATTTGACTAATAGCTGCCGCTTTCATAACTGCATCGATCAGCACGATCGTTTTTTTTTGAAGATGGCATAGTTATGTTTCTAGTATGCGCCACCGGATGTAATAGATTTAATATAATTTTTTGAAATGTTCTTTTAGATCAGTAAAATAGTGCGCGGCACGATCGCGTGATAACATAATCTTCACTGATCTTCACTGATCTTGCAGTAATTTTGCTTTTGTGGTTAGTTTTTGTTTAAGTTTTCTAGTACTTACAATGCCTTTATTTTCTTGAAAAATTAAGCTCGAAACTGCTGGGAGAAGTTTCCGGTCTTGAACTGAGGGGTTTGTTCTTGAACTGATCACTGATCGTGCATAAAATTAAACTGTGTATTTTTAACTTCTACTATCTACCGGTGGCCCAGCTTCACAGCTGTTGACGAGGCTAAGAATAGTAAAAAAATTATACGAGACAACGTGGCTGATCTTGAAGCAGTTACTGATCGCATCATGATCTAACGTATGTCCTAGAAAGAAAAAAAGTTAAAAATATTAACTGATAAGCTTACCCTGAAGCTGCTACACTAGGCTTCAATGACGATGTAAGGCAAAAAATCATCTAAACAGATCAGTGATCAAGGCTTTTAAGGCGCTGCAAGCCCAATTATCAACTGATCAGTGATCGTTAAGCTTCTAAATGCTCGACTTAGTTTCGAAGTCCTGTTTTAGGTATATCCAAATTCTTTCAGCTTGCCAAAACTAACTCGAGATCACTGATCATGAACGATCACACATGTAAGATTTTAGTTATTCGTATAAACTAAAAAAAGTCTTAACTATTCGCTCTCTTTTCGAAACGGAAACGAATTGTTAATATTGGTAGTGATCGCGCTCTCATAACTGATCCTCAATCCGTTAAAGTACAATTTTTCTAGGTTTGTTCATTGGGATGACTCTGCTTTTAATGAGTTACTTCTAGTTCAAGTCGGTGCTTTTATTTAAGCTTTAGTTTGACTCATTGCGTTAAATATATATAGCCGATTTAGGTTGAAATTAAGAGAATTTGAAATTTAAAAAGGCTTCTAGACTGGCTAAGCTTAACTTGATCACTGATCTTGAACGATTGAACATGCAAGATTTTTGATACTCATATCAATTAAAATAAGTTTTGACTATAACTTCTGTTCTCGAAACGAAAACTCGGAATTGTTAAAGCTAGTTGTGATCGCGTAACTGATCCTCAATCCATTGAAGATTTTCTTATTTTTTTTGTTCTTTCTGCTGGATAGTCGGAACAGTCGCTACACCACTGTTCACTGGCGCTGGTACATCGTAAAACTTCGGTTTGAAGTTTTGGTTATCTTAACTATTTTATAACTCGTAGTGATCGTGGCCACTGAACTGATTTTCAAAGCGCAGAAGTTCCTGATTTTTGGTTCGTTGAAAGTAGAATTCGGTTCATTACTTCCAAAGTTGGTTAGCTGAGATGAACGCTATGTTGTTGTTGTTGTTGTTGTTGTTGTGGTAACGGCAAAAACACTCCCCGAAGGTTTTGGAGAGTGTTGTCGAATTAACAGTCCTTGGCCGGACTACCTCGGGCATATTCTAAACTCCTAACCCGCAGGGGGTAATGAACGCTATGATCAAGCTTACTAGCTTTTTATTCCAAAAAGTTTTCACGATTGTCGAAAAGTACTCCGAGATCACTGATCGTGAAGATGGCATGTTATATGATCGGAAATAAATTTTTATATTTAGATCGTGATGCTTCATCTAAGTCTGTGTTTATTGCTGATCGCTTTGTATGGAAACTATACAGGCCCGTTCTCCAGTTCTTGTTGTGCGATCTTTTTCGAGTGATCTGCGATCTTTTTCGAGCGATCTGATTTTAGAGCGATGAGCTAATTAATCTTATCTACATTTAAGACTGCCAGTTCTACAATGTGAGAATTGTTGAAGTTTAAGAACAGACATTACTTTAATGAGCAATTTTATTAATTTTGAGCTTAATTTCGAAATGCCTGAAAATCCCAAGAAGTCTGGCATGGTATGCTAGCCATAAAAAATAAACAACAATTTTGGGTTATAACTCAGAGTACATTTTTTTATTATTTAATCTAAGCACCACGGATATCTGTTTCTACTAAATTTCAGCTTGTCGGCTAAACTCATAAAATCATCTACTCGCACTTTCGAACATTTTATGGATAAATTTAATTGCCAATCAACCCTAAGCATCTGTTCAAGTTTATTAAGTTTTGAACCAAATATAAAAAAACAGACACACGATTTGTGTGCTGTTGGCGTGATAATTTATTTTTCTCTCCCCCATAAGAAACAAGTACACCAACAGAAAAAAAAAATAAAAAAGAAAAAAAAGAAAAAAAAATTATTCAGACGCTCGTCACGATCATCATGGACGTCCATCATTGATATGCGCTGATCAACCCCAATTAAAATAAAGCATAAGTACATATTAATGCCTGCCTTGAGCTGAAGTGTGGCTTCATAGCGCGTTTTAGGCAAATACAAATCTAAAAGAAAAAAATTAAAAAAATGAGAAATACAAATGTACGTGATCGTGTCAAGGGTACTTTCCAAGACAAGGGAGCTATTACTTGAGTAAAGAAATAGCAGCTGTTGTACGCAACACAAAATCTTTACCAATATTGACGTCAAGGTGGAAGGACTTGAATATACATTTTTTTTTGGCGATCAGTTAAACTACTTAAGCATGCAGGCAGGGGTGTCTATGCGGCATATCCATTGCAAGCATTTCATCCTGCTTTACTTAGCGTCAGATGTCAGATGCTGCGCGCAGATTAGGTGATGAGCGCGTGTAAAATGCAGCAGGCTCGTGGCCAAATTTAAACAAAAGTATGATGCTAAGGACAATAAAAGGAAGAACAGCAAAAAAGCAAAAGATATGAAATAAATAGAAATAAAAAGAAAAAAAAAAAAAAATTGGGAAAAATCATGAAAGACAAAAGCAGCTGGTGCCTGCAGCTGGCATCTACAATTTCAAGCGAAATTGCACCTGCGACAACAAGCACTTGAGTGTTGTCGATGTGTTGGTGGTGGAGTGAAGTGGCAGCTGCGTTTTTTGCGTACAAAGAACGACCAGGTCAAATGGTAGCTACAAATTGTACATTTGTATGGAAATGAATAAGGGCTGCATGCAAAGTGCTGTGAAGACGAGAGCTACAGCAAGCAGACGCACACACTAATGATCAGGCGGCAATGTGGGATCAAGATAAGCAAGTAATCAAGCACGCAAAAGGGCTGCAGACCATCTACGTAAATAGCAATTTGGAAATTTAAAACCATACAATTTATTTGCATTTTTTGTGTGTGTCGAAAAGAAGGTTTTTGAAAACGTAGCCAAAATCGAAACGAAAAATTTAACAGAAGCTGCCGTACCGAGCTGTCTCTAAGTGCATACATCAACGGCAAACGTAAATCAAATAACACATTATTATAGGGGATGACAAGCGCATTTAAATGATACGCACTATGGGGCAATTTGGAGAAAGTGGTCGCAAAATAAAATTTTCTCAGCTACGATAAAAGTTAGAGCGCTCACACAAATAGTGTCTCAATTAATTGCAGCTATGAGCAAAATCGGAGATTTGTAAAAATTTCAAAATTAAGTATTGAAAAATCTTTTTGAAAAACATAACTTTGCATTTTTTGTGCTTTTCTAATTGTGAAACTTTCGCTTTTCCCCCTGATTATTACAAAAACACATACTTCAAAATTATATACATATATTGTAAAAATATTTTTTGAAACATCGTTTTGATTAATTTTTTAACACCTCGAAATCTATTGAAAATAGAATTTTATGGTTTAAATATTGCGTTTTGCTTAAATTTCTAAATAAAAATAATTACCCTTTTACGCCTTTTCTCATGATTTTTAACAAAAAAAACTTAAAAATTATATTTTCTAAAAATATTTTTTAAAATTTAGTTTTGAATTTTTTTTAAATCTTAAATTTTTTAGATTTTTAGCACCTCGAAATCTATTCAAAACTAAATTTTAATGTTTGAATATTGCGTAGTTATTAAGAACTGGTAAACGCGCCTACGCTTTGCTGAGTCGCAGAACATATAGGCTGAGTTCGATTCTAATCATTATAACTCCGAAACCAGTTAAGTTATGAAACTTATTCACATCGCTTATTGCAGCACTCATTATCACCTTTCGTTTGATACCCATATTGTATTAACACATTTTGGCTCACCCTGGTCAATATATTTGCCGATAACTTCGAAACCGGTGGAGTTCTTGAAATAAGAGTTACCTTAAATTTTAATCTCGACATCTAGTAATTTAATGCTGAAAGTTGCATTTAATTCCATATAGCAGCTTTTGAGTGATCCGCGAACATACATACATACAGACATACAAAAATTCTAAAAACTGTCGCTTTGAATTCTATTGGCTTGATAATGATCCCTCCTATACATTTTTCTTATATATCTGCAATGTACAGACATCGAGCTGTTTCAAAATCTGTATCAGATTTGATTTTTGAGAAAAAGAAAAATTTTGATAAAAAAAAAATTTTGTTTTTCAAAACTTTTTTCAATAATGTGTTCTGACATTTTTACCAATACCCGATTTTTCTCATATCGGCAAATAACTGAGCTTTCAGGTTCCTTTTGCTTGAACACTGTAGCTGCGAAATTTGATTAAAAAAAAAAGTTAAAAAAAAAATTTGGTTTTACAAAAACGTTTCTCAATACTTGATTTTGGAATTTTAACCAACACCCGATTTTTCTTGTATCGAAAAATAACTGAGCGTTCAGGTTTTTTGTTTTAAAGCTCTAATTTCAAAATTTCATTTTGAGAACATTTTTTTCAAACTGCCCCACAGTGCGTCAATAGACGGCAATCAAATTTGGGTACAGCTAACGCACGCCGGACGACCAAATAAATGCTGGCACATGCGTAGCTACTAAACAAACATACTTATTTTACTCTGTACACATGGAGGTGATGTGACCATTACCACCACCACTGCCAGCACCACCACTTCAACTTGTTGCTTATTATTGGGATGCGCTGACTTGCCTGCTGCGTCTTTAATTTAGGGCACAACTGCTGTTGACATAAAAGGCAAAGAGGCAACAATAGAACTAAACGAAAACTCATTACTTGCAACAAATGTACACCAAAAACAAATAACAGTACTTCCGCCACAAGAAGACGACGTCGTCTAAGTATGCTGCCGAGTGCTCACAAAGGCCGTCGAGTGAAAATTGGAAATTTTATGCATTCGAAATACAACCAAAAATGAGTGCGAGCAATTGAATTGGCAGACATGCGAAGCTATCAAATATTTAATAGCGACAAAACAGTAGCAAACGAAAGTCACCCCTCATCACAAATGGGTTTTGGTGCGTCTTCTACTTGTCAGCTTAAATGATGTACTACGCTATATGCGCACTCATCCTCCACTTTATGCAGCGTACCTACCACAAGTTTGTGCTTCATTTACTCCACATATGTGTGCACCACTTTAGTCTTTCGGCAAACTGATTTTCGTACAATTTTGGTTGATTTACTTTGTAGTTGGTGGTGTAGGCAGCGGCGAACGGCGCGACAAGTCAATTGAATAATTTTGGGTCAATAACCTTAATTGGTGTACAACAAAAGCAGTGTGCGCATACGATGAAAGGATGCTTTAATTTAATTTTTTTTGGTTAACAGGATTGAGTTCTTAAATCGCCGAAAAACTTAATTTCAAGCGGAGTATGGGTGGAGATTAATTAAGCTTAATTTACTCCAAAGCGTACATAAGGATTCGTAAAGCTTTTGGGGAGACAGATTGCACTGCAGCTTTCAAATTGTACCTGCGCCTCCACCGAGAGCGCACCATTACCACCCCAATCATCATGAAGAGATGTGCCTTAGAGAACCCTAGCAATTCCGATAACCGCATGGCGTCAACAACTGCCCAGGACGACCTCGTCACACGACAAGAGGTGGTGTCAGCCCAGCGCTTGCTTAGCTGATTCGCAGCCCACCTGCCCAGAAGCAGACTGCAGGTAGCGATAGAAATTCCCAGTATTAAGAGTGCACGCTCTTATTCATTCTTAATGACGGCGACCTCCGCTTAAAAGACGCTACAATGGTCGGGTAACCACAATTTCCTGCTAGCTCCGAGTTCCTGAGAGAAACTTTTTTGTGGAGAATGTCATATCTAGTGCTTCGAACCAGATCAACACTCCATAAAATAGAATTGGTTTCACCACCATCTCGTACAACCAGTGCACAGCCCTTGGGGAAGGTCCCCATCGTTTTCCAATGGTCCCCCTACAACAATACAAAACAACAGAGGACCGTCTAGCTCTGTCTCTGTATTACGCTTTCAGGACAGCTTCCTATCAAGATTCATACCTATCAAGATTTATACTTACTTTACCCTATAAGAAAGTTCCAGCGGCACTTGCCCAATTGAGGGTAGTTCAAAACTAGGAATACCTTCTCGTGATGAGCACTTACTCCGTTATACTCGTGTTGACAGGTATCCTTGCAGAACATGTTGCTGTTGTTGTTGTTGTTTGTAACGCCAGAACAGAACATCAGTCACAGTACTTAGAAACTTTCTCCTGACCAGGATTGACAGGTCATCAGCATAGGCCAGCACTTGACAGCACCTGCGTTCGAGCTCCTGTAGCAAGTCGTTAGCGACTATGGCCCACAGACCTGTGCAATGGCAAAGAAACTTAAGGGATTCATTGGCGCTCTTTGCCCAGCTACCATCTACATTCCACAAGTAACCAAGGGAGCAGGACTCACAGCGAGCATTTTTCGGAGTCTCGCTAACTCATTACACTCTTCCACGCTTTTACAGAAGCCTTTCTAGGAGTCACGCTTTCAATTCCTGATCTCTTATTTGTAAATGCCCAACCCCAGCGCTGTCGTTTCATCGGCCAAAATATAGTGGGATTATAAGCTACCTACAAAGCTGCCCGTCGTTATTAACTTAGCTTTTAAAACTAGTTTCTAAAAGATCTATTTGAACTAATTCCAATCGAGTCTGCTGCAAATTCAAATCCAAATAGCAAATCTCCGCACTTAACACCGATACATCCCAACTGAACCTCAAGCAAACTCAACTCAACCTTTGTACCGAGTCCGTTGGAAATTAATATTTCCTGTACTAACCGTTAGATGTTTGCAAATGATAATAATTAATTCTAACCTACTTTTAAAATATTTCAGTTTTATTAAAGTCTTAAAAAAATAATCTTTTCTACAAAGTTGGCATCAGCGAGTAATCAGCGTCATCACCACATTCTTCGGTCTACAAAGAAAAAACAACAGAAATAAAGACATTAGAAAAATGCCATTAAATTTTTGTCGCAACAATTACTCAAACAACAATAACTCAAGTAATTGTAAAAAAAAAAAAAAACAATTTTTGGAGACGATACATTTGAAATTCTATGAAAACTAACACTCCACAGGTAAATAGACGACCAAAAAAAACAACAACAATTGTGTACGCATTTCCACCACCATTATTATCTACCACGCTGATTTCCAACTGACAAAAGTATGCAAACAGGCAGGTGACTCATCACAAAAATATCTGCCATGTGCGTGAAGTATTGTTTTTGTAACCGAGTGGCAATGCAGTTAAAGGGCATTTTATCGCATAACTAAAATCTCGATTTAATTATTGTGTATCACAAGAAGAGAGCGAGCATAAGATATTGAAGTAAATAGAAAATCGTAAAAAAGTATGTACACAAGAAAAGAGCTAAAGAATTTTTTATGTTTGCTCTAGTAATGTGACACTTGTTGTTGGGGTAATTGTATGAGGGCACATTCGAATGATGAGAACAGAAAATTCAAGTGCATGGAGTATGCCCGATCACATTCAAGACGGCGACTGCAAAGCGCCATCTGTCATATTATTTGTACACACGTTCTTATGTAAAGCATTATTTTAAGCGCGTCATAGCTACATGGCTACAAACCACAAATGGCGCTGTCGCCAGATTAAATCTATTTGTATTTTTACAAGCGACAGATCGTGGCGTTGTTTTCTTTTGGTCAATAAAAACGAAAGGAAGAGTGAATAACTTGTAATATAAGTTTCATTTATTGAGGTATATGTATAGGGTGTTTTTTTAGGGGTATAGAACTTCGAATTGAAATAAAACACAAGAAAATCGTTTTAAGGTTCATCAATTTGGCTTTATTGGAAGGATAATTTTATGCCATTAATGTTTAAATATGATTTCGGGCATGTGGCCGCCGCGGCTGGCTCGAATAAAGCCAATTCTACAGGTCCAATTTTCAACCACTTTTTCGAGCATATGGGGCCGTATGTCGGCAATAACGCCACGAATGTTGGCTTCCAATTCCCCTAACGTTTCTGGTTTGTTGGTGTAGACGAGCGACTTCACATATCCCCAAAGAAAATAATCCAATGGTGTCAAATCACACGACCTTGGTGGCCAATTGACAGGTCCATTCCGCGAAATTATGCGCTCATCGAATGTTTCCTTCAATAAATCGATTGTGACGTGCGCTGTGTGGCATGTAGCGCCGTCTTGTTGGAACCACAACTCATCCACATTCATGCCATCCAATTCGGGAACAAAATAGTCGGTTATCATGGCTCTATACCGGTCTCCATTAACGGTAGCTGCCTCTCCAGCATTATTGCGGAAGAAGTATGGCCCAATGACTCCACCAGCCCATAGAGCACACCAAACAGTCAGTTTTTGTGGATGTAATGGCGTTTCAAGGGTCTCATGTGGATTCTCTTCACTCCAAATGCGGCAATTTTGCTTGTTGACGTAGCCATTCAACCAAAAATGAGCCTCATCACTGAACAAAATTTTGCGATGAAAATCAGCATCGAAATCAATCTCATTTTCGGCCCATACACCAAAATCACGACGCATTGCATGGTCTCGCGGCTTTAATTCTTGCACAAGCTGGATCTTGTAAGGTCGCAAGCCAAGATCTTTGCGCAAAATCTTCCATAAAGTTGATGGACAAAGCTCCAATTGCTGTGCACGGTGGCGAATCGATTCATTCGGGTCCTCTTCAACACTTTGCTCTACAGCGGCAATTGTTTCTTCGGTGCGCACTGTTCGACGTCTCTGCGGATGCGTATTATCACATAGAGTAAACGTAGTGCGAAAACGATCCATGGTTAACCGAATTAATTGCTCTGATGGACGATTATGTCGACCATAAAATGGACGGAGCTCACGGTAAACTTCGCGAACTGAACCATTATTTTCGAAATAAATTTGCACGATTTGCAAGCGTTGTTCTTTTGTCAACCTGTTCATGATGAAATGGCAAACCAAACTGAACATAAATGACATTAGAGTTGCCAGATTTGACCACAAAATGCCAGTTTTATCTCTATTCGAAAAACAAACCTGTAAAAAAAACACCCTGTATCTTTCACACAATTTGTACTTTTTCTATAATTCTTAGCTACTTTTTAAGATAATTCACACCTGTCGCTGCTGCTTTCATTGTAATCAAGTAGCCAATGCTTGACTACAGTTGTCGCATAAATTTGTTTTATTGTAGCTGTGGTTCGTAGCCACCGTATTCAATGTGTTCAGCCCTAGTGTAAGTTGGTGTAAGCTATGTTTAGTGAACACTGTGTGGTAATATGTTGGTAGTGTGTTAAGTTACTTACGATTGAGTGGATGTAAAGTGTTTGTGGAGGTTTGGCGCTTAAAGACGAGTAGTAAATAAAATGGTGAGAAATTTCTTAAAACTTTAAGGGAATTTAAAGAGTTTAAGAAATAAAAAATAATTATATGAAAGTGGGAAAAATCTCCATGTGCAAAATTTTTTAGAATTGAGCTTATAGTAATGAAATAAAATAAAAAATCAGAAATAAGATAAAAAACAGGTGGAACGAAGAAGTAAGCGGCATTGCGACGGAAAGTAAAGATGCTACACTTGAACCCAGCGAATTAGGGCGCTTAGATTATATCGTCAATAAGATATACTTGTCGTAAGATGCGCCTGGAATCCAAACGCCCAAGGTTGAAGGGGTTAAACAAATCAAACAAAACGTCTACCCACGATTTGTATCAGAACAAGTGTTATCTGTCAAACTTAACCTCAATAATTAACTGTGGTTTGAATCAACGGGCTCCTTGGCCTGTCAAAAGCGTTTGACACCGTCAACAATGCCACACTTCTGAAAGATCTGGAAGTGTCACCGCTCTCTGCCGGCCTAAAAAGGTAGTAGTAGAAGCAGTTAAGGAATCGGGTGATAAACTATCTAATGCTGAGTTACAGTGTCGGTTAGGGATTCTAGAATCGTACTTCAAACAGTCCGCTTAAGCCGACATTGAAGACCTAGACCCATCTTATCCTTCCTTACGGAAGGAGGGGTGACATGACCTAGAAGGTTTCACTGGTCATAAATCGCTACCACGACAGTCGGGCAGTACCGCAAGGGAGTACCGGAGCGTACCGGGTTCAAATCCAGCCAAGGACTGTTAATTCGACACCATTCTCCAAAACCTTTGGGGAGTGTTTTTGTCGTTACTACAACAACAACAACAACCTAGACCTCACCGATAGGCAAGCGTCAGTCAGAGACACATAATAAAAACTAAGAAGGATTAAACAGGGGGCGCCACAGGGTAGTTTCCTATCCCGCATTCTGTTTACTTCTTATGTATCGAGACTTCCTCTGTTTGAAGAGTCTCCTACGCCGACGATTGTACTATTATGGCTTCAGGCAAGGTTCCCGGTAGTACTTCGGGGTATAGACAAGGAAACGTTGCTTGCTACATATAAGGATATCGGCCGACCGATTATCCAGTCTTGCCACGGGATGTCTTCTTATGCCATCTGAGTCTCACCGCCATCAAGAGACTAAAATTGTAGACCAGAAAGTTTTGACTGAACTGCTATAAATCCAATCATATGAACCGACATCTATTGGATGTCATCCGGTACCACATTACCTTGCCGTATGATCTGCGTAACCAAAGGCGGGCTCTAAATGACCTTCACCCTGAGTCAAATGATAAATAATGCGACGTTACTAGGGAGCAGCGAGATTACACCCGATATGTCTATGCCTCCACAAGGTAGAAAACGACTAATCAACAGAACAAGCAACTTTTTGATGTTCCAAAACGGTTGAAAATGCTATCCTCTTACAACAACTTGATGACAATTGGACATGTCAGTTAGGAAAGTCGAAGTATTTTTACTACAACAATACGAACATGACTTTGGATCGATTTAATTAATGACATACAGCGATTTTTAATAAATCGATTATAAGAATTACACATTTCAAATTTATTTTTGTAAAAAAGGCCATAATTGCGACTGATAAAGATAAAAATCTATTATTTTATTTAAAAATCTATTTTTAGAATCGTTTTTTTGGAAAAATCGATTTTTTTAGAATCGATTATTTTTAAAAAATCCAATATTTCTTTCAAAATCGATTTTTCAGTATTGATTTTTTTCGTTTAAAATCGATTTTTCACAAAAAAAAATAAAAGTCGATTATTGAGTAATCGATTTTTGCGACTCGAGATCACATATGTAGAACGACAATCGTCGGAAAATAAGAGGGAGAAGAATAAGTATGAAAAACAACAAATCCAACTAACAACTTTAAAAAGAAGCTCCATTACAACTACATCACAGCTAGACTGGCAGCTCCAAATGAACTGTCACTAATAAAATAACCCCGATAAACACTTAAAATAACTAAACTACGATATATGCTTGCAACTAATTGAGTTCCATTGTATTGTCAATCACTTTAGAAGTGATAACTTTTGCTAAATCTCTTAATGAAAATGAAACTTTTGCACGACATGAGCAATTAAAAGCGATAAAAGAAAATAAGAAACCGCAAGGACGTACTCAAATATAGAACAATCACTACTAAATTAATTTGTTGATAGAAAATAAACAAACGAAAATACGCAATAAAATAAATATTGAAACAGCCTTGATCAGACATAAAGACATGCAATGTATGACTTGGTATATTTCAGAGATGGGCAAGCGCTAGGCTGATGAGAGCAATGATCGAGATTTTGAGTTGATATTAGTAAAGACTCAAGCAGAGCAGATAGTCAAGAAATTAAAATTTGATAATGAAACAAGTTAACTTTTGCTAATCGATTGCTAGAAGTGTTGGTTTATGTTTCACCGATCGCAATTGGCCCAGCGCAGCAAGAAAGCCGAGACATAGTGGGCTGTTTTAAAGCGCCAAGTTCGCCCACCGTTGCTATACATTCAATAGCTGTAACGTGGCTTCATTGTTCGTCTATAGAAATAACAACAAAAAAAATGTAAACATTACAATTAAATGGCTTACGAGCATAAAGTTTTTATCATTTTATGAGTATACTGACTTGATTTCATTTGGTATCATGATGTCAACCGTAACGATGGAATACGATATTTTTTATTGTCCATCGTTAGTTAATGGCCATCGAAGTAGACGAACGAACACAAACAACGCTGGCTATGAAATGTTTATTTAGCTACTTATGCAGTATCTACTAGCAAACTTAGTTACTTACTAACTTATTTATGTATGTAAGTACCATGTACAAATAAAATTAGGTACTTAGCGTTGGTTAATTGGTTAATCCCACTAGTTGAAATGGAAGTGAAAATGAAAGAGAAGAAAAAAAAAAAAAAACGAAACTAGGCTAGGGAGTGGTATTATGTTCGTAATAGCGGGAAGTCTAGCAGCGCAGGAAGGAAAGCTCGTGGGGCATGCATGCTGGCTGTACAAAAGTCTGCAATTATTTAATTAATTGTAGAAAAATGAAATAATTGTAGTTATATAATAGCGAAAACTGTTTTTTTTTTTTTTATTTTAACACCTCATGTTTGTTTGCACACAACAAATTACCCATTAAGTGATCGTGGCGTGGTGAGAAAGTGAACAAAATATGGAAAATGTAGCTAGCGGTAGTTTGAAAGTAAAAACAGAAATTTATGGCGGCGTGTACTAAGGAAGAAAAAAAAAAAAATTAAAAAAAAAAAACCAATTTCAGATAAAGGAAATAAAACAATTTTAGATAAAGAAAATAAAATAATTTTAGATACAGGAAATAAAAACTAAAAAAAGAAAATTAAAAAAAAAAAGAAAATCAAAAAAAAAAAGAGAAAAAGACAATTTTAGAAAAAGGAAAAAAAAAATTTTAAAAAGTAAAAGAAAATAAAAAAACAAAAAAATTGAAAAATTAATTTTAAAAATTAAAAAAAATTTTTTTTTTTACAATTTTAGATAACGTGAAAAAACAAAAAAATTTTTTTTTTTACAATTTTAGAAAAAGTGAAAAATTTTTTTTTTAATTAATCTAATTTAATCTAATATCAATTAACAAACAAATATAAAAATTCGAGCACATAAAAATTCAATCACCAAAAAAAAAATAAATTAAAAAAATAAAAACATAATAAAATAAAAACTAAAAAAAAATTAAAAAAAAAAAATAAATAAAAGAAAAAAATTTAGAAGGAAAATTAAAAGAGAAAAAGACAATTTTCAAAAAAGTAAAAAAAAAATTAAGAAAAAGTAAAAGAAAAGAATTTAGAAGAAAAATTAAAAGAGAAAAAAACAATTTTAGAAACTGGAAATAAAAAAAAAATTGAAAAATGAAAAATTAAAAAAAAATGTTTTTTTTTGTCACAATTTTAGATAATGTGAAAAAACTAAAAAAAATTTTTTTTTACAATTTTAGAAAAAGTGAAAAAATTTTTTTAAAATAAAAAAAAAAATTAAAAAAAATTAAAAAAAAATAAAAACTAAAAAACAAATAAAAAAAAGAATAAACAAAGGAAAAAAATTTAGAAGGAAAATTAAAAGAGAAAAAGACAATTTTAGAAAAAGAAAAAATTAAAAAAATAAAAGAAAATAAAAAAAAAAATGGAAAAATTAATTTTAAAAATTAAAAAAAAAAATGTTTTTTTACAATGTTAGATAATGTGAAAAAACTAAAAAAATTTTTTTTTTTACAATTTTAGGAAAATTTTATTTAATATTATCAAAAAAGAATATAAAAATAAATAAGAGGAACGTTGTCTGCAGCTAAGTACGATTTATATTTGCAACAAGTACAAACTAAACGAAATGGGACGTTTAGTTTAATTGAAAGATATAACCCAAAAACGTTTAACGGAACCATCGATTGTATGGGGACTATAGGTAATATCGATCCAATCTTTACAACTTTCACTACCCAGTGCTCCACTTGTCAGATTTGAGGTTCCTGGCTATTTAATTTAAGAATTTATGGTTCAAACATTATTAATAGAAACAATCGATTGTTTGGGGGCTATATTTTATATCGGTCCAATCTTACTGAGTTTCTCTATCCACATTACGTATGTAATAAGTGCAAGAGTTCCAAAATTTAAGGTTCCGAGTTATTTAGTTTAAGGAGTTATAGCCCAAAACCCATTTATTGGAATAATTGATTGTAAGGGAGCTATAGGTAATATCGTTCCAATCTTTATGATTCTCGTTATGTACATAACATAACTAATCAGTGCAAGAATTGAAAAGTTTGAAGTTCCTAGCTATTTCAAGAGTTATAGCCTAAACCACGTTTATCGGAAATGCGCTATCTTCATCGACAATTGCACGCTGGCCGCACCCCTGGCTTTGTTCCAATACAACATCGAGGCTATTGGATCTCTGTAAAACGCTAGAGAATGGCCTCTGTGAAGAAGTACATTGATCGCATAGATCGTTTGCTGTTCTAGAGTATTTCTCATCGGGTCGGAGAGCAGTAAAGTGACCCTTTTGGAAATGAAAATCAGCCCAAAACAGTTCTTTAAACTATGATTTGCCCAACATAGGTCGAACAACCTATTGCTTTACTGCATATTGCAAGCCTTCATCGTCGGAATTGGACAAAATGTAATTCATCTGTGCGCCTCGACTTTCACGCTATCAATTTGCTTGACATTTAACGAGCCATTTTTTGCCACACATTTCTGCTTGTAAGTGATTGTGTGCCTTTGTAATAAAATACTAAATAAATAAGTGTGGGCTTGCGGCGAGATATTTGTACACATAAAAGTTTTGCATGCATGCAGCAAAGCAAATATCACGTATTTGGTTACATATTTACATACATACACTAAGCGACACTTGATTGTATTTACTAGAATTTTGATGATAGTTTTTTACAATTGTAGCCCATGGAAAAAAGTTGTATGAGCATAACTGATAGCTGCTGGTAGAAGTAATGATCGCTCTCGGCGAATACATATCACGCTATATAAGACTCCCATCCTCAAAATATTATTAAAAGTTTAAGAACCAAAATTTAATCGATGAAATTAAAAAAAAAATAATTTTTTTGTGTGTCAGTGTGGTTTGAAATTAGTAAAATTAAGCAAAAAAAATAATCGAACAAAAAAAGTTTGTATTGGGGTGGTTTAATTTTTTTTTTGCACAACATTAGAGTAGAATTAAATAAAAATCAAAAAAAAGTTTCTACTCAAATGTTGAGGCTGCCATGGTAAATATGTTTTTTGCTGAACACCAGAGTGTGTTGACTTTTTCCTTGGCTTACTTTATATAAAAATAATAATAAAATAAATTAAAATTAAAAAAAAAAAAAATTTAATTTTTAAAATAAACTGAAATTTTTTTTTTAAATTAATAAAATTGAAAAAACAAACTTAAATAAATAAAATTTAAAAAAATTTAAGAAAAAAAGTGTTTTACCCAAATTAATATCAAAATACGGTTTCTAGAGAAATTAAGGGAGGTTTCCGGTTCTTTGACTTTGCTTTATAAAAAAAAATAAAGGAAAACTTAAAAAAAAATTTAAAAGAAAAATGTTTTCCTCAAAATAATATCAAAATATGCTTTCTGGAGAATTCAAGGGAGGGTTTAAGTTTTTTTTTTGCTTAGCTTTATACAAAAAAATTAAAGGAAAAGTTAAAAAAAAAAAAACTAAAAAATTTAAAAAATTAAAAAAGAATATATTATTGGGGGTTGCTTAGCACTAGAATAGAATTAAAAAAAGTATTAAAAAAACTATAATACAACTTTTTTCAGGCGGTCACTGTATTTTTAAATCAATAAATAAAAGTTAAAACAGGAAATTTTTTTGTTCAAAAAAAAAAAAAAATTCCCGAATGTTTTCAACTTTCGAACGGACATCCACAGAATCTAGACGACTTTTAAATTTATTTTAAATTTTTTATTTTTCGTTGGAGCTACCCCATTTTGTTATTTATTTAAAAAATGTCACACCACAAAATGTTAAGAAGAATAATTATTTTAATATTCTTTTTTTTAAGTAAAAATTCTACACCCATGATTAACAATTTTTTTTCAACCCACCATAGTGAACGTGGATTAATTGCATGCGACAATTTTGAAACCCGTCAATAATGACGGATAGCAAAATCTTTCTCGGAAACATGTTGCTCTGCTACCAATTTATAGTCGACACCGAGTTGTCCGTACCCGTTCATCGCACTTTCGTATATCTCTTAGTATCAGTGCAACGTGCTGCCGATAAAAAAGTTTCAATGCCTGCATACGTTCAGTGTAAGTGTGCTTAATCAAATGACGCATAGTGTGTCTACATACTATGTGTGTATTTATTTATCATTCAAAGCTTTTTATACACTATCAACACATGCGATGCGCACAAACGTGACATCCATTTGCGCGCTTTTCCGCTCTAAATCGTATCAGCGCCATATTACACAGCGCAAAACAATAACAAGAACAACAACAACAAAACCAGAACCGCAGCCCTATACACAATCACATTAGAAACCGCAACAAACGACAACAAAAACAACAAATATGCTAAGCAATCGCGTGATGAGTGGTGTTGCCTGATGGCGCGCTTTTGCTTTGCTTCTTCACTTTCCTCGCCATAACAACAAATAAACACACACATTAACATATTTATTTGCCACATTACAATTTATTATCATTATTATTATTTGATAGTTTCATACATGTTTGTGTTGGTGTTGCTTTGTCTTACCCCGCAACCATTTAATTTGTTAGAAACGTTGTCAGACAATTTCCTGCTAATCGCTTTTAGTTTATCAAACACGAATTAAATAAAATTGCATGTTTTGCGTGTTTGATGTAAAATTCCATGAAAAATTTTATTTAATAACTAAGGCCAAAAATTTATTTAGTTAAATTAATTAAGTAAATATTTCATAAAAACATTTTCAAAAAAAAAAAATCCAAGTGTGCGTGCAAATAAAAATTTTAGCAGCAGCAAGCACTCAAATGACGTTCAAGGTTACTGCTCTATCGGCAGGGCAGTCAGCTTGACCTAGCCCCGCTAGCCATATGTCAGACAACAACAATGCTTTACATAACACCAACAACACGCTTTAGGCCTCCAGCTGTAATGTTATTAGCGCTTACAAAGCGTGACGTCACTTTCCCTTTTATTAGGCAATATTTTTAAATGAGATATGCGGCATTCTTTGACTTATTCAAATTACTTTTTGTTGTTTCTTTTTTTGCTTATAAGCATGTTTAATTTATTAGTTTTTAACTTATGTAATTAATTTAAATATTAGTTGCTCGTTGTAACTTTGTAAATCGGAAAGGTTAGAATCGGATTTTTATACCTAGTAGTGCTACGCATATTAGCTAAATCGATGAAAACCACGCCCACTTTTATATATTGACTGTTTTTGAAAATACAAACAAAGTAATTATTCAGTACATAAAACATTTATAAAGATCAAAATTACATTAAAAAAAGGTGTGGCACCGCCCACTTTTGATTAAGTTAATTTGACAAATATATTTATGTGACAAATTTTTTAAAGCATTATAGGCTTATAAAGCTCAAATTTACATTAAAATTAAGACATTAATAGAATTTTTTTTAAAAAAAGTGTGGCACCGCCCACTTTTGATTAAATTAATTTGACAAATGTATTTATATGACACATTTTTTAAAGCATTATATACCTATAAAGCTCAAATTGTTAACACAACAACAACAACAACAAAGCTCAAATTTACATTGAAATAAAGACATTAAATACATTTTTTTTAATTTTTTTTAAAAAAAGGTGTGGCACCGTCTACTTTTCATTAAGTTAATTTGACAAATATATTTATATGAAAATTTTTTTTTACAGCTCTAAAGCTCAAATTTACATTGAAATAAAGAATTGTATAAATTTTATAATTAAAAAAAGGTGTGGCACCGCCTACTTTGCATTAAGTTCATTTGACAAATATTTTTATATAACAAATTTTTTAAAGCATTATAGGCCTATAAAGCTCAAATTTACATTAAAATTAAGACATCCAATTGATTTTTTACAAATTTTATGGAAAAAAGATGTGGGTGGCACCGCTCACTTTTGATTAAGTTAATTTGACAAATGTATTTATATGACACATTTTTTAAAGCATCATATACTTATAAAGCTGAAATTGTTAACACAACAACAACAACAACAAAGCTCAAATTTACATTGAAATAAAGACATTAAATACATTTTTTAGAATTTTTTTTAAAAAAAGGTGTGGCACCGCCTACTTTTCATTAAGTTAATTTGACAAATATTTTTATATAACAAATTTTTAAAAGCATTATACACATATTAAGATAAAATATACATTAAAATTAAGACATCCAATTGATTTTTTTGAAAAAAGGTATGGCGCCGCCCACTTTTGTTTAAGTTTATTTGACAAATATTTTTATATAAAAAACTTTTAAAAGCATTATATACTTATAAAGCTTCAATTAACATTCAAATGAAGACATCCAATTGAGTTTTTGCAAATTTTTTGGAAAAAAGGTGTGGCGCCGCCCACTTTTGATTCAGTTTATTTGACAAATATTTTTATATAAAAAACTTTTAAAAGCATTATACACTTATAAAGCTCAAATTAACATTAAAATTAAGACATCCAATTGATTTTTTACAAATTTTATGGAAAAAAGATGTGGCACCGCTCACTTTTGGTTAAGTAAATTTTTTCAAAATATTATTAAACATAAAAACACCATTAAAGATATCATTTAAAACCCGGTCGCAGGGATAACACTTTTAACAGGGAATGTTTCGCAGAGAAATGGATAAAATCGGTTAAGGACCACGCCCACTTCTACATACAAAATGTTTAAAAGCATCATAGACGAATATAATAGGCAATATCTCAGCGAAAGCTAAATTTATAACAAATATATTTTACTTCCAAAGTGTCTGTGTACGAAGAAATGCGCAAAATGGAAGTTTTTGAAAACGGGCGGGGTGCCGCCCCTTTTATAGTATTACAACACAAAATTTTCAATTACATGTTTCGAAAAAAAAAAAAAATTGTTTTCTCGTAGCGAAATTTGGTGATAATGTTGATCTTATAACGGCAACTGTTTATTGTGAAAAGTGGCGAAATCGGTTCTAGTGCCACGCCCATTTTTTAACGTGCTTCGTGTCTTAACACATCCGTATTCCGTTACTATCTTACAATAAAGGGATTTTTTTTTTAATTTTGAACCCATAATCAGGATGTCAAGGCTGTGAATCGTTTGCTGCTGTCTTCATTTCTTGTGCAGCTCTTTCATTGAAGATACACGTTGTGAGAAAGTTATAGCAGCATACAAAATGGATGGGCAAAGGTTCGACTGTTAACCTTACCGTGAGCCTTTCAGACATTCCGGACAAAGCACTGGTTAATAGATATACAAGATAACCTTTATACAGACGCCGACTTTTCATCCGTTGCCAGTAGCAGCACCTCCATTATCTGCCTATATTTTAAAAATTTCTCTATTTATTACAAACAGTAAATATTTACGATGTCTTTAAGTATGTCATAATCATTAAAAAATTACTCAAGCGCTCTAACTTATCATCGTTGCGCCATTCGAATCGAAAATCCTCATCGCTCATTTTCATTTCCATTGGTGTTGTAAATTGCATATAATAAATGTGCCAGAAAATGGCTAACACTATAATTTGCTGCCACTAATGCAAATGCGAGCTTGTGTACGAGGAGCAGTAGTGGCAGCAAAAAAAAAAATTTTTTTAAAAAGAGTAACGAAGACAAGACGATGACAAATCGGTAGCCGCACTGTAATCAAACTTACATTTAAGCAATAAAATATTCCATTATATTTAATAGCTAAACAAATATAATGCAGACACACACAATACAACAACACTTTAATTCATTCACTTTTCCTACATACATTTGGCACGTTAGGGCGTGTCAGTTTAAGGCGAAAAAAAAAATTTTTAATAAAATGCGCGTGCTCCTAAAAGTATGCAACATTTAATGAACTGACTGTCGGAATAGCCTTAAAGCTCGTCTTATAGCTCGTGGAGGATCTGTAAGTGCAAGGTTTCAACCGTTCCAGCAGTTCTTCGATGGAGTATTTAGTGTATAAGTAAGGACCTTAGTTAGGAAGGCAGAGGAATATTGCTCTAAAAACAGCCTCAAATACATCTAAGACGAGTAAATCTGACAGAAATGCTTCTTTAGATTAGCTAGTATACTAGTAGGCGAAAAACTAACTCCAGAAAAGTCCATAAAAATTAGAACGTACGTTTCAGGGAAGAAACCTTACAGAAAATTGTCTATGCATTGCTCTGAAAAAATGATTCCTAAAGCGATTTTTTTGGGGTGGAGTGGGGACGAAAAAATTGCCCAGTGCCCCCTAGCGGATGCTTCCTAAAGTGATTATAATAGTAAAAAAAATTTATTTATTTCTTAAAAAATATATATCCAAATTATATACATACAAATTATCTGTATGAGAAATTCAATTGTCGAACAACTATATTTAGTGTTGCCACTCAAGAATATTTTTATATTTCAGAACACCCAAAATTTTTATAATTAAGCGAGATTTTAATTTATATTATAGAGTTTATGTATAAAAGGAAAGCAATACAGCTGTAACTATAAGTTTTAATACCAAATAATGTTTTTTTGCAGCATTTAATGGGTTAGGTGCGTTCCTTTGGTCGCCCGAAATCGCCCAAAAGCGTGTTATTTGAGCTCTTTCTTCTTTTCAAAAACTTTTTCTGATAGAACACTATCTTGGGACTACGCCTGATTTTAAACAATTAGCGAAATTCAAAGATTTTTTAGCCAGGTGTTGCCACTGAGGATGTTTTTGCAAGGTTGCCATCAATTTGTAATTCTTAAAAAATTAAATGAAATATGCCAATATGGGTATCAAATGAAAGTTATTTTACGCCGTGTATCGAACCAAGTATTTTCATGCAGGGTTACCAAATAGGGTTGCCACCTAATCATTTTATATTTAATTTTTTTTGTAACTCACCTATTATTTTCAAAAAAAAACCTATTTGGTTAAGATTTTGAGTATAGGCAATAATATACATAAGTACTGCCCCTTAAGATGTTTCTACAGCGTTGCCACTTATCTGATTTTTGTTTAATGGAATGAGATATTCAAATATGGGTGTCAAGTGAAAGGTATTTTATGTCGTATTTCAACAAAAATATTAATAAGTAGAGTTACCACTTAGGGTTGCCACTTAATTCTATTATATAAATTTTTTTTTATATTGCATCTATAACCTTGAAATTACTTGACCTATTTGAACGAGCTTTTGAATATAGCAAATATGACACATTTCTAGCTATCCTACTCAAGTGTTGCCACTCAAGATGTTTCTATAGGGTTGCCACTTATTTGATTTTCGTTTATTGGTATAAGATATTCCAATATGAGTATCAAATGAAAAATATTTTAGGTCGTATTTCAACAAGAAATATTTCCTAACAGAGTTACCACCTAGGGTTGCCACATAATATTATTATATTTAATTTTCTGTATTTCTGAATTAATTTTAAATGAAATAAATTGTGCCAATATGGATATCCAAAAGTGCTGGTATATTTACGTAGAGTTGCACTTCGATTTTACCTTACAAAAAAAAAAGTTGCCTACCCTAATGTACATACATACACAACTACAAAAAGTGTTTAAAATTTATTTCTCAATATACATTTGTAATTATCATTTTGGCACATTGCCTGGCGCCATCACCGTTGTAGGCGCACATTAACAAATACAAAAATATAAACACAATTTTCCTTTCACGATGGCACTTTTAATCTTGAGAAAAAAAAAAAATTAAAAGCATAGAAAAGGAATAAAACTAAAAATAAATGTATACACTTTTCAATGGCTATCTGGTTCGTTTAAATGACTTCCTAAAAAAAATCAAAACCTTTTTTGCTTCCACTATGGCACTTTGCGACATAAATTATATTGTCGAATTGCAATTAAACAGCCTTGAAATGTTGCCAAGCAAAAGCGTAATGAGCTTCGATTCCGTCATTACCTTCTCCATTGGCATCGTTGATAATTTTTTTTGTGCGCGCTGATATGGAGCAATGAAATGAATGTGCGCGCGTCACCTTATCGAAATGCAGTCACTCAATTGAAAAACCATTTATAGACATTTAATTAATTTATTTAAAAAAAAACACGCATTTTATATCAGTCAAGGCTAAATTTTCAGAAGGTTGCTGCAACGGGCACGAACTTAAAGAGTAATTGATTGCATTGACAAACTCGTTGAACCGCTTGTTATTTAAATCAGTTATTCGATTTGGAGCAATGAAGCGATAGCGCCTCATACCCTCTATCTTCTGATTTCCTTCTTGTTAGGGGCCTCTCCCAAAGAAGCAATATCTAGGTTGATGCTATCTCTATCTATCTATGCTATCTCAAATTGAACTCATACTGTCAAAAAACTTCCTCTCCACAATATACCGTTTGTTCTCGATCACGCAACACGCGAAATAACATTCAAAAGGAAACAACATTAAAATAACCTCCAACTTTGACTTCGTATTGTATTCCATGTGACGTACTAGTTCGCTGGCGACAGTGCTCAACATCAATGTATGCATAAATAATATTTTTGTACAAAAAAAAAAAAACAAAAAACAACAACCAGCTACGGATGTAACGCATTCTTGCTTGCATGTGACGGTGACATTTCCACTATGTCGCCGGATGTTATTGTAAATTCAATAACAACAACCAACTCGTCCAAAAGACTGACTAGTTAATGACCTTGAATGCAGGAAAACGAGAAGTGGATGCGTTCAGCTTATGTAAATTTTTGAAATTTTCTAATTTTTTTCAAGTTTTCTGTTTTTTTAATTTTTTTGATTACAACTACACCACATGTAGTTACATCTTTGTTGTATTTATGACAAAAGTTGGTTTGTTTATAATTTGTCTTCTTGTTGATTGTTTTAACTATTTGTTGATTTGTGGAATTAGCCGTTTTATTGTTCGAGTATTTTTTGATTAATTTTACAGGTGAATTTGTTTAAAGTGATTTGCATACGAAAAGCCGGTTGGTTAGAGTAAGCTTTGCATTTTAATGATAGCTATTATAATGTAAATGAGACTTGCAGTAGAATAGATATTTTATATTTATAAAAGAAAAAATATAAATTGTATGGGAAAAAATTAAACAAATGTAAAAAGTTAAAAAAATAAAGAAAAAAATTCAAAGTAGAAAAAAAATAAAAAAATTAAAAAAAAAATTTTAAATAATATAAAAAAAATGCAATGTAAAAAAAATTCAAAAAATTTTAAAAATAAAAAATTTAAAAAAATTTTTCAAATTAAAAAGAAATGTAAAATAATCTTTTAACATTTTTTAAAATTTTTTAATATAAAAAATACTAATACAAAAAAGTTAAAATAAAACAATAACAAATATGAAAAAGTGCTTCCCAAAATGGGTATGACGCTTGTTTATAACCTTACTCATTTCTATTCACATACACACTTTTGATAATTAACAACAGATGTTATTGATAAAATTTATTAAAAATAAAACAATAACAGTTTCATTAAATTTCTATTCTTGGCCTTGAGTTCATTTATAGTTTGTAAAACTTAAAAAAAAAAATTAAAATAATGAAAAAAAATAATTAATATAGTGAAAAGAACTGAAAGAAATATACAAAATATGAGCAAATATTTAAAAAAGAAATCTTAATTAAAAATAATTTTGAGCACTAAGAAATTTAGATAAAAATTGTTAGGAAAAGAAATAAAAAATTATAGTTAAAGAATAACATTTTTTTTTTATATTTTAAACGATACTAGGGTATTGAAAAAATTAAAAATAAGTTGAAAAACCAAATATAAAAAATTATAGTTGAATGATACATTTTTTTTATATTTTAAACGATACTAGGGTATTGAAAAAATTAAAAATAAGTTGAAAAACCAAATATAAAAAATTATAGTTGAATGATACATTTTTTTTTATATTTTAAACGATACTAGGGTATTGAAAAAATTAAAAATAAGTTGAAAAACCAAATATAAAAAATTATAGTTGAATGATACATTTTTTTTATATTTTAAACGATACTAGGGTATTGAAAAAATTAAAAATAAGTTGAAAAACCAAATATAAAAAATTATAGTTGAATGATACATTTTTTTTATATTTTAAACGATACTAGGGTATTGAAAAAATTAAAAATAAGTTGAAAAACAAAATATAAAAAATTTAAAGTTTAAATATTTTAAAAGGAACAGTGGTATTTGAAAAGGAACAAAGGTATAACAAAACTAAAAATAAAACAGCAACCAAAAAGTGTTTTAATGCTAAAATTAAGGACACTAGAATTAAAAAAAAATATAAAATAATAAAAATTGAAAAAATAGAAAATGAAAAGTAAAAAAATACTAGGAAATAAGAAAAAAGAAAAAATTAGGAATTAAAAAGTGGAAAAATAGGAAAAACAGCATAAAAAGCAAAAAATAGAAAATCAAAAAGATAGAAAGCGAAAAATGAAAAAATCAGAAAATAAAAACTCAGAAAATAAAAAATAAAAATTAAATTGAAAATAAAACAAATAGCAAATAAAAAATAGAAATCGATAAAAATAGTAGCTGAAAAAAAGAGAATAAGAAATAAAAAACAGATAGATAATAGAATTAAGTAGAAAACAAAAAATTAGCAAAAAATGGAAACTTACAAAAAAAAAATTAAAAACTAAAAATGGAAATTAAAAATAACAAAAAAAAATTTTTAATTAAAGAAAAAATTAAATAAAAAAACGAAAAAAAACCTAAGAAAATAGGAAAATTAAAACAAAAAAAAAAAAAATAATAACAAAGAGATAGATAATAGAATAAAGAAGAAAGTAGACGATAAAAAATAAATAAAAAATCCAAAATTTAGCAAAAATCAACAAAAATTGTTGGTATAAAAAAAAAAATGTTAACTAAAAAAAAATAAAAAAACTCAAAAAAAAATAAAAAAACTAAAAATGGAAAAAAAGAGAATAAGAAATAAAAAACAGATAGAAAATAGAATTAAGTAGAAAATAAAAAATGAGCAAAAAATGGAAACTTACAAAAAAAAAAAGTTAAAAACTAAAAATGGAAATTAAAAATAACAAAAAAAAATTTTAATTAAAGAAAAAGTCAAATAAAAAAACAAAAAAACCTAAGAAAATAGAAAAAAAAAGAAATAGAATAAAAAACAGATAGATAATAGAATAAAGAAGCAAGTAGACGATAAATAAAAAATCAAAAAATTTAAAAAAAAAATGTAAACTAAAAGAAAAATAAAAAAAAACTAAAAATCGAAATTAAAAATAAAAAACATAAAAAATTTGTTTAATTAACAAAAAAAAATTTTATTAAAAAGAAGAAAAAAACGTAAGAAAATAGGAAAACTAAAAATTGAGAGATAGATAAGAAAAAAATAAATAAAAAAGAAAAAAATTGGAAAAAAATATTTGACTCCAGAACTTTTGTTGTTGTTGTTTATATTACTCTAAAACTAACAGTGTTACTTCAATACAGTGGAATTTTACCCAGTAACACTGAAATCTTAGTCTTCAATTCCAGGCGGCTGCTTTGTTAGAGAAATCCGCTCGCCAAAGGCGCACAGGAAGTCCTACAGCTTGGCGACTTATTTAATACTTGCGTCTCCTTTGAAAGTCGAAATTCATTTCAAACAAATCTTTTATATGCAAACTTATCTACCGTAGACTATCTTAAGCGCTTCTAGTTTAATTTAATTTATTGTCTTTAGTAAACGCCCATTCATCACCTTTCACTCGTATTCATCTTTCACTTTCTCTCTCTTCTCGCCAACAGATTAGAAGCCTCACGCAACTCGCTTCAAGCGGCAGCCCATTGCGGCGCGAAAACACCTTCACATCGGGCACTGTCCAACAAGCGACAGTCTTATCGTCGTCGCCATCATCTGCGGCGGCGGCGATACAAACTGCAACAGCCATCAAGCTGCGCAAGTACAGTGATCGTTGCCTAACCACAGCCGAAACCAAATCGCACACCTACCGCATCTCGATGGCGAATTTAGAGGAGACACAAGAGTCCGAATTGGATATGATATTGGGTGAGTTAAGCTTACTTGAAGCGCAAATAAATTGTGGTGATGCCGCATTTCTGCCCGGTTGCGGTGTGCCGGGTCCACAACAGCATGTAAACGCCGCTGGAATGGGTATAGCACCACCTATACGTTCACACTCGCGCACAAATTCCACCATATCTGGGGCAACAACAATTTCACTATCCAGCGCATCTGAATGTGCCTCTTCCTCAGGCATTTCGGAGAATGGTCAGAGTAGTGTGAGCAGCGGTGTTAGCAGCGTAGGCAGTGTAATGGGTGTCAGCAGTATGATTGTTGGTACACATGGAGGGGGTGGTGGTGTAGGCGGACGCAATAGTGATGGCGGTAGTGTGAGCATAATGCGCGAACCACGCACCGAATCGCCAGACAATGATTCCGCTTTTAGTGATACCGTTTCACTGTTATCCAGCGAATCGTCAGCCTCGAGCAGCGCAAGCTCAGCGCTACATCATAAACAAATGCAACAGCTACAACAGCAACAACAACTACAATATATGCATCAACAATTGAGTGGTACTACGCTGAGTAGCAGCAAGGCGGCCAAGATCCAATTGGCGCTACACAAGCTCGAGCATCCATCCATACGACGACTGTTCGTGAAGGCATTCACATCGGATGGCGCTTCAAAATCACTGCTGGTGGATGAAAGGATGACATGCGCGCATGTTACGCGTTTGCTGGCCGACAAGAATCACGTGCAAATGCAAGCAAATTGGGCATTGGTGGAGAACTTGGGTGATCTGCAAATGGGTGAGTAGTTGAGGTAGCGCGTTTGATGTAGTTTTTTCTAACAAATTTTTTCATTTCCCTCCACCAGAACGTCTCTTCGAGGATCATGAGCTCTTGGTGGACAACTTGATGACTTGGAACTCGGATGCGGGAAATCGTGTGCTCTTTCAGCAACGCAGCGATAAAGTGTCGCTCTTCGCCAAACCGGAAATCTACTTGCCTGGACCACAAATGGCGCCTGGCAGTCAGCATGATGAGCATACGCGCGCCATGCTACTCGAAGAGTTTTTCGAAACTAACTCACAACTGCAAGTGGATGGCCCGTTGTATATGAAAGCCGACTCGAAGAAGGGCTGGAAGCGTTATCATTTTGTTTTGCGCTCGTCCGGGCTCTACTATTTTCCGAAAGAAAAGACGAAGAACACACGCGATCTGGCTTGTCTCACGCTCTTTAGCGGCTATAATGTGTATCGTGGCTTGGGCTGGAAGAAGAAATGGAAAGCGCCTACCGACTACACGTTCGGCTTTAAATCGGCAGTCGACTCTTCGTTGGGCAAGACCTGTCGTACTTTAAAAATGTTGTGCGCTGAAGACTTGGAGACTATGGAGAAATGGCTTACAGCGATACGTATCTCGAAATATGGCAAGCCGTTGTGGGAGAATCATAAAGCACTAATGGATGATCTCAGCTTGGGCGATACAATGTCGCAAAGCAGTTTCGGTGTCTCGATGCGCAGTGAATCGATCAGCAGCATCACATCGGCAGTACCATCGCAATGTGGCAGCGTTTCATCCGCCATATCCAGCATGTCCAATTCGAGTGGACGCGCCTCACGCGCTTCCTCTTCATCGTCAAGTGGCTGCTTATCGGATGATAATAACGGCTTCGACTCAGAATTCACCACAGGCACGATTAAGCGCAAACCTTCCATGAAACCCAACCTGCCGCTTACTACGATGACGCGTCAGCTAAAGGAGGTTGGTGAAATTACAATTTGTGAAGGCGGTGGCGCTGACGTACAAGATGCTGCTTCACCAGAGCGCAGCGGCACATTAACTCGCCGCCACAGTCGACGTAAATCACAAGAGAGCAATGGTAGTGGTACACTAAAGCGGCGACAGCCCACAGCCGCTGTGGCAAAACGCGGCTCGGCAGAGAGTATGAACGCCACAGCTTGCAATTCATCTGGTTCCTCTAACTCTACGCCCACACCAACGCCCAGCATATGCGCCAAACCGCTGTGTGAGTATGAAGCAGCGCGCGCGGCTGTCGGTGGTGGCGCAGATGTAGGCGCTGTTATAAATTGTATGTCCTCATCAACACTATCGCTTGATTCGTTACCGCCACCACCACCACCGCCACCGCTTACGGATGAGCATGAGATTTATGGTTCACAGTTATCGTTGGTCTCACTACCACCACCACCGCCACCAGAGGAGGTAATCGTGTATCAGCAGCAGCCACCACCGCCACAGCAATATGCAATGGCTGGAGCTACAGTGAATGGCATGCCGCCTGCGGTACCCGCCAAACCACAAAAGATGTCGCAACAGCAGCAGCAACAACAAACGCCTGTAAAGGGACCAGCGCCTCCATACAAAGCCCCACCAGAGTATGTGGGTCAAGCGCATAATCCGCATATGCAGCATACCATCGGAAGTAATAACGGCAACAACAATAGTGTTGCGGCTGTGGCTGCTAATTTACCGCCACCACCGCCATCTGCGCACACAGGCACTCAAAAGAAAGTTTCTTTCGCCGACTCACCAGTGCTGTTGCGCCGTAAGATGTGCTCGCCTGAGCCGCCAGCTTGTATAATGCAACAACAACTACAGCACCAACAACAGCTGCAGCTTCAGCAACAACAACAACAACTGCAACAACAAATGCATGCGCAAGCCATTTACGGTTACGCGCCTTGTCCGCTGCCACCACCACGCACCGATATGACGCGTCTCTCCACAAATTCCTCGAATTGCAGTTCAATTGATTTTGGTTCACCAAAGCGCTTGCAAGAGTCCACCTCAAATCCACCGCGCGACTTTCTCAAAGATTTGCAACGTGTTATGCGCAAAAAATGGCAAGTGGCGCAGAAATGTAAACTCGAGCCAGCCACTACACCGCATGAAGTGCTCGGTTTTCGTGATTTCAATGATGAGCTGCATAATTTGAATGCTTCTGCGACTACGCATTACTACCGCGAGACGGCGAATGTGAGTAATTGGGTGCAGGAACATTATGGCGCTGGCGCACCACCACCACCACCCAGCGAGTATGCGCTCTATGAAAATTTGCATTCGAATGATGCGTCGAATGGTATGGGCGGCACAGCAGTGATGATGGAACCACAATTCCCGCCTATGAGTGGAGCGGCGGCGGCAGCAGCGGCTGCAGCAGCTGCGGCGCAACGCAAAAAGCGACCACCGCCGCCACCACCCAAACGCAGCGATTCGACGCAGCTGACGCACAGAGTTTAGGAATATGGCGTAGGCCAACGTCGCCGGCATTGGTTGCTATGCGGTTGGTTCAAATAAGAAGAAGGAAAGTGATGCGAAGCGAAGAAGTACGCCTAGCAAGTGTTAGAGCGAGAGCGCACAGTTAGCCGCAAAAGTGTGTAAAGGCGATTTTGTATTTTGCTTAAGCGCCTAGTATCAGTGGTGCATGCCCACAAAATATGTCCTTTAAAAGTAGTTTATTATAAGCTAATTGTAGTATGAACAAATTTTTATATATACATATTTACATACATGCTTACACATACAAACAAATGTGAATGTCTACTTATTAAGTATGTAAGTTACTGGCTTAAGTAATGAAACAAAAACAATACTTTATTCTCATATATAAAAATAATGCTAATTGCTTTTACAATGTCTACGCCTAGGAATGGTACAATATGCATATGCCATATGAAATGATAACAGCAAGTACAGTAGAATTTTGTAAACACTAACGCCCACAATTCATAGAGCTTAAGAAGGGGCTTGGAAAATGTCAGTTCTATACAAAATTTCAATTATAAGAATCTTATAACTTAACCTCCTATTTTTTAAGAATTTGAGGAGTAAAAGGCAGCGCAAAAAATTAAATTAAAAATTGTAATGCTTTATAGTGAAATGTTTATAATTTGCGTGAATATTTGTTCATGTAGCAAGCATATTAGAGCGCTTAATACTCACACTGCCTCTCTCTACCTGTATACCCTTAAATTACTTTTCGTAGTCAAACTCGCATTTACAAATCAATTGTGTAAACAGATTTTTGTATCGGCGTGCTAACTTTCATATAACTATACTCTGTGTTGTGATAAAAATACTTTTAAAATGCGGGAAAAGTTAAAAGCACTGTTTAAAAAGCTTAATTACGAAAAGTCTACGTAACACTTCCGCATGTCAAGATAAAAAATGATGATAGAAATTTTTTAAAACGATGCACGCACATGTTCTGCTAGTAAAAGTGTAATTTTTCAAATGTCTACACAACTCTCTACTAACCCTATGATTCTCCAAACCTCAAAGAAAACCTCAAAAACTGTACACACACAGCTGTCCTTACTTTGAATACGTGCCGCATACGTTCTGAAAGTAAAAGTGTAATTTTTCAAATGTCTACACAACTCTCTACTAACCCTATGATTCTCCAAACTTCAAATAAAAGCCTGCCAAACTGTACACACACAGCTGCCCTTGCTATGACTTCTTGCTGGCCACGATCTGCTAGTAAAAGTGTAATTTTTCAAATGTCTACACAACTCTCCACTAAACCTGTGACTCTCCAAACTTCGAAAACTCTGCAAAAATATATGCGCATATGTGTAATTTTAAAACTAAGTTTTATAATAAATAACTGTTTAATCATGTATTCTGCAACAAATATGGCCATTTTCTTAAACCGTGTCAAAGTTTTCAACCTCAACACTGCTTTGTACTACATATTTCGCGAGCAAAAAAACGAACGTTTTCGTTGTAACACGTGCGCATAGATAAGTTAGAAATGTTTAGTAGTTTTCTTAGCTTTTACACAACTCTCCAAAAGTCTCCAAAACTCTACACAACTCTGCACTTCTCACAAAAACGTTCCAAAACGCTACTTTAACTACTTGCGACCCTTAGAAATATTTCAAGTCCTAACCTGTTTCGAAAATCTACACAACTCACAAAAACGTTCCAAAACGCTCCACATTTGCGTCGCTTGAAAACATGTTATAAATCCTAACCTGTCTAAACATTTGCAAATGCACAGTTTATTTAGATCAGGTATCTTACTATAAAGTATCCTAAACTCTCCGCCCCTCACACGCACTTCTAAATATTGTTAATTAGCAATATTTACTAAGCCCAGAAGTGAATTTTGTAATTTAGCAAAAATTTTTAAGCCAAAATTTTTTTTTTTTGTAATAAATAGCATAAGCCTAATATAATTTGAAATTTTGCGAAAACTAAACGAATTAAGTGGTTTTACTAAAAACGACCAATTTCCAGCAGCATTTAATGCAAACGATTTTTTAGAAATAAGATAAAATGTCTGGACAAATGTTGGCAAACTTGCTAAGCCTCCACTAAAACTCTACACTCAAATTGTAAAATGTAATTTTTTTTTCAAATTTTGCATGCTTGAATTAAATTTGTATGTATTTCATGTACTCTACTTACTTAAAATGCTTATAATGAAATCTAACGCCTTACGATTTATGTCGAAGCGCCAAAGCTAATTAGTTTTTAAGATAAAGAAATTAAAAAAAAAAGAATAAACCGAAAAATGCAATTTTTCATATTTTTAATTGGCGCCTCCACTTTACGCTTGTATATGTATGTACTTACTCAAGTGGAATTCTTAAATAAAGAAAATAATAATTTAAGAAAATGAAATGCGAATGAAGAAGAAAAAGAAAAAAAATATGATTAAATCGAAACTTCTGTTACAAACTATTGTTTTGTGCAAAAAAAAAAAAAAAAGTATATACATATACGAAAATTTTTCAAATTTCCAACTTAAGTAAAAATCAAATGTTTTTGCAATTAAATTAATGAAAAAACATAATGCTGAGAAAAAATAATTTGAAAAAGTAAACAATAATAAATAAAACATTGTAGTAATTTAATTGTTCCTAAGCAAAGCATTTCACTTTAAATAAAAAATTTAAGTAAATAATAAAATTTTTGTAGTTGTGAAATATTTAAAATTTTTAAAAGCAAAATTTAAATACATGATAATTTTTTTTTAAATAATGGCGCATTTGAAACAAGTGAAAGTTTTTAAAGAACTTAAAGTACTTTATGGGAGAAATTAAAAAAAAATATTACAGCAATGCATTTAAAAAAAAGTTTTAATTTCATAAAATTTTTTTTCTTTAATAACTCAAAATAAAAAAAAATTAAATTTAAAAATAGCGCTTGTACAGCAAAATGAAAAAAAAAAAATATTGAAATAATAAAATTTTCTACTAAAAAAAAGCAATTTTTTGTGCGCCGTAAATAAAAGTTACTCCAGAAAAAACTAAGTAATTTAAATAATAAAAATACTATTTAATTTTAGTAAAAAAAATACTATTTAATTTAATTAAAAATAATAAATGTAGGTTATAAAAATAAATCAATATTATACATAAAAAATTATATATATAAAAAATATGAAAATAAATTTAAAATAAATTTGAAGTATGAAATATTATACAAAATAGAGTGGCAAATTGAATGTTAAACCATAAAAAATTAAAAAACATTTAAAAAAAAAAATATTTTTTTCGCAAAATTACATTTTTTTGTTTAAATGTAAGCAAATGTACGCATGATTGCAAAAAAGCAAACTTTAAAATTATTTAAAAAAAAATAATTTTTTAACTCGCTAAAAATAACTCAAAATATATTAAAAAAACAAAAAAAAAATAGTAATAATAAAAACGAAAAAAATTTGTCCATTACAAATTTCGTAAACGCCATAAAAAAGAGTTTATCGCATACAAAATACAACTACTATATATTATATATGAATTAAAAATTTCGCTTAGCTGTAGTAGAACAAGCATAACGCATGCTTGCAATGTATCTCAAATAAATTGTTTGTTTATATAAGAATGTATCTAAGCTAACTTGTTATTATTTTAAAAAAGATTTTAGTTTTAAATTTGTAACTAATTTAAATTTTATTTTTTATCATTTTATATTTAATTTTAAAATAATAATCACCTCTTGATGTGCTCTTTTTAAATGAAATTTTTCAAATAAAATGCTGAATAAAATTTTCAATGATGTGTGCTTTTTTATTTAAATAAAATTTTACATTGATTTTTCTGATTCGGAAAAAATTTGCAACAATCTTTTCGAAAACAAAATGTCTCGTTATCGATAATATAGAAGAATAACAAAATGTTCAAAGTTTCCCAAATACGATTGCCTATCGGGCACTGGGAATCGAAGTCCAGTGCCTGTGCTAATGCTAGTGTTCAAGTCTACTTATATACACAAACGCATTCATGCCCAGTTAGTCAATTAATGTTCGGGCAAACAGCGTTCAAAATGAGTTTCTAACCTAAAAGTTTACTAATTTCTGTAGAACTAGTTTTGAATTAAAAAAAAAAAAATAAACAAATTTCTAACCTCAAAAATTCTCTGAAATGAGTTTCTAACCTAAAATTTTACTTAATTTTACTAATACAAAATTTAATTCACAAGCAAATACTTTACCAATTTATAAAATTGTTGAAACAAGTGTGTTTTTGAAAAAAATTAATATTGAAATAAAGTTATTTAGTATAATTATGAAACAAAATCGTTCGAAATCGACTTCTAAACTTAAACTTCACCGACTTTCTGAACAAATTTTTGAAGTTAGGTGAGAAAAATTTTTTAATAAACTTTTTTTTTTTAAATAATTTTTTTTTTTCAAAAATAATTTTTTTTTTCAAAAATAATTTTTTTTTTAAAAATAATTTTTTTTTTTAATTTCATTTAAGTAAATTTTTTCTTCAATTCATCATTTTAAAAAATTGTAATGTAAATAGTTTTCCGTTTTATATTAATTTCACACAAAATATTGTCTTGAATATTAATTGAGTCATTTAGCTCAGAGGAAACAGAAATAAAAAACAAATATAATAGCTCCAAAGAATATACTTGTAAGGCTAAAGAGCTTAATTCAAACAACTGCTTAAAAACACTAGCAAAAAATCAGTTTAACAAAATTTGAATATTCGACACCGTCATTCTAGTATATATCAAGCATCAAACAAGCGTTCAAGCATAGATATTAGAAAACAAACTACAAATATTTGCAAACTTTTGATATGAATGAATAGATTTTACAGTAAACCATGCAATAAATGGCAGCTTAACTGAAAAAGAGAATTTTCTAAAAACTAGGAAACGATTTTCTAATCAAGCAAGCAAACGATAAATGGAACTCAAACAAGCAACTCAAGCAAAACAGACAAGCAACTTTATAAAGAAGCTAATAAAAAATTCAAATTATACATAAAAAAATAAAACAAAGTACTTTTTGATCTAAAAACTTCATAAATATTAAAGGCGATAAGAAACAATCAGCGAAACCACAGCTAACATGATTGTCAAGCTATTTACTCAAAAACTCAACAAAACAACAAAACGCAAAGAGGAAGTACAGCATTTTTTTACTTTTTGATAACAAACCGACTTATTAGACTCAGAGCAGAAGAAACCGGAAAAACAAGCAAAATTAGTAATAGATCAAGCAACATGATTGCCAAGCAACTAGGGAAACAACTGCAACAAAAAAGTCTTGAAAATATTAGCACTTTTTGATACTACATACTTACATAACTTTAAAATCAAAAGTAAAAAGACTTAGAAGTAAAAATAAAAAAAAAAAACAACAAACAACAATGAAGTGACAAGCATTTCAAAGAAGCAGCATGGACGGATACAAATGAGTGAAATAGTAGTACTTTTTGGTGAAAATTCAGCACTTGCAAACCATATTTAAAAAAAATGTACAGCAGTCAGGTAAGAAAGCACTTCAAACATACTCTTTTGGGCAAAAATTAGACTATACTGCATCAAGCAGTAGTAATCAATCATCAATAAGAGCAGAAATACATTCGGAAAGTTGCTTACTATTGACCGCAAAGAAAAGGGATGTACAGTTTTTATAAGGTGCTAAAATTAAAAGCCTTCAATCAGTCATAAACCATAATAATCTTTGTTTCAAGCAAGCTCAAACATTGCTTCAAGCTTGTCGTAAACAAGGAAACACATTCGATACAGGTTGAGGGAATACCACTTTTTCTATAGTTTTATACAGCATATATGAAAATTGAAAAATCAACATAAAAGCTATCAATCACTCATCAATCACGTCAATATTTGTTTCAAGCATGTTCAAATATTACTTCCAGCTTTCCACGAAAAAAGAAGCGCACTCAAAACAGGTTAAGGTTATTCAATCAATATCAATCATGCGAATGTCAAGCAAAAGTATTAAAAGAGTCAATCATGCAAGTAGAAGTGTTAGTAAAAAGAAAAGCCAAAAGCGTCAAAAATTTAGGTGCAATAATGCGATACAAATTTATATAATTTTATCGTCTATGCTCGTCTTTTTTGTAAAATACTACATATGTATATACGAGTAGTATCAAGCAAGTCAAGCGAACAGGTAATCAAATCAAGCATACATATTCAATACAACTGTTGTATACTACTAGATAACGGTAAATGCAATATTACAATAATTTATACATACCTACATACATGCAATATACAGCTAAATACTCAAATACAATTATAAATTGTCGTCTAACTCATACAACCGTAGCCTAAAAGTATGCAACGCAATATGCCATACAAAGTGAATAAAATAAAAAGAAAAAGTTTGTGAAGCATCCTAATTAATGCCATGCATTTTCAATAGACTGGTTAGAAGAAAATCAAATACATAAATATTTGTATTTTTAATGATTGTATACAACAAAGTTTAGACTAGTAGCAGGTTAAAAGTAAGTGACTATGGGCGTAGTTAAAAGTAGTGTAGTGGGGTAGTGAAGGAAACTTCCTTATGGGAAATGAATGCAAAATAGGTACGTGTCATGCATGCAAGGGTTAAGATTCTTCAAGCTTACTTTTTGGGTTAGAGCTAAAACTAAAATTAAAATTTCATTTCTAATAAAAAATAACGTTTTAAAAAACAAATGGTTTATATGAAAAGAAACATTTTTATGCAAACAAAATTTTGGGGAAAAAATTAGAAAAACAATTTTGGAAGAAAAAAAAAAATTCAAGTTCTTAAATACATAAAGTATATATTTTAATTAAAATTTTTTGGAATATTTTTAATTAAAAAAATTAAGTTTCCTAAGTTTTGAGTAAGAAAAAATTATGTAGCTTATATAACTGTAAAAAATTTTATGCAAACAAATTTTGAAAAAAAAAAAAAAAATTTTGAAAAGACAACCTTTTTTTTTAATTCTGGAAAAAAATTTATACTATTCAAAAAATGTTTCATATCCAAAAATTTTAGTTTCCTCTTTATGGGCAATAAAAAATTAAATTTTAAATTTTTATTTTTTTAATTTTTAATTAAAAAATTAAAGTTTCCTGATTTTCGAGTACTAAAAACTGATATAGGAAAATAAATATGTTAAAATTTAAAACCAGATATGGTTGATATGAATATAAAAATTTATATGCGAGCAAAATTTTGAAAAATAAAATTATCAAAATTTTTTTTTTCAAATATCTCAAATTAAAAATTTCCTTATTTTTGAGTAATAAAAGATCTGTAGTAAAAAAGAAATGTGTCATACAAAAATTTTAATGAAAACATTTAAAGACGAATAAAATTATTCAAAAAAAGTTCGAAAACTTTTTGGAGTATTTTTGAAAGTTGAAAAATATATGTTGCATTCATATTATACTCGTATGTAATTAAAAGATACAAAAATATTAATAAAATTAAATGAAGTAAAAAATAGAAGTGAAATAAAAAAAAAAAAACTACAGCCATGTGCAGAAAAATTGCACCAACTACTAAATTGTTTAATAATATTTATAAATATTAAAAAATACTTGCATGTCTGCTTAAAAATTATTGAATTACATATACATATATGCGTTTATATGTAAGTTTGTAAGATATAAATATAAATAATCAATATGAAGACAGTACAGCTAGTTATAGTACGCTAATATTCCGTTATCGATGTGGAGATTTTTTGTAATTTTGATAAAACTGCAAAAAGAATAAGATGTAGAAGCTGTAACTGCATACAGTGGTGGTTGTAAAAGTAGCAACAAAATTCAAAAAGGACATTCTTTACAAATTATGATTATGTATTTGTTTTTGTGAATTTTTTATTTTCAAATAAAATCGAGCTATGATGGAAATTATAAAAAAAAATTGAATTTTTAAAGCGCTGAAGTAAAAATTTTGAAACAAATTTAACAAAATTTCTGAATTTTTATAATAAAAAAAAATTTTTTTTTGATGATTTTTTATTTCTTTTATTTTTATAGCTCGATTTACATTTTAAATGCAAATTATGAAAAAAAATTATCAATTATAATTTGCAAATGATTTCATTTAGTATTTGACTGCTTAAATTTTGATCACAGCTGTAATTATAAATATAATATTTTTTAGGAGCAATAAATGCTATTAAAATAAAGAAATGTTTAATCAGTAAACTGATTCAAGGGAAGGCGATAAAAAATTAAATAAATAAAAATAAATTATACTAAAAAAAACACATTTTTGTACTTATTTCAATGAGAAAACGAGACAGCAAGGCATGTTTCGAAAAATATTTTGTTTCCTTTTACCATACCGCCGAACCCCTATGCCCGTAAGTAGACTGAGATCGCCAACTGAGCGTAAAGCAAGTTTAAGATTTGATTCGACCTTAAAAAACCCAGAGCCCCTGGCCCCCTCTATCAGTAAGGAGTTTGAGATCGCCGTCTGATAAGGTGATGTTAAGACTTGGTTCACCCTTCACAAACCCCAAGAAACCTTTCAATTGTTTGTGTTTAAAAACAACTGATTTTTCTTTGCTGCGCTTGTTTTGTATTGCCTCCGTTTCGTAGACCAGGCTCTCATGCAGCTGAGGGCTTTTTAGTGTAATTTAGCCATATTCTGGCGCTTTGAAACCTCGGACAAAAAGTTCTTCTTGTGATAAGTTTTTTGGATTTTGATACTGTAAACTGCTGGATTAAAGGAAAGTGAGATCTTTTCAAACTTTTTTGGGCTTTTAAACTTCACTAGTCTGCTGTTTTATACTTGAGCTGGAGTAGGACTTGGAACGATTTTCCATCATCCCGTTTAAAATTTCCTCCACCCCTTTTAAAATTTGGTTTTGTGCCAAACCCGTCTCGGCGTTCTGCCATCTTCAGTGTTTCGTTCCTTTCCCTTTACTTCAACTTTTCTTCTTTTATTGTGTTAGGAGTTTTTCCCTGGTATTCGTCAGTCTCTGGTAAAGAATTTCTGAGGGAATTAATAAGTTTCTGGTTACATTTGGGCTATTTTGGGCCGCTAAACTTTGGTAGTCCCCTTTCCCCCCTTCTATTTTCTCTTATCACTGTAGCTCCAACTGACTTATGGCTTCATCAATTTTGTGTAGTCCTCACAAAGCTTTTCTAAGTTTTTCAACGAAAATTTTCCTTTTGATTACGCGGACACTCAAAAAGGCTTACAATTAAATCCTTACAAATTACAAAAACAATTGCAATGGCTTCAAGGACAAAATTATCATAAAACAACGCCAAGTAAAAGAAAAAAAAAAACAAAGAAAGATGGGAGATGATGGAGCTATGCGCGCAGCCACTGTCTAATAGCGTAATTAACGACATTTTTGGCCTAACTGTACTTTTGCGACATTATTTTAATATCCAAAAGGGAACGCAAACATACAATTCTGTATAAATAATTGATGCATAAACACAGTTTAATACATAAAAATACATATTTACGTAATTATTTGGTATTTGAAAATAAATTAAATCAGCCAGCCGTCGAAGGCGTCGTAAAAAGGGTGGACAAAGAAGGACAAAGCTTCTTTGAGAAAAGCGCTTTTTATGCAGATTTGAAAGGATGGCAAGTTAAAAAGAGGGGAAAGTCGCTTGCAAATTTTGGTGTAAAAACCCTCAAAAAATTGTGAAAATATCAAAAGTGGTTGAAAAGTTAAATCGTAAGGAAAAATGAAGTGCGTAAATGAGGATGTGGCAGCAGCGCTGATATGAAAATATAAATTAACAGAAATCAAAGAGCTAGCTGTGTTGAAATGAGGAGGAAGGAAAGGGTGGAGCGTGAGCAGTAAGAGGTATATGAAAGGAATGCTGTGCGAGCGGACTGCTGATTGTTGAGCCATAGGAAATGTTTGGAGAAGAGGAAGAGTACAAGGTGAACGCGAATTTGAAGCTGAAACATTTTAATTTATGGTTTCCAATCGAGTAACTAAGCAGTATTTTATTTGTATGCGAAAAGGGAGACAAGTGACACGCGTTGTAGCCTTTTAATGCAAAAAAATACCTCCCACACACGGTTATAATGAAGATGAGTTTAGGTGAAACTAAGACCAGATCACTTTGACGCAACTGCTAGCATTAGTTTTAGCTAAGGAGCTTGGTGTTATTACTTTTCGTGTACCCTCAGGACAGTTATTTAAGCCAAAGTAGGGAAACGACAGGAAGAACCCTCTCCCCTTTACACGGATAGCCAACCGGTAACTAAACCCTTAAGCGTAGAGTTTTCATAGGCTATCCACCTCAAGATCGCATAGCTCACCGTCTTATCATCGCCGGTTATCGCTAACTTCCATGGAGAATACGCATCGTTAACATAGTGAATGAAGTTATCTTATAGCTAATATTAGCTCTTAAGGAGTTCGCATCAAAGCTTTCATAACTTCAAATGGTACTCAAGCTTTCTTTTTTTAAACTTGTACTCTAATGTTTGAAACACTGGTTTTAAAAGCTTCAATTATTCAAGCGTATAGCTTTCGATCTGTGCTTGTTTAAGCTTTCAATTTTAAGCTTTTTCAGTGAGTTGAGCTTTTAAGCTTTCAGTTTTTAAACGCTTTACCTAGAAGCTATAAGTTGGACTTTGGAAGCATTGAGGTTTCAAGCTTACAACTTCCAGCTTTAATTTCTGAAGTTTTAAATTGTAAGCTTTTCCAGCGTTTAAAACTTCACTTCAAAGTTTCCAAATCTGACTTTGAAAGTTTCAAGCGTTCACATTTTTTTCTATGATTTTCAAGCTTTAAGTTTGAAGCTTTTTCGGTTGAGCTTTTGAACTTTAATTTTTTTAACACTTTATCTCAAAGCTTTACAGTCGGGCTTTAAAAGCTTACAACTTCCAGTTTTGATTTCTGAGGTTTTAAATTTTAGCTGTTTAAACTCCTACTTCAAAGCCGAACTTTAAAAGCTTCAAGATTTGAAGCTTGCACCTTTCTATGCATCATTTTTCTAGCCTTAAATTTGAAGTTTTTCCGCGAGTTCAGCATTCAAGCTATAATTTTTCAACTTTTGTTCGAAAACTTCAAACGCGCGCTTTGACATTTTCAAAATTTCAAACTTACAGTTTTTCATGCTTAAAAATGATTTTACACCGCAATAAGCTTTCCGGCTTTCACTTCAAACAATTAAGAACGGAATAAGCTTTTAAGTATTGACTTCAAAGCTTTTACAACAAGATGAACTTTCAAGCTTTCGCTTCAAAACTTTCATTTGAAAGCTTCTCGAAAATTTTACCAAACCAACGACTCTATTTGGCCTTTCTTTTCAAAAAAAATTTCAGCCACTTATATTTAATGGCTTCCAACAAATAAGCAGTAAAAAATAATAGCGAAAACACGAAAAAGGAAAGTGAAAATACATAAATAATGGTAGAAAGACAATCGTCACAAAAAATGAGAATCATTTACTTGGCAATTCTAAGGCAAATAAATTTGAATTTGAAATTGAAAGGAGAGAATAATATATGTGAGTCTAGCCAAAGGCGAGTGTGGCCAAATTGGACTATTTGATTGTTCAACTCCGTGGGGAGAAACAAAAAGAGAAAAAAAAAAAAAACAATAAACAAAGGGGTAACATGGCAGCCGAGCAAAAAGAGGATAAAACAACAACAAAAGTCCGCATAAGCTGCTCTGACGTCGACAATGGGAAAGAGTTGCATCACTTCGTTGATGGCTTGTATGTCGCATCTCTGAGCTCTAAGTGCGATACGAAGTATTTCAGTTTGTTAGAGGCAATCACAGCATTCAAAAAAACTTGAAATTTTCTACGCATTCTTTTTTTGCTTTTGGTAATAACCAACACTAAAAAGCAAAACAATAACAACAATCAAGAAAAGGGTAAAAAACCGAGAAAATGCAAATGGGCAGTTAACGAAATCAAAGTACATAGAGCAGAGTAAGTGCAGGCGTTGGGCTGGCTGACAAAAGCATACCCAAAGTATTGAAATGAAGCAAAGAAAGTGATTTCAGTTGGCATTCGAAATGGTTGGGGGATTTTAAAACAAATGACAGAAGTTCATATACACGCAGAAGAAGCGAAAGAATAGGGGTTATATATATGTAGGATGAAAATTGACAGCCGTGTAGGCGGACAGTCGCTCAGCTTAGAAAATGACAGCTTGACAGACAGCGGACTGAGTGGCAGCGGTCGGCTACGGAGACAGTGGTGCTATTCATGAAAGGTTTTAGAATGTGTAAATCTACCGGCGGAACTTCATGGCACTAAGGGCTGGTGCTTTGACCTCAGATTCTCTGGACTAATAAATTACTTATTGAAAAGAAAAGATAGGCTTTTTGCGAATTTGAGAGTTAAGCTCCAGAAGAACTTGTAACGGGTTGCAGTGTAGGGTTTTGGAAGAGTTTCTTCTTCCTTGGACCGGGTTTTACAACGAACAGAGGTTGGACATGCGCTGTCTTAGCGACTAGTATTCGGATTTTTCTGAATCGAACCCCTTCTCAGATATTTTTTCAAGAACGCTATATCACAGAATTCGATTTAAGGAACAAATTCTAAAATAGGGTTTTTTTTAAAAAAAATATTGAGACGATGCTTTTGCATTCAATTTTGAAATAGGGCGGTTTTCAAAAAGAATTCTGAAATTATAAGTTTTCGAAAAAATTGTAAAATGTTAAAAAAAAAATAAATAACATGTTCTTCAAAAAAAATTTTGAAATGTGGAGTATTTGAAATAAATTACAGCATGTTTTTGAAAATAAAGGACTTAAAATAGGGTAAAAAGAAAAAAAAAACAGAAATAGCGTGCTTCCAACCGCAAATAGGACGTTTTTCAAAAGTGAGCTGGGAGTTTTTGGAAAAAGTTGTATGATGTTTTTGAAACAAATTTTAAAATATGGCTTTATTAAATAAAATTCGGCGAAATTTAATTCTGAGATGGGGACTACTTACAAAAATTTTAAAATGTTTTGGAGAAAAATGTTTTAAAAAAATAAATTCAAACCGACAAATACGGCGTTTTAAAAAAAATCTGAGTTGAGAAATTTTTAAAAAAATTGTAAAACGGGTTTGAAAAAGATAAAAAAAAAAATTCTGCCAAGCGCAGTTTTTAAAAAATTGTTTAGAGGTTTTCGAAACAAATTTCAAAATGGGATTATGCTATGACTGAAAGTTTAACAAATTTTATATTTCAAATTTTAAGTTTATTTAAAAAATTTTGTCAATCTTGACCCACTGTTTTATTTTTTTCTCAATAAAGATTTGCTACTAAAAGAAAACAAGTTTTCAAAAATATTTTTACGATATTGAAATATAAAAATATACATAGTTAAATGTTTTAGTTGAATGTTTTTATAAGAATAAAAGTTGAACTATATTTATATTTTTTTAAATTTTAAAATATTTTTTTTTTATATATTTTATTTTCTTTCATTTTTTGGTTTAGTCAATAACTTAATAAAATCAAAAGAAGATGTCAAATATTTATTAAAAATTACCCATTGTGCTAATTTTTTTGATAAGAAACTTATTAAAAAAAAAAAGTTTTGAAAAATATTTTCGCAGTTTTGAATTTTGATATTTAAAAAAATTATATTTCAATGTTTTTTTTTTCAGTTCATAATTTTATGTATTCTTGATTTTAAAAATATATCAAAAATAATTAGTCAAAAATAATTTGTTTTTTGCCAGAGATTTTTATAATAAAAGCTTTCTTTATAAAAGCATTCAAAGTTTCAAAAATGTTTTGATAATTTTAAATGTTAAAATGTGGAAAATTTTCACTTCTGGTTTTGATTTGAATGTTTTTAATAAAAAACTAAAAATAAAATTGTAAATAATTAGTTATTATAGTAATATAAAAATATAAAAAAACTTCAAAAAATTAAAAGTTTTAATTTAATTAAATTAAAATATTTATTTTTTAAACTTTGTTTTTAAATTACGCATGTGAGTATGTGTGTACATGAAGTTTTTTTTATTCTCTCTTTAACATATACAATTTTTTTTTGTCAAAACTTTCATCAATTCCAACCCACTGTGCCACAGCTTCCCTCACTCAAACTGACAATCCAACATTTGTAATTTTTCCACTCATTTTCAACAGCATTTTCTATGCCAGCTTTTTAGTATTTGTTTACAATTTTTTACTATGACCAACCCTTTCATTTTGCCCGCAGCAGCAGCTCACCCCAAGTACCAACACTATCTAACAACGACACATTAACCCTTTCACATGCAACGTCAAGCTGTCGCATTCTTATCTACGCAATGAGAAATAATTACTTTTCTTTGGTTTTTAATTTTTTTAAAGCTTTTGCGCTTATTTTTCCCAAATTAAGTGGTTGGCAGCAACGGTGGCCAGGTGTGGGCACAAGAGGGGCAGTTGAGTGAGCAAGAGCTGGGAGTTGGACGTGAACGTGGTTACCAAAAATTCAAATAATTTTTTTTTTGGTTATTGAAAAACGTTTTGCCCTCAACTTTGGTGGCGTTTGTCGGCTTCTTCAACCCTTTTTGCTTGTGTGGAGTTAGCTTGGTATTTGTTATTTATCTGTTCTTTCTGCTGCTTCTTCCTCATACACAATCCGCTTGCGTGTGCTTCTAATTAGACCACTACGTGTGGTGGACGTATGGAAGAAAAAAGGGTTAAAAAGTTTTGTTTGAAATTTTTTTGTTATAATTTTCCGTTTTTCTTTGATTTGTGTTATATCTAGAATTTCTCTTATTTCGCTTTTTGCTATTGTTTAACGAAAAGAGAAGAGAGGAAAATATAGACAAAAAAAGAAAAATTTTTAAGAAAAAAAAATTGTTGTTTATAAAGCGACCGGAAATTTTTCCAAAAAAGCAAATACATTCAAATTAAAAGCAAATACAAGAAATAACGGTTTATATTATAACCCAACGACAAAGTTTGTAAATTTGCTACAACCATGCTATGGAAGCTCAACTTTCGGCTCGCTTAGGGTTGGGGTACTTAGTTGCGCGGTAGGCTGTACCTAAGTGTCCCTTTTGTCCTATTTATCTTCACGCTTCAATTAACAGAAATGGGTAATTTGCTTTGCTTTTCGAGCTATTTATTTGATTTGTCCCATGTATTTCTTTTCATTTTGATCCTTTTCTTGTTTTAAGTTAATGTAATCAATTGGCATTTCTTAAAAATTAAGTGAATTTCTAATTTCCTTGGAAGGAGAACTCTCAATTAATGCTTTGAGCTCTAAATGGGTTGCCTGAGTCCTAAATTGGATCTCGGCTTCAAATAAAGGCATTTACGCACACCCTTTGAGCTCAAGAGACATGGTAGGGAAGGGTAGGAGAGCATCTCTAGATTGAAGCTCAAATCACTTAATTGAAATTTTGAACCTCAAAATGTGTCGCTTCTTGTCAACAATCGGATGTATAGGGAGAATAGAAAAGATCAACTCCAATTTCAAAGTTTTAAATCTCTTTTTAATATTTCTTTGTATGCTTTTCAATATTCATGTTTTATTCGTGAACAAGTCTTTGGTGTACTTTTGTTCCCTCAATTGCCTACACAGGCCCGAAGGAGCAATGGTGATGTGTTCTTTCTCACCAGGTGAGATAGCATAAAATCTCAAATCAATTGTTAAACATAATGCCTACAAATTCGATTTACTAAATAATGCAAAGAAATTCTGAGCACCAGACTCCCATATAAAATACCAGGTATCGCATCACGTGTTCAGCAAAATATCGCATCACCTGGTAGCCAGCATGTCACATGATTTGCTTAAAAATCTCGCTCACCAAGTGATGCGCTAAATGCCATTTCGTCTTATATTTTTTGCTCAAAAAGAAAAGGTCATATGACCTGGTGAGCAGAATATCACATCATATGCCAACAAATACGTCTCACTAGATATTGCGATATCTGGAATTTGCCATCAAACGTTGCTTACAAATAAATTGTTGCTTATAAAATAAAAAATAGGCGGTATCGCATCACCTCACGACCAAAATAGCATATCACCTGGTAAGCAGAATGTCACGTCACATGTGTCGCATCACCTCTAACGAAGAATGTAATATTGTCTCTCTACAAATCGGATGATGTGCAATTTAGCATTTTGTGTTTAGAATTTGCCTAAAAATGAAACCTGAGCGTTAGACGAGCATTACAAACAGCAGGTGTCACATCACTTGGTGATTAAAATACTACATCACCTGGTGAGCAGAATGTCACATCATTTATCTATTTATCTACAAATCCGGATTACTAGGTGATGCGACAACTGGCATTTTGTTCTATAACTTGCCTAAAAAGAAATTCTGAATACATACCAGGCTCTCATGATCACCTAGCGACCAAAATGTCGCATCACCTCGTAAGAAAAATGTCACATCACAGGTTACTAGGTGTGCGACATCTGAAATTTTGTCTCATAATTTCCCTAAAATTGAATCTTGTGCGATATTCGCCAAATGCCGATTACTAAATTATCAAATCACTTTATGAGCAGGATGTCACATCATGTATGCAAATATTTCAGATTTGACCAGACGATCTGTAAAGCAAGTCCAATAAATATAAGAAGAAAACAAACTCAAGTGAAAAACTAAATTTCAAGCGTATACATGTATATATGTACATATGCGTATGTATACATTAATGCATATATATTGAAAAGGAATTGCAGACACATATATCATAAGTGTACATATCAACTAACATCTAATAAATATAAGTACACTTGTAATAGATGAAGCAGAGCAAAATTTAAAATCACACTCACATCCCCACTCATACCACCCACACAGTAAGCACTCGCGCACCCATAAATAAATCGCCAGCCGCTAACGGCAACAAAATTCGTTAGCCACGTATGCGTACCCCACACCATCAACTTCCATCACCATCACCTCAAATCTTCTCAAAAGCACTGAAGGACATAGCTGCTACATGCAGAGCCCACTCCCAATATTCAACAGTCATTCTACTACTTGCAAGACTGTGCCGCATTCAATACCTTGGCACTGCCTATTTCCACATGCATATGAGCTAGGAAATAAATATAATTGCTGGTATGTGATGTGTGGACGTCCACATGGAATAAGCAGCTACATGTTCCTTTGAGTATATCACCAGCAGACGACCAAAGCAACTAACGAATGTTGAAGTACGTTGTTGTCAGCTATGGTGTGAGCGCTGGTAAAAGAGTCAAGAGAGTAATTTTTTGCGTAACCAAAGTGGGAGTGCGTTGGTAGCAAATGTGGTAAGCAACAAAACTGGACAATGGCTTTTGGTTTACAAATGGCTCCCGGAGTTTTCGTAGAAGTTTAGCAGGTATTTTAAATTTTTTAAAGAACAAGGGCGGGGTAAATTTCTTTCAGGGACCCACAATTATATATAGTCGAAAGTAAACTATAAATGTTAAGGTAGACTAGACCATATTGGGATAACTCTAGCTCGAAACGAGTTCGGTTTGAAATTGTTCTTTGAATCTGTGTCTCAAACTCAACTTTTTGCTATCCAGGAGCCGTAGCTTTGGAAATGCAACATGCATAGGTCAGCCATTACCTCAGAAAGCGAGACGGTGGTTTTACCTTTTGGATTAATACAGGTAACAAGCAAACCTGTTTAGACCGTTTGAGCTTCTCAGAACTCGAGTATATCATGCTCGAGGAGCTTCTGGGTATTTGCTTTATCACCCTACTAGTGAGCCAGCCTCTGAACTATAGTGTTTCTGCGAAAGTTTGTATCGATAGCACAAAATCAAAGCAAGAGCTCATCAAAGAACTCAAGAATGAAGTAATCCTAGCTGGAGCGCCTTAAAGTATACCAAACACCAAATCTTCTATATATGAGAAGTTTGGAGCACCCTGCCTATACGTAGTTACACTCAAATATATCACATGCGGCATATTATGGCCATCAGCACACTGGACCCAACACGATTGCTACCAACCATGGCTAACCACCTCTCTCTCTCTTTATGGCGCGATATACAACAGGTATATCATCATAAACCTCCTAAGAGATTTTTGCGCCAAGCTTCTCTTCCAATTTGTGGTGTGCCGATTTGAATTTTCCCTACAAATTGGTGGGACCTACAGTTTTTTGCCGACTCCGAACGGCATCTACAAAGGAGACGAATTTTTGCTGAGAAGCCTGCCGAGGGGCGACCCCGTTTTTTGAAAAACTTTTTTCAAATCACTTTTGATGTTACCTGTACCAGGGCTCGAACCATGGACCTTCGGTGTGGTAGGCCGGCAACACTACCTTCACACCACGGCGGCCGCTAACCACCTCTGCTAAGGTGAAAACTCTGACTCCAACACAATTACTAATTTTTGCTTCTGAGTATTTGTATGAAAAACAAAAAGTGACTAAAAGTATGCAAACCCTCAGACATCACACCTACAGGGAGAAGCAATTTCACCATAGTGAAAAGGTGAAACTCTCTGAACTAGATTACCCAATTTTTTGTGTTTCGCGAGACTCACTGCTTGTCTAGATTTTTACGCATTAGTGACTGGCAGGGTACATACCACGTTAGCCTTCAGAAAAGACTGCCCGTATATAACACTGAACGTGTATGCCTGCATAGTTTTAGGCGCATATCTGTTTAACGTTGTTTTCTTATTTGAACATAACAAAATGTGTACAATTTTCTACGACGGACAAGCACTACATAACAACAACAACAACACGCACTCCAAAATTGTTGGCATACATTAACACAGCTCTAGGTTACTTTCTCCTGCACGCATCCCACTCGCCACGAATATTTGACTTTCAATGCCATTTTACATTATTTAAAAGCAGTCACAAATTGTAAATGAATGAAAAACGAGTGAATAAGAAATATTTTGTAGCTACGGACGAAGCCAGAAGACAAACAAATGATGTGTGGAGCGGAGCAGGAGAAAGTGGATGTGAAAATTTGAATTGTTAGTTGTAGCATACTTTCAGGCGCAGTAACAGCGTTTGGTGCATGTGTGTTTGGGTGTAAGAAAAGGAATTTGTAATGGACAGAAAGGAAGGAGAGGGCACATGTGTTGGAGATTAGAAAACACAGAGTAGGTTGTGTAAGGAAATGTGTTGAATAACACTTAGTTTCTATGAAGAATCACATTTCAGTTAGGAACATTTTTGGTTCAAAATGAAACACCCTAATGTAAGCACATACAATTTTCGCCTCGAAATTGCTGACCGAACGAGATATACTGTGCGTTACAAACTCATTTGCATATGTGCGTGTTAATTACTTGGATTGTGTCCCGGCAAAAAATGCGATTAGCCTAGAATGAATCCGGGATGAGTGGCAAAGGGACATTGATCGCAGTTTTGATCTCTTTTTATGGGTTGAAGTGATGCCTTTTGTTTGAGCATGTGCTGTGAAGAGACTAATTGGTTTCTTTTATGCCCAAAAGGGTAGCGTCGGACAAGTTTACTTTCAACACCTAAAAGTAGGCTACAGAAATTAACATCGAACTATCCCAACTATGCCTATAACGTGGTAGTTGGGATCAATTGTAGCCCACTGTAGACGAAAGGTATTGATCCCGGATCACTCTCTTTAGCACGATTTTTTACAGGCGTGCAGCTCGATGCCCTGCAGGTATGTTGACGTGGTTTAGGTTAGGCAAAAAGCATTAACAGCCAAAGTCGAGTTGCGACGAAATTGTGTTATTACCAGCACTCTCTGTTCAGTACTTTAGAATGTAGAAATTTCAAAGTAAAATTTTGGAAAGAAGGAAAACCCGCCTATCTTGTTTTTTATCACTTATCTTTGGATTTCTAATAACAACCAAAGTAAGTTTAAGATCAAAAATAATTAAATTTGGAATAATGACCAAAGTTAAAATAAAAAAAACGAAATAGTATTAAAATAAAATTTGGATATTTCAAACTAAAATTTCCCAGCAAAACTTCTACAAACTTCATTTTGAATCCGAATAACAACCAAAGTAAATTTAAGCTTAGAAATAATTTTAGGTCTAGGCTAGGTTTTTGGCCAAATTGAAAATAAGAAAAAAATTTATTTTATTTATTTTATAAAAGCTTACATAATAGTACAAATTATCATACAAACTAAAAATAAGAAAAAAATTGTTAAAACAGCTGGGTTAGAATTTGGTTGAATTAGAATTTGGAAATTTCAAATAAAAATTTTTGGAAATAGCCCAAACTAACTATTTTGTGCTTTCCCTCCCATATATGGTTTGGTAATAACAGCCAAAGTAAATTTTAGTTTGAAATTAATATTTGGTGCTGGAATAATGACCAAAGTTAAGAAAAGTAAAATAATTTTGATGTTGAAACAGGTAAAGTTCAATGAAAATTTGAAAATTTCTAAGTAGGTACAATTTTGAAAAACAAAAACAAGTAAGGGAAGGGCTGTCTTCGACTGCGCCAAAGACTTTTATACCTTTCATGAATACGCATCACGGTTTTATGTGTCCTATCCTTACTCACATTTAGTAAAAACTCTGCAAAAATGATAATTTAAAGTTACATACCGCAAACCCCATTAATCGGAACAATCGGTTGTATTGGAGCTATATGTTATGTTGGTCCGATCTCCGTGATTTTCACTACACACATTACATATATAATAAGTACCAAACCTGCAAAATTTTACGTTCCTAGCTTTTTAATTGCAAAATTTATATCCCAAAACCCATTTATCGAAACTATCGATTGTATGGGAGCTATGCGTTGTATTGCTTCGATCTTGCTGATTCCGACAAATGATTAATCTCATGCAAAATGGCGGATCCATACCAAATTTCATCAAGATATCTCAAAACCTAAGGGACTAGTTTGCGTACAAACGGACAGACGGACATGACTAAATCGACTCAGCTGATCATTTCGGTATACTTATTGGTGGGTCTATCTCTTCTTCTTCTCATACTTACAAACATCGGACCTAAGTTATAATACCATTTCATGTTCATGAAAAGTATAAACGGCAAATTGGCTTTTTTATTCTTTATGCCCTTGTGCTGGAATCTATATATATAAAATTCAAATTATGTATGTATATATATATATATATATGCATGTATAGATCGACTTGCGTCCTAAACGTATAAACCGATCGTAACCAAATTTGAAACACGAACTGGATACCATACCGGGATGGTCATGGGATAAAAAATATTTTGATATATATAGGGGGCGTGGCACCTCCCATACAAATGTAAGTTTTAACAGTCCGTATTTCTGGAAGTATTTAGGCTAGACCAATGAAATTTGGGAAGGGGTTATATGAGGTTAATCCCTAACACCTCCAAGAAAACTGGGAAAAACGAAAAAGGGGGCGTGGCACCTCCCGCATAAATGGAATTTTTCATTGTCCGTATCTCTGGAAGTATTTACGTTAGGCCACTGAAACTAGGTAAGGGGTTATATGAGATTAATCCCTACCATCTCCAAAAAAAAACTAAGGATGACGAAAAAGGGGGCGTGGCATCTCTCATACAACTGGCATTTTTCATAGTCCATATCTCTGGAAGTATTTAGGCTAGAAAAGTGAAATTTGGTAAGGGGTTATATGAGATCAATCCCTAACACCTGCATTTTTTTATAGGAATGGGGGGTGGAACTCACGGGTATAAGCTAGTAATGAATAAAGTTAAAATTAGAAAAAAATACCTAATAGGAATTTTGAAATTTCAAACTAAAATTTTGCCAAACTATTTTTCTTGTTCCCCATTTTCTATTCTACGATTTGTAAAAACAACCAAATTAAATTTTTTCAACCAAACAAAAATTGCATGTTATGTCTAATAAATAAAAAACTACAAATGTATATTTAGTTCGATTATACATATTTATTTGATAAAAAAATCATTGGACACTTTTTCGCGATACCTTTGATTATAGTTAAGCTACATTCATGAAAGACATCATACCTCTAGCAAAGCCGAAGACAGTCTAGTCCTTACTTGTTTCTAACTAGTTTGATGTTTCAATGTAGGATACATATATACATACATATGCAGATATTTATTTGTACGACTTTCATACATATAAATTCTAAAATAGCATAGATTTGTGTGGTGAATTACAAAGACAGCTGCTGGACGGCAACCAACCGAAGGAGCGAGCAGGACATGAGTTACCACAAGCTTCTGTGCCCGACTATACACATTTACATATTACATACGAGTGCTGCTAGGTTTGTAGATACATAAATAAACTTTTGAAAAACGATATTAAAATTTAACTTTGAATATGAGTGTGAGTATGTTGGCGAGCTTAGTTGTGAGCTTGTGCGTGAATAAAATCTACCCACACATGGGTTTATGTGAGTGTCACTGATGCTACCTTGAATGTATGTTTTTGAAATTTCTAATGCTGCTCTGGATTAAATTCCATTGTGCATGTAATTAAGTTTAAATTTATAATAGAAAAGGACCAAAATAAGCCAAACACAAAAAGCATATAAAGCACTGCTGAAAATCTACATGTGTAGAGAAGTTTGTATGTGTTGCGTGTGTGTGTGTGTGTACATTTATATATCTATTTCGAAGTGTATGATTATATCAGACCAAAAGCTATTTATCTTCATCTGTGTAAAGGACAAAGAGAAACAGTAAAATGCAGGTGGAGCAAATAGTTTTTTGGAGGCGCTAAAGAAACCCTGTAGAAAAATAAAGTTAAGTAGCTTAGATAATTTGTATTGTTGTATTATTTGTAGAGATGTTGGATTAATCGATTAAACATTTAATATTTAGTTAAATATTAAATTAATTTAGGTAATACGTTTTATGACTTATCAACAAATGAATTATTGATTAAACAGTTTATGGTTCATCAGTTTCAAAGTAACTGCTGCTTAGTCAAAATAATCGATAATTGACATCTAAAAATTTTTTTCTTTTTTTTCTACCTTGCCGATAAAGTAAATGAAATTTTTGTATTACAGCCAAACCTGTTAAATAATGATTATTAATCGTAATGATTGCCAGTCTAGTTGATTATTTTCAAGAGCGTCCATTTTATGATTAATTAGCATTGTTATTGATTAGTTTACTATTGATAAAAAAATCATGATTTTTAAGACTATTGAAAAAAATAAAATTTAAATAATGAGCATGGGATAATAGTCCCCAAGAAATAAAAAGTTATAAAATTACCAAAAAAAAAAAAAAAACTAAAACAATAAAATTAGGAAAAATTTAAACAAAAAAATTTAGAGCAAAAAAAAAAATAATAATCACAAGTACAAAATAAATCCGCAATAAAATAATAAAAAAAAAAATTTGAAAAAAAAATAAATCCACAAAAAAATAATAAAAAAATTTGAAAAAGTATCTCGCAAAAAATTATTAAAATAACCAAAAAAAAAAATTAAAAAAAAGACGCGAAATAAAAAATCAAATTAACTAAATAAATAAAAAAAAAAATAATAATAAATAAACCAAATAAAATAAAACAAAAAAATATAAAAAAAACGCATAATTGGAAATTAGTTAAATAAATAAAAAGATTTTAAGAATAATAAATCAAACCAAAAAAAGAAAGAAAAAAGTCAAAAATAGTTTTCAGTAATCAACCAATCAAAATTAAGTCAATAGTAAAAAAAATAATTGCAGAACTTATACAAATGATAAAACAAAAAAAAAATAAATAAAAAAAACAACATTAAGAAAACATTAAACATTAGAAAAAATTTTAAAAACATTAAAAAAATCAAATAAAAAATATCATATAAAATCAAAAATAATTATAAGGAATCAGGGTTTAAGCAGTCAAAATAAATTAATAAGCTACAGAAAATATTTGATAAGTTCGCGGGAGAAAATTATAAAAATAAGAAAAAAACAAAATTTAAAATTAAAATAAAATCAAATAAAATAAAACCAAAACTAAATAAAAAAAAGCAAAAAATATTAAATAAAATACAAAACAAAATAAAACTAAAAAAGAGCGAAAATTATCATAAGTTCATGATTCAGTTCCACACAAATATTACAAAAATAATAACAAAAAAAAAAATTAATAAAATAAAAAATCGAACAAAATAACATATAAAAAAAATTATAAGTAAGAAACCAATCTAAATAAATCACAAAAAATAAGAAAGTCATGAGCAAGGAACCAATCAAATACAATAACCAAACAAAAAAAAATTTAACCACCCCGGCTATAATTATAAAAGTAATTAAAAAAAAAACACAAACAAAAAAAATGAATAAAATTAATGGAAAATATTAAAAAAATAGTAAAAAATCGTCGTGAGCAGTCAACCAATCAATATAAGTCAATACAATGACCATACAAAAAAATTTAATCAGGCTCCCGGCAAAAACTATAAAAGTAATTGAAAAAAAAAAAATAATTGAAAAAATTAAATAAAATGAATGAAAAATATTTATATAAAAAAAGTAAAAATCGTCATGAGCAATGAACCAATTAAAATAAACAAATACAATAATCAAAAAAAAAAATGTAGCCCAGCCCCCCGGCAATAATTATAAAAGTAATTGAGAAAAAAAAAAACAAAAACGAAAAAAAAAAATTATAATTTTCATAAAAATTCAAAAAGTGAAAAATTATTATTCTTGACCTTGAGCTCGTTTAAATAATACTTAAAAAAATAAAATGAATGAAACATATTTTTAAAAAAAGTAAAAAATTGTCATGAGCAATCAAACAACCAAAATAAATCAATCAAATAAAAAAATTTAACTAAGCAACCGGCAATAATTATAAAAGTAATTAAAAAAAACAATAAAATTTTAAAAGTTAAAAATTTTATAAAATGAATGATAGATATTTACGATAAAAGTAAAAAAACGTCATCAGCAATCAACCAATCAAAATAAATTGATACAATAATCAACAAAAAAATGTAATTAAGCCCCCGGCTATAACTATAAAAGTAATTAAAAAAAAAATTGAGTTCAAAAAATTAAACAGCTCAAATAAAAGCAACAAAAAGTTAAAAAAAAAAAAATTGATAGTTTATAATAAAAAAAATAAATAAAATAAAAAAGAAAAGTAATCAACATTTCCGGTCACTGGCACGATCGTAATCACGGTGTCGGTCACTGTTACTGTTCCGGCCACGAGTCTCGTCACAATTTCAGTTAGTCTCAGCGATGAGGAAAAATTTCACGATTCCGTTTATGTTCAGAGTTCAGTTTACAGTTCTCGTTACAGTAAATGTAGCTGTATTGCTCACCATCCTAGTCATGGTCCTGCTTCTTTCCGTGGTCGATGGTATGGACATGGTTTCAGTCACTGACACACTGACAGGGTTACAGCCACTGACATAATGCCATTCAGCTTCACAGTTTTAGTCATTGACATGGTTACGGTCACGGTGACGGTTCCGTTCCTGGCCAGTGTTCATGTAGCAGCTCCGGTTACTGGAACTGTTCAGGTGCAGGCTACTGCCACTGTTCCGCTCGTAATCACGGCTCTGTTCATGGTGACTTTTCCAGCCACAGTTGCAGTCACCGTCACGCTAACGGACCTCGTCACAGTCAGGGTTACGGTCACATTCACAAATCCGATTAGTATCAGCGTGACTTCAACGATTGCAAACATGGTTACTGCCCTGTCTTCTTGACTTTCTAGTCACTCATATATTTTTTTTCCCCCGTTCTTGGTTTTTTTTTTGTTTTCTCTCCTTTCTTTTTGCCTTTTGTCCCTTTTTCTTTTCCTTAATCTACTAAAGTTTACATCGACTCCCAGAGTCTTTCCCTAAGCTTTTTGTACTTAACTAAAAGTGAGTTTTTTTCGGTAGCAGACGTAAGAAGTAAAGAAAAGTCAATAGTTGGGTGTCTGACAAGTTTCTGCTGGGAAGCTACAGTGATAAATAAACATACATATGTAGATAAATAGCATAACTATATATGTATACATATATCTCCAACCGTTTTTGTATTATTTTATGTATTTGCGTCTCTCGACTGGACGCTGAAAGGATTTGAAAATTAGTCAAGCGTGAAGCTTTGTTGCTAAAGCTTATCAAACTATTACACCCACACACACGCACATGTGCGCATATATAATTTAGTAATTTTCTCTACTTTCACTTTCTGCACAAATTTTGGAATATTTATTCACATTTTGCATAATTTATTGCTTTCAAAATTTTACACGCCAGAAAAAGTTTCGAACAACTTTTTTTTTTTTCGTAATATTGCCTTTGAGCTAAACAAGCTGCAGTTTATTGTGTTGTAGTTGTTGTTTTATAATTCATGCTTACATATGCTTAGATTATTTATATTTCATATGGCAACATTAAGAAATATGCATATGTTTGTCTAAAAAGAAAAACTTTTCCCAGCTTAACTGTGCCACTTTTTACAGGTCAGTGCTTGCAGTTTTGAGTACAAACAAGTTAAAGTTAAAAGTTTGGTTATTACAACAAAAACAAAAAATAAATGCTCTACTATGTTAAGTACATAAGTAGGTGAGATAAGCTGTGAAATAGTGAATATTTAAGTTTGCAGACCACTAAGAATGATTTAAAGATGCATAGACGACTTTAAGCAGGTTAAAAGCCTGAAAGTATGCAATCAAAAATAAAGCAAATTTCAAAATAAAACCAGATTCAAAGAACGTTGAACTTAATTGCTCAGAACTCATTAGTACCTCAATATTTTCAGCTTTTAAGCCGAAACCGCCTTTTGTCGTACTTCCGTTAAATGCTGATGACAATGCTGGGTGAGGAGAGCAACGAGTGGACAGAGCGCGCCATTATTACAACAACAACAAAAATATCCCCTTTACCGTAATAAGGTATTTGGTGGACAGAGTGGAGTGGACAGAGCGCGCCATTATTACAACAACAACAAATATCCCCTTTACCGTAATAAAGTATTTGCTATGAAATATTTTTCAAGTCTTCAAGTCGATTTTTCATTTCAAAGTATATACAGTTTGGTGAGTTGTCGCCATGAAGCTTAATTTTTCCGAAATCTTGGTTTAAGTGCTTATAAAATAGGACTTTGGTCGTATCGTCCTTCATGGGCATGTAGGAGAAAATGATTTGTCTTTGAGTCAAGAATAGTGCCTGCCGCAGCCATTTTTGCCAATCCAAATTCGACACTGCACCCTTGCACGATCCTTTTACAGAAGTGAAAAGAATGAATCCCCAAAAAGGTTAGCAGAATCGTCCACAGTTCATCAAACAAAATTGCCAAAGTTTAGCTTTCATGACGAGATGAAAGGAGATTTGAGGTATAGCAATAGCGAAAGCCTTCAGTATGGTTCTCAAAAAAAAGTATTACGAACTCAGCCGACCTTTCGCCTGATTCTTCACTGGAAGGGAGTTCCATATTGCGGAATCTAGTCAAGCATTAAAAACGCTGGTTCTATACTCCTAAATGATAGTGAAATTGTACAAGTTCAAGCTTAAAGATTTTCATTCTAAATTACTTTTCGATTCCAATTACATAGTAAGAGCACGCAGTCTGCTGTAATAAAACAACAACAAAATTACAAAAAAAAAAAACTCAGCCTCCCCGAGAGCATAGGCAAACAGCAGGCAAGTAAGTACACACGTGGTCAGCTCACAAAACACAAAATACGTGTAGCATACTTTTCGGCGCACAAGCAGTTTCCGCCACATAGCGGTTTAGAGCTCGAAAAAGAGATAAAAAATTAAAATGAACCCCCAAAATTTGGCTTGACCAAGAAATGCAAAACGTTTTTTTGAATATTAATATGTATTGCTATGCAAAGAAAGAAGAACAGAAATAGCACAAAGCAAAAGTGAAAAAGTAAAATGTGAAAAGGAAAAAACGAAGCTTAAAAAAAGTGCTGAAGGAAGAGTAAATGCTGGTCAAAGGATTTGAGTATTTTAATGTAGGAGAGCACACATACATACATACACAAATATATATATTTTGATTTTCCGCATGTGTGCGTTGTTCAGCATACAAACACAGCTACACTCAAACTCACACACGCACAGCACAAGCCAGGACTTTTAAAACTACGCGCACGTTCGGTCAGTTTCTTGGGTCAGCTCTTGAGCGAGTGTGTGGAATTTTAAAATGAGAATTTTTCAATAGCTTCATGCGTGTGAGCTTGTGAGATTACGTAAATTTTATTTTTTTTTGCATTTTCTATTAAGGGATGCCAGCTGCCGCAAGGCATTTCCCAGACACATATGCGAATTTAATTTTAATATGAAATTGGTAAAAAGTATGGGAGTATATATGTGTGTTGTATAAGAAATTGACCAGGCGAAGTGGTGGAACAAATAGAAAACGATATCGTTAATTGTAAAGGAAAATATTTTGAAAATCGATTTTTTACTGTATGTGGAAAAGTAAATATTGCACTTGAACATTTTATTTTGACTGGGCGAAAAAACATCTCAAGTGGCAACAATTAAATCATAGCGTTGAGATTCTGGTAGATAACCTATATCAAAAATTCCTTGAAATGTGTCTCACTTTCGAGATAACAGCGTATATGTATAGAAAAAACTATAATTGGATTTAGTGGCAACCTCAGGTGGTAACTATATCAAGAAATTTTTTTGTCGAAATACCACGTAAAATTCTTTTCGCTTGATACCAATATTTGCATATATCGCTTGACTTTTTTCATTCAGTTAGGTGGCAACCCTGTAAAAATATGAAATATAATCGGATTTGGTGGCAACCACAGGTGATTACTATTCTAGAAATATTTTTGTCGAAATACCGTAAAATTCTTTCCGTTTGATACCAATATTGGCATAGATCATTTGACTTATTTCATTCAGATAGGTGGCAACCCTGTAAAAAATGAAATAAAATCGGATTTGGTGACAACCTCAGGTGGTAACTATATCTAGAAATGTTTTCGTCGAAATACCACATAAAATTCTTTTCGTTTGATACCAATGTTTGCATATATCGCTTGACTTCTTTCATTCAGTAAGGTGGCAACCCTGTAAAAACATGAAAGATAATCGGATTTGGTGGCAACCTCAGGTTTTAACTGTATCTAGAAATATTTTCGTCGAAATACCATGCAATATTCTTTTCCCTTGATACAAATATTGGCATATATCATTTGATTTTTTTCATTCAGATAGGTGGCAACCCTGTAAAAACATAAAGCTTAGCTTGTGGGAGCTACTTATGTGAAACAAATATGACGTGAAATACCTTTCGCCTGATACCCATATTGGCATTACATTAAAACTTGTTTTTGACAGGTGGCAACCCTCCAAAAATATCCCCAGTAGCAAGCCTTTAGTAGAAGAGATACAAATGTAGAGATATCGTAGTTGGTAGTAATTTTCAAAAGTTCATTTAACGGGATAAAAGCGCTTTAGAGACAATATCGGATTTTGCAATATAATGAATATAATAGGATTAGTTGGCAACCCTAACTAGTAGTGCTATTTCGAAATATTTTTGTATAAATACAAAGTAAAATCGTTTTCATTTGATATCCATATCTCATTTAGTTTTTGAAATTTGCAAATGGATGATAACCTTTAAAAAGTATCCTCAGTGGGAACGTCTGGGTAGAATCTAGAATGTCCACATTACACTATCTGCAAACCAAATTTCAGCCAACCGTTTCCGAGATAGTAGTTGATATACAAGCTATACGATTTACTTTTTGACTGTGGTGTTCTATCTACCTCGGGCATATTCTAACCCCCTAACCCGCAGTGGGATAGCTGTTCACTGTCAGTGAAGTACGCCTGTCGTAGGAGGCAACTTTAATCGATGAGCCAAACGTTGGCTCAACCAAGTCACAGGTATGCAAGTACCACAAGGTGCTGGTACTGGACCGTACCGGATCCATATCCACAACGGACTGTCCACATTGGAAAATCTGCCGTAAAGATACATGTAGTGTTTTGCCATACACTATCACGGGGCCACTTCTGCATTACTACTCGATAATGGAGCCAGAGATCATCATTGTTAGTGTTTGGACCTAAATGCCGCTGTATTACTAAATCGTGGACCCAAAGATGTAGAATAAGCCTAAAATCAGTTTCCCATATTACTTGGTGAAAAGAAAAAAAAGACGTATTTGCTAACAGTACCCAAGACCAGCCAATTTTGAACTATATACCAAGAGCAATGCACGAGGGTACTGGTTTGTCAGAATTCAGCTATCAAAATTGCTGCGAGATGTCTAATGATGGAGCCGGAACCACTTCTAGCCAGGCGCACGTGAGAGACTCAAGGACTTGTTTAGTGGAATGCACCGCTTTGTAGCTATACAGTTTCTCCATTCCAAGTTTTAATCTCACCTACGCTACGGGGGGTAGTGAACAGCTAGATGCTTTGACGTGACCATAGCAAAGGTTTCACACGACAGTCGGGCTTATATCTGAATGTAGTCGTCGATTATTACTCACTCACACCGATAGCCTTTTAGCTACAAGTATATAACGTTCAATCACCTATTATGGATTGAAAAAGACCGCTTTATATTGTCCCTATTCCCATTTAATACTCTCCTAAACCAATCTAAAGCTAAAAGTCCACTTACACAGAACTCATACCTGCTATAAAAGCACGATTCATCCGTCGCTGCTGCAAGGTGGAATTGCTGAGATTGTCTTCCATTGAACGAAAAGGGGTTACTTTTTCCTGCGTATATAGCTATTGCCGATCCCGTCTAATTCAAGGCAAAACTTCGAAAAATAAATACAGAAAACCAAAAATCGGATACAGGGTGTGGGGAAAAAGCGCTCACTGGGTCTATTTAGTTGTTTAAATAAACTTATTTGGCAAGCTGAGGACCTAGTCGTGGTAGGTGATAAAAACCTGTAGCTGTCGATGTTTGAACTCATTGTATTAAAATACCCCCAACATTTTTTTTATTTCAAGCAATTTAATTAATAAAAAGAAATTTTTTTTATAAAAAAAAAAGAAATAACATTGTTAACAAAAAATTTTGTAACAAAAAATTGTTTTTAAGTTTTGAATAACACTATGTAGCATACATTTTGCAAACGAGTAATCTTGACATTTTCTTAGTACAAATAACTTTGAATGAATCATCTTTGGTAGCTGGCGCGTAACGACTACCACGAGTGGCCACTTTAAAGTGATGTGACTATCAAGTAGTCGAACAGCACCTCGAAAATGAAGTTTATTTGAAAGTAAGTGCTAAAGCTACTATTTTTTTCCCTACAGTTAGAATTGTTAAAAACTAGGTTTAGCCCTAGAAATTTACAGTAGCACCATAGTGATATTCGCAAATGCGTTGTTGTTGTTGTTGTGGTAACGTAGTAAGTATTACTTCAAGGTTCCATATTGTCAGTTGCCAGCACTAGCGCGTGGTTCTAAGTTATCTGAAGTGGTTATTTTTGACCTGTTAAAAATTGATTACTAAGCGTAATGATTACCGGTTTGATAAATTATTTTCTTGAGAATCCATATAATGAATGATTACCATTATTTTCAATTTTTAATGATTATTTTCCAATTCCGAAATGGAATTGTCGGTTGTCTCTAGAAAAATTGTCCTATTCTATTCTAATAAAAACTTTTAATAGTTATTTAAAAATAATTATTAAAAAAATAAGAAACAATAATAATGTTCATTAATAAAAAGAAAAATTATTATTATTTGCCTTGAGCTCGTTTATAGTCTGGGTAATTAAAAAAATAATCAAAAAAATCATAATTTTTTACGATTATTAAAAAAAAATATAAAAAAAAATAAAAATTAAAATTATCAAAAGTAATCAAAACCATTTTTTGTTGTTGTTATTTTTTGATTTTTCCTAATCGTAATCAATTAAAATAATCATTACCAATTAAAAGTCCGTCTAATTAATTGATTACAAATTACTTATTAAATTTAACAGGACTGTATTTGGGAAATGATACTTTAAAGAATTCTTAATCAAAGCATACACCATTTTTCAATTCGCAACATTTTGTCGCAGCTTCGTTCCAGCTACTAAATGTGTTAGCTAAGAATTTTACTTCTGGAACAATAGGTACATATAACCGTGGCGGGTCAAGGTGCTGGTACGAAATGTTAATCTCTTTTAAAGCATTGACATACATTGCAAAAAATCGTGGGACTCATCTCTAAAGATTCGGGATTAATACCTTTCGTCTACAGTGGGCTACAAATGATCCCAACTATTCCGTAATAGGCATAGTTGGGATACGTCGATTTTAATTTCTGTAGCCTACTTTTAGGTGTTGAAAGTAAACTTGTCCAACCGTACCCGTAGGGGAACAAAGGGAATGTGTCTGGCACTACGACACTTCAGGCATAAACGAAACCAATTAGTCTCTTCATAGGACATGCTCAACCCATAAAAAGAGATCAAAACTGGCAGTGGTCGCGTGCTTCTTCGCGACTCATCCCGCATTCATCCTAGACTAATCGTTGCTACGCATCCCGCATTCATCCTAGAATAATTGCATTTTTTGCAGGGTATAAACTGTGAAGATGCGCGCCAAAATGTGCATCTAGTTATAATTTAAAACTTGCATTTTGTATTTTGCTTAATAACTCCTAACCGAGACGTACTAGACCCCTAAACTTTGGGTATCAAAGCTGTAACTCTTCAAGATATTGTGTATTCGGTAAAGGGACCCGTTTTGCCGTTAAGTGTACTTAAGAGAGAGCGCAGATGTGCTGTATGAGTAAGGTTTTGCCGAAACAAATTGATAAATCTGCTGCAGAAAAAAAATTTTCTCAACTTTGTTGTACAGTGTAATAGTGCATGTCACAAATATGAAGCTCATGTTTTTAATAAACAACTCAGTTTTGCCCTGACAAGCAATTTTGCAAAGAAACAAAATGCAGCTTAGCAACAGCACATCACTTACGACCAACTCAGCGAGACTGTAACTCAGCAAAAAACGCATAGTCCCATACGCTAGCTGCGGTCAAAAAGTTAAAAAAAAAACTATTGAAAATTGTATTAACTACCTAAGCTCTCAAGCCCACTTTGACAAATTGCTGATTCAAACAAAATTTCCTTTTAAAAACCCCAACGCATGCAATGTAGCTCACAGTTCACATCGTTCCGTAGAAGTGATCAATATGAAACTCTTCCAGTTATTCAGCTTAATTGGCTTGCTAATCGTCAGCGCTAGCGCTGTGCCACATCATGAAGGCAATAGCGTAAGGTCTATCGATTGGCATACGACGGGTAAGGTGGACACTTTGCCAGCAGCAACCGGCGACATCACTTTGGAGCAATTGGAGAACATGTCCATCGAGCAAGGCGAGCAGTTGATTCGTAATATTTGTAAGTAGGCGCGCAGTCTTGCGGGAGACTCTACACGAGTTTTCATTTTTTAACTTTTAACTTACAGTCCGCATGTATAAGGTCAACGAAGCGTTGAAGCCATCCTACGTGCCAAGCCCCAGTAATACGCCAGTAATCTTCATAAACCAAAATGGACAATATGAGGAGACCAATCTTAGCGAAATGGTATCCAAAGCCAAAAGCCTTAACCACTTTGGCGCTGAGGAAGTAACTATCTTCATAACCGGTCTGCCCGAGACTAGCCCTGCCGTTGCTAAGGCCAACAAAAAATTGGTTGAAGCTTTTAAGGCGCGTTATATTGGACAACAGCGTATATCGGGTGACTATGTGCGTGATTATGAAGCAGGCGCTAAGCAGCCAGCGACTTCTAGCGAGGAAGTTAGCGACTCATGGAAGGAAGCAGGATGGGGCATGAAGGGCGATCTTGTGGTGAGTTTAAGCAATACAAACAGCAAACTCTTAACTTTACAATGAGACTGTTTCTATCTACTCTTACAACTTTCTACATGTTTTCCTAGCTTACTTTTACTCTCGTCTTTCTACCTTTCTCACCTTTAGCTCTTATTTTTTCTTTCCCTCCAACTTACTTTTTATCTCATAACTCAACAAGAATTCCATTCATCTCACTGCAGATCATCAAGCTGGGTAACAATCTCACCAACCTAAAACGCTACACTCAATTTGATATCGAGAAGACCGGTGAACAGTTAGCTAAAGTTCTCGTTGCCTTAACCAACGAAGTTGATTTACCACAAGAAAGCATCCATTTGATTGGTCAAGGTATGAGCGCTCATGTTGCTGGTGTTGCTGCACGTCAATTCAAGCGTTGGACTGGTCATCGTCTGCGTCGCATTACCGCTTTGGACCCCGCAAAGAAGTTTGCCAGCGATAAATATACGCTCCCCGGTTTGGCACGTGGTGATGCCGATTTCGTTGATGCCATACATACAAACACTCGTGGTTTGGGTACACCCATACGCGCTGGTGATGTTGATTTCTACGTTATGGGTCCTGGTTCCGTTGCTCCTGGTGCTGATAATATTGTGGAGGCTTCAATGCGCGCTACACGTTACTTCGCCGAGTCGGTACGTCCTGGTATGGCGCATAACTTCCCTGCTGTGCCAGCCAATTCGTTGCGTCAGTATGAGCTTAAAAATGGTTCGGGTAGGCGCGCTTACATGGGTATTGCTGCCGCGTACGATTTGAAAGGTGACTTCATGCTCGAAGTGAATGCCCAGAGTCCATTCGGTAAGAGCGCACCAGCAGTGAAACAACACACTTATCATGATTTGCATCATTCGTGGCAATCAGCTGGAAATCAAGACCTGCAATACTATTGAGTTAAAGGGCAAGGAATGTTGAATATTTTGACTGAGCGATACGATTTTGGTGACTTTTAAATGTTTTATAGTTTTTGAGATTTAAATATAAAGAATAAATTTTTGCGATGGAAATGAAATGGAAGAAATCGCAAAGCAAAATCAATATGGCAAGTTTTTTCTTTGAACTTCTTTGATTAGAAAAGGTTCTGAAATCGATATTCTCACAGTATATGTTTCTTATCTTTGCCTCCTCTTAGGACACCTTCTCGTCAGTGGCATGCTTTATCAATCCAGTGTCACAATTAAATGTGCGTTGAGCTCGCTAGTTCTCTGTATTGGCTCTAGATACTTCTGGGAAGCTCTTCCAGCCATTAAGAACGAATATATATGGACTCTTAGGTTGCGGATTTACTTACTTATTAATTATCCTTAGTCCAAATTTTTACAAGGATCGCACGATGGAAAGGCTGACTGGTATTTAAGAAGTATTGGGGTTGTTGGCCCTACTTTACAGTAAAGATATTTTGCTGAATTGAAGCAGTGTATCCAAATCTTTAAAGCCTTCTCATAGGAAGTATTCCGTGAAGTCTTTTAGAGCCACATTACAGGGTCGAGCTAAAATGTCATGTAAGATGCAAAGTGGATTCGATTAACAAAAGTCACATCTGCGAAATTATGAAGAGGCACTGGCTCATAAACATAAGGACTCGTGGTAAGTAGGTGAGAACCTGGCGATTCCAACTCAACTTGGAATAAATCGTTTTGACTCATTTGAAAAACTTTTCTCCAACTGATCGAGGTACAAAGGCGAAAAGAACTAACTTGCAAAGGTCAAGTTTCTGGTCGGAGCTAAGACACAGTCAAATTATCAACTTTGAAAGCTCTAAAATAGCTGGAGGGCTTAAACTCTCCAATTTGCGACTTTACTCCTCGGTGGAAGAGTTAAATTTTTGATCCGAACTAATCTCGCTTACTGATCGTTTGAAGAGCTATAGTTTGCAATCCCTGATTTAACGCCTTCTTCGATTTGTGTTCTTCGCATATTTGCGGTATGAACTGGTTTTCCGTTATGAACTGAGATTTATGTGTTCAGCGTCCTGAGCCTGCAAAGAGTGATAGGGGAAACCAGTAGAGTCCTTTCAACAGATTTCGTTAAAAAAGTACCAGTTTCCTATCCTACATCTTTCCCGCAAAATCGCCCTAACTACAGCGGAATCAATCAAGCGAAAAACTCAAGCTGATTCTACTTTAAAAGTGCGACTTTTGACCTACCAAGTCTACCATCAACCAGATCCTCACAATCCCCCAAAACCCGAAGAGGACCCATGATAATAAAAAAAAAATTTTTTAATAATCAAAAAAGGTGTTTTACTTTTGATTATTTTACATTTTTGTTTGTTTTTTTTTTCATGTTTTTTTTTTAATAATCAAAAAAGGTGTTTTACTTTTGATTATTTTACATTTTTGTTTGTTTTTTTTTTCATGTTTTTTTTTTTGATTTTTTCAATATTGTTCATGTGAATATTTATGTGCTTCTACAACAATACCGAAAAAAAGAAGTTCAATAAAAAAAAAAATAAAAAAGATAAAAAAAATAATCACAACTTTTTTGATTATTTTTGGGTTTTTTTACTAATGGTAAAAGTCATTTTTTTTTTGATTATTTATTTAGTTAATGTGTTTTGTGTTACTTTTCATTATTTTAGATTTCTTGCGATTTTTTTTTGATGTTTTTTTTTGATGTGTGCTTCTACAACAATACTGAAAAAATCAAAAAAAAAAAAAAAAAAAATAATCAAAAGTAATCAAAACAGCTTTTTTATTATTTTTTGACTTTTTTAATAATAGTAAAAGTCATATTTTTTTGATTATTTATTTATTAACGTGTTTTGTGTTAGTTTTGATTAATTAAGATTTTTTTTATTTATTTTTGATTTTTGTCAATATTGTTGATGTGAATATTTATGTGCTTCTACAACAATACTGAAAAAAAAAAATTTAAAATAATCACAACTTTTTTGATTATTTTTGACGTTTTTTAATAATGGTAAAAGTCATTATTTTTTTTTGATTATTTATTTAACTAAGGTGTTTTGTGTTACTTTTGATTAATTTAGACTTTTTTTATTATTTATTTTTGTCAATACGAGTATATGTGAATATTTATATGCTTCTACAATTATACTGAAAAAATCAAAAAAAAAAAAAAAAATTAAATAAGAAAGAATCAAAAGTAATCAAATCAACTTTTTTGATTCTTTCTTATTTTTTTTAATATGTCTGTCATGATTTTTTATGATTATGTTTTTAATTAATTCGAAAATAATCATTAAAAATTGAAAGTAATTGGTAATTAATCATTTCATGGATTCTCAAGACAATGATTAATCAAACCGTTAATCATGACGATTTGTAATCAGTCTGTATGAATTAAAGCCCATGATCACAATGAACAAAAAAGGCCCAAAAGGTTTCCTATCGACACCCGAATTCGGCAGAGAAGGAAAAGAGAGACCTCGACCGAGTTGCAAATAGCAGGTGGCGTCAGTTATCCCTAAAAAGGATTGAATGGCGTGTTTTGATATGCCATGGTCAAAGTCGCCTGGACGATTGAGCGCCAATAAATGATGTTAATCTGACAGGTTGTACGTTTGGAAAGCCCTAACTTTCAATCCACACTAGTTCTTATTGAGGTCCATCGCCGCGCCTTGCTGGACTCTAAATAGAACCGAAATTATCTCTGATCGAGCACATGCTTTATGAGTATTTACTTAAAATAAAAATTTTAAACCTCCTGAAATTGGAAGATCTTGTACATAAGGTCTCCTGAAAGTACGCCGAGTATTGTAGCCTTAGTTGAATGATGATTGCTGAAGTAATGTCAGGCGTACTTTAAAATTATGAAAGCTCAGCCCGCAGCTAGCGGCACATGTGTTTATTCTAGTCACAAACAATCTAGCAAAAAGTATTAAAATCAGAAAATAATAACAAACCTAACAAAACAAAAATAAAAAAGTACAAAAAGCATGGTGTTAGATACAAAGCACCAGCGGCTCACCAGGCGCCCCAAAACACGCTGCAACTGTAATTGCGTCCGCAAAAATCCTAGATGTTATTATTATTGTTTTATTTAGTATTATTTTTATGAAATTTTTTGCATTTTACCACTTTTTTATGGACACACTTTTATGCAGGCACTCACACGCACATGCACTCACACACTCACACGAACAGACACACAGACATGCGTTGCTCTAAGCATTGTCCAGCAATTTCTTGCTTCCTTCCATTATTATGCGTGCAATTCAAAGCAATTCGCCACGCGCGCGCCTGAGTGTGCATGTGTGTGCGTGTGTGTGCAAGAAAGCGCGTTTCCGCGGATGAAAGGGTTGCTGTGCGCTCAGTGTGTTGCCAGGATTTACAGCCTATTCACAAAGACAATTTAGGGCATTTTCTTTATATTTTGTGCGTTAAGACCTCTGCCTATACAAACGCACTCAACAGCACCCACCCACCCTTTGCTGAGGAGGGTGAAAGTGACCACCTCAGCTGCCAAGTAACGGCTGCTGCTGCTGTTTGCTGAATTTTTTATAAATTTTTTTGCCGCTCCAGCAAGTCCCTTGCATTTTACAGAAGCTCGCTTCGGAGTTCTCTTTAGCGTTTCCTAAACATCACCTCTGCTTTTACTTTGTCGCTGTTGCCTCGTCCACATTTGCTGTGCACTCTTTCACTATCACTGGTCACTGGTGCCCCATCCACCTTAGCTTCATCTTCTCCACTACAGCCTCAATAGTCCTCTGCTGCTGCGTCAGTTGCCTCTGCTGCCATCTAAGTTACTCTGCGTAATTTCCTCTCTCCCACCATCCTATCTCACATCACCCTCTCTCACACCGCCCGGTGTCCTACACCGCCTACTCAATCTCAGCCATAGGCTTTTACTTGTCATCCAGCGAAAGGGTTTATTTTCTTGTTGCGAATCCATTACTTTTTTTTATTTTGTTGTTTTGCAGTTTTGCGTATAATGAAAAACGTCTTTGCAGTCAGCTCCAGCCTCCATCCCATCTTGTCCGGCTTTCGCACATTCACTTCGTGTGCGTCCAGTGTGTCCTTCTAAAAAACTTAGCCACCCTTTTTGACCTTTTGTGTGTGGCTGTGAGTGTGCGTCGAACGGCTGTTTTTTAGTGCTTTTCCGTTAGTCCTTGGTCAGCCAGTTTGGCTGCTGAAAATTTACTTGCTAACACGCTCTCTGTCTTTTGATGTCGTTCTCGTTCTAGCTCATGCGTGCCAACGCAGCTTTTACGTTCTTTCTTATCGGAATTCGGCATACCTTCTCGCTTTCCTTCCTTTTACTCCTTCCTTATTTTCTTTTCATACTTTATTAATTTTTTTTATTTTTTTCCCAATTTTTTCTTTTGTGTGCTGCTCACTATCTCTTTACCCTTTCCAGATTTTATTTATTATTTTTTATTTTTCTATATTTTTCCTTCTAAATTGAGTTAAGTTTCGTCCATTTTTTGACAGCTCACATTTCCATCAGCATATTTCATCCCTTTTCTCTCTCTGTCCACTGTCTTATTAGCATCTTGAGCTTATCGATCGACTTAGGACTACTGCTCTAGATGATTGTTTGTATTGCCAATAAGATGAAGGCTTTGTTTGACCATCCTTGAAATATTTAAAAAAAATCCTTTAAGATGAGTGGAGGAAAGGATTCGTAAACACTTTGGTGTAGATAAATGAAAAGAAAACGAAATATCCAATTTCTTTAACATGAGCCAAGGCTGGAGGCCATATAAATACCTTTACTTTAAGCTCTACTATTTTCAACTCCCATATTTAAAGACATTAAACCCAATTACTACTAAGTTTGCATCTTCCTAATGCACAGGACTCCGCCGCCGAAGCTAGGAGGTGGTAAATATTTGTTGGGACGTGTGGTAAACCGTTAATTTCTATTCGCTTTTCCTGGAAGGTGGCCTCTTCTAGCTTTCCTGCTATCAAATGGTTTGAATAGTTTTGGGGTTAGTTTATCTAACCTTAGGCTTGAGACCACATTCGTGATACTGCCAACACTGCAACCTGAACACCTAGACCAATTCATTTTCGTCAGCAAAGCAGGATATCTGACAGCTCCCAGTCTATCGTTTTGTTGTTGTACTTCGTCCTATTTAGTCGGCACATTCATTCATGGAACTTGACGTGACGGAAGAAAAACGTTTGTACTGATGTTGGCAGTTCTTTGGCGGCTTTGCAGGCATACCCACCTCGTTTATAGTCAACGCTTCTAACCGCAGAGAATAAACCCAGTATCTTTGCGATTAATTTTTATTCATTCACATAGCTCGAGTCTCAACTCTTTTAACGCGTGATCTTCACAATGATACTTGAAGGAGGACTACTTTCTTCCAGGTCAGTTGCCTTAGATTTCCGAGGTGATGTGCCTTTTTTCGTTCGTATGACTTAGTCTTAAGAACAAATATCTTCTTCTACAGTAGAATCTCTCTCTTCCTGTTTGATCTCTGCAGTGAGGATGATTTCTATTTTCTGCCAGACCAGTGGCTTGGCTTAAGAGCAAATATCTTCTCCCTTGATCTAACGCAATGACTTATGAAGAGCTCCGACTTTCCTCAACTTTAGTTGCTCATATAACTCAACTCCTGTTTTAGCATCGCAAGGGAGCTTCGCAAACGAGATATGAACTGCCCCACTTTCTTATAGATAAGTAGACGGTAGGCTTCTTAGGAGTGGGTTTTTATACTGTTGCATAATCTGACTATTAAGAACAAATCTCGTCCCATTCGATCTTCGAAATGAGGCATGAAGGGCTTTCACTTTCTTAAGGGCTAGTTGGGATAGTTTTCCAGTTCGGGATATATTTGTTCAATTACATAAATGGGCTTTAAGACAAATCTCTTTCCATTTGATCTTTACAATGAGCCATGAAGGGTTCCCACTTCTTTCCACGTTAGTTGCGGACTTTTCCGAGACGGGATGTCTTTGCATTTTTCATCATACTTGTCCTATTGTAAGGCTAAGAATCATGGACAGTGTCGAAAGAAGATAAGATAACTCTAAGAATATTTGACAGAAAATTGCTCCAGAAGATTTATGGTCCTCCCCGTGATATCAACGCGTGCATCTAGGGTTATTCAAGCATGAGCTGTACGAGCTTGCATAGTGCAACGAATTAAAGCTCAGATCCACTGGGGTTATGCCATGCGAATGGACAAAGAAGCTCCGGCCCAGACGGTTTTCACAACCGTGTAAGCATTTAAAGACATTTGAATAAAATAACAAAAATATTTATCTAGCATCGATATGGCGAATAAAAAACGACCAGTATTGTTCACTACTAAAGCTTTCTTTGTGGTCAACCAGACTTAAACTTCTTAACTCTTAGCTTCATTGTGCTATGAAAGAAATTTCTCCACAACTATCTGAATTGGTTTCTGCGTATTTCTGCCCATTTTTGCTTAAAAATTTTCCATGAAAACTTGATTAAAATATTTTCTAAGAAGTTTGAGTTCGTTGCGTGCTCTTAATTGGTTTGGTGTGGTATTTTGTAACCTCCTTTAGCATTACAAAAAATTCAGAAAAATTCACACCAAAAAAGCAAATCTATGCATTTTTAATGAGTTCTCATTTGGCACAAAGAAGCTGTCGATGGAAAGGAATGATGCCGGAGCACGAAGATAAAGCCCCAAACTCATTTTATGCTGCAGTCAGACGACGCTCTGCGCATTTCTTGCATATTTTTCCCAATTTAGCCAATCAAAGTGCTTACCAACGGGTAGTTTATGTAGAGAAAATTAAAAGAAAATAAAAAAAAAAAAAATGGAAAAAGAAATCTTAATTATTAAAAAAGACAATTATTACCACTTTATGAGAGTTTTACATATATAACGGGAAAAGAAAGAAAAAAAGGGTGAAACGGAAATTAAAAAAGAAAAAAGGCGAAAGCGTATGCGAAAGTACAGATAAAGCAGAAATAAGAAAAGCATTGTTAGGAGAAGAAAAAAAAGCAAGAAAAAGAGGCGGCTGTGCGGACAACGGAAAGATTAACTTTTTTTTTGTACTTGGAAAATAGGAAAGAAAAGTTGTGAACAAAAAAGTACTACAAAAAAAAAAAAAACTGGTGAAATCAGCCTAAATCGAAAGGCTGCGCTCTGCAAGTAGTAGAAGCAGTGAGTGCTGCTAGCTTTTTAGGTAAGATAGGTAAAATGATTGTCAAGCACCTAAAAGGAAATTGTGAAGAGACTGTCAGGAGCCTGCAAGCATAGTGTTAACAAAGTGAAAGGTTTGAAAAATGCTTTTCTATATGAAAATTGTCATCAGGAAACAAACATATGAAGACAGCGAGTAGAAAAAAAAATCGATAAGGGTACCTCACGACGCAGAGCAAAAGCACTGACAAAACACCAGATTTTCTCATGATAATAATAAACGTTTTTTATTCGACATTTCGATGCTAGATAAAAATTGTTCTGCTCGCTTAACATGTTTTTTAATTGAAAACAACAACAAAACAAAAAAAGCGCTCAGAATTTTTGTTGCTATATCGTAAACAACAAGTGTACATTAATTTTCAAAGGAAACTTCCAAAAAAAATTTTATTTGCTATTTTATTCACAAGTCGCTAAGTGCTTACGAAAAAAAAGTCTAATAAAACATATTGAAGGCAATAGTACTATTCAATAGCGTTTTGTTCTCTGAGAAATTCTTTTTATATTGCAGAAAAATGCTCACGGTGAGCTTTATTGCAGTGAAAAGAGTCAAAACAATAATATTCAGAATTTTTGTCCATCTATCTGTTTGTTTGTACGCGCATCACTAAAATTCTGCTTCATAAGACTTGAGAAAATTTTTACCAACGAATTGCTAGAGGTCCAACTTAAAGTTTAGTATACACTTTAATACAAGAAAATATTTTATTCCCTCTTATACAGTGTTAGCAAATAAAATATGACTCAAAATATTTTTATTCATATAGTGAAATTATGACATTCCGATGTCTGTACATTAAAGATATTGAAGAAATATGTATACGGGGGTTTTTATAAAAGTCATAGAAGCTGAACGGCTTTTTTTTTCGTAGAACTTTTGTCCATCTGTCTGTTTGTTTGTACGCGCATCACTAAAATTCTGCTTCATAAGACTTGAGAAAATTTTTACCAACGTATTGCTAGAGGTCCAACTTAAAGTTTAGTATACACTTTAAGACAAGAAAATATTTTATTCCCTCTTATACAGTGTTAGCAAATAAAATATGACTAAATATTTTTATTCATATAGTGAAGTTATGACATTCCGATGTCTGTACATTAAAGATATTGAAGAAATATGTATACGGGGGTTTTTATAAAAGTCATAGAAGCTGAACGGCTTTTTTTTTTCGTAGAACTTTTGTCCATCTGTCTGTTTGTTTGTACGCGCATCACTAAAATTCTGCTTCATAAGACTTGAGAAAATTTTTACCAACGTATTGCTAGAGGTCCAACTTAAAGTTTAATATACACTTTAAGACAAGAAAATATTTTATTCCCTCTTATACAGTGTTAGCAAATAAAATATGACTCTAAATATTTTTATTCATATAGTGAAGTTATGACATTCCGATGTCTGTACATTAAAGATATTAAAGAAATATGTATACGGGGGTTTTTATAAAAGTCATAGAAGCTGAACGGCTTTTTTTTTCGTAGAACTTTTGTCCATCTGGCTGTTTGTTTGTACGCGCATCACCAAAATTCTGCTTCATAAGACTTGAGAAAATTTTTACCAACGTATTGCTAGAGGTCCAACTTAAAGTTTAGTATACACTTTAAGACAAGAAAATATTTTATTCCCTCTTATACAGTGTTGGCAAATAAAATATGACTCAAAATATTTTTATTCATATAGTGAAATTATGACATTCCGATGTCTGTACATTAAAGATATTGAAGAAATATGTATACGGGGGTTTTTATAAAAGTCATAGAAGCTGAACGGCTTTTTTTTTCGTAGAACTTTTGTTTGTACGCGCATCACTAAAATTCTGCTTCATAAGACTTGAGAAAATTTTTACCAACGTATTGCTAGAGGTCCAACTTAAAGTTTAGTATACGAGGTGTGTTCAAAACGTATCGCGGATTTTGAATTTTCGCTGGTTACGTATATTCGAATTTCGAATGTTTTGTGGCGTTATGTTGGTACTCATGTCTCTCACTTATGCCGACAAGCTCGGCCATTGTGAATGTTCAGTTAATTGTTGACAGCTGCTTTGCTTGCACGAGTTTTGGATCGTCTTCGATTTTTACCTATTCAAAAAAATGGATCAAAGAACCTGTATCAAATTTTGTGTGAGAAACGAAATTAAGTGCGCGGATGCATTCCGAATGTTGGCTGTGGCATACGGAGAAGCTACCTTGGACCGAAGCAACGTTTATCGGTGGTACAAAATGTTCTCAGAAGGCCGGGAAGATGTGCAAAGAAGAACGAAAATTGGCTTTTGCACCACGATAACGCCCCTGCCCACGCATCGTTGCTTGTGCGCGACTTTTTAGCCAAAAACAACACACTAATGATGCCGCAGCCACCGTATTCCCCAGATCTGGCCCCCTGTGACTTTTTCTTGTTCCCTAAACTGAAGAGGCCCATGAAAGAACGACGTTACGCTTCTCTTGACGAGATAAAGACGGCATCGAAGGAGGAGCTGAACAAGATACAAAAAAATGATTTTTTGAAGTGCTTGGAAGATTGGAAAACCCATTGGCACAAGTGTATAATATCTCATGGGGATTACTTTGAAGGGGTAAAAATAGATATTCATGAATAAATAAATAATTTTTGAAAAAACACAAAATTCGCGATACTTTTTGAACACACCTCGTACACTTTAAGACAAGAAAATATTTTATTCCCTCTTATACAGTGTTGGCAAATAAAATATGACTCTAAATATTTTCATACCTATAGTGAAATTATGACATTCCGATGTCTGTACATTAAAGATATTGAAGAAAAATTTATACGGGGGTTTTTTATAAAAGTCATAGAAGCTGAACGGCTTTTTTTCTTAGAATTTTTGTCCATCTGTCTGTTTGTTTGTACGCGCATCACTAAAATTCTGCTTCATAAGACTTGAGAAAATTTTTACCAACGTATTGCTAGAGGTCCAACTTAAAGTTTAGTATACACTTTAAGACAAGAAAATATTTTATTCCCTCTTATACAGTGTTGGCAAATAAAATATGACTCTAAATATTTTCATACCTATAGTGAAATTATGACATTCCGATGTCTGTACATTAAAGATATTGAAGAAAAATTTATACGGGGGTTTTTTATAAAAGTCATAGAAGCTGAACGGCTTTTTTTCTTAGAATTTTTGTCCATCTGTCTGTTTGTTTGTACGCGCATCACTAAAATTCTGCTTCATAAGACTTGAGAAAATTTTTACCAACGTATTGCTAGAGGTCCAACTTAAAGTTTAGTATACACTTTAAGACAAGAAAATATTTTATTCCCTCTTATACAGTGTTGGCAAATAAAATATGACTCTAAATATTTTCATACCTATAGTGAAATTATGACATTCCGATGTCTGTACATTAAAGATATTGAAGAAAAAATTATACGGGGGTTTTTTATAAAAGTCATAGAAGCTGAACGGCTTTTTTTCTTAGAATTTTTGTCCATCTGTCTGTTTGTTTGTACGCGCATCACTAAAATTCTGCTTCATAAGACTTGAGAAAATTTTTACCAACGTATTGCTAGAGGTCCAACTTAAAGTTTAGTATACACTTTAAGACAAGAAAATATTTTATTCCCTCTTATACAGTGTTGGCAAATAAAATATGACTCTAAATATTTTCATACCTATAGTGAAATTATGACATTCCGATGTCTGTACATTAAAGATATTGAAGAAAAATTTATACGGGGGTTTTTAATAAAAGTCATAGAAGCTGAACGGCTTTTTTTCTTAGAATTTTTGTCCATCTGTCTGTTTGTTTGTACGCGCATCACTAAAATTCTGCTTCATAAGACTTGAGAAAATTTTTACCAACGTATTGCTAGAGGTCCAACTTAAAGTTTAGTATACACTTTAAGACAAGAAAATATTTTATTCCCTCTTATACAGTGTTGGCAAATAAAATATGACTCTAAATATTTTCATACCTATAGTGAAATTATGACATTCCGATGTCTGTACATTAAAGATATTGAAGAAAAATTTATACGGGGGTTTTTTATAAAAGTCATAGAAGCTGAACGGCTTTTTTTCTTAGAATTTTTGTCCATCTGTCTGTTTGTTTGTACGCGCATCACTAAAATTCTGCTTCATAAGACTTGAGAAAATTTTTACCAACGTATTGCTAGAGGTCCTACTTAAAGTTTAGTATACACTTTAAGACAAGAAAATATTTTATTCCCTCTTATACAGTGTTGGCAAATAAAATATGACTCTAAATATTTTCATACCTATAGTGAAATTATGACATTCCGATGTCTGTACATTAAAGATATTGAAGAAAAAATTATACGGGGGTTTTTTATAAAAGTCATAGAAGCTGAACGGCTTTTTTTCTTAGAATTTTTGTCCATCTGTCTGTTTGTTTGTACGCGCATCACTAAAATTCTGCTTCATAAGACTTGAGAAAATTTTTACCAACGTATTGCTAGAGGTCCAACTTAAAGTTTAGTATGCACTTTAAGACAAGAAAAAATTGTATACCCTCTTATACAGTGTTGGCAAATAAAAGATGACTGAAAGTATATTTATACACATAGTGAAATTATGATATTCCGATGTTTGTACATTAAAGATACTGATTAAAAATTTTTAGGGGGGTCTTCATAAAAGTCATAGAGTCTGAATGACTGTTTTTTAGAATTTCTGTCAATCTGTTTGTTGGTTTGTACGCGCATCACTAAACTTTACCTTCATAGAATAGAGCGAAATTTGCATCGACTTATTCCTACAGGTTCAACTGAAAGTTTAACATCCACTTTATCACAAGAAATTATTTTATTCTTCTTATACAGTGGTGGCAACAAAAGTAGATTCAAAATATGTTTATACATATATATTGAAATTGGAGCAAGTCGATGTCGGTACATTACAGATATTGGAAAAATGCATACTGGGGTCTTTCTAAGCGTTATAGTAACTATAGTATTCGTGGAAGATTGCTTCAGATATTCCATTTGTCTTTTATTGTGATCCGTTTGTGAGAAGGGAAGTTCTATCTTGGTTGAAGATATGAAGCTTAAATAATTTTATTGTTGTTGTTGTCACGAAAAACTCTATGCTGTAATAATTTCCCACAGAATTCGATTCGAAAGGGTTCTACCGAGTCCTCTACTGGCCTCTTAGAACTAGAGTTCATATACTCTATCCTTTAAAGTATCGTTGTCCAACTATCGATTAGAAAATATCGATATCATATATTATAGTATTGAAATGCATATACCTTGCTAGAACTATCCAATTTGACTAAAACTAGGGACTGTTTCTGTTTAAATCCCTGTAAGTACTAGGCCTACAACTTGACCTCGAGGGCACTTATAGTAATTTATGACTGAAAAAAATCCATTTCTGTCCTTCCTCCAGACCCTTATATCTTTTTAGATTTCTAAATTTTATCGACAGTCCTCTTTTTCAGACCTAACGTACACTTCTAGGGCATTCTCTGATTTTTTACCCAACAAAAATTTTTCTGCATACAAATAAGGCACACCCTAATGTAGTCAAATAAATACTTTTATAAATATAACAATCGTTGTCAAGAAATAAGCAAAACTTGCATAACCATTGCCAAATAATGATTCGAATTGAATTACAGCCAAGTGCAAGTGTGAACGAGCTCATGAGCTCAGCAAAATATGCGCAGCAGTTTTTTTCCTTTTGTGCTTTGGCGACAAAAAAAAGGAAATCGAAAGTGTTTGCTGAAATAAGCATAAAAAGCCTATGTTACATAACAGGGTAAAAGAAGTAAATGCCTGAGTGCTGGAAATTGATGTAAACAAATACTTCCATCGATGGCTAGTGAAAAAGGGTGGTGACGTCTTCTGGGTTTTATTGGGTACGAGTGGACACGTTTGATTATTATTGGACTTAACTTTGAAGTGCTGCTCTACATGCGTCGAGTTTGATTTGCTTGATAAGTTTTGCAAATTATAGTAAAAAATTGCATATGTCGCAAGAAAGGGGGCAGAAAAGAAATGTAAAAAATGGGAAGATAAAAGAATGGATTTGGATAGAATTGGTCAGTTTTGATTTGCTAAGCATACAAATGATGAATGCAAGAGCACTTGACAGCTCGTTAGGATTGCTTTGGTAATTTCAATCTTGTTTGCTTGAATTCTGCTGCAGATTGAGGAGAGACCTGTGAGTAGATACCCAGAAGATTAATGTAGTTAACCCTTAGCTTGAGCTTGGATAAATGAATAAAATTTAAGCAGAAAAAGAGTGATCCTTCAGCCCAGAGTCCATATCACCTTTGATACTCTAGAAATGTCTCCCAATGTAACAAAGTCCATTCAGTAATTCAGAGACTTTAGCGGAACCACATTCTTAGCACATTTTTTAGTTGCCAGGCAAGGCTTTGGGGAGCCTGCTACTGAAGTCATTTATTTATCTAATTTCAAGAAGACAGAGGTGTTAACCTTACTCTCAACAATAAAAAGCTGAGAACCAGAAAGTAGGGCTGTTCAATTATTGCAGCGTTTTCGCCGCCATTAAGGATGCAAGGTGATGCCAATGAGGGCATTAAGAGCTTGGGACTTCAATAGCTACTCGTACACAAAATGAGCAATTAAAGCGCTCCACTGCATAGTATACTTGCGCATATCTGAGCTCAGCTTTACTTACACGTCGACATAATCAACGAATTTTTGTTGTTGTAGTAGTAGTCGTGGGAGCGACTTCATTGACCACGCAAATGGGTCGATGTGAAATTTGCTCCGGCCCGAATGGTATGCTTATCGGTACCCGTCGGTGGAAGCAAAGGAAGACCACTACTTCGATGGGAGGACCAAGTGGAGACCGATTCGCGATACCGTAATGTTTCGAACTGACGCCAGTTTAGGATGGAAATATTCCTTATGTCAGGACATAACGATATCCGCGGTAACTGCCACGAGCATCTTTCGAGCCTAGCTGGTACATAGAAATCGCAGTAGATCCAAGGAATGATGAACTAACAAGTTCTCTTCTTAGGTGTCTATAGCTTTTTGGCCTATTGGCTTAAAGCGCTAATCCGAACTTCTAAGGCTGACTCAGTTACATGTCTCTATGGTGATTGGAGCTGAGACAGGTTATATAGAGGATGACGAGGTGGAACCATCCAGTCACTTTATGCTCAGCTACCCAGATTTGGGTAAGAAAAAGGGATAATAGCTCGAGTCTGTATGTAATCGTATCCCCGTTGGATGTATACAGCGTCGAAGAATGCCTCATCCGGCACTACATATATCGTTTTAATGCAGAAGTTCGCGAAAGGCCCTTTGTAGGCCCATTGTGATACCATTGGTAAGATCTCTGGTCTTCTAGCTTCCATTAAATGCCCATTAAACTAAAGTACGATGTCAACACCATGAGTCTTTTTCTATGTAAGGTAGAAGTCAAGAGCTCTTACTAGCTGCAGCACAATTGACTCAACGTATTTCCGGTAGCTCAAGGGGGTTTCCATGCATTCTTCGTATATCTTCAGTAGATCAGTGAACCATTCTTAGGCAAACTAGCAGGCAGAGGGTTAGCAGATCTAAACAGCTGAGGGATACAGTTTTGTTTTTGTTACTTCTGAATCACATTTGATAGTCGCGCTGCAATTAGGTTCCTGTGGCCACCTGCCACTTGAGAAGCTAGGCTGTACGTCTAAAGTCGATTGGGCTATCTCTGGCAGGTCCGTAGCCTTTCTAGCTAGATTGTACCTAGCAAAATTTGAGAGGAATGTCCCAGAAGAATTACTTTGGTTATTCGATACATCTCATTTCAGAACGCCTATCTTAATTGAAAAAAAAAAAACTCATGTGCTTAATCAATATTCGATGGTCCAGTTGCAACTCAGTCATTAGTCCTTTCAAGGGGTGTGTATGATTGTATGTCCGTTCGTGCTTGCTGCTTGCGAATTTTTGTATTTTCAATCAGCTCTTTTTTCTTTGAGCTCACAAGCAATCCAATTTGCGCGGACGTGCATATGCGCGAATTTTCATTTTTTACCAGAACAAAGTTTTTTTTTTTCTTTCTCCCAGCGCCCAACCAACCACCCTTTCACTTGCACTTTCAGCATTTACTTTCACTTTCACTATTCACTTTTATTTAGAATTTGTTACTTCTGTTGGTTGTTCTTTTGCATTTTTTTCTCTTATTTCTAACGCACTTTTTACGCAGCTTCTGGAACCCTTCCGCGTGCTGTGGAAACGGTCCTTATAAGGTGGACTGCTTTGTGCGCGCAGCCAACGTTTCTGCTGTCATGCATGTGAGGATGTAAGGGGTGTGCGAGTATGAAGGGTGCTTGCTGGTTTAAATTAGAACATTCTTCGTGCTTTGAATTTTTAAGAATCTAAGCTCAAGGGGGTATTTTTTTGGCTATTCAGGCGCACATGCGTTTTGTTGTAGCAAAAAAAAAAAAAAATTACAAAAAAAAAAAAATTAGGAAAATTGCTAAACTAAAAAAGCAAAAGGGACTTCATACAAATATTCACAAAATGTAGTTCTTGTTGCTTTTGTTATTGCTGTTGCTGTCCATTTTCACTACACTTCTTTATGTTGCTTGCTGTGTTGCATAAGTTTTTATTCAAAACGGGATTCGTCTAGACTAGGTCTAAGCCTAGTCGCACATGGATATATTCACGCTTGTTTGGCAGAGCCAGACGGTTATTAAAACAGCAAACTGAGCGAAATTTTAAATTGTCATATAATGGAAAAGTTCTAGCAAAAATTCCGATTTTCGAAAAATTTGAGACTCAAAATATTTGTACTTCGATTTTCGAAAAATAGCTAAGAGCTAATTTTTTAAATTTGCATACGTGCATTTAAACTGATGAACGTTACATTTTCATTCATCCAAAAAAAAAAAACCTCAAAAGATTTTGAAAAAAATTCAATACGAAAAAATTCTGACTATAATTTCTCCATCTATGCTTTATATTGACTAAGAAAAGTGTCAGTTTCAGCTTAAAACTGAAAAAAAATATTTCCAATTTTTAAATAAAATGTTTATCAGTCCTGTTAAAGCCATCGAGTTTCGAAAATATCAATTTCCAAAAATTGTGAAAAACTTTCAAGATTTGGGTTATTTTAATATTTGTTAAAAAATAAGTTTAAAAAAAATTTATTTGAAAAAAATTTCTTTTAAATCTTTGCAAAGAAAAATTTATATTCACATACAAAAAAGGAATTTCCAGCCAAAAATTTAATAAAACTTCGAAAATTTTCGATCATTTTTATTGATTTCGTACTAGCTGTTTGAAAATCGAGTTTCAAAAAGGGTTTTCGGACAATTTTAAAACCTTTCGAAATTGATTTTATTTTAATATTTATTAAAAATTTTTTACAACAAAATTTCCTTAAAAAAAGTGTGAAAAAAAATTGTATTGGAAATGAAAATGTACCGTAATGCCGTAAATCAACAAAAAATTGTTGGTATAAAAAAGCAATGGAAAAAAATATATTACTACTCTTACTTTTAAATAAAAGCTTAGAAAATAAGCAAAATTTCAAAATAAATTGTTTTGTTGGCCGCCGTTAAAAAGATTTTATTTCGAAAATACCAATTCCAGATAGTTTTGATAAACCTTCGAACCTTATGTATTTTAGTTTGTTTTAATATTTGTTAAAAAAAGAATTTACAAATAAATTTACTTTCCAAAACAAATTTAATTCGAATTTTTCTTTGAAAAATTTTAGATTTACATGCAAATATTTTATTTCACACAGAAGGTAAGTTCAAATATTCAAAAAACATTTTAGTTGCGAAATAAGAAGACATTTTTGGAATCTTATTTTTTGTTCATTGTAAAAATATTGAATCTGAACAAAATTCTGATAAATGGGGATTCCAGAAGTTAATTTCAATGAATTCCCAATTCCGATAAACAACCATGGCCGAAAAAAAAGTTAGTTTTCAAAAGAAAATTTCAACTTCGAAAAAACTAAAAAAATTGATTGCGAAAAAAAGTTAAGGTCAGCAAAGTTTGTTTCGAAAAGAAAAATTAAAAAAAAAAATAGTTAAAAAAAAATGCGGAATCTGTTCTTTGGATTTTTTGCAAAAAAGCATAGTCGCTCTTTATTTTTATTGCTAAAAAATTCTTTGCAGAAAAAATTCAGTTTTGAAAAAAATCCAGTTAGTAACAATAAGTATAGTCACAAAAAGGTTCTTGTCTGAAAGAAATATGTATATAGAAATATTTTCCAAGTTGAGTTTACTAATTTTGGGAGACATTTTTTTATTTAATTTGAAAAAACTATTTTACAACAAACTAGAATTTCAAAGAAATTCCTATTTCGAATGGTTTCGAAGAAAGAATTCGGATTTCGAAAACAAACCAAGTTTATAAATGTTTTCGAAGTCATTTATTGCAGAAGAACCCTTTTGCAAAAAAAACTAGAATTTCGAAAAAAATCCGATTTCGAAAAATTTCGAAGTTAATTTTTTAATGTATGCACCATAAAATAACAGATAAAAGTACGCAATGTTGAGTAGTCAAAACTTTAATTTAAATAAAACTTGAAGTGAAAAAAATTGGAAAGTGGCGTAGTTTCGAAAAAAAAACACGGAATTCGAAAAAAATTAAACTTGGATACATTTTCGAAGTCAAGTTTTTTATTTAGTGGAAAATAGTATGAAAAATATTCTACCACCGATGACATACGTGTATCGATACTCTAAGTTCAATTAATTCGTAAATCGTACCATAAAGGCATTACTTTGGGTGTGCTATTGAAACTAGTCCTGGTTTCCTCTTTTTGATAGTAGAATAGTAAGTTTTTGTCAGTGATCCACATATGCCTATGCACACACCCACACACACAGACCATCCAGCACTTAGACGCACATTCGTTTGTAGTTTACTGATAGTCCTGTGGGACTGCCAGTTATCCATTGGGTGAAGTCTATTTGAAGGCGGACAAGAACGAGAAGCGAGCTCACGGACGACGACTTAATGCAAAAAAAAAGGAAGTTTAAACGCTAAAAGCGGCAAACTCTTTTCATTTGCTTTTTTTCTTTTTTTATTTGGCATTTTCATTTATTTTCCTTTTATTTTTTTTCTGTTTACTTTTTAGCTTTTTACCAAAAGTGAACTTAACTGAAAAGTCTTTCAAGATGGAAAGCATTTGGACCTAAAGAAAAGCGCATTACATATGTGTGTTTGGGCTTTAAGAAAATTCTTATAAAAAAAGAAACAGAATAACTGATTAAATGAATTTTAAATGGGTTAAATGAGAAGTTGAAATCGAGGTCTTTAGTTCACATATCCAATGGCTTGCGACATATTGATTGAACTTCTACTCAACTCAATAAGAGTTTGCTTTGATTAAAATACCTTTTGTGAATTTAAAACTTCGAGATATCTGACGAGAGAGGTATCAACCCGCTCACACGGTAGGTACAACAGCCTTATCTCCCTGTACCAATGATTTCAATATATTCGAAAGGAAGCTAGCAGATATTATAACACCCACATATAGCTTTTTGTCACTGTATAACTTACTGGATGTGTTATAGAAGCCCAGCGTAAAAGCCCTTGTAATCGTTGAGCGGGCTTCATCCCTACTAACATGACCGTATTTAGGGGGGGAGTGGCTCTTTTACGACCCTGAGACGTCTCAAAAACTTCTTGCTGACTTTGAACAACCAAGAAAGATTGAATGGCTTAGCTCTCACTAGTATAAAGTCGAAAGTTTAACCTAGACACCGAAGAAGTTATAAATAATTTGAATCAAAAAAATCTGAGAGCTTAAATTTATTTTAATTAATGATTTAATAAATTTTTAAATACTTTTTTTTTTGTTTATTGTTTTCGTGAAATATTTCTTTTTTTTTAATTAAAACATCTTTAAATAAAAAAATAACAGAATTATATCAAACCCTCCGGCAAAAATTCTTTCTATGGCCCTGCTTACAAAATACACTCTCCTCTATTTTTCGCGCTTGAACTGATTATATAGGAAGAGCCCAACCCTGCCCCACAGTTGTTGTTGTTGTTGTTATTAACAATGCTTTCTTCCCCACAGTCGCCAGCTCCGTTTGATAGTTCCACTCTAAGAAGATATTTCCTCCCATGTACTCCCAGAACCGTCCCATCACTTTTGCCCTAATATTAATCTTAATTGAAGTACTCCAACATTTCTTTAATAGTTTTTCAACTAAACTCGAACAAGTGTATTTCATGGAGAAAGAATTTTTTATTAATACTGGATAGCTCTTACCTTTTTACTTTAACCAGTCCTAATCAAAATCTGAGCATCTGAGCTACACAACGCTGCTGCAGAAGGGATTGTCGCTCTGTTTAAAAGCCTCAGATTGCGCGCCGTTGGAGAATTTGTACCCTTCAACCTTCCATCCAACTCCGAGCTATTTTAAAATATGTTTTCCAACCAGATTAATGTCCCTGCATGTTTGTACTAACCTCGGGTGCATGTTTGGTGATTTATGGAATTCATGCCTCTAGACCACAAAACCATGTAAAGTATAGATTTGGCCTTCATATAATCCTCTTTTCTCTCTGGCGTACCAACTCTCACCTTTCTCTGGGTTTGGTTTCACCCACTCCACTGCAGAATGTCCATGCTCCAGATAGATTCAGAAGAGTATTCTTCACCTATATTGGAACCATTTTCCCTCATTTCTTGTCAAACTTGATTTGATTCTTCTTCAGCGTGATTTTTCGTGAAAATCAGCAATGACACTGAAGATGGCATAAAAGCGAAACGTCTATGAAAGAAATTTTGTCAAGGACTAATGGAACCACTTCCAATATTTTATTAAGAATTTTATCCATTCGGATAGCTTATTTCATCGCTTGGGTGCGAGATGGTCCTAGAGTGAGGTTAGAGGTCGTATATGAGTCGTATTAATTCGAAATAAGGCGCTTGGGGCCAAATACCCCTTTTTGTGAGGTTGATTCATAATTACTTAAAATATATACAAATAAATCTTTTTCGAAAATCTAAACAGAATTTCGTGTGTTAAAATAAAGAAGAGTTTTTTATTATTGAGTAAAAAAAAAAGCTTTTTTATAAAGCATAAGAAACTCACAGTTGCAAATACGCCCTTATAACCTGGAGTTAGAATCCCTTTCATAGGTTGAGTCATTTAAAATAACCTAGAGTACACGAAACACAACCTAGCAAAAAGGGAGTTTGATCCCTAACTCCGGATTTTGAGCAGATATTCGAAATAGTGAATGAGTAGTTTTTGTATTAATATTGCTAAAAACATATGGCAAACTTCAAAAGGTGTGTCAAAATTTTTTAAATTTGTTACACAGTGTAATATCTTGAGGCAAATAATTAAAAACATTTTTCCGAAAAGCTTTGCATTTAAATTAACTAACAAAATTCTGTTGAAATATTTTGCAAAATAGTTTTGTTTTGTATCCTCTAGAATACAACCCATCTATGAAAAAAGGGGTCTTTAGCCCCTCAACACATGTTTTGAGCGACTATTTGAAATTCTGAGTATGCAGTTTTTTCAATGATTTGTTTACCCGATATTGTGGTAGTTTGGACTCGTCTGTCAGGTGGGCGCATAAAAATTTCACATGGAAAATCATTATCATTATTTAATACTCTCTGAATTCAAAATACCTTGTTAGTTCTCTCTTCAGTTCAACTCTTTCGCTTTACGCTTTCTTTTTTGCTTATTTTGCATAAAAGAATTAATTTTTCCATTTTTCAATCGCCAGTCCAGCATGAAAGTCTTGCAAAAGTCCATACTACCCTGCAGCACATGCCACTACCCCATCCCTCTAATCAAGTTGCCAAGCAACTAACACTCTCACACACGCACACATACAAATAAAAAAAGGCTAAAAATGTAAGCAAATTTCAGTACAAAAGATTGCGCCACTACGCCGTACTCGGCCGTTACCCAAACGCCAATAACACCTTCACCGTAAGCCTGCTCTGCTTTCGTCTTCTTGTGCTTTGAATCTCCCCCCCGCCCCTCGCTTTGTTTAACAATTCGTGCTTACGCACTTTTTCCAACGCAATTTCTCTTGTCAAATGTATGCTTTACTCCCACCCTTTGTTCTTCCTTCCTGCATTATCTTGCTTTCTATTTTTCTGTGTTTTTTTGTCCATTGTCCCCAACCCTTTTAAATACAGCCAGCATCCTTTCATATTTTTTTGTTGGCACCCCTTTTTTTTAGCAAAACGAAACTCTGCTCTGCTCTTGTGCCCCCTCCCTTCGCAGCAAATATTTCGATGCTTTTGGCAAATTTTAATGTTTTGATGTTGACCAACGCGCTCGACTGCACACGAGCCAGCAGCGCCAGCCACGAATGTGGGCGAAAGTGAAAGTGGAAAAAACCCCGCTATGTGCAGAAAGTGTGCGTATGTGTGCAGCGTGAAGGTGAAAGTGCTGTGTGGGTGGTGGGTGTCCTTACTGGTTGTATGTGCGAATCAAAGCTGCTTTTATCACGCTGCTTTTAACCCCTTCCACGCCACTGCCCGCATTTGAATTCCTCTTTTTTTTAGATGGACACAAGGCTTCTGCGTCTGTGAAACTGCAAACATTTTGGGAGGGGAGGGCAGCTGCTTACATATACATAGTCTCTCTTGTGCTGCTGGTTTTTTGTCTGTGCGTTATTTGCACTGGTGTAAATTATGTACGAAAGGGTTGAACGAAAACACACAACATTTTTTATTATTTATTTTATATCCTCTTTATTCCATTTTATTTTGTGCTGTTTTTTATGCTATTTTCCTCATTTCTGCTTTTGATTTGAACGAGTTTTATGTCTTGGACGTTTTCAAATTGACAGCGTTGTTGGCGGCGCTGGGCGGTTGTGCAGACGGCAAGTTGTTGGAACACAGACGTTGGAAATGAAATATCAAATGGAAAAAACATTCTTTCTGAGATTTTTAAATTTTTTCAAATATTGATTTCTTGCAGTGTCAGAACTGAGACCAAAGCAAGTTTTTATTAGCTTAGGACTACTTCCATTGCATGAAAAATGAACTGCGCTTTTGACAATAGAACTTTGAACACTGAGTTAGACGACACTTTCTCAAGAAAATTAGCGTCCTTAGGAAAGAAATGCGTATTCATAATTTTTTTTTCAACAAAAGAAAATATTTGATTTTCTAGTAACAACCAAAGTAAACTTGAAAAAAAAAAATATTTATTTTATTTTGCAGCTGGTGTAAAGACCAACTTAAAGCATGCTAATAGACAAAAATAAAAACTAAAATTTTTTGAAAAAGGCCTAGCCATGTAGGAAACTAAAATTAATTTTCAACCCCTCATAAAGATTTTAACTTTCTAAACCCTCTCCATAAAAATCACAAAATTTACTTTAGCTTTTGTTACCTGTTATCACAGGAAGAATGTTTTCCATTTGACAAATGCAAACTGTATTTTTTTAAACCTTTTTACATTTGTGTATTGAACATTGTTTCGAATTTTTTTGTCATATTCGATTTTCCTCATACGGCAATTATGTTAGCATTACCTGTTCGGATACAACTTTTGAAAAAATAATTGATTTTGAAATGAGTTTTATTTATATTATACAATAAAATTTCATGTTTTCCAGCAGCACTGCAAAAAAAAAAACTAAAAAAATACAAATCAAATTTTTTTTAAATAAAAAAATAGCCAAAAAAATGTGTTTAAAATATGTGTGCAAAGAAAATAAAATTACTATATGAATGTTTCAAAAAAAATTAAATCCGCTAATGTTAAAAGAAACTTTTCTTGTTAATTTGTTATAAAATAAAAAAATACTTGTTTGTAAACTTTTTGTATATTAAAAAAAAATTTTGTTTAAAAGAAAAATTTTTTTTTGGAAATAAATTTTTTGTATTTTAATTTTTAAAATATTATTTCGAGTTTTTGAGCTTATTATTGTGTTTGGTATGAGCATTTTTTTCTTTGACATTGTTTTTTGTTTTAATTTTTGGGATAAGTTTGAATAATATTAATTATTTTTGTTTATTTTTTGCTTTTTTTTTGATTATTTCTAAAATGTAAAAAATGATTTTTAATTAATTAATTGAGTAAACTTTAAAGTTTAAACCAAAATTTTCTATACAAAAAATGTTTTTATCGGGCAGATAAATTTTAAAGTTTACTTAAGAAAACGGCCCTTAAAGCAATGTTTTTCAATCGTTAAATATAAAACACAATGAGAAATAACCATGAACATTGAAGAGGAGCCTTTTTCATTGTATAATATGTTTCAGTGTATAAAAACTAAACTTTAAGTAATTCAAGCTTTTTTCATAAGTTTAATTAGATTATTTATTTGTAAACTTTTTGTATATTAAAAAAAAAATTTGTTTAAAAGAAAATTTTTTTTTTGGAAATAAATTTTTTGTATTTTAATTTTTAAAATATTATTTCGACTTTTTGAGCTTATTATTGTGTTTGGTATGAACATTTTTTTCTTTGACATTGTTTTTTGTTTTAATTTTTGGGATAAGTTTTAATAATATTAATTAGTTTTGTTTATTTTTTACTTTTTTTTTGATTATTTCTAAAATGTAAAAAATGATTTTTAATTAATTAATTGAGTAAACTTTAAAATTTAAACCAAAATTTTCTATACAAAAAATGTTTTTATCGGCCAGATAAATTTTAAAGTTTACTGAAGAAAACGGCCGTTAAAGCAATGTTTTTCAATCGTTAAATATAAAAAACAATGAGAAATAACCAAGAACATTGAAGAGGAGCCTTTTTCATTGTATAATATGTTTCAGTGTATAAAAACAAAACTTTAAGTAATACAAACTTTTTCCTTAAATTTAATTAGATTATTCATTTGTAAATTTTTTGTATATTAAAAAAAAAATTTGTTTAAAAGAAAAATTTTTTTTTTGGAAATAAATTTTTTGTAGTTTAATTTTTAAAATATTATTTCGACTTTTTGAGCTTATTATTGTGTTTGGTATGAACATTTTTTTCTTTGACATTGTTTTTTGTTTTTAATTTTTGGGATAAGTTTTAATAATATTAGTTATTATTGTTTATTTTTTACTTTTTTTTTGATTATTTCTAAAATGTAAAAAATGATTTTTAATTAATTAATTGAGTAAACTTTAAAATTTAAACCAAAATTTTCTATACAAAAAATGTTTTTATCGGGCAGATAAATTTTAAAGTTTACTTAAGAAAACGGCCCTTAAAGCAATGTTTTTCAATCGTTAAATATAAAAAACAATGAGAAATAACCAAAAACATTGAAGAGGATCCTTTTTCATTGTATAATATGTTTCAGTGTATAAAAACGAAACTTTAAGTAATACAAACTTTTTCCTTAAATTTAATTAGATTATTTATTTGTAAATTTTTTGTATATTAAAAATTTGTTTAAAAAAAATTTTTTTTTGGAAATAAATTTTTGGTATTTTTTGCATTTTAATTTTTGAAATATTATTTCGACTTTTTGTCCTTGTGTTTGGTATGAACATTTTTTTTCTTGACATTGTTTTTTGTTTTAAATTTTTGGGATGAGTTTTAATAATATTAATTATTTTTGTTTATTTTTTACTTTTTTTTTTGATTATTTCTAAAATGCACAAAATGGTTTTTAATTTATTAATTGAGTAAACTTTAAAATTTAAACCAAATTTTCTATACAAAAAATGTTTTTATCGGGCAGATAAATTTTAAAGTTTACTGAAGAAAACGGCCCTTAAAGCAATGTTTATCAACCATTAAATATAAAAGCAATGACAAATAGTCAAAAATATTGAAGAGGAGCCTTTTTCATTGTATAATATGTTTCAGTGTGCAAAAACTAAGCTTTAAGTAATTCAAACTTTTTTCTTAACTTTAATTAGATTACTTTAAAATTTTTTAAAATTTCATTTTATTGCTTGGGTTTGTTTTCGTTTTTTGGTATTTTTGTTTATATTTTTTTGTTATTTTTTCGTGATAGGCATAATTTTTAATAATTGTACGAATTAATTTTTAAACGTTAAAGAAATTTGAAAAAAAAAAAAAAATATTAATCCCCATATTCATAAAAAATAAAATTGGTTTTAGAGCTTTATAAAAATATTTGATTTCTTATGAATATGGGGGTAAAAGTTTAGAGCAATGGTAATTAATTATTATATGGGTGCTAAAAAAAATTAAATATTTAAAATAAAGAAAATCCAAAATGTGCTTGAACCTTTCTGGTTTTTTTCTTCGTTTTTTTTTTTTAATATTCAATTTTTATGAACGAGCTATCTATATTTTTATCTGAAATAAATGGGAGAGGCTCATTATCGCCAATTACAAAATCTCCAAATAGTAAGTCTTCAGCAAAAAAAAAAATTACCAAAATCTAAATCGAAAGGGTGTTCTGCCTAGAAATATTAAGGATCACCAAGTCAGTGTTCTGCACAGAAACACTGTAAACAAATGTGAAGTTGGGGATTTCAATTTTGGGGATTTTCAATTTAGTGTTGTTGTTTAGAAAAACCAGCTTTATCATATTCAGAAGTTTATTTTTATTGCAAAATGGCAAGCCCCGCATCCGTTGTCCTGCTTGAAAATTATCCCTCTGCTTCCTTCTTATCTATCGCTTAATCTTCCTGTGTACACTTCGCATATCGTCTTCCTTCTGCTTTTTTCTCCTCCTCTGACGAAGAGAAAATCTTTCATGCTCTTCTGCCTTTACCTTTTCTTCACCAATTTCCCAAAAGTATGTACATTAGGGTGGGTCGATTTGAATGCACGAAAGTTAACCGATATCGCGCCATCGATTTTTCGATAAGTTTTGGGCTCAGGAAAAAAAGTTCCACTACGCATACCCAAAAGTAAAAGTCGATTTTTCGACCCAAACAAGTCCCAAAACCCGAAAATAAATTTTTTCTTCAAAAAACTGTTATCGCCAACGTTTTTAGCGGACATTTCTGGGTCGGACAGGGTATATATGAAAATTTTAAAATCAAACGAAAATTTTTTTAGTAGGTGATGAAAAAAAGCTTAAAAATCAAAGTCGAAAAAAGTAAAAAAAATGAAATTTCGCAGGCTCGAAAATTAATATTTTTGGGTATGCGTAGTGGAACTTTTTTTTCCTGAGCCCAAAACCTATCGAAAAATCGACCGAGTCTAATGTACAGCCTATTCTGTCCTCAGTGACCCCGTGAACCTACTGTGAGAATTCTATAAAGAGCGCTAGACGAATTTGGCCATCTGCAAAGCACACCCATACACATAGACTGAACGTATATTTTTTGTAAAAAAAAGTAATTTAATCCTTTTGATCCTAAAATAATATTCATTTTAATTGAGAATCCCATGCAAAGAAAACAAAGCCAGAACTTTTTAATATGTTATTTAATAATTTGTTTAGAGCAAAAAAGTTAAATTTTAAAATGAATTTTAACTAAAAATAAATTATCAAATAACTAGTATGTAGGTTAAAAAAAACTGACAAACAACAAAAATGTTACAAAAAAAACAGTAAAAGGGTTGAGCTGATTAAAGTGGTGGCGTGAAGATTTGGCAGGCGTTGTGCATGCTTTTAGGGCATAGAAGCGGTGTAGCTTTCAAAGGAATGACAAATTTAGGGATACTTTCGCTTTTCCATTGAAAAGAGTTACAACAATTGAAATCACAATTATTTTTTTTTTTATTAAAAGTAGAAACTACAATGAGAATATAACTCAGTTGTAAATGGTATATGGACAGAGTGTTATATATTTGACTTTTATATACAGCTGCTTGGGCACAAAAGCTTGTAGCGAATAAAAGAATGAGAGACCAATTATAATGGTAAAAGCAAAAAAAAAAAAAAATTAAGGAAAACTTTAACAAAAACAAATTTGAAAGATAGAAAGGCTTGAGCAAGGTAAACACTTACACAAAAATTGAATTAAAAGAAAACAAGATGAAAGGAAAAGTAAAAAAAATATCAAAACTTAAAAGGACACAACTACAAAGCCGATTACAAATCAAAACAATAATCAAAAAGGAGTAAAGACCTAAGACCGAAGAGACTAAACACATTCCTAGGTTAAAAGAAAAAACATTTATGAAAAGAAATGACGAAATGAAATGGAAATAAAATAGTCAGCGGTTATTTCTGGGAAATGTAGCCCTCACCTCCGAGCAGTAAACTTACATTTCTGAAGCAAAAGAAACATTTTTTAAGAAAAGACTCCATCTACCTTTTTCCTAAACAAATAAGTTAATGTGATGAAACATTCTGTTTGCTCTTTTGATTGATTCGATATTAACCCGAGAACGAGATTGGCGAATACTGAAGGTATTTTTAACACTGAGCTAAAAGTAATTTGCTTCGCCTCTGTTATGGGTTTTCTACGTTACTGATAGTAATAGTGGACCTGTCAGGAATAACGGAAGAGTTGAATATATTTTACTTTCTCTTCAAGAAGATCAGAATATATATTTTCAAGTAATCTTCAAAAGAAAGTTTAAAGAAACCAACTACTTCGGCCACACGCTAACTATTATTTTAAGTTTTACTTAGAGACTCGATTTAATGAGCCCTGCTTTCCCGTCACAGAAATAAAGGCCGCATGATCTTTTATTGCCAGCGGAAAAATTTCTCAAAGATTGTTTGGTGTAAAGTTTAGGAAGTAGGTTTTTTCCAAAGCCATTTAACCAATCCAAGATAAGATAGAGTTTCCACATTCGAGACTCCAATAACGAACTCCGATTTATTGGCAGTGGAGCAGATTCTCAAAGAGTATTTTGTATTAATTTAATGAATTAGGCTTTTCCAAAGGCATTTAACCAATCCAAGGTTAGGTTGTTGTTCGAGAGTTCCCACACTCGAGACTCGAGTTATGAACGCCGATTTTTCTTCACAGAAATAGAAAAGCACGATCTTATATTGGCCGTGAAGAGAATTCCTAAAGTCTATTTGAGTTTTACGTTTATGGGGTTGCTTTTGTCGAAGGAGTTTACCCGAACCAGGGCTAACAGACAGCCTGAGGCATTGTTAAACAGCAGCCTTCCATACGAAGGCAGTGAGAAGTAGTGAGATTAGCGGTTTGTTTGAGTAATGGGGAGCAATGGTGGAGAGTGGATAGCTCATTTGGGTTCTTGCTATATGTTTGGACCGGGAAACCAATTCCCGAAGTAAATCCATACAATTTGGCCAGCCCTTTGCCAGCCATGGGCACGATACGTTCCGGGTCTAGCGATTTCTGGAATCGAAATCTTCAGACAGTGATTTTTAGTCCACACTCAGTTGGTGGTGAGTCTGTTATGTAATTCAATTCAAGATTACGGAAAACATCAGCGTATGCTATTCTAGAGGTGTCGGCGATAGTAGTCTTTTAATACGAAAAAGACTCTCTTCATGTGCTGGCACTTCGCTGATGAAAGATCTACATGAGATCGCTGTGCTTCAAGTCCGACTCACTGGAGGTTCTCACCTTGAATCGAAATCTTAAGAGATCCCACTCAAGCAAACCCTCAATCTAACACATTTGCAACAGACGGGCTCAGTCAAGCTCGGTTAGTAGACATAATCTTGCCATTTCTTTTCAAAAAAACTTGGAGCAAGTGTTTTAATAGTAGATCCCTGATACTTATGCTTTGCAGCTTCCCGTGGAGGTAACTTCTATCGGTTAGTTTCGTGGTGGATTTAGAGATAGGTGTTGTTTGAGCAAAGGAATGTCCTGTACTTACATACGAGTACTTCCTCGTCAACCACCAACGGAATATTTCCCTCCTCGTGAACACCACTTGCAGAAAAACTGCGTACAGGCTGCATAGCCTATAAAAGCCGTTTGATGGCAAAAGTTCACATTATAGAAACTAGTGGAAGCCATAGAGTTTTACGGCATATACAAATACATACTGATGTTTGTACAAACTTCCAAGAGAATTCATAAATATGTAATCCACTCATATGAGCTTCAACGGAAATAAACATTTGGTGGTTTGCAGCCCATCTCTCCACTAAAGCGCGCACAATAGCTTAGGAGCTAGCACACACATGCTCATTATGCGTTGTGTAGGGTCGTTAGTTAATTTGAAATTAAATTTAATGGTTGGTGGGGTAAGAATTTCAGGAAACGGCGTGGAATTACAAAAGCAGTACGCAGAAATTTTGATGATAGTGAAGTTTACGAGCATGTGAGCTGGAGAAAGAGAGAGAAAACATATATAAGAAGATGAACTCTCAGACGTCCACTTGTTTAGAGGACGGTAAGTAAAAGAGCGCATAGATAGCTGTAGAGAAATAGACTTAAGTCGAAAGTTTGACTACGTGCTGACCTCGATTAGAGCTAAGTAGGCCAGTATTAAACCCTCTGGTCTGTCGAAAACTCACAGAATTGGTTTAGTTCAGCCCCAGAAACTTATTTCAACCTCTCACCTACAAGCCAGAGGGCTATGTTTTTGGAGGGTGGAAGTTCCGATTATTCTGCACCTTTAGCCAACTGGACCCTACCAATGGCCTAGGGGCTGGTAGCTGTGATTCTTTGAAGACAAAGTTCTTTGTCATGCGAATATTATGGACCGAAACCGTTTTGAAGCTGACGGTTGTCCAAGTGCCCAAAAGTAATAGAAGAACAAGAAGACATGTTGAATGGAAAGAAAATGTATAAGAAGAAAGGATCCGAGTTAAAAAATTGCAAGAAGATAAAAAGGAAGTAGAATAAAATATAGCTCTAAGTAACTATATTCAATGGTCCGAAGAGAGGAGAGGAGATAGGTAGAGGAAGAAAATTATTATCCACAATAGAAGACCTATGCAAGAACGAAGATGATACTAAAGAAGAGCAGAAGAAAAATGGAGCATGCAAGGGAAAGAAAACAGAGAATGTGAAGTTTGAGAAGAAACGTCAGAAGCAGTCGAAGAATTAAGAGAGAGAAAGAGAGTAACTAAAAATGTTAAAATGAGAAGGTGATAAAGAAGTAAAATGTGAAGAAGAGGAACAAAAAGGAAGACAGTGAAAAGGAAAACTAGGACAAGAAGTTAAAAAAGACGATTGAGAGGAAGAAGGGGATGATGAATAATAATGGGGAAAACCGGAAGAAGTGGAAAAAGAAAGGGAAGAAGAAAAAAGATAATAAAGAAACAGAAGAGCTCACGATAAAGAAGTATACGTCACGAAGCAGAGAGATAATATAAACGAAAACGCGAGGGAACAGAAGAAAAGGCAGAAGCTGTAGAAGAAAATAGAAAGGGAAAGAGAGAAATAGAGATTAGATCTAAATCTGAAGGAGCTTAGGTGCGTGGTGAAAAATTTAATGCGCAGAAGAGAAATATGAAATGTAGGCAGAAGACAGAAAACGAGAGAAATAGTAAGTAACCAGGAGATAAGAGGACAAGAAGGAAATGAATAGAAAGTATAAAATGTAAGTAAAAAAAGCAAGAAGAGTGAAGCGAAGCAGAGAAAAGAGAATGATAGGTTACTGTTAAGGGGAATATTCTGAAAATAATAGGAATGAGATTGAGAAACAGTAGAAGAACCAGATATACAAGGAAAATGATAAGGCGAAGAAACGGCGCAATTAAAGGGAAGAACGTGAGGGAGCAGATAAAAGGATATCTCTAAAGAAGTAGTGGAATAGCTTAGAGAGAAGAATGAAATGGGGAAAGAACAGAAAAGAAAGGAAAATAAGTCAAATACAAGGAAAAGAGTTATAAAAAGAATATAGAAAAATACGACGGATGTCAAGAAGATGGATTGGAAGAAGAGAAAGAAGAAAAAGAATAGAAAAACAAGAAAAAATTTAAGCAAAACACAAAGGCAGTAAGACGAAGGGGCATGTTGTGGACTGTTAAGAGAAATATTTGAAGAAGAAAAATATTAAAAATGACATGGACGATCAGAAAAATCAGAAGTGCTAGGGAAAAGATAGTAAGAAGAACGTGTAACGTCAAAAGTGGATGTGAGGAATAAGTAGGATGATTTGATAGTGAACGAGAAGTGTGAGAAGAATTTAGAGAGAGCAAGTCAGAAAATGAGAAATAAAAAATGTCGAAATAAGAGGAACTTGATGAAGTAGAAAAAAAGGGAGGAGAAGAAGGGATACATAAAGAAGGAGTTAAAAGCGTGAAGTAGAAAATTGAAAAAGGGACTAAGAATAGAGTGAAGATATAAAGAGTGAAGTGATAAGGAGGAAGAACAAGTTGAAGCGAAAAAAAGAAAAAGGGAAAGAAGAATTAAAAAAGAGGAGAAAAGAGAAGTAGAAGAGAAGAATGTACTGTTAAGAAAAATAATTGAGGAAGAAAAATACTCAAATAGAGATTGAGTTGAAGAATCATAAGTGCTCGGTATAGACCAAAAAGTAGATAAGAAGAGGAATTTGTGAAATTAAGAATAGATTTGAGAAAGTAAGAGGATGGGATATCTGACTTGATGCTGTAGATGTGTCTAGAGAAGCAAAAAAGGAATTTATGTAGTGAAGAATGAAGAGTTAGAAGCAGAAGATAAAGAAGATGAAGAAGTGAAATGTAAAGGAAAGAAAATGAGTGAAGATAATAGAGAAGAAGGTTAATACGGGGGAGTAAGAAGATAAGGGAGACTAAAAGGAAGCAGAGGGATGAAAGGAGCAGAAGAATATGAAAGAAAGAAATGGTGAAAGAGAAAAACGGAACTTTTTATAGAAGAAGTACCCGAAGGAGAGAAGAGGAGTGAAGACTATCATAAAGCCATCACTGGCTCTAAAACTTACTACATATCCCTTAACTAAAACGCATACATTACATACTACGCGCCCACTCAAAATTAAGTCACCCCACTTGGAACAATCTTTCAAGCACACATTCATCTTATAAAAGTATTAGTAGACTCATATGAGCTTTCATTTGCACATAAAACTACAAAATATACACTAATAGCCTACCATCCAAACAAACAAGCAAACATGCAAAAACCCCACAACCACTGGACTCCATTTGAACACAGCACACGTTGGCGATTGCATGTGTGTAGTTTAAAATCACCCCCTCCCCGCCCCCACCACACACATACTACCAACACACGGCAAAACAAACTACCTCCATAACTTTTAATGATTCAGCTTCAGTTTTCATATTTATGAGGAGTTCTGCCAACGACGCCAAAGTCAGCAAACACAGCGCACAACTCACCTTGCTGTGTTGCTTCATTACATGAGCTCGTTTGTTTGTTTATTTGTTTGTGCACGTAATTTGGAAATTTGAATCTTAGAAAATGCCAAAAAGGGCGCTGATGTTGTACTATACGAGCTCGAGGAATTAATTCTGCTGTGTGTTGTAGCCAGCAATCGAACTCAGTTTTGCGTATAAGACTACACGTCCATTACAAAATATGGACGGTCCACACACGTGCATACAAGTTATTGCGTACAACGACCAGACTCTGGTCCAACAAACAACCACCCGTTGTGACTGTAGTCCAAGTTTGCACGCAGAAACTGACTTTGACTACATTCGCCGTGACTTTCACTATTAAATGTCTGAGGGTTAGTAGGCAAACTGATGATTTCCAACGTAACACAGCACACATCTCGCTCCACACATGTGTGTTTGTGCTTGTGTGTGTACGTACTAAGTGTAAAATCATTAAACTACCAAGAACGTCCGTCCACCCGTCGCCCAGTTTATTCTTCCATACATACATCCTGTGCTTCTACGTTGTCCGCCAACATGACATCCGCACACACCTCGTCTGCATATACATCACCAGCGCACACATTATTTGCACACATATCCTTTGCACACACATCCTCCGCTCCCACCTCCTCCGCACATTTACCTACCTCTCAGCCTCTTACACTTCCACATTCATTTCAGTCTGCCCGTTAGCGACTTTGACTTCCTTTTCCTAGTCACAATCACCACGCAGCTTTTGATTTTGCCATCCTTACAGCCAGACACTTGACTACCGCATCGTCCACTTCGTTATTTCTTCATATAAATTCGTTGGCGCACAAATTCCTTCTTTTTTACCCTCCCATCCGGCTGCTGCTGCTTGTATCGAATGCCCATCGGCACATCAATTCATATGTTGAGTCCATTTCACTTTACATACACTCATCATCCCCAGTCTCACGCATCATTCGGCCTCCCTTCCAACTCCACCACCTATGTGCGTTTGTGTGCTTCTCCACTTCTGACAGCTTTCACTTTTCAACGTCCTTCCACACATTCATATTTCGTGCTTTTTAGCTTCGCGCTGCCTATAGTCAAAAGTAGGCTTTTAAAATCATGCATCCCCCGCCCACATGCTCGCTTTTGTCGTGCGTTAAGTCTCACTGCCGTAAACTTAAATTTCTTCACTCCTTAGCAGCAACATCTTTCTGCGTATGTGGTCCTGTTGGCTCTACCGTTAGGCCTTTTGTATGTGCGCTTGCCACATCTCTTGCGTGTCCAAAATGTTCTCTAGTTAACATGCTCGAACATACGCCTCGCAGGCAAGTACATTTTAAAATACATCTAATATTGCTAATACCTCGCGCGCCCCGCTCCGCTACTTCCATTCCGCACTGCGCGGAGTTGTCCCAACCTTCATGCCCACACACATGCTGTCATGTGTTTGCTTCTTATACGCGCAAAAGTACAAAGGGTTGCCATGGCACTACGACGTACTTTGCATATCCGCGCCGTGGTCTTTCGCATGTATACTTGGCTGGTTTGTAGCGCCCAAGGGGCGATTTCCAAACGCCGATAACTCAGTCAATGCTGGTGTGATTGGTGATTTTCTTTTTTATTTTTCCTTTCATTTCGAAATTGGATTGTTGCATTCGTAAGTTGGTCTTTGCTTGTGCCTTCGCACATTCCTTACCTTGTATGGGGGTCTTTTCAAAGACCATCTTAAAGGGAAAAGCGATTATCTTTAATCGTATAGAATGTAATGTTATTTAAGCAGCTTTGCGATTTTTTTTTTTCAAGATTTTATTTTTCATATTTGCATATGAGCTCAGTGTAAGCGCGTTCCTCCATATGGGCACAAAGGGTATTAGTGAAGATAGCGGACTTACCCCTTCCAACTTTAATGAACAATAGAGTGACCTACTTATCACTGAGATACCAGCAAATATTATATTTAAGTGGAGTGAGGAGGGCGTGGGATGGGATGGGTTAGTTCAGAGCCAAAATGTTTATCCACTGGTCCGTGCAAAGCTCGCTCATCTAGGCGGTCCTCCAAACGTAAAACTTGCTTCGACTTCTGACAACGAATTGCTCAGAGTTACTAGTACTCGGTACTAGTGGACTACACTGAGCACAATGTATTGCAGCTCAAGTACCAGAGGGCAAAGTAGAGTCTAAAATATTTGTCTACCCTACTAATAATCATAGGCGACAATATGAAATATGTACGGCTTGACGCTTCGGAACCAAAAATTTATGTTACTAGGCCGCCTAGCGTGAGAGGGGGCTATCGACTATCGAATCTTCAGATGTTGCCGTTGTTTTAACCCCATAATACTACCCAACTCAGTAGTTCTGGAAGCCCTTTCGACTAGTTACGTTGAGTTGAAAAAATTTGAAACCCTGCAGGAGCTGAATAGCTTACTTCAGTCCACCTGGTTACTCTGTCCAGCTAACAAAGTAATATGGCCATAGCACATTCAAAGCAAATTTGGAACACCGATAGCCCATAGCCCGAATAAAGACAAACCCTAAAAGCGTACCATATAAGTAGAGTTGGAGTTATCAAAGGCCTAAGACAAAGTTGGTCATGCTGCGCTTCTGCTCCTTTACGATACTGATGATCACTTCACTGCCTCACCTAACCCAACTCATCTAACGCACTTTATTGATAGTCTAACCCTGTGGGATTAGCGTTGACACAGTTTTACAGACCTTCATCGGATATGAAACGCGCATGTTCTTTAACTAGCTCATACAGCCAATAGCCAGACAGTCTTCAAAACAATTTAATTTCAACACGTCGGGCGTAAAATTCTTCTCGCCTTGGAGTTAAGAGTCTCCCCTAACTGAGGAGATATAAAAATGGTGTTCAAAGGCGTCCGAAGGTTCTGCTACTAGCCCGAATGACACAGGCACGATTTCATTGACGCCTCCATACACTGGATCGGGGATCTTAGTAACCTCTTATGGCAGGAATACCTCCACTGCGCGTATATTGTACGCCCCTAACCTGCAGCGGGAACTTTTCCGTACGTCACAGTTTTTTTTGCTTTTTCGGGAATTCGTCTTTGTTACGTCAGACGTATTTCTGACGTTTTGGCATCAACACTCGGCCAGCCAGGCACGAGCGTGTTCAGCTATATTCAAGAAGAACTTTGATCTCAAAAGACTTTAACCTCCAATTACTGTGGTCGCATTTGATCCTTGAATAGATAATACAGAGCTTGTCAAAGTCCTTTAGAACCTTCATGCCTTTGATGCTGTGTGAAGAGCGCTCAGAAAATGCTCTTTCTCGACCTCAATTACCTCACACGGTATAGCGGTTTCAAAAGGCTTGATCATAGAGTTCTTTCTGAGAAAATATGAAGACACTCTGATCCACAGGCAAACTTCAAATAGCTTCAGAGGCTGTTTAAGAATACAAAAATCTCATTTAAAAAGTGCTTAAGCGACCCGACATTTCCGAGATATCTTGATCAAGCAACTCTACTTTCGCTCTCTTGACCCTCTTCAAGCCTTTGATTCACCTAACTTGTATCAAAAATATTACCGCACTGTGGCAACACTGGCCAATAGTGCCACATTTCTATCTTTTGCAGCCTCTCATCTAACTAGTTTGAGGCGGATATTTGGGCCGCTGCTGTCGTTAATATTGGTGGTTAGCGAAATAATTCCAGCAAATTAGAAAGTAAATATACATATTCAAACACAAATGAATACAGTAGCAAGTTGTTGTAGGATTAGGGAGCATCCCTGCGAGAAAGTTTGAAAAATTTGAAAAGAAAGTTTAGAAAATTTTTTAGTTTGTTGAAATGAATTTTCTACATTGTTTGGGGGTCACATCATGAACACCAGCCTATATTAGTACGTACTAGGTTGACTAAAGGGGATCGGTAAGCTTTCATGCTGCATATGCCATCTTTCTACACGCTGAAGTGATTTTTGGTGCTGTTAAAGCTCTAAAGTTAACTTGTCGTCTCAAGTGGGGCAAATACTTTTTGTAGGCATCACGTGGGCTCGTGTTTTTGTTGTAGTAACATTACTTTCGGTTCTTGAAAAAGGCTTGGAACTTGATGAGACTACTGTTAGAAGGCTTTGCCCTATCTTACCGCTGCCCAAAGGGCATGAATTAGGGTTACCGCAGTTTAGACTGGGTAGCTAAGAGATTAGCTTAAAACAGTGCCCAGATCGAAGTTCAGCTAGAGTAGTCCGCCTCTCTCCAGGAACTCGATTTCTTGCTTATGTAATTTACCGACACTCTGAGGATGGCATTCAGAGTCCGCAGGCGTATTTCTAGATTAAACGGCTGAGTGTGGTGTTCTGAAAGGCTTGCAGCATCCGCCAGGTAACTAGGACACTTAAATTAAAATTTGGTAATATAGAATTTGCCACTCTTCGATTTCCCAGGTACAACAATTTAAGTTTTAGCTGAATCTTATTTTGGTTGATAGGAACCCGTGGAGGTATCGCAAAAGCCAATTTAGCATGTTGTTGTTGTTGTTGTAACGAGTTTTGTGGAGTGCTATCGAACTGACAGTCCTTGGCCGGATATGTCCCGGTGCGCTCCGGTACTCCCTTGCGGTACTGTCCGACTGTCGTGGTGGCGATTTGGTGGAACCTTCTAGGCCTTGTTACCCCAGAGAGATGGGTAATGAGAGGTGAGAGGCATCACATCCGTAGATCAACCATCAAGTTTCACGTCATTACCTTGATGCATATTAGTCGCCTCTTACGACCGGCATGCCTACCTCGGGCATTTTCTAACCCCTAACCCGCAGAGTAGCCAATTTAGCATATTATAGTCCTTATTAATACATTTTAACTGATCCCCGTACTGTCCACAAGAGTTTGAATTTTTGTGGGACCATTCAGTTCTCACAAAAACCATGGAAGCATCTTATAGCCCAATTGATTCTTTCGTTTGATCCCGATAGGGTTTACAAAACTCATAGCTCTTGGTGGACAATATTTTAGACGCAATCTTCGTCAGCCGTTTAGATATCGCAAAGTACATGGAATCATCTTATAGCCCTCGCAAATACATTGAATACCCACATTGTTCACAAGAATCAATGCTTTTGTTTGCTCATACATACCTACCGCAAGCTTTCTCGCCATCTTCGCCCTTTTATCGTTCTACAAGTCCGCCTACTGTGCCTTTTTTAGTTAGTCGCCTGTTCTTATGCCCTCTATGAATTCTCATAAATCGTAATATTTTTTTACACGTCGACATTAGTAAAGACACGCCTATGTGATGGCCAAGGTCCCGTCAAAATCCGTTCAGTAGTTTCCGAGCTTAGTGTGTTCATGCAAACCAATAAAAAGACAATAATTTGAATAATATTCGAAATACTCTCTATTGCACTCATCATCTGCACTCATCATATTGCGTCAACTTATGTAACTTTTTAAAGAAATCTGTAATATAAAAAATCGACTATGTGAGAGTTTTCTATTTTAAATTCACTTCAAGTCATTTTTTTTCCTAGAGGGCATGTACTAGCTTATTTCTTGCTCGTTCGAGTTTCATCGTGAAAATTTGCATATATGCGTGCTCACTCGTCACACGCATACACCAACGAGCTACTATTAAAATGTTGTATTTTAGTATTGCTCTTGTTGTTGTTTAACACGAACGCATTGTTGTTGCTCTTGCTACAGTCACACAACACAGGCGTGTAAGCGTGTGGGTGTGTATAGACAGTGGCTGCTGCTAATGGATTTGCTGCTTGTTGTATTTGTTTAGTTGTTGGTGCATAGCGCGCCAGATGGAATGAGAGTGCGTAGCGCCTAAAAGCAGGCAATATAAATGGAATAGTGCGAATAATAGCCAATATGGGGGAGTATTTACTCGTGAGAAAGTGGTGAATAAATGAGAATGGCTGATTGGACAGTATTGTGTAGTGGTATGCAATTGTTTGTGTACGTTAGTGGCGTTGGCGTTGTTGTTGTTGGTTTAATGTTTATTGTCAATTATGTGGAGTGAGTAAATTACAAAGGGAAAAATATGACTACACGAAAACTAGTGCAAGTGCGCATTTGACAATTTTAAATAGAGGAAGTTAAAGGGTTAGAGTAGGCAGCACATTTTGTAGGGTGCATACAAACATATATACATTAGTATATAGATTTTTACATATATACTTGAGTATGTATAGGCATGTATGCTATTGCTAGAGTTGTAAATTTGCACAATCATATATTCGGCCGAAAACTGTCAACTATACAAGAATACGTTTCTAATGAGCATGGGAAAGTTGTAGCAACTGCTGGCGCTCTTACGATTTCTGCTTGTCCAACGGATGTGGTGCGAGTTGTGTTGTGGGCGCGCTTAGTAGAAGGGAAAGTGAATTGCGTGACACACACAGCACACACGCTTCACCACAACAAATGCAGCTAGAATTTAGAGTTTGTACGTGCTAAGTAGTTGGGAAATAACTTAATTTTAATTTAAAAAGCAAATCAAAAGCAGCAAATAAAAGCGTCTAAGTTCGTATGCAACTCTAAGCAATGTATACCCCGCTGCATTTAGAAAAAATATATCAGAAATTTAATAGGAAGTGCCTGAGAGCTGAATATTGTGTTGGCAAGATTGAGGTCTTTGCCTTTTGAGCCTGTTGCCTCGAATTCCCGAGGGAGACAAAATGCACTATGATCGAACTTGGCTTTGGTTACTCCAAAGTACTAAACTACTATCTATTCAGACTCAACCCCGATACGGCGGATGTTTTCCAGGCATGTGGGGTGTCTCCGGACGCCAACGACTTTCTGTTTACTTGTTCGACGGAGCAAACTCTTCTTAGAACAACTCCACTCTAGTCCAACTCCTTTGAAACAACCGGTTTCCTAGGACTTCCGCTAGAAGATGTTATTGACATTTCTGGGCAGGGTGAATCACGGCTAACCATAGCTATAACGAAGCATGGCTACAACCGCACATATCCATTTCACAGACTGGTCACCTCGAAGCGATTTAGTTTCTTTTGTGATTGGGACCAAGCGACTTAGCAGCTTATGTCGTTTCGCGGCATGGTAAGACGACTGAAAATCGTGACCAAAAACCACCCAACTTAAACGAGGATGTCATGAGCACCATCTTCAGATTAATTCTTGGTAACACCGGATAAGATGTGGTCAACGTAACCGAGGGAGACAGCAAGTGTTCGGCGTGGACCCGTAAGACGGTGAAACCAGATGAAAACAGTTCGCCACTAAAAGCTTCTAGAAGACCACATGCAACCAAAAAATTTAAGAAACTGTATTAAGGCGACAGGCCTTCGCTTAAATGGTGGATGTTGGGGGAAGACCCAGCCGCCGCACGTATCTAGACCTACGAGGCATATATTGGGGAAGAACCCTGCGCGTCCAGAGCTGCAAAGCAGAAAGAGGAGGGAAGTAGTGGTTGAGCACTCGGGGTTAGAAGAAGTTCTGGTGGAGATGAGCTCATCCATTAAGTGTACTTTAATGGGGGTGTGCCTGTATCATTGGGCAAGCAGTCTCGGGTCAATGGCTATACGCAAAACCTATTCTTAGGTCCGCTTTCCTGCATTCATGGCAAAGTAGGTGCTAAGAACAGGTGGGGAGAGGGAAATGACGGGCACAGAAAGAATGAGCGGAGGAGAGCGATGAGGATACAGAAGAGGGGAGGAGAAGGTGAGATAGAGAATGTCAAAATCAAATGTTTTTTTTTTTTTTAAATTTTATAGGCTAACTAGAAATTATTTGAAGTATTTTTAAATTTAATACTTTAATCAAACATACATATATTTGCTGTAAACATTTCGGCGTGGCCCAAACACAACATTTTGAAGTTTAAATGAGAGAAATCGGTGCTGCAGATTTGCTCTAACAAAAATTTAGATCTAAATTTTAATTGTATAGTATAGATTTAAATTTCACTAAAAAATAGCGCCTATGTCTTTTAGTGACACGAATATTTTATTTTAAAATTTGAATAAGAAAAATTGGAGCAGTAGATTGGCTGCTTTGCTCTAACAAAGATTTTTGCTCGCACAACTAGCTATACAAACACAAATTCGTCAACAATTACAGCTTAAAATTCTTCAAGAAAAGCAACGCTAACAAAAACAACAACAAAAACTCCTACTACGGCATTCCTTAACCTCAATTACAAACGAAATTTCCAAACTTTTGCAAATGCTCAACTCCAATTCGCATTTAGTTTTTGCTCCCTCTCTCACAAAAACTCCCTCGCTCTATCTTCACAGCTCACCCCTTGACCGCAAAACATTTGAAATTGCGTAAGCGTGTTGGCATGCAAAAGGACATTTCTTGACTGGACTCGCAAGGGCTCGAGTTTCCATGTTTTTTCCCGCTCCTAATCTCAAATTCCAATGCGGGTGTGTGAGTATGTGTGTGTGTGTGTGTTTCACTGCGTCACATTGCAACTATTAATTTAATTGTACAATTGTGTGGTATAATAACTTCTATGCTAAATACATATCTCACATTACAACAAAAATAACAAAGGACAGTGCGGGACGTGATACGAAAGGACAAACTCCCCAAGAATAAATTAAACAATAATGACGAAAGGATTAAGAATTTTTTTAGGCAACAATTGTTAGTTGTAATAGTTTTGAAATTCTTTGAATAGTCAAGTGTCGATTACTGATTGTTTTGGATTTAAAGATTATACGACTCATATTTCAGCTACACAGCCATAAAAGGAAAGTAGGAAGGAAATACGAATTTGATAAAATTGAAATTTATGAGCCGTGTGTATGGGTGCATTTTTGTATTGATGATATTTGAAAACAGTGTTATGTTTCTTGTAGACCTCACAAAGCCAGATAGACTTCCCTCGTCACCTCGTGCATCGGTAATGAAGAGTATATTACGTACAGCCATTGGTCTGTCCAATTGAATTAATGTATAAAAATAATTTGAGAAATCGTTTATTGCCAACACTGTAAAAAACGAGAAAAAATGATTTCCATGCGGTAAAATGTGTACCAAACTTTTCGTTTGACGGCTAGCAAGGCATAGCTGAAACTTTTTTTCAATTCGATATAACAGTACTTGAGTGATGCGCGAACAAGTGAACAGACAAAAATTCTTTAAAGGGTTTTTTTTGGCTTTTTCCTTGATACATAATGTACCCTCAACGACCTACTACAATTTTGTTACATCTAAAAATGATTTTTATGCATATTTTGGATATGAAAGCCGAAGTACGGCGTGAAAAGTAGGCTTAAGAAGAGGTAGCTAATAAAGAAAAGCGCTCATTAGAGAGGGAGATACTCAATATCAGATGTAAAAGTATCGAGATACTCTGATATCAATTTTGATGTGTGAAGGATATGTTCTAGAGGAAGGTAGTTGAAACCCTGTCAACCAGCAGGGGATAAAAATCTGGATAAACAGCGAGCAATGGGCAATTTTATTTGGAGAGGTTCACTTTTTAACCATGTTGAAAATATTTTTCCGTGTAGGTGTGAGTGCATACTCTTAGGCACTCGATGTTTTCCATACAAATTCGAAAAACATGCGTTGGTGTTAGTAAACATTTTTGAATTTGTGGCACCAGAGTTTAACCACGATTAGCCATGGTTGGTAGGTAAGACGCACGTCACACTGAAGTAAAATGGAAGAGTTTTTGACTGGTATAAAACGTTGCATACTTTTCGGCGATATTTAAAGAATATTCTCAAAAAGTAGCGGTTAAAGGTAAGTTGTCGAAAAGTAGGCGCAAGAACTAATTTTGTTAATTTTGTTAGAGGTTAAGTAAAATTCGACAAGGTCTTTTCGAGTATCAAATTTTCTTAGGCGATCAAGATTTTAAACATTTTAGTGACAGTAAAAGCAGCTAACGCTGAAAACTGAAAAAAGGAGTTCGAATGCTGGGTGTCATTCCGATAGCGGAAAACGCATCGCCGCAAAAAAAAAAATCTTAATAATTGTTGCATAATGCGTTATCATAAATCTTGCATTAAAAATTAAAACAAAAACCAGCAACATGTTGCATATTCCATACATGCTGAGCATAAAAAAAGACCTTCATACATACAAAAGTACTTAGCCGCCGAGATGTGTAATTCATACCAAAAACAGGATTTACTTTTTTTTTGTTTGTTTGTAAAATCAGCAGACGCAGCACGTATTGCGCTCGCAGGATAACGCAATTGTTTGTATGTATGCAGGCAGGCAACTCAATAGATACTGAAATTGGATGTATGTACGGCTGCATATGCTGCAGGCAGGCAGCTGCAACACATTTGTTTGGTAAAATTTTTGAAGGCCAAAAAGCCGGGAAAATCGCAAGTACGGCCTTGTAAGTACAACAACTGCAGTTGCCACATAACTTTTTTTTGTCGGTACCAAAATGCAACTATAAAAAGTAACAAAACTTAAAACAAAAGGACTACATTTTTTTTTTGACTTCGAGCTGTTGAATTGAAGTATCTCATAGTCACATTCATAGAGAGTTCGAGAAAACGTCATATGTGAAGAAGATGCAAGGCAAGGAATGACCTTAAAAGCTTGCTTATAGACAAGCTAGTGAAAGTTGGAATCCAACTCCAGATTATTCGAAAATGCTATCAAAACCTCTTTATGTACTAAAAAGGGAAGATATATCTGTTAATTATATTCGATTAATAAACGCAAGTTAGTTTAATAATAAAGTATTTTAAAATTCCTGTTTCTTTACACTCGCGAGATAATATGAAAAAGAAAAGAAATATAAAGGTTGTATAAAGAATATCGGAAGTATAGCTTAACCTAAGTAGTGTTGCCATATAAATAGAATATAAATGTACCATATCTCAACAATATCCACTATTACTGTAACCAATTTTATAAAGCGGATGCCAAATAACAAAGTTAGATCGATTTTAACTAAATTTCCGCCGATTTAGGGGCTTCAAACTTAGTACAGAGTTTAACGAACACTAACAATAAAATCTGCAAAAAGCGAATTCCACTAGGTGGCGCACGGATCGAGCTGCTTAGAAAATTCGTTTGGAATTGCGCATCTTGCCATCGGTTTCTAATTAATTTCAACATGACCTAGGGACTTGGAACTTAGCAAATAGTTCGATGTCATTACAATTTGTAGAAAACGAAACTCCGCTAGGTGGAGCGCTAATCGAAATAACAAAAAATCCCTAAAAAACAGCGGGGAATTGCGCTACCGATTTTTGAGCAACATCCAGTTGATCTAGAGACTTGAAACTTAGCACATAACTTAGTATTTTTTTTACAGTTCCATTTGTTGGAAACAAAGCTGAAAGTCGCTAAAGACGGGGAATCTTGCTATCGAGTTTTAACTAGCTTTCTACTGGCCTAGTTCAGTACTAATAGGAAATAAAATGATGATGAAAAAATGTTAGAGACTACAAAGACATGGTGTCACTTTCAAAATTTTACAAAAATAAAACTTAGAATTTTTGCTTCAAATATAGCAAGCTGGCAACGCCATTAACTCAAAAAATCCATAGAGGCTATAGGTGTGTGTGTGTCTTGACGCGAATGCGTTGCATCTGCAAGTCACATGATCGAACGTAGTAAAGCGAATGCAGTCAGCAAAAAAACAAAAAAAAAAAAAACAATAACAACAACCACCGACAAACTGCAATTATAATGATAGTCATCACAGTTGTTGTTATTGCTACCAAATGCGTGCGTCTGTGGTATATTGCACTTCGGTGGTGGTGGGTTTTCTGACCGCCCTTGCTTTTGTCGCTTCCGCTGTCACTTTGGCAATTTTTATACTGTGAAACACAAAAAAAAAGTAAATAGAAAAGAAAAATATCCAGTGAACATGAAGCTACAGAGTTTGGTTAATGGTTAGAATATTTTTGTGCACAAAAATTTAGATGAAAAATACAAATAAACAAAAATAAGCTCTAGATATGACTTTAATGTACCAAGCGGAAATTTATTTTCCAACACTATCAGCGAAAAAGCCAAAAAATAGCAGCAGCGTTGCAACTTTACTACCTTCCTAATAGATTTTTTCCCGCTTGCTAAATATTTTTTTACTTCTAATTTATATATTGTAAAAGTACAGTGGCTCACAGTGAAAATTATTCAGTTGGTTCTTCTCTTGGATTAAGAAAACTATAGCAGCTTAAATTTATATGTTAATTTCATATAAAAATATAGATATTCCTTTCATGGAACTCTTTTGAATCATTGCTTCCCAGGTTATGCAGAAGCTCTAAAATTTTCTGAAAATTTTGAAAAACGTTGTGAGATTTTTCAAACTTGAGTAAGGTATTTCAAACTGGTTTCTGAGTATGCATTTCTTTAGTCCATTAAATTCTAGTCTCACAAAGTGCTAGGCTCAAAATCTTGAAAATGTTTTCGATTTTTGGAAATTTTTGTTCTACATAATGTGTTGTATTTTCTTCGATATCAGCTTGTCATGATTATTTCACTCCTTAACATCTAAATCAAAGCTGCCGGTGGAAACTCGTTTTAATTTTCAGATTTATAACGTTTCCAAAATTTCTTCAAAATATTTGTTACTTTCCTCTCAGAGCACGTCGAAGAAAAAAGCCCAAATTCGCAAGACAATTTTTGTTTATCCAGTTTTCAAAAAAAGCAAAAATTCTTTCTCTTCATATTGTTTTTCAAAAAAATATTCGCATAAAGTTTGCGTCAAATATTCGTAGTTCACCAGTAAGATTAAGCAATTTACTGATAGCACCTCAAAAGTTCAAATCGATAACGATATTCTTAATTTCCGAAAAATTATAACAACAAAAATTTGTATACTTTATAGCCATCATATTTTTTCATTTTTTCATGTGGGTCTTTTAACCTTTATTTATTCACTCATCCCAAATGTTTCGTTCTTTTCGAAAAATATTTTTCAAAACTGCTTTTTTATCTACAAATAATAAATTTTAATAAGCCGTACCCCAGAATAAAGTGGCGTATGGCCGCCACTGTGGGCTATTATTATTAATATTTTTAGAAATGTAAAGCAATTTTAAAATTGGTCAAGCTTACATAAATCTTAAAAATATCCCCAAATATTTTGGCGAAAGTTTTAAGGTAGTATTTCCAGCGGGAAAAGCGGCTAACTCTATTCTGAAAAAATTTTCAGTAAACGAACAAATTTTAATGATGAAAATTTATGATTGTGGAGTTAATAGCTATTAGTAAAAAAAAAAAAAAAAAAAAATTTTACCTCTTCAATCCCGCACCGAAAATACGCTCGAAAAATAGTTCTTTATGACTTATTTTTAATAACAGGTGTCTCAAGAGTTTATTTCAAACAAAGTTTTTTTTTTTTATTTTTTTTTTAATACTAAAAAACAGAGTTTTAATATAACTGCAAAATAAAAAAAAGTATTATGTAATTCAAAAAAAAAAAGAAACTAATTCAATGTTTTTTTATTAAAAATAAATAAATATATATTATAAAAATTAAAAGTGTTTATGTGTACACAAAAAAAATATTGACTTACTTGTACAAAATATGATACAATCTTGCTTATATCAGTCCATTTGAAAATATCGTATGAAATGCACGCGACAGAAGAAGTAACGAGAAAAATTAAAAATGTAGAAAATCCAGGGAGTATGTTTCCAATAAATTGTTATGTTGTTTGAGAAAAATAATGAAACATTGACAGTTATTTCACAAAGAAAACTTTTGTCCCCATATGTGGACATTATACCCGAAGAGATTAAATCTAGGCTCAAATTTTTAGCCGTGTGATATGTTTTCCCCACCAAGTACAGAAATCTCTAAACTTTACAGCAGTACGAAAAAGTTGTTTTGCCTGAAAAGTGCATCTTTCACCGCTAGGAGGACGATATAAAAAAAATTTTTAATTCTGACATTTGCATATAGCATCTCCTCCAATACGTTTCATAAAAATCTAAAATTTCAAATAAACTTTTTTTTTAAATATGTCTTCTTTAAAATTTTTTTTTTGTTGAACAGTGTTTAACTCTCATGCTCACTAGCAGCAGTTTAAGTGCACAGCTATCCATACATACATACTCACATAGCTAAATTTCAGCAAGAGCAAACAGTGAATCGCATTTTTCGCTTTACCTCGGTTGCTCAGCTGCCTTAATTCGGCTAATGACGAAAGTAGTACTTACAACAACAAAACAGCTCTCCTAACTGCAATTAATGCATTCCTATGCATTTTTCCCACTTATGGCAGTTATGTCTCAACGTTGCTGTTATTGTTGTTGTTGCTTTCACTGCAAATTTCAGCTATGCATCTGCTACTTTACGCAATGCGATATGCTTCGACTTCATTAAAGGCAAGCCGTTGGTGGTATTGTCACTTATTCTTCTTCCTCTTGTTATGCGCATCTTGTATGAATTCCAAAGTGACACATAAATCTTCTTAAAACTACTTTCTTTTTGACATTTTTTTGCTGCTTTTTTTGCCCTATTTTTATGTTTTATTGTCAGCTCATTATTTTGCGTGAGATTTTTATCTTGGGTTTTTAGTAAAATAGAGAAAATGTTAGAACATTTATTGAGTCATAAATTCAATTAGAAATGGTAAAAGAATTTGCTTCCAATTTTGATTTGATTTTTTGTTTAACACCCTTTTCGATTTGTCTGTAAATATTTTAGTTTCTTTTATTTCATAAAATCTTTTCATTTTAATTAAAAAAAAAAAAGTAAAAAAGAGTAAAACCATCTGTGGGCAAATATCATATATCCGGCACCATAATGTTTGTTTGTGCTTTCATTGCATCGCTTGTCGCTTTACTTTTGTTCTATTATCCTTTTTTGTATATCCGTGACAGCAACCCGCTTTTAAACGCAAACTTATGAACAATGCCGAATTGCAGTTGTATTTGCTTGTGTGATTTACTTCTATTGTTTCCTACGTAAAGGGCTGCACGAAAATGGTAACGGTTCGGGGACCTCCATTGAAGCGATTTACTCCAAAATAAAAGATCATCTCGCTCTCTTAGCCGGTTTCTTTATGTTGTGGAGCTTGAATGAATCATCAAGGACCCCAAAATGTTGGGTGCGACGATTAATAATAAGCTCACTTTCGCTGCTCCTATCCGACAAAAGGGCTCCACATATGAGTAACACTCCCAAACCTTTGCGGTTGCAATAGCAACAACTACTACTGCGATATGCCTTCTTATGATACCAAAACAACTGTTTGAAGTTGAGCTGCATACACGGCACGTGAGCAGATATCTCAAGCACTACGACAAAATTCAATGGGCACCCAGCCGGAAAGGGCGGAGCAATCGCAAAAGCACAATTTTTTTCTTTTTCAAAAATTATGCAAATTCAAAATTTCACTTTTTTCCTGTTTTGTAAAATTTATATCTTCAATATATCGGAAACAAATAAAGTGAAAAAAAACCTTTGGCACTTTAAAAGGGGGTAATTAGAGGTACAAAAAATTTTTTTTTTTAAATTTCAAAATTTCTATATCTAAAGATCTAAAAGGTTATTTTTTTTTGTTTTTTTTTTTTTCAAAAAAATTAATTATTGCATGTAAAACCAAAAATATGTATGTAATTTTTTTTTTACATTTTGGTTTTTACTTTCCACTAGCATGAGAACAATGTGTCATAATTGAGCTCATAATTGAGTAATTTTTTGTTTAACTAATTGAATATGAATAGAAACATAAAAAAAAAAAAAAAAATTTTTTTCACAAAATTAAAAAATCACATTTTTGAAAGAACAAAAAACACGCTTCTGAAAATTTCAGCATATCTTTAGATACATCAGGGGTATAATAAAAAAAAATGTGTGCCAAAAATATAATGGCCAATTTGAATTTTTATAATTTTAAAAAATTTAAAAAATTTCTAAAATTAGAAACTTAAAACTTCTATTTTAAAAATTTTTATTTTCACACCTCTGAATACCCTCTTTGAGAGTGCCAAGTTTTTTTTTATATACAGCAGTTTCTGAAATATTTAAAATATAAGCTTTACAAAGCAGGAAAATAAAGCGAAATCTAAGAATTTGCATAACTTTGGCAGAACCCACAAAAACTCAAAAACTAGGAGATGTGATCCAAATATAAAATTTTTGTATTCTAATCATGCCTTAGAGATCTTTAGCATTTCAATTAAATTTGGCCGTTTAGAAGTGGTCAAGCGCCCCACACTGACCGCCTACGAACTTGTCAAATTTTAGTGTTGCCATAGATTTTTGACAAGCGTATTTCGTAACCATCTGTCTATACTAAGTGTGTGAAAATCGGGTAAAAAAAAAGTCGGTTAGAAATTTGTAATGAGATCGGCCCTAAATAAAATTTAATAGAAAACAAGTAAGGAAATGGATGTCTTCGACTGTGCCGAAGGCTTTATACCTCTCATGAATACGCATCACGGTTTTAAGTGTCCAATCCTTACTCACCAAACTCTGCAAAACTGTTAATTTAAAGATACATAGCCCAAACCTCATTTATCGGAAAAATCGATTGTATGGGAGCTACGCGTTGTATTGGTACGATCATGCTGGTTCCGACAAACGATTAATGATTTACAAAATGGTTGCCTCTTACCAAATTTCATCGAGATATCTCTAAAACTGAGGGACTAGTTTGCGTTCAAACAGACAGACGGACGGACGGACAGACGGACATGGCTAAATTAACTCAGCTCATCGCCCTGATCATTTCGTTATACTTATTGGTGGGTCTATCTCTTCTCCTTCTCATACTTACAAACCTCGGACCAAAGTTATAATATCATTTCATGTTCACGAAAGGTGTAATAAACAAAGCAAAGACTAGCCTGGAAATATGAATATTAAGTTCTGAAGCCTTCCATTATTTAGTTTTTATTCTGAAAAATAGTGTCGAACTCATTTAAAAAAAAATAAAAAATTCGTTGGTACAGTCTAATGTACGTATGATTATGCACAAACTTTTATCGAATTATTTAATATTTTTTATAAATATTTACACATGTTTTATTGTTTAGGAAACATGTGTGACTTTTGCATTTTCATACCTTTGACGTGTTCTTGTTTATTATTGCTTTTTCATCTTTATCCCGCTCATACACATTTTTCACGTTTTCGTTGCCTAAAACCCCGAGCGCCTTTTTTCCTTTTTGTACAACCCAAGTTGAGTTGTTGTTTTAACATTTATTTTGGTTCTTTGTTTGCGCCTGGTTTTTAAATAAACAAAAAAGAACGCCGGAAAAGGTCGTCAAAAAATTCAAAAGGGAAGAAAAAGAAATAACAACAAATCGCTTATTTTGTTTTTGGTTCTTGGTGTTGTTGGACGGTCGGTGCGATGGTGCTTGGCGCTGGTGGCGCAAACCGCAGAGCAAAACCAAAAATGCGTCAAATGCATCATTAAATATAATTGACAACAACAACAACAGCCACAGCGGCCTAGTGGGAATAAAGCGAAGCCTAGGATAACAAAATTAAATTTGACCAACCACAACAAAAGTAAACAAAAGCAGCAAAAGTTAATTTTTGATGAGATAATTTAGTGGAAATTACCTGCAAATATTTTAATATCAATAATAAATTAAATATGAAGAAGAAGAAGAAGGAGAAATTACAAAAAAAAAAAAGAACGATAAGCCATTTATCGAGGGCTAGGGAGCACAGAAAAGATGTTCAATGGAGAAACCAAGAAAACGATGACTATGCTTGTGAGCTGACTGAAAGCTTTGGCCTAAACGAAAAAGCAGGGTCTCCATTCCCCCCAAAATGATATCACAAGGCACCCATTTTCTCTGACCAAGTGAGTATCCTTGGAAGATTCTCACAAAAGCGCACTTACAACAAAGACTGTAACAGTTCCAACGAAATTATGTCCAAGGTTGGGCTAGGAAAGTCAGAGAGTCCATTTTAAATTACACAGTACGGTTGCTGAGAGAGGTCAACCTAATATTAAGCAGTTTGTTCGACGATGACTGGAACCAGTAAGACTTATCGATTGCTTGTCAGTGACTACTGATACACCAGAAGTGGATTTAACGAGTATTATTAAGGTCCTTGAGGAAGTAACTTGGTCTCTTACTGCTAAGAAAACTCCACTAGGACCATCCGTATTGATACCATTTTTCTTTGAAAACAGTTTTTCCCAGCCAACCAGAACTTAACGAGCGAAGTTCTACCACCATCCCTCGTAAGGCACGACCGACCTAATGGTGCGCTTTGTTGGATGAACTAAGCGCCAAAAAAACAACTAGCCATCTACTATTTTAATATTCTACAGCGAGGTCGTTTTACTCTTATAATTAAACAGCCTCAAGGCCCTTCTGGGCAGGAATACTTCATCGACGACAACAGTGGCACGTGCCAGCACTCGCTTGATTCTCATTTCACCGAATAAACTAATGCCGGATGAGCACTGGATCCAACATGCAAGGTGTACAGGCAAATAGGTCACACATCCGTGAAAACCAAAACAGGTTCCTGGTTAAAGTTGATTCTGTCTTGCAAGGTCTATTGATTAGGTTATTAGTGGATCACTGTTTGATGCAAGTTTATTTGAAGCACAAAGGAGTTCAAGGGAATAGCTTCTGTCACAGCTATAAATCTACTCCGTAATGTCTAAAATAGTGCCTGTTTCAATGTTCAACCGAGCTGGGTTCTGCGTAAATCGAGTATAAACTACGCTACGTTAGACGACTGAAATCGGTCTACTTCTCTCACATCTAAAGGAGTAAGGGTATAATCTCTTATCAGTGGCATCTTAACTAGGACCAACTAGCCTAACAGTGCCTCTCTGCTATGCTGACGGAGAGCCAACATGATCTACGCAAACTTATCCAAAACGAGTTAACGACTTCAAGTCAGCGCAAGTCTCTTCTCACTTGATCTAGGCAGTTCACAGGGGCCAACACTTTTTCTCTGCTCTAAAGTACGCTTGTCGAGCGAAATGTAGACTCCCCAGAGGGTTGGGAGCTTGAAATATACCAGTAGTAAGATATGAACGTCTGTTGTTGTTGTAACGATAAAAACACTCCCCGAAGATTTTGGGGAGTGCTCTCGGACTGACAGTCTTTGGCCGGATATGAACCCGGTACGCTCAGGTACTCCCTTGCGGTACTGCCCAACTGCCGTGGTAGAGATTTGGTATGACCAGTGAAACCTTCTAGGTCTTGTTACCACTCCTTTCGTAAGGAAGGAGAGAAGGGTAATGAGAAGTTAGAGGCATCACCTTTGTGCATATTAGTCGCCTCTTACGACCGGTATGCCTACATCGGGCATATTCCTAGCCCCTAACCCGTAGGGGTATGAACGTCTGTCATAAGAGGCGACGAAAATCCACCCCCAAAAGATTCCAGGAGTCAAACAAATTGTTCCAGTGATATATGAAGGTGCTAGTGGCGGAGCGTACTTAATACTACCGGAATCTTCGTGGATTATTTTGCTGTTACAACAAAAACAACAAAAAAGATTGGACTGGAGAGTTGAGGTATTTCATTCACTTACATTTTTTTTTTTTACTTTTAACCGCTTGGTCGACTTTACTTTAAGAACCATCTGATCCGAAAGTGATCTTTGCTCGTCGAGAGAGGACTTTACTTGTCAATTGCTTGACAAGATCGCATGAGGCGGCTCATGAAGTATTCGCGAGATTGGTTCCTTAAAAGATTTGTAGACTTTCAATGAATTAAAACACAGTGGCTTTGCTGGCGAGGCCATGAGTGCGAATGGACGTAGCTGCTCTGGCGCAGAAGCTGTACGCGCCGGTGGAAACAAAGGAAGAGGGAAACCACTAGTACGATGGAAGGACGAAGTGGAGAGTGATTTGGGAACCTGTGGTGTCTCCGTGAAATAAGTCAGGCGTCCAATTATTTCGACTCAAACTTTAGCGCATTTAAAGCCTTTAACTGCAACTTCGTCGAATATCACTGATTTCATTATAAAGAAATCACATCATAAATACTAGAGATGTAAACATATCGATAGTATTTGATATCGATATACGCCGGTAGTATTTATGGACACTATCGGTTATCGATACAATTGAGGTATGATTGCAAATAGATTACCAAGTTTCTATTCAATGAGTTGCAGTCATCGCTTTCGTAGAAAGGTTCCTGGAAGGAAAGTTTCTCTTTTTAAAAACAACAACACTGATCTTTAATCAGACAAGTCAGTTGCTGCAGAATTATAAAAACAACAACAACAATGAGAAAGGGAAAATAACACACATATCATAAAGCATATCAAATTAAAAAAATAATAAAATTTTTTCGGAGACACAGACATTCGGCTACCAAGCCAAAGCTTGTCACTCAGCAACAATCAAACAATCAAAAACTTGAAACAAGGTAAACAACGCAAGCAGGAAAAGGGCTGGTGCGACACAATTGGACGTAACTACCGCTGCATACGCGCTAACATAGCCGTGCTCGATGTCAACATATCACATGTTGAGCAGTGGACATGAGATGCTGCGTCTATGGACAGCCGACAGACAAACAAACAGACAGTCGGACGAAGTTTTTAGACAATCAAGTTGAGTTTCAATTAGCTCTGCTGTTGCATTGTTGTTGGCGAGTTTATGATGAAATGAAATTTTGGATTAACGAGTTGTGCTGTGATGGCGCTCGAAAGATAGCTAATGAAAATGTTGCGGCGAAAAAAACCTCAAAAAAACACATCAAATGGAGTAGTGGATTTTATGGTGGAAGAGGTGTGATGCGCGTTGCATGTGTAGTTGTGATGAAGGAGATGCCGGGGTGTTGTGTAGTTGTGATGCGTAGAGATGAGTAAAGCCGATTTCGTTTGTGAATTCATTGGAAAAAATATGAAGTTGAAATGTGGTAATAAAATTCATAAACAAATTTATTGTCTGGGCACTGAAATGGAAAAGAGACGTGGCTGGGAAGTGTGAGTGAGGCAAACAAATAAATTCAATGTAATAAAAGTAAGAAGGAAATAACTGCAAGCAGGACAAAAGACCAACTTTTGATTACTCGTTTCACTCTATTCATTAGAGGTGGCGAATTATCGATGATGCTATCGATATATCGATTGTAATTTTATATCGTTGCTATTTTTGATGTTTTATGATTAACGATAGTTTATAGGATATAGTGTGAAAAACTTAGAGTCAAGGTTCCTTAACTTCTTGGATCGCTTGGATTTCTGCAAAATATTCCAAGATGTTGAATGTGCTTATCTCCCATATTAAGGCAAAGCATAACTTCACTTTTGTTTTGTTAACACTTTAAAGTTAAATTGATATCCCTTAAAGGAACTATCGATGGAGTACCACCTTGGCCTATTTAAGATATTGAAGAATTTTTTCTGGAAGTACGTGCCAATTAATATAGTTTCTAAACCCGCGAAAGATAAAAGAACTACGCAACAGAAAATCTCAGGTGAGAGCAAAAGATAAGGAAACTGTAGGAAGGAGTTCATGTGAAAAGGGAACAGACTCCGCTTCCTGTTTATAATGTATAAGTTGCCATGAACGCTACGTTAAAATTACTGCTGGTTTCGTGCGTAGACTTCAGAGAAATACGAAAGCAGGTGGGACATTTTAAACCAGGTCCAAAGATATTCAAAGGCTTGTGCAGGGCAACTTAATACTCTACAAATAGCTACGGCACATTGCTAAGCAAAGTGAGGTTTCCTAGAACATACAACGTGTCCAAATAAAATCGTTCACATGGCTCATCGTAGTGCAGAATGTTAGCGCAAAAAAAAGCTACATCCATCACAGATTCGCTACCCCTCGAAAAAGAATGGGAAAGATGGGTAATTCACTCAAATATTCGATATTTCAGTTTTTACGGATGGGTACAAAATGACCTATCAAGCAGGAACGGAAATATTTGCAATGCTTCCGGGCATGCCTTAAATATGTATATCCCGAACTCAACGAGTGTATGTCAATACGAGATAAAGGCTATCTATGAGATATGCAGGGCATTAACGGTAATGGCAAAGCAAACTTCTCTGACAGCTACTCGGCTCTTCGACACCGCATCTCAGCAAAGATAACATTGAGCCTGGTTACTGAGTGCAGAGCATGGCCCATGAAACTGCCAAGATGGTCGATAAGCTGGCGGTACGTGCATTAGATCAGGCTATTACAGTGCTGTAGAGCTATTAGAAGTCTGTTGGTCATAAGATTGACGTGCTGCTCATCGACCACTGTACTATTGGGGCTAGCCGGAGTTCAAACGTTTCTTTATCACAATATATAAGAAAATAAGTCATCCATACAGCTCGGAAACGCTTAGACTTGGGAAGCTGAACACTCGGGCAGATTGACGGCAAGGCCGACGTCAAATTCTCTCTGCACCCGGGTACTTTAAAAATTTCCTATATAGAAAAATCGGGAACCTAACCCAGGCACAAAGAAGGCACTTAGAATATGATAATTCGGGAACGCCGCCCTGAAGAACCACGAAGCTGATGCAGGGATGGGTGACAGTTACAAATTTTGGGAAAGTTTTTTAGTCCACGGACACATGGTGGGTGCAATTAGGCATTTCTAGGCTGGCATCCTACCAGCACAATTTATAACTTGAGCAAACTCTCCGTACTTTGATCGAAGCATGCCATTTTCACTTGTAAATATTTAGTACCTGGGTGACCGAGCCTTGCTCGGTGGCAACCCTAGGTGGCAATCCTACTTAAAAATATTCTGGTTGGTATACGGCCTCAAATACCTTCCGTTTCATACCCATATTGCCATAATATTTAAAAAAAAATGCGGAAAGGTGGCAACCCTCTAAGCTTCCTTTAGTGGCAACATCCAAGTAGAAAATCCATCTCTCGAGATAGTGGTCGATATTTGAAGGAATAAATAAAAAGCGGTCAGGTGGCAACCCTACTCGAAAATACTTTGGTTGGTATACGGCCTAAAATACCTTTCATTTTATACCCATATTCCCATATATTGCTTAACATTTAAAAAAAATTGATATAGGTGGCAACCCTGTGAACCACCAAAGTAGAGAATCTTAAAACAAAAGATACTACCCATATACCAAATTTCATCCAAATCGGTTAAGTCGTTCCTGAGATAGTAGTGGTTATACAAATATACAAGAATAACTCGTTTAAAGTTATAAGATTTAAAATTTCATGGAATGTGCTACAAAAACAACAAAGATTTTGAAATCAAATTTTTTTCTGAGAAAACAGCAACAACAATTCGTTGCAGACACGTTTAATGAGATGATTGCAATGAAATGATTGCGCTTGAATGATTGACAACTAAACTGACAGTTTTCAGCTGACATTGGCCTAGCGTTAGTGACAGCTGTCAATTTATGACAGGTGCAGCAAAACTAAGTAAATTATTGCCTTAAAGAATATCATGATATGCTGCTAATAACTATAACTAATCATAAAATATTTTTGCTCCATTTTTTCTCACTCCATTCTCCGCACCAACTCCAGCTAATTTCTCACCTGTTCGCCTGTACTATTTCACAAATCACTACCGACTTCAGTGCTGTTGCAGCCAATTCTATTGACATTTCATGGACTCACTTTGTGTTGTTGTTAGTACTAAAAAAAAAGGTAAATCAACCTTGAAAGGTGTTGAAAAATTCACTTGTAAATATCCCAAATCAAAACACACTCAAAAATTTACATAATTTTCACGAAACATGAATAGCACGTGTGTCAGAGAAAAAGCAACAACAACGCCAACAAAGTCAAAAGAACCGTAATATAAATAAAAATCAAAAAAAAGGGACCAATGCGCGGACATATGAGCAAATGCGTCAACGGCGAAAAGGGATCGCCATTGCAGAGAGCGACACACAAACATGTGCGAGTATGCGAGACGAAAGGGACGAGCGCTCGTAATAACAAAGAGACAGACAAATTGTCGAAATCCCTTAACGACTTAACGAAGGACTACAAATAAAAAAGTGAATTGAATAACATTGGCAATACAAGAAAAACAAAAAAAAAAAAAGAAGAAAACAATAAAAGCAATAAAAATAAAAACGCGACATCGCAGGCAAATCGACATGATATTTTTGTCACATCGCGCACGTCACATAACAACAAACAAATAAATAACGGTACCTCCGAAAATACTTCGTACTGCAACAAAACAACTTGATATATGAGGAAATAACAAGAAAAAAGTTGACACTCCATGCGAGTATTGAGACAAATAAGTGGGAAAATTGAAAATAAAAACAAAATATAAAATGAAGATGAAGTAATTGAAGCGTAACTGCAGGAGGCGCAAAAGGGGTAGAGAGCTGGTACTGTCTACGAAAATATTGGTTTCATATGTTTGTCGAAATATGAGGATAGACAGAGCAGCACATGCAAGTGTGTATGGATGGTATGGGGCAATGCGACTGCCGGACTTTTTGTAATGACGGCTAAAGCTGCGTTAGCTTGTTCTGCGTACCAGAATTACTTGGGATTTAAGCGGGACTTGCCATTTCACATCCACAGCTGAGACCTAAGGCTGATTCGGCATAGATCACTACTAGGACAAAAACATGTGATAACTAGAAGACTCGGCCATGCTTTGCGGTGTCTCAGAACTTATGAAAGACTGAGTCCGATATTAATCAATGTATCTCTGAAACCCCGTTGGGGCATGTAATTTATTCACATCGCTTATTGCAGCGCTCATTATCGCCTTTCGTTTGATATTTATATTATACTAACACATTTTGAGTCGCTTTGGCCAATATGTGGCCGATATTTCCGAAACTGGTTGGGTTATCGAAATAAAGGTTATCTTAAAATTAAAGTTAGACGTCTAGTAATGAAATGTTGAAAGTCCATTAAATTTTATTTAGCAGTTTTTGCGTGATGCGCGTCCAAACACACAGACAGACAGACAAAAATTCTAAAAACTGTTGATTTGGAGTTTATGGACTTAATTATGCCACCTCTTACGTTTTAAAAACTCAAAAATGAGTAGGAGGACACTTAAGTTCCATGAAGACCTTCAAACTTTAGACTAGGGCGCGGACCGGATTTTCAATAGCATCAAATTCTCACTACTTTCAATGGTTGTCAGCAGTTGAACAAAGTTAAGCCAGAGATAATTCATGCAACTAGGTTTTAAAAGGCTCTACAAAAAAAAAAAAAACATTATTGTGACCTCTGAATCAAAACTCTAGAATTCGAATTGAGTGGAAAGCAGCATCGCGTTGATTTCGATTAAACTGTGGCCCCAAATCTGCTATAAGACCTTCAGTTAATCACCGTCTGGCGCTAGTCGTCAATGGTTTCGCCCTTCCAAATGCCTCCTGCAGCTACTTTAAATGCATTTGATCTATTGTTTCACACTCCCGCAAGCGCTCATCTAAATACTATTGAACGAGCTCGTAGTCAATGCGGATTTTTTTTGTACTAAATGACATTTGCCTGCTTACTTTATTGTCATTCATTGCTCGCTTCGCACTTTAGTTATTTTTTTGCGGAAATACTTTTTCACCTCACACAAACCCTAGCCACTTCATTCATGCCCAATGATGCGCAACTTTCACATAATACACATGTGGCGGCACCATATGTGCGATATGTCGCATAGCTTCGGTAGCGTTAGGAAATTCTAATGAAATATGAAATTTCGTATTCTCGACTGGTCTCGCGCTCGTTATTGCAGTGATAGGGTTGCGCTTCTGAGGTGAAATATGAGTATGAATAAATTACTTTGAGTAGATGCTAGGAGTGCTCTGATCAGCCCCCCCTTATTGATCTCACTTTTACGCTATAATAATGGAGCACCAAAAAATTAAAAATAATGGCTCGATGAGGTCCTTCCCAAGAAACTTGACTAGCTCTTACCTATCGATGTCGCTTTTTGTTAGGTGTGTTCAAGCTGTTCAGCAGGGGCGGAGTTTCTAACCGACTAAGGAGGCAACTTGAATAATGAAAGACCTACATTTTTTTTTTAAATTCTGCTACCTACACATTCCTTTGTAGGTTACGCGTGCTACATTTAAAGGGGGGTAAAAAATTATATTTTTTTTTGCATTTTTTTTTCGAAATTGAATCCGTAATATCTGAAAAATATTGTGTCAAAATTTCAAGTCAAATGAAGCAAAATTGACGAAGTTATGAGTATTTTTATGCCTGCCGGATTTTTGTACCTATACCTGAACTGAACTGGATTTTTTTGTGTTTAAAACTTTAAAGCGTTTTTCCCACAACTCAAGTTTTCAAAGTCGGTGCCCCTGATAACTCCAAAACTACTGCACCGATCCTTTTGAAATTTTAAACACTATTTCTGTACCTCATTTACGAGGTAACGCTGTCGAATTTTTTTTTCTTTTTTCATAATTTTGATTTCGCAATAACAAATTAGCCGATTTTTTCCCACAAAATTGTGTTTTTCATTTCAAAGTGTTCGAAAAAATGAAAAAAAATTGAAAAAAAAACTCGACAGCGTTACCTGGGGCAAACTATTATCTAACGAATGAACTTTGATTTTTTGATTTCAGATGATCCAGCACCAAGTTATGAGGGGCACCGCAATTCAACTTTTTTTCGAGACACGTCCGAACAATTGCTGCCATTGCCGTATTTTTTAATATTTCTTTGTAAAAATTTGATAAAACATTCTTCGAATGTCATACTTCAATGTACCATTGGTTGAGTAAAGAAATTTTAACTGCGTCGTCAGAAAAAAAATCACGAAAACATGGCTTTTTTCGTATGATTTGACCTTACCCCCCCACCCCCTTAAAATACCGATTCATTCAGCAATTCGACGCACTTCATGTTCATTTTCCAATTATAAATCTAAACACCAAAGTGGTGGTTGGTCATTGAGAAAATCGAAAATCTGCATACGTTATTAATTAATTAGTTCGGATTTTATGCTTCCTTTTTGCAATCCACAATACCTCATCTCCCTTTTCCACTTCATTATGCGCTCTAATTACACAACAATGCCTCAGCTGCTACTTTTCGGTGTCAGCAATGCAGAAAATTAAATGCAACAACCAAAGCTGATCCAAAATTTAGTTAAGAACAGCTGCCGACAATAGCGCATTCATATATTTAGGAGCTCAATAATGCCCACTAAGTGTTAAGCTGTAGTTAAAAGGATAATCAGGATATGCGGTATGTAATAACTATACGAAAAGGGAAATATGAAATAAGAACTATGCAATATGCTTACAGGAAATTATATGCTCAAATTGGTTGATGATTAGGCAGAAAGCCTACATTAACATAAGCAAGCATGTCGACATTATTCGAAGGAAACGAGAGCGTGTTTAGGCATTGACAGGCTCTCCTTGATGGGAAAAATATTAATTGCCGTCTAACTCAGCGATAATTGAGTAATTGAATGCGTTAACTATAAAAGCACGGCATCGCAACAAATCTAACACAATTATGACGTCGTACCTCCGTTTGGGAGACGGTTTGGTAATCGGGTAGTCTCATTTTGCGCCTAAGATTGCATTCTTCATACCTTCAACACTTTACTGTATGGAAACTATATTCAGCCTATAACCATCACTTGAATAGCTGCAATAGTTGTCCCAAATTCAAGCAGCATCCATTGTGCGATTTAGGAAGCCACTTCGTACAAAAATGCATGCATATTTAAATTTTGTTTTAGTAACTTTTATATTCCTTTTTTATTATTGTCCTTCTTTTTAATATTCCTATTATTGAAAAATTACGTAAATTATTCCGAAAAATCCTAAGCATTAATAAAAAAAATTTAAAAATTTACACGCACAAATTTTTCTCAGTGCACAACAGTTATTCTAATAACAGTTATTCTCTTAACAGTTCTAAGAAGATTCTGCAATGTTAGCGCACGTTTAACAGCAATACGTAGCAACTCTGTTAATGCCATCGCTGCTAACAGCGCACTACCTGTAAATAATAACAGAAAGAGCTGGAATAGCCCAAAAGGGTCAGAAGAGAGTTCACTCAAATTTACCGAAAATACTCCATAAAAGCTGCGGACCGCATAAAATAGGAAGTCTTTGGTAATTCTTCTTAGCGATGCCAAGCGCACAAAGTTCGAAATACCGTTAAAATCCAGCAGCTGCGAACCTTGCGTGAAAATGCAATGGCAGCGAGAGAAGGATACTTGTCAATGTAAGGGTCTTTCTGAAAATCAAACCACTTGGAGCTACAATTTACATACAGAAGAATGCTGACTGATATACCTTGCGTTGTTGTTGTTCTGGTAGTCGATAAATACTCCCCGAAGGGTTTGGGTGCTTAAAAGGAGTTACAGCCCATTGCGAGATAGCTGAACCGAGTGTAGCTCGCTCGTTTTGATATAACCACGTCGGACCTTCCAGATCATCTCTTCGAGAAAAAACAACTTCTGACGTGAAGAAAGTATAAACGGCATCCTATCTGTTGATAGGCAATCAAGTTTCACTTTTCTACCCTTCAAATCAGAGACGGCAAGTCTGTGGCCAAATTGGTCCTAACTCCCATCATAAGATCGCCAACAAATGAATATCATTCACTGCCATACTGAGGAAAACGGAATACATACAGGTATTTCCAAAAACTCTCAACAACGCCCTCGTTGAGCTTTAAATCGAGGTCCACCCCAAGAAGAGACTGGTGGAGACACTTAGTATACGGGAAGAAATCATTGTCGCTCTACACCGACGGGTCTAAAAGGAATTTTTTTTGGGGGCTTTGGTTTTTCAGAGCAACTAAAGGTCTCATGCTGAGGTTTTATCTTCTAAGCGGAAGACTCAATGAGAGGACGTGAGATGTATATCTATACAGCCTTTATTTTCCCGCATTTCCTCTAAGGCCGTCAGTAGCAGCAAGAACAAGCTGTCTGCGACTGAAAATTCTCCAAACGCTCGTTTGGGTTTCCGGACTAAGCAACATTGAGGGCAAAGAGAGAACAGACGACCTGACGGCAAAGAAAAAATCTTTAGAATAACCGCTGAAAAGACAGATGCACGAGCTGTGACGAACAGGGATGCAAAGAAACAGTAGCTCTATCTAGCCCACATTAGGTTTACAGTTCTGGGCAGGTACATAATGTCGGTCCATAAGAAAACTCTAGGTCAGAAAGAGAGTGATAATAAAAGGGTTTCAAGCGTCATTCAGCAGCCCAAGCATGAAAATATCTGTTGTTGTTGTAGTAACAGTACTTCGCCCTGATAATCCTATATGTCCACTCATGGATGCAGATTAAACAAGGTCATACTGAATTAATAGTCCTTGGTCGGCTGAGACCCGAGTCACTCAAGTACTGGCTGTCGTGGGAAGACATTGATGGCAACTGTGAGTTACTGGTTTGAAAGTTCGCTTGAAGGGCTGATTCCGATAGCTTATGCAAGGAAGTCTCAAGATGCCACATTACCATTACACAACTCATAGACGGAAACTCTGATAAAATCTGACCAGTCTATTCTACATTTCGACTTTCAGCGAGTAATGCATTTTATCGATTTGAACTCTGGAGACTCCAGAGAGAGCGACACCTTTCAGTTGCTAGGTTTTATGGAAATATAATATTAACATATTGTAGTAAATTGAGGAGTTCCGCTCGATGTCATACATTTTGAGAGCTCTTTTTGCACCAACTAGATGCAGGTTGTGCCATTACTTCGACCCAATTATAGTGGGAATTTTGGAACTCTTTGTTACTATTCTTTATTACGTACGGATCTCACACTTCAGCAGATTGCACTTTCAGGAATGTTTGGTGGAAGCCACTGGCTTCAACGTACGTGGTCGAACTTCGGTCATGACAACAAAGATTGTCACTTCATCTGATTGGGAATTCCTGAAAAGCTCTTTTGAATTTGATCGCGACTACCCAATATACTAGCCAATACGCTCGAGAGCACAAAAGCGCATCAAGTCAGCGAGTATAAAACAAAAACTTGAGGATCACGAAGCGAGTGTGAAATCGTGAGATAGATAAAGAAGTACAAAGACGGGAGTTTAGAAAACGCTACACCGACGTTAATGAGAATGAAAAGAAGTTGAGAAAGCTACAAAGTAAATGCTGATATACTCGTAGAGTAAATAAATGGGGGCTGGTTTTAAATTCGAGCAAAGCGCAGCGCCGATGGTGGTTGCTACAGACCCTCGTTGTACAGTCAGCTGACCACCAAGCACTACTACTGAGCCTGAGTTAATATAAAATTTTGCAAATACTCAATATGTAGTTTGCGCGCTGCTACGCACTCCACTTCGCACACAACACACACATAAGCGCCGTCCAATTCCAATACCTTCACTTGCGCGTCCAACACACACCACGGCACAGAACCCAACAGCCAAACTAACCATTCAAACAGTGGTTGTTTGGCTGTGGCGACGCCGTCGTCTTTGTATATGATGCCGGCAGCAGGCGTACGAGTGCCGACAACCACCGAGCCCACAACGATTTGGCGCCGAATGAAGCAACTAGCCAACCAACAAGCCGGCCGACCATACGACTGACGTTACGACGTACACACAATGCTGCGATACTACTTTTTGCTTGTCCAATTGCTTTTGACTTTGCCTTCGTACCCATAGGTATTTAGCGAGCATGTGGAAGGGGGGCTATTGAGTTTGTGTGTGTGTGTGCTGGAGTGTGGCTGTGTGTGCGTGCTGCTTTACACAAATTCAAATTGGGCAGCGGCAGCATTGCGCGGCTTAGCCAAACGCGCTAACAGCGGCTAGTTTCATTTGTATTTGAAACGCCGGACCGGAAAGAAGGACACGCGTGCAGCTTGTCAAACGGGCGATCGAGCGAGCTGAGCGCAGTTTTTTAGCTTTAAGCGCCTCTCCTCAGTTTTTTATGTTTTGAGTTTAATTCAATTAGAAACCAAAAATATTTCGGCAAATAAAAATTTTTGGCAAAAAGAAATAAATTGAAACAACACAAAAACTTTTCGGCAAAGAACAACAAAAAAAAAAATTATTCAAAAAAATTTGGCATAAAAGAAGAGACAAAAAATTAAAAGCAGCAAACTAAAAAAAAATTTTGCGCAAAACGTTTTAGCTTATAATTTTATAATTTGAATTTTGTGCAAAAAAAAAAAAGTGCAAACAAAATTTTGGTTTGCTTTTATTTTTACAAATCTGAAAAAAAAGAAATTACAAAATTTTAAAAATATTCAACGTAAAGCGCGCGTGACTTAAAACGCTAAAAAATCAACATAAAAGCGTGAAAAGTCGAGCTTTTGGAGCGCGCTGAACAAACAAAATTCAAAATTCGAATTTTTGCGGCGAAAGCGTGAAATAATTTTTTTTTAATAAAAAAAAGTAAATTAATAACAATAACGAGAAGAAATATTTGCTTTTAACGCACCCAGCAGCAGCAGAAATTCAACAAAAAATCAAAATTCGTTAGACTCCTTGGTTACTTTTAATTCTACAAGTTAAAACATTTTTTTGTTGTTTTGAGTTCAATTGAGTTTAATTGAAGAAAGAAGAGAAAAATTGAGTTAATAACAAAGAAACAAAGCAAGCAACAAATAATAAAAAGCAACAACAAAAAATTCAGCAACACAAAAAACGAATTAATAAAGCAGCGAACAACAAATTTGAACACAAAAAAATCTCAAAAGAACACAGCAAATAAAGCAAACATAAAAAGAATCAAACAAGAACAACAATTAAAAACAAACGACGAGTAATTTAACGAATAAATCACATTTGAAAACATATAATTGCGAACTTAATTATTACAATAAAAAAACAACATATAAAAAAACACTGAAGAAAAGAACTAAGAAAACATACGACAGCACTTGAAGCGCGCGTGTGGTGTGTAGGGCTGCAGCCGCTAACCCCAAGCAACCTAGCAACGCTGGCTTAGCTCAGTGAGTGTGTTTCTTTGTGTTAAACTAGTGGTTTTTTGCTTTGAAAATTTACTTTGAACGAAAGCTAAACATTTCTTATGTGGTGTAATAGCAACGATCGGCAAAGTCATAAGAATATTGTAGAAAAGTAGAAAAAGACAGCATTAAAAACATAAAAGCAAAGTGCTGAAAACTTCAAAAAACATAGTGCAGACCAAAGTTACTTTTTTTTATATATATTTAATGCCAAATAAATACTAAATAACTTTCAATTATTAAAAAAAAAAATGTATAAAAGTGTTAAGAAAAGCAAGCGAAAGCAGTAAAAACACCGGACAACGTGGGGCAGCGGCACTGGCACAACCAGCAGCAAACGCACACAAAGTGCAGTGCAAAACAACCGTAACAACAGCGCAATGTAAGCTATATAATATTTGTTGTTGTTGTTAAGTAATATATTTTGTTTTTGTTAGAGCTTTTTAACTTTTTAATAGCGTTTAACAAACAAAAATGTTTCTCAAAAATTTCGAGACTATTTAAAAAAAAGAATAATATAATTTAATTATAAATTATTAAAAATAATTAAGAAAACCAATAATAATTTTCATAACAAAATTATTTGTTTATCCGTGAGCCCAATTATAGTCATGAGTATTAAAAAACCATTAAATCAGATAAACTCTTGAAAGTGGAATTTTTTTTTATAAATATAGTGCTTAAGAGATTTTTTGTATTGTAGAGTTTTTGCTTTCAGTAAAATAGTAAAAAAAATGTACATGAATTTCCTCAAAATTTTTGAAATTTTTTCTTACAAACATAAAAAAAATTGTATTCAAATGTCATGTTCTTAAAAGCTTTTAAATTTTCTTTTTATGAATAGGAGGGAATTGTGTTTAAACAACTGTTTGTTTTTAAAGTTTTTGCTTTCGCAAAAAAAATTCCAGAAAAATTTGAGAAGATTTTCTCTTACTTTTTGTAAATTTTTTTTTTTTATGAAATTGTAATTTTTTTTAAATACTTTATAAAAACATTGATTCTTTATGAATATAGAGGGTTGTGCTTAACGAATTTCTACAAAATTAGAACTTTTTTTTTACAAACAACGGCATATTTTTAAAAAAACTTCTATAGAAATGACATTTTTTTAAAAAGCTTTATAAACAATTTTATTTTTTATGACTTTGAGGGATCGTGTTTAACAAAATGTTTGTTTTTAAAGTATTTGCTTACATAAAAAAAAATCCAGAAAATTTCTGAAAATTTTTTAATAATTTAATAATTAATAATAATAATATATTATTAATTAATAATTTTTTAAAAGTCTTTATACAAATTTTTATTCTTTGTGAATATAGAAGATTGTGGTTAACATTTTCCTGAAAATTTTGGAATTTTTTTTACAAACATATACTGGTTCAAAAAAAAAAAAATCTATTTTGTTAAAAAGCTGTATGAAACAATTAAATTTTTTATGAATATCAGGGATCGTGTTTAACAAAATGTTTGTTTTTAAAGGTTTTACTTTCTTAACAAAAAAATGTTATAAGAAAAATATTACTTGGAATTTGCAACTTTTTTACAGAAACACAAAGTTACAATTTCAAAATGTGAGTAATTTAATTAAAATAATAAGCACAAAAAAAATTCTTTAGGCAAATTCCGGAAAATTTTGTATTCTATTTACAAAAATAATGTTTTCCAGAAACAGTATCTATTTGTTCGATTTTTTTTTTGGAAGAAAGAAAGAAGGGGGAAAAAAAAATTTCAAAAAAATTACAGAAACAAAATTTCACATTTCACATAATTTTCGTCAAACAAAAAACAGAAACCAAAAAAATAAAATTTTCACTTAATTACAATTTTACCAATTACAACAACATTTTTGCCGTTATAAGAATTCCAACGCTGGATAAAAAACACAGACCCATATAGTAAACACGCAAAATATTTTAAGAATAAGTGGCAAAAAAGGGTTAAATTTCCAAACAGCGCTGAATACAATAAAATTTTACAAAAAATAACTCCTTGAAACATTTTAAAACTTAACTTTCTAGACCAAGCGTTAGTTTGGCCTACTTCATAGAGAGTTCAAGGGAAAAAGCAATTTTAGTGGTCGCTTGAGGGTTAAAATGTTGTAGAAAAATTTCCGCTGAAAAAGTTTACCAGAAATACTCTCGAGCTCATTCTATGTTAAAAGCAAGCATAAGACTGAAAGAATGAAAAATAAGTGCTCTGAAAAATTTAAATCAAATTTAGCGCCCCGAAGTATGCAACAGTTTTGTCAATGCTTGTTCTTGCCATGATATTCGGGCTTTGGCAATGAAGATTGTATATAAGAAATACATCATCCAATAAAATCCTATCAGTAGAACCTCCACGTACTAAGATTTTAGTTCAGCCACTGATCAACATTTCCAAAAGTTATGATGTTACATACTTTTAGGATGACTTCATAAAATAAATAAATATTTACAATCTCCAGGCATCATGACAAATGCTTGTGGATTTGCAGTTCTTTTTTGGTAGTTAAAAAATTTCAAATTTCGATGAAACTTCAGCGGTTTTTTTTATCCTTCCATGAGCATAAAATGCTTACTAATTTTGGCTCTATGTTTGAAAATATGGTAAGGAAAAGGGACAGAATGACTTATAAATAAGACCACCTTAGTAATGATTAATAATAGCAATAATTACCGTTTAAATTGATTATTTTCTTGAAAGAAAATTTAATGATTATTTGCCATTGTTTTCCATTTCTAATACTTAATTTTTTTTTAAATAAAAATTATTATCAAGAAATTCAGATAAATCATGACTTAAATAAAATAAATTATCATTTACGTTTAATAAAAAGCTCGAAACTAAAAGAAATAATCACGAGCAACATAAAAAATTATTGTTTCCATGTCACCATGTCGTTGCTAAAGAAAATTTTTTAACTAAAAACTTGATTACCGATTTTTATTTATTTATTTAATTGATTATTTTCTCGATAAGCCATTTAAGGGTTAATTGCCTTTGTTTGCCATTTTAAGGATTATTTTGTAATTTATTGAAGAAAATAAAAATAGCGTATGATTTTTTGCGATTACTAAAAAATTTGAAACTAATAAGTAATGATTATTTGTAATTTTTAATGGGACTTAATTATTTATTGTGTTCATAACTCTTGGTGACCTTTTTTTTGATGGTAAGCAATAAATAATGATAATCACGCTTAGTTTTTTTGATTAATTTAAATTTTTTGAAATGGTAATCAGCAACTAATAATAATTACTTTGATTAATAGATGGTCCGATTTTAGTAATTAAAAGAAGAAAAAGAAATAAAAACACCTATGAATGCTTATATGAACAGTAATTATTACCGATTCAATACATTATTTTTCTTAGAATGATAATTTAATAATAAATAATTTTTGAAATTTTTAATGATTGCTTTCTAACTGATTCGAAAATATTCAGAAAAAAAGACAAAATATTTTTATGATTTTTAAAAACATTTTTCTCCAATCAAATACTGGGAAAAGTAATGATTATTTTTTTTTTTATTCGGTCATTAATTAGCGTTTTATAATTTTTGTTTATTTTTGATTAGATAAATTTTTTTCTTTTTGTAATCGTTAGCAATAAATAATAATAACTATTTCTGATTATTTTGGATCAGTTTTTATTTTTTTATTTTCAATGCTAATCCATAAATGATAATAATTGTGCTTGATTATTTTTGATTGGACTGTTTTGGATTTTTGTTTTGATAATTAGTAAACAATAATAATTAGTTTTGATGTAAAATCATCATTAATTTTTATTTCGTTTTCTTATTTTACAAATAAATAAAAAATAATAATTACTTTTGATAATTTTGGATCAGTTAGGATTTTTTTTTTAAATCTGATATACATTTTTTTTTCTGAAAACAATGGAAATAATCATTGTAGTGAAGTGAAAGGAATTTGAAAAAGGGGTGTGGCACTTCCCTCACAAACTGAACTGGTCATTTCTCGTCTGAAGTTTTCCATAATAACTCAAATTTCATACAGCGTGCTATATTGCCTATATAGAACATTCGAGAAAATTTAGAAGATGTTGAAAAATGAGGTGTGGCACTTTCCACACAAACTATAACTTTTATAACAATTTTCTCTCGAACTAGTCATACTAAACTGTTTGTTCGGATACCATATTCCACCTAAACCTGAAAAGTTGCTAAGTGTCAATTTTATACAAATTGATCATTTCAAAAAATGCATTTACCTCGCTTTCTGTGAGTTGGGTAACCATGTTATATATGTACTCATAACAGCACAACACATGAAATTCTCTTACGCGTAGAGGGTTGCAGTGCGAATAACCGAAGACTTCTAAGGGGCGCACATGAGCAGTTAATAAGCCCAGAGCTATGACAATACAAGCAGCTGTAGTTGCACTTTTTTTTGCGCGTTGAACATGTTGTACTCATGTATCTCTTTAATTATTACACGCATATAAAACAAGAACAACAACAAGAGCCAGCTTTGCTCGAAATGCTTGCTAGCAGCTGCTAATGCGATGAGCACCGACGGCATGCGTTAGAAAAATGTTGATGGATGAACTGTTACAGTTGGGTTGAAGTCGCTAAATTCTGTTCTAAATTTGAAGTTTCTTATTAACCTTTTATAACTATTGTAACAACAGCCAAAAAATTATGCGATTATTAAAAAAAAAAAAACAAAAAAAAAAACCAAAAAAAAGGTCAAAAATTCTATCGCGTCAAGGCTAAGTCCCGGAAACAACGTACTCGTAAGCTTATCACTACTTAACTTATAAATTTTATAGTCTATAATTTTAGGCGTTTTTTTTACTTAACAGATAGTCGATATGAAAACCCCCGAAGATTATTAAATGCCCTAAAAGAAGTCTCAAAAAAGTCTCTGAAAATTGCGATTTCATCGTTTTTCATCTTTTTGAATAAATTTTTGAGAATTGAGGATTTTGTTTTTATGGGTTTCGAATTTCTGATCACAAATATGTAAAAAAAATTCCTATTTTTCTTGAAAACTCTTAACAACTTAATTTCAAAAATCTTAGCAGAATTTTCGAAATATTTTCTGCATTTTGCTTATTTTATTTTGAGCATGAAATTTTCTAAATCATTTAAATGAAACAAGAGAAAAATTTAACAAAATAATTTTCCAGTAAAATTTCGATATAGTTTCAAAAGATGGGGAAAAATAAAACAAAAAAAAAGTGTTCAAGCTTTAAAGTTTTTTTTTTTAATGGTTTCGAACTGCTTATATCGAATGTATAAAAAAAATTGTATCCTTTTGCAAACATTCTAAAAAACAAATTTTCAAAAATTTTGGTGGACATTTTTTTTGTTTTTTTTTTTTTAGTTTGTTTTGTAAATGAAGTTTCATAAATCAAATATTCTACAATAGAAAAGAAGGAACGAGATTAAAAAAAATTATGTATAACATTTTTTTTTAAAACCTCGAAAATTTCATATAAAGCCCGAAAAAAAGTATCGAAAAAAAGCCTCTTTTAAAGTTGTGATTTTAAAACTTTTCATATTTTTGTTTAAATTTCCAATTTTGAAAAAAGTTTCGATATTTCTGTAAAGCAAAATTTTTCAGTCTAGAAAATAAAACCAAATAGAACTAAATATTTTTTAACTTGATTTTTTATAGATTTTGAAAAACTGACTTTGAATGAATATGTACAAGAAAAATTTAAGTGTTTTCAAAATATTAAAAGCAATCATTTTCAGTATTTTCCACATTTTTTCGAGCACCTAATTCCAACTCCATCTAAAAAATAAATTTTTCTCCGTTTTAATCTTTTAGCAAAATACTCGATGTTTATCAAGAAAAGTTTAGAATTATTTAAAGCGCGTTTTGAGTTTTTGAAAATTAAGCAAGAAAACTTTCGATTTTTTTATCTTGAATTTTTTTTTTGTTGAGAAATTAAATCTTAAATAAATTATGCACAACATTTCGAAACTTTTTCTTCAATTCTCGCAAACTTAATTTCGAAACAAATTACAAAAACTTAATATTTTTCGGAACCTAGTCGAGTTTGCAATTTTTCAGTTTATTCACACTACACCCCAATCTGAAGCATATTTAATTTGCAACTATCTCAAAACTCCAAAATTTTCGTTTTTATCGCTTTCATTAAATAACAGAAGTAATAACAGTAAGGATCTCTGATAATGACTTTTAAATTATGGTAAAAAAAAAGGCTGAAATTAATGATGATGAGCTAATTGAAGCAAAAGACAAGTTTTCGAAAATCTAAAAATAAATGAAAGCTATAATTTAAGTTATTCAAAATTAAAATTTTTACAATTCGCTTCTTAATTGGCCAACATTTACAAATGTATATACGAGTGTGTCCTCGTGTAAGTAAAAATTTATATTAAGCAACACCATAAGTTATGTGGCACACAGTGGGGTATTTCGAGGAAAAATTTCTAAGAATTAAAAATTTCGGCAACGAAAACATGTCTTTTCATGTCAAATCGTCCCATAATTGGAAACGACATCTTTCGATTTGAAAATTTAGTGAAGAGTTTCCTTTTATCATAAAACGAAGTTCTGCTTAAAAAAAAAATTTTTTTATTTTTTGTTCAAAAGCTATGCAATTTCCAAATTTTACTTTTTTCCTGTTTTGTAAAGTTTATTTTTTTAATATTTGGAAAACTACTAAAGTAAAAAAAAATAAGCTATCATTATTTCAAAGGGGATACTTAGAGGTACATAAAAAAAATATTTAGAAAAAAAAAATGTTTAATTGAAAACTTAAGAAAATTTTAGATTTTTTAAAATCGAAAAAATGAAAGTTCGCATTACATTTTGTACTCAAATTGTTTTCATATTATACCTCAAATACATCTAAGGATATCCTGACATTTTCTGAAGGGTGTTTTTTGTTTTTTTTTTTTTAAATAAATTTTATAGATTTTTCCCAAATTTTTTTTTTTTTTTAATTTTTTCAACTTTCTAGTCGAGTCTAATTAGCTGAATACAAAGTTACTTAATTTTGATCACCGAAAAAGTTTGTTTGGTGGTAAATGGATATAAAAATAAAAATAAGCAACCCTTTTTTTTTAAGTAGCTTTTAAAATTTTTCTAAAAAAAAGGTTTACCAAAATATTTTTAAAGATTTAACCAGTTTTCTTATAATACGAAATTCGAATTTTTGAAATATTCTCCATTCTCTTGAAATATGGATTTTAACAAATTTTTTAAGATTCTACCAGCTTCCTTATATTGCAAAATCAGAATTGATGAGCAAAAGAAAATATTTGAAAATTTAAGAATTGAATTTGAAATTTTAAGTTTTGGAATTTTTTCTGCAATAACACTTTTTTGAAATATTTTAACACGCACTCAAAAAACATACTTCAATAAAAAAATTGCAAAGTTTTTCAAAAAAGTGATTTCAATATATTGTTTTTTTTTATTTTCTTTTAGAGCAAGATTTTAAACCCCACTAAATTTGAAAATAGTATTTTTTGTAATTGCTAATTTTTTTGAATTCCCAACAAAGTTAACAGAAAGTTTGGTTTCCTTTTGCTAAAGTTTTAAAATTTAAAAACCAAATTTTGAAGTTTGAAAATTTAATTTTTTGAAATATTTTCAATTGTTCAACAAAATTGGTTTAGAAATATTTTTTCGATGATAACAATTTTCTTTTAATACAAAATCAGAATTGTATGAGTTTTTACACTTCCCTTCTCAAAATTTAAAAATTTCGAAATAAGATTTTGAAAAATTTTGAAATTGAAGTTCCCATGATTTGACTTATTTTTTTTTTATGAAAACCTTTGAAAATTTAATTACTTGAAATAGCGTCAATTTTACGACTACCCTTGAAAGTTACGAGAAATCTGGTTTTGTTTTGGAATTAAAAAAAAAAAGTTAAAATACTCAAAATTACGATTTTCGAAACGGATTTGGCACTTTTTGTTTGTTAGGACTTTGTTACAACTTTTTTCAAAATGCCCCACAGTTCAAGGCACTAAAATTTCGTGTCAATGTAAATTTCGAAATCAAATATCGAGGATCACGCATTTATGAGCGTTGTAAACACCTTTCGCCTCCACATAAACATACATTCTTATGCAAATACATACATTTAGGCGCTTCTTTGCAACAAATCAATTGCAATTAAGTGCGGCACATGCAAAACTCGCATTAAAAATGGACTTTATGGCACACAAAAGTGATTACACAGATGCATGTTCCTACGCATGTGAGTGTGTTGGTGTGGGAAGATCAGTTTTTGCCGAAAAAATACATTAACGATATGTGAGTGTGTGTGTGTCGGCATATTTTTTCGCGAGAAATGGAAATGTTTAATGGGTACGTGCCACAAGAGGTAATTAATGGAACATGCTAAAAGCAACAACAACAATAATAATAATAAGAATGATGAAGGCACATATGTAGTAATTTTACGAGCAACATACATATATACATACACACATATGCTTAAGTACATGCATAAATAAGCAGGAGAGGTACTTAAAAGGAAGTAAAAAAAAAACCAAAAAAAAAATTTTCAAAATTAAAAAGAGAAAATACAATAATTATGAGATAGTGCAAAAAGAAACAAAAAAATATTAAAAAAAAATTTTTAATTAAATTAACAAAAACAACAAGTGTACCCTAAAGTGGCAGACCAGCAGCGAGTAAACGCACAAGGAAGCGCCAATGAAGCAAGATGTGTTGTTGTTGTGTTAGCAAGAAAGAACGATCACTTCTTTCTGCTAAAAAATAAATAAGAAAATGTTTCTTGGTTTTATGATCAACGTAAGAGGAAGCATGAGATGGCATGACAAAGCAAAGCAACCATTTTGGAAGAGCGAGAAAGCCGAAACTAATAAAATATTTTTTGGCAAATATATATGTATGTATGTGTGTGCTGGACAGAAGCATAAGGCAATAGTCCACAATGCTGCTGCGATATCTAAAACGATATGGAAAGGGCGCTTATTTAAGGCTATTTTCTTACGAACATTTTTTTAAGGTGGCTGCTTTCTCAAGGGAACTTCTTTTAAAGTTTTCTAAAAAGTAGTAAATTTTTCATGATCTAACTCGCTTATTTAGTAAAGATACTAAATTTTACAGTACCGAAACAGTCCCAGCGCAGCACTCTGTACTTATTTTGAGGGCCTAAAACGACCTGAAACCCAGCCACTGGCGGCACACACACTTTTCCGAAAATGACATCGTACTTAGCACAAAATAAACCAAGACCGAAGTACCTTCTCCTAGTTCTAGCAAAAGCTGCACAGCTAAGCTTGTAGTGCCTCGCTGATTTCACCTCACCACTGCATAAGGAAGGGTCTTTCCAAATTTGTAAGTACACCGCGTGTGCTGTAATTCAATAGTAACCCATCACAATCGCCAGAGATAAATGAGCCGTAGTGAGCCCAATGAGCGCCGGAGATCACCTGCAAGCTACGCTTGGCCAGAAGCATCCCCCAACCCTGTGAGCAATATCATCAGCCCAACGCTTGAGCAGCCAAATAGTGACCTATCTGTTCAAGAGCAGACTTAATATGGCCAGTGAAAGCTCGAGCTATTAAGGCCATCCCAGACCTTTTTCGACTGCATCACTTTTGAGCTTAGAGCCTTCATGGTCGCTTGGCTGTCGTATTCCTAACTGTATTTGTCTAGTCATAGTAGCATTGAAAAATATCCCATCCACTGCATCCTTGATTTCACCGACTTTCGGTTGGCAGACACTGCAGATATTAGAAAGCTAAGAAACTGTTTCTCCAATTTTTCCATCCAACTCCTATCTATCCATGAAATAGTTCACAAGTCTACGTCCTCAAATGAGTTCCCTTAATTCCTAGAGAGAAAATTGTATTGAAATTAGCAAGAGGAGGGCTTTTAAAGGTACGCAGTAATCTGTTCAACTCCGGATAAATCAAAACCACCAGCCTTTTTAGCACCCGCATCGTGGCCGTCATATCTGAAATATGCACCGGATGTATAGTCAGCAGTTGATCTCTTAATATATCTCGCAGCAGTATCGGCACCTTGAAAGATTGTTCCGAGAGTTTCCTAGCACCAGACGACCTTGAAGGTTGTTAAATCTTGCTATACTGGTAATCATTTCGTTTTCATCCTGCCGACGTGCTTATGCCATTAGCTCTTAAACCAAGTTGTCCTAGCCACAGTTATCGAAATCATGGTACAGCTAAAAGCCCTAAGAACATGTCTTATCATAGCAACGAGATGCGAACCTCAAACGTCGATCAGGTTGTAAGATCCTCCACCTCCTAACCAGCAAATAGTGCAACAAAGGTTTCCTGAAAGCATACCCAGCTTGCTTCGACACTACCCGACACCAGTCACAACTTGGAAATTTTGGGCTCAGTTCGAATGTATTTATATCAAAATAAAGGAAGATCTTGAGCAGATACCATTCTCATACCCCATCGGTGAAAGCCAATGCCTTTGAAGTTAACATGAAAAGAAATTCACATTGAGTTTTTATTTGAAAGTCCCTTAAAGAAGCACCCTTTATCTATATGTATTTGCGCATGGATCCAAGCACACTTGTATGTATGTATGTGTCCATGGCTGTGCGAACACAGATCACATGCTGCTAACGAATGATTGAAGAAGACAAAAAAAAAGGCAACTACAACAACAACTACTAAATCAATGTAAGCAACAGCAACAACAACATCACTTTAACCGGATATGCATTCTAACACAATGACCTAGAAACCTATTCCACGAAGCAAAAGTGATCACACAAGTTATTCTAAAGATCACTAAATGTATTGAGAATCGAAGCAAAAACAGAACAAAAAAATCAAAAAATTAATGCAATTTAAGCTCAGATATTCGTAGAAAAGACAAATGGCAAAGAACGAAAGAATTGTATGCGCGCAAGGATCTGCAGGAGTCATGGCATGCGTAACTGCATATTTGTGAAAACCACTAACGACTGCCAAGAGTAATGGCTATTTTTGTTGTTGGTTTTTGAGTGAAGACGACATCGACATTGTTGTTGTAGCATTATTAATAGCACAATTCTAGGCATGCGAAGATAGTAAAGAAATATGGAAATCGTCGAGAGGAGAAATATAAAATTGCTTAACGAGTAGATACGAGTACATGTGTGTATAAACCAAGGCTCCAAAATATGACTTAGACCAACGAAAACAATGGTTTCTGCATGAGTGAACCGTAACGGGCGAAATACATAACATTTTTAAACATTGACATTTCTCTCAGAGAATTCTACATTTACAATGAACTACGATTTTTCACTGAGAGACACCTTTCTTTTAAATTCTCTGGAGACAAATTAATTTTAAATAAATTAGGATTTTCTGAGAGTAAATATTATTTTCAGTAGATTAGGAATTTTTTCTGAAGACACCTTTTTTTCAATACATAACGAGAAGAATGAGAGAAAATATAATTTTCTATGAATAAGAATTTTTGTCAGAGAAACACCTTTCTTTTCAATAAATTTGTATTTTTATTTAAGAGATTTCTTTATTTTTATGAAATTAAAATTTTTCTCTGGGAGACACCTTCCTTTCAATAAAAGGTGATTTTTCTCTGAGATACACCTTTCTTTTAATAAATTTAGATTTTTCTCTGGGAGGCACCTTTCCTTTCAATAAATGGTGATTTTTCTCTGAGATACACCTTTCTTTTAATAAATTTAGATTTTTCTCTGGGAGGCACCTTTCCTTTCAATAAATGGTGATTTTTCTCTGAGATACACTTTTCTTTTCAATAAATTTAGATTTTTTTCTGAGAGAAAACTTTCTTTCCAATTAATTATGATTTTCCTCTGAAGAAACCTTTATTTTCAATAAATTTAGATTTTTCTTCCAGGCACCCTAATTTTCAATCAATTTAAAATTTTCTCTAAGATACCCATTTATTTTCAATAAATTAGGAATTTTTCACTTTTCAATAAGCTAGAATTTTCCTCTTATAGAATCTTTTAATTTCGCTAAATTACAATTTTGAAATAAAGTGATGAACAAAGAAATTTATCTCTCTTACAAAACCAGCCATTATGAAACTCTTTTTTATTAGTATGGAGTTATGCGGGAGCACTGGTACAGTCTTACATTATGTATGTACGTTAGTAACGACATACAGAAATCCGCCATGAAGTAAGATCTCACAAGATTGATTTCCGTACTCAGCTATGAAGTCATACGGAGACCTTACTTGGTAAGCTAAGGTGTAAGGTGCACAATGACTAAGGACTAAGCATACCTGAATTTACATCATATTGAGTAAGAGAAGCGATGACATCTAATGGATTTCCCCACGCTCTATACAGAACCCAAATTCACGCCTTATTGAGTAATCGAAGAGGTAAGGTATACCCGATCATACAGCAAACTGAGTACCAAAAGCGGTGTAGTCAGGTCAGCCCTTACCCTGTATAGGAAGGGGTAAAGTACACTTGAACACACAGCATAACGAGTAACAAAAGCTTTGAAGTCTTCTATGGAATATATTAAGCTGTCCTTACTAGGTAAGGGAAGAGATAAGGTAGACATGAAGGCACAGAAAATGCATGCCTAACTTCTTGGATAAAGCTTGACATTTTTTTTAAACTAAGTTGTAGCGAAGTCAACCTTTTAACTTTTATTTTTTAATAATTTAGAAGATTTTCAAAGAAATTTGAAATTAAATTTAACCCTTTGAGTGGCCAAAAAATTTTCTTTTTTTTTTAACTTACAAAATTCCTTCATATTGGTGTGAGTGTGGCGAACCTTTAACCTCAAGTGTGTAGTTTCCTAAAGTTAACCCATAATTTTTTTTAAACTAACTTGAAAAAATCGCATTTAACAATTTATTACGATTTACAGAAAAATTTAAAATGTTAACACTTAGAACGCCAGATAACATTTTTTTATAAGCTTCCAAAAGTCTTTTATATAGGGGTGAGTGCGCTGAACCTTTAAACTTAAATATGTAATTTCTTATGAAAATATATATGAGAAAGTTAACCCTTAGATGACCAGAATTTTTTTTTAAACTAACTTGGAAAAACCTTGTTTACTTAGGAAGATATACCAAAAAAAGTGAACGCTTGGAGTACTCGAATTTTTTTGATTTTACGTGCGAAAATCCTTCATATTGCGGTGAGTTGGGTGAACCATTTTTTATTACGGTCTAATGTATGCTTGTATCTTACGAAAGTTATTTTGCTTAAAGCAGCCAAGTCTTTACTTCAGGCGATACGGAAGCGAGATAGTTGCCAACAACAATACATACAAGGTGTGTAGCACAGCGACAATAGTAAGAAGCGCAAACGCAGTCAAGGAGCAAAGCTGTGCATACTTGTGGAGGGACTGATGAGAGTCGCTTAATTTTATTGTTGAATCTAGAATGGTAATTTTGTATACTCGGTTGAAGCTTTATGGCCGGTAAGCAAGAATTAAATTTTTCTATACTCTCCTACACTTTGCGACACTTTCGCGTCTTTTTCAAGGAGTCTAGTGTCGGTTAGTTGGCAAAAAAAAAATAACAAAAAATGCTTTTGGGTTTCTTTTCAAGCTTAACTTTTTTTAAGTTCTTTTCTTCTCGAAACAGACTTTTTTATTTAAAAGTTTTTAAACCCAAATTTCTCGTAAGTTTCAGAAATAATCAGTAAGCAAAAGTATTTCATCAGACCCAGCAGTAATATATGCCGTCGGAAAAATTCGGTGCCTTCGCAAAAGTGTCTAGAAGTTTCATCTTCAACCCTTAGCTACTCTGCATTTTCTAGTTTAAGATTCCACTGATCGGTTTGAATTTTCGCCAGAGCTTTAAAAATTTCTCATATTCTCGTGATTTTGAAGTAGAAAATTTTTAGTTACCAACTAAGCGAACTTTTATCACTACCCACATATCTATACTGGAAAACACGCTAAGCGCAAGCAGCCATTTTCTAAGTACATAAGTATGTATGTAGGTGTGTATTTTGCCACCGCTGCTGCATACCTTTATTGTTATTATTGCCGCGCGCAACATAACTACAAATACGACTTACTTTGATGTAGGTACCTCGGCATAATCAACAGCTGAAGATCGCCTGTAGTTATGCTACACACACACACACACTGAGACGCATACCAACAAACACCTAAGCGCAGGACAACATTGATGACGACAACGAAGCAGGCAACAACTGCAACAACGCCGGCTACGAATGACAAAAACCGATGAGCGCACACACACCATCTCACCAATTAATGGCTACTGTGCTGTTGTGGTTGAGCGCAAAAGATAGTTGAAAAAAACTATACTAACGTCGATCGTGACGACGAGGATTTAAAACAGAACATGAATAGCAATCGTGCTGTGAACATTGTCTAAGCGAGAAGATATTTAGATTTGTGTAATTGTGAAAGTTTCGTTTGAAAAAAAAAAAAACGCGTAAAAAAAAAAATTGCTTAAAGAATATTGTAAAAGAACTTTCGTATAAAAATTATTGTAAAAAAATTTGCGAAATCGTTATATAAACACAAACAAGAAGAAGCACTCAAGTGGCGGGTTTAAAATTTCATAGTGCAATGTATATTGATGAAAGCTTTAAAGCTCAGCGAAAAGCACAAACTAGCAACAAGTGAAAGTGCAAAGACAATAATTTTATTTGATGAAAACTATCAAAAAAAAGATTGAGTAGGCAGAAATTTAGTGATTTTTGAAATTATTAAAAGCAAGAAAAATATTCTATTGCTGAAAAAATCGAATTTTTGTAAAAAGTAAACGAATTTAAAAAGGGAAATAATCCTAGTTAAAAATAACGCTTTGACACCAGCAAAAGTGAGTATTTAAAAAAAAATTAAATAAAAAAAATTTCGCGGTTTTTAGTTAGTGAACTCAAAAAAAAAAAAAATTTCAAAAAAATTGTCTGCTCTTAGGCTCCTTAAAACCTAATGCTAATAATTAGTCAAAGTTCGAATTTAATTAAATAAACAAGAGCTTTAAGCTCCGTACGTACTCCTAGATGTGGTAATAATTTTGGAGGTTATCTACGAATATCTAATTTGAGCCTAATTCAGTGGAAGTTCAAATTTAAGCAAATAAACAAAAGCAAACCCTCAAGCTAAGTAATCGAGCCTAAATTCTGGTGATAATTTTGAGGTTATTTACGATTTTCGATTTTATTCTACCAATTTTAGATTAAACTAAAGTCTAAAAGTTAGTTACTCCATTCTCTCTGAAACACAATACTCAGTGGGAGTTGGAGCGTAACTTAAAAAATATATACCAAAGCTCTATGGGTAGCACACGCAAGCTTTCAAGCTAAGCAAACGAGCTAAAGTATCAATATAAAGAACAAGAATCATTATGAACTGAATATAGAATTTCGAAATAAATCAAGAAAGTAGTGTGTGAAGCTTTAACCAAAATTTTGTTGATGGTTTTGAGGTGACCTGCGACTTAAGATGTTTTCTATCAAATAAAAAAGAGAACCGAAAAATATTCGAAATTTTAATTTTTTTTTAACACTTTGTGTTTATTATATTTAGACTGCTAAGTGGGAGATACTCTTGCTCGGTAAACGTGCTATACATAAATGAGCTTTTAAGCTCATCGACTCAAGCTTTTAAGCTCACGGGCTCAAGTATCAATATAGAGACTAAGAAATTATGAACTGAATATGGGATCTCGAAATAAATCAAGAAAGTAAAGCTTTAAACTAAATTTTGGTGATCATTTTGAGGGTTTCACCGACTTAAAATTTTTTCTATCAAATAAAAAAGAAATCTGAAAATGTTCGAAATTTTTAATTTTCTTTTTCAACACTTTGTGTGTATTACATTGAGACGGCTAAGTGAAAGATACTATAGCTCGGTACACGTTCTATACAACTCAGAATTCATTTGAAGCTCGCACTATGTTCGAATCTTCTCTCAACAGCTCACCCCTCTGAGAATTTGGCTGAAGAACCTCATATTGCAAAATTTAATTAAAAAAACTGGTTTCACCCAAGAGAAATTGCAGGGCGTTCTTTAGCAGAATTCACACTTCAAAAATTGTGAAATAAGTTGATCTTCAAACAGATCCTGAGATATAGCGACCTTAAGGAGCTTTAAAACCGGCAGACAAGACCAGGCGACTTTCCACTCAGCTATCAAGTTCTGAGTATTCCTTTCCAACTTTGTAAAGATCTTTAAAAAATAAACTTTAAAAAAGGACAGCGCACTTAAGCTAAATCGACTCAGCTCATCGCCCTGATCATTTCGGTATACTTATTGCTGGGGTTATCTCTTCTTCTTCTCATACTTACAAACATCGGACCAAAGTTATAATACCATTTCATGTTCATGAAAGGTATAAAAACATTTTTGCTCAATGTTCGGAGAGGCGCCAGGAAAACAGAAGCCTTTTAATAGGAGAAAAGAGAGCTTTTCCTAAGCAAGAAGAAGCCAACTAGAACTTTGAATAAATAATAGATCAAATGAGATAGTTCCGACTGGGAAGCTTTTTTTTTTGGAAGGTGTTCTAGAATATGTAACATTCTGGAATCTGTAACATGTCTCTCGAAAACATATAGCAGAAAAAAAATTGTGATAGTTTTTTTAAATAAAAAATTAACCATATATGCTTGTTTTTTTTTAACGATTTCGGACAAAAAAGGTTGCGTTCGAACCCTTGTTTATTCAAAAATGGAGTGGCTGACCCCCAAACAATTTTTTCCCCATTTTTTTTAGTTTTCTTTTTATTTTTTAAGTACAAAGTCTGAAAATAATTATTTTCAGCTCACCCTAATGATCGGAAATTTTTTATAAAAGCTATTATCGCTTGTAATTTTTTAATAATTTTGTCTTTCTATCCCATCATAAACGGAAAAAAAATTTCAGTCCACCCTAATGTATGACAACTTCATTTCGGCTTCATGCTTTCTCTGCTTGATTGTAAAACATTCAAAATTGAAGCTTTAAACCATAAAATACAACAAATTCTAAAATAAACTTTTCCCGCTCACCCTAATGATCGGACATTTTTTATAAAAGCTATTATCGCTTGTAATTTTTTAATAATTTTGTTTTTCTATCCCATTATAAACGAAAAAAAAATTTCAGCCCACCCTAATGTATGACAACTTTATTTCGACTTCATGCCTTTTCTGCTTTATTGTAAAACATTCAAAATTGAAGCTTTAAACCATAAATTACAACAAATTCTAAAATAAACTTTTCCCGCTCACCCTAATGATCGGACATTTTTTATAAAAGCTATTATCGCTTGTAATGTTTTAATAATTTTGTTTTTCTATCCCATTATAAACGAAAAAAAAATTTCAGCCCACCCTAATGTATGACAACTTCATTTCGACTTCATGGCTTTTCTGCTTTATTGTAAAACATTCAAAATTGAAGCTTTAAACCATAAATTACAACATTGTGTGCAGTTTTTGTTGTTGTTGTCATTGTAAATAATTTCAACGCATTTACATAAGTACAATCAGCGAAACTTATGGCGGCACCAGAGCGTCGCCTCAGCCGCTTCACACACCTAGCGCGCGGTTGAAAGCTTCAGCGCTTGAGTCGGACCATTCTTTTCGCACTTTTATTTTTATTTTTATGAGCAAAAGCACTTAGTCATCATTGAATTGTTGCGTTTTTTTTAAGCTGCAAAATTTTTAACTCTTTTTCATTCTTTTTTTCTCATTTACAGTTCTACGAAATCAGCGAGATTTTAATGCACAACGAGTCAGCAACACGACGAAGAGCGAATATAAAATTCGAATTCGAAAAAAAAACGACAAAACATTTTTGAATGCGCCGCTACAGACACGCAATGCTTTCAGTTATCCAGAAAAAGCCCACCAGCGATTGAAGAATAATTAAAGTTTCTTGTCGAAAGCAACTCTGTCATTTTTCACAACACAGCTTTGCTGTCTCTTTCGCACGCGCGCCTATCATTAATTTTATTACCAGAAATTAACGCAAGCAAAATAATTCAAAAAAGGAAATCTTATGTAGTTAATGGCCACAATTAAAACCGAAATGCCGCCTTTGCATACGGCAGATGGCGGTGGCGGCGGCGGAGGCGGCGTCGCCGTCAGTAGCGCCGAAGGTGGCGGCGGCAGCAGTAGCGCAACGGCTGTCGTCTCAAGCGAACCGCATACGAATAGCAGTGGCATGGGTGGAGAGGCAAGCGCCGCAACTACCCACAGCGGCAACAACAATACAATCAGCGCTGCAGCTGATTCCAGCGATAATCAGCCGGGCACACCACAGCCCACCAACAACAACAGCAATAATGCACAATTAATAAGCAACAACGAACAGCAACAATTGACGCATATGCCTTATGGCATGTATGCTTCATCAGCGGGAGCGGGCGCCACCACCACCAACGGCAATGGCGCAGCTTTGTCGCATATGTATGGCGGCGCTGGCGGCATTTATGCCACTGCTGGCGCACAATCAGATATGCAACAACAATATCCAAGTTACCTAAATAGCTATGAGCAATTCTATCATCAACAGCAGCAGCAACAGCAACATGTTGGTGCAAGCGCCGACTACAATCAGAGCGCCGGTCTCATGTATAGCGATGCTGGCAGCGATTATAAATCGAGCGCCTCAGCGCGTTATCAACCCTATCATATACGTCCACCCACCGGCGCTACCAATGACAGTCATAGTAATGATATGAGTCGTAATGACACACCAGATGGCGCTTCGAGCGCTGGCGGCAGCACGCTATCGCTAACACAAAGCAGCGCCGCTGTTTCCACAACAACCAATTCATTGAGTCCACGCGTCGTTAGCTCTAGCAGCCCCACATCCACCTCAGCGCATATTCAATTGAGCGGTGGTGGTAGTTCTGCAGCGGGCTCACCAGGTAGCGGCTGTAAGCTACAGTGCAAGAAATGCGGTCTGATGTGCACCAGCGACAATGAGTTGCAAGAACATATCACCAATGTGCATGGCGCGTCACCGTACGGCAGCAGCGGCTACTCAAGTTCGCCATATATAAAGGAAGAACTGTCGACGGGCTCACAACAGCAGGGGCAACAAAGTCAGAGCGGTGGCACTGCCAATCCTAATGAATTGCTTGATTTGGATTCACAGAAAATGGTTTACCCACCCGCACCAGGCAGCATACAATCTTTGTTGGGTCATACGCAGCAAATGCATGACGCGGTTGGTGCAAGTGATCCGCTACATTCAATGCACAGTATGCAACAGCGCGCCCTGCCCGGATGGGAGCCCCCCAATGGTGGCATGCAAGAAGCATTGCCTTCGTATATGCAACAACAGCAAACACAGTCACAAACGCAAGCACAAACCGTGCAGCAGCAAGCAGCTGACATGAGCGGCGTCAAGGGTGCGCACACTAACCCAACGCCCTATTATGGCGCAAGCGCTGGCAATACGGGCGTAACCATCAAGCAAGAGTATGCTTTGATCAAATCTGAATATCCGGATTCGCAAAATTATGTGGACAAGTCATTTGATCCCACCATAGCAGGCGATATGTGTCAACAAGCGCCAGGCGGCATGCAGCAGCAACAGCAGCCAACAATGATGCCTGTGTCCTCAAGCCCAGCTGAGTTTCCTACAACTACCACAGGCTCGCAAGATCCACAACAGCAATATCGCAATTTCGAACCACCTACCTCTTCCTCAGCCAATGGTGGCAGTCTTCCCACAAAAGCAGCCACTTGGAAGTCGAATGAGGCACGTCGTCCAAAGACATACAATTGCACCGCATGTAACAAGTGGTTCACAAGCTCGGGTCATCTCAAGCGCCACTACAATACCACCCTACATAAGAATGCTGTGAAGTCAAGCGGTCAACCAGATCCGGCTACCATGCCGATCTCAGCACACCATCATCCCACACGCGATCCGACTACCACCACTAAGCCACATAGTCGACGTAATAATGCAAGTGCAGCCGCAGCCGCCGCAGCAGCAGCCGCAGCAGCGGCAACAGCTGCCGCGCAGCAACAACAACATAGCGCTGCAACAGCGCAACCATCTATTGAACCAACGCGCAGTCCGCAAGATTTTGTACCCAATGCAGGTATGGGTGGTCCGATGTCACAGTACTCCGCTTCACCTTCGCCAACACATCAGGCGCAACAAATGAATGGTTTAGGTGCATACGGCAACAATTCGAATGGTTATCAGCAGCGGCCGTATATGAATCAAGTACAGGCGTCGTCGTCGACAAATAATCTTTCACCGCAACACACAGCAGCCAGTCACATGAGCTCACCCAGCAATACACAAACCGTTTTGAACGGTCACCCAAACGGGCTAGCAGGTCCCTCCGCCCAAGCAACACTATTAACAACAATGCCGTCCTCCCGCACGAGGGGCCTGCTGAACACAACAACCAACACCACCACTACCACCCCAAAGATCGAACCCATGGAGGACAATTATCAACACAGCAATCAGCATTACAGCAACACAGATCAGCTGGAGCTGGAATCGAGCACAGAGCAGGACATAGTATCACCAACCCAGTTGGAACGCTCCCAAATGGACATGGAAGTGCTGGAACAGCAACAACAGCAGCCACCTCAACAACTGGGCGAGGTGCAATCAGCGGACGCAGCAGTAGCGGCAGCGGCACAGGCGCTGCAGGCACACCACCAATTAGCGGCACACCGCATGGGGCTGCGGTTGGAGCAGGAGGAGGAGTCGGAGGAAGTGGAAGCGGAGCGCTTGGAGAACTACCAACACCATCTAATGGCATCATTGGAGGAGCAACAGTGCCGCTATCAACACAACAATTCGGCACCCACACACAATCCAATGTTGGCGCACAACATGCAAGCAGCATCACCCCATATTATTTCCCACCAACCATACCGGGAGCAACTGCGTCGCCCGCTGCCAATGGTGGACAGCATTTTCTCACACATGCATCCGCAAGCGCCAGCCCATATGCAAGCCAATATAATGGATCAGGCTTACAATCTCATACCTTTGGGTATCAACACGCAGCAGCTGCTCAGCAACAATATGCAGCTGCTGCAGCAGCCGCAGCCCATCATCACCAACAACACAGCTATTACACACAATATGGACAACATCCATATGCTACCGCTGCTACACAACCACCACCACCACCAGGTGGACCAACACAAGCAGGAGTCGCTGGAGCAGCAGCAGCAGCTACCGCTACCGTCCATGCGCAATACGCCGCTGCTCAACAATATCAACACCCAGCAGCAGCTGGACACCATCAATACCATCACCATGCGGCAGCCGCTGCCGCCCATCACCACCACCACCACCACCACCATACCGCAGCTGCAGCAGCCGCCGCAGCAGCAGCAGCTGCAGCACATCACCAACACCATTCCATCTTACCAACAGCTGCAGCAGGCGGCATCGGAGCTGGGGCTGCCGGAGCACACACTGACCTATCACACTATTATTGGTAATCCCACAACAACGACGGCAGCTGGTGGCAACAACAACAACGAAGCGTTCAATACAAGCCAAAGCATCAGCATAAGCAGCCATAGCACCGACAGCAATGATAGCAGTGAAGTGCTTCAACTAACCACCTTAGATCCATATGGTGCGCTGCAGACGCAGCAAATGGTAACGGCTGATGGGCAGATCTTACAATTTATGTCCTCCTCACTGATGGGTCAGCCATTTATTGCGCTGCCGCCGCCACCACCGTTACCAATGCACGCCAACATACGCGAAGCATATCCACGTTCACCGCAAGAGGGCGACTTACCACCGGTGCATACAATCATGTCGCATGGTAACACAGAGTTCCATAGCTATGAAGCTACACAGGAAATAAACGATGATGGCGCATACGCTGAAGGCCTGGATTTATATACAACAACAGAAACAAAAATGGAGGGTGAATTAAACATCGATGCGGACGTAAGTGAAGTTAATGCTACGCTGGAGCCGCAGGTTACAAGTGGTGGAAACCAGTCTAAACCAGAAAACGTCGAGCGCGCTGGTGACAACAAGAAGACAACCACTGCCAGCAAAACGCAAACTATATGCCCTGACACGACTGCTTTAAAGCGCAATATTACCGTCGTCACAGCAAAGAAACGAAAGCGAAACCAAACAAGCACCACGATCAAACCAGGCATCGTTAAACCGAAGGTGCTGCTAGAACGCAGAGCTAACTCAAGGGGCGCACGTGCAGCAGTCGTTTGTACCACCGATCCCGTCATACAAGAATTACCCGACGGACGCTTAAAATGTATGGAATGTGATAAGGAGTTCTCTAAAGCTTGCTATGTCACACAACACAAAGCGAGCTTCCATCGTGGTGAGTATCCATTTAGGTGTAGTAAATGTGGTAAACGTTATCAAGATGTGGGCAAATATAATTTACATTGTGAGCGTCATTTTTCCGCCAACAAACCGCATAAATGTGAGCTTTGCTCTAAACAATTTCATTACAAGACCGACTTGCGACGCCATATCGAAGCGAAACATAACGAGATGTTCCCATATACCTGCACTCTCTGTCCGAAGGGCTTTTGTCGTGAAGACCATTTACGTAAACATATTATAACACATACTTTACAAGATAAGAAAATTAGAAAGGCCAAACGGCCGCGCTTAACGCTCAGGAACACGGATGATATACGATTTGACTATGATGAACCAGAGTCGAAGACTTTAAAGGGCGTCAATTCAGATCAGCAAACTGATGTAGAAGATTATGAAGATTTAGATGAGACTATGGAAGAAGTATATGTGGAGGTAGACGAAGGTGTGGTAGAGGATGTGGACTTAGATGAACACGTCTACGCAGGCATGGGCAGGCGCTCAAATGACGTGGCGCCCAATACGAGTCATAGAAGCGCGCTGCTTAACACGCGGCGTACGAGTAGTAGGCTAGATCCACCATCAATGAATGGAGTACAGAATTTGAAATTAACTGCTATGCCAGCACCACTACGAAATAGCGTCATGCCGACGAATGGTGTTTTAATAGAAAATAGCTACATTCATAATTTAGAAGGGGATGATGAGGATGAAGAGGTGGAGGAAGTGGAAGAGGTAGAGGGATATGTGATAATCAAAAAAAAGGAAAAGCAGCTATCAGCTTACTTTTAAATAGAGTTTAAGACAATGTAAATATGAGATGGATAGTAACGCAACCTTATTGGAAGTCAAAGCAAGTCATTTAAGTTAGGATTAGTTAGTTTAGAAGGGAGAAGGAATTACAGAGACAATAGCAAAGAGGGGGAACGTAATCAAAGGAGTTAAGTTGATAGGAGATGCAGGTGCATTGTAGGGGGGAAGTGGAAGGACATACTAAACGCAGACGTGGAATCTGGAAAGAAGCCCGTTGAGTCTAGAGCTTACAAGATTTTAGGATGAAGCTGAGAGAGCGCAATTTATTTTAGGTGAGTTCAGCGAGCTTTCAGTGAGAGACTCGGTTGCAAACTGGGGAGTTAGGAAACTAAAAATACTGCTTAGTCCAGTGTTAAAACCTTAATAAAAAGTGAAGCTTTAGGTGGGCTATGTGGTCTCCTAAAATAGGTAATGTAGTATTACAACAGCTAAAAGACTCAAATCGAAGTAAGTAAAAATAGTGTGAAAGAGAGGGAGAGAGAGAGAGAGAGAGATTTCATTCAATTATGGCCATAGAATACATTCAAATTTCACTCATATTGCACTCAAATTTTAAGCACTTACTTCTACTTAAGTGAGTACAAAAATTTTTCAATGTTTTCGATTTCCACACAATTTAGCCAATAATTTGTTATCGATTTCTACCTAAAGTATTTTCACTCAATTTATATGCTCAGCTCATATGCAAGTTTCAATCACATTTTTCTCAAATATCACTCAATTTTCCATTTGTCATATATTAAACTCTGAGTGCTCTCTAATCATACACAATTATGTATTAGCAAAATTTTGTAGCGATTTGAATGCTTCACACTCAATTCAGGATCAGCTTAGATTTCAATTTTAGTTATGCTTCACATAAATATTACTCAAATGCCACTCACGTTTTACTAGTTTGCAAACAAAAAATATAAATGAAGAAGTTAACATCAGCAATAGCTTACAGTTGTATTCAAATGCATTTTTCACTCAATTTTACACATTTTGCACTCAAGCTTCACTTGCTAACTAAACTACGCTCAACCTGCTTTAATTTACACACAGTTTCAGTCAAATTTTACTCGCTACTTAGACAGATTTCACTCAATTTATTTTAAAAGTTTATTCAAATTTGCTGCTCTTATCTTAAATTTGCATTAAAAATTTCACTCAACTAACACTTTATAATTTCCACTCAAAATTCACTCAATTTATGTGCAACTCACTCCTTGTTTATTTTGAAATTTTTCCTCACTAATGAAATTTTTCACTTAAATATTACTCAAAATTTAACTCGTATTCCACTCAAAAGTTAACTAAAATTTCACTCAAAATTTCACACATTTCACTCAATTGTAACGCGTCTTTAGCTAGTTTCCACATAAGCTTTATTTGATAGAAAAGTTCAACTGTCTTTTAACACCTTATCGTTGCATCTGGTCCACGCCTCTTCACGCCAATCATCAACTCATCACTCAAATTGCATTCTGTATTAGTTCCCAGCTCAGGATTTTGTAGCCTTAGCATTTCAATAATTACAATTAGAAGAATTCAACCAAAACCACCTCAAATTTGCCATATTTACGTAGAAATATTTATGAATTGTGAATTTATTTAGTTTTTTTTAATTTTTTATTTTTCAACAAAAATACCTCAACAAAACAAAGCAAGAAAATACTCAGGCAAATAATTAAAAAAAACGCATTTATAAATATTAAAAATTTTTTTTTTTTTTAATTATTATATATTTTTCCCTTTTAAGTAAAAAATTTAATTCTTAAAATTTTTTTTCTCAAAAAGGTTTTTTTTTATTATTTACAAAAAAAATTTTTTTTTTACTAAAAATAAAAAGTTTAATTTTTATTAAGTTTCTAGTTTTAGGTAATTGTAATTCACAGTAATGCATCACATAACCAAAATGACGCAATTTTATGCTTTTTATGTATAATTTTTGCAAATATAAATATTTAATTCTCATATGACAATATTAAGTTTACTTTATAGAATTTTAGATGGATTAAATATTCAAAAAGCTTAAGTTTTTTATTAAAACTCCACACAAGTACACAGAAATCACAAATACAGATGCAGCTAATTTTTTTTTGCTATACAAATCACTTTATTCTTCAGCTAAATTGTAAAACGACTTTGCGTTGAAGTATTATTTAAAAAAGGAAAAAAAAAAACATATAGTATTATTAATTTTTTATAGAATTTAATTAAAAATTACTTTAAGCGCTCAGTCATACATAAGAATCTTATATTTTATAATAATTTTGTATATGTATAAATATTTAGCTTAAAATAAATTTTCTAATTTTATTTTTAAAATTTTCGAAATTATAATTTGTTAAGTTGGCTGACACTGTGTACTTAACTAAGGCGCAAATATTATTAAAGAAAAATAAATAAATAAATGAAGAAACAATCAAAACATAAGCAGTTTTCTTTTCTGTTTTTTTTTTTTAAGTAGCGCAGTCAACGTTTGCTTGTATATTTCTGCAAAGCATCATTAGAAAGAAGAAAAAATAAAATACAAAATTGAATTTAATTTTAAATCAAAAAAAATCTTTTTAAATTCCAAAAAAAAAAATTACAATAACATAAAATCATCTAAGTTCAAAAAAAAAACCAAACTAAGTATTCATTCCAAATTAGCAACAATAAAACAAAAATTTTAATTTTTTCAGTGTACAATTCTTTTTTTTAAATATTCAGTTATTTAAAACCAAAATTTTATTTTCACTACCACAAGCATAAGGCTACCGTGGGCCGTTTCTGCAATTAATTTTTTATATGATGCTAATACACAAGCAAACGTGAATAAGTATATAGTACCTATTGCTTATTATTCAGTTTGATGTACATAAAATGCATGCATCAATTTATAATTTTGTAAAAAAAAAAATTTTTTAATTAAACAAAAAATTGTAATACTCACAAGCTTACACACCTTACGCCCAATACTCAATGCCATAATTTTGTATTATTATTTTAAGTTTTGTTTTAAGTTTAAAATGTAATATTTGTAAGAAATTCTGAGAATGGAAAAAAATATTTTATTTTGCTAAAATTGCATAAGTCCACTTTTAAAAAATTTTGTTGCTGGTTTTCATTTTAGTTTATAGCGCTATCCTACTAAAACTAGGATTAACAACTTGTAAAGAAAGTGAACTTATGCTACTTTCCAGAAAAAACGGCGCATAAATTGAAAAAAAAAATTAATATATTAAAAAAATAAAACTTTTTATTACAATGTATACATTTACAAACTTTAGTTTTCTATGAAAACTTGCATACTGCCTTAAAATTTGTAGAAACTTAATTTTTTCCCTTTCGAAGGAAAAATTTTTTTTTTTTTTCAATTGAATTTTTAAATTTTTAAAACTTTTTCATTCACATTTTTACTGCTACTACATACCAGCTGAACTAAACAACAAATTTTGGAAACTCAAAAATGACAAATTTTTTAGCACTTCAAACACAGTTTTAATATATTTTCAGGTTGAGGAATTTAAAATTCCTAAATTTTTTACTTCATTTTTTTATATGAAATTTTTAAGACATTTTTTTTTTAATTTTTTGCCTAATATTTTTCATAAATTTTTCATAACCATTTTCTTAAAGTTTGTTTGCCGATAATTATGAAACATTTGTTTAAAAGTTCAGAAATTTTTAGAAAAGAAAAACAAGAAAAAATTTATGAAAAATATTAGCAAAATAAGTTAAAAAATAATTTGAAAAAGAAAAAATTATTAAAATATTAATATTTTTTAAAATATTTTTTCTAATATTTTTCATAAATTTTTTTATAACCATTTTCTTAAAGTTTGTTTGCCGATAATTATGAAACATTTGTTTAAAAATTCAGAAATTTTTAGAAAAGAAAAACAAGAAAAATTTATAAAAAATATTAGGAAAAAAGTTAAAAAATAATTTGAAAAAGAAAAAATTATTAAAAACTTAAATTTTTTTTACATTTTTTTTCTAATATTTTTCATAATTTTTTTATACCCATTTTCTAAAAGTTTGTTTGCAAATAAAATAAATGTTTTATAAGCTTGAAAATTCTGAAATTTTTAGAAAAGTATCTAATGAAAAATTTATTAAAAAAGTTAAAATAATTTGAAAAAAAATATTAAAAAATTAAAGAAGTTTTAAGTACCCACACCGTGAATGTATTGTTTGCAAGTTTTTATTCGTTTTAGTTTTTTCTTAATATTTTCATAAATTTCTTTTAAACCTTTTTAAAGCTTTGTTTGCAATATATTTTTCATCTAATATTTTCTTTTCAGCTATGTACCTCTTAATTCTTTAGCTTTTTATATAATTGATTTCTTTTTTCTTTTTCAAGCCTTTCTTAAATTAAAAAAAAAAAATTTTTCTAAATTTACTCTCTTATATACTTTTTTAAGCTTTTTAATGTTTTTTATTTCATTTTAATTTCAAATTTAATAAATAATTTTATTTGTTTATTTTTTCATGTAATAAAATTTGCCATTAGAAACCCCTAAAGTTAAAGCTTGTTTAACAGTTTCTAACATAAAAAAAATTAACTGTTATATGACTTTTACAACGATCTTGTTTCACAACACTAATTTGTAATAAATAAAAATCAAAATAATTTGAAGGCATTTAAATTAAGCAATAATAATCATGTTTATGTACATGTTTTATTTCATAATCATATTGTTAAGTTGTAATTACATTTGTATTGTACCAGCAATGGAATTAAAATTCCAAAAAAAATATATACTGAAGAATGAATGAAATACAGTAAAAAAATAAATTTATTAAAAAAATTATATTGCGTTTTATATTATTTAATTTTTGGTTATTCCTGGAATTGTAGGTAATTCACGCACTTGTAAACACATATGCACATACAGACATATACATACATGCATATAATTTTCAGATATATCACTTTGCTGTTTGCATGTATATCAACGCACATTTTTATTTTGGTTTGTATTAATTATATTTTTTTTTTTTTTCAAAAATGCAAATTGTTTTATTCCTTTTTAATGTTGGTGGGCATATTTTATTTTTTAATAAAATTTTTTGAAAACTTAGTATTATTTTTTTGTTTAATAATAGTTGTATTTAAAAAAATTGTCTTTTTTTACTCAAAATTTTGATTTTTTGATTTTTTTAGTAACAAAAAGATTCATTCGATTTGTATATTGGTTTTTAATATTGAAAAGCATGTCTTTTTTTTTTTAATTCATATTTCTTTTAAATTTTAATTATTAGATTTTTTTTATTTAACAGATGTTTTTTTATTAATTTTTACTGTTTGTTTCTGTTATCTAAAATATTTTTTTATTATTTTTAATATTCGTTTTACTTAAAATTTAGAAATTTTATTTTGGTTTTTTTTTTAAATCACAATTTTGAATTTTTTTCACAATATTTTTTTTTGTTTTTTATTTTTTGGGTTTTTAGCTATTGAACAGTTTTTTGACGATTTTAATATAGGTTTATAGATATTATGAGCAAAAATATTTGGAAATTAGGTTACTCAAAATATAGCTTGTTTCATAGCAGAAAATATTCAAATTAAAATTCGGAAATGAAAAAAGGGATTCGGCTTACGTTGCCCTGCTGATTTGTTGTTACTGATTTTCATGCTTATGCCTCACTTTTGATTAATAATTTTAAAATATTTTCCTTTCCACAATTTTATAGCCCTTTCGATTTCAAATCTTAACATTTTTGATAATGGGTGCAAATTTTTATGAAATTTAAAACAAATTTTTTTTTTTTAATTTTCCTTTTGGTTTTGTTTAAGGATTGCGCTATATTTTTATTAAACCAAGTAAATAATCACAATTCGCAAAAATAAAAAATTTCGAACTTCTTGCTGCAACTTTTGTTCTTACCACTGTACATAGCTACAGGCAAAGTGAATTTGTATGAATGTATGAATGTATGTATGTCTGTGTGTGCACATATTCTTGAAAAAAAGCACTTTGTGGCAGTTATAAATTGAAAGCAGAAAGCGAAAACGTTGTCGTTGTTTTTTGGCAACAACGATTTAAAATTGGCATAACGCACACTAACTTCAACAACAACAAAAACATAAAAGCCAAATTTTTTTTTTTTCCAACCATCTAACATATCGTGACAACTAAAAAAATTATAAACCAAAAACAAGAATAAAACAAACAAAAATCATGAGGAACAAGAACAACCACAAATTCAAGACTCGTAAACAAACCAGTCTTAACGTTTTTCTTATTATGCCTTTTCTAATCGCAGCTACATATATGCTAAGTACATGCTAATCGCTATGTACATGATTATATGTATATGCACAAACATACAGGTATACCCAGCAAAAAAGTGTGTAAGCCATTGTAAGCTTTAAGAATCACAGCGCTGCTTGTTCCAATAAGCATCAAACTAGAGTTAACACTCCAGCTATAGCTCGCTTCGTCGGTGGTGCACGATAGTTTGTTCAATCGATAGTTCCGCTCATCGATAGTAATCGATAGTTATTTCACCTACCAGTAAAAGTTCAAACGAGTTTTTTAGGGTTAACGCACTTTATCTTCACACATTAACTATTTATCGCGATTGTTGGCTGGGCCATTTTATCCGGATGTAGCAAGACTGGCTAGGCTTTGTCAGATTTGGGATATCCCTGTTTCGGCATACTGCCATCTTCAGTGCTTCATTTCATCTTTCAAACGCCGTAACCTGTTTTTCTCAAAATCAAATTTAAAAAGTCATGTCGGAAAATCAATCCAATAATTATTAAATATCCGCCATATTGGAAAATTAACAAAACAAAGTGAATTTCCTGACAAAGCTTTTCATGGCAGAAATGCGATGTGAGACCGTCGAAAACTGTCGGAGTTTCTTGGGCTACTATTGACGGTATTTGAACCTGGAAACTTGTGCTTGGTAAGCAGCACTATACCACGCCCGGTTTTCAGTAATAAAATATCGTTAGTAGCTATGGCGGTATCGTACAATAATGTCACTATACTGCATTTAATGCCTTAGTACCTGGGTGAATGAGCTCTTCTCAGCAGTTTTCTTACTTTCGACAAGTAGGGGATGGACAAAAAAATATAATCCCTACTTCGCAATATGTTTGTTGAAATACTACGTAAGATACCTATCGTTTGATGCCTATGCATAATTCCCTTGATTTTGAAAATAAATCAGACAGACGGCAACCCCGTAAAAAAATTTTAAGTGGCAACGCTTAAATAAGAAAGCTTTTACAATTTCATGGAAACTTGTCAAGTTGTTTTTTTAATAAAAGCAGATGTACAAAGGCATAAATACAATTCAATTAGGTGGCAACCCTGCGTGTTAACTCTACGTAAAAATATCTCTGTTAAAATGCGACTTAAAATATCTATCGTTTGATACTCATATTGGCAGATCTGATTTTATTCAAAAAAAAAAAGCAAACAAGGGGAATTCTGTGAATACATTCCTCAGTGGCAGCACCTCTGTAAAAACCCTTACCGTGCAGTAAACTGTCTACATACTGAATTTCATGCAAATCGGTCTAATCGTTGCTTAGATGGTAGAGGATATTTAACAAAGACTCCTTTAAAGTCCTTATGTGTGCCTTACATTGCAGGGCTCATCATCCTTATGCTAAGTTTTTCTTTCAGAGATTGTTGCAACAACTTCAACAATAAATTTTAAAACCACCCTATTAAGCCTTTTGATACAATGATATCCGTCTTATATATTTTTGTGAAGTGCAATTTTTTTGGTGGGTTTACATTTGAGCAATTATGTATGTGTGCACCGACAACAACCATTGAGCAATTAAGCCGCCGAAACATAGTTGGGTAGCAACATAACAACAGCTGAATCCACCCTCCTAAAAAGTATATACACACACATACCTCAATAAAAGCATACATATTTACGCCGAAATTTATGTTTATTAGAGCGGATGATTTCGTAGTTTCGGGACTTTGAGGTAGTAAGCAGTTCTTTACGATAATCCGAGCTAATGTGAAAATCCAATGGATGAAAAGTCCTTCTCCACCTTTTTTTTCTACCCATTGGGGTCATCCCCTTTTCACTGTAGTCATAGCATAGTAAACCATGCATCTTCCAAAGAACTGTTTGCTTGTTCTGTCAACGTCCGCGATTCTGAATAGGGTATTCTTCAACCAAATTCTGAAATATGGCGTTTTTGAAAAAAAAATTGATGTAGACAGATCTTTCAAAAAATGATTATTAATCGTAATGATTACCGATTTGATTATTTACTTTCTTGAAAAACCATTTAATGATTGATTGCCATTACTTAAAATGTTTAATGATTATTTTCCAATTGATTAAAAAAATAATCAAAAAAAACATGATTTTTTACAATTATTAAAAAAAATCAAAAAAACACATAAAAATAATCAACAAAAAATTTAAAAAATCAAGAATAATCAAAAGTAATTAATTTTGGTTATTTCTGATTATTTTTCGATTTTTTTTTTTAATTTTTTATAATGGTAATCAATAAAAAATTGCTTTTCTTGAAAAAGCAATTAAAATAATCGTTACCAATTAAAAAAGCTTACTAATCAAATTTAACAGGTCTGGATGTAGGATGATTATTTTGAAACAGAATTATCTTGCACTCAACTGTCAAAGGGTTGTATCACCATCAAGCGTGCTCATTTTTTTTGGGCTCACCGCGACCACAAACGGCTCAACCACTGCCACTACAAGCCTACTACTCTCATCAAAACAAACACAGTTTCATTTGTGACGATGCCTGCTATAGAGGCTCTTGCTGTTACTAGGACGTAATATTGCCAGAAAGTAAAAATGACCGCACGTCGACAGCAGCCGCAAGTGACTAAACTGTTGAAGATTGAAGATATTCTTTCCCCTTGAAAGAAGCTTGAGTTCTTCTTTACACGATAGACCATAGTAAAACTTTGAGGAATCTGTCAATGCGCTAAAAATAGATTTTTTGTGCAGTAAGGCTGGTCTTTTAACAGATAAGAATGAGCTGCGAAAGCCAACAACTGTGTAAAAATTTAAGTTTTTTGAAAATTTAACAAAAAATGCATCAAATTCCAGGGAGATTCCTGACGAAAGAGGAAGGACACAGAAGATGGCGCAAAGAAGAAGACGTTTTTGTGTTCTAACCAAATTTGACCAGAAATATTCGAAAATCGTTCCAACATACAAATTCCGAATACTTTTACAGCAGCCCTCCTTTAACATTACACGTCATCTGAGGTTTAACAGCATACAAACTTAGGCTGACGTCATCGAATACTGGTAGGAAAACTAAGAAAATTCCCGTCCTGTCGACACTTGAAAAAAAATCAAAAGCTAATGCAAATATGTATTCGAAAGGTGCTTAAACCTCTAAACCTAAAATTTGAAATTGTTCTGAGAATTCCTCATTTGGAGTTCTTGTCTGAAGCAGCTTTTTAGAGCAGTTTGACATTGAGTCCACTACGCTCAGTTCTATGGTCCTAAGCACTGGTAAACTTACATTCATATTAATATAGTCCGTTGCTCTGAGACAACATTTTTTTTAAGTCGTGACAAGAATGAAAACCAAGCACTGAAGATGGCAAAACACCGAAATCAGTTTACCTTAAAACCAACTTAGACAAAGCGATGACGGAAAATTGTTTTAATAAACATCAACTTTCCACCCTGTCGAAATAAAAACCAAACAAAACGAACAAGTCTAGCCCCTAATTAGAGTTTGAATAGCTCTTCCCAACCCAATATCGCATTAAGTTCGGTACCAAACTTCTGTCCCATAAAAAAATACCTTTACAGCTCATCGCGCAATGTTTTCCAGATAGTTTTCCTAACAGTTCTCCTTGTACTTGTGTGCAATTTTCGGGTTTACAAGATCCCGCAGCCCAACTGATCGCAAGTATCGTCATACGATCGCCGATTGCCATGTTTTGCTTTTTACTTACTTTCTTCAAATTTGTGATGTTCAAATTCGTTTTTGTTTTTCCTTAGCATTGTTGTTGCTGTTGTTTGCTTGCGTACTTGCTTGCGGAACGGGCTGTTGTGCCCCAAAGACAGTTGGAGTTCTTAATGACGTTTCGGTAATTTTTTTTTTTTTTTGGTTTTGTTAGCCTTCTCGACAACTGTCTTCATTGTTCATTCCTCGTTCATAAAATTTTTGGCTGCTTGCTTGAGGCGCTTTTTATTCCTTTTGGACTCTGTTGTCTCTTTACATTTTCGTATGTTGAGGCATTTTTTGTGTTTGGTATGCATTATATTTCTTTCCAACTTCGTTTGATTTTTGTGTCGCGTAAATTTTTGGCTACAATAAGAACCGGTTTAGATATTTTGGGACTTTGAGCTCTCCTACAGATATGTATATGTTCTTTTAGGAGCATTCGCTTTGTTGCTATTGTTGTTTTTACTTGATGTTTATTTTTGGCCTTTTGGCTTGAGGGCTATGCGATCGGTATTTGAAACTTTGCTCTGTGTCTGCCTATGGCAAGAAACCTTGCATCTTGGCAGATAGCTTCTGACTCGCAATTCCCGACAAATGGCTAATAATTAGCGGTCGAGTCCACATACAGATTACAGGCTTGTAAGGCATAGGAAAGGGGTTCAGGATATCGGGAGTTCTACAGTCTTTCAAGCCCCATCAAATATGGAATCTCATGAGTTCTCTGTGATAAACCGCTTTCACAATATTTCGAATTACTGTTACAACAACAAGATCGAAAACATCAATGCCACGAAACAACGAAAATCGGCGAAACCGATATCGATTACAGCCTGTCATAGCCCCTCAGCTCCATACAGCGAGCTCGAGACTATTTCCTGCTCTCTTTGGATCACCTTCAGGCGGGTTGAGCCTGCAGTAGTACTGACAAGATGGTAGAGATTTGGTCTCTTTGTAACTCCTACCCTTTAGAGGCTTTGTCTTTTAGAAGCTCTGTCTCTTAGAAACTCCACTTTTCGTAAGCTTTCGTCTCTCGAAAACTCCTGTCTTTCGAAAACTTCTGTCTCTGAGTAAGTCCTACCTTTTAGAGGCTTCGGTCTCTCAGGAACTCTGGACTAGCAGAGGTCCTGCCAAGGCTTCGTCTCCCAGCAACTCCTGACTTTCTTTCTCTTGGAAACTTCAACTTTTGAGAGGCTTTGTCTCTTAGAAACTTTTAACTTCCAGAAGCTTTTGTCTGTCGAAAACTTTTGTCTCTGAGTAAGTCCTACCTTTTAGACGCATCGGTCTCTCAGGAACTCTTGACTAGCAGAGATCCTGTCAGCGCTTTGTCTCCCAGGAACTCCTGGCTTTCTGTCTCTTCGAAACTTTTACCTTTGAGAGGATTTTTATTTTAGAAGCTCCTATCTTCCCTAATCTTTCGTCAGTCGAAAACTCCTGTCTTTCGAAGGCTTTGTCTCTGTGTAACTCCTATCTTTAAAACACTTCGGTGTCTGAGGAACTCCTGACTAGCACATATCCTGTTAGGGCTTTGTCTACCAGGAACTCCCGGCTCTCAGAGGTTTAGTCCACCTACCTTTCAGGGACTCCCCACTTCCTGCTGACTAGCGAATTGGTTGGCAAACGTTGGCTAAATTTCGTGAACCGAGGCATCCGTGGTGATACACATTCATGTTTGTTCTTCAATTTCTATAGCTCGAAAATCCTTCTACCACCAAAAAGAGTTTTTCTTGTCTCCTACTCAGACGATGACTTCATTCTGGCTTTTGGGGAAGAGCGATTCAGATCCGATCAATGCACTCTTTGCTGGTATTCTTATTTGTTATATTTCTCTTGAAGGTTCGGTAAATTATCAGACTATCAAAGACCTTCTTGAGCTAGTATAAACCTTTTGTCCGCTTTTGAGGCAGCAAACGAGTTTTGTACAGTCCGTACATTAGACGCAATCGGACACAATTTTTGATACTTCCAGTGCTCAAATCTTTAATTATCGTGTTCTGATTAGCTCTCAGCTGTTTGTTTAAGCTCTGAGCTGTGCCAACCCGACCTTGCAGCCCTCAGTTGTAGTTCCCAATTGCATGCAACAGTGATTCTAAAAAATTTTTGTTCGTGCTGGCTTCTAACCACAATTTTGGTATTATCACTTTTGCATTCTACCCATTTTCAGTTTGCTTTTCCACCTTTTGCCAGCAGAGCTCAGGTAAGAAAGAAATTATTCCTTTGGTTTTTGAGCTCGAGTCGTTGGTATCTTTGCAGTTAAATTGTTAAATTTTGTTGGTGTTATTGTATCGTAAATGTGTGTTCTTCGTTGTGTTGTTGTTGTTTTTAACTGCTTTGGTACTTGCACACACATGTATACATATGTATATTAAGGTGGGTTGAAAAAAGATTTCTTTTCTTTTTAAAATTTTGTCAGCTGAATGGAAGAGCAATTTAAATCAAAATGTTTTTTGAAAACGACCTATCTGAACGAAAATTCAATGCTTATTCAATTATACAAATTTTAAATAAAGTGTAATTGAAAACATTACTGAATTAGAGCATTTTTCAGAAATATTTTGAAATAACTTGTTCTAAATAAAAAATTTTTTTTTTATTCTTAACTTTCCATAATTTTTTTTTACTTTTATTAAAAAAAAAATTTCCAAAAAATTTTTTTCCACTTTCCCCTTTCCATTGAGTTATTACTTTTGTTTTAAAACTGTTCCACATTTTTTTTATTTCTTACTTTTTTTTGATTTTTAACATTTATTTAAAAAACTTTTCCAAATTTTTTTTCTGATTTTACATTAAAAAAAAAAATCCAAAAAAATTTTGTGACTTCTGACTTTCTATTGATGTTTTACTTTTGTTTGGAGTTTGATTACAATATTCCAAAAAAAAGTTTTATGTTTTGAGCTAATTTTTATTTATTTCAAAATCGAGTGGGTAACCACAAAATTTGAAGTTATTTTTTTTGCATATTAAAAAAATATTATTTTTTAACGTGGTTATAGAAACTCTAGGGTGTCGGCCTACAAAATCAATGGAAAATAAAAAATAAATTGAATGAAAAAAATAACAAAAAAAGAACAAAAAAAATAGAAATAAAGCTTTCTTATTTTTTTTTTAATTTGAAGTAAAAAATAAAATAATAAAATTTTTTTTTGTATTCAATTAAAAACTTTTAATTTAATTTAAATTATTATGAAAGTTTATAACCATGGATACTGGAAATCATTTTCTTCCCTCTTTTACCATTTTGGACCACAAAAATATTCGGTTATTTATTTTAAAATTGAGTGGGTAACCACAAAATTTTAAGCCATTTTTTTTGCATATTAAAAAAATATTATTTTAAACGTGGTTACAGAAACTCTATGGCCTCCAAAGTCAATCGAAAATGAAAAATTAATTGAATAAAGCAATACCAAAAAAAAAAAAAAAAAAGAAATTAATAAAATAAAAAGTAGAAATAAAGCTTTCTTTTTTTTAACTTGAAGTAAAAAATAAAATAATAAAATCTTCCTTTTCTATTCAATTTAAAACTATTAATAAATAATTATAAATTATTAAAAAAATACAAGCAATTATAATTTTCATAAAAATTATTATTCTTGGTCTTGAGCTCGTTTATGGTCATGTATACTGAAAATAATTTTTTTCCCCTATTCTTTTATAATTTTGGACCACAAAAAATGTACCTTTGGAACTATTATTTATCTAAAAATCGAGTGGGCAACCTGTAAATGTTGAGTAATTTGTTTGTTTTAAGATTTTCTTTTTTTTATAAAGCACAACTTTTTTCAGCCCACCTTAATGCACATACATTCATACACATACAACTTATGGCTGCTTGTATGTATCGATCTTTCTTCTTGTCTTGGCAATCCTGCCATTGTCTTCGCTTCATCTTCATTCGTACATTACGAAAATGTGTTGATCATTTGTTGGATTTTGGAGTTTTTGGTTTCTCCGAAAAATTGTGTACAACTTAGCAAAGCAGAAGTGAAAAAAAAGACAACACAACATTAAACACTACGAGAATTTACAACAGCTGCAACAGCAACAACAGCGAAAAAAGACGTTAGCTTCAACAGTAGATCTTCGGACAAAAAGTAATTACAACGGCCGGCTGCAGGAAGCGCATAAAAATCCCATAGCCAAGATCAACTACAAAATTTCATTAGAAAGAAAATAACATTCCCTTTGTTGTTGTTGTAACACCAAATAACAATGATTCACAGTTTCAGTTCAATTTCGTATACATCTCCGACCCTCCTCCCTTCTGAGCGCTGCTCCGTCCGTCGCTTAAGTGTTGCATTCTTATGTCCATTTTATAGGTTTTCTGAAATCTTTTAATTTAGTTCTTTATTACCTTTGTTGTTGTCTTAATTTAAAAACAATAAAATGTACATAAATGATTTTTTTGAATGGAAATTTGGGAGCCATAAAACTTTACCAAATTTCGAAATTGAGTTTGCATGATTTTAATTATACTCAAGTCCCCTGAAGTTTCGTAAGACCAATGAGCTGAGAATAAAGCTTACGCCTTTTTCTATTCACATATGACACTTCGAACTCAAACTTGTTACAGCTAGCACGCTTTTGATGTCTGAAAAATCCATCTCCTACTCCCACTCTATGTTTTGAAACAAATTTTGAGATAGTGTGCTCTTCCACTGAATCGTAGATTTGTTAAATGGGAGATGCCGACTTTTTCTTTTCGCTCTTTAAATGCACTTGTGTACATAACGGACTATACAAGGGTTATACTAATATTGTCAGTCCTTTGACGGATATGAATCAATTATACTTCAGTCCTAGCACCCTATGTTACTAACGCAACTGTCGAGGTAATGATTTGGGAGACCGGGAAATCGGTGTCGATGTGAATTTGTGGTTGAGGGGCTTGAGAAAAAAATGTCGACTTTTGAATTTCCATAAATGTTTTACTTTTATTTAAAAAATTGTCGAACAAATTTTTTTTTTGTTTCTGACTTTTCACAGATTTTTGACATATATTAAAAAAAATGTTTGCCTGTCCATTGATTTTTTACTTTCATTTAAAAAACTGTTCCACATTTTTTTTTATTTCTGACTTTCCATAAGCTTTTTACTTACATTAAATAAAAAAAAATTTTTTAAAATTTGTAACTTCTGACTTGTCATTGATAATTTACTTTTTTTTAAAAAAATTTTTTTTTTGACTTCTGCTTTCCATTGATTTTTACTTTTATTTAAAAAAAATTTTTAAAATTTTATTTTTTTTTATTTCTGATTTTCCATGGATTCTTTAAAAAAAAAAATTTCCAAACAAATTCTTTTACTTCTGACTCCATTAATTATTTATATTTATTTTGAAAACTGTTCCACATTTTTTGTGACTTCTGACTTTCCACAGATTTTTTACTTTTGTTTAAAAAAAGGTTCCAAAAAAATTTTGTGACTTCTGACTTTCCACAGATTTTTTACTTTTGTTAAAAAAACCGTTAAAAAAAAATGCTTTTTTGACTTCTGCTTTCTATTAATTTTATATTTTATTTAAAAACTGTTCCACTTTTTTTTTAGATTTCTGATTTTCCATTGATTCTTTACTTAAAAAAAAATTATTTAATTTAAAAAACTGTTCTACATTTTTTTTATTTCTGACTTTTCATATATTTTTTTACTGATATTGAAATAAATTTTCCAAAAAAATTTTTTTTGACTTCTGCCTTCCCATTGATTTTCAACTTTTATTTCAAAAACTGTTCCGAATTTCTTTTACATTTTCTGATTTGCCATTGAGTCTTTACTTATATTTAAAAAAATTGTCGGCAACTTAAGATTCTAGAACAGCTTAAAAAAAAATTTTTTTTTCTCTTTTCTCATATATATATATATATGTATATTGTGTTTTTTTTCGGAATATCCCTTAATGATCAATTACTTATTTCAAACTGCCACCTCAAAACGTTGAGTAAATCTTTTTTCTTGTAATTTCCCTTATTATGAAGTGCAAATTCTACCCGGTCGATAAAATAATTTTTTTTTTTTTCATTCCTACTATTTATTTATACAAATTTTGAAGCAAAGTCGAATAATTTTCTTGAAACAAAATTCAGAAAATTTATAACCAAACTCTTTGCTGCAAGCACACTTTCATACACCCGCAAACACATTTCCACTTCTAGTAACCCAAAAGCTGCGCAGCTTCGAGATCAGCAGCTATAGATGTCACCTGGGAGCACAAGCAGCTGCCCCACTTAAGCTCTAGGAAATCAGTTAAACTATCAAGAAAATTAACAAGAAATGCAAAACAAAGAAAAAAATTTGTTAAAAGCAAAAGAAGATTCGTGTTAATGATAAGAGGATAAACTTTTTCTTAATACAACAATAACTAAATTTTTTTTTTTTTTTTTTGAAAAAAAATAAAAATTTCACATTTTAGCAGTAAATTAACTTATGACAATTTGTTTACTAAAGTATGTAGGTTATTAAACTTTTTGTTTTACTATTTCTTTGCATACTCATACTTACAACTAGAGACCCCACCCCTCTTCACTTTCCAACAAATCACTCACATTCCAGCTTTGCTTTTTCGTAGTTCATTTGTGGCAGCTGCCTTGTTTGTTTTCTTGGCTGTCCCGCAGCGTGCAAACAACTTCTTCACTACGCGCTTCTAATGAATTTATCTATTTGGTGTTGTTGTTGTTTTTTTTAACTATAACAACAACAACAGTGATATCATATCATTTATAAGTATGTAGGTAATTATTATAATTGTTGTTGCTATTAGATGCTTATCGTTTTATTCATATGTAGTAGCTTTGCTTGTTGTTGTTTTTACTTTTTTTTGTGGAGCTTTTGGGTGTTATACTCGAATACAAATATTCAAAAAGCAGTAAAAAACAACAAATCTGATCAACGCTTTTTGGCACAGCTGCATTTCGGTTTGGCGCTGGGAATGGTTTACTGAATTGAGTTGCCACAGCTGAGTGATGAGCGCTTGAATCGAGTTTTGGGGGAGGCGGCGCGTAATTATACGGTATAATTCTTTGAAAACACGTGTTCCACAAGCAGATAATAAGCACTTAAATGAGATTTAGCGGTTAAAAATTTGGCGAAATTTTTTTTAAATTTATTTTTATATAATAATTTTTTTTACTGTGTATTAAACTTGCTTGGTAACTCGTTTTGAGTCACTTACAATTAACAGTAAATTTATTTGAATTAGTATTTAAACGTAAAATTGGTTTTTTTTATTAGTTTTAATAAAAATATGTATTAATTAATAATTGATTTTTAAACTTTTATTTGATAGTCGCGCTAGTTCGAGGTTTCGTCATGCACTTAAATAAAAAGTGCACACAACAGCAACTAAAATGTGTAATCCATATTTCAAGATATACATCTAGCAATATTTATTGGAAGAAAACATTCAATTCTATGCAGTAGTTATTTGGTGATGCGCGAACAAACATACATACAGAAATTAAAACTAGTTGTTTCTTTGTCTTCTGTTGCTTTAATTATAATAAGGGCGCTTGCATACTTATTTAATATCTATTATTTACAGACATTAGCGTGTTCCAAAATCACTTTCTATATGTATAAAAAATATTTCAGCCATTTTTTATTGCCACCACTGTATACCGTTAGAATTAACTATTTCCTTGGAGTAAAATGGATCCAAAACTTTAACTTAAACGTCTAGTAATAAATCGGTGAAAATTACATCCAATTCTAATCATCCGCTTTTGATTGATGCGCGAATAAACATAGAGACAGATGGACAAAAATTCTACAAACCATCTTTTTGGCTTACATTACTAGAATCAAGTATGAGTTTTTATCTCCCCACTTACTCTATCCAATCCAGTTCTACTATCTCTTCCTCTGAAGTAGAAGACAATGAGAAAATAACAACAAATCGCCGAGGGATTTGTTGGCCAATGCTGTCGAATCGCTGACTCCTAGGTGGCATCGAACCAGCTGTAGATTTTTGTCCACCCGCTCTATGTGTTTGCTATCATTTTTTTCTCATTTATTCTCATTTATTTTTTATTTTTATACTTTTCTCATATTTTTATTTTTTTGCTTAAAAATAATAATTGCTTTCTGATTTATATTTTTCATCCGTTTTTTATAAAATCAAAGTCAAAACGTTGTGCGAAATAATATCCATTGCAAGGTTTCTGCACAGTAAAATCATAAAAACAATCTTGCTGTACTCGTATAACAAAATCCCAGCAACAAATAAAAACCACAAATCAAATATAAATTCTAATAAATAAATTTTGGAGATTACTGCGAATTTCACAATTCAACCATTTAGTCAGATTGTGTGCCATCTGCGGTACAGTGGATTGTGTGTAAGAAATTTTACTCAAATTTTATTGAAGACAAGCAGACCTAAAATATACTATCTCTACTTCTCATCTCTCGCTGCTATTTCGCCTGCCTCTATTCATCTTACTTACTTACTTTGAAGTATCATTATATTATTTTGTTTTGTTGTTTTTCCGACAGGGTTCGTTCCAATATAGATCTATCATTATATTCTAAATCTCTCTTCCCCCGGCATATGAACATCAAATTATTCTTCCTCATACATTTTTGTTGTTCTCTCTATTCCTCTTCTTCTTCTTCTTCTTCTTCTTCTTCTTCGGCGTGCATCTGCTCTCAATATATATATTTTTTTTACTGAGAGTAAAATGGGTTTGGGCTTGCCAATTTCTATAAAATTCTACTCTCTCTCGTTTCTCATTTCTCGCTTTCAACTTTTGCAAAATTCTACTCTCTCGTTCCTTGTCTCCCGCTTCATCTTCTTTTATCTAAATTTCCGGCCACTTCCTCTTTTTCATTTCCTCTCTTATTACTCTTTTTGTTCTCTTACCCCATATCCTCTCACTTCTCTTTTTCCTTTTTATTCTTAATGCTTTGCCTCGTCCCTTTTCTGTTTATTTTCCGATTTTTATTCTTCTACCTCTAACTCCAGCGCTTTCTAGTATTCTATCTAATGCCCTTCTACCTCATATTTATATTTCTTTTGCTCTTCCTCTTCTGTTCTCTCCCTCTCACACTTCTACTGCTTTATATGTATATCAGATCTTCATACCAAATTTAAGAGAAGTAACTCATATCGTGAAGACAATGCAGCTTTTAGGAGGAATTTTAGAAATTTTCAAGGATATAGGGGGGTTGAAATACGAGTGTTTGAGAAGAGCCTTTAAGCTCGAAGCACATATGAACTCCATGGTCTGGAGAGTTTTCTTTCGCAAAATGATAAAGTATAGGTAGTTTGTGATGTCAGCTTTAGACTTCTCTCCGCAACTATAATTAGCTAAACTAAGGCGGCTACGTTTCTTCAGATTTTGGCACACATTTGGCACTCAAACTACTCCTCCGGAAGCCCCATCAGTAGTGCTTAACAAACTACCTACCTTAAGCTTCCGGAACTCTATGCATAAGTCTTCAAATTAGGGCTCATCTGTATTTCACTGAAGTCTTTTTAAAGTCAAGATCAAGGTTGAACAACGCTACAGCTGCTGAGCAATTTAGACTTATACAGCTAAAATCAAGAGCTCTTTTGGATCTCCATTTAGCTATTTTGCCAAGTTTTTTTACTATAACGGTCTGAAACTCTACCGACAGTCTAATCCGCCAGAGTTTCAGAGTTGCATAGTGTCCAGAATAGCACTGAGTTATCTCTTTCAACACTTCTGTCTCTAACAGCCTTCATATAACTACGCTCCCCTCAAATATATTTTTCGAGATCACGCTTCACAGTCCAATTGTCTTTCTGATCGAAAAATTCACACGCTTGCCGCATCAGCTTTGTCGTATGAGAGTATGTGTGTGCGTGATTTCGGCACAGCGACGATTTCGTAGAAGAGGGAGGTGGTACCCAGCCCGTTTGGCGGCAGAATCTATGATTTCGCAGAGCGGCTGTGTTTTTTGTATGCATGTGATTGTTGTTGTTCCACTTCAAGCAGTGCTTACTCCGTTTATAAAGTATCTTTGCTTTACCACTAATACCCCAGGCAGCGCGCATGCGTCCCTTTCAGCGCAATAACAGCCTGCTGCTAAGCCATTCAATGAAGATTTGAAAGCAACAGAAATTTAATGATAGAACAAAAACAAAGTAACCAAAAATTATAGTAACAAAAAAAATAAATTCCATTTACTCAACTGTGTGTGTGGCTTATTCGCGTGTGATCAGTTTGTGCAGCACATTTTTAGGAATAAACAGGGTGCACCGTAAGGGCGGGAATTGGTGAGCAGTTTATACGACTGAAATATATTATGCGAAATATTTCAGTTCAAGCTAAAAACAATGTTCGAGTAGAAACTTTAGGGTTCGGTGGCTTCGGTTTTGAGCTTCGTGATGGCGATGACTTCCAAAGCCATTTCAAAGTCAGTTTAGCGATTTCAGAGAGAAGCTGTAGAGTCTGCATTGAAAAGTACATTTAATTCTACTGTTAAGAATGCCCCAGCAGTTCGAGAAGACTCTTAGGGGCTATATGCGCCGTCTTGGCGGTTTTGGGAATGCCAAAAAATGACAAAGTAGGATATAGAAAACAGGACTTAAAAGTGAGGTCCTAATTTCTATATCCTGTATTGTCAATTTTTGGGTTTCCCAAAACCCCCATGACGGCGCACAGTGCGAATATCATCGAGAAGAACAATCGCTTCTAAAGAAATTTTAACTCTTTAACAAACCGACAATCATGGAACTTGAGCCCATACTTAGATGTAAAAAAGGCTAAAACGAGAGAGAGCCTAGCCATGAAGTTCAAGCTTTATTCTTTTCAGTCTTTTAGGAAGCTAGGATTTAGGATTCTTAGATAGCGATAAAGACGATTAAAGCTCGACAAGGCCTTGTTAACGCCACTTCTATCTAAAACTTTCGACGCGGGTCCGTATTCAGAATGGGGGATGAGCGGATTTGAAGGTGTGCTGACACGAAAGCTAGCAACTTCAGGAAGGAAGTTTTTCTACAGAATTTTCTTTCGCTAGAAAAGATAATGAAGAAAATCCAACAAAAAAAAAAAAATTTAACTAATCCTCTCCGAGGGTCGTTTCGTGAGAGATTATGCCAAACTGGTTTCGTTAAGCTTTTCTTTTCCGGGTTTTAGTTTGAAATAGAGCTTGTAGGGACTGCTGTAGCCACTTTAAATATATATAGAGTTTCTCGTATGCTAGCTCAGGAACTTTAACCTCTAAATTGTCTCAAAGCGTTTCCTGCACGCTTCACGGCCTAAGCTTGGTGGTATTTTTTAGTACTTCTTAGTGACGTGAGCTAATTTAACCTCCGATAATCCACTGGGAGCTAAATAATCCTAAAAATGAGAATATATAAAAATAAATTGTTCCCTTTTTTATGCGATCAATTGAGATTGCGGGAAATGTTTAGATTTACCTTGAAATTATTTTAAGAAGGTTTTAAGGGGCTACTGCAGTCAGAAATGCTTAACTTAGCCCATCTCCACTTTTTAAGTTGAGCGTTAACTTCCATTAATTCCTTTGTATTATGTGCTACTAATTAATTTTATTGTCATCCATTGGGGTCTTAGAGACCCCTACCATGTCAATTTGATATACCTAGTCTTATTTTATATTTCAACTTAAGCATTTTTGGAGAGCATCGCAGATGATAAAGATCTTAATGCGATCGACCTCAAGAACTTGCATTGTCCAGTGCACTTAGAAACAGCTCAAAACTCATCATTGAGTTCTGGCATAGGGTGCATTCATTTTCTAGTAACATGCGCTTATTAACCTTGTGTTGGTACAAGTGGGTCTTAGTGACCATTAGCATGAGAGTGAGAGTGACCATAAATTCTTTAGCTGGCAAAGGTGGCCAGAAAATCTTTACCTTGTTTCAAATTTTATTTTATTTTATTTCTTATTTGTTTCTTAGTGGCATGCGCTTATTAACCTTGCTTGAGCCTTGTGAGTCTTAGTGACCCATCACTGTTAGCTACTAAACGTAAAATGGCTTCGTTTTTCAGATTTCAGAATCGAAAATCGCTATTCTGTTTAGAAATTACAAAGCTGAGCTGCATACAAACTCAAAAACTATTTTATTCGAGTTTATATTCCTGTTTTCGTGCGCTTTTGGTGCACCCTGTATCTATATCTCGACGTGAGAAGATGCTGCCATTGCTCTAAATTTAGTGCTGGAACTCAGCTTAACTGCGGAAGATTAAACCTTTTCCTTAGTAAACTTCTGTTCAGATTTTTAAAGCCAAACAAAAATATGTCGAAATTTAGGATACACTTTCACACACATACAAACACACACACACAGCTACGCGCGTACATATAAATTCATAGATATCACAATCTAGCGCAACGCCAATAAAGTAACTCGTATCTCTAATCTCGAGAAGGGGCTGACACACATCTTCCATGCTTTTTATTGTTATTGTTGTTATTATTGCGCTGTTGCTGTGCATCCCTTTTTCAAATATAATTTTTTTGGGTTTTCTTTAGTTTAAAATTACCAAAAATCTTCGCGCGAAATAGACCAAAGATACAGCGTAATGTTTGTAGATATGTGTATATGAAATTCAAAGCGACAACAAAAATTATAAGCGGCAGCAGAAGCAATTCCAAAGGTGAAAATAAAAACTCGCAACACTGCATAAAAACAAAAACAACAAACGTATACTTTTTTTAAATCCAACACCCCATTAAAAGTTGTCTAAGCCATCGTAGATCTACAAGCTAATAATTTTGAACAACAACAACCAGCAAAAAAATGCACATAAATTTAAGTTTACATAGAAATAAATACACACACACATGCACTCAACGAATTATAATTGCGTTCGTATGTGTTGTGTGTCAGCCATAATCCTCATCACTCCCCTGCCATATGCACGTATGAAGATATGTTTGTTTGTAGGCTTATATGTCTATACTCTTGTACAATCAGCCGTTTAATTGGATTATTAGATTTATTTCCATATCTGTGTCATTTAAATAATAACCCATTTTGGGTCGGCTTCATTGAATTACAATTTTTGTAGTTAATTTTTTCTCTATTTATTCTCAGTTAATATCTTGAAGATTCTCACGAATTTTTTATTCTTTTGTTTGAGTTTTTTATGATCGTGGTTTGAATGCAATTTAATTTTAGAAACATTTCATTTTTTATTTTGTTTCTTTATCGTATTTTTTTTCTATTTTACTGCATCTACTTTTCCCTCCTTCTCAAGCTTCCTTGTTTGTGTCCATCTCTTCCCTTTGTTTCGTTTCCTTGACTGTACCTCGCTTTTTATTCCTCTTCTTCTGTTATTCTTCTTATACATTCTTGTTCTATTTTTTTTTTTATTCCCCTCTTTGTCGTTCTCGTAGTATTACTCTCATTTCTCTTATTCCTAACTTTTTTTATTTTTCCCCTTATTTTCCATATTTTTAAACTTCTTTGTTTTTTGTTTCCCTATTTTACGTCTGTGGTTTAATTTTAGTCCATTTCGATCATTCGTCTTCTTGCCCCTTTCTTTTCTTCTTCTTCTTGCCCTCATCTTCATTTTCTCTTTCGTGCATGTTTTTTCATTATTATTTTTATTTTCCTCTTTCCTATTCACCTTTTCTTTTTTTCCTCTATTCTCTTTTATTTTTCTTATTATACCTTTCATGAACATGAAAAGGTATTATAACTTTGGTCCGATGTTTGTAAGTATGAGAAGAAGAAGAGATAGACCCACCAATAAGCATACCTGAGCTGAGTTGATTTAGCCATGTTCGTCTGTCCTTCCGTCCGCTCGTCCATCCGTCCGTCTGTAGCTCCCATACAATCGATTGTTCCGTTAAATGGGGTTTGGGCTATCTCTATCTCTATGGCGCGATATACAACAGGTATATCACCATAAACCTCCTAAGAGATTTTTGCGCCAAGCTTCTCTTCCAATTTGTGGTGCGCCGATTTGAATTTTTCCCTACAAATTGGTGGGACCTACAGTTTTTTGCCGACTCCGAAGGGCATCTAGAAAGGAGACGAATTTTTGCTGAGAAGCCTGTCATGGCAGAAATACACTCGGAGAGTTTGCCAAACCACTGCCGAGGTGCGACCCCGTTTTTGAAAAACTTTTTTCAAATCACTTTTTGATGTTACCTGTGCCAGGGCTCGAACCATGGACCTTCGGTGTGGTAGGCCGGCAACACTACCGCCACACCACGGCGGCCGCCATGGGCTATGTATCTTTAAATTAACAGTTTTGCAGAGTTTGTACTAATTGTGAGTAAGGATCGGACACTTAAAACCGTGATGCGTATTCATGAAAGGTATAAAGTCTTCTACATTTATTTGTGCTCCCCCTTTTATCGTCTTTTGCCTATTGATTGTTTATTCTTTTTTCCTTCTCCTTCGTCATCCTCATCTTCTTCTTTAAATTCTGTTTCCTTATCTCCAACTTTTTACTTTTTCCCTATTCTCATATACAAGGTGGCGCAAAAGTAATCCTCCTATCAGAAAATGCTATAAATTTTGCGATTGGCCCCTAAAGTCAGTTCTGTTTTGACAATTGTGTAGTAAACACATGCGAAATACACGCTACACTGCTCCAGAACGCGGAATATTGCTGACTATTTATTTGACCAATAATCGGTCGGGGCCAAACGGTTACTGTGAATGGTGAGCGCTACAGAGCAATGATCAACGAGTTCTTTTTGCCGCAACTTGATGAATTGGGATTGGAAAACATGTGGTTCCAACAAGACGGTGCAACAGCACACACTGCACGTGCCACAACCGATATGCTGAACATCGGAAGCTTACTTTTGCGCCACCTTGTATTTTTTTCTCGGCTTCTTTAGCTTTTTTGTCGGCCTTCGTCTCCCTTTCTTTAATTGTAAATTTTTTTTCTTATTTCTCCCTTCTTTCTTCTTTCTTACTCCTTTTTCGTACTTATATCATTTTTCTTTTTCATGCATTTTTCTTTTACTGATTTTCTTCCTTCCTCTTCTTTTTAAATTATTTGTTTCCCTCTTCTCCTTTTACTGTCTATTTTGTTTTATGTCTCAGTTTTTCCTTTCTTTCTCTTTTCGTTCTTTTATTAGTTGTCATTTTTTGTTTGGTTTTCTTTTAAATTGATCTTTCTCTCCTCCCTTTCGTCTCAATTTAGCTTTTGAAGCATTGCAGATTTTGCCTTTCACTAATTTTTGGTTTTTCTCTTACTTTTTATTCCAATGTTCCCCTTCTTTTCCTTTTTAACGTGTCCTTTGAATTTCACATTTTCCCGCACTTCAGTACCGTGTCCATTTCGTCTTTTATAGCACTTTTGCTTTTACTTACACTTTCGCTTCCCTTTTATCTTCAAAAAAGCTTTGTCTTGGCTCGAAGTCGTTCTCAGCCCACATGCTATTTCCGAGAAGGCTTGCCTTACAAACTTATATTGGTTGGATTCGCCGATACCGATACTATAAGTTCAAGCTCGAGCAAGATAATCTTCGTCATAATTGTTATCCTCTTAATGGACTTGATACAACTAGCTGAGAGTAGTCATCAAGCAAGTTTTCAATCGCCGTCATATCCATCACCCAAAACATTTGGGCTTGCGTGTTGCTCTCCCACTTGAATTGCCTTCAAACTATCTAATAACTTCTCTTGATCCATTAGATATCTTCACGTTTGACGTTTATGATTCTGGAGCTCAGCGTTTTCATATTGTCTTACGCTGCCGCTTTCGAGCGCTTCAATCAAATTAAAATTTGTGGCTTCTATTTCCACGAAACTGTGCAATTGTGGTAAGCACGAAAGCCATTTTCGACATATAAACGAAAATGCTTTGATATACTTTAATGGATGAGTGTTTGAATAAAAATGTGATTTCGTGTTTTTGGATCGCGTGCAAATCTCTATTTTCCACTTTTTTTTTGGAAATTTATATGCCCTAATCGTTTGAGTATGTTTCAGTTAAAAAGAAATTATTTTAATTACATTTCAAATTCTTAAGAAATTATGTATGTTGATTTGACATTCTAATTTTCGGGAGTTCTTTAAACTTTGAATCAAATCGGTAGTGGCATGCAAAGCGATCCGGTTTCGATGGCAGATTTTTATTTCTTGAAGCCGTCTCCATTTGGTGCTAAAAAGGCGCGAAGTCAACTAGGTCTTTTTAAAGTTCAATAACACAAGTTACTTCAAGCTAGACGTGCTAGTAGTATAAGATGAAGTAACGTCTATGTCAAGTCATCGTCCACCTTTTTTTCCTCCATATCGATACCCCGTTTCTTTGCTGGCAAAAGTAGGTGCCTATACAAATGGCCTAATGGCTTTTGGGCAGTGGCAACTTTATGCAATCGCATCCCTGCAGAGCCACCATTGGCATATCTGGCAATCCTCCTAAAAACTACATTTCTTGAAGAATCATCTTATCATCTTATCGGCCTTTTATGTTTAATTTTCTTTTTTTCATATTTTTTTTCACACCCCTTCCTTTTATCTTTTTTTTAACTCTTTCCTTTATTTTTAAACCATTTAATACTAAAGTTCTTATTTTTTTTTATTTTTTTTGTTTTTTTTTATTTATTTCTTTTTTTTATTTTATTTTATTTTATTCTATTTAATTTTATTTTATTTTATTTTATTTTATTTTATTTTCTTTTATTGTATTCGGTTTTATTTTATTTTATTCTATTTTATTTTATTTAGTTTTATTGAATTTAATTTTATTTTGTTTTATTTTATTCTATTTTATATTATCTTAGTTTATTTTCTTTTATTTTAGTCTAGTTTATTTTATTTTTTATTTTATTTTATCTTGTTTTATTTTATTTCATTTTTTTGTATTATTTTATTTCATTTTGTTTTATTTTATTTTTTTTATTTTTTTTAAGTATTCCTGAAACGAGCTAGGGCCAAGAATAATAATTTTTCACTTTTTGAATTTTTATGAAAATTATTATTGTTTTTATTTTTTCAATAATCATTTTTAATTAACTATTAAAAGTTTTTTAATTGAATAGAGTAGGAAAAATGTTTAGAGACAACCGCCATAGCTTTTCTTCAACAAAAATTGTTGGTATAAAAAAGCAAATTTTTTTTCTTTTTTTTTTGTTTTATTTTATTTTATATTATTTTATACTATTTCCTTTTATTTTGTTTTATTTAATTTATTAATTTTATTTCATTTTATTTGATGTTTTATTTTAATTTTATTTTTTCATTGTTTTTTCCTTTTTGTATTTTATTTTATTTTATTTTATTTTATTTTATTTTATTTTATTTTATTTAATTTTATTTTATTTTGTTGCAATGTTTTTTTTTTTCTTGTTTTAATTTAATTATGGTTGCAGCTGTTTTGGAGTTTTCTGGAAAAAAATATAATTTCCAAGCAAAGAGTTATTTCATCTCTATTTTTCTTTATGAATTGGAGTTGTTATTTCATTGTCACTAGTTTCGTACTAATTCTATATGTTGTTATTTTGTTTGTTATTGCAATTTTGCGAGTCCTTCTATTTTGTAACTTTAGTTTTAATCTACTAGATCGATTTATATAGTTCAAATTTTAAAATTATAAATTCATGCCAGATAAGGATATAGGAGTAATTCTAAAGTGAAATCCTAACAACAAATATGTTTATTTAAAGGATTAAGTTTACCAAGTACTCTATGCATTATCATACAGGGAAGAAGAAAATGGAAAGTCAAAGGGGAAGGTAAAACGTGAGAGGGAAAAAGTGAAGAGGAAGTTGGCGAGGAAAATCAAGAGGTATAGGAAGTAGGGAAAGAGAAATAAGTGCAGAAGAACTACGAGATGATAGAGGCCCGTTCTCCTGGTATTCTGTTATCTTAGAAGGTTGAGCTCGGTGATTTGAGAATCCTTATCGTTCACCTGGCTCGCTGGGATATCTCCTCACTATATACACACATATAAAACTGCGAGTTCAACTCAGTCCCTTTTCTAGCTCATCACAAATATATTTATTTACGAGTACCTCTTGCACGGCGCAAAGCATAAATAAATACTGACAACGAACAAATAACAATAAAAATCGCACTCTCCTTCAAGATATCTACGTTTTGGGATTTGTATTTCGTATTTATGTGTTTACCTTTGTTTGTGCACAGGTTTTCGCTTTTGTTGGCTTCAATTTTTTTTTCTGCATTAATTGAAAATTACTGTTATCGAGCGGTACACATTCCGATCGTGCAGGATTCCATTCTACAAATATCGGTCGATCGGTCGATCGTCAATGTTCGTTTGTTCGTTGCGCTGTGCGTGATATTGTCTTTCCTGTTTGTTTGAGCACACAAAAACTTCAGATTAAATATTTTTTTTCACATTGTACGTTTGTCTTCTATGGAATTTCAAATTACCGACGCACATTTTTGTTTCAGGTTTCGTTGAGTAAGGAAGCCAGCAGAAGAAGAAGAAGAACACGAAAAAAGAAATTAAATTAAAGAACAGAAAAGAAGGCAACGGTAGCGCTTGAATGTGGCCTAAATGCATTATTTAACTTATCGGAGTTTTTGCGATCGGCATACATTTTTTTTCTTGTTTTATTTTGGTACGGAGGGTAGGAAGTTGTGCGTACGTAAAGGTCCTTTCTTCCTTGTTGAGTTCATGTGAATTATGCTTTCATATTTACTTTCAAACAATTGCGAAATCAATGCTTCAAACAATCAATGCGTCGTCGTGCGAACTGAAAGCAGCAGCTGGTGTGTCACTTGGTGGGTGTAACTGGTTCACACGCTTAAGGAGCATTAACCGAGCAGTAGAACCGCCTTCTAAGTAACGGCAGAAATTGTTACAGTTAAAGGATTTTTTTTTTTTTATAGTATTTTAACCCTTAATGGGAAAAAGGTGTTGAACTAATAACTGTTCTGATATTTGATAAATAATGAGTAAAAGACTTACTTAAAAAATTCTAAACTAATTAGTAAAACAGCAGAACGATCCATATTATTAAGTTCGCTCTACGCACGACGAGACCCGTTAGGTCCTTTGCAAAACCCCAAAAGCACAAGCATTAGTTTCATTCATGGACGGAAGCTCTCGTCTCATTTCATACAACTGTAGTCCGTTTAATAAACCAACAGACGTAACCCGAGCTAGAGACATCGCATTCAAAAGCTCTTTATGTACATGTTGAGTTCTTGTGCAGACCATAAAAGAACAGACGGACATACGGATATGGCTAAATCGACTTAACTCATCGCCCTGATCATTTCGGTATACTTATTGGTAGGTCTATCTCTTCTTCTTCTCATACTTACAAACATCGGACCAAAGTTATAATACCATTTCATGTTCATGAAGGGTATAATAATAATGAATAAATATTACTGAAAGGGTCCCTATTAAACATGTGCTCCGCACTCCACTTTTTCTCTCTAAACTAATAATATAATATAAATAATAAAATATACAAATAAAATAACTTAAAGAAAAATACTCGCCCTACTCGCTTAGACACCACGTTCACAGTATTAGATGAATGCTAAGCTATTACTCATAAGTCCCTCTAGAGATAGTTGACACGAACCACCTGGTAACCTCGGCCGTCGGCTGCACCTCCTACCTTCTGATTGACTTACCTCTCCCCACGAGCTCTAGGCCTTAACTCGCTTACTTTCCGGTTTTCTATTATCTAAGCCTTAGATTCTAAGAAATAATTTGTGGAACAGACAAGAAGTTTAACGGATTCGATTAAAGGAGTGGTCATCTTTAGACCCTTACTCTGTTTTTAGTACTCCTCCTATTTGACTTGCATTTTCCTCATTCATACTTTACAAAAAGAAATGTCAAAAATCAGCAAAAAAAAAAAACGGTCCTACAAAGCTACCAGCGGGTCTGCTAAATATCCTTCAAAAGGTTACTTTTTTCCTTTGTTGCTTGTACACGTGCCAATCATTTGCAAATTAGCAAAAAGGTCAAAGGCTATGAGCAGGCAAAAATATGCAAAAAACGCAAAAATATTCGCAAAAGCCGAGGAGCGAAAAAAAAATTGCTACTTAGCACTACTTATTGCTCGATTATTTGAAACTTTTGTTGATCATTTTTTTCCCCCAATTTTCTTTGTCCTCTCCTCTTCTTTTCATTTCCTCACTCACTCTTGCTCATACATCCCCCCCTTGCGAAAATAGCAAAACCTCTAAAATGCCATGGACATGTCACCGCATAATTTACTCAACAGCTCTCCTCTGTGCTATTACCACATTTACTTGTCTGTCATTCTGCAGTCACTCAGGCACTCAGTTTTACAGTCCATCAGTCATTTATCCAGTTCATCAGTTTTGCACCATTTCCTGCGGTAAGCGAACCCTTCAGCTGCTGCAGCTCTGCTAGAGATTGAACTACAGCAGTTGCCACAGCATTAAGAAACCTATTCTCCAACTCAATAAGGCACAACTGTCAGGGCAGAAGACATAGTAAACACACACGCCCTGCTGTGTGCATATCATTTTACCCCTAAAAAATATACTTTAGGGTGGCCCTATTTTCGGATGAGCAAAAAATTGTTTGTGTCAGCATAAAATGGGAGTTTCTGTTTTTTTTTTTTAATACTTTTCAAATTTTGGTTTTTTTTAGATTTAAGAATCCTAAAATCGATAAGAAATGGAATATAAAATTTTATTAAAAAATTTTTAAATTTCAAAAAAAAAAAAAAACAAATGGTTTCAATTCTGAAAATGTTTTTTTTTTAATATTTTTTTAATATTGTTTTCTTTTGAAACCTTTTTCAATACTGTTTTTTAAACGTTTCCCAATACTGTTTTTTGTACGGTTTCAATACTGCTTCTTTTGTTTAAGAAAAACTTTTTCAATATTGAACTTTAAAACTTTTAGCATTAATTTTCGAAAGCGCTTTTTAATAATGTTTTTAATTTTAAGTTCAAAAACTTTTTTATGTACTTAGTTTTAATTTTGAAAAAAATTTTTCTATACTCAATTTTATTTTTGTCGTTTTCAATACTATTTTTTTCAGTCGTTTTCAATACACAGTTTTGAGATTTTTAGTATACATTTTTTTCATCGTGTTTTTGATTAGCAAAACTATTTTCAACATTCACTTTTATTTTTGAACAACATTTTTAAATGCGCAGTTTTGTTTTTGATAAAAGTTTTCCAATTCGAAAAATGCTTTTCAATACTCAGCTTTATTTTGAAAGACTTCTTTAGTATTTATTTTTAAAAAACGTTTTCTATTTTTCATCTTATTCTTAAAAACCGTTTTCCAGTACTTACTTTTATTTTAGAAAAAGTTTTTTTTTTTGAAACCCAGTTTTATTTTTGGAACACTTTTTGAAATGCTTAGTTTCCTTTTAAAAAAACATTCTTCAATATTCAGTTTTGTTTTCGTTAAACAGTTTTCAATGATCAGTTTACTTTTTGAAAAAAGGATTTCAATTTGAAAACTATTTTTCAATACATTATTTTGCTTTTGAAAAACGTTTTGCAATGCTCAGTTTTAGTTTTAAAGAAGTTAAAAAAGGTAACCACCTGCGCTAGCTTTCACCACTTTTGTAGTATTTATAATTTTTTTTTTTTTTTGAAAAGAAAAATTTTTTTTCTTCGAAATAGTCAAATGAAATTGTCTCGAAATCGAGTGAGTTGGTAACGTATAAAGCTAGTGCAGTAATTGCGAAAAATCAAATTTTAGTAAAATTCTCAAAACTAAGTATAAAAAAACGCTTTTGAAAAACAAAAAACTGTTTTTTTTTTTTTGCAAAAAGTTGGATGGTAATTTTTTTTGGGAATTCTACAAATAATTTCACACACATAAAAAAAAATTTTAAATTTCAATTAAATCAAATTCTTTTGGAAATGATGTATTGCATACTCTAAAAAGCAGCAAAATCGCATATTTTAAAAACCGTTTTTCAATCTTCATACTAAGGGATTCCAACGCAATTTTTTCAATGTAAGAGCTTTGTTACTACAACAACGTTATAACATTATTCTTTAAAGATACATTTTTTTTGGCGCGAATTTTTTCGAAATTTTCTGCTGTGAGGCGCTCGCGCTGAGTCCAGTGGTCGGCAAAACACGACTGCTATTAAAAGTTTATCAACAAAACACCAACAAATGACGAAATTAGGAGAAGTATTATAAACCTGATTGTAGGTTAACAAAATGAAAGTAGTATGCTTGAAGTTAGGCAGATGGCACTAAGATTCAGTACTCTAACCGAGATATTTTGTATTTCATTAAGGTACACCCTACTATCTCTTCATTCCTCATTCATTTTATTTGGTAATAAAAACTAAGATTGATGTAAATTAGGCCGGCTCAATGCATGAGACTCTTCGTTGAAACTTTCCATTTTTATTAGAAAAAAAAAAAAATGTCCTCTAATGTGTCTCGTTGTTTGTGTAACACATTAAGGCACATGAAGACAGAGAGCACTTTCTCCATTATAATTTTTAAAAGTTTTTATCTACTCATTTCTGGTATCAACCAGAATCAAATATAGCCAACAAGACATTGATATTTAAGTATGCGCTGCACATGTCCTTTTGGAAAAGTTTTTTCTTTTTAAATTTAAAAAAAATTTTTTTTTTTAATATATATATATTTTTTTTTTTATTCTTCTCGCTCATTACTGCTCATCAGCATGTCAACGTGTTTTGCATCGTAACTTCGTGTTTTGTTTTTTCTTTCTTTTTTGTTTCTCTCCAGCTTCCTATCATTGAAGATAGCTAAGTATGAAATTTTATCTCAGCTGACTTTTGATTAATTAAAAAATATGCCTGATGCCAAATCCTTAGCTGCCACATTTGATTGAATTTTTATGTTCGATGTCAACACACTTGACACAAGCGCCGAGTGCCACCAAAATGAATGTAGCTCAACCCAATAATTAGCTTGGTAAACAGGTATGAGAATATTAATTTGACTCATACTCTGCTTCTTCCATTTATTTGTGACTTTAGGCATCTTTGCAGCTTCCTGAACTCAAAACTCTTTGTCTCTTTGGCATTTTCACACATCCTTTTTTGCTTATGTTTTTGTGTTTGCTTTTATTTATTTAGTATGTATATTTGGCTCTTTTGTTTGTGTGCATGTGTCTTATTTGACACATTAACCATGAGGGTTAATTGATTTTGGTTGAACTTTCCCTTTCCCCAGTTCACTCACCTCATCATTTGCCTTAACGCGCCCTACCGCTGCTCAAACTAGGTTTCGGTACCTGTTGTCGAATTTTTAATGAACCATCAACCAGTTTGACAAAGATCGAGTCGCTCGACTCCTCACAACAGAAAAGGTCACACTGGCAGGAATACACATCCATACATACGTATCTATACAAATTTATCAAATCACATTTGTTTATTAGCTCTACTCAGTTCTATTATTTGGTTGCGTATCTACCTAAATTTTGTTGCATTCCAAATTAGATTCTTCTCTACACAATTCGGCACTTTATTTAATTTTGATTTTTGACCTTTTTCACTGTGAAATGTCAAGTTGTTTTTTTGTTTTTTTTTTTCGAACGAACTTGTTCTACTTATTACGCTTGTTTTGTTTGAAAGGATTTGCTTTGTAGACAGAAACCGTTTAATTGATTTCTTAAATTTCCACGCCGCTGACCGTATGAAATCACTTTTTTCACATTTAAATTAGCCCTCGACTGTTTAGTAGAAAGTGCCTGGTTTGTTTTCGCTCTTGTTGTTGTTTGGTTTTCGTTGTTTTTGTAGCATCGTTTTACTTGAAAATTTTTGTAGTTTTCCAGGCACTTTACTCTTGTTTCTGAAAGCACTAATTAAAATTGAATTGATCTCCGAAAAGCTTTTATGAAAAGCTTAAGGGGTAAGAAATGCTTTCACGGCAAGCTTTAAGGGTAAGAAAAGCTTTCACAGCAAGCTTTAAGGGTAAGAAAAGCTTGCATGGAAAAGAAAAGCTTTCATGAATCGCCTTAAGGGTAAAAAAGCTTTTACTGAAATCCTTTAAGAAAAAACTGTTTAAGGTAGAGCTTTTTCTAAACAACGAGCTTCAACGACTAAGCTTTTAAAGGGGTTTTTTTATTTTAAACATTTCAAAATAAAAGCTTTAGCTGAAAGCTTTCCAGATATGAGAAGAGCTTTCCTGAAATGCTTTTTGGGTAAGAAAAGCTTTTACTGCAAGTATTTAGGGTAAAACTCTTTAAGGGAGAGATTTTTCCAAACAATGAGCTTTAAAGATTTAATTTTTAAGTCACTTTTTAACTTGAAACATTTCAAAATAAAAGCTTTCGCGGATAGGTTTACGGGTAAGAAAATCTTTCATGCAAACCCTTTGAGTAAGAAAAACTTTGACTGAAAGCCTTTTATGTAAAGAGCTTTAAGGGAGAGCTTTTTCCAAAAAAATGAGCTTTAGCGATTTGATTTTTAAAGCGCTTTTAACATGAAACTTTTCAAAATAAAACCTCCACTTATTGGCATTACTTTTTAAAAAAACACATATCTCTTTTGTACATGATGATTTTTAGAGCAAGGCTGCATTCAATTCCTCCATATCTTGCGCTAAGCTTTCTTTAACTATACGTTTTTAATATCCAGAACATAGCCTAACTGAGGAAATCGGTCTCGGAAAAAGGTTCTCTGAAAAGTTCTTCGGAAATGTTAATAAACTGAAGTCGCCAGAACGATAGATTCATACAATTCTTTTAGGGCTTTAAAATAATTGTTGCTCTCTCCAAGATATTCTTAAATCCCTCTCTCACTCTCATTGTATTTAATAACTTTCTCACTCCTTCAGATTTTTTATGCCACTAATCCAACTTTTGTCTTCTCTTTACTTTTAGCTCCACGCGTGCAGGGTTAAGCATAGCAGGAAACTCTGTAAAAAGTGAAAACAACGCTCTACTCAATAATTGAAAGACGACGAAAAACTCGTATACCACTTCCAAATTTTACGTAGAACCTTCTAGCAAAATTAGTATACAGATTCAAAAAAGAAAATCAGACAAAAATGTGATGCGCATGTTTTAAGCTAAACATGATATTAATAAAATATGGTTGTAGTCCACAGCCAACTCTTATACGACTCTTATACATGATTAGAAAATAAAGCTTACTTGTTGAGCAATAAAGCTAGCAAGAAAAAGGAATAGAGAAAAACGAAGAAGCTAAAAAAAACGAACCTAACGATTTTCAAATTTTTTTCATAAGTTTCTTATTTTGATTACACAAAACTAACTCTTATACAAAGTTTAAAAGAACGATTATAACGCACGAACTTCAAAAGCTTAGTACTAACTAAATACTTGAAGCAATTTTAAGCAAAATCCAGCCATCGGCTACGCACTATTTTGGGCTGCCAATTAAACTCTTATACAACTTTTCGAAAATTTTTATATGACAAGTACAAACTTCTTATACGTTTTTAAGATGCCTGAGAGGGTAATTGCAGGCAATCTTCTTCGCAAATTAACTATCAAATTCATACTTATACAACTCTTATACGGAAGCAGAGAAGAAAGCGAACGAATATGTATGCTATAAAAAATGTGTGGAAGAATAAAAACGACTTACATAACTCTTATATTTTGATTACATTAAAAAAAGAGAGCAATAAAAACTACAAGAGGTTGGAGAGTAAACCACAACTGTGGCAACTCTCCGAGAAACCACTAGAAATCGATAAAGCTTTAAGAAAAGCACACAAGTTAAATTAGTTAGTTATTACGAAAAATGTCTATGCTCTACTTATGTTACTCTTATACTGCAACTTATACGAAACTCTTATACTAACAAAATTCATTACTTAAACCAATCGCTCGAACTATTATTTATAACTTACAATTAAAAGAGACCGTTTTAGTATTTTGACTTCAACTTTTATTATTTTTTTTAAATAAACTATTTTTATTGGCTTAGGAAAATTCAAGTAAATTTTTTGTTTTTATTTTTTGACTTTAAGTAATACTTTTGAACTCGAAAATAAGAGTTAATTTTTAAATTAAAATGTTATTTGTTACTTAAAAAATAAATCTAAAATTTTAATTGGTGTTTCTTGCCTTTAAATACTATTTTTCATTTGAAAAAATATAGTCAAATTTAGTTGTTATATTTTGACTGTAACTATTCCATTTGACTTAATAAAATTTTAGTCGAATTTTAATTGATGTTTTTTGATATTAAACATAATTTTTGACTTAAAAAATAAAGTCAAATTTAAGTTGTTCTTTTTGACTTACCAAATAAAATTCAAATTTTAGTGACTATTTTTTACCTTAACTATTATAAGTGACCAAAGTAAAATTTTAGTTTTTGTTTTTTGATATTGAATATTATTTTTGGCCTACAAAATAAAGTCAAATTTAAGTTGTTCTTTTTGACTTTAATTATTTTTTTGACTTACCAAATAAATATCCAATTTAAGTGATTATTTTTTCCATTAACTATTATTCTTGACTTATTATTTTTAGTGACCAAAAACATAAAAGTAAAATTTTAGTTATTATTAAAAAGTAAGAGTAAAATTTCCACTTTTATTTTTGACTAAAAAAAAATAACTTCTGATCTATAAAAAATCAAGTTTTCATAGTTATTTTTTAATTCGCTTACAAAAGTCGTATCAACCAAGGCATCCACATAAAATAAGAGAGTAATATCTCTTAAAACCCTTAAAAGAGAACTTCATAATCGAATATAAGTGTAAACACAAAATAAAAAAAATATAATACACTCCAAATCACTCCAAATCTATTTTAGAACAAACTTAAGACCAATATCATGGCAGGGATACTTCATATCTGGTGTAACAAAACAATGCAGGTAAATTACAAAATATCGAAATTTAAAAAATAAAAAAGTATTACTTTAAGAGAAAATAGCAAAATTAAGCAAAAGAAAACAGTAAAGAAGGAAACGTTAAATATATATCAATTACAAATATACAGCTCTACAATAAATGTTAGTAAAAAATTAACTTTGGCATAAGAAATATTTTAAATAAATTAAGAGAACTAGAAAGTTAAGCAACAAAAGACGAAAACAATTCTCATGCACTGTAAATGTAAATTATTTCAGTTGAAAAAAAAATTTATTAAAAATTAAACAAGTAAAGAAAGGAACGCAGAAAAAAGCAAAGGAACAGAGTGAGGAATGCAGAAAAGGAAAAGAAGTTGAAGTAGAAGTAAAAGAAAAAGAAAATACGAAATAAAAAGAAAGAAAGAAAAACAAAAGCGAAATAAAACTAAAAAGAAACATAAAAAAAACGTTGAAATGTATGTTAAAAAATTTTGTTAAACCCATAACATGCAATAAAAATTTGGCAAATATCAATAATTGTGCATATCAGTGAAAAATCTGCAATAAAAAATATTGAAAAACAAAACACAAACAAAATAGTGAATGCTAAGTGAAAGAAATTAAAAAAAAAAATGTGTGTTTTAATTTTTTTTCTTAAGTTTTTTAAATAAAAACTAAAGTAAATTATGTATATTAAAAACAAACCGTCGAAAATGTGCAATAATTAAATAGGAATAAAAAAAATAGTTTGATTAAAATTTTTGTTAGCAAAAAATACTGTAAATTATAAAAAAAAAGCATAAAAACTATTTAAATAAGCAAAAATGCCGGCAAAATACCTCAGCTGCAAACCAGAGACCACAAAAAGATACAATTTACAAATATACACAAAAAAAAATTATAGTTACGAAAAACACAATAAAAAATATTTAAACACAGAATCCCGACAAACAATGTAGTTAAAATATAAAATTAAAACAGACACTAGCAGCAAAGCATATGTTGAAATTTTATTAAAATTTGTTTGAATTTTTTTATGAAAGAAATGCGTCTCTTGTGCAATATTTTTATAAATTTTTATTATTTTTTAGACGAAATTATGTTTTTTGAGTTAACACGCAATTTTTAGTGCTAAAAAATATATTTTTCAATATATTAATTAATATGAAAGGAACACCTATTGCTATATGACCATTCCAAATCACTTACGAGTTGTCAAAACGACGATTAATGCAATGATAGTTGTAGTTCGACTACTATTTCATTTTTATAAAATAAATAAAAAAAAAAATAAAAGGTTCCAAAAAATCATATAGATATATTAATATAAATCCAGCTTAATCTCAAGCTCTCGTTATCCTCAAATAGAGGCTGAGCACAAAGATTGCGTGTTCCTAAACGTTTAAAACATCTAATCAAATTGCTTGTTAAATCACGTTTATGTTAAAGACTGAACCCGCCAACTCCCACACAAAATTAGTTTTCTTAAAAAAAAATTTTATTCAAATCATTTATTTAGCTGTAGTTACTTTGTTATATTTTTTTGTTAGATTAATAAGAAAAAAAAAACACATAAATCATTTCAGAAATAGTGTTATTATTATAATAAATTTTTTAATACAAATTAACTGAGAATTAATAAATTTCACTTACATATATGAAAAAAAAAAATTAACTGAATGTTTTGTTTATAAAAAAAATATTTTTTTCTTTAATTTATTTGCGTAGTTACATATTTTTGCTATGTTTACTTTTATTTTTAAAAGTGACAATTTTTATTTAAAAAAAAAAACTTTAATATGTGTTATACTCAATTTTAGGATATATTATAAGTATGTTTGTCAATTTAATAATGCAGGGTTTGTTTTGTAGATCTGCAGTCTTCCGAAATTGAAATGTTTTTTTAACTTAATTAAAATTATAACGAATAAATAAAAAAATTTCTACAACAGAATTTTTTAGTTAGTATTTTTTATAACAGAAGTCAAAACACACAAATATATAATATAGTAATTGCGTATTTGTTTTCTTCTTTCGCTTTTTTTTTTTTTGATAATTTTTTTTTTTTTGATAATTTTTTTTTTTTATGTATATAAATACTATTCATATTTTTTTTAAGTATACATTTGCATAATATTCGTATTTTCCATTCTTTTTTTTTAATCTTCGTATATTATGCAAATGTGTATTTCCAAAAAAATATATTTTATATATATTTAAAAAAAAGTGTCAAAAATGAATAACTGCGAGTTTAAAAAAAATTTGTAATTGTAATTTTTTTTAATGTACACAGTTGTTATTATACGAGTTTTCATACAAAAATTGTGTTTTCATATTTTTTAAGTTTCACGAGCTCATAATAATTAGTATTAAATAATTTTTTTCCCTACAAATTTTCGATGTTTTTTTATTATTATTTTTTATTTATGAGACTTTGAAACTGTTTCTATTGTCTTTGTGAAATTTTTAAAACTCTTGTTTTTTTTAACAAAAAACAATAATAATTTTCATAAAAATGCAAAAAGTGAAAAATTATTATTTGCCTTTTTGTAAAAGCTTCAGTTGTTAATATCCGATAAACTAAATTATTTTCTATTTACCTATCATAATAATTCATAGAAAGAAAAAAACAGCTAACTTTTCTTAATAACTCTTTAATTATTTTTGTAAACAAACTAGATATTTTGTTTAATTTGTTGAAAACTTATAAATATACCGAACAAAAACAAATATAGAAAAAACTAAAAAAAAAAAATTTTAAATCAAGGCAACTTTATGAACAATTTTTAAGTTGAAATTTCCAAAAGCCAAAAATAAGAAACATGCAATAGAAATTAAAAAATCCGCAAACAAAAAAATATTGAACGAGTATGAAAAATTCGTTAATCAAGTAAATAAAATAAAAATAGCGCCAAAAAACTTAAATACGAGTAAATACTGAAACAAAGTACCTCAACAGCTCAAGATTTACGAAATAAGAAAAAGAAAAAGTTTTAAATTTTTAAAAGCAAACCACACTTCAATGAATGCTACAAAATTGTTATTTACACAGCAGTTTTAGGACATAAAAAATAAAAAATTAATATCGTGTCAAAGCAGAGAAAAAAATATAGAAAAAGTTAAAGAAAAAAATAATAACGAAGAAAACTGAATTTTAATTTTGTTTATAAATAAATTTTTTTTTAAGCAAATAATATGAAAATGCTCAAATACAGTAACTTCAAAACAAACCAAAAAAATTGTACTAAATTAATTGTAATATGAAGGTATGTATGCACTAATTATTAAAAAATAAGAAAATATAAAATTTACAGTATTTGTAGCATTTATTCGATTTAAAAAATTTAAATGTAAAATTAGTTCAAAAACTCACACATGTGTATGTATGTAAATTAATATAAAAGACATTTGCAGGTAAAAAAATGGTTGAAGATTTCCGACAGTAAAAGTAATAAAAAAAAGAAGAAGAAAATAAAAATACTATACTCATAACAACAAAAATGTTTCAAACAACAAGCAAAAAATTAAAATTGAGATAAACCAAGCAAAAACTAAAAGAATTTATTAAACTATAATAGTGAGTGAAAAAAATTTTAAACTTCACAAAAAAAAAAACATACATACATATTTTACGAGTAATTGCAATAATAAAATTCAAGGCACAGAAATAACGCAAATAAATTATAACAATGCAAAAAAAATATTAACATTAAAAAAAAGTATTAAGAAAGAAAGATTTTAAGCAATTCAGAAAGTTGCAAAACGATGAAATTCAAACAGAAATTAAAAAGTAGCGCAAAATAAACAAACAAACAAAATTTTAAACCAAACTAAAAACAAAAAAAAAAAATATTAAAAATGTAAATATTTATAGAAATTGTCGTAATATTTATAATTGTATGAATTTGAAAATTTTAATTGGCAAAATATTTAATTCCCCCCACCCAACACCCATTCTACGACTTTCCACTCATTTAAACGTGAAATAAATTGACAGTGGTATTTGAAAAAAAAAAAAAAAAAAATACAAATTTGTTTTATTTTATTTACGATTGTGCGGGGCTACGTCAGGCACTCAAATACATAACTGTATGCAGTGGTACAGGAAAATATATTCTATGTGATAAGCTAACACTATGGAATTGTATCGATGAAAATTTCACTACATTCCATGCTGTAGTTTTTGAGTGATGCGCGCACAAGCATTTATACAGACAGACATGCACACGAAAGCTCTGGCTACAGTTGCTGTAATGTTGCATTTTCCTTTGCTATATTTTATGTACAAACATTAGGCTGCTAGAATTTTATTTTATTGTCAGCCGGAAGGGAAGGTCGCACTACACATCGACAGTCAGTTCGAAAGGACCTTATAGCAGAGCTCATTTGTAGAACAACCTATCTCGGAATATTTCCCAAAACCGCCCTATGCCTTAATTTGCTTGAAGAATATTAAACTCAGAATATTAAAAAAGAAACCCTATCTGCTATTCAATACATTTTCAGCTGAAATAGGAAATTTTAGAAAAAAAAATCTGAGGTAGAGGAATGGACCATGGGGTCATCTCCGGTTCCTCAACTATGAAGGAGAGAGTCCAGGTGGGCTTGTGGGCTAGTTCTAGTTGACTCAGACTACAAACGATTGCGGAAGGTTACGGAGCAAGTTCTAAACCAGAACGCAATGCATACAGCCTCATGGAAACAGGAGCTACACGATAGAACACATCTCAATACTCAAACATAAAGAATTTAAAAACTGAATTTACAGTACTTGAGGCAAATGTCATAGAAATATCAACAAACGAAAAATATCAAGATATTTTTAGAATAGAAAAATTTTATAAATAAGGACCCCATGAAACTTACCACACTAATCGCGTTTATTTTCGGATGTACGCAAGCTCTAGCGCACCGCATGGATATTGATATTATATCGGTGCCCTGCAAAGACAATGTGAAATGCCGCGATGGTGAACCACATTACATGTGTGTGGTAAGTATAGTAATTTATATTTTTGCAAACTAAGGGGGATCTCACCCTTTGTCATTTGTCATAGGCTCCACCACAAACCTGCCATCCGTTTGAACTTCTTAAGCTTAGCGAACGCGAAATCAATTCATTTTTGCTTAGTCATAACGGCATACGTAATCGAGTAGCGGTACAATATCATATTGCAAATATGAATATCGTGGTGAGTAGCGCTCTATTTGACAGCTGTCAGTTGAGCGCTAAATTTCAACTTCAACAAACTATCTACGGTCTTTCTATATCCATGATCGGTCTAAATAATTCCTTCATTTTAGCACTGGAGCACAAAACTACAGCGGAGAGCTGAATTGTTTTTACGAAAATGTCAGAGCATGCCAGATAAATGTCAAGATGTTGGTTAACTCACCACATCTTCTGATTATTCACCATTTTATAATAAGGTTAACTTTTTTCCCTAAACAAAGGTCCACTTGCATCGCAAACTAACGGAAATTCTTACTTTCATCACGGCAGGATTAACAAACATTGGCCATCACATTTGGTGCGTCAGTGGTTCAATGAGTTTGGTTATAAAGAAAATTGGAAATATTTCGATACACGCAGAGCACGCGGGGAAGTGGGCAATTATTCGCAATTGATTTATCCCTTGGTGCAATTTATTGGCTGTAATGGGGCACTGTAAGTTAGAGGTTACAAACTGCGGCTTGATTGGTTATCAAGGATATCTAGTCCGATTGCAACTCATCAACGGACAGTGAAAACTTTAGGTGGAAGCATGAAAGCTCAACCACCAACCTAGGTGTTTGCGCTTGATTACAAAGCTCCCATCAGAGCTTTCATACTTAGTAAAGTACCAAAGTCAGCTAATTTGATTGAGGTTAAGTCAAGGTTCCATCAGAGCTTTCACAGTTAGGTGCCAAGCCTCTCGAATCTCTCACTAAAACAACAAACTCTATATCTCTCTTGCTTAAGTGTTCCCTCAGGTTACTTATTCGTCTGCTACTACTGGCCACGTTCGAATAAAGATTACAAACAAAATTTTAAATTTGGCGAACCCTGTTCTCAATGCAATCCAAGATTACCAGCTTGCTCGCGCATATTTCATGGTTTATGTGGCGTGGGTAAGTAAGGCGACTCTTTAGTTTCTCAGCTAAACGCATTTAAACTGCTATCTGTTGCATTTCACAGACATTGAGGTAAAAGAGTCGAAAGCCTCGGTAATTGCAAAAGGAAGCTTTCAAAGCTCATGGAAAGCTTGCTGTTTCTTCTACTTTTTAATTGGCTCATTTTGGAGGGGAGAGATATTTAGCTTACATTTTGTTGTAGCTGGTTCGTTATGCTATTTTACGTGGATATATGTTACGATCAATAAATGTTAGCTGTTTATCAAAATACTGTGCATTTAACGAAAAACTTGTCATCTTTTATTTGGTATGAGAACTTTTTTGGCCAGCTTAAATTTCTGTTGAAATAGGTGAACTTACCAGGGAGTAACGGAGCTGCAAATTACATTTACTCACAGTAAGTTGTAACATCAAGCTTCAGGAAAGAGAAACAATTGTTCATGTGCTTTGAGTTAAGCTTTTACATGAAATCTTTGTCAGAAACTTAACTTATCTCAGACTAGAAGCTTTTTTCAGAAGTATGTCCGCTAAGGTTTGCACAAGCTTACAAAAAAGCTCTACTTAATCGAGAAATCGTGTCTTCCTCTCTGTCTCGAAAAGTGGTTGGCAGTCATCTGTGGAGTTCAAAATCGAACAATCAAAACCTCGTGAAGTGTGTCATAGGGTGGTGTCCTATCCGCCCGCCAGAAAGCGACGATTTCACGATAATACATCTAGATCTTATTCAGTGTTTTCACCTCGCAGAACCTGATATTGTCACCGATTGAATCCTCGGCCATCGTATTCATGACTTGGACGACGGGAACAAGGAATTAGACGTCTACATCGATGACATCAAGTTAACGACTGTCCTTCATTCCAAACTATGGGTTAGATATTTGATAACGTGCGCGCTTTTGCTACTCATTCAACCGAGAATGTCACCACGGTACAACACCGCCACAAAATCGTTAAGTCACTGGCTGGCAGGACTTGGGGAAAAGATAAAGAAACGCTGTTGGCAACGCACAAGGCGATCGGCAAGCCGGTTCTGGAAGAAGTTGCAGGACTGCCACAGGATATCCGCTTATGAGAGAGGAACATCATGTACACAGCTAGACAAACATGCCAAACATGGTTTGTCTTCCAACGACGATTCCAACTGTACTTTTACTTGCTTGATGGAGCAGACTCTTCTGACGCCGATTTCACTATGGTCCAACCTCTTTGCAAGTGCCAGTTTCCTAGGACCACCTTTAGAAGAGAGAGGGAAATACCAAGCAAATAACATGCTGATTAGGCAGCGCGCAATATCGTTCGTTAGATTAGACCTTCACCTTATATACCGAGCTCAACGAATTTATAGGCCAGTTAAGAATTTCAAAAGCAAAATAATTTATGGAAGGATGTTAGAATCTTCTTTCTACTCTTTCTTGTTCCTATTCCTCTAGTCTTTCCTGTTTTCCTCAAATTTCTGCCCCCTCACTCTTACCTTCTCTCTCTTCCATCGACTCTCCACGCTCTCTCTTGCTGTTCACTTTCTCTTAATCAATCTACCTTCATTTGCAAATCTCAGCAATATCTCAATTAATCTCTTCACGCATGGGATACATGATTTAGACCGAACTCAGCGTGGAAGGCGTGGTACCATGACCCTTCCACTATACTTAGGAACACATACATACACGCCAAGAAATCAGTGTTGCTGCTAGCTGTGCCTTCAAAGGTGCGCAAATATGCCTTTGTCTGGAACGAATTCAAATGGCGCCACTCAAATGATGCGTCTCAGACGGCAGGTGGTGTAATTAGTATGAATTGTTGTTGTTGCTGCATTGAAAATCAATTCGACAGCAATTGACTGCATAAGTACATACAAATGTTTGAATGTAAGAGTGAATATAGAGAAAAATTCATCAGCGGGTATAATGTTAGGTGAATGAAACAACAACACTTTGAGCAAGCAGAAGAAAATCAATGTGGAAATGCTAATTGCTATTGTAGCTTAAATTATATAGACAAGTCATGCGCCTGCTTATTTATGTACTAAACGGCAGGAAAAGGAGGAAATTTTAATTACGAAAACTAAAATAGGAAATTAAAAAAAAAAAAGAGAATTCTTGAAAAATCATTGGAGTCGCCCCGAAGGCACTATTAACCAACAAATCAGACTCAAGAAGAAAGAGTATTTATTCTTCCTAGGCTTCTGCTGCTGGCTCTGTTTCTTACCTGTACTATTTGCGTTTTTATGCAATTCTCCAGGAGACATCAACAAACTCCACCAAAGCGTAATGGATATCACTTCCATACACCCTCACAGATTGTCCCAATGTTATGCTGAACCTACTACGAGGAGATAATTATGGTGACATCCTAGCATGTTGCGATGCAGGTAGGCTCAATACAGTACCGACTCAGCGCCATACAGACACGCTAACCCCAAGTAAAAAGCTCGTGCACGAACGAATCCATGGTGTGCCATCTAGCAGGCTAAAATGGCGTTTACGATAGGTTAGTTCTTAAAAAGCCAATGAGGGAGTTTTTGCAGGTTCACCCCTTCAATCGATAATTCGACAGTCAATGATAGAAGGAAGTTGAGTTTTCTTTATATGGCTATATTAGAGCGAAGCCTGGTTAGTCAATGCAGGGAGTAGTTCATGAACCTGACAAGTCTACATATCCTTTCTCTAATATGGGTGCCAGGGCAAAGTAATATGCAGCAATGAGATGCCTCATGTGTTGACACGCCGGGAATCGACTTTTGATATCTCAGAGGCGCTTGCACTCCTGGGACTTATCAAGAACCGGATCTCTCAGCACTGGCTTAGCGAGGCTAATAATAGGTAGAAGCGTTTGCAGTCCTGCAGAGTGTCAAGGAGTCTATGGCCCTTCTACAATTAAACACGATCTTTGACACGTTTGAGGTTGAATGGAAGTGACCTTTTTAGATTATTTGCGGTGCTCACTTGGCATTGAGCTATTGAGGGGCATGTGGCAGGGATATATCTGGAACAAGATACCTAGTTACGCCGCTGCAGCCTTCCGGGGGCGGACCTACTGTACGATTGGCCAGCGAACTGCCGGAGCATAATGAAAATTCTAGCAAAGCTCTGCTTCCAGAGACTCTCGACGCTTAGTGATATTAGGCACGGGGAGCTTCTAAAATTGTTGCACCCAGCGGCGTGGATATAGTGGGATGGGAGTGCAACCATGGTGCTTGCGATCTTGTCAGTTTTCGAATTTTATTGGTTATTTCACGAGATGGCATCATTATTGCTATATGAAGTCATAGGGAACTCCCAATTCCAACAAAAACCCTTTGCGATTCATCTTAGGCATCTCCCAACGCTACCAAAATGTATATGTGATATATTCGGATATATTGGCATCGACGTAAACATGTTATCAGAACAAAAAAAGAAGTTCCGGGTCATAAGGGGAAGCCGAACTCAGATGGAAAACAAGTGTATGAAGAATAGGCCATACTTGGGGTTTGCAATTGGTGCCCACTATCACTAAAATGGACACCAGGCTTATGGGAGTTAGAATATTGATGTCGTAGAAGACGACCAAAATTCAAACCCGAAGAAGTCAAACCAATAGTTCCCTCCTCCTTTGGGCTCACAGCAACTTAATCTGCGTTGTGATAAAAAAGTGCTTTAAAACAGGGTTGCCACCATTTTGAAAAAAAAATCCAATTAATTTATTATTAATCGCTATAAATTTAAACAAAAGTATTTTTTAGCGGAGTTGCCATTTGTTAAATTTTATTTAGTCGATGGTTAGCTGAAATTATTTTTTCTTTTTCAAGTGAGTACCTGGGTATATTGTGGATAGAGGGAACTCTTTTATGACAACATGAATGAAAATGAAAGTGAAGGTACTTCATGGATGACGGAAAAAAATGGAAAACTCGAGTTTGACTGCGGGAAAATTTCAGTATTAACAACAATAAAATTAAATAATGAAAAATGTATGCTAAAATCGGCCAGTGAAAATTAGTCGCGCGATTTAGCACGAAGATTTCGAGTAATAAAATAAATGAACAAGAAAACAAAAGGCAAATCCATAAAATATTAACTAAAACAATTAACAATACCACACACAAACCAAGAAGAAGAAATTGCCATTCAGAGGCACACACATATGGGCACATCTTCAAAGTGGGTATGGATGTCGAAAGCAAAATTTTTTCTATTATTAAGCGGAACATGGAACACATACGTAAATTGCGACCGTTAAGCAAATCTAAATGACATAAATGGCGACACTTGTTGGCCATGACAATGCAACTCAACACACACGCACACACACAACTCAAAGCATTGCACTACGCATGCGCGCCGTACTCATCAAAGGTGCGCAGCAGGTAAGCAGACAGACAACAGTGCCGCTCGTTGCTCGGCACCACCAACACAGTGCAGGCATTTAATCCTTGCATTGCCTTTGTTGGTGTAACATTGTTGCTTACAATTGTACAGTCAGCCTTTATAAATTTTCTTCGCCTACAAAATATGCGTCTCACATTGAAAATTGGTTTCGTGGAAAATCTTTCTACCTGAGACAATGGCAAGCAGCAGCCAAACATACAAACGCACATACAAATAGCGGTTTAGTGTTTCATGGCCAACTGTGTGACTGTCTATTATAGGCGCAACAACAACTTAGCTGTGTCTGTGATTTGACCAAGGGATTAACAAAATTTTCATCCTTATGTTGCCTTCTGCTTTGTATTGGCAACAACAAAAAAATATTATCTTCGATTAAATCAAATGCATACAAATGCACGAGAGGTGAGGTGTGCAACAGCAAGAGTAATTTTGTGTTGTGTATTGCATTTTGTTGTGGTTTATAGGGCAGTGTGTGGTAATGTAGATAATGAATTTTTTAGGAAAACTTAAGTTTACCTTTGGAATAGTTTCTGTAGTTTCATGTCCCTTTATGTCTAAAACGGAATTTTAATGTTAAAATGAAGAGCGCGTCATTTTAAAATATTATTAAAATCACATCTTATACAAAAATAAAAACAAAATTAATAAAAAAAAAAACCATGTAGAACAGTACACGTGATAGAAGTTATTTTTCGGAATAATTTCGGCACATTTCGAGATTTGCGCAACCTTTTGCGAACATTCCAAATTGTTTACAGGTTGTTTCCGAAATATTTCGCAACTTTTTCAGGACCATCACAAAACAGTTCCAAAATTATCCCGAAAGTGGTCCCGAAAACGATCCGTAAATAATCAAGAAATTATCGCGAAAAAGTCACAAACGGCCCCGAGAAAGTTCGAAATGATTCCGAAAAAGTCCTATATGATCCCGAAAATATAACGATAGCAACCCCCGAAATTGGCCCAAAAATGTCGAAAAGTGAAGAAAACAATCCCGAAATTATCTTGAAAACCATCCCTAAATTATGACGGGATACATACGAAAGCGATCACCAAAAAGTCACGTAATGGTCCCCAAACCAGCCCCGAAAGGATTCCGAATATGTCCCGAAAAACTCAAGAAAACAACCCACAAATGTTTCTGAAATAGTTCCAAAAATGATTTCGAAATGATACCGAAAAAGTTCCGAAAATAGTCTAGAAAACATCCCCCAAAAATTCTGAAATGGTACGACAACAATCCCGAATCCTGACAACTATCTACAAATAATCCTGAAAAAGTACCGAGAACAATTTTGAAATGATCCTGAAAAAGCCCCAAAATACTCAAGAAAACAATCCCAAAACGATTCCGGAATAGTCCCTAAAACAATACGAAAAAGTTTTTAAAAATTATCCCCGAAAAGTCCCGAAAACCATTTCCAAATGATTCGAAGCCTTCCTAATTACGCAACAATTAGCTATTTTCTAAGTTTTTTTACCTAAATTCTACTAAAATAGTCTGCTGCAGTTCCTTAATTTCTTTGCATCAATTGAAGATGTCGATTTACTCCAAAAAATTATCGAAAATCGTAAATATCCACGTTATTAAAAAGCAATCTACACACATACATTTGACAATTAAAAATTACTTTTCAGCTTTGTTCTCTAGAATAATTTCAACATTTACCAAAAAGTTGGCAACTCTATTGAAAGTAATAACATATATAACAAACAAATATACAGTCTCACTCTAAAATTACTTTCAACCTTAGTTTTCTTTACAAAATATTTTACGGAAAGTTGGCAACTCTGTTTTAGTAAACAACCCATAGTTTCGCTTAATTTATTTAAACTACTTTTGACTTTTTCTCGAATCAATTTAAAATGCAACTTCCAAAAATTTGGCAACTCTCCAACTATTGGAGTTCTATATCTTTATTACGAAATTTTTTTAATTAAAATAATTTTTTTGATAATTTTATTTTTGATATGGTAACTCTCCGAAAAATACAACTAAGCTTGAAAAAAACACGATTTTGTTTGAAAATTACTCTTAATTTTGAACTCGTATCCAAAAATATATAGAAATCAAAGTAAAATTTTTTACATATCCTTCATTACCCTACCTTACCCTATACTCTACACTTCGCTCTGCCGCCTATCAGCAACTCACTTTTCGTATCTATTTACCTACAAACGCACTTACTTATCCTGTTGCTCATTAGCTCTACATGCAACAATAAATTAAAATAATTCTTACCAACACGACAGCCATGCTATGTGGGCGGACAGACGATTGGACGGATGCAGCACTGCCTGGATACAAACGTTTATGGCTGTAATCTCAACATGGCGGCATTCTGATTAAAAGTACTGCGATACTGTTATGAATGATCGAGAGTACGATTGAAAGCGACGAAGGTGGAGACAGTGGAATGAGGAGATGACGGCTAGAAGAAGTACTCACAGACACAATCAGATCATGAGGGGCTATGTATCTAAATGCAGCGGCGCAGTAAGTGTCATCAGAAGAAGAGTGATTACCGCTAAAAAAAAAAAAACACTTTCACCGCTATTGAAGTAACATATTTGCGGATTGAAGGGATTGCTAGTGGAACTGCGCACTTGAGCTCAGCGGTATTATATTCGATATATTAGGCTTTCTTTTTTTTTGTCTAAGGCAATGACACTCGAAGGTAACCTCACCAGGTTAAAATTAAGGAAACATGGTTTTAGATCGATTTTCTCTTGTTCTGCGGATTGCTAGGAGAAGCTCACTCTGTCCAATGTATTGCTACCAATACCAACAATTTAGCCATTTTAAATTCACTAATGTCATTTAAATTAAACCCACAAAATTCTGATTCATTCTTGCAGCAGCCATCCACAAACACGAATCACAACAACACCAAATGTTATTTCCTCAAACGTTCACCCTCTACAGAGTGTCACAAAACAAAAGACCCCAAAAGCTCTACATCATACAAACAACACTTTGCTTCAAACCACTATCTAAATAAGTAATCCAGGGACCGATTTTAATTAAAGTTTTTCATGAAAGTCAATTTGAAATTAAAAAGGCCAAAATTAAAATTATAAGTCAGGTTATTATTTCAAAATTAATGATATGATTTTTCACTTTTTTCATTTCAAAAAAATCCAATAATTACAAAACTTAAATTTTAACTAACATTTCTGCCTTAAAAAAAATAGAATTAAAATTTTTTAAAATTGATCAGTCGTGTGCGCCTATTGCTATAGAAATTTATGCAAGTTTACTGATGCAATGTCAACAATAAAGTACGCTGTACCAACAATTTGGCTAACACGTACGGAGCACTGCAAAAAAAAAAAAAAAAAAAAAAAAAAAAAAAAAATTCTGACGTATACATGAAAATCGCCAAAACACGTGTATTTTTATTTTTTCTCCCCTTTCCAAAAAAGTATATTTGGTTCATAGGACAGAACTAAAGCTGGTTTTTGTAACGCAGTGTTATTTTTAAATTAAAAAAGTGAAATAACCAAAAACTTAAAATTTTAGCTAATGTTTTGACTTGCCCTGCAGCAAATATTTTAGTCAATAAGCCTATATCCAAATTACTCATTACAAAAACCATTGACCCAGCTACAACACAAAAATTGAAATTACCCAAAAATCTAATCTTACCAAAATAATAAAAGCAATATTTAGCTATTATTTCTAAATTTACAAAACAAAAGTCAAATTAAATAACAAAACTAAAAACCTTAAAATTTATTTTTGACTTAAAAATATTCATGAAACGAGCTCATGGCCAAGAATAATAATTTTTCACTTTTCGAAGTTTTATGAAAATTATTATTGTTTTTATTTATTCATAATAATTTAATTTTTTTTCTTTCGTGTTTATTGGCCTTTAAATTGACAATTATTTAAATTATTGAGCTCAATGTTTAAATAATTGATAATTTTTTTTTTTTATAATTTTTTTTTTAATTAATTATTAAAAGTTTTTTGATTGAAAAGAGTAGGAAAAATGTTTTAGAGACAACTGCAATAGCTTTTCTTATAGATCCATTTCGGAATAATCAAAAAGCTCAAATTTTAGCTTCAATTTTTGACTTAAGAAATAAAAGTCAAATTGCCAAAATGTCCACTTTTACCTGAAAAATAAAATTAAGATTTAACTAATATTTCTGACTTTTCAAATTAAAGTAAAATCTTAAATATTTTTTTGACTTAACATTTTTGATTTAAAAAATTTAAAGTAAAACTACCAAAAACTTAAATTCGACTAATGTTTGAATTAAAAACTAGAAGTCCAATTTAACCATTGATTTTGAATTGAAAATGTAAGTTATATTAAAAAAAGTTTAAAATTTGAACACTTATTTTTTATTCAAAAATTAAAGACAAATATTCAAATCTCAACAAAGGTTTTGACACCAAAAATTTAAGTAAAATATTAAGGTAGAATTTAAAAAAAAAATCAAATTTCAGCTAGCATTTTTGACTTAAAATCTAAAAGTCAAATTTTAAATATTTTTTTGTACTCAAGAATTAAGGTCAAACTTACATACTTACAGGTATGTTTCAGACCTAAAAAATAAAAATCAAATTAAAAAAAAATTTTTAATTATTATTTTTTACTTAAAAAAGTCATATTTGCAAAAAAAACCTCGAATATTAACCATTTTTTTTGACCTTAAAACAAAAAAGGTTGTTTTTAACAGTTATTTTTGACTTAAAACTAAAGCCAATTTCTAACTATTATTTTTGACTTTAAAACGTCAAAGAAACTTAAATATTTAGTAATATTTTTGACTTAAATATTTAGTAATATTTTTGACTTAAAAAATATCGAACCAAAGTCAAATTATAAAAAAAACTATTATTTTTTGATTCAAAAATTTAAATCAAATATTAACTCTTGACTTAGAAAAAATTAAAAATTAAATTTCAACTAAGATTTTTCTCTTAATAATTTGGAGGACTATTTTTTGACATTTTTGATAAAACTCACAACCATTGCTATCCCTGAACTAAACTAAAAGTGATTAGATGCGTATAAGTAAAACCATATCCACACTAAGTCTCATACATGTATATAAGTACGCATATATATATCACATATATATACATTTGTATACATATTTAAGCCCTGAAGTAGCAAATTTACAAAATACGCACGTCCGTTGCGTTCTCAATTATTGATCCAATACAATTTTATATGTAAATTCTCAAAATTTATACAAAACAAAAATGTGGATAGATGTGTGCTTGTATATGCATGCGTGTGGCTGTGTATGTATTTGTTGAAAAAGGATCCACTTTCGACCAACAGAAAACTATGTAGTGCCATCAAATATATGAATTTGTAAAAGGCATAGGCGTACATGTAAGAGGGAACGGAAAGTAGGAACGCTACCCCCAAGTAGAAGGACTGCAGTCGATTTTATCCAACGATACTCTAGAGTCTGAGCTATATGAATCGAGCTGCAGACGAGCAAAAATCGTCGTGCTGTCTTTTCACCAAAGGTAGGTAAAGCTGGTAAGTATAATATATATGATTTAATGACTTTTACAGGAATCTCTAGTGGAAAAATTTATCGGAGGACGGAAAGAATTAAAGGACTTTAATACACGATATACATGTTGGACTTGGATTTATGTTTCTCCCGAAATGAATGTATGTATATTACTATGCATAAATCTTGGCTCTTACTGCAAGCTGCCCTAGAGCGGCCTTAGCGAAAGAGAGAGCACCGATCTGCGTACTGGTTATATTGTTTACGGATAAATAGAGACTATTTTGAGAGGTAAAATGTAAGGTTTGCAGCAAATGGCTCTGCATTATCAAGAGCCTATGGTTACCTAATCACTGCAGAGTCTTCAAAATTTTCTGAACGAGAAAGTTAGGAATGTACGTATCGACCACTAAAAACTATGGTGCTACGCTGAATACAGATTTTGTTGAACAGGACTCCGCTTGATCTAACTCATCAAAACTTCTAGGGTATTCCAAGGTTCTCAGGAGCCTATTTGAATTCTATGATGCAACTTTAAATAGCACATTGTCGTCTAGTAAAGTAAAGTAAAGCCATGATAATAGATGTTCTATTTAAACTAATTACCCCCCACCATACTTGATCTCCACCTGGCTACGCCTATGGTTTCGCACACATACATGCAAATGATTTAAACACACATGAATAAATATATTTCAATTAAATTCATGTCTGTATGCTTTGCGTGTATAAGCTCAAGTCGCCAACGTCCACTTTGTCACAGACATGCAGCGCAGCTTTAGATGCTTTCACTCACAATCACATCCCACAAATACATCCACACATTTATGTATGTATATGTATTTGTACTTAAATTAACATACATGCTTTGTTTGGTCCACAAAGCATTTGAGACCACATAAAAGCTTAAAATTTCAAAATACTCCCCTTCATATGAGCACATGCACTGACGCCACACACACACACACACTCGACATATGTATTGGTATGTGTGCAGTTAAATTCCTTGTTTATTCGTACATGCGAAAGGCCTAACTTCAAATGAAAGTGCTGACAAATGTGAGCACAAGAAAGGACTTTCCATTCGTCCACCCTTGATTACAGCCACATTCCTCCGCCTTTTCCTCCTCCTCCACTCTGCCTTTCTTTACAAACATACCCCCCACTCTCTCGCTTAACATTTCAACTTTGACAACTCATACGCATATATCTGCATAAGTGGGCATAAAAAACAAACGGACTTTAGCAAACCAGAGGGTTGGTAGGAATATCTATAGAAGAGCTATGCTTATATATGCGCTACTATCGCGGAAATGGCTCAATCGATTTGAATGAAATTTTTAGTGTACTACATTCCTTTCTTTGTAAGTGTTGCCACTGAGCATTTTTACAAGGTTGCCACCTATCTTAAAAAAAATGCAATGGAATATCTCAATAGGGGTATGAAACGAAAGGTATTTTACGTCGTATTTGAAAAAAAAAAATTCTAGGTAGGGTTACCGCCTGGGGTTGCCACCTAATCGTATTCCATTTTTTTGCATATCCGCTTTTATCTCACAAAGAACCTGACCGATTGGGATGTACTTTTAAATATATGTGATGTTCTTCATTTTTATTTCGCCTACTTAAGTGTTGCCGCTTAGAATGTTTGCACAGGGTTGCCTTAGTTTTTTTTTTTTAATGAAATGAGATATGTCAATATGGGTATTAGCCGAAAGTTATATTACGTCGTGTTATCGTGTTAGAACAAACTAAATTCGGGCTAAATGCCGTGCTGACTAGGAGATGAGATAAAGTAGGTTACAGAAGCAAGTTTTAAATGTTTGGTAAGTCGATCGTGCCTGATTTCAGAAGTTTTGCGAAAGCTGCGACACTATAGGGAAGACTGAGCTGCAGAAGATTTATGGTCCTTTGTCAGCACGTGAATACTCAGCTCATGGAGAGTCAGTCAACATACGCTGGCTAGGTCCAACCTTCGCCCGTTAAGAGGTCGCCGAGTAAATTCGAACAAACTTTGTGTGACTTGATGTAGATAAAACTGCGATAGGTTTCTCTATGATCTTCTCAATTCAATTCTGAGCTAGCCCTGAATTGTTGTCGATCTCCGCAAGCTAAACAGAATCGTTTGTACTTTACATGACCCCCGAGAAACAGGGGCACAGTGGAATATTGCATGACAGAGGAACTTCGTAGGTCGCGTACGACCAAGCGCTTAGGTGGAGCCTTCGCCTCATGCGAACTAATGGTGAACGAGTACATCTACCTTCTAGTTAAGAGAAGCTGGCTACAAGCCCTATGGTGTTTGAAGTCTATGCAAAGCTGTTCAAAATATTATATCAAGAGATCTCGTCTTTTCTACACCCTAAAAACGGTTGAAATTTTTAAATTAATAGATGTTCGCGTTGTAAATATAATGAAGAGGAGGAAACGGTGAAACGCTTCATCCGCAACTGCCCGGCTTTGCGTGGCGCTGAGTGGGTGTTCACTTTATGGATAGCCTACGCCAAGCCCTGTTGTATTAACTGAAGGACTTGATGACCTTTAGCAAGCCTTTATGACCTTCAGCAAGACATTATGACCTCTGCTGACGATTTAAACTTCTCGAACCCGAGACGTTATTCATTGCTCTCGATTTCCCGGTGGCATGCTTATCAAACCAAAATCAGCATTGCCTGCAACTAACTACATATTTAAAAGGCCACCCACCCGCAACACTAAATTACCCTGCAAAAAATCATGCGACTAATCTTTAAGGAGAGTGATCCGCGATCAATACTTTTCGTTTACCGTCGAGTATAATCGATCCCAACTAGGCGTTATGAGCGTAGATGGGATAAGTCGATTTTAATTTCTGTAGCCTACTTTTAGGTGTTGATAGTAAACTGGTCCGACCGTACCCGTAGGGGAAAAAAGGGAATCTGTCTACACTACCCTTTTGGGCATAAAAGAGACCAATTCGTCTCTTCATAGCACACGCTCAAACAAAAGAGATCACTTCAACCCATACAAAGAAATCAAAACTGGCATTGGTCGCATTCTCCTTTGCGACTCATTCAGGATTCATCCTAGACTAATTGAATTTTTTCCAGGATAAATAATCAGCTACATACGTGAATCTGTAAGTGTGTAAATATGCATGTGTGTGTATGTTCCCTTGCTTGTATACCCGATTCTTCCTTATCAAAAGTTCTTGTTTACAAAAAACCAACTCAGCCTAGAAGCGCACAATCACTAAACGTGCATAATTAGAGTACAGCAGGCTTGTCCGAAAAAAGTGCGGGGCGGAGATTGTATACACATGAAAGCCTACCTATATACTCACACACACATACACTCGATCAAAATATATGTATTGCATGAATTTTATGCTAATAGTTTAAGTTTAGTCCCATGAAACTTTTCACCATCTAATGATGCGGTCTGTGGCTCACTGTAGCTCTATGTTTTTGTTTTAATTTTCATTTACATTTTAATGCTTGCCTTCTGCGCCTAAAAGTATGCCGCTTTTTCTTGTCACCTACTACATCCCGTTTAACCTGAGCTGTCACAGCTTCTAAGGGTAGCTTTGAGTTAGTGCCTTTAAGTCGACTTTTGGCCCGTCTTTTACTTCGCTTGCTAGTGTCCAGTTCATAAAAGAGGAATTCTTGTTAAATTACAACAACAACAAATTGCTGTTAGACTGATTGGTTAACCATAAACCATATTTCAAGTTCGCCCAACGACCTTTGAAGAATTTATAGCACAGATGACGGCAGTTGTAGATTATGAATATTGAAGAAAGTGGAAGGAAGTGTCAGAAATCGATAGATGGAAATTACTTCAAGCTATATGTTTAGGAAACTTAAAAATTCGTATGGGAGTAAGAGGCTCAGACTTTTTTTAAATACTTTATATGTTATCTATGGCTTTTGGTATCACAAAATATACAATTTTATAAAATCAGTTTTATATTTAAGTAGCTGCTAACAACTTGAAAAATTCGTAAAATGCCGTGAAAATTCAAATATGAGCTGCGCCCCTTGCTAGTTAGATGTGTCTAACATGGCTAAAATAAAGTTGCGCCTGCATGTAGGCTACGTTTCTTTAAAAAAAAAATAAGGTTGCCCATTACACCTGCTTTTTTTTAACTTTTCAAGTATTGAAAATACATATGTTTTTGAAACTATCCCAACAAGCAAAGTAAACTTAAAATAAATTTTTAAAAAGCGTTCCGAAATAAATATTAAGCTTACAAAATTCTGATTTTTCGTTTATAAAACGTTTGAAAATAAAAAAATTGAAAAAAAATTGACAAATAGTTTTTTCTAGATTTTTTGTAAACATTTTCACTTCACTTTCAACGTGAAATGATTTATAACAGTTTTTTGTTATAGTTTATAAAAAGTTTACTTTAAACTTTCAAATAAATTAAAACTGCAAAAGCTTACATATCGCTTATTGTAGCAAGTTTACTTTAAATTACATTTAAAAACATTTACAGAAATGATTGTTGGGTATGAGAATTTAAAGAAAATTTCAGCAATTTTAAAAATTTTCGAAAAAAATGGAGAAAAGCAAATATTACATATGAAATTTTTTTTTTAACATTTAAAATTTTTTTTCAGTTCCATTCATATAGTTATTAAAATAAATTTTTTTTTTAATTTGTATCAATTTTTTTTTAAATGATACCAATACTAATTTCATAAACTTATTAACACTTTATAGAAAAACTGAAATTCGAAAATATTTATGTCCGAAAACTTTTTCAACCGAAACACTTAATAATTCTGAGTAGTTTCAAATTATTTTAATTAAAAAAAAAATTTTATTAAATTATGACAAAATTTCATTAACTAAAAAAAGAGGAGTAAACCCCGATTCTGTGTTCTTGACAAACTCTCAAAATTTATTAATAGTCAAGAAAAAAGTTTGCCTCAAGTGTATTAGATTCTGTGACAAAAGTAATAACACATTTTTGTTGTTTTGATGCGTAAATAATGCAAATTTAGTCAAGTTAAAGTATTAAGTTCCTATATTAAAAAAAAATATAAATAAAGCTATATTTAATAAAAAAAATATCAAAAAGACTTTGTTTTCGCTGCAGCAAAAAGTTTGATATCAAGATGATATTGAATTTTTGTAAAATATATGTTACGTATGTATTTTAATATGTGTATCTACATAGAAATTTTTTTTTTTAAACAGCAAAACGAATTTTTTTTGATATTTGTTTTTCAATATCAAATTATGAAATCTAATAATTTATATAATTATTGAAATGAAATGTTTTTCTTTCCTTTCCAATATTTTTTTTATATATATAAAAAACAATTTTTTTTTTAATTTAAAAAAAAAAACTTATTAGCTCCAAAAATTTTTAAAAATTAGAAAAGTTTATAAATTGGTGTTTAAAAAATGAAAAGGTTATTCATAAAATTTCTAAATATAAAAGTTCAAAATATTTTGAAAATTAAATTCTGAAATTAAATTTTATAAAAAAAAATATATTATATAATTCTGAAATTAAATTTTATAAAAAAAATATATGAGGGGATGATAAAAAATATTAAAGAAAGTTCATTAAAATTTTCAAATGGTTTGACAATTAAAAAAAATTTTTCTTTGATTCTTAATATATACAAAAAAGTTAAAATGTTAAAAAAAATATATAAATAAAGGAGAATCTAATAAAATTTATAAGAAGCATGAAAGCACGTTGAAAAAAAAACTTAGTTGCCAGAAGTTATTGCAATAAATAGAAAAGTTTAAAAATGGGTATTGAAACCAAATTTTTATACAAAAAAAATATTTGGAAAAGGGGAAATCAGTGTTGGAAAGCCCTGAAAATATATGGCAAATAGTACGGAAATTCAAAAAACGTTGTTGCTTATAAAATTAAAAAAAAAATTGAAACTCTTAAAAAATTAACATTGAAAATTAAATTAAAAAAAGTGTGTCTGAAACTATTTAAAAAAAAAGTTTATAAGTGGATATTGAAACTAAAATGTTACAAAAAAACACATCTAAAAAAGTTAAATAATGAAAAAGAGCAAAAAAAAGGGTAATTTAATAATGTGTTCCCTGCTTAGTTGTCCCAAAAATTAAAAAAAAAAATATCGAAAAATAATAAGGGGGATTTTTTATAAAGTTTAATAATCGACGTTGAAAAAAACATAAAATGTACCAAATAGTGTAAAAAAAAAATATTGATAAATTTAAGAAAATTACCAAATAATATAAAAATTCAAAAAATTGTGAAAATAAACTAGAAATGCGTAAAAATTTAATAAGTAAATGGAAAAGTACATTCACATTTACAAAGACAATTTTATATTTTAAACTATTTAAAAAAAAATAATATTTCCAAATAGTATAAAATGGAAAAAAAACTAAAAGCTTTATAAAATTTTAGAAAATAAGTATTCATGACCAAGAATAATAATTTTCACTTTTTGAATTTTTATGAAAATGATTATTGTTTTTATTTATTAATAATCATTTTAAACAAAAATTGTTGGTATAAAAAAAGCAATTTTAGAAAATATTTAAAATAAACGTCTGTATTGAAAAAGACACAATTAAAAATTCAATAAAACTTGATTATTTGAAAATCGAAGAAACTTTGGGTTTAAAAAGTTTCATAAAGAACTAGAAGTTTAAAAAATTTATTTTGAAAATTTGTTTTTAAAAAAATCGGATATTTAAAAATATTCACAAAAAAAATCAAAATATCCTACAGGTAAAGACATTGCCATCAAAAACGCTTATTTGACTGTACCACACCTGAATGTTTGTAAGAGCTACTCCTAAAAGTATGCAACACTAATATTGTCTGCTTTTATTGAGCTTTTAACGCCTTAGTCATATGCTCTATATATATTCAAGCTAAACTATCATGCGAAATAATTCAATTATTAAATTTACAACGCCCACATACATGATTATTAATAATACCAGCCTTCCATCGCCAAAAAGTGAATAAATTCTGCTGATTACTACAAAAAGAAAATAATATTTTAACCCAAAATTGCTGCAGAACCAATCGAGCGCCAAAAGCCAAAAGAAGTTAGCTTAATGAAGCCATTCGACAAGCTCAAAGGGTTACAAAAACATGCGGCGACTTGGTTAGTAGCATATTTAAACTAACGAGCTTGAGGGACCCATAAGCGTTGTGCTCACGTTGGTGGCGCTTGGAATAACAAAACCGTTATCAGCAACCCATGCCCAACCCCCTTTCTAGAAACGCACCTTAACATCAATTTTTCATATTCCCAACTTGGTATAATTCTTTTTCGCTTCAACGAATTTCTTTGCGCATACTTTTAGGCGGCAACCGACATTTCTTGTTCTCAGGCTATGCAGCGCAATTTGATGTGGTTCGTTAACGCTTAGATTACAATAACAATATCGCGAAAGCATAGCCAGATGATAGTGGTAACAAAAGCGTGCTACATTATTGAGCCAACTTAACACTATCAAAACGTAAGCGCGTCAATTGCAAAAAGGGTTGCATGCGTACAATGCGTGGACAAGCCGCGAGCGTAATTTTTCGTCTCGGAAGGAAAAGTAGGTACGTGTGAGTGTCAGCGCGCTTCCTTCATATGAACGAGTTAGTCATACACGATTTGTGTGTGGCGCAATCAAACTTCCGATTTGTTTGCCCATTTCGCCTTTTCTCGCTATTTTTCTTTGTTCTCCTTTGCTCTAGTTTTTTTTTTATGTTGAACTAAACTAATATTCTGCTTTATGGGATTTTGCATGCCCGCCCAGTCAATAAACCGCATGCCTAACCATCACCCCTATGCGTACGTTATTCGCACTACACAATAGCTGGCAAGATGTTTTCATTTGGCTTTTGATGTCATATGCTGATAAACGCCTAAAGGTATACTTTGGTAATAGCTGGTATTCAATGGATGATTTTTGCTCAACCAAGCCTAATTTCTCGCCATTTACACTGCTGTTGCCTATTTTTCGGCGCATAGCGAGTTGTGTCCTGAGCTTGGAAACCACGGCATAAAAAATTTAAATGCATGCATTCTGACGAAATGAGCATTCTGACGAAGGAAGCAAAGAGGTAAAGTTCGAAAATAGCGATGCTCCTTTACAGCGATGTTTCGCAAAAACTATGAATACTCTTAAATTTTTGGAAACTTTCATGTTAAAGGTTTTCAGAACATTTAAGAATACCTCAAATTTTATAAAGTATTGAAAATTTTCTAAGTTTTTAAAATGTTCTAATTTTTTCAAACATTTAAAATTTTTAAAGTTGAAGTTTTTTCAGTATTTTAAGTTTCAAACATTTTTTTTTGGAAATTTTTATTTTTTTGTGTTTTAAATTTTCTTTTAAACTTTTTATATTTCATTCTAAAAATTAAAATATGCTAAAAAAATTTAAAACTACAAATTTTCAAGAAAAAGAATTTTTGAACATTTCAAAAAACAAATAAATTTTGAAAATTAAACAGAGTAAACTTTTTTTAAAACTAAAAATTTGGAAAAAAAAGAACTTTTGAACATTAAAAAAAAAACGGAAAAGACTTCAAAAATTTCGAATATTTTTAAGATACAACATTTTTTTACTCTGCACATAAAAATTAAAAACACTGCAATTTTGGAGGTTATCATTTAAAAAATAAAAAGTTCGAAAAAAATTAAAACTTTAAATCTGTGACAATAAGCGAGAAAATTCAAACTCACGATAGGACAAAAAATTATATATTACCAGCATTGTGTTCTCCATACACAAACATCTTACCACAAAAATTCTCACGGCTTTTGGTCAAAAAATTTTGATCTTTTTATACAAAAAAACTTAATTCAACTCCATACATTTACACTACAATTTTAACTTTCAAAGCGCTTTACTGAAATATTCAAAAAAGTACTTTGGTATTTTACCTTATTGTCACAGAAATATTGGAAAAATTGCAATTTTTGAATATTTAAAAAAGACCAAATAAATTTTTTAGAATCACATCATTATTTCAACTCCATACATTTACACTACAATTTTAACTTTCAAAGCGCTTTACTGAAATATTCAAAAAAGTACTTTGGTATTTTACCTTATTGTCACAGAAATATTGGAAAAATTGCAATTTTTGAATATTTAAAAAAGACCAAATAAATTTTTTAGAATCACATCATTGTAAGACTAAAACTGTTGAATATTTTTTAAATATGTATTTATTTAATTTTTACAGACGAAAATTCAAAGGGTGAAAATAATTATTAAAAAAATAAAAACAATAATAATTTTTACAAATAAAAAGAAAAATTTAATTATTTTTTAGCGACCTTATTTGATTTCAAACTCAATAATAATTTTTATAAATTAAAATAAAAACTTAATTATTTTTTGGCGACCTTATTTGATTTCAAACTTTACTGTTTTTCTGGCTCGAGGTCAATTGTTAGAAAATAAAACACAAGTGTTTTTTCTTTTTTACCGATATATTTCGGTTACTCTACAGTAGCCGTCTTCAGGGTAACTATATTAACAAAAAATAAATAAACAAAAATTAACAAAAATCTAACAAGGGCACATCTATAATTTTTTCACATACATTATTTTTCACGACTGCTCTGTTTTGAATTATTATTATTGGCTTGAGCTCATCTATAGTCATGGTACTTTGTAAACATTTTAACTTTTTTTTTTCAAACTAGAATACTTTTTTTAAGATAACAAAATTTTCAGATTTTTTAGTTCACTAATTTTTTTTTTTTTTAATATTACATTTAAAAAAATTAAGAATTTTTACTTTTAAAATTTCGTTAAATTTTATTGCATAGGCCTAGCACACTTTATATTTTAGATAGTTGCACGTAGAAGATTCCCAGTAGGAACACGATTTAATCAAACTTCATCAAATTTGTAAAATTTTGAATACTCCTAAAATTTTTAAAAACTTTTTGAATTATGCAAAATTTTTAAAATTTAAAAATTTTTGTTTTTAATAAACAGCAAATTTTTAAAAAGTCTATGTAGTTTTGCAAAATTTTAATATTTTTTAAACTTTGCAAAGCTTGCATTTTTTGCCTGAATGTGTTAAGAATAATAGCGGTTAGAACTCATATCGGAGAGAAATGTGTAATAAATTTACACAGATATAGTAAAATTCAGCGAGCAATATAATTTTGTAGCTCAATTATCCCAATAGCACGTTCACGAATGGTCAGTTTAGGCACCTTTTTCTAGAAAGTTTGCCTAGATTAGGTTTCAAATGGTCGCTAGGGGTTAAAATGTTCTGGAAAATTATACAGCCGAAAGTTCCAATTGAGGTCTCTTAGACAAAATCGTTGTACAAAGTTTCAAACCATCACAAGGACACACAAACACAATAAAAGGGTTTGCTTTTGTCCTCTTTGTCCTACCCTCGTTTTCTTCACTTATTGTCAGTATATCTACACTTGTTGTTGTTATAATCACCAGTTTATTTAACTAATGTTAGTACCTTCAATGCGTTTTTGTTGTTGTTTATTTTCTTCTTTTTTTAATGTGTGTAACCACAGTCTTTGTAGGCCAAAGCAAAAGTTTACTCTCAGTAGCAAAATGGGTGCCCAAAAAGTTTTCTTCAAACTACATTTTCGTTTATCTATTTACAAATACTTGCTTGTGTGTTTGACAGTGGCTGAAAAGTTTAATTTTTCATGTTTAAGCAATTGGTGGTATGCCCACATATCCACCTAACACAGTTTGTGACTTTGTTTGAAATATTTTGTATATAATTTTCTCTCTGTGTATGTGTGTATAATTATTTATTTGGAAAGAGTTGCAAGGGCAGTGGTCTAGTAGCTTTGCTGAAAGATTAACCAAGAAGTTATCACAAGGTTTGCGCCATATAGGCCCTGAGCGTTCCTGTCGAGTGTACTAAAAATGGCCTCCAAAGGGTCGACGGGGTCAAGCAAATCGCTTCAACGACGGTCGAGGTAGTAACAGAAGGTGCTAGTACAGGAGATTAAGCCAAAAGCTTATCAAATTACAACAACATGCGCTACTTGGGCCCAAGTTGGTTATGGTCATAGCAGCGGGTTTAGCTTTTGTTGTATCGTTGTTGTCTTTTTCTTTTTTTTTTAAAGAACTAATCGCTTGTCATCTTGTCAAATATAAGTTTACAAAGTGGGGTTTCGCTATCCACTGAGAGGTCATGCCTTCTTTGTATACATTTATTATGCGATACTGTTTTGGTTTTGTTCCTTTTGAAACTAGGTCCAAAAGCGCCAGTTTAACAGTGATCTTTGGTATACTCAATACAACTTCTTACATCTGAGGAAATGCTGACTTAAATTTTTATTGATAACATTTGATATTACGAAGCACGAGACGTGACAGACCAAACAGGGTTATACAGATATTGGCAGTCCTTTGCCAGATATTAATCCGGTACCCTTAGGTACTAGCACCTGGTGGTACTAGGCCGACCGCTATATATTATAAAACTCTTCGAATAAAATTCAAAATTCTCTTATTCTAGGCAATCCATATTTACTTTTCGCATAAGTACATAGTATTTATGTAGATATTTAATTATTTGTAAAATTGTTCGTCCTCTTCCTCCATTGCTGCTTGCATTACAATTTCCGTGCAACGGTGTATAACGGTAAGACGCCTCTTAGTTTTAAATTTTGCCATCATGGCACCAATCATAGTTGTGAAGCCACTTATTTCTGGATCTATAGCTGGACTGCGTGATTTTTCTTCGCAGATTTCTTTGAATAAATTTGCAGTTTCTAACATAGCGTTATCTACATCGCCAGAATCCAAGGCCCTCCGTTTGCTTTGATGAAAATCAGATGAAGACGGTGCATGCGATTGTTGTGGATTTAATACTGCCGCTCTAGATGGCGCACGCCTCATAGGTAAAGGTGATATATGTTGTGGTGATGGGGATCTTGATCTGGATTGTGAGCGTGGCAAAGATGGCGAACGTTGTTCATTAATCGCAGATGAATTATCTTCTGGCGGCGTATGCATCTCCATTTTTGTCTCTGTTTCTATTATATCCAAAGGGTCTATTTTGAAAGAAGTATACTCTACCTTTGGTCTTATTATTTTGTTCGTTAGAGGTCCTTGACGCGCGCTATAGTATAAATTTTATATGTTAATGTGAATTTATATGTTATGTGAAATAAACGTCTACATTATTATACTTATACGACAATATTTTAAAGTAGAGGCAAAACTACAGTTTCTCTAGAGCTATCGACGAGCAGACCCTGTTCATTTTAGATTTGACCCAAAAGAACTTCCTGGGAGCATCTAAGCGTGATATCCATGGGTCGGCTGCTCATCACAACCGGTACTCATTTCTGCCGTGATGGCCATTGGAGTCAAAACTTCTTCCTTCTGCCGTGATGAGCAGTCTTTAGAGTTTCTACTACTAAAATATATGTAGGCAAGCATTCGTATTTTTGCACTTGGGGACGTGTTATGCATTTCGTTTGACAACCTCATGAATGTCGGCATCAGAAAAGCTTGATCTCATAAAAGACTTTTTGGTTAACAGCTTTACTAAAACTCGACTTAGGCTACTTTAATAGATTACCACAAATACGTAATTTTAACTTTTTTACTCACGGTCTTTGAATTATGTGATATTTTAGGAAACTCAAACGTTCTAAAAGCCCCCATCGTCTAGGCGGGGGCACATCCGGTAATTCACTGTCGTCATCCCATTGCGGTGGTGGTGGCAAACGGATTTCTTTGCTAAAACGTTCTCTTAAGTTGAGCCAACGCCTCCTCACAGTATTTTCTAAACACACCCAGAACAAAAACAAATACCAATTTTATTAAAACCTGTTAACTATTTTCAAATATTTTTCAAAATACCATCAGTTTCCATGTGATCCGCAATTTTTTGCCATACTTTAAGTTTCTTATCCATATTCCTGTAACCAACATGTTTTCTGTCGTATAAAATGGGATATCCTTCCACTAAATCAATCAGCAGCTCGTCATCCATTTGGCTTACGAAAAATTTTAATATATGATTATGACCAACAAATTTATTACCGTAATTATTTGTTAGTAACTTACAATTTCAAATTTACAACAACTTACAAGTTTGTAGTCTGCAAGGATATGGAAAACATAAAATTTATAATGGTTTTATGGCGATAAGTAAAATTTTCAGTAATTTTCTACTTTTACGTTGTCGCGTTGACTGTTCACAGTGGTAACTTAACAAAATGTCGTAACCATAACCCAATACAGAATTTGACATTAGGCGCGTGATAAACGTCGATTTTGTTTGAGCAAAAATACTATTAAGATCTGAGCATGACACAATAATCAGGTAGATGCATCAGGGTTGCAATTTCTATATTTTTCGTTGTTGTTGTATTAGCGATACCTCACTCTGCCTCGTCGCCACTTTCCTTACCTAGCATTGTGATCGAGCTTTTTTAACGAAAGTCCCAGAAACCTCGCGGTTTCAATAGGGTTGGAACAGAGTGAATTTGGCGTTTTTTCGTCCGAAGTGGTCTTTCAACTGCCAAACTTTGTTTACATTTTTGGTTTCGTTTACATTTTATTTTGGTTACATTTCGTAGTAATTTTCTAATTTATGTTTTTTTTTTCTTTTTAAATAAAATAATTTAGAAAAAGAGTTGAGTTTAATGGAAAAGTGTAACACCAGTAGGGAGAGTAGGTGCTCTTGCACAGTTCTGAAAAATCCCAGAAAGAGGCGGAAATGGGGTTTCAAATGCTAACTAAAATAACAGGCAATTTTGGTTGTTGTTGTAACGACATTTGGTGAGGTATTTGAGCTATCACAGCTTTATAATTAATACATAATAAATACACTTGCAATATTAATCACGGAATTATCAAAATTATCTAAATTTTTAATTTATTTTACTGTCGAAACACAAAACTGCATACAAGGAACATAGAACGTGATAGAGAGAAAATCTTGAAGGGACTTGACGGTGCGAAGGTACTTTCAATACTTGAAGAGTGTAAATCGGCCCTGTAGCTCACCTTATTATTATTTTTTTGCTGTCATTTATGTGGAAATTTAGTTTTCCTTTGAACTGCACACAAGGCTGTAGCATGATCCAACTACAACAGGTCGTAGCAGCTTCGACAAACATACAGACACACAGAAATTTTCCATGTGTTTTGTTTTTGTAATTTGTGAGTTTAACGTCAAAATCGTACTGAGAAATGAGTGTAATGTCAAAATTCGAGACAAAAGTAAAAATCAGCTGGTCAATTAACCCGACCTGTATTATTGGATCATGCGCTGTAGGAACTCTGCATCAGCTGACTACTTTTGTCAAACTTGTGTGAATTGCTTAGAATCATAATCAAGAAGCAGCATCAAAACAATAAATTTGCGCACGTGTTGTAATATTTGTAAAATTTTTTAATTTATACGGTTCATTGCGCTGTTGGAAGAGGAGAAACAGCAGGATGAGCAAGAAGAGCAAAACCAAGTCCGGCGATCTTGGACGAGCTTTGATAAAAAATCGCTTCGGGCATCAACATCGACGTAAAGTGAATAACGACACTATGGTAAACAAATAGTTTTAGCTTTGAAAAAACATTTTTTATCTTGCATTAAGCTTTGAAGTAGTTTAAATAACGCTCTATCATGCTTCCTGTAGCTCCATACCACCGAAATTCAAGATGGCTACGATTGGGGGCGCCTGAATTTAGCTTCTGTGACTGAGGAGTCTTCATTTCATGATTTCCTACGCACCGCTGAGCTGGCGGGCACTGAATTTCAAGCAGAGAAACTCAATATCACATTCATCAATCCCAAAGCAGGGTTTGGTATGCTTTCAAAATCGCAAATGAAAGAAATGCAGCAGAAACACAAGGAGCATAGTAATATGCTAACAGTGCCACGACGTCCCAAATGGACAGCAGAGACAACTGCAGAAGAGTTACAGAAAGCTGAAAATGAAAGCTTCTTAGAATGGCGGCGCACCTTAGCGCTACTGCAAGAGGATAAAGAAATCTTATTAACACCTTATGAAAAAAACCTAGAATTTTGGCGTCAACTTTGGCGTGTTGTAGAACGTTCAGATGTTATTGTACAAATTGTAGACGCACGTAATCCGCTACTGTTTCGCAGCGTCGACTTAGAGCGTTATGTAAAAGAAGTGAACCCAAATAAGATGAATATGATTTTGGTGAATAAATCAGATATGTTAACAGAGCAGCAAAGAAAACATTGGGCAGAATATTTCGATGCTGAAGGCATACGTACAGCATTCTTCTCAGCGACAATGGCAGCAGAGGATTTAAAGACAGTCGATGAGGAGAAGGAGAAGGAAGAAATAGAGCAATCTGAAAACGATGATGCTTATGAAACTGAAAGTGATGAAAACGCAGATGATGCAGATGAAGAAAATGAGAGTGAAACACCTGTAGATAGAGTGCGCACAGAATCGGGTAAATCTGAAATATCCTTAGATGACATTAAAGCTGCCGCGATTGAAATAAATAAATCCCTAGATCATATGGAGCAATTATTAAACAAAATTGAGATTAAATTAAATGCTAAGCCAACGCAAATTAAGAATAATTCCAGAGTGCTAACACGCTTGGAACTGATAGACTTGTTTAAAAAAATCTACAGAGGCAAAACATTTACAGCCGGCGTTACAACAATCGGTTTGGTGGGCTATCCCAATGTGGGCAAAAGTAGCACGATTAATGCGTTAATGATAGAAAAAAAGGTGTCGGTATCAGCTACACCTGGCAAAACTAAACATTTCCAAACGCTATTTTTAGACAACGATTTGCTGTTGTGTGATTGCCCAGGTTTGGTGATGCCAAGCTTTGTGTTGACTAAAGCTGATATGATACTTAATGGCATACTTCCCATTGATCAGGTATTTTAAATTGTAATATACAACTTTGAGTAATTCTAAAGATAGGTGTTTTAATATTTCAGATGCGTGATCATGTGCCACCAGTGAATTTGCTTTGCTCGCGCATACCACGTCATGTGCTGGAAGACAAATATGGCATTATAATAGCAAATCCAATGGAGGGTGAAGATGAGAGTAGAGTACCACATTCAGAAGAACTGCTGCTAGCCTATGGATGTATGTGATAAATAAATAAAATATATAGAAATAGATCAAGAGCTAATCACGTTTTTATTATTCTATTTGTAATCAAACTAGAACTTTTATCATAAATTAGTTGAGAATAATCCTATAAAGTTTTTTCTCAAATTATGTTCCAGAACTATAAGGGTCAAACCAAAAACGAAAACATTTATTTAGCATGCACTATTTAGTATCTCTTTTTTTACTCAACAATAACTAATCACATACTCCCTACTTTCAGACAATCGCGGCTTTATGACTGCTAACGGTCAACCGGATCAATCGCGTTCCGCACGTTATGTTTGCAAAGACTATGTTAATGGTAAACTTCTATATGCCGTTGCTCCACCAACTGTGCCACAAGAAGTTTATCAAGTATTTCCACCTCCAACACATAAGAGAATAATCGAAGATAAACTGCCAATTCAACAGCAACGAGCTATGCGGGTAATTTCTAACACATATTTGTAATGAAAAATCGTAACTGTAACGAATCTACCATATATGTTTCTACATACTAGATCGACTCCAAACCCGCTTCAAAAGAAATTGATAAGCAATTTTTTGATTCAAACAACAGCAAAGCTTATGTGAAAGGACGCACTAACTTTCCTCATATTCGTCTTGCCAGCAATGGTAGTTCAATGAGCGCACCACCCACGGAGAAACCCTGGCGTAGCGTAAAGAAAGAACGTCGTGAGAAATTGCGCAAGAAGTTCTCGCATTTGGACCAGCATTGAGTTTGATTGATGGATCAAAGCACTGAAGTTAACCGGTTTCATTAGTGACACAGTACTGGCACGCCGACAGCACTGCCTAAAATCTGCGGGGAGTAGTAGTTTTGCCGCTACACCAATAACAGGAACATGTAATATTTTAAGTTGTTTCTTTCTTTATTTTTATTAAAAACACACGTAGTTCTTGTAAAGCCACATTTAAGTTAATTACCTTAAGCAATGTATTGTGGATATGCAACTTTTTAACTATGTAAATATAAATATTAAATATTTTGTAGAAGATAACTAAAAGTAGTTCTAATTTCTCTCTCAATTCAGCAGTCTTTTCAAGCGCTCGACGAACAGCAATAAGTGGCCGCATTACATTTGATCGTAGCACATCAATAGCATATTCAAAATAATTGAGCTGCTTCGCTGTCCTTAACGGAAATTGTAGGGTTTTGCTTGGGTTTAAGTCGAACTTTCAACATGTCATTGGGAGAACACAATTTTCCCACTCATCCATCCACAAACTATTGCTCCACGTCCAAGGATGTCGCTATATGTCGAGACTCAGATGTATACCAACAACAACTCAGCGTTACAATATTTCCATAATTAACGATTAGATGTTGATTGCGCTAAAGTCTTTGAGAAAAAGATTTTCCTAACGCCTCTGGAATGAAAGTAACTTTCACCAGATTACAAGATATTGGGATAAAACTTCATTCGAGGCAGTAGGTGTGAATAGGAGCCAGGAATCGTAACTGGGTCCGAAGACTTGTAGCGTTGAAAGGAGTTATCGGCCCAGTAAGCTGACTTCCTTGGAAATGGCAATGCGCCGTCACTTTGACGACATTATAGCAGCTCTATTTGTTTTGCCATAGCTGTATAAATAAGCTGACGAGCTCCAATACCGGTATAAATGAGAGCAATGGCTATGTAGGAGCTATTGTTGTTGTTGTTGTTGTTGTTGTAACGACAAAAACACTCCCCGAAGGTTTTGGGGATTGCTGTCGACCTGACAGTCCTTGGCCGGATATGAATCCGGTACGCTCCGGTACTCCCTTGCGGTACTGCCCGACTGTCGTGGTAGCGATTTGGTATGACCAGAGGAACCTTCTAGGTCATGTCACCCCTCCTTCCGTTAGGAAGGAGAGATTTGTAATGAGACGTGAGAGGCATCATATCCGTAGATCAACCATCGAGTTGGACGTCATTACCTTTGTGCATATTAGTCGCCTCTTACGACCGGTATGCCTACCTCGGGCATATTCTAAACCCCTAACCCGCAGGGGGTTGTAGGAGCTATTGATAACCAAAAGCGAAAAATGTAAAAAAATCTACTTTTATATACTATATATCAATATACATATGTACATTTGTATGTATGTATGTATGTATTTACATTTGTACATCTGTAAATTGAATAAAAGATGTTGATAAGCGAACAAAGCAAAGAATTGCAGCAAAATACTTTTGTTTGTTGAACTTTTAGCTGAGGCGCACACATGCATACACCCAGTTATATAAATATTTACATCGCTTTGTCTGTCCACCAATATAGGGTTTCCTTCGTCAGCGCATGCATTGAGCCTATGGAGCTCTTTCAAGATCTCCCAACCAACCAGTTTCGATTAAGACCTCGTTATGAGTGCAACAAATAGCGCAGTATCAGCAAAACAAGTTGCAGCTATCGACGTTGCCCGCGCGCACCCCACCACCATTACAATTGGCGCGGCGCCCACCAATAATGGCTACAGCGAACTTGTCGTTCAACAACGCGATCACATTTGCATTATCACTTTCAATCGCCCCGAGCTACGTAACGTGCTCACACGTCGCGGTTGCTATGAATTGATACGCGCACTAAACGATGCAAAGTTCAACGATGCAATAACAACAATTGTGATAACCGGCGCTGCTGGTTATTTTACAGTTGGCACCGATTTGACGCAAACGCTTCACTTAAGCGACGCTGATATGAACGCCTACTTGCGCGCATCTAACGCTATACTGCGCTACCTAACCAAAGCGTTCATTTATTTCCCCAAAGTGTTGGTGGCGCTAGTCGATGGTCCATGCATTGGTATTGGTTTTGTAATAGCGGCGCTTTGTGATATCGTCTATTGTACGGAGCGCGCATACTTTCAAGCACCTTTCACCAAACTCGGTATATGCGCGGAGGGTGCAGTAAGCTATATATTACCTCAATTGGTGGGGGGTGTTAAGGCTGCTGAGTTATTGATTTTTGGCACGCGTTTGACCGCTGAGGCTGCGTTGAGCGCGAATTTTGTAGCGCGCATAGTGCCGCACGCATTGGTGGAACGTGAGTTGTGGCCGCAGTTGGAGTTGCATGCGCGTTTGCCCGGAGAGTCGCTGCGCGCCACCAAACGTCTTTTGAACATAGCTGAGCGCACTAACATAGAACGCGCATTGGAGGCTGAATGCATGGAGTTGGAGCGTTTGCGCATGAGCGCAGCACATAAGCGCGCTTTGAGGGAGTTCAGGGAGCTCATTAGAAGTGGTAAAAATGGTGAAAATAAAAGCAAGTTGTGAAAAATATATACTTTAAAGAAAATATCGGTGTGTTTCTCATATATTACGGGAGGTGGTGATTTTTTCAAAGGTTGGTAGCTACTTTAGGTTGAAAAGTATTTCTCAAAGGAAGTACATGCAGAGACATACGGCGAGGACAGCAACGGAATGTCGAGCCTCCAACAGCATGTGAAAGATCCGGTGGAAAAGAGGAATCCAAGTCCTTCGTCCATTACAAAATATCCACCGATGTGTCGTATTATTCGACGTCCTTAGACGCGGGTTTCTGTTGTTTGAGTAGGACGATGCTCCATTGGGAGAAGGAGATTCTAGTTTCCGTGTACGCTTAGTATAAGTCTAATTGGTGTCGCCAGTAACGTGAAACTCGATGGCTCAGCTATGCTAATTAGAGAGAAGCTTGGGAAATCATCTTTGAGGTTGTTTTTGAGCCTCTAGGATAATATCGAATGGACCTTGGGTTCCTTCACTCTAATGTCACTCCAAACTGCCTAGTTTGACAATAGATCCTTGTATACACTCAGAATAGTGCGAAGCCTGCTTAGTTGTATCAAGATCAATAAAGTCTTATCTAACAAACAAGTGATCCACCATCAGTCACACCCTAGTCCACTAGGGGTAGGGGTTTAGAATATGCCCGAGGTAGGCATACCGGTCGTAAGAGGCGACTAATATGCACAAAGGTAATGACGTGCAACTCGATGGTTGATCTACGGATATGATGCCTCTCACCTCTCATTACCCATCTCTCCTTCCTTACGGAAGGAGGGGTGACATGACCTAGAAGGTTCCACTGGTCATACCAAATCGCTACCACGACAGTCGGGCAGTACCGCAAGGGAGCACCGGAGCGTACCGGGTTCATATCCGGCCAAGGACTGTCAGTTCGACAGCACCCCCCCAAACCCTTCGGGGAGTGTTTTTGTCGTTACAACAACAACAACAAGTCAACATAAGAATCAGAGCACCTATCTATTGGAACGTGAGACAGTTTGATTCTAGGGGTATCGGCAGATAGCCCGAGGTGGTTGCGGTTAAGCTGAGTTTTCTCCCGAGAAGCAAGTGGAGAAAATATAGATCTCCTAAGAAAATATAATCAATTTCTAAACCCGCTAAGGGTCTATCAAATCTGGCTAATATACTGCAAGCAGAAGTATTGTGAGGCGAAAAAGTATACAAGTTTTTGGTTTTACCTTAATCAGGGGGGGGGGGGGGGGGGGGGGAGAGCCAAATAAACGTTTGGTCAGCTTAAACAGCATGCCATCCTTCGTAGCAGCGAATTCTGCTTGAAAGACACTGCAATGATCGGGCAGCTTGAACTAGCGGCTTACGTCTAGTTTCTAATAGCGAATTCCTCTCCTCCCCACCCTTCCTTACTGCGATAAAGTACGCAGGATCACACTTCAAACCTCTGTGAATATTAGGTGGTAAGGACAATGGGACTACTCTTAGCTGATAAAAGTTTCAGATTTCAGCTTATCAAATAAGTTGAAAGCTTTTGTTGGCTCAAGTATGAGTTACAAGAAGACTAGATTCGCCTTTAGTCAGAAAAATTACTTAACTTAGCTAAGTTGATTCTCAGAAATCGGTCCTTCGTGTTTTCCTTCAGTAATGTTGTTGTTGTTGTTTGTAAGGACAAAAACACTCCCCGAAAGCTTTGATTACTAATCGTAATGATTACCGGTTTGATTATTTATTTTATTGAGAATCCATTTAATGATTGATTACCAATTACTTTCAATTTTTAACGATTATTTTCCAATTAATTACAAAAGTAATCAAAAAAATCATGATTACTAAAAAAAATCAAAACTAGTCAAAAATAATCCAAAAAAGTTGTTTTGATTACTTTTGGTTATTTTTTATTTTTTTTAGTTTTTTATTATTATTATAGTTATTTTTTCAGATATTTTATAGAGGCACATAAATATACACATACAATACTGAAAAAATCAAAATAATAAAAAAAAATTTAAAATAATCAAAAAAAATCAAAAATAATAAAAAAAAATTTAAAATAATCAAAACAACTTTTTATTGATTATTTTTGATTTTTTTTTTGTTTTTTGGACTTACAAAAAAAATTAAAAATAATCAAAACAACTTTTTATTAATTATTTTATTATTTTTTATTTTTTTCAGTATTGTTGTAGAAGCACATAAATATTCACATAATAAATAAATTAAAGTAATAATTAAAAGTAATCCAACAAATTTTTTTGATTATTTTTGAATTTTTTTTTAAATTTTCTTATTTTTTTTGATTATTTCTGATTTTTTTTTTTATTTTTACTAATCGTAATCAGTTAATGATTTCCTTTTTTTGAAAAACCATTAAAATAATCATTACCAATTTAAAAAGGCGTCTAATTAATTGATTACTAATTATCAATAAAATTTAACCGGAATGATGTGAAATGCATCATCCTTAGATCAACCATTGAGTTAAGTCGCCTCTTACGACCGGTATGCCTACCTCGGGCATATTCTAAGCCCCTAACCCGCAGGGGTCCTTTCGGCCATTACCGTAATGAGTCTCTACTCAGACCTTAAAGTGCTTGTAATGCCTAATATAGCACCAGAGGGTTTAGAAGAAATGCTTAGAATGCTTTTAAGATTTGACTACCTCTTTATTTTATCGCTTCTCATGGCAGATGTGTGGTGGTTCCATTAAGTTGTAAGGGTTTTAGTTCAAGCTGGGGTAGAGCTCCGTTTCTGCCAGTTTGTAATAGCTTTTGGGTTTCTTTGAAACATAAAAAGCTGCTCATATTTGCAGAGGGCATGATAACAGCGCATCAGCCCTGGAGCAACTATAGGAAGATGTGTTCCAAACCTTTTGCCTAGTAAAACTTGAAACGCCACTTTTCAGGGTCGTTATTCGAGTAACAGAAAATATATTTATCTCTAATCGTCTAATATTAGTACTAATGAGTATGTACTAAGTACTAAATAAGAAACCACATACTAAATATTTGAAACCACAAAACAATGCATTGAAAAGTGAGAGTATCGATTACAGATGAAGGTGAGTAACTTGCCTTAAACGCACGAATTTTTATGTAAGTATTTTTGACGCGTGTAAACATGTTATAATATCTACTAAATAATTCGACTCATTACTCATACAAAAAAAAGTTTAGTAATGCTTAAGGGAATTTAAAAACTCGCACAAAATAAATTATTTGAGCTTCCCAGAGCAAACTACTCTTTGTGAAGGAAATATGAATTAAGTAACACAAGCCTAGTAAAATATTTTTCAAACAAAATTGGCATATCGTTAGATGAAGTAGATTTTGAACTTGCATGAAGCTCACAGTTCACCTTAGCTAAATCAATCAGTTAAACAGTGAATAAATATATTATCGATTAGTCGAAGCGATTAATTTAGGGATTAGTGGATTTTTCTATCTCTATCTCTATGGCGCGATATACAACAGGTATATCATCATAAACCTCCTAAGAGAGTTTTGCGCCAAGCTTCTCTTCCAATTTTGTGGTGTGCCGATTTGAATTTTTCCTACAAATTGGTGGGACCTACAGTTTTTTGCCGACTCCGAACGGCATCTACAAAGGAGACGAATTTTTGCTGAGAAGCCTGTCATGGCAGAAATACACTCGGAGAGTTTGCCAAACCACTGCCGAGGGGCGACCCCGTTTTGAAAAACTTTTTTCAAATCACTTTTGATGTTACCTGTACCAGGGCTCGAACCATGGACCTTCGGTGTGGTAGGCCGGCAACACTACCTTCACACCACGGTGGATTTTTGATTAATTATATTCTGATTAATGTGATTATTCGCAAAAATTAGCAATCACAATAGGTTCGATGATTGATGAGAAACAATTATTTATACAATATTTATTTCACCGATTCAAACTCAAGTAACGTTTTCTTAATGTCGCCTTTAACTTGACTGCACCGAACTTTGCCTAAGCTAAAAGGGCAAATCTCTTCAAGTGATAAAAACAATGTTGGCTTCTTTGTCGAGGAAATCCCATCTGGTATAGGAAACCGTCATTAATTAAACTCTCTTACCTTACAAATTAGATGAAGCCTCATCGATTCAAGATCTTATCTTAGTGATGCCAAACTGCGTTCTGATCTATCCAATCTCATTGGCTAAGGCCCTAACGATCATTCAGCTTTGTTTTAGTAGGCACATTTTCATATATCACCGAAGCACAACTTTAACTTTGAGCAGTACGAGCTATACGCAAATATGAGCATAGTACAGCGAATAAAGACCCAAAGTCTTCGCTGGCTGGGTGTTATGCGCATGAAGAAAGAAGCTACGTCCTGGAAGGCATCCGAATTGCGTAGCAGAGGAAGAGGTAGACCTCAATTGAGATAGAAAAAACAAGTGGAGAATGGCTTGACCTCCTGTGGTGTTTCGAATTGGCGTCAGTTATTGGTAAAAAGGGATGACTGGCGTACTTTGATACGTAACGGGCAGCGCCAATAAATGGTGAAGATATCTTCAAAGTCTATTAGGCTTCTCAGTCTCTGCTAATCGCTAAACGTTAGGAGTAGACTCCTTTGTGCCTGGATTTAGAAATCAGAGTTGGAAGGATCTGGTCTCAGAGAAGCGTGCTAAGCTGTACGCTACAAGGAGGTGTACTTCCTCCACTTCTTTGGGTCGTAGTCGTAAACGACTAGCCCCAGCACCCTTTAAGCAGAGGCTGATAAGTCGTGGTCTATGCTGGCCACCTAGAAGTCCCTGCCGAGGCAAACTTCTGTGATGACTTTCCACTTTTCTCGCTGTACTTTTCTGTCAGGAGCTCGAAGTTAGCTGCAAAAATTTTGGTTATCTGCTAGTTGTAGCGTCTTCCAGGTAGTAGTTGCTGCCATTAAGTACGCAGTGGGTGGAATATGATCCCATGGCTGTAAACTTCCAGCGTGCGTTCAGTTCCGGCGAGCGACTGTTTGACATCGCTTGCGGTTGTATCGAACTTTGCGGTACAAATTATTATTTTCACGCTAAGAGATACAGCTCGAACGGGTACTCGTCCGCCGAACATGGCTACCTGTAGTCTACTTCATAGCGGTGTCCTTCGATTAAGCTAAGCAGGCGCTAGGTCATCACCATTTTACGCTTGGATATCCGGAAAGTCGTTACTCTAACGGGGAAACTCTTGCAGAATCAGCCACTAAGCCGCAGAGTGGTCAAAGATAGCGAAGTAATAATTTCAGATAGATTATCGATTATCTTAGCATATCTATAACGATATTTTTCATACGATAGTTTTATAGATTTGTCTGCAAGAAATCGACTAACCGAAATCTAGTATAGCCGTTCGAGTCGAAGGGAAGCTATAGTCGAAAGTCAAGCCATTCAGTCCAATCAGACATACATAGCCCTGACTCATTCGACACTCGCCGCCGCTTTAAGCAGCTGTTTGACGACTGTGAAGCAGCGAAGTAGGTGGACATACATAGCTCAGTGACTATTAATTAGAACAATGCGAGCGCTTCTAAAGAAGAAGGGAGTAGCACACTCGGACAGTCCCGCTTCTAGATCAATCAGTAACTAGAACTTAAGGTCGGTTAGTACGGACTAACAAAAAGAAAAACGACAACAGAAACCCTGCCAGTCCAGAAAAATATGTTTTCTCATTTTATTGGTATGGATATATTCAGTATGTTGGCGTTGTTGTAGTGTTACTTCGTCCTGTCTAAGAAATACATCTGGACCTGGAATTGCCGTCAAGCTCTTCTAACGTAAATCTTCTCAGAATCGATATTTTGTGTTCCGATATTATTGGATATTCGATATTTGGAGAGCGATACATGAAACGAGTAACGAATCGATACTTTTCTTTCCCTACAACTCTATTTAACAATGCTCTATAGGTCGAGAAAAGCTCCTGCGACTTAAGAGACCGTAGTTTGTCCTTGAGTAAGACGGTTTCAGTTGCGCTCCTAGCGATTTCGACAGAGTGAGGGCCTCTCTTTGCTAACAAAAATGAGGACAGTCAGGTGTTTGTTTCAGAAATTCTAGGAGTGGCATTTACTTCGACATCTTTTCGATCGATGCCCCAGCTTTAGACCTCATTTTAACGCCACACAAATTTCCGCTGGAAATTTTTGAAACTTCGCGCTCACTGCAACACTTTTAGTTACAAATTTTAATCTGCCTTGCCGCTCTACGCTTCCGGTCAAGTTCAAGAACCCAAAATCCAAACCTGCTCCAGTTTAGCGCGTAAATTATTGCTGGTGAGCGCAATGTGCGATAATAACGCATGAATAATTTCCCAAGTGAATGCATTTGACGAGCTTTCGTTTTTTACGATTTGCTTAATATCCATGCATTTGTTGTTGCAGCAGCTCAACCCACCTTTGCAAAACCGCTAATACCAAGCAGTGAGCACAATCACACTTTGCGCAAGCGCATGACGGGGTGTGCGCGCGCAGCTACGAAATGAGCTTTGTACGAAATAAAAAAAAAAAACCTTTAAACATAAACAACAAAAACCCAAAAAATTTATTTAAAGTGCGCTTACTGTGCGCATGCAATTTAGTATTACAGCAACAAGCGCGCATTGAACAACGCTAACGGTATAACATAATACACGCTGTACTTCACAGCGCGCGCACACATTATACGAGCGCCTCACATAGCGTGCACACAATGGAGCGTTGGGTGGACAAGGTCGCTGTTGTTACGGGCGCTAGCTCTGGCATTGGTTGGGCTATCACGCAGGACTTACTAAAATCTGGCATGATTGTGGTTGGTTTAGCGCGCCGTCTGCAGCAAATGGAAGATCACAAAGAGTCGTTGGATCCCGAAATACGCGAACGCTTCTATCCGCGCTCGTGCGACATAACTTTACTGCCTTCGGTGAAGAGTAATTTTCACTGGGTTGAGCAACGTTTTCAACGCTTGCATGTGCTCATCAACAACGGTGGCACGATGGAGATGACTAAAGTATTGGACGAGGGTAATGAGGCAGCGCTGCAGCGCGTGATCGATGTGAATTTGTTTGGTACGATCAATTGCACAAAGCAAGCGTATCGCGTGATGGAAGCCACAATGGCGCAGGGCGAAACATGCCACATAGTGACGGTGAATAGTCTGTTGGGTCATATAGTGCCGCCGCATATACCAGAGTGTGGCTTGAATTTGTATCCAGTGACGAAGCATGCGTTGCATGCGTTACATGAGGTGCTGCGGCGTGAGCTCTTTCCGCATAAGCTGATGCGCTTGTCGGTGAGTCCGAATATGCAGAAATATATATTTTTTTTCTTTTTATTTAATTTTGTTTTCTACAAAAATTAACTCTCTTTCACAGTCCATAAGTCCTGGCTTGACACGCACTGACTTCGGTGGTACGCCCACTGATGATGAGAAGCGAACGTGCGAGGAATTGATTGAACCAGATGAAATTTTACTGCCTGAGGATGTTGCGCGCGGCGTGAATTTTATTCTTTCCTCCCCGCCACATGTGACTATAGCCGATTTAGTGATGGTACCCACGCGTGAGAAGTACTGAAGTAGCGTATTTGGACGATAATGAGAAAGTATTTTTATGTACATAGTTAAAATTCTAATAAACTGTTTTATATGCATAGACAAAAACAAGTTTTCCTTTACAAATTAGTAGCTCCACACTTTCGTGCATGGAATCACCCCACATAAGTAAACGAAACTTTCATTTATATGTCAATGCTGCATTACGTAGTGTTCAACAACCACGCGCAGATTTTCTTTTAATATCAGAAATACAATTCTAGCTTAATAATTTTTATACGGATTATAAAAACAATAGCATAGTTCACAATTTGAAACACACATCATAAGCACTGTAAAAGAAATTAACAATATTTCACATCTTGAGATATAACTTGATACTATAGAAGCTACACAACTTTTACAAAATAATAGCAAAAAATAACATAAACTACATTTAGTAACTTGAACAAACTTTAACGTTACATTATTTAAACGGCTTCTCAGTCATGAGCAGTCCACGCTCCCATAACGCCGTCACCATTTGCACCTTACGCTCGTCATCTGGTAGCGGCAGCTGTGATACACCTACATACTCTGGATAGGAACGTATAAGTACTTCCACACTAGCCGCCTCCTCTGGCTCAATTTCAATAAAGTTTGGCTCATATTCACAATACTCTTTCGAATTATCCAAATAATAGTATATACGCACTTTACCCTCTTCCTGCACCAAGCGCATAATATTCGCACGTAGCAAACGCACATTGGTACGTTCATCAATTTCATAATCGCACAAGCATTCACCACGTTCGTTAGTTGTACTGCGCGAGCCAAATATGGTGCGCGTGAGCTCTGTTGGTAGCACATGTGGTGGTAACGCTTCATGTTGATATTTTTTTGCAAGCTGATCTACAGCAGCATCCATCATACCATGTAGCGACGCGCTATGCAAACATTGACCCATCAGTTTGGTCACTCTACGTAAAAGTTCTGCGCGCTCTTTAGTATCATTTTCGCTATATGCAATTCCAGCATGTTGAAAAGTGTGCATTGGTAAACCGCGTCGCATGTCGAGATTAGTTTCAATAGCGCGCTGCAAAACAAGTGGCATCATGCGTTCGAAAAGATCAGCATAGGTTTGTTTTTGATAAACGCTCAACGTTATGTGTAAAGAATGGTGCCCGGGTTCGGTGGTAGCCTGATGTATGGTGCCGCGTGGGAAGTATAGCATGTCGCCGGGTTCCAGTACCTGTGGAAAGTAAAATTTTTAGGTCAGCCATTTATATACGCACCTCTACAACTTACCTCATCAAATATGGGTTTGCCAATTTCCTGCTGTTCAAAATTCTTTGACGAAAAACGCGGTAACTGCTCCGCTTCCGTACGTGGTTTGTAAAGCCTCCAGCGTTTGCGGCCTTCAATTTGTAATACAAAAGCCTCTATGTCGTCATAATGCGGTGCAAAACCTTGACTGTTGGGCGGTGTGAGATAGCCGTTTGCGCCAACTAAACAATGAAAATACTCTTGCAAGGTGGTGTTAAGCACATAAAGTTTGGGTAGAAAAGTTTGTGGATTAAGTAAGCGTATGCTGCAGCCTTGTCCATAGTGATCCCAGACGACAGGCGGCATAGCGCGTCCTTCGGGATTGAGTGTTTCGCGTTGGCCTAAGGAAAATAATTTACTAACATGTACCTTAATTAATCTGGATCAACTCACCATTTTTATAAGAAGTAATATCAATATTCTTTGTAAACTCGACATGATTCTTAATCAACATTTGATCAATAGCCTCAAACGATATAAGATGGGAATAGTAGTTAGATCCTTTGCGCCTAACAAGGCAAGCCGCTGTTTCCCAGTATTTACTAAAGAACTCTTTGAGCGTCAAAGGGCTAAGTAGCCAACTGAATACCTTTTCCCCTTCTTTTATACTATTCATTTTCACAATGTTACTTGGTGGTGATAAGGGCTCCATTTTAACCACTTTGGCATCTACTGTTTTTACTGACACTTTGGTATTTGACACCTCTACTTCCTTTGAAGCATCGGCTATGGAGTGGCGCCTTTTCTCTACTGCTTTTTCCGCTTTCCCAATAGTAGCTGCTCCAGCTGCAGGCATTGATTTCCGTTTGTCTGCCACTGCATTTTCTGCTTGCCGTGATTTTTTTGGTTGAGGCGCTCCATTTGCCGCTTTGGCAACTGCCCCGCCAACATTTCCTTTACGTTTCGGTGTTGTGGCTTGTGTAGTGGATGTGGCTATAGGTCGGCGCTCTGTTGCCGAATCAGTTGATGATTCATCCGAATAGCTATTTATTGTATATTCGTCAGAGAATTCATCAGAACGCAAGCTATACTCCTCACTACCAGACTCATAATCCTCCTCGCTACCATATTCATCATCTTCTTCACTGCCTGTTTCTTCCTCATCCTCCTGATCATTTTCTAATCGTCGCACCAAGTAATCTTCTAGCTCTTGTTTTTTTTTCTGCTGTGATTTAGTTAACTTTTTCGGATTTGATGGGGAATCTCCCAGCAGTTGCTCTACCAACGCATCTATTTGGCTCTCCCTGATGTTGGTAGAGGTAGGTCTACCGTTATTAACCGCATTTTGTGATTTTTGTTGTTGTGTTACAGACTCCCGTTTATCTTTTGTAGTATTAGCGGCGTTTTTGTTTTTGTTAGGCTGTGTACCCTTCGCTTCTGCTTTGTTGCCGGCATTTTTTGACTTGGCCGGTGCCGTTTTTCCTTTCGCGCCATTAGCTTGCTTGCTAGTTGTGGCATTCTTCGCGGTACTCTTAGGTTTATCATGCTGCTCGAATGATTTATTTTTGCTTGAATTCTTTTTGTTGTTTTTAGCGTTTTTACCTCGAGCACCATCTGCGCCGGTTTTCTTGCCATGAGCTTTCTTGGACGCATTGACAATTTTAGTACCAGCAGCTTGATATGCGACAAACGCTGACATTGGTTCCGACATTTTTATTTAATTTTAAACTATTAAATAACTCCAAAAACTAATTAAATTCCACTTTACAAAGTTTGGAACGTTCAAAAATGTACGGGTAATCAGAAAATTGACATTTGTTGCACGTGCGTGTACAGCATTGTAGACCTTTACAATGGTGTACAGTACGAACCGAAGCTACTGCCAGCTGGTGTACAGGGTGGCATTGTACATCATTACGGTGTTCGGTCTTACCTAGAACTACGCTAGATATACTACATTTTTCAAACGGATTTCAACTGCAGACCATGATGACATATCCATTACGCCGTAGCCATAACCATACGATATACTTAAATATATCTATTGTCAACGTTTATTGGTGCCTTAACATAAAAAATATGTTAATTTCATGACAGGTATCAAAACGAGTAATGAAATTTCCAAGAAATTAATGAATTTGCCAACGGGAAACCAAAATTCAGTTGGTTGACTATTTTATGGTTATTTCTATGGCGTTATGCTATGGAACTATTAATAGATTACATTGATATCCATAAGGTTTGGTATATTCGCTGTTTTATGTAGACACTAACTGAGCTTTAAAGCCGCTGAGAACAAAAAACCTAAGGCCCCTATTACCATATTTTGAAAACACCTGAGCTGCAAAAGGTTCGAATGGCAACAAGCAACAAAGATCCAGATTATAATCAATAAAAATTTTTTTTTTCTTGTAGGGTTAAGCTTTATTGGGCCTCCTTGGGCCACCTAATTTCCATATCTCTGTGCGTTAGTCGACTACTAATGGCTATTTTTAAAACTCCTGAAGCGGGGATATGATAACAACAGCATAAACAGTACAAAAACTTTCCTAGTCTAAATTTCTTAAAACAAAACAATTTGTCGAACAATCTTGAACAATATCCTATAGCGAAATCTTACGTTTTTGAATAAGAAGGCGCTTATTTAGCGAGTCAGTCCCATGACCATTTACCAAGTTGTGTGGGTTCACTGGGCATTGAACGACTGGTGCCCTCACTGTGGTAATAGGACAACAGTACAATAATTTATGCACAATCTTCTGGATGTTAGCAACCTTTAGGAATAAAATTTGTTGGTAATTTTTGTATGAAGATCCACCCAGCAGTATCGCCATGCCCGGGATGCCCTTCAAATACTGAAACTCATTGGTGGATAGGCATAATATTTCCGTGTGCCTGTTCTCTTTCGTACACTCATTTATTTGGTTTAAACAAAATATATACTGCTAAAATAGTATTAGCGCTAAATAAATAGAGACAACAACAATCAATGGACTTGTACTCATTTCCAGTAGCATTCGTTAAGAGCAAAACGAGTGGAGAACAACGCCAACAACAATATGACTTAAGCTAGACTTTGGAACTCGTTTAAATTATCTTTCCTTTTTTTTTAATATTTCGGTTTTTAGGTTAAAAATATAATTTATTAGGCTTAAATAATAATAACAATAGATGCTGACAATAATTTCACATATTTAAATTGATAAAAAATACAATTATAAAGTAATTAATAAGAATCTGATAACTCAAACACATTAATCAATAACAGTACTTCTCTACTTGAAAAAACTTTAACAAAAACACTTGAAAAAATAACTGTTCCCTTCCTCCATTATTCTTCCTGTTAATAATCATGATTATCATCACTATAACTATTTATTGTATATTCGTCAGAAAATTCATCCGAACGCTTGCCGCCACTGTCTTCACTATCAGATTCGGAAGACCGAGAATCATATTCAGTATCAGAATCTGAGTTCTCTTCACTACTATCATCGCTGCCAGTTTCAGAGTCATCATCGCTGTCCGTATTACTGTCTGTATCATCAGTATCACAATCGGAATCACTCTCGCTGCCAGAAGTGTGACTATCACTATCAGACTCAGAATCTTCTGTACCAGACTCTGAGGACTCACTTTGTTCACTCTCTTCATCATACTCCTGCAATCTTTTCATCAAGTATTTCTCAAGTTCGCGCTTTCTATGTCGCTGGTCTTTGGTTAAGTTTTTCTTACCGCCCAATAATTCCTCTACCAGGGAGTCGACTTGTTCTTCCCTGATGCCTTTAGCGTTTGACGAATATTTTTTAGTTTTTAATGTGTTGGGTACAGGCATTTTCTCTCAATTAGCACCGATACTTTCTTACTGTTTGGTAGGAACCAAGAAAACAGATTGCGAGTAACGGACTTATTTTAATGACTACATGCGGGCAGTTGCTCGGGTTATGTGGTTGCCACTTTGGCTCAAAAATAAATAACTAATATTTGAGGGTTAGCAGATAATACAGACAGTCAACGCCTTTTTTAGAAAAAGTATAAGTTTTACAGAACGAGGAGATTTAGGTGCTGATGAAAGTAAGCTCAAAAAAGTTAGATCTTACTTTGCTGGCACAATCTTCACCATAATAAGTTGAGATTTACAAGTATTTTGTCAACAGTTAGCATCGTGAGCTATATGTTCAAATAATCTTACATTATTAAATTTTTGCTAGAATCAAACAACATGGCAGACTCCTAGCTCTTGTTGAAACACGAAACAGTTTTCAATTACCAGGATTCCAATTAGCATAGTTTTGCTCTTAAAATATACAGGGTATTGTTATGCCAGAACATACAATTATACAATATAACAACAATTTAATAGAAATACAATACCTATAAACTTAAGCTTTTTAGATATTTCCAAGGAATTTATAAGGTTAGTAGATGGTATTTGAAACGAACTTTTTGTCTTTATCAAGGATACATATATTTTCGAAAAACAAGTCTTTCATGCTTGAAGTTCAAGTCCGATAAAATCTACTAACTATTCGAAATACAGTTAGTTGCTTCACTTTAGCTAATCCTTTTAGTTAGTTTAACTTAATAGATAAAAGCCATCGCCATATTGAACGAAAGGCGACTTCCTTTGGTGTACAAATTAACGCAGGACGCAATCATAGAACATCACTTGGAAAATACCTGAAATTCGTGCTAAATATTTGAAATATAAAAAATCTAAATTTTTTAGAAGACGAGTACATTTTATTAGAAATTTCACATTTTACAATAACATTTTAAAATCACATTTGGCAAAAATACATATATTTAATAATGAGACATCGTTTTCTCTTATTGTATGATAAAAATTAGAAATCGCTTCCTCAGCAGCGCCATGTCCCGCACGTCAATATTAGTAACAACCACTGGAGCTACAACTATCTGTATAATCAGAAGAAGAATCGGAAAAATCACTATTAGTATCGGAGGAATTTTCACAACAATAAGAACAATCACAATAACTATCGTCTTTTTTGCGTCTGTTTGTTGTTGTTTTCCGCGCAGCAGTTTTTGACTTGGAAGCTGCCGTTGTCTTCTTTGATGTTGTTGTCTTCTTAGTTTTGCTGGCTGTTGTTGATTTGGCCTTTGTTGTTGTTGATTTCGGTTTCGTAGCCGTTTTGGTGGTAGTTTTTTTGGCGGTTGTCTTCTTGGTGCTGGAAGCTGTCGATTTTGGTTTAGATTTGGTGGTAGTCGTTGATTTTCTTGGTCTCGAAACTGTGCACGAGCCACCCGAACAAGTTGGTACGGGCATGTTAACACAAATTAAAAAATTTAATTTGGGAAATTATAAAGTTTCTTAAAGAAAAACCTTAGTTGTCGCTACAGTTGCTGCATCAGTACTGATTTTCAGGGTTTAATTTACTTTGGCTTTGATATAAAATTAACGGAGTTTTTCTAGTTTTATATTTGAGTGGTTTTCTTTGGAAAGTTAACGGCGTTTGTAGAAGTCAGCAGGGTGACAACTTTGTTATAAACGCAGTGGATTTACTTTGTTTATCGAAAACTTTAGAAATATACTAAAAAGCTGCTATTAGCTTAGATTCTAAAATAAGTTGTTAGATAGAAAAAAATTAATTGTGATATTTTAGATGGTATTATTACATATATACTTGAATGATGGAGTAAGTAGGGATGAAGTATATCTCTAGTCACTAACCTTATTTTTCAAATATTTATAGTCCACGTCCCTTTCTTTTTAGGAAAATATATAACAAGTAAATAACCGGAAATGTAATCTTGTATTACCATAACACATACCCATAACAAATCTATTACTAATTATGATTATTAATACGTTATTTACCATCTAGCACTGGGCTTCCCAACACACTGCTACAAAAGAGTGGTGAATTAAAAATATAACACCTGCTTTATTCCAATTGGGCACAGTACGAATAAAAATTGATTAATTGTCAACAGCTGATATTTTAACAATTTTATTTCTGTTTGCGGCAGTATTGCACAATTATTTTATTTTCCGACTTGTATGGGATTCCTTTAAAAAAAGTAAGCCAAAAATGCGCACCACTGAAATCTTATTCAAAAAGGCGAAAAGCAAGTAAGTATAATTGTGTAGTTTTTTCGAAGTTGTAGTATTTTATGATAAAGATATTTCCTTTAACCCCTTCAGACGCATCATGGTCTTAATGGAGAGTGTGGTTAGTGGTCATCAATTCAATACGTTTCGTGATCGTTTAGCGGAAAAACTAGAGGTGCTGCGCTTTGATCCCTATAGTACGTATAATCGTCACTTTTGTTGTTGTGGCAACCACATAATACTCCAAAGGATTTCCTTTGGGTGAAGTACTGTTACAACAGCAACGTCAGTTCTCATTATTTTCTTGTGCATTTTAATATTAATTGCATGTGTTTGCTATTTACAGTACAGCAGGAGAGCATCTATCGTGAACGTAGGAAGATACGCAGCGCTTAGTTAATTTAAGCAAATCTCTTTTATGTTATCTAAAGTAGATTAATAAAATCCGGTGGCGTGTAAGCTGCAAGGAAACATATGTGCAATTGAATTAAGTACATTTTACAAGTATCTTAATCTGGATAGGCAAGTGTTTAACCTATTACAGTAGCCGTACCGAAATTGAGACAGGCTGACTAGAATTTCGCTAGGAGCGTTGCCGGCTTCCTCCGAGGCATGACCCCGGTTTTAAAATACTGTTTTCACACAAATTTGATGTTACCAACCTTGCGTGGATGTTGTTTAGGGCCTGTCCATGCACCTTTGGGTCAAACAGCGAGATTAAGTGGTGTCGGATTTCATCAAATTTCTTACGCAGATGTTTCCTTATTTTCCTGGGAGAAAGCTTTTCTCCCAGCAAGTAAGACAATGCGGGGGCTAAAGGGAGCTGTTCCAAACCTCCAGAGGCAAGTCACAAGCTCAAGGCTTAACGCGATAAAAAAATCACTCATCCCCGCCATACCTACTAACAAGGTACAAATTATATGTATCACGAACAGGGACACTGAATTGGATAAAGGTCGAAATCCCGAGGGTACTGCACCGAAATCGAAACCCCACTTTACTTATTAATGGCCAATCAACAGGGAAATGAAATATATTTACTATCATAATCCTTGCTCCTTCGGACTTTGGGGGAGAAGTCGTTATCAATCATGTATTTGTTGTTGTTTTATCGCGAAAGCACTCTCCTAAGATTTTAGGAACTGCGGTGGATATTACATATACGGCTATAGTGCGTATGGAATCTTTACCTACCAGGATTGGCCTTAAACCATGTAGGTAATCTCTCCTTGTTTATTTGTTGTTGTAGTAACTTGTGGATACGGACTTAACGGATATATTCTTAATCACAAACCATTGAGCGGAAGGAAAACTGCTACAAGTTATTCTTAATAATCCAGCGTACTTCCTCCAAAGTACCAGGCAGACGAGGCAAAAACTATTCAAGAGTAAGAAGCTAACTGGGTTGGCGAGGTAGATACGATGTTTTGGAAAGAAAGTTCATATTCAAGAGAACTAGTCCGGGCTTAGTAAACCAGGGCCATGGAGACCACGCACATCCGTTTCGATACTTAATTCTGTGCTCATTTTAATTTACTTTTCAGCAGAAATGCTAAAACTCAAATTGACCTTCAGAAATATGTGAATTCCACCCGTCAAAGCTTTACCACCCACAACCCCTACTACATCAAGCTTTGGCCTGCCTTTTGGTTAATCCACAGCAAATCGGATTTGACAGCATTAGCCACTTGGAAATTAACTTAATTAGTGTGATTTACGCAAGAGCCTATAACTATACTATGTATGTATGTGTGTGTGTCGATATCTAAGTATGGACACATGCCCACATGTATGCGGGTCACCTGCAATAACAACTACAACACAAAGCTTAAAAATGAGTAGCCACATATGAACTCGGCTTTCGGCCAACAACACCTATACATTTGGGCCAACTAGGCGATTAGTTTTTTGCGCAGTTCATTAGGGAAGCCATTTGAATGCAACACAATGGTCATCGTAACAGTCAAGTTCAAGCTACGGAAACTGCTGATGGCTAATCACAAATAAACCGTTAAAACTGATGAGCGAGCGCCTGATATGGCGAACTTGGCAATCGAATTTTCTTGTCCCTATGTGCAAATGTCAGAGTAGACAGCAATGCGGATGCGGGCTAGCAACTTTGGTCTTTGAAGGTTGTACCGTGGTTGTTGGCGTTAAACGGATGCATTTGCTATGGGCCACACATGCGTCTATATGTGGAGATTTCAGTGTGCACTTCCTTAGCAACGCACATTTCCGCCTAGAATGATATCCGCAAAGGCGCCAATAAATGCAGGGCGCGCACGAATGAGCTCATTAACAAACAAACAAATGTACTTCCCAATAAACGAGCTAAGTTGACAAGGTGTACCATTAGGGTTGCCCAAGTTCTAAACTTACACTACTACGGGGACATCGAAGAGCACATAGTCGACTTGAATGCGCACTCATGCAGTCATCAAAGACGCTGCCTGGACTTTTGTTGTATTTATAGCGGCTAAAAACGTCTGCAAAACTTTAGGGAGTGCTGTTCGTGTGTAAGTCCTTGCCCACACATGCATTCAGCTTTATCAGGTACTAGCCTGGTGTTGTAGTTGTCCTGCTAAGTGCTAATTTAGGCTCGCCAAACTTGGCTAAAATCGCCCACGTACCAGAAAGTTTAAGTTTAGCGACCCATCCCAGAAAGTCTTTGGTTTGAGAGATATTGATCAGCAAGTTTTGATGCATAGTTGTAAGCCTGAAAGCTCTGTTGTTGTTGTTGTTGTTAACAGTGCTTCGCCCTGCCCAATGGGCTCGATCACTCTAAATTGTCATCAGGCTCTTCTAACGGAAGTCCAAGGAAACGCGCAGTTTCCACAGGGTTGGACCAGAGTGATGTAGGTGTTAGAAGAGTGGGTTCAACCGAACAGGAGCAGAGATGTATGGTATCATGAGGGGACATACCACATGCAGGGCATGTGTTCTGAAAGCTCTGTAAAGATCTTTGGCTGATCAACATAATCTAGATTCTCTTCAAGGGTCGACACTACGAAGGTTGGCTCTGCCGTCACTTACAACGATCTCTGCTCAAAATTAGATGACGTATCTACGTCCTAACGTTCGTCCCAAATACATCAGCCGAGGTTTCTGGATTCTCAAGCTCCGATTAGTCTTTACTAGGTTCGGACTACTGTTTTTTCTCAAGATCATGAGCTGAATAGTACTGCCTCACTGTGTTATAAAGTTCCAAAAGCTCAATTCATCCGTTGGAGTTTGCGAAATTGAGAGTTTATAATTACAGTGAGGAATTGACTGAACTGGGGTTTTTCGTTTGACAATTTCAGTCTTTATTGCCTAACCCATGATATGAAGCTGTCGGCAGACTTTTTAAAGACCCTGTAATTTCTAATTCACCCACCCAACGTGCCTACGTCGACTTTTGCTTACATACTCACCACAGCTCGACAACATTTACATCACCCAATTGGGCAACCCTATCCATGCACACATCAGCTGCCTTCGTCATTTCAACACTGTGGTTTGGTACCAATTGTCATTGTCATTCAACGCCTCATTGCATGCAGCCACGTTTTGTTTCGCCAACCTGACAACTCTGCCCCCTTCCCAACACATCTTAACATGCGCGCTCGCATCGATGCATTGCCTTCGCAACTGTGCTGTGTGGTCGTTGCTAACGCCGCCGGTTGGCAAATTCTTCCTATCAACGCTTCCTCTTCCTGTTCTTTTGTTTCTTCCCCATCACTTTTTTGTTTGCTGCTCCTCCGGTGCAACGGAAAATCTATTGTCTGTCTGCGGCATCAATAAAGCAACGGAAATGCATCCGCTCTTGTTTAAAATTCTGTGTTGTCTTCGCGAAAGCGAGAGCTTGCGGTAATTGTGGTCACATGAAATTTATAGCTCAAATGGGGGTTAAAGGCACTGCTCGTTGGTGTGGCACATGTGGAAGTGAAGTGTGCAGAGTGCCGTGCGAGATATTGTAAGTTAATGAAATTTTCGACAGGAAATGTTTTGATGTTTGAAAGGAAAGTCGATTTTGTGTGGGCGCATGAATTGTTGCATACTTTTAGGCGCATTGCTGATCGAGGGTGGCGACAGTGCAGTTAATGGAGCAAGTGTTGAAGGCGCTAAGTAGCAATTAATGAAATATTTGAGAAATGAAAGAAGTGGCACGAAACCTAAAACAATTATAATTCACTGTGCGGATGTGGACTGAACTTTTTATTGCTTGCTTGGTTAGTTATAAGGAGCATCAATACTGGGAGACGACTTTGATTGACGTTGTAAGCGGCTTAAGGTCTCAGTAACTTAGATTCAGGAACAGCAACAGACCAGTAGCTCGGTGTCGCAGTCATCTTAAATTTTACTTTTACCGTTGCTTGGAAAGTACCTGCATACGCTGCCTCGTCCATCGTACAGCTTCTGATGTTGGGCGTGCGCCATTTTGGGCGCATCTATTGCAAACGTACCCTGCCCGGTGATGGCATGGTCAAACATCCTTACAGCAGGTCTGTTTAAGAAAACTTCCTCGATAGTCGGGTCCAAGCACCGAAAAGACGCGAATGCATATTCTTGCAAAGACTTTCTTCACAGAAGTTCTTCCAAAAAAACTTATGAACACTTTCTGATGGTCGTTCTCATTTAGAGTTTTGGAACCTCCTCATCCAGCTTGTTCAGAGAGGGCAACCAGTGCTTTCTTTTCAAAGTCTGCCCGCCTAAGACCACTTTTAGCTCAAGGCTGTTGGATCCGTTGCTCTTGTAATATCAGAGCTTCGCCCAGCGTAGTGGGCATCCCTATCACCTAACCCGTAGGTTTGGGTTCGTCACAAATTTCAGCTACATACCCAGTAAGAAAGCCCGGAGTGACCTGAATTGCTAATTTGATTACCATGTTATCCGGTTCGCGCAGGTATCAGTCTGTTTGCTGGGACCCCGACGGACTGCAGCACACTTCACTCATCGCTAGCTCCAACAACATGACCTCAGTCTGCAAAACAGTTTTGTTTGGCATCCTCTTTGGCCACTTGTAGATATTCAGACGCAAGGCCGGAATAGTACCTTTAACCTATGTCCACTTAAGCTGCCTTGCATCGCCTTAATCGCCTTGTTAGTTGATTGCCTATTCGCGCCTCTGCTGTAGACAGGATACGCCTCTGATGTGCTTTCCGTTGCTATCGGTGGAAGCTTTCGCACTACAGAACTATTATGTAATAGCCGAAACCTTTTGGATTTCATACAGATTTCTCAAATATTCACTATGGTTCAGCAGCCAACTTCCCGTAGTACGAGTGGTAGAATGAAGCGGTAGTCCATGGGCACTAGTTCATTGGTACTACTTGGGACTGGTTTTTCAAGCAGAGCAAGGAAACAGAAAGCTTTCCTCCTAGTTCAGCACAACCGCTGATTTTCTCGGTGTAGAGATTCTTAGGTTCTGGGGAGATATTAGACAAGAAAACTTTCGATGGTTTTGAAATTTTCCCTGGTTTCAGTAAGCGTAAACCACTTTCTATGCTTAGATTTATCTCATAGGATAAACGTGTACAAGGAAGAAGTTTCAACATAAAGTAGTCACATAACCGTTGCAATCATATGCGCCTTACATAAGGATAAAAGCGATGCAATAGGTATACGATTGTGTCCATTCTCGCTAATCAGAAAGCGTAAATACTAACCTACTACTTAACAACTTACGAATGGTCCAATTTGACGAGTGCGAAACGTCAAAGTAAGCGCTCGACAACAACTGAGGCGGTTGAGAGGGAGAAAGTAAACATTAACAATGTACAAATAGTGAAGGCGAGTGAGTGAAAGAGAGCGAGAGCGAAAGAGAGTGTTAAATAGTAAATAGAGAGCGCAAATGTTATTGAACTCACAAACTTCGTACAAAGCTTTCCAAAAAACAATTTTAAATTTTACCTACAAAAAGCTTTTCAAGGATACACGCCGCAATAGCAGGCGAAAATGACAGAGAGAAGGTTAGGAGTTAAGGTGAAAGAGCGAAATAAATCTAATAAAAAGCAATAGGAGCGTGACAGTAACAAAAGTTACAATAATAACACGTAGTTATCTTTAATGATGCCACAAGAGCCTTTTGGGGTATCAAGGTTGAGAATAATGAGGAAACTCATTGAAAACCGCTGAGCTGTCTCGTTGTTATGCTGTAGTAAGTAGAAACTTCTCATTAAACTCAACTGCTTGGCTGCTTGTTATGCTCAGTTCAATACGCACAATACACCATTCATAAAAATTTTATTAAAACGAATGGCAAAAAATAATATCTTAAGAGCTTAATGTCAAGTGTATTGGTACTGACGAAGGGGTGGTATGCGAAATGTATGTCCTTTGGGAAACTTAATAACGGACATAAATAACATACAAATTATAGAGTTGCAGAGGCTTTAATTTTAAATTTGAAATCTTGAATTAATTGCACCACTTAAGTAATTGAAATATTACATGAGCTTTAAAGCTCCGTTAGTTTTTTTTTTACTTTTTTCCTTTATTTAAATAATATTTATAGACCATATGTTGGTTGAATGGATTGCAAAAAAATTTCCTATTTCGTATTTTGTTCAAAAACTCCGTTAATTGATTTAAATATTTTGTGAGCTTTAAAGCTCTTTACCTTTTCCCTGTATTTTAAGAACAAAAAAAATATAAAATAGTTATTGTTTGAATGGTTTTAGAAATATTTCATATTAGTCCAGCTGTTACGGGAACCCTATAGGGATATCAAATATTTCCTGAGCTTTAAAGCTCAAAGCTGGTTTTTGAAATATTTCAGATTTCGCTTTTTATTACTTTTTCTATATATTTAATTGAGATACCTCATTTAGTTATTGTTTGAATAGTTTTCAAAATATTTCAGAACTGGTGATAATGTAAGCTTTTAAGCTCCCAAACAGAATTTTGTGGATGTATTTCTATGCTTTCAAATGTGGCTTCAAATGTTCCTTCTAAATAAAAAAAAAACCTTTGAATGAGTCTCAAAATACTTCAAATTGTACAACCTTTCAAGCTCCCGAAGCTTTTATGCTTGAAAGGCACTTTAGCTCGAGCTTTCAAAAATACTTGCCACAGCATGCCAAAAACAATTTCCACTATGATCGTGTCGATGTCTCTTCTCTGTGATATCCAAGTGATCACGTGATGCTCCAACCATGTCTAGAGAGAGATGAGCTCATGACCTGAAACATATCATACATCGTTACCAAGCTCGTTTCCGCATGACTGACCATCATTACCAGTCGACTCTGTAACTAGTCAGCTTCCTTCAAGCTGGAGGAGTCGTGCAAGACTCTAGACGAATGCTAAAAATTAAGTCAGTTACCACAGCTATCACCCCCCTCTATTGATTTTTTGTTATCGACCAGAGCTCGTTGCCACGTTATAGAACTCCAAATAGTGCTCAACTTTAGCAGCTCGACAAAATAAACCCTGAGCATGTCGGCGACCAGCGAATGTCTTTTTGGCACAGAGTTCGATTCCGTCACCCAGCTTTATTGATTCAAAAAGGTCGAGGGACCTACCACCAGAGTTATGCCAAAATAGGGACCAGAGCTTTTGAGCTTCGCAATCTTTGAAAACCAAATCTGGCGAATCCCAGCAGACTCCTCTAAAGTCTTATCCTGGAGAGATGATAGTAATAGAAAAGGCAAAGACAAGCATCAGTTCCTTGATTTTTGAGTTCGTCCTGAGCTCCGTGGCGCCGAAAGGAAGTTCGCTTTGGGTTCTTTCATCCCTAAGAAAGTATTTTGGTATTCCTGCCAAGTCAAAAAACTACATCGACGTCTAGTTCTCAGGCTCTTAGTTTTACGTCACAATAAAATCCTCACATCCCCCTTTGAAAATCATCAACAACCAATCTCTTTCATTGTTTTTGACGTTACCGAAATGGCTTAAGTTCACAAATTAAATTAGGTAAAAAGTAAAAGCAAAATAGCTGACCTCAAACGTGGCCGCATCATCATACAACGAAGGAAATGTATGTAGCTCACACAGCCACACTCACGCACATAAATGTCACTCATACGACGCTTACAGCCGCCCACACCAACCGCAAGAGCTTAGCTGATTTGACACAACTAAAAGTGCGCACTAAAACATTTGGAAGCCTCATAGGCCGCGTGATGGTGGTGGTAGTCGTCGCTAATGAAAATGTTGGGTGGCATTAAGTGCTTGGTGTTGAAATCCAATTTGCTTGATGGGTGGTCAGGTGTAGTCAACACTAATTGCTGCGTTGGAATGTCAGCTTGGTTGTTGTTGTTGCTGTTTTTTTTCTTTATCCCTAAGGTCAATGTAAATTTTGTGCGACATTGTGGGAAGTCATACAAGTGCTAGGTCAGTTTTAGCACAGTAACAAGCAGGAGACCTACGACTACCTCTGTGTTCATTGAGACGGGCCCATAGTCTGTTTTGAAGACTTCAGTAAAACTTCTGGAATATGTGAGCTCGGGCTTTGTTTTGGGATCAATATAAAATTGCATTAAGGAATCTCCTCAGTCCAGCCAATCGGTGCGTGGTATCCTGCGATGTGAAAGCGCGCTCCTAGAACTTAGTTTAAATTACGTTTCATGAATTGAACGGAGCTCCGCAATCTTGAACTCAAGCTCATGGGCTTTAATGTTAGCTGACTACCCTTATTAACGATTATTTTTGCGAACTACTAAAAATCTCTTTGTTTAACGGGGGACTTGACTTTTTTTGGAACCGGTTACTTGTTAAATTCTTTTTCTTTTACTTTTTCGAAACCGCTTACTTCTTTAGAACCGGTTTCTCTGTTGGAACTGGGTAGTTTTTTTAGAACTAGTTACTTTATCAAAACCGTTTTCTTTGCTGGAACAGGAAACCTTATGAGAACCGCTTTTTTAGAATCTCATTCATTTTCAGAATAGGAAACTTTCATAGAAACGGTTACTTTTTTGCAACCGGTTAGTTTTTCGAGAATCATATAACTTTTTGGAAACCGATACTTTTTTAAATGCCATTTTCTTTTTCGGAACAAGCAAACCTTGTTGGTGCTTCTTAGATTTTCATAACCAGTTACTGTCTCTGGGTCCTATCCCTTTCCAAACCGGTTACTTTTTCAGGATCCGTTTCCTTTGCAGAACCCGTTACCCAATTCAGGCAGGTAACCCTTCCTGAAAATAAAAGTACTTTAATACGCCAGCTGCTTAGTCCACACCTGGGCTTTGATTACCAAAGCTCTGCAGCCTCTTTTCTCTCGTGAAGGGTATAGAAGTAATCACGTTTTCCAGACACCAGCTGCGACAAAAATATTCAAAACAAAACAAATTTTTCACTTGAAAGTACAATAGGTACCTTGTGTGTGTATGTGTGTGTCTGTTACACACACTTACGCACGTACTTCCATGTTCATTAAGACCTGTTGACAAACACAAAAGAATATTGGTGTCCATGTATGCGCATTGGGGTGCGTCTATACTGCGAAAAAAAAAACCAACAATAATCAAGAAAAAGGAAAAAAAAATCTAAAATGATCAAGAAAAGGAAAAAAAAATCAAAAATAATCAAAAGTAAGCAAAACAAATTTTTTGGATTTTTTTTGATAACTGTAAAAAATCATGATGTTTTGATTATTTTTTTAATTAATTGGAAAAAATTCATTAAAAATAATGGTAATCAATCATTAAATGGATTCTCGAAAAAATAATTAATCAAACCGGTAAACATTACGATTAGTATTCATTTTTTAACAGGTCTGGTACAAACATATACATGCATTAGGGTGGGTTAAACAAATTTTTTTCTATTTTTTCGCTTGTCATGGGGGAAAAATGGCCTACTTGATTTTTCAATAAATAAATAATAGCTCTAAGGGAAATTTTTTTTTGGTCGAAAATTGTTAAATATTTTAAAAAATTGTTGAATGCGATTTTTAAATTTTCTTTTATTTTTATACAAAATAAAGTGTAATTAATTTTTTTATTTTTTTACTTAAATTACAAGAATATTACGCACAATTTTCTCAACTTTTAATTTTCCATTGGCATTCGAGGTGGCATCCTATAGATTCTACAACTAGGGTTATGAATTAATAAACGATTTTTACTTTATCGTAAAATTTTTTTAATTATAGATTTTTTCAGATCGATTTTATTAATGTTAAACATCGATTTTGAATACTTTGATTATAAGAATAAAGCAATTTCAAATGATTTTTGTAAGTAGTGCCATATTTGAGACGGATAAAACAAAAATGTATTATTTATTTCAAAATCGATTATTCACAAATTCATTTATCTAAAATAAAATAATCGATTTTTCCGGCTCGAGATCACATCCCTGAGTACAATATTTACATGCAAACAGCTTTTTTCGTTTAACAAATTTATATTAAAAACAAAAAAATTTTTTTTAAATCGGCTGTTTTCTTTAAAATTTGATATTTGAGACGGATAAAAACAAAAACGTATTATTTATTTAAAAATCGATTATTCACAAATCCATTTATCTAAAATAAAATAATCGATTTTTCCGGCTCGAGATCACATCCCTGAGTACAATATTTACATGCAAACCGTTTTTATCGTTTACGAAATTTATATTAAAAAAATAAAAAAAAAATTTTAAAAATCGACTGTTTTCTTTAACATTTGATTATTAACAAATCAATTTATCTAAATAAAAAAACTAAACGATTGATGAATAATCGATTTTTCAGGTTCGGGGTCACACCTTTTTAACACTTTAGCAATTATTTTTTAACGACATGGAAATGCTAAATCAAACTCATGCTAGTCGAAAAAAAAATTGCCAACCCACCCTAATGCATATATGTATATACCTACATATATATGCGCATACAACTGTACTACTATTTGCACAACTTGAAAAATATTTCAATGGCGCGTCCAGCCGCAGCAGCAAGCAAGCAATAAAGGTGTCTCTAATTAGGTGGCAGCTGTTTGACTTGGTCTACGCAGCAGCCAAGCAGCAAAACAACAACCACAACAACACACACTCACGTGGAGAATGCGAAATAGCACAATAAGATGACGATTACGCAGGCAAGTTCGTATAAGTATCGCGTATAAGTGTGTAAGAAAGTGGTGTGGTGACGCTATCAAACTGTAACGGTAAATGCAACCCACCCTCAGACAAAGACCATTGCTCAAAACTTCAACCGCTTGCCACTGGCAGCATTCAGACTACAGACGAACGCTCACACGCATTCATACGATGCAGTAGCGTGCTCGCTTAAATATAGACAGCTCGAGGTGCTTCCTTAAGCGCAAACATTGATTAGGTGGTCGGAGGTGGTGGTTGGTAATTGGAGGTGTCGGTTGTTCGCGTAGTGCTAGAGCTTTTCGTCACATTGAGTGAGCTTTTTGTTTTGCGTTTCGCTCAGCTGTTCGCAACTACTACCCTCTCGTGCACGTTGCAAGTGAGTCGCTCGTTTTTTTTGAGTTTATTCGGTGGTACCTCATAATTGTTAGCGACTTGCTGTCGAGTTTTGTGCTGTACGACAGTTCAGTCTCTCAGCGTCGGCGGCCGTGTGCGCAGCATTAGCAGCGCGTTAATCGGAATACAAATTTTACAAAAATAATTTTTATTTTTCATCTGTCTGTCTGTTTGTTAGCTAGTTTGACTGATACAGCATAAAGGCAGTAGAAACGGGAAAGTGCAGAAAAAGTGGCTTAAGAAGATTTAAAAAAGCGAATAAATTGCTCAAAAGAAAATGCGGAAAAGTTTGAATAAATTATAGCAGAGTTGAAAAACCAAGCAAGAACGTGCAGCAGTTTTGCTAGTGAAAATTCAAAAGTTTTTGTTGTGTGAAATATCAATTTCGTAGCAGTTGCGGCGGTGTTTTTGATGGGTAAATATTGTAGGGCCAATTGAGTATGCAATAACAACAACGTAAAAATGTTATATTTATATATATCCCTAACACATATATACAGGCAGTGACGAAAACTCAGATATTTTTGCAAAAATTTGTTCGCAAGCTAAAGGTGCAAAATCTAGCTGTGGCTCTATCACACACACAAACAGAACCAGACACACACACATGCCAGTACACACACATACAAAAACACTCCCTTGTCCTCAAGCTCACACATGCATTTGTAGCTCTTGGGCAGCATAGCTGGATATGTAAGGGAAAATTAAAAACTTGCAAGCCTAAAGCAACAAAATATATATAAAAAAAAAATAACAACAAAAAGCATGCATCAACAACGTAAGCAACATAAACATTCCAGTGCAAGGATAGCGAGCTATGCCGCAAAACAGAAAACGCGTACGCGGTGTAAGGATTTTGTGTTGATGAAACATTTTGATAAAAATCTTGCGCTATGATACAAATTGTTCATTTTTAACTCAGCTTTGTAAGCGAAAATTCAACCAACGTCTGAATGGTTTAACGTGACTACCTGTGGTCGTCGGCCTTACCGCAACGAGCCCAGCAGAATGAGCGGTGGACGTCACAATCACCTTGGTGCGGTACAAGGCCTATCTCAACCTCTATCAATCTATCTCCAAGACATTCCACAAGCAACTCCACATTCGAGTTGATAAGCTCCTGGGCATTTGTATATGAAGCACAGTTTCCACTAAGCTCAGTGAAGGATATTTGCCAATGAGCACGTTGAAGCGTGTTGTAAGGGAAACTGCCTCCAGTGGTACCAGTTTTTAACTATTCGTTTGGACTTCGCAGTCGACACTTATCGTAGTTGAGTACCTACCTAGTTCGTACCAGCGACCTAGCAGAGGTGTGGTTAAAAAATCCTCAAGCACACAAAAACCACCAGCTCAAACTTCAAAGGTCCCAACATAAGTTGCCGCTACCTAAAAACCACTTGTTAAAAGCATTAAACTTCTTTACGTTCCGATTATCGGAGACGGTATCACTCACATCAAACTCATATACAGTCATTTTAGTTCCCCAGGTATCTGAATCTATTATGTGCAAGTACATAGGATATTCACAAAACAAATGAATCCAATTTTTACTCACAATCCAGCAACCACAAGACCTCGTTTCGATCAGGATGCTCTCAAGCAAAATTTCGTTGAAGAGGCGCTGGCTTGTTAGCAGAAAACCCAAACGCAGGTTGAGCCGGAAGTCAGGATTTTCTGACCACAAACTAAACGTCCCGCATGCTCTTGTAAGACACGATTCCGTTGCACCCACGGTAGCTGACATTCCCTAACTACAACTGCCACCAATTGGAAACACGCAGGGAGGGTAACTGATCCTCCCATTTTTTTCTAGCTGAGTATAAGCCTCTGCCTACCTTTGCGCTCAAAGTCAAATTACAATAGGAACACTTTTTGGTCTAGAACATCTTCATCATGACCTAACTATCGAAGCTGTAAGACTTGTATTCGCGGAAAAGTTCGTCATTAAATCTCCTTTGATATTGGCCATGGGTTCAAATAAATCTTACTTATAAATTTTATGACGAATATCCCAAGACTCGTTTTATCTGATTTTCATAGGATCGTGGTGATCCGCAACAGAGCCAAGTTCCTTAACATAGCAGTTATCGGTTTCTACTGAGGATATGTACGACGCAGATAAAGGTTACTTCTATGGGAAACTAGAACAGGCTAAGAATGAAGAAATTGGTCTTAGAGTCGCAACTCAGCTCTTGCAGATTCTCTCTAAGAGATATGTTCAACCTGCGCAAGGGGAGCATGTCTGCCATCCACTACGTACCTCCACTGAGATCTTTTAGGTGTACCCAGAGCAGCAATCAGTTTGAATTCGCGCAAAGACATTCGCAGTAACCTGGTAAAAGACGTATAGTGTGGATTTAAGGTTTGGAGGGAACACTTCTTCTCATTTCAAAAGGGAGATGAAGAGCTCTTACTATGTAAAGAACCACCTGACTATATGAAAATGGGGTGGAAATATGCCGGCTTAATAATAACGCAATCCCTTTGCCATCGCGAATTCAAGATGACCGCTTGGCTTATCTTTCTTCCTTGTCGATACGCTGTAGTAGACGTTTTAAGGTCCGATAGCATTATGAAGGATATCAACCAGTCGAGCACATATCTCACGTGTAGGCTGTCACATTTTGTACCTAAATAGCTCGCGAACGAGGATGTACGAGTCAGGGCTGAGCATGGAACGACAACTGGAATAGCTTACTCAGTGCCTCGAACACATCGAACTATGCTTCAACAGCCAAAAAGCTAAAATAATTCATACTCTTCAGATTAATTGGTCCACGGTTGACCATGGAATCTCAAATAAAATAATAAAAATAGTTGGCTAGACCTAGTGTCTTAGTTTGACGTCATACTAGCAAGCTGTGCTTTACTTACGTCCCGAGAGGCCATAAGGTACAGAGTTTTAAAGTAGCCATTACATTTTATCTTATTCCCGAGGCATTCTGTTTTTTTGTTCAAAATCGAAACCTCAGGTATTTTAATCAAGTTTTAGATAAAGTTCATCCACCGAGGTTACAATGTAATCCCTCCCCCTTAACCACTAGCTTTTGAACGTCAATTTGTCGGAAATTTCCCTATAAGGCGAAACAAAAACCACTCTTTAAGCACAAACAAATCACAATCATTTTCATTAACACCGAAAAATGTTTGAGTTTCGTTGCATACTTGTAGGCGTTGGCAAGCATTCTCTTACTTCGAAAAAGCGAAAGTATTTGTAAGGCATTCAACAACGCCTCGTTTAAATTGTTTTTCTTTTGTTTTTGTATTTTTGTGCTTATTCACCGATTTTCGTGTTAACAGCTGTTAGCGCTTGCATACTTTTAGGCGTTGTTTCAAGGATTATTTAAGTAAAGTTGTAGTATTACTGTGAATTTGACTTGGTTCTCTTATTTTGGATTTTGTTTGAAGGGGGAGCATGATTTTAAATGCAGAATATTTAATTTATTAAAAACTTAGCGCAAAGCATAAGCTTAGCCACTTTTAAACATGTGATAATGCATTAACTTTGAAAATATTAAATTTTTTTGAATTTTGCTATTATAATCTAACATTAAACTGTTATACAGTATTTATGATCAAATAAAGCAAACTACCATCTTTTTTCCATTTATTTTAAATATTTTCTTTAAACTGTTATACCATGTTCTGTACTATTATATTTAAATACGTATGTAGTTCCGTGCTCGAGTATGAAGCTCCTGCTGTACATAAGCGATTAACTAATTTTTAAATGATTATAACTGTTATACACTGGCATCCTTCTATATGAAAATGTTATAGTAATAAACGTCTGCAATTTTTTTAATTCTTTTGAGTTTCTTAAAAAAACTTAACTGTTATACCAGCACTCACTAAGAGCAAGATAGCTACTGTAAAGAATTTTTGTGCTATCTTTAGAAGTCGCTGCCAAAACAAAAAATGAAACCCAAATAAAAACTTGTACATTCTGGTAACTCATTATTTCAAACTGTTATATAAAATTTTTTTCTATAAAAGACATCACAGTTTTCAATTTAACTTTCAATTACCAGTTGAAAATGTATAGGCAATAATGCAACAGATAAACAAAATTATTTCTATTGGTCTATACAAACTGTTATACTGAATTTTATGCTTCATCAATTTAACATTTGCAGCAGGCATTTCTGAAAAGGAAATAATGCAAGTTTAGCTTTAGTAACAGAGCTCCTAAAAATCAGTTTCTAAGAAAAATAAACTGTTATACAAGCAATTAACCACTTTTTAAAATGCATTTTAAAGTAAATAGCGAAATGTGCTGTCGTTTCCGCTTAAAATTGAAGGAGTCACATAATAAAATGATAAAAACAAAATGTTATACGAACAACTGTTATAAAAAATTCGAGTTAACTGTTCTACACATTTCTGTTGATTAGTTTTACACTCTCTTATACTAAAAATAGCCAGAATTTTAGCAAATTTTTTTTATTATTTTGATGAATTTTCTTTTTAGATATGAAATTTCAAGTTAACTGTTATACAAATAAAAAAAAAAGATTAAGAACAATTATTTCACACAAAGAGAGAGATGAACAAAGTTTGCACATCCGCTTTCATTCATTTCATAGTAAAAATATTGTAATTTCCAACTGTTATACAAAGTGTTCTAAAGATAATTGGCTACAGTAACTCACACTTCGATATTCAGTGGTAATTTTCTAAATGATACTGTTGAATTAAATGTCTGTCATGTATAGGTTAAGCTTAAACTGTTATACAAATTGTTGCAATTTAAAGTTGTTCTCTGCTACCTTAAACACATATTGCGCTTAGGCTGCCAGTATATATGGCACTTACTTTTTCAGCCGGGTTTTGAAACAAGTTTTGTTTAAAGTGTTATACAATCAAATAATAGACTGTTATACAAGCTTCTCGCAATTTTCTTCCTCGAGCTTTAGGAATTTGTTCAACAGAGTTAGGCGCTATGTACGTACGCAAAGTGAAACTCAACTGTTACATTTAGTCTTCTTCTTCAAACTGTTATACAAATGTACAATTTTTGATACATTTGCTGGTGAAAGCTTAATACAAGTAAATTTTTACAATTTCGTTTATCATTAGGAATACAAAATGATACACAAACTGTTATAATTTGTATTACAAAGTGATATACAAACTGTTATAATTTTTTTTTTACAACAACTGTCATGCAAACTATATATGAAAACTTGATAACATACAAAACTAAAATGTTAAATTCTTTCAAAACCTCTTAAAACTGCAAAGACTTGACAATTGCGCCACATAACTCAATCACTGCATTCATCCAATCCATACAATTTCCCATTAAGTGTACATAGCTTTTAGCCTGCTGTTGGTCAAACGCATTCAATAACTTCAACCATTCAACAAACTTTAGTCGCTGTCTAGGCAGCATCAGTCAGTAGCACAGTTTCGCCATATATCTAAGCAACCAGCACTCAGCCAGTGTTGCAATCAATCAGTAATTTCATACGCCTCAAGGGCAGTCAAAGTTTCAGCTTTGCAGCCATTGCGGTGGTTTGTGGTCATATTGTCGTTTCGTTTGCCTTGGTCATCAACAATTTGTTACTGTTTATAGTGTACGACCTTTCAGCGTGATATGCGTGTATGCGTGCGCCACAATATTCCGCTTCCATGTGAAACAAATTTTAGTAGGCACTGGATTTGTGTTTCTAGATTTCCTGTGAAAATGGCCAAAGGACAAGTTTTGAAAATTTCCAAATCAACCTTTTGATTGTTTGAGTGGATGTGTGCTTATGAGTGTGTGTGTGGAACTTCTTTGATCGATGTTATGAATGGATAATGAGTTTGCGGAGTTAAAAGCTAGGAGGATTCTATGACTACCACTTGTGAGGTATAAAACAAAGAGAAATGTAGAGGTTTTTTGAGATATCAAATTCAATATTAGGTAGGTGGGATGCATTGAACTCAATGGAGAGTTGACTGAAGGGCATTAAATTCCTCTTTCTTTCTAGCTCTTTCCTATCACTTGGCAGCGTCACTTGTAGGGACTTAACTTTACTAACCGTATTATGGCGTAGCCCCTGAGCCAAGAAGAATTTCGAAAAATATATAATTTTTGTTTTTAAAAATTCAAAGAAAAAAATTAAAATTTTATCGTACCCCAGAAAACATCTGCTATTGCTTGGTTTTCAAAAATTTCCATGCATCCATCAAGTATTTCAAAAATCATATGAAACTTCTCCAAAAATCAAAAAAGCTAAAATCCCTTCATGTCAAAAAGTCGAAGAAGAGTAAATCCAAACTAAAAACTAATATTTTCATTGCAATAAAAATTTTAGCAACATTTCGTTGCATTGATTGAAATTGTGCAACTGCACCAATATTTGAGTATTGAAAAGAGATGGAGAGGAAGCGGAGGAAGCGAAAAATAAAAATAAACAAAACTTTTATTTTAATGGATAAATAAATAAATATTTGTTTAGTGAATAACAACACTACATGGATAATTTACTTGGGGCAATATACAATGCAATTTATGAACGTGTGAGCCATGTGAGGTAGGACGAGGAGGGTTAATAGAAATTTTGGAAAATTTGTGACACATCGAACATATACAAACATATGTATTTATGTAGGTATTTGCAATAGTGCAGACATTTTGGAACTATAATAATTTCCAGATGACTGACTTTAACGATGAGTTGCGGAAAAAGTATGACTGTAAACAAAATTGTTATACAAATTGGTTTACATGCATATGCGTAATGCCTGCAAAACATGATGTCAGTTTTTAAACTTAATGCATGAGAAATTGAGAATTTTTGTTAACAATGAAACTGTTATACACTGCACATTTAGGTAATAAATAGGTTAGTGCGGCGTGAAAGGCATTCTTTGTTAATAATATAGTGTGGGTGGAACATTAGTTTTATGGGTGGAAAGTTTTTAATTAGAACTGCCTACTATAATATTTATTAAGTGTTATACAAACTGTTATAACGCATTTTTAAATTGTTTTAATAGCCATAAAACTAACTGCGCATACTATAGAAAAAATGTTCCCAAAAGTTATGTTTGAATGTTCTTCCAAGCTGTTATAAAGCGTTATATAAACTGTTATAAAGACGCTTAAGCTTTGTAACACAACTTATTTTATTCGTTCTTCAAATACAGCTCTCAGTAACTAACCTAAAAATTTATTAAATTGTTATTACGTAATTAATTAATTTATTTAATTGTTATTAAGTAATTAAAATTTTTCAAGTGTTATACAAATTGTCATACAACGGATTATAAAATGCAGTGTACACAATATTTAGCGAGACGTCTTAAAAATCGGTTAGAAAAGAAGCTGTAAACAGCTAAAAAAGCGCAGAGTTTTTAAGTGTTATAAAAGCTGTTATACAGCAACTTAAAAGCGTTTAAGCTAGCAAATTGATTAACTGCGCATAATATTGAAATCAATTTTTAAGGTTTTATAAAAACAGGTTTACTTTGAAATCTATACGGTAATAAATTGAAAACAATGCGGAATAGATTTTGCAAAAAATTTACAATACGTAGGTTTCTATTCATTTTTAGAAAAATACTTTTTTTCATAAAAAAGAAAAAGTTATTATTATTGACCTTGCGCTTATTTATAGTCATTGTATTTTAAAAAATACTATCCATATTTTTAATATGCATTTAAACTGTAATATAGTATAAAAAAAACATAAAAAGTTCTATAAAATAATTTATAGCATATAAAGTTTAAAATTATAGAAATGGCGTAACCATATAAAGTGTTTAAATATGCCTTCTAAACTCTGCTGAACGTCAATAAAAACTGTTATACTTACATAAACTGTATAATATAAGCTATTATACACACTTTAGTTGATTTGATTTAAAAAGGCAAGCAAGTTTCATCGGAATTTTTGAATGCCCATTACTCTATCTTAATTTTCAGCATTTTTCTAAAATATTTTTGTATATATACTTTCAATAACTGTTCAGAACTGTTATACAAAATGCTATACAATTGTTTTCAAATAAGTTTTAAGCTCCATTTTCAGAGTACTATGAGCCTGTTTGAATGTCAAATATCTTTTTCTACTGTTTTAACTATTTGCTTGACAATTAAAACTGTTATACGGCTTTGTTCTGCCGACACAAGTATTTGTTAAGAATTTCTTCAATTAAAAATAAATTGCTGACCACATGTAGGGCAGACTTTGTCATATTAACTCCCTTCTTGCCACGATCACTGATCGTACTGGTGAGAAATCTGTTTATGTAGTATGCTTTCATAAAGTACAAGGTTCCTTATTCTCAAACCCTTTTTTAGCGATCTTCGAGCAAAGTTCCATGTCAACGCCTTTTTATTGAACGCTTGCAAGCAATTATAATTTTAATAACGTTTAAAGCTGTTGCGATCACTTTCATGCAAATTCGGCTTAAATATATTCCCAACTTTTCTACAGATCATTTATGTAATTACGATGTATTTTGATCTTCCAACCCAGTGAAGATCAGTAAACCTTTTATCAAATATCTTAGAGTTCAGCGATCTCTCAGCCGAGCATCGCTTCAGTGTTGCCTGTTAAATTGCTGCCGCTGCATAAATAATATATCAGAACATCAAACAGAAATTTACATTTTATTGCATTATTTTAACGATCAATGGTCGCCGCAGCACTGCTAGCCCCTCGACCACTTGCGCCATCGTACAACGAGCAAGTGGTGATCGTGCTGCTTCTTTTATATTTCGTCGACTATTCGAACTACACCGCATAAACGCTTTTCTTCACGCTTTTATTTTTTAGCACTTTTTTATTTTTTATTATATTAATTTGTTGCGCGGTTTCTATTAATGTATACAGAGAGAAACAGCGAGAGTAATGATCACAAGAAAGAGAGACATGAGCCAGAGAGAAAGAAATGTAGAGTGAGAGCACTAGAGGGCAATGATGGATTACAAGTTTTGTTGGGATAGTGAAATTTATATAAAGAGAATAGATAAGTAAGATTGTGAAAGAGCGGGAGATAAAGCACGATAGTCAATTAAATAATATTGCTTGATAAAAAAGTATTTCAAAAGACATACAATATAACTTATTTAGAGCAGCGCTGAGACAAATTGATTGATAGCCAACAAAGCACGCCCGCCGGTATGTTAGTCCGCCGAAATGAAAAGCTGCAGGTGGGAGAATAGCCGTGCGATATGCCAGAGATGGCGCAAGCAAGTGTGAGGGGATGTGTTAATTATGTACTACGTATGCATTGTGGGTTAGTTTGCTGGCGGCAGGAAGCGGCGTGCAAAGCAGAGAACTGTGTTGGCGTGAGTGATTGCCAGCCAGCACGCAATTTGCTTGTATACTCGTACATGAATTTTTGGCGAGATGATAATTATTTATATATGTTGTCTTTTTAGTTATTTAATTGTTTTTACTCAATTTTTGTTTGTTTATTTTTTTTATGCCTTTTGAGTTTTATTTTTAAATTTAAAGTAATTTATTTACTTAAAAAATTTATTTGTTGCAAAATTTTTTTTGATTGGTATTTAAATCCGGTAATGAAATTTTTAATATTTTTTTATGAGTAACTTTCTCTTTTATTTACTTTGGATATTTTAGGTTCTACGTGACACATTTGTATAACAGTTTGTAAAGATATTTATTTTCAAAATTGTTTTTCGTATTTTTTGTGATAAGAAAAACATGACAAAATTTGTATTGTTTATTCATAAGTAAAAAAATATAAAAAAATTTATTTTTGTTTTAAATTTCTTAAAATATTGCATTTTGCGAGCTAACGAAAAAATCAATAAATTTAATTATGTATGCGAAATACATCAAAAGAATGGGGTAAACAAATAAAAAGATTTAAATTCGGTTCAAAGTGTGTAACGAATAACCAAATTTATTGCTGTTTTTCTTTTTCCCTTTGAAAAAACGTTTATCTATTAGAAGTAGGCACGCACACACTGGGCGTACTCTCTTTCACTATTATACTGTGTATACCAACTGTTATACTGGTGACACAAACTCTCATATACTGTTATACAAAACTCTTTCACGGTGCATACAAATTGCTAAATAACCTACTTAACTGTTATAAAAACTGACATACTGTTATAAAAACTGTTATACTGACATAATATTTGCAATTCCTTCACAGAAAAAGTTTAAAAAAACACAACACAAACTATTATATGCACTATTTTATAAGTGTTGAACTGAAATTACAAACTGTTCTTATTTTCCACAAATGCGTGCTTAAAAAATAAATTGTCAAACCTCAATTTATTATACACGTTGTGATAGTGTTATGTAACTTCTATACCGTCAAACAAACTGTTCTGAATTTCTAAATGTGGTAACTTGCAGCAAAAGCTAAAAACTTTAGTGCTTTTACTATTATACTAAACACTGAGATACTGTTATACAAACTGGTATACGACGGTAGCCAAATATGAATAACAAATTTTGCTATTGAAGACATTGCAATTACAGTGCTCTAAAATCCATTTGTTTACCGCTATATTAAATACTAAAAAACTGTTATACTATACTAAAACTAAACAAAGAAAACAAATTGAATTTTGTGAAAAAGTTACAAAGCTAAATGGTATTAAAGCATCTTTATAAAAAAAAAATATAATTTAATTTAAAAAAATACTATTTAATTCAAATTTTTAGTTAAAATATCAATTTTTGTTATGATTTATGTATGTATATATTCTTTTGGGGGTATGAGTGCATAAATAAAAAAATAATATTTCATAACAATTTCTCGGAAATACCACAGTGAAAGTAGCAAAATGTTGTTTATCTAAATGTTTTGCAAACTATTATACTGTTATACTGTTATACAAACTGTTATACTGCCACATAAACTGTCGCGAGCTCCAATGTTTAACTAAGCTCTGTAAATTATAATGCTTTATTGTTTGCAAGCTGTTATGCTGTCATGCAAGTATTATAAATACTGCATTGTTTTTACTCTTTACAGGTTTATAGCAATATAGAGAAAAACCTTACGTTTAATTTGCTCCCATTCTTAATATGAATTTTCTGAGAGAAAACTTGTTAATTTACGTAATTAAATTAAAATTTACGCATACAATTTTTTCTTGAAATTTTCTTTCATCTCAAATCGAGCACTTAAAAAAATAGATAACGCCAAAGTTTTTTATATACAAACATTGCTATCAGATATGCTTAAAGAGATTAAGGAAAATAATAACAACAACAGCAACCACTTTTTAGGCGGCATAGTGAAACAAGAAATTTTAATTTACTGCCGTTTATTCGCATAAACGAGTACAAAATTGGAAGCAATTTTTTTTGCGGGCAAACAAGAAGAGTACATACACGCAAACATACACACAAACACGTGATAATATATGCCGATATATATATACATATGAATGATATAAAAATTGTAGCAAAAATTTTTTAAGCGACAGCGATATGAGCTACATTCATACATATATGCACATTAGAATGGGTAAAATTTTTGGAAGACAAATTTTTGGACGAGTTGACGATTATTTAGACCTTGGTTTACCTACATAGTAAAACTCCGCCATCTTCAGTGTTCTGCTTTTAACTGGCTGCTACCAGCCGTACATAACTGAAGCGAAAAATGTACAGTTAGAACATCAGTGAAAGTGATCGAATCTATAAAAGCATTCAACTTAGCACTAACGAGGCAGATTGAAAGAGACACTGAAGATGGCGCAATGCCGAAACCAGTTTGTCTTTAAGGTAAACTTGACTAGGGATGACGGAAATTTTTCTTTAAAAACGTCCGCTCTTACTTACTTTTGGTTTCCTCTACACTTGATTACAAAATTTTGTAGAGAAAATATCATGCAATTCAATCGAAAAAGTTTGACACACACTAATGCACATGTGCTGATATGTATGTAGTGCTGAGCCGCAACGTAATAAAACAAACAATTCAACAAATAATTATGTTTACTAAATAGCTGTTATATGAAGCGGCGTTAGTTTATGGTATGTTTTTGTGGGTGAGGATGGGGTGGAATTTCTTTTTTTAATGAAAAATTCGGTAAAAATAGTAAACGGCTTTATGAAATATAAATATTTATTTGCGCTTTTGACAGGGAAATGATTTTAGCAAAAACATTTATTTTGGCTTATCAATGCAGAGTCAAACAAATAGAAAATTTAAAAACTAAAATAATTGGCATTTTGAATATGAGAACTTTTTATTAGCAATATATGAAAGTTGTTTTATAGGAAAACCTGAAAGTTAGATGTTCTACAAGCGTGTACACTGAAATGGAAACTGTCATACAAACTGTTATAATGTTATACAACCTGTTGTTATGTCGTTTTATATAAACTCAAATACTGTGATACAAACTGTTATACTGTAATACAAACTGTTATACTGTAATACAAACTGTTATACTGTAATACAAACTGTTACACTGCATTAAAGCACTTATACAATTTTACACACTGCCTCCAAATTTTCACAATTTTCTCCTTATTAAGCAAACACTAGAATATCTGTGACTGTTATAACACTCTACAGGCAAACTGTAGACAGTGATAAAAACTGTTCTACCTCAACACTTTGACTCAACAAAATATTTGCCTAAATTATTTCAATGCACGCTTGCAGTGTTATAAAAACTGTAATGCCTATAAAGTATTATACAAACTGTCATACCAAATTATAGTTCATCAGTTTTTATACACCTAAATCTATTGTTTCTTGGGAAAACTGTTATACTTATCGAAAATTCAAAGGTAGCTACTTTGAATTGTTAAACTTTGATTTAAAATCATTCACAGAGTGTATTCAATATCAAACCAGTAAACTGTTATACACATTTTCTTACATAAATTTTAAAATTTATTTTAAAAATGTAAAGTATTTTACTAACTTTCACTACAAATATTCGTTTCAGAAAACCCACGTACGACAAAACATATTTGGCAGATAAAAAATACCATTTGGTGGAAAAAAATTTGAAACCCTAAAAAGGTGCTAAGCGAAACAAAGAAACTTATTGTGCTACTAGTGGGCTGTTCCAATAAATTAATATAAAAAAATACATTTTACCAATTAGTTTTGATATGATATTAAAAAGGAAGCTGGAAAGCTCACAGCCCTTACACTAATAAATTGTTATACAATCTGTTATAATAGTTTTTGTTGTGTTACTATCAGAAGACACTGTCATACGTAAATTTGTATTGCTACCAACACATAACATTTGCTTGGACTTTAATCCGATTGAACCTTTTACAAATTAAAAACTGTCATAAAACAATGTAACTGTTATACACATGCAGGAATTATATGTACACTTCACTCAGATAACTACTTTATGCAACTTTTATAAATGAGATATAATATGCTAATAAATGTTTGACATTGTAAAAGTAAAATCTGTTAATTGTTACATAAAGTTTTATACAGTATTGAAAAGTTGTTCTTCAAACCAAAAAGTATTTTAAGGGGGAATACCTAAATATCCACACCTTTGGCGAATAAAATAGGAATTTCCTCTATACAGCTCCCCCCTGCAAACACAGCATGCCTACGCCACTGCCCTTTGTGAAACTCGTATTTCTGTGTAATAAGAAATTAGTCAGCTTCTCGTCACTGCAAAGTGCAGGCTTTATAAACCGCGTGGCGAAGTAAACTACTTTTTTGTCTTTAAAACAATACCCATATTTGTTATTGTTGTTGCTAATCAATTTATCTACTATATTATTTTTTCAGCTTCACATTATACTCCTGCTACAAAAAGTGACAAAAATTAATTGATCAAGAACATGATTAGTGATAATGATTAATAAAGGCGGCAAAAAATTAAGGCAGTGCAAAAACCAATGATAAGCAAAACGAAAAAGTGAAAATCCCACCAAGAAAAAATACAAAGCAAACAGTGAAGAAATAAAAAATACAGAATTTCAAGGGACTAAAATGCTTTTTTATCATTTAAAAAAAAGGTAGAAAATTTTAAAAAATATATACAAAAATAGTGTTAGTTCAGCACTCGCCTAATCAATTGCAAAACAATAGTATAACAGTTTGAAAAAGCTGGAAGTATAAGTAAAGCAACAAAACCGCTGTTTTCACTAAATTTTTTTTGTTGTTCGATAATGTGCAGTAACGCGTCATAGCAGCGGCAGTACTAACGGCTAAACCGACAGCTGATGACGACAGCAGCAGTAATAACAACAAAAAATATTTAATTAATAATTATTAATTATTTTAAGCGTCAGATCAAAATATCAACACTAAAATGTGAGACGGTCAAAAAATGTATTTAAAACTGTCGGAGAAGCAGAATTGACGCAATCGTAGTGTAGTAAAAAAGAAGAAGAAAACTGCAGTTTATGACAGCGGCAGCCATAGATATAGAAGCAGCAGGAAAAGGTATGTGAAATTATATATTATAGAGCATGATACACAAGATTTTTGTCATTAGAAAGTGAGTTTTATGTCTACACATATTTAAAAACTGTTATACAGATTTATAAACAAACTGTTATACGTACCTTTTTACACACATTTTGTTTTCTATAGCATCTTTTCACATCTGACTCAAGGTTGCAAAGGCAATATACAAATTAATTTACCAATTAACCTTTTTATGCTGCACGAAAAGTGTTATACACTGTTTGATATGATTTAATTCTAATTCCAACAAGTAATTTTAATAATGTTCGTCTGTCTGCTTGTAGGTATACAAATTTTATTGAAAAAAAAAAAAATTACTTGAAATAATGTGAACGATTGCAGAATTTTAAATTTAGTAAAGTGTTATACAAAGTTAAAACAATAAAGTGCTCATATTTTAAACGCAATTCTCAACTTATTTGCCTGCAAACTAGGCTAAGCAGTAATATATTAAGAAATAATTTGCTAAAGATTCTACAAATTTCGCAAAACAACTGTGCTTCATTGGAGTAAAAGAAAGCATTAAAAATTGAAGTGTTATACGCTCGTAGATAAATATGTTTTTAGCAGCTGGTATGCAAGATATATTTAAAAAAAATATTAATTTAAACTCATTTCCAAGCTAATTTTTTCGAAACACAAAATACAAACTGTTATACGACATAAACTGTTATACTATATAAACTGTTATACTAAATCGACTTTTATACTACATAGACTGCTATGCATCATAAACTGTTATATTTTGTACTATACCTTCATACATCATGCACAGCAATAGTTGTGTACATTGATATCAATATGACAAACTGTTATACCCACTGTTAAAGAATGCATATTGTTTTACAAACTTTTTAACAATCCATTGCAATTGTAAAGTGACTCTTTTGGAAAATATGTGCAGGTGTGCTTCTTCATTCTTTTTGATTTCAAACATAATTGGACTGCTCTTAAAGGTATTTTGTTCAAACTGTTATATAAATTGTTATAAAAACTGTTATATTAGATAAAGTGTAAAAACCAAGGTTCAAGCTTGTTTGATTTCCAAACACTGATTGCTTCCATTTGTCACGTTTATGTCTGGAGGAAATCGCTTCGCTTTTCACTGCGCCCAGCTATCAAGAATTTTTATTTGTTTATATATAGCTTAATTCATTTCCTTCTTAGACAGAGCAAACACCGTTAGTATGATTAAAATAAAGTTCTAAAAAAAGTAAATCATTCCGACTGTTCAAGGAATTCACATAGCCAGAAAAATAAACAAAAAATCCTCAAGAGCTACAGTTGTATAAATATGCAAATTGCGTGCGTAAAAATCGCTAAGAAAGCAGGGATCGTACTCATTAGCATTTTTGTGTAGAAAAAGTTGGCGAACATTTCTTGGGTATCGGTTTCTATCGATAGTGTTGGTAGCAATCGATATTATCGAGATTGCCACGTTTGCAGGGGATGAAAAGCAATCGGTAGCAATGGTATAAATCATCAATATATCAATAGTATCGCTGATAGTTTTCCAACTCTTTCTTATTGCACTATTAAAAAAAAATTGTATTAATGATTTATTAATTTTTTATTAAGATTTATCATTATTTTACGGCTTTTGTTTTTAAATTAAATTGTTGAAATAGGGTTTTAATTATTTGAAAAAAACTAAGCTAAGTTGGATTACATAAAAAAAAACATAAAATTATTTAATTTAAAAAAAAAAAAACTATTTCAATTCAAATATTTAGAATGAATGTTGTTGTTCTTATTAACAGAACCAATCGTTTGTAATAGCTGAAAAATAAAAGTCTTAAATAATTTTTATTCAAAAAAATTCAAATCATTAAATAACAAGTAATTCAAAAAAAAAAAAAAAAAAAAAAAAATTAAAAAAATGGATTGTTAATTAAATTAAATAATCCATACAATTAAAATTATCCTTTTCGTGGCAATTGGAAAATAAAATAATAATTATTTTTTACTAAAAAAGTTATAATCATATCATAACGATTACTTCAAATTAAAATAACGATTAACTCAAAAATATAAAAATTGTCCAAGAAAATTAAGTCTGATGTAGATGTTATTTATTTTGTAAATTATATTCACTTTGATTACAAAACATAAATTGCAATCCAAATAAAGAAAGTCAATAGTTTGTGGTGACTGAAAAATAAAATTCGTAAATAATGATTATTTTACTTTTATTAAAAAAATTAAAATCATGAAATAGGTATTATATAATATGAAAACAACGTTTAATTCAAAAGAAAAAAATATGTCAAAATTATTTAATTCCAATGTAATTATTAACATAAAAGACTGAAGACAGGTCTTAGTCATAAAATTATAACTAAAATCTCATCTGAATGCAACTACAATGACTTAGTCGCTTTGATTGCATAACTAACTAATGTAAGCTTACTTGAGCGTCTTAAAATGTTCAAATAAACTAATTATGCAAAAAAAAAAAGTTCGCTCCCTGTTGAAAAGTGGTGGGTGGCCGCGTGAGTCAACGAATTGGTGAAAGAAAGTAGACCCTTCAGCTAACATGAGCCCACAACTGTCAGTTTCGTTTTGTCTTGTTAATGGCTAGACTGACATTTCTTGAATAATGACGTGTTTGACTCTAAATTGTGTATCACTTCTTTGCTATTTACTTATTAACGTTACTCTTTTTTTGTTGTTTAGCAAAGCATTTCTTCATTCTTTGTTTATGTGTTTAGCAAAAAAATTTTAAAAGCCACAATGATAGACGAGCACAAAAATGAAAGTGACAGCCGACGGTCGAGCGAAATGACATTAAATTATGTAGAACAAGTAGAAAAACACACAAAAATTTGCGGCTTGATTCAAATGTTTTTTTAATAAATAAACAGACAAAAAAAGATTGCAAAATATTTCTAGAAATATGCTCATAAAAAAACAAACGATTTCAATATACTTCCGAAGAGATTAAGGCCAAACTTCTGTGGAGTGCTGTTTCTGATTTCTCCTACAAATTGGCGGGACCGGCAGGCTGAACTAAACTTCCAAAGTTTTTTGAACCGTCTTTCTACCTTTTCTTAACTTAATAGTTACTGAGAGAAACATACTTTCACCTTTTATATATTTAAGCTTCCACCCTTTATAAGCTTTTACTGAGCTTTGAAATTTTTTTGTTCGATTTTGATTGAAAACTAAGTAATCTCTTCAGCGCTCTACCAAAAGCGTAGAACTCAAAACTAAACTCAAACTTTCAAGTTCAAACCCATTACCATGATCACATATGTATGTATAAAGAAAGCTTTTATAGCATCTAAACAGTGAAAGCCTATAATCTTACCACAGCTACGCAAGTTTATATGCTAGTTTTTTTTTCTTTTAATTTTTTTTGTACGAAAATGTAGTTTTACTTAGACAAACTTGCAGTTTTTGTGATATTTGGAGAGCTTCTACCGAGCTTTTAAATCTTAGTACGAAAACGTAGAGCTAAAAAAACTTCCTGAGGTTGCATGCTATTTTCATTCTATTTTCTAGCCTCTATGAGATACAATTGGAGTTTTATAAGCTTTGAAAAGCTTCGACAATGCTTTGCATTTTTGGTTTTGGGCACTCATTTTAATGCAATTAAATCGGTTTAGTTACAATAATGAAATGCCAATTTTTATTAGATTTTTCGAGCTTTCACTGAGCTTTTGTTAAAATTTTTTAGGAAGATTTTGTTTCGTTTTTTCTTTTTACTTGGAGCAGGAACAGTAATATTAAAACCAATTTTTTTTATTTCTATGCATAACTGTGCTATGCATAAAATTATGAAATGAAAATGAAAACCACTCCTAGCATCCTAAATTTTTTAAGCCTGAACGATCTGCAACGAGCTTTCACAGCTTTCCTATGTACTTTAAGCTCGTATTACGGTTTGTCTTGTGTTTTAAAATTCACACTAATGTGGAACAAACTTATAGCTTTTATAAGCTTTTGAAAGCTTTCGGTGAGCTTGCAACTTCATAAGTATAAAATGTTCCCTATTTTTATGTAGATTTAAAGGTAATGCTTTTGTAATAATATTTCATAAGCTTTCACTCTTTGAAAATTGTCTTTACAGTTGCAAGAGGTTTATGCGGGATTAGTGAAAAAGCATGGTCAACAATAAACATTCATACTATAAGAAAGTTTTAGAAGTTCAAACGAATTGAATGCATTTAAAAAAATTTTTTCTTCTATCTGGCTTCTCAACCTATGTCATTGAGCTTAAAAGCTTACACCCAATTTTATAAAAAAATAAAAAAAAAGCTTTATAGTTAAAGCTTTTCAAAAAGTTATTGCTATGCAAATTTTTAATCGGGGGTTAGCTTTTATCATTTTGTCTGAAAAAATATACCTAAATCGAGCCTGAACTTCAATTTTCCAAACTTTGAATGAAGCACAAATGTATAAAAGCTACAACATATTAGGAATGATCTGCGCTTTTAGTTTTCAACTTTGAATTTCATTATGCTTCCTTGTTCTAAGCTTATCGAAACGTAACTTAGAGTTTGAGCTTGAGAGCTGTTTTGTAAAAAATAATACTTTCGTTTCTTTTCAAATGAACACTTAATATATTTTTATAAGTGCAAGCCATAACACGTCTGAAGCTTTTTGAAAATTTTTATTGAGCTTAAAAGCTTTGAAAAACATTTTTTTCATAAAAAGGGGAAAAAAGAGCAGTTAAGTTATTCAGTTGTTTTGAATATGCGAGTCGATTCAAAAAAATATGAAAACTTAAAATTTTTTAAATAAAGCTTTGAAGTTAACTTTTTTAGTATATGAACTTAATTTACCTATTCAACTGCAACTATTTATGATCTTTTAGAGTTGAACTTATGAAAACTAGCATTGGATTTTTAGGTTGCAAACTTTAACTTTAATCGACCCGAAAAACTAAAAAAAAAAACATTCGCTTAGGCATTGATCCCATTAAGCTTCACCCAATGAGAGCTTTCCCTTAAGTGATAAAAAATATTAAAAAACTTTACCAATCTGTTACCAGCCTGCTCCTCTCTAAATCTTTTGCGTTTTTTATGTAATTCCCAACTGTGTTTTTACTAAGTGCTAGTTTTTCCCAACTACAATTTTTCTCATCAAACATTTTTTGCTTGACTTTGACAGTTTGAGCGCCCTTGTTGTGTTCAGCGTGTGTCATTCATTCATTTTTCACTTTTTTGTTTTGCTCGTGTTTTTTTATTGCTGTTAGACTTCGTTTTGTTCATTTTTTTTCGCTCGCTCAGCCTTCGTTCCAGTACTCCTGTGTTTGGTCATAAATTTAACTTTATGCCACTTTATCATTATTTGCAACAACGCCTTTTATGGCCAGTGGCAACAGTTACCGTACAAAAACGGACACGAATACGGACAGAAATATGTAATCACTGTCTGCCTCACTGAAAGCTCTACTACTATTTGTTTTCAGCCCATCTTAGCGGGGGTGGGTGATAATAAATTGTTTGTTCGCCAATTGCTTGTTTGTGAAGGTTGAGTGATAAAAGTTTGTAACGAAATATTTTGCAAAAATTTATTTCCCTTTGTTATTGTTATTTTCCTTTTTTCTTTGTGGTTTTGTCGTTTTATCAGATGCTGTCGTATTTAAATAAGTTAAAGGCTCGAATCCATAGTAAACGCCCATTCGCATAATTTAAAAGATGCAAAATAAAATAAGAGCTTTTACAATTTTATGTTTTATGGTAAACTATTGTTTTGACGATTGTTGAAAGGGAGCTGTTTAGAGTGATAAAATAAAAACAAAATCTAAATAATGATATCGTTTAAAGTACCCATATTGTTATTGGATTATTTTGGATAGTAGTAAAGTTGGCAGCTTTATTGTTGTGTTTATTTATGAAACCCGATAAAATGAAATAAAATTTCAATACAATTTGCTTATTATCGTTTATTTAATAAATAAATATGTAAAAATAAGATAAGCTTTTGTGGTTTAGACGGAGTTTTACAGCCGTCTTATCACAAATTCAAACACAATCAAAATCAGCTTTATATGACTACATTACCTTTCTTAAAAATCATGTTGTTGACGGAGAGAGCTTTCATGTCTGCTCTGAAGCTTTCCAGACGGAAGTAAGAAACTTAAACATCTACAATGTTTCAAAACAAATATAAATATTTTAAACTATATTTGCGCAATTTTTGGCGCAAAATCCAGGAAGGTAACTAAAAGGGCTTTCAAAATATGTATGAACATAACTCAAACTGTCAAATCTGCAAAAGCTTTTTGGAGCTTTCATCGTAAAAAGTTCTCTATATGTTTTTATGCTCCAAAAATATAATATACCTATTCACTCAATCCATGTCGACACTATATTCTATGCGCAAAGAAAATATAAAAGCTCTCACTAGTAAGCAAGGAGTGTGTTTGCAGAATTAAAGCTTTTGAATAATTGTTTAGTAATTTTAAAGCTTTTTGGCTTGGAAAAATTTGCATTACCGATTTTGAATAGATTTTCGGAATCAAGGAAACTGTGCGTAAAAGCTTATACTGTGAGCTTTCATAGAAGCATTGTAGATTTTTCTGCACTTGGAAGCTTTTGTGAGCGACGGTTTATTAATTTGTACCTGGGAAATATTTCGAAACATTTTGCTCGTTTTAGCCTTGACTTTTTAGACAAATTTTTAAAGATAGGTATTTCTCATTTTTTTGAAAGCTCTGAAGCTGCTTTTTGTATTCTGGAGCTAAGGCCATAGAAGGCTTCTTGGGTGCTTTTTGGGAATAATACATAGCTTTTACAATTACAAACAACATCAACAACAAGACATGAAAACCAAAATAACTTCAAAAAAGACAAAAAAGTGTGGATTTAAACTGACAACTTTCCAAGTTAAGCTTTATACTAAATATTCAGTGCTTTCAGTAAATAAAGCTTTGGTAGCAGTTTTATTAATACGCAAGGATGCACATACCTTTTTGTTTATGTTTATGGAAATGTAGAGCTTTTTATTTCGCGCTAAGTGCTTTTTAATTTTTGCACTTCTGTAGAGCTTTTAAGCTTTACTTGGGAGCTTAGGTAGTCAGCTTCAGTGAAAGCTACAGAAAATTTTCTTAACCGACAATGAAATGTGTGCATTACTGAGTTATTACACTTTTCGTTCAAAATAAATTACGATACACTCACTTAGGAATATTTAATTTTTAATGCCGACTACACAAAAATTCCTAAAATTTTATTTTAAAGCTTTCATGGAAATTAGTAGAGCTTTTGGTTTCATGCAAAAAGCTTTATACACGTTGCAAGCTTTTGTGCTTTGAAGTGAATTGTAGTTTTCAAGAAATTTTTATTAAAAGTAAGGGTAAATAATTCTAATCCTACCTATCGTTTTGAAGCTTTCGCAATGAGCTTTTACTAACCTATAGCTTTTTTTGAGTAACCTATATTTTTTTCCAAGTTATGAAGAGTTTCTATATTTTATGTCGCCTGCACACAAATTTTAAACAATAAAATTCGTGAGCTTTCATGAAAATGAGCGGCGCTTTCGATTTCACTCAAAAGCTTTTGTAAAACTGGTAGCAATTTAGTTTAGAGGTATCAGGAAATGTTTGTTAAAAGTAACAACAGACAATTTTTAATCAGTTGGGCTCTATGAAGCTTTCGCAAGAGATTTTGAGAGCTTTTGTTAAAAATAAAATTGCCAACCCTACAAAGATAGAAAGAAAAAGTCAGAAATTTCTAGTAATTTATCGTTTTAAATTACTTAAATAACCCAAAAAATGGCTTACTGTTTTCAATAAGCAAATTTAGTTATTACACATGAATAAATATCTTTTTGTGTTACATATATACATTTATATATACAACTTTTCTAGGCAAACCATTTATTCTAATTTAACAAACTTTCCAGGTCGCCAATTCACAAATATTTTAAACCAATAATTTGAGGATTTACTTAAATGAAAAACGGTTATGATGGCAGTTGGAGGGTTAAACAATAATATATTGTGTGTATGTTAGGCGTCCTTTTTACTTTGAAATGGTAATTGATTTAAGTCCTTAAAAGCATTTGAGAAATGGATGGCATACACATAACCATCTAGATTGTGGGCAGCTGAGAAGTGATGACCTTTGACCTTTTGGGAATGAAAAGTTTTAGCTACGGCTTTTGTTATTCTATTCATATTGAGTTGTTGTTAGTTTTAACTTACACAAAAATTTAACACACTATAAGCTTTCCAGTTTTACTAATATAACGTTCTCAAATTAGTAGCTAACTCCTGGTGCATTGAACAAAATTTACGTATAAACTTGTTTGTACTAAAGAAACTTTGTCAAATATTTACCTTTCTATTTACAAGCTAGTTAAATAATTCATAATTACTAATCGCGATAATTAGGCAGCTTTTGTTGAATCTGACTAAAGTAAACAATAAATTTTTTTTTTTTTGCAACGCTGAATTGCTTTAAAAATGTGCTCAACCCATTAATTAATGTATTTCATTATGCAGCCAACCGTGACCATAATTGGATTAATTAAGTAATTACAAAAGCTTTTAATATTTCCAGCTGTTGCTTATGGCTTTACAAACAATACATGTATGTTCATTTGTTGGCAGCATTTTGCAATTTACATTGATTTACCTTTAATAAAAGCGTCGAAAATGGGTGATGGATTGCGCGGTGAAACCTTCTAAAATCATACATTTTTTTTTTAAATAGAACTGCAAGCCTTTTAGTAATAGAAGTTTAATTAGCGAGTTTGCCCACTGCTGGTGAGACAAAAACACTCCCCGAAGGTTTTGGGGCGTGTTGTCGAATTAACAGTCCTTAGCCGGATTTGACCCCGGTACTCCCTTGCGGTAATGCCCGACTGTCGTGGTAGCGATTTATGACCAGTGAAACCTTCTGGGTCATGTCACCCCTCCTTCCGTAAGGAAGGATAAGCTGGGTAATGAAAGTTGAAAGGTATCATGTCCGTAGATCAACCATCGAGTTGCACGTCATTACCTTTGTGCATATTTGTCGCCTCTTACGACCGGTATGCCTACCTCGGGCATATTCTAAACCCCTAACCCGCAGGGGCCAGAGAAGTTTTTAATATTGATTATGCTTAAATCTTACAGGTTTCAAATCTGAAAGTCATTTTAAACTAAACATTTATTTTGCGAGTTTACCTACTGCTGATGAGAGCAAATCTTTAAATGTATTATGTATGAGAAAGTAGAAACATTTGGACTGTTTGCCTACTACGGATAAGAGCAAGTCCTTAAGTTTACTACTTTCAAGTATCAATGGGATTCCAACCTGAGAATCTTTTATTTACAAAAATTTATTTGCAAATTTTGCCTCCTACTGGTGAGAACTATTTCCCAATATTTCTTATTATTTTAAAATGTGACGAGTCTGGGAGCACTTTGATGCTGGAAGCCCCTAAAATGTTTAATCCTTAGAACTTGAGAACCCTTTCAAGATAGAAATGTAATTGACTAGTTTGCCCACTACTGATGAGAGCAAATCTTGAAATTTATTACGTTCAAACACTATTCGGTTGTAAACCTAAGAGCCTTTTTTATAGAAATGTATATGGAGACTCCGCCCGCTAGTTTTATTAGCAACACCCCAAATATATCTGTTAAACTCTGAAAGTGGACTTGGACATTGAATGCTTGTTGATAACAGAAATAAGTTTGGACAGTTTGCCCACTACTGGTCACAATCATTACTAAGATTTGTTAGATTAAAACCTCGAAGTGAGCTGACAGTGGAAATATATGTATATATTGCGAGGTTGCCAACCACTGGCCAGAACAATTCCTGAAAATTTAAAATCAAAATCTCAGAGTGGGCTTTGACCCTAAGGGCCTTTTCATGATAGAAACTTATTTGAAGAGTTTGGTGAGAGAAGAATTACTAGAATTATGTAAGAATCTAACAGTGGGTTTCTAACCTAAGAGATACAAAATTGTGATTACTTGTGCGAGGTAATCGAGAGTAAGACTAAATTATCGATAGTTTTGATACCTTCAGAAAAAACTGTACTTATGTCGAGATTTCTTTTTTCAATGATATTACTACTAGAAATGCAGCATACGTCGATCTTGGGAATAAATCGAATCCTGCCACCTGTCACAAATGGTTTTCATGTATTTTTAATCAAGTTAACCAGATATGTTTAATTCTGGTGTAAAATTTAAACTCTTTCCTTCACAGGGATTTTCCCGCAAACTCGCACAATCCAAATTCTGAACCAAATTTGGTTTGGACATATATACATATAGCCCAGAAAAGTTTAAAATTTAGGTTAAAATTTTTAACCGTGTATTCTCTGGGAGTTGAAATTAGTTCTAAACTGCTCAGCCTTATTTTATTCCAATTTATATGCCCCTGCAAGTGATTTACCTTACTCGCTATACCAACGCGCATCACTAACTAATAGCAGTTACAAGTTCGAGATCAACTCAAATCTCCGCAGGACAACAGCTATTCACGCACCTTCCAAAATTGGTTAGCCTAGCTAAGCCTTGGCTTACTACTTTTCTTAATAACGGCAATAATCCCCATAAAATAGAATAATCCATGCAATAATCCTTATAAAGCATTATCATCTGTGCCATTATCATTATTGCAATACTTTTATGAAAGCAAGCAAGCACTTCCTGTCTCTCAGCTCGTTCTTTTGAAGCAATAATTCATAAATATTTGCCACCTTTTAAGGTATTGGAAGAAGTATATGTATATATGTATGTTATACTTTATAGCGAACATCCATTTATACGTACAGATGTGTGTAAATTTAATTCTATTAATAAAAATGTATTAGGGTGAGCCGTACACAATTTCCTAAAAAAGTATTTATTTGTTTATTTAAATTTAATTTAATAATTTCAAATATTTAGTAATTATAAGGTAATTTAAAAATGAAAATTTAAGTATTGAGCTTTGATTTAAAAAAAAATTACTTACATTAGGGTGTCCTGAAATTTTTAAAATTTTTATATGAACTTTTATATTTTGTAAATTTTCCCATATAAATTTGTATTATTTGTTTATATTAAGCTTTAAAAAGATGTGTTTTTTTAAATTAAAAATTGGTTGCATTTTTATATTTCTTACATTTTAGTACCACCCTTGTACATTTTTTTTACAAAAATTAAAATTGTTCTATTTCTTATAGTATTGTTTTAAAAAATTTGTGCGCTCTGAGTCAATAAAAAAAAAATTCCCGCTCACTTTGTACCACCCTGCCAAAAGCTCAAATTTTTTTGATTTTTTCTTTTTCTTTTTTTTTTTTGATTTTTGTTCTACAAATTTTGTACCGAAGTTGCTTTAAACTACATAGCTTTAAAAATTCCCACACATTTAAGTGCCACCCTAATAAGTTTCTAATATTACCAATTCTTAAGCTGTAACATTTATGACATTTTTCATATTTCTTTTTTTGTGTTTTTTCACTTTGAATTTGGAAACAGAAAAATTTTTAATAAAATTGTTTGTACATTTTTGTACTACCCTAACAAAAATTGTTTTATTTTTTTGTTGTTTTGTAGCAAATTTGTGTTTATCGAGCTTTTAAAAAAATTGCCACGCAAATTACGACCACCCTCGGAAGGTTTTTAAAATTTGCATTTTTCGCATTACTCTTTCTAAAGTGGTTTTTTGGTTTAAAAGCTGGAAGCAGAAAAAGTTGTATAGAAATCCTAGTTGCATTTTTGTACCACCCTACCAGAAGTTAATATATTTTTGCATAGATTTTTTCACCCGCTGAACTGATTCAAAAGAACTGAAATTACCAACATAAAAAAAATTACCATAAAATTGTGTACCACCCTCATACAGTTTTTTTAAATGAAATTTTTTTTCTGCGTTTTGCATATTTACTTTGCTTAGAGGATTTTTTTTTTTAATTGAAAGCTGGGAGAAGTATAATTTTTAATGAAAATGTTCCGTACATTTTTGTACCACCCTAAGCCTATATGTATTTTTATTTGAAAATTTTAAACGCTTGCAAGTTATCCCAAATATTTTTGTATTTCGTTAAGTTTTATATAGCTTTACTAAAAAAATACCATACATTTTCGGACTACCCTCATGCATTGAAAAAAACTTTAAATCTTATGAATTTGTTCATCACTATTTTCCCAAAGGTTTTAGAGAGAAAAATGTTGTACTAAAATCTAACGCAATTTTTTTTGATATTGTAAATTTTAGAAAAATAAACTTTATTAAGAAAATTTTCGGCAAACTTTTGTACCTCCCCACTAGAATTGTATGCATCTATATACATTTATATTTTTCTGTTTATTTTTCGCATATTGCCATTTTATCAAGTATTGAATGCGTCATAAAAGTTATACAAAAAAAAATTAAAAAAAAACAATAATAATAATGAGCAAGTATATGACGGTAACTCCAGTATCAATTTGTTTATACTCGCAGCAAGGGTTAGCGTAGCAAAGAGTAGTGCAGGGTAAATGTTCTATGAGCATATGGAGCGTCAACAATTTGTCAACACAAAAAAGGAATATCAAATTACTTATTATTTGCTAGCTAACGCCACGCCAAACAGTAGCAGCAGCAGCAATACTTGAGTGTATTTTATTTGCAATAAAAACAAAAATAGCAACGACAACAATAACAAAAAATTAATTTAACACATTCTCTTTTCGCACACTTCGCCTCCACTCATGCTGCTGACACTTGAAGTACATAAAGGTGTAAGTAAATAGAAGCTTTTAAGCTCAGGTTTATTCGAATATTGCTGATACGTTTGTTTTTGTTGTCTTTTTTTTGTGTTTTTTGTTAGCACTTTCATTAAGAATATATTTCTCTGGTAATGTTTTCTTTTTCGCTTTTGCTTTACTCACTTCTTTGCGCTCATTTTTCACGCTTTCCGTCTGCACACCTAAATGGCAGCCAATACTTAGTTGAGTATTGAATTCTCTATAAGTCAGCATTTAGCTGACGAGCGAGTGCAAAGCGTTGCAAAATAAAATGTGCAAAATATAGAAAAAAAACAATAAAAAAGTGTAAATAAAAAAAGTTCTATAAACTGTGGGTTGTGGTGCAGCTGAGTGCCTTGGTAGTAGTACTGCCGAGGTACTAAGGTTTTAGGATATTTTTGCTTTTTATTTACGTTGTAGTACCTTTATAACGTCTATGCCTTCTTCGAATTTATATTTCAAGTTAAGTGTTTACTTTAGATAAATTGTTTTCACGCATGTTCAAATTTAAAGACCTTTATAAGAAATTTAAGTGAAACTCCGCATGGCAGAAAATTGCTGCTGAAAAGAGTTAAACAAGTAATTTTAAAAAATCGCAAGCTTTAAACTTGGTAATGCATTAAAATTTACAAAAATTATTGTAAGATTCTTGTAGTTATGCACTAACAAAGAAACTTGCGCCTGCGGATAGGCAATGTTTTTGGTTTTTAGCAGACCCGGCGTTTGTTATGCTGTCCAAAACCATAAATCCGGAAGTCAGAGAGGGAGGAAAGGATTAAAGACAATTTTTCTTTAACATAAATATGAGAAAAAAAATATTTATAATTTTTTATTTATTTATTTTTTTTTTTTATTATTATTTATAATTTTTTATTTATTTATTTTTTTTTTTATTATTATTTATAATTTTTTATTGATTTTTATTTTTTTAAATATTTTTTATTCGTATCCTATCTTTCAGTACCTTTCAGGAAAGGAATGGTCGACTACCAAAGTCGCTTCTGGGGATGAACTGGTATTTGGAATGCACAAAACATGAGATATCAAGGTTTGAGCTTTAAAAAAGCTTCCTACCCTTCCTCTTTCAGTTTCTTTTACCCAGACCTGTTAAATAATTAGTACTTATCGTAGTGATGACCGGTTCGATTTCTTTTACCCAGACCTGTTAAATAATGAGCAGTAATCGTAATGATTACCGGTTTGATCAATTATTTTCTTGAGAGTCCATTTAATGATGGATTATTATTACTTTCAATTTCTATTGATTACTTTCCAATTAATAAAAAAAATAATCAAAAAAAGACATGATTTTTTACGATTATAAAAAAAATTAAAAATAATCAAAAAAAGTTGAGTTGATTACTTTTGATTATTTCTGATTTATTCCAGAAAAAACTTCAGAAGCAGTGGCGTTGGGCTAGGGTGACTGTGTCTTGACATAGAAGGCGGGCACTATTAATTTAGTTGGGTATATTGTTAACTTGAGCTCTTCCTACTTTAGTAGTGAAGAAAACTAAAGGTCTAAGTCCGTCTGATTAAAGGTAAAATGTGCAATATTTCAATGTTCAGGCCTAAAATAAGGTCCGTAATATCTCTTTAGGCAACTGCAACAAAAGCTATTTATTGGGAGTTCCATAATAAATATTTCTCCCGAATTACTGCTACTATGAACTGATCTAACTTCTGTCTCCCACAGCTAGGGGAGCATGTCTAGTGTTTTTCGTTATGGATTTCAGTTCTTGCCTCATACTTAGGGTGACTTTGATATCTTTTAAGCAGTTGTCCACCTTACCGTTCAGCTTATCGCTTGGTTGTTGTCTTAGTGTATGGCGTATTGAACTCTTCCCACTTTTTGCTCGCTGACATTCCTATGAAAAACAAATTAAATTTTTAGCAATAACTCTAGTTTTAAGGAAAGCGAAAGATTACTTTTATGCGCCTAAAAGTACGCAACCAAAATACAATTCATTCCGCAAAGCTCTCCTACTACTCCTACCTATTCCTGCTTAAGTGTGCTCAGCGTTATTTTTTTCAACATACATTTAGCTTGTTTACAATAATTTAATTTAGTACAGGAGAAAAAAGTTCAGGGTTTATTGAGCGCATATTTTCTACGTTCAATTCAAATTCTTGTGATTTTATATGTGAAACTGAGCATATGCTCACATAGATCTATGAGGCAGAGGCAACATAATACATAATCGACTATTTAAGTGTATACTTGTAGGAGTCAAAAGCACTGCCAGCCTCACAAACAGCTAAAGGTGTGCAAAACACATGCAGCTTTATCTGTGTGCATGAATTGAAAGCTGCAAAATAGAACAAAGCGAACAAAAACCTAAAAATCATTGCATGCCATTAGGCGGCCCACATATCATTTCATGCAATTAATCTTAAAAAAAAGAAAAGTCAGAGGAAAGGAGAACCACCGACTTGCTGAAGTACGTTAATATTTGAAAACAAACAAGTAAACGATTAAACAAATATCAAGAAACGTTGCCTACACACAGGCGCGATTTTTCGTGCGTTATAACAAAAGTATGTTTTTAGTAAAACCTATTAAATTATAAAAATTTGGAAGTCAAAATACTAAGAGCCTGTGCTTCATATTAGTTGCTATATAAAACCATTAATTTATCTGTTATGACATGCCTATATTTAGAGTATAATTTAAGGCGCCAAAAGAATTTAGATGTGTTTTTATATAAAACTGCTCATTTTTTATTCCACATAATACCATTTGCTATGTTACATATTTTCAGGCACTCAAGTTTGGTTAACTATGAAAAGAGCAAGAAGGTATAGTCCTAGGCCTGCAGTGAATAAATTTATATTACTGAATTGAACAAACTCATTGTCAAATAAAATTTTGGAATAGTTATGGCCAACTTTTAGGTTCCGAATTTTCATAGCATACGTTTAGACATACTAGCAATCCCTGATCTTATTTATCGCATGTTAGTCTTACATGCCTCTGGAATTAAACTTTCAGCCAAAATAAAATATTTAAAGCGTATTAGTTGATTTAATAAGTTTATAGCATATTTTTAGCCATGCCAAGCTGCGAGGTCAAACATGCGTCTTGTATTCAATTTCTTTAAATTTCTTCAAAGCTCAGATGGTTATTTGATTACAAAGAGTAGTTAAAGGGGTCGAGTTTGCAAGGCGCTCAATTAAAGGAAAAACCTTATTCAAACTCTTCATTAAAAAGAAAATTTGGAAACGAAAGTCAGCAACGTTACAAGCGTGGCGTTTCATAGAAAATATTTTCTATATACTTTTTAATGTTCAACCGTAAAAGAAATATTATGTAACTTTATTATTTCCCTTAATAATAAGGAAACTGATAGGATTTAACTTTTTTAATTGTGGTCGCGATTTTAGGTGTACTACCTTTTTTGTAGCCTGCTTTTAGGCGCAGTTGATTTTTACTAATATCAGCTTACCGCCTTTTCTAAAGCCTTGAGCAAAGTGATGTAAAATTCAAGTTATTTTCAGCTAATAAATATTTGTAAAGCTTTAAGCCAAGCAATTTAAAATTCTGTCAAATTAACACAGGTAATAGACAGCCGCCGAAACGTATGCCAACGTCAAGATTGCCAGCTGCTCTAAACACATTAGGCAGGACATTAATGCAATGATGTTTCCCTTGAGAGTTAACAGCTTGTAAGCTTATGCATACATCAAATTTATATGAGATGTTACCGAAAGAGTAATACGAGTAATAATTACGAAGATTGGAGTAGTAAAAGCAGCTGTAGCATACAAATAGGCGCAGTGTATATCAAAGCGGATTTGCAAACGCTTGTGGGATAAATAACATCACATAGCTTATAAGTGCACACTTCAAGTGCTTCAAAGATTCTTAAAGAGTATTTAGCATGAAATGGCGTGTCTGAAGTGTATGCGCCTAAAGTTAGGCTAGGATAATATTGCTTAAACGCAAAGTCAACATTTTACCAGAGTATTTTTTAGCTACTTTAGGTGATGTGTTGAGAAAACGCTCGTACTTTCATGGTGAAGCTCAATTTCCTAAGAACTAAAGTTATGCGGAATATGCTGAATTTATTTGGAAAAATAAATTAAAATTGTAAATTGTGCCTAATTCCCATTAAAGCTTTCAACATACTTTAAATCCGAACATTTTTCTATAAACGCCCAAAAATTGTCTATGAATTCACAGCGTGTAGTTATTTAGCTTGACTACAGTTAATTGACATAAAGCATGTGGCACGTTGTCGCCGGAACTCGTGACTTGATTAATGTTAATGCGATAAGACAGTGTTGCTTGGTGCGTAAGCAATTTAATTAACTGTATATGAGTTATTATTTATTTTACATGAAAGCATATGTTTTTTGTCTGATTGTGAGCAATTTAATAATGCTTATGACAGCAAAACAAAATATACAAAAGTATTTCTTTATTAAAGTTGTTAACATGCGTTTGAATTTTTTGTATTGCATACTTTTTGGCGTTGAACTTTTTTTTATTATTCCCTTTTACTGAGATTTTCGTTTGTTGAACTTAAATGGTATTTTAAGACTTTTATAAAGGAAATAGAATATTGCATACTTTTAGGGGTTGCTCGCGTCTATGTTATTGTTGAATGTTATTTTCATACCATATACTGGCGGGTGTTTTATTTAAGTAATACCTTCGGGTAAGAGCCTTTGTCATCTTTTAACAGTGTATTATAAGCATTGCTCAAAAGATTAACTGTAATTTTATAAAAAACCATAAAACTTCAACACTAATATTGCATACTTTTAGGTCATAAGTCATATTCGCAGGACTGTGAAGAAGGTAGAAATTCTGAAACGTACGTCTCATACCCTTGACCTTGTGATATAACTTTGCGAAATTTTAAGTGGTTCTCGAGCACACTTGAACATTTTAAAAGTTTTGGTGCATACTTTTTGGCTGAAAAGGATTTATTTTGAAGTTTTAGTACGTAAAACGTATAAGTTCGCACACTCAACAGGAATTGTATTTTATTATCACCCGATGAACATATTGTATGGCATAATTTTAGGCGCAGCATAAAACTTATCATCTTCAGAAAATCGAGCTATACATGCTCTTTAACCTCTGAGAATATAGAATCTTATTTATGTCTGCCTCTAGAAATTCCTCGCATCGAGAAGGTTATCTGGGCAGCTTCTTGTGTTGCTCAGTTGTATTGTGCCATTTAAGTTTGAAGTTTCATTAATCCGCAGACACCTTCAGCACGTTTTCGCTTTAATATTTTAGTTGGAAATATTTCAAAAAACGAATTGCCGATCCCTTCTTTTTTCAAAACACTTCCTTTCTGTTGCCTACCTTTAGTAGTCATCAGCGAGTATTTAAATCGGTTTATGAACAATTTAATTAACAGACTTCAAAGCTACGTCCTTAAAAAGTTGTTTGAAAACAATTGTCAAAAAAACTTTAACACCACCTAGTACTTTTCATTGCATAATTTTGGGCTTGCGTGTGACTTACTTATTTTAGAACAGTGAAATTTAAAAAAAACTTGAATGAACAAAATTAAAAAACATAACAAATACCTCGGCTTCAATACATTTCAACAACTTTTCCACGGCTCTCTTACGTTTGCACACCTCTTTCCTTTTTATTGTATATTTTAAGGCGCTTAGAGGTTTCTTAAATTTTTCATTCCATAACTTTTGTTTTTTCCTTTTTCGAGTTTCAAAGTAATCATGCTCCACATCAGTGTATTGAACTTGCTTACTACCACACTAACCTCGAAATTGTGATAGAAAAAAACCACAAAAGCTTACACTCCTAAAAGCATGCTGCATACAAGCCACAATGCGCTTACCAACACATATAAACCTTAGCCGACACAAATAAGAACAAACCATTGTTTTAACTGAAATGAGACTAACAGCTGGCTGTACCCTCATTTTCGCAGAATTTTAATATACTTTCAGGCGTGTTGTCAGTGTGCGAGAATGAAGGATTGTGGTGGTACGAAGGTGAGAGGGTTTTCGGGAGTGCACATAACTCCAATTACTACAAAAAGCAACAAAGCGTTCTAGTTTTGTGTGCGTGTGAGGGAAGTGCGTTTTAAAAATCAAAATCCCATCAAGTGAAACCGAAAGTGAATGGGTTAACAAGATCAAAGTGTTGACAGGGTCTTTTAGGCGCAAGCAAAATTTAGCAAACAGCCTTGTTTATTTTGTTTTTGCTCTAGACTTGTTTAAATTAAGCATACTTTTAGGTAGTGTGTATTTGTTTTTGTGCTTACTTCGACGTTAAGCACATAGGTCACGAGGTTGAAGGTTGCGCACAGGATGAAGCAGAAAGGAAATGAAAGAGCAAGTCAAAAGCGTTTATGATAAATCAGTTTGTGCGTGTGTGTTTTTTTAACAAAGAATAAACTCATGTTATATTTATCTGAACGCTGTCGAAGCTGTAGAGCAATGAATGGAAACTTTATATTGCATACATTTAGGGTATGTTAATTAAAATGTTGCATGACTAAGTAGAGCAATTGTTTAGCTACTTAAAAATTTATTAAACACAATGTCGAGCTTTTTTTGATTTAATTTTAAATACTATAATATAAATTTCATTAATGCGCCTAAAAGTATGCAATTAAAAAGTGTGAGATGTAACTAAAAAATTGCTGCATAGAAACACTTTTGTGTTCTTCAATATGAATTGTGTTAGCAAATTTGAAATTCTTTTCTTCTTTTGTTTTTGCAGCAAACTATGTTACATGCCTAGGTATTTATAAATAAGCCTAAAAGTATGCAACCTATTTTATTAATTTAATCTAATTAAGTAAACTTATAACAAGTCTTGGCTCAAAGAAACGATTTTGGATGATTTAAAATAACGCATTTTTTTATAAGATTTAAGGTTATTATATAAAAAGCATGCCCCTAAAAGTATGCAATATGATTTGTAAATTACATAAATTCATGCTTGTGATTGGAATATTTGCATATTGTTATCTTTATCTCAGAAAACACAACTAATCATTCAAACTCTCACCACCACCCAAAGCTCAATACACACTGTTGAAAGCGGCTCTCCCCAGCCTCCGAAAATTGTCTCGTAGACTAATGATATCGTACCATTCCACTGGCTAGTCTTGTGTTCTGCCGGTCGGTAGGCAAAATAAAGACCTTCGTACTTCTCTTCAATCAACAAAATAATTTTCAAAGTTTGGCGAGACTCTACGAAAGAAAAATCTAGGCTGTTGTCTCGGAGCAGTTGCAGTCAATGGAGACTCTAGACATCAACTAATTAGCCAACCAACCAACCCCCCTCACCCTAAAAGTATATCTCATATTCACTGAATGTTGCTGTTAATAATTATGACACTAAATAATTGCGTTATATAATTTTAATCTCAATTTCCATTTATCCGACTGACATAACTTATATAAGGTCATATATCAGCCATGACGAGCCTAAAAGTATGCTGTCAATAAAAAAGCTATTTAATTAATGTATGTAAATCCCAATTTTAATTACATTAACCTTCTGTTGTGTAAAGATGCATGAAAGGCTGTTATTTATTGTGCTAATCTCATATTACGTGGAACCGTGTTAAGCTCATTTTATTGTAGCCTTAAAGTATGCAACATATAATTATTTATTATGTCATGGTGATTTTAATGGAAATTTTTGTTTTAACGGCTCCGCACACATTATGGGAAATAAAAAAAGGCTGTAGATATATAAAAAGCACAAAGTGAATATACTTCATGCAGCAGCCGTAAAGTATGCAATAGAAATAATCGAAACTGCTTTTTTGGCTTAAATTGTCAGATATTAAATATTCAAGTTAATAATATTAATTGTTTTTAATTCAAAGTCTTTTTCAAGTGTCATTTTAAGAGTATGCAATGCATTATTAAGTGTGCATGTATTTCCTTGCTAACAAGCACTTTATGCCAAAAATTGTATTTATTGCTGACAAAAATATATTACGTGAGCAAATAAGTAATTAATAGTTTGTAAATAAATGACATAAAATGTATAAAAGTATGCTGTAAAAATATGTTATTAACTATTTTTGCCTTTAGATAAGCAGCAAGAAAATTTGTAAATTTGTTTCGTAATCACTTAGTTAAAATGGTCGTAAAAATTTCGCAAATTACGTATTCATGCAATTAACGAAAGTCAAAGCTTTTGCCTAAAAGTATACAATGAAAATAGTTTGCTGATTTACTGAACCGTTAAGTTTTTAATAAATTTTTGAGCATGCCCTGCTTTCGATATAAATAACTTGAAAAGAGATATTGGGCGCATGGGAATTAATGGAGAAGCTCGGCTTCTGCATCGAGCGCCTTAAAGTATGCGGCCTACGGCAACTGAATGTATGCAATAAAGTTCGATACGAAATTCAAAACTTGCCAAAGGTTTAAACACAGTCTCTTTTTTAGGCAGATAGAATTTGAGTAAAAATAAGTACACTGCCTAAAAGCATGCAATGGACTTTATTCATAAAAAATTGCATGTGGTATGATGTTAAAATGGGGATATAATTTCATGCTTACAGCAACGGTAAGTAAGCATGCAAATCACTCCAAACTTCTTTTTATGTAAAACAAACACTTTATTAATTTGCACCTAAAAGTATGCAATCAACAGTGACAATAAACTTTTGTACTTGATTTGCAACCAATTAATATATTTCTTTTCTCCAAAAGAGGAATAGTAGATCCAATACTAACTTTATTTTGAGGAAAAAAATTTATTTGAGCGCCGAAAAGTATGCTATTAAAATGCTAGTTTTTATTAAGGGCAATTTCTTTAGAAAGTTTCATATGAAACCAACAAAATGCTTGCTTTTGTTAAGGGCGCTTTCATGAAGAGGTTTAATATAAAATGTGTTCCTTGGTCACACACTTGTGTAGGAATTTGATGGATACAAAAAATTTGCTCCTAAAGGTATGCAATAAATTTTTTTTTTCTACTTCTTCTACTTCTCTGCTCGCATTCATAAGAGAATGGTTACATGCGCTCAGTTAAATCGAATATGTCAATATTTGTGACACAGAAATATTTACTCCCAAAAGTATGCAATAATATTATAAATTTTTATTTATTTATTTTTTTCAAAATATTACTAATAACTTTGCTTTTGGCAGAAAATATAAAAAATTTAATGTAGTTAATTGAAAACCTTTACACCAAATAACTTTTATTTCCTTATTACTTTTCTCTCTTAAATTATGACATAAATCTTATCTAATCAAAAATTTTTGTTTGCTTGCTATCTACTCTCATTTCAGTTCGATAGCATGATTCATGCGAATTTAATAATTTAATTAAGGTAAGTTTTGTAAGAACACTTACTTACATACATACATAGCAACAAATAAGAGCATCAGTTAATAAAATAACATTTAAATGTGCATGCGAAAAGCACCATAAAATATGCTATAAAAGTTGCGAGTGATTTTTTATGGCCAAGTGATGCAGTGTGTCAACAGAATAATGCGTTGGTCATCAAAAAATGCCAACCCAAGAACAAGGAAAGCAAGAGCATTAAAAAGAAAAGAAAAATAGAAGAAGAGTAAATAAAGTAGCTGCGAAAGAAGCTGTGCTTAAATGATAACAAAGAAAGCGTAATCACGAGTTTCCCATAAAAATTTGTTTGCCATCACTGCCTTATACAGAGATTCCTACAAAAACTCCCTTAAATGTATTGATTTGTTTCGTTTGTCTCTGCAATGTTTTATTCCTTCTTCTGTTTTGAATTAGTTTTGTAGTAAACAAACAAGCTTCGCTGGACATGCATGTTATATACTTCTACGTCCGCTTTGCGTAGCTCATCTCGTAGTGGTTTTTGACTATTCCCACACAAGTGGCATATTTTCAGGCGCACAGAATTCACTTTTGTGTTTATTCAATTTTCTGCTTCTGGGGATTTGCGTTCCGCCTAAATAAGAAATAAACAATAAGCATATAGTGAGCTCCAATCAATATGTTGAACGTAGCAGCATTTTAGGCGCTTGAGACAATGAACTCTCTTGCAGTAATGTACGTGGTTGGGTGTAATTGTTTGCATTGTATATTGGGGTATCAATTTTCGTTAGTGATTGGGAGATTGAGAATATTGACCGCTGTTTAAAACTCGAAATATACAAACGAAGATTTCTAAGTTTTTAAGTAATTGTGTAGATTTTTTAATTTTTTTTTTTTTTCTATAATTTTTTCAAGAAAATTTTTTTTTTCATCGCGCTGATTTCCGCACATTTATATTTTTTTGCTGCTGAATAACAATTTTTGAATTTAAGATCCTTTCAAGCTCCTATGTTTAACACATTTTTTTTATTGCTTTATTGAAATTGTTTATAGTCTACATTAATGTAATTATTTTGGACCTTTAATTTGTTTTTTTCCTCATAAAATTTAAAAAACGTTAAATTAAAAAATAGTTTCAAAGCTTCTTTTTTTTTGAAAACAGAATTTCCGAAACTTTTAAAAAATATCAATAATTTTTTTTTAATAAAATTTCAACTTGACTGTAAATATAATACAATTTTGCTCTTTGAGTTATTGATTTTTGTTAAAAGACAAATTTTTTTTCGTTTTCACAACTTTTTTAAGTGTATATTTCAAAAACTTTTTTTCTCCCCTTTTCTTCGTTTTCACAATTTTTTTTTGCGTATATTTTGAAAACTTTTTTTCGTCCCAGAAACATTTTTACAGTCCGCATTTTTTAATTATTTTGAAAATTTAATAGTTCTTTACATCATAATTAATAAATAATAAATTTTTAATTTTTGAAATAGAAAAATTGTTTGGTAAAATTTTTTTTTACAGGATTTTTGAAACTATTACGAAATATTAATACTTTTAACGAAAATCTCACTTTTCTTGCAAATTCATGTAGCCATTATTTTGGTTTGCACTTTAAAATAAAAAGTTGTTTGATCTTCACATTTTTTTCAGTGTAACGACAGTCCAAATAACTTTTAATTCAGTGTCGGAACTTATTATTTAGACTTCTTTGTATAATTTTGATTCAATTTTTTTTTTCATTATACAAAATTTAAAAAAAAAATTCTAATTTTAGGAAAATCTGAGTTTTACTATCAGTTCTTGTACTTAAAAATTATAGTTTTCTTTTGAACTCAACATTTTTTTTTTGAGTGTAGGCACAAATCAATCAACTTTTAGGCGTTGTTTTGAGATTTAACCTTATGTTTATGTTGGCATCTGCTTCTAGTTAAATAAAAATAAAAGTTTTATTGTTTTTTTTTTAACTAAATTTTGTTTACCGTTGAGTAAACAACAAAATCAAAATAATTAAAAAAACTTTTTTTAATTTTTCAGCTATTTCAAAAAAAAATAGTAAACAAATAAATCAAAGTAGTAATTTAAAGAAAAAAATTTTTAATTTTGCGTTATTTCAATAAAAGGGAAATTCAATTCTTTACTAAATGCATGCAATTTGAAATTAAGTGGTTTCCAAAAAATTATTTTCAGTGTATATTTCAAACAGTTTGCATGTTGCAGTTTTGGCGGGTCCTTTTCTCAATAAAATTAAATTTTTTTTATATTGAGGAAAAATTTATAAAATTTTTAAAATTCTCAATTTTTTTTTCTTCAATGTATTTTTCACGTATTTTTATTTTTTATTAAAGCAGCAAACACGCAGTATCAAAAATTTATGTATTAACTTACTTTTTCATAGAAAACACCTCCTACCTTGCCTCTTGCTAAAAGGCAAAACAAACAAAGTACCAATATTATTTGGCGACGCACACTTTCTAACCTCAAAATTGCGGTAAAATACAAACAAAAATTCTATGTGTCTCAAAAAACATTGCCTGTCTCAATTATTTGATCTTTTTCTCGATAGACCCAAACAGCTCACTTCACTCACACTGCGCTACACTGTCGCTACGTTGTACTCTCAAGTGAACTCCCTACGGTGCGCGACTGTGAAACCTTCGTTACAGATATTTTACGATTTTTTTTTTATTTTTGTCTTGGACTTTTTATTATGTGCATATGAATGGAAGCAGTCAACCAAAAAGAAAAAAAAAAACAGATAAAGAAAGAGAAAAAAAATGGTTGAAAAAGTAAATAGAAAAAATTGTTTTCTCCCATTTCCGTTTTATTGTTCCGCTCAGTATGCCTGCCAGATAACACATGTAAAATTATGTATTTAGGGAGTTGGACTGCGGTCAATATTATGGAAAATGTTGCTGGTACTATCGTTACAGTTGCTTGTTGGTTTGATATAAGCACCTACCAGCTGGAAAAAATGGAGTGTTTTTCAGGATACAAAAACAAATTTAGAAATGTATAATAAGAATTTTTTATTTAAAAAAATTTGTATCTTCCATTACTCAGGCAATTTCTGAGACAAGCATTGGCATGTACTAATATAAAACACTTTCAGCTTAGATTTTTTAAATTTATTTTGGTACATCTGCTTCCATTTTTATTGAAAAAAAAAAACGAAAAAAAATAAACAATTTTAATTTAGATCATAAACATGATTTTTAAATTAAAATGTTTGATAATAATAAATATTTTAGCACCAAAAAAAAATTTACAGACGCACACTTAAATCTAAAAGCTGAGCGCTGCCTTTGGCGGTGAACCGCAAAAACTTGAATAAATAAAAGAAATTATTCATATCTGAAAAAAAATTTTAAATTTTTTGTTTAAAAAAATTTCAAAAAAAAGTTGTTTGTGTGCTTAACATAATTCCACTTTTTGGAAAAGCGTGTGGATAAATTAAATTTTTTTTTTGTTTATTTGGCCAGCAAGCTAAGTTGTTGCACTAAAAAAATGATAAAAAGAAGTAGACCAACCAGCAAAAAATCTCCTTCATCTCGAAGAAATGCGCATAAATTCTAGAACAGATGTGTGGATCGGTGAATGTGGCTGTCAAAATTAGGTTATACTTAATATCTGTGCAAATCTAAATAAAGAATGATTATTTACTTTTACTTGTTAAGATGCGTATTTTGACGTTGTTAGCATAGCAAAAAGTTCAATCAATTAATTTCGTGAATTTGGCAAAACAGAAAAATGTTAGAAAAAATAAAAATTAATACAAAGCCAAGAAATTAAAAATGTTTTTGTTTGTGAGCAAGTTTTTTATTATATTTTCAAAAGCAAATTTACGCACCTAAATTTGGAATTATGTTTTTAAGCAGGAAGTTGTAAATTATGGAAAATAAAATTTGACAAAATACTTCTTGCGCGTAGTTAAAATTAATCAACAAACCAAACAAATTTGTGTTTACATAGTTGAATCGTATGCGTCGAAGCCGCTAAATAATTTCTGGTGTAAAACAAAAAAAAAAAAACAAGAAAAAAATTTATTAAATTAAAAAAAAAAATAAGAAAAAAAAATTTCAAAAATTAAAAAAAAAAATTTGAAATAAAAAATTATAAAAAAATTTAAGAAATTTAAAAAAAAAAACTGCATGATTTAGATTAATTCGCTTTTCAAATTTCGAAAAGTTGAAAACTTAAGGTCTTTTTTGGTTTGCTTTTTTTCTCAAGCAGTCTGCAATCATATTTGGGTTAGGCTGAAATTTTATATTAAATATCTATACATGTTCTTCGCATACAAAATCTAACTATATTTAGCATTCCAGCGGTTATTTGACTTAAATTGATTCTTATTTTGTTTGGACAACCCAACAAACCGACGCTTGGGTAAGTCTGCAAATAGAAGTTTTGGTTGTGGTTCAGTAAGACAAGCATGTACATATATATCAATTTATGTATGTATGTTTATTCGCTTAAAGATATGTGATTTTTAATACCATTTTATTTATACTATAATAATTGTTGATGTCGATTTAATTGTGCGACAAACATTAAATATTATAATTCTGATCTATTTTTAAGGCAAGCGTTAAAGGTTTTCCAACATAAAAATACACAATGTACGATTATTTTATGGTAGGAAGTAGGCTTAAAATAAAAATGTATGGAAATCGTGACAAGTTGATTCAGTTGCTGAAATTATTTTAAAAACAATAAAGTAATTTTTGTTGTTGATTTTATCGTCTGTTCAGTTTTACATATTTTTGTAAGTTTAACGAGCTCAAGACCAGTTGATAATAATTCTTGGTTAATTATTATTATTTTTGATAAGAGGAAAAATTTAAAACTTATCAAAAATAATAATCATTAACCAAGAATTATTATCAACTCGTCTTGAGCTCGTTAAACTTACAAAAATATGTAATAATAAAGTAAAATAAAATAAAATAAAACTAAATTAAATTAAATTAAACTAAATAAAAGAAAATAAAATAAAATAAGATAAAATAAGATAAATTAAAATTAAATTAAATAAAAGATAATAAAATAAGATAAAATAAAATATGATAAAATAAAATAAAATTAAATTAAATAAAATGAAATGAAATGAAATAAAATTAAATTAAACTAAATAAAATAAAAATAAATAAAAAAACTAAATAAAATAAAAAAATAAAACAAAATAAAATAAAACAAAATAAAATATAATAAAATAAAATTAAATAAAATTAAATTAAATTTAGTTAAATTAAATTTAGTTTAATTTAATTAAATGAAACTAAATAAAAGAAAATAAAATAAAATAAGAAAAAATAAAATAAATTAAAATTAAATTAAATAAAAGATAATAAAATAAGATAAAGTAAAATAAGGTTAAACAAAATAAAATAAAATTAAATTAAATTGAATAAAAGAAAATAAAAGTAAAATAAAATAAAATAAAATAAAATAAACTAAAATAAAATAAACTAAAACAAAATGCAATAAAATCAAATTTAACTAAATAAAATAAAAATAAATAAAAAAAACTAAATAAAATAAAAAAAATAAATTAAATTAAATTAGATAAAATAAAATTAAATTAAATTAAATAAAAGAAAACAAAATAAGCTAAAATAAAATATGATAAAATAAAATAAAATAAAATTAAATAAAATGAAATGAAATGAAATAAAATAAACTAAACTGAAACAAAATGCAATAAAATTAAATTTAACTAAATAAAGTAAAAATAAATAAAAAAACTAAATAAAATGAAAAAATAAAATAAAATAAAACAAAATAAAATAAAATAAAACTAAACTAAATAAAATAAAATTAAATTAAATTAAATTAAACTAAATAAAATAAAATAAGATAAAATAAAATAAAATAAAATAAATTAAAATTAAATTAAATAAAATAAAATAAAATAAACTTAAACAAAATGCAATAAAATCAAATTTTTTTTGTAGACATTGTAATCGTAATTGTCCCAGGACCCGATGGAATACCTGCGGAGGCAATCAGATTAACTGCTAATAGTTGTCCAGAGCTCTTGTTACACATGTATAACAAATGTCTAGAAGCAGGTGTCTTCCCCGCCAGATGGAAGACAGCACGGCTCGTCCTCATACCGAAAGGCAAAGGGGACCCAAGCTCTCCATCATCCTTTCGCCCACTATGTATGCTCGACACAGCGGGAAAAATGATGGAGAGCCTTATAAAGCAACGTCTAACAGCAGCCATAGAAGACGAGGGTGGACTCTCCCACCGGCAACATGGCTTTCGGAGAGGGCACTCCACAATAGACGCCATAGCAGAAGTCGTAGAGGCAGTCCGGAAGGCCGAGACGGCAAGCCATCAAGCAAGGCCGGTGGTACTATTGGTGACGTTAGATGTTAAAAACGCTTTTAACTCTGCCAGGTGGGAAGACATGCTTGATGCATTAGAACGCTCCTTTAAGGTCCCGATATACTTGTTAGATATATTGAGGGACTACTTAAGAGACCGTTGGCTAATCTATGAAACGACGCAAGGCCAAAGAAAGGTGAAGCTAACAGGCGGGGCAGCACAAGGGTCGGTGCTCGGCCCTGATCTTTGGAATGCTACCTATGACAGTCTCCTTCGAATGCAGATGCCAGAAAGCACTTTTCTAGTTGCTTTTGCAGACGACGTGGCTGCGGTGATAACAGCACGAAACTGCGACCTGGCACAGCTTAAACTGAACCAAGTGATGCGCAGTGTAGACGAGTGGATGAATAATCACGGCCTCCAACTGGCTACAGCCAAGACAGAGATCGTGATACTAACGAAAAGAAGGATTCCCACAATCACCAACATGAATGTTGGGGATCAACAGATAGAGACGCGCCGCTCTACGAAATATCTAGGGGTGAAATTGGACAACAAGCTGACCTTCTCGGAGCACCTAAGAAGCTCCTGCGAGAAGGCTGTGAAGACCATCGCAAGTCTGAGTCGGCTAATGGCAAATACAGGTGGACAAAAGCCATGCATAAGAAAGCTGCTGGCGTCCGCCTCAGATTCTATACTGTTGTACGGTGCAGAAGTCTGGGCGGACGCAATGAAATTTGGGAAGTATCGGGCCGCTATTACCGCAGTCCAACGTAGAGGGGCCCTGAGAATCGCCTCAGCATACCGCACGGTCTCCGCAGATGCTGTTCTGGTCATCGCGGGGACTATACCGATATATCTCCTCGCTGAGGAAAGAAAAATGACTTACGACACTCGTGCAGAGGTACGTAGAGACGTTGCTGCAACGCAGGCGCGTGGTGATTCGATCCGGCGGTGGCAACTACAATGGAGCAGCAGTGCTGCTGGAAGGTGGACCAGGGTATTAATCCCCGAACTAGAACCATGGCTGAACCGACCTCATGGAGAAGTCGACTTCTACCTGACCCAGTTCTTAACCGGACACGGTTATTTCCGTGAATATCTCCATAGAATGGGCAAAGTTCAAACCCCGAACTGCACCTACTGCGGAGCCATAGACGACGTACGCTACACCTTCTTCGAATGCGAGCAATTTGCAGAAGAAAGAAGGCGGGTGGAAGAGACAATTGGCGAACTTTCCCCGGGCAGTGTCATTCGCAAGATGACCTGCGAAAACGTTAGATGGGACATAGTCAGACGATACGCGAGGAATGTCCTCCTTGCGAAACGGGAAGACGGTTGTCTAGCCAGTTAGCGTGAGAGTAGCCATAGAGCTCACGTAACGCGCTTCCTTACCTGAAGTAATGCTAAGCGCGGTCCCAGGTAAGGAAGAATGCGCGGGCCGTGGGAGGTTAGGTTTTAGTGCGGTATACTTCAAGATAAGAAGGAGTCCCACACTCGGAGAGTTCCGCTGCTAGAGAATCTAGTAACGAGGGCTCAAACCCGGTTAGTGCATAAAGCATTTCCTCCTCCCACGAACACAAACAAAAAAAAAAAAAAAAAAAATTAAATAAAATCAAATTTAACTAAATAAAATAAAAAGAAATAAAAAAACTATATAAAATAAAACAAATAAAATAAAATAAAACAAAACAAAATGAAATAAAATAAAGTAAAATAAAATAAATTAAAATAAAATAAAATAAAATAAAATAAAATAAAAGAAATAAAAATAAAATAAAATAAAATAAAATAAAATATATAAAAAATATATCAAAAACTTTGAGCTTGAATTCCAACCACTGCGTAAACTCTAGTTTATAGTAATCACAAAACCCTTCTTCCAAATATTTGAACTATATTTTGTTTTCAACTCGTTTTCGGTTTCTATTTATCAATTACTTACAGACCAAATATGTCTATTTACATAAAACTTATTTCCGCGTGCATGCTTAATCTTATGGGTGTTTTTAAGTAGTTATATGAACATTGTTTATTTTCTTGAACGGACTGTTAGCAAACAAAAGTTAACAGATACAAAGACGATACTAAGATTTTTCTTGTTATACATACAAGTGAGCGTTAGGTCATGCGAGCCTCCCACCCAAGTCAAGCAAACAACCGAACATAAAACAAGTTTGAAACAAAAACAGGAAATGACAGCAAAACAAAGCCCTAAGCACACGATAACCCAAATCTGCTTACGACAATAGCTGAACATAGAAACAACAACATACCATAGTGATAGCCTTTTCAAATATTCACAACACTCATACGCCCTGGCGTACCAATGTTACGGGAATTCGGTGCGACTCCTACTACGCTACTACGTGAATATATTGGCCATTGTACCATGCTGTGTTGCCAAATTGACAGGCAAACAAGCGCGCTATTGACACAACAACACTACGCAAAAGCAGTAACAACAGCATTAACAAGTTAATAACGCCTTTCGTTGTTTCACATTCGATTTGGCTGCGTCTCAGCGACTCAAGTGTTTTGTTCATCAAAGCGATACGAACTTTTGGCGTGTGACCTTTTAATTTATTGTACCCTGTTGTGAATTAGTGGTGCGAACGACTGCTCTTGTCGGCCTTTGGTGGGTGTGAGTGGTGTTTGGTGACACATAAACGCATATTGCGTAAATGGTTATTAGAAAGAATTTTCTTTTCTGGTCACCTTTAATTAAGAAATAAATTTTACGCGCCCATTGAATGACGTAAAAATGTTTAAGTTTAGTTTATGGCAAATGAAATACAATAGCTTTACTTTGTTGTAGAAGCAATCAATGGATGATGGATGGATCTCTTTGCAAGTGTTTGAAAATGGCTTGAAATAAATATATCTCAATGAAACATACGGACATCGCCTGTATATTTGAATATACGAGTATTTTATGCAATATTCCTTCGTGGATTGCTACTAGTAAGACCTAAGGATACGGTTAGTGGTACACTAGTACAAAAATCGCTCAAAGAGATTAGAATCTCGTGGCAATGTTGTGAAATATGTGTGGAACGCATGTGGATCGTATGTGGAACTAATTTCAAAATATGCCTAGGTAGCGCGTAAAGTAGTTTTTATATAAATTAGTAACTTAAAACGCCTAAATCAAAGTAAAATCCGCTTCAAACAGTTGTGGATTGCATTTATAGATTTAAAAAAAAAATTAAATACTTGAGGAAAAGGCAAAATCGGTGCATATAGATATACACTTATACTGTACTTATGCTATTGCATGAGGAATGTATGTCAACTGTGTGCAAATTGAAATTTAAGTGACAAAGCAATAATACTTAGCTTGCGTATACAATTGCTAAGGTAGTATATAGCCATGTACTTGAAAAAGTTAGTGGATTGTATGTGGAAGGTAGAACAATTAACACAATCTGGGTTAAAAATGCACTACGAAAGCCATAAATGAAATACGGAAGCTTTCGGAGAGTTGTTCAGAGGTCGCATATACATTCATTTCGATAAAAAGCTTAGTGGATCCTATGTGGAACAAAAAATAATTAACATGATATAGGTAACAAATTAATAAAGTGAAATGAGCTGAGGTGGCGGAGTTCCGAGGTCGTATATACCTCAGTTTCTATAAAAAGGTAGTGGATCGTATGTGGAACGTAAAATAATAAGCAAGATTTGGGTGAACATTTACCAAAGTAACAAATCAAATAAAGTAAGATTTCATAGAGAAGTTTGAAGGTCGTATACAGATTAATTTCTATTAAAAAGAGGGAGTAAAATAACTCACTCTATTTTTGTAATAAAATCAGTAAAGGTTTTTGGAGTGATAGATTTCGAAAAAACTAGTGAATGCATGTGGAACACCTACTGCCCATATGCGGCACGGAGCTTAAGTAATGAAAGGCTAGGCTAGAAATATATAACTAGACTTTAAATAGTTCAAATTAGTTTTAAAAAATTTTAAAAATTGGTTTGCTTTGTTAAGCTACTAATAATTTTTTTTTTTTTTGTCAACACTTAGCGACTTATGTATGAATAAAACAACAAAATTAAACTTTTTTTAAAAACTTGAATTTTCCATTGAAAATGAAGTGTGAACTAGCTACCAAACTAGTTTCTATAAAAAGGTAGTGGATCGAATGTGGATCGTAAAATAATAAGCAAGATTTGGGTGAACATTTACCAAAGTAACAAATCAAATAAAGTAAGATTTCGTAGAGAAGTTTGAAGGTCGTATACAGATTAATTTCTATTAAAAAGAGGGAGTAAAATAACTCACTCTATTTTTGTAATAAAATCAGTAAAGGTTTTTGGAGTGATAGATTTCGAAAAAACTAGTGAATGCATGTGGAACACCTACTGCCCATATGCGGCACGGAGCTTAAGTAATGAAAGGCTAGGCTAGAAATATATAACTAGACTTTAAATAGTTCAAATTAGTTTTAAAAAATTTTAAAAATTGGTTTGCTTTGTTAAGCTACTAATAATTTTTTTTTTTTTTGTCAACACTTAGCGACTTATGTATGAATAAAACAACAAAATTAAACTTTTTTTAAAAACTTGAATTTTCCATTGAAAATGAAGTGTGGACTAGCTACCAAACTAGTTTCTATAAAAAGGTAGTGGATCGAATGTGGATCGTAAAATAATAAGCAAGATTTGGGTGAACATTTACCAAAGTAACAAATCAAATAAAGTAAGATTTCGTAGAGAAGTTTGAAGGTCGTATACAGATTAATTTCTATTAAAAAGAGGGAGTAAAATAACTCACTCTATTTTTGTAATAAAATCAGTAAAGGTTTTTGGAGTGATAGATTTCGAAAAAACTAGTGAATGCATGTGGAACACCTACTGCCCATATGCGGCACGGAGCTTAAGTAATGAAAGGCAAGGCTAGAAATATATAACTAGACTTTAAATAGTTCAAATTAGTTTTAAAAAATTTTAAAAATTGGTTTGCTTTGTTAAGCTACTAATAATTTTTTTTTTTTTTGTCAACACTTAGCGACTTATGTATGAATAAAACAACAAAATTAAACTTTTTTTAAAAACTTGAATTTTCCATTGAAAATGAAGTGTGAACTAGCTACCAAACTAGTTTCTATAAAAAGGTAGTGGATCGAATGTGGATCGTAAAATAATAAGCAAGATTTGGGTGAACATTTACCAAAGTAACAAATCAAATAAAGTAAGATTTCGTAGAGAAGTTTGAAGGTCGTATACAGATTAATTTCTATTAAAAAGAGGGAGTAAAATAACTCACTCTATTTTTGTAATAAAATCAGTAAAGGTTTTTGGAGTGATAGATTTCGAAAAAACTAGTGAATGCATGTGGAACACCTACTGCCCATATGCGGCACGGAGCTTAAGTAATGAAAGGCAAGACTAGAAATATATAACTAGACTTTAAATAGCTCAAATTAGTTTTAAAAAATTTAAAAAATTGGTTTGCTTTGTTAAGCTACTAATAATTTTTTTTTTTTTTGTCAACACTTAGCGACTTATGTATGAATAAAACAACAAAATGAAACTTTTTTTAAAAACTTGAATTTTCCATTGAAAATGAAGTGTGAACTAGCTACCAAACTGGTAAGCGCTTTTAATTGTGTCTGCTTGCTTATTTTTTATTTTTTTTTTACTTTTTCTGTTTCTAGGCAACCAGAAACAATTTTATCTACCAACAGAATGACGAATAAATAACGGCTATATTTTCATTAAATTTCTTACAACCTAATTAACTTCAGCGCAGCTTTAATGTTATTTATTTTTGCATTTTTGTTTAACCTTTTAAAGCCTTGAAAATCCAGTCAACATATGGCCAAAGAGCAGCAGCCAACCAATGGCAACCAGTATGGCGTATACGCAACATGCCTTTGGCATATGAGTGCATAAATAAAATGTTAATCATACGCCATGTGGGACCAAATGCAAAATGAAATGCACAAATACAAAAAAAAAATCAACAAAAAGAATAGATAATGCAGTGCAACAACGCAGACAATGAATGCGCATGCAAGAAGAGCAAATAACGAAAATGCTGGCTGACGCACGCTGATTGTGACAAAATGTGAGTGGGAGCAGCAAAATCGAAGAATAAAAAAAAAATTAAAATTAGAAAAAAAAAATACTGGAAAAATCCTGAAGTTACAATTGCAGTCGACGAGTGTAAATAGTAGAATATACGCGTATAGTCAGCTAAGTACGAGCGCTTTTGTTGATTGTAAGCTGTTTTGGCTCATGAAGGACGCGTATGGCTAGCTGCAGGCTGACTGATTGCCTGCAGGCAAGCGTTGTGTGGAATGAATGAGAATATATAAATAAAATATTCGCAAATATACATAAAGGGCACACACACATGCAGTGCAATGTGATGTGTGTGCCAACCTTTCTTTTTCATTGAAGTTTTCCATTTTCAAAGTTCAAACAATTCGATAAGCTATGCTGATTGCAAATGTGAATGTGAATCATGTGTATGGATATATGAGTATGTGTGTGTGTTCCTTGAGCGATATTGTATGTGGGCGTTGAGCTGTACTATTTGTACTAATTTTCGAAACCAAATAAAAAGGCATTTATTCTCATTTTGATGATGTGAAATTGGAACGAAGGCTCAGTGCTGTAAATAAATATAAAGCGTGTTGTGCAGAGTATTCAAATTTAGAATTATGTGAATAAACTGCAATGAATTAGCATCTTCCAAATCACACTGGGTTATCAGCCTATATGTGCTAGCAATTTGATGCAAATGTCTTTGTATACATTAGATTGGTCCAAATTTTCAAAGTAAAAATATGAAAACATGAAGCATGAAAATCATACCAAAATTTAAGGCTTGATTACTCGGTAATGGCATGCCTGATGAAAATTATACTCAGAACGTTTTTGTAGGGAATTGGATTTCATACAATAGTGTGTGGAAGTCGATTTTTTTACTGGTATAGGTTAGCAGTTCTTGCGAAAAAAATTAAATCAGTCCAAAAATACTATACCGAGCAATGATAGATCTCTAAAAATTTATTTTACTGTCTAAAAATTTTTTAGTATTTTTACCATTTTAAAAAATTAACTTCAATTAAATGAAAACTCATGTCCGTGCTGACGGCTAAGTGAAAAAATAATTGCATGGAATAAGGCAAACTGAAAAATAAATTTTTAAAAGTGGTCTTAGTGTAAAAATGGAGAGGGTTGCCCATGAATTTCATGTGGAACATATGTGGGAGGTATGTGGAACGAGAGTAAAACTTGATAAAACCACGTAAGAACTTGCGTTATTAGCAACAGTGTATAGAAATAGTTAAATGCGTACAAAAAGTATGTGTATCATATGTGGAACGCAAGTGGAACTTAAAAAATATTTACGAAAATGCATGATTTCAGCTATGTAATCAAAAAAATACTTCCAGGCAAATTAATTTGTAACACAGGTGGAACTTGAAAAATGCAAAAATCAATGAGTGAACAGCTAAAGCGAAATGCATATCAATACAATGTGGAACATTTGTGGAACGCATATAAAACTTGTCAAATATAAACAAAAATGCTCGAATAAATACGTATGTTCTATAATCTTGCACTAAATTCTACCATGCTATACGATTTGTTTATATTACGGATGTCGTTAACAAGCAAGTAGTGAGCATTTAAAATTTATATATTGCTTACATAATAAATTTGCTTAAATTCAAATACCCAAATGTTATTTTGCTATACGCTTGAACTGCAAATGCTCGCATTCATATCTGAATATATTTGCACGCTTGTTTATGTTTCGCATACTTGCATGAATGACTTGTGCAAATGTCTACAGCTACAGAGTACATAGTCGGCTGGCTACTTTGTGTTGATTGTTTACTTGGCTGATATGCACATTAATCGTTTTTATTAAGTTAAATGGCAATTAAGGTGATTTATAAGTGTTAATTGCCGAAATCGAATAGCAAAATTCACAAAGCGATCACATGCATATGTATGCAGAGATGTAGATATTCGCACAAAACAAATTAATGATTCAATTAAAATGTATGAGCAAACACACATTATGTACTCACGTGCAGGCACTTAAATGCTTTCCGAAACGAGTTGGTGTGAGAAAAACATAAAACAATTTGTAATCATAAACGTGCTAAGCCAACCGATTATATACATTAAAATGTACAAATAAACAGGTTCAAATAATTCTTATTTAATTATTTAATGTAAACGTTTTATGTTTACTTTAACATTTTTGTAAGACAGGCTGTGCAGCAAAATGAAATAAAAAAATATTTGAAAATTTTTAAAAATCAAAAGAAAAACATTTGAAAAATTATCAAAAAAAAAAACATTTGAGAAATTATAAACATAATTTTAACTTATAGAAAAAAATTTGAAAACCATTTTCAAAGTAAAAAAATCTGAAAATTAAAGAAAAAAATTTAAAAAATGTTTAAGAATCATTAAAACAATAAAAAAAAATTTCAAAATTTAAAAAACAAATTGAACAGTTTAGAAAAAAAGACATTTGCAAAAAAAAACGAATTTGAAAACTTAAGAAACAAGTTTGAAACATGTAAAAAAAAAACGTGGAAAACTAAAAAAAAAAATTTTAAAATTAAAAAAAAAAATTTTAACTAAACAAACAATTTTTCTAAATATTTGCAAAATAAAAAGCAAATTAGTAAATTAACGGAAAAAATTGAGAAATGTAAAAAATCATTAAAAAAGTAAAAAAATAAATTTTATAGTTGAAGAAAAAACTGGAAAAATTTTGAAAAATAAAAAACGAATTTGAAAATTTAAGAAAGAAATTTGAAATATGTAAAAAAAAACACATTTGAAAATTTTTAAAAATTAAAAGAAAATCATTTGAAAAATTATCAAAAAAAAAAAAAACATTTGAAAAGTTATAAACAGAATTTTAACTTATAGAAAAAAAAATTGAAAACCATTTGCAAATTAAAAAAATTTGAGAACTTAAGAAAAAAATTGAACAATTTAGAAAAAAGCATTTGCGAAATAAAATACAAGTTTGAAAACTTAAGAAACAAATTTTAAAAATGTAAAAAAAACGTGAAAACTGAAAAAAAAACATTTGCAAATTAAAAGAAAAATTTTTAATTAAAAAAAAACACATTTGAAAAATTACAAAAAAGAAAATTTTTAATTAAAGAAAATTTTTTTTTAAATATTTGCAAAACAAAAAGCAAATTTGAAAATTAACGAAAAAAATTGAGAAATGTAAAAAACATTAAAAATGTAAAAAAAATTTCATAGTTGAAGAAGAAACTGGCAAAATTTAGAAAAATAAAAAGGAATTTGAAAATTTAAAAAAGAAATTTGAAATATGTTAAAAAAGAAACACATTTGGAAAGTTTTTAAAGCATTTGCAAAATAAAAATGTGAAAATAACCTTAAAAAAATTTAAAACAAAATTCTAAATTTAAAAAACAAATTTGAAAAATGTATAAAAAACGTTTGAAATTGTAAGAAAAAATTTGTAAAATGTAAAAAAAATGCTTTGAAAAATTAAAAAAAGTTATAAACATCTAAAAAAGTGTAAAAATTTAAAATAAATTTTAAAAGTTAAAGAAAAAAAAACTTAAATCAAAAAAATTTTAATTTAAAAAATATTAAAAATATCGATTTCCTTACTTTTATTACAAAAACTATATTTTCATAACAGACAAAGTGTAAGTACGTTTAATTTAAATTTTTAGAATTTTTTGTGCGAATTTTCAGCTTTTATTGTCACCACTGCACACAGCGCGAATAAAATATTTTCTTGCTGTAAAATGGAACCAAAAGTTTAGGTGTGCCATTGTGTATATTTTTATTTAAAATTTCCACAAAATTTTTGCTCAAAATTTTCATTGTGACAAATTAAGAAATACTTCTCCTCACACCTTCGGTCACACCCTAATGTTACTTTCGAGCAGCAGCAGCAAAGTACACAAAGCAAATAAGCTAATATAAATACATTTATGTTTTTGTTATTGTTCTTCATCTATTTTATTCCTCACGTATATATGTTTATGTGTAGATGTAAATAAATATTATGTTGAGAATTTACATCTGTTTTTTCTTATTCAGGTAATTCTCAACTTATCTAAGCAATCGGCTATAAATTTTTATGCGCAATAGCATTTTGCAAAGGATGTTTATATATTCATCAAAATTGGCTTTGTAATTTTTTTTTTATTGTTGGAATTTGTTGCGCTGTAATGTGGCGCTATTTTTCGTTGCAAAAGCAAAAATAAAGCTAAACAATTATTTTGTGAATTTTTTGGATTTTTTTTTTGTTTATTTGGGGATTTTCTTTAATGAACACCATAGAATTTATGTTTAATATACAAAGCTGTAAAACTTGTTGCTCGTGCTGAAAGTCACAAGAATTAATGTTACAAAAGTATATAAAAGTGTAATGGAAAAAGTAGAAATTCCTTAAAGAGTTTAAATTTTTGTTTGTGGAGCATATGTGGTTCATGCGTAAAAAGGTAGTAATTGTTGTTTAAGTTATGTGAGTATACTAGAAGTGGTTTTTCGAATAAAAAACAGCGTGTATCGTATGTGGATCGCATGTGGAACCTAAGCTCATAATGTTATGAATCTATATTTTCGATATATTTGTAAAACTTGTTTTGCAAAATTGTGTAAAAATATATTTTTTTCAGTTTGCTTAAATTATGTGTGGATCGCATGTGGAACGTATACCATACATTATGTGTAGATCTATATTTCCGATAAATTTAGCAGCTTTTTTTTTCAAAATTCCTTAAAAATAGGGCACCTTAAATTTATCGGGCAGATTGAGCGGCTGATTTGGGTAGCAACAAAATCACTGCTAGAAGTTAGAAGTGTTTTAGAAATGACTGATCTTTACTTAAAAGCGATGCGGTAAGCGCAGTTACTAGCCTGACTATCGTGTCGAAGATTTGATGTTAACACGTCGAGCTTTGTGAAATTCATAAAAAATTAATTGTATGAAGCTTTAGCTAGAAAAGCATTGCTAAAATAGCGAAAAAAGGGAATAGTAGTGTGGAAGGTAAGTGGGTCGTACGTGTAACATAAATAAAAATACGTATTCTAACTTAAGATAATAAAAAAAGTGAATAAAAAAATTTACTGAAAGAAAGCTCCTAAAAAAGTACATTGATGCAGGTAATAAAAAAGCTAAGCGCTTGCCACATACACAGCCATAAGAAATTGATTTGTGTGTAGGCACAAATATTTTGGAAGAAAACTCTTGAGGAAACGTATGTAGAATTCTTGAAAAAGCATGTTGTATAAAGCTTTTATGCAAACGCAGTATTGCTGGAGCCAAAAATGTACTAAAAACGCTATGGAATATATGTGAAACATAAATAAACAAACATAAAAACTTCAAATTAAGCTTATTAAAGCAAATTCAGAAATTTGGGAAGCTATTCTACGCATTTCTTTTGAAATTTAACAACTTTTTTATCTTTTCCATAAATTTAAATTAAATTTCTTTTATTTTTGTTTATATCACACTTTGTAACTTTGTACTAAACCTATCACATTTGCTTTCTTTTTTAAAACAGTTTAAGCTTTAAATTTTATTACTTGGTTTTCTAGTCACTTGACATGCACCCCAAACACAACCATTAATTTCATTAAAGCTAACGCTTTGCGCTTGGCCTTTTTGTATTTGACATCATTCAAATGTTTTCCTACTTTTTAGTTTTTATATTTTTTACTTCCGCAATTAAAAGCGTTTTTCTTAGCAGCCAGCAGTTTAGCCTTTCGCTGCCTCACACAACAACCCTCACTTTTTTTGCACCACATTTCCCTATGCTCGTAAATGCTTCTTTGGCATGTCAGTCGACACTCAACGGGTTGGTTGATATTGCAAAGTGCTGCAGTCGGGTTTGCTTGTTCGCTGTGCTGTGATTTTAATGAGATTTTCACCACATCTCAAAAATTCACAGAAACTTAAAGACAAATAAGTTCACGTGTTCATGTGTTTGACATATGAATGACTGCTTATTTATGTGAGCTTATTTGTTTGCACTAATTTCACATTGCTGGAGCTTTTAAAGCACGTAAAATGAGCATTTCCTTTTCTTAAACCCGCCACTTTCAAAGCGCTTGTGGGCGGTTTTTTTTGTTGTTTCAAGTTAATTTGTGTTGAATTTGTTTAATGTAATTACCTTCTTGCACATACATGTTGGACATAACGCTTACGTTTTGTGAAAGCTTTTAATATTCTCTTTAACGCTTAAACTCTTGAATGGTATGTAATTAAAACTGATATTTTCAGAGCTATTTTAGAGACGAATAGGCTTACTCGTAGTAGAATGTGGAAGGTTTTAATCTGAAACTTCTTAAAACGTGAAAGTTCGGAACCAGATTTGAGTGATTTTTTATAGTGAGCTTTTTGTGAGCTTTCAGAAATTAAAAGACGCTGGCACGTGAAAGCTTTGTGGTAGTTTTTATTCCCCGATTTTTTAAAGCTTTCGGCATTCAAGAGACACTGACACGTTAAGGCTGCCTGTAAGTTTTTGTTTTTATATTTTGTTATTCAGAGCTTTTTGAAAGGTTTCAACAATTAGGATACGCTGGAATGTAAACGCTTTCTTTTTCAATACACACAAAAGTATCGATGCTTACAAACACTTCTAAATCCACAAAGCTTTTATGAATATAAATTTCAAGATAAGCTTTTTTTCAAGATTGACGATATTAAAAGCGCTTTTTTTTCGGTAAAAGTGAGTCGCTTAGACGTAACTTAACGAGTAGCGAAAGCTTTCAAGCCATGTAGTAAGAAGTACTGAACAACTTTTGATACCATAGATATAGTAATAGGAAAAGCTTACAATCTGAACTTAAAAAAGTGAAAGCTTTGACATTTATAAGAAATTACTTTACTAGAAATTGAAAGCTTCCAATCGGAAGTTTTGCAAACTGTCAAAGCAGTGCAGATGTATAAAAAGCAAAACTTCTCGCTTGTGTTTATTTATTTTGGAATTTTTTTAAGCTTTTAACGATTGAGAGATGGTGATAAAGCAGTAGCTTTTGGAAATTTTAGTCTAGTTTACCCGTAAAAATGCACTGTACATAACCACTTTTCATTCGCTAAAGCTTTTACGAGTATCTGCTTTTATTTTATTATTTTTTTTTTTTTGAGCTCAGCTTTAGTGCTTTACCTCGATCGTCTAATTTCGTAAAGTTTTCGTGTTATTTAAAATTTTTCTAAAATATATAATATTGTGTAAAGAATAAACTCAAATTAAATCTTCTCTTTTACTTGCTATAATTTTGAACAAGTTTATGAAGTTATTTGCCACAGTTCTCTCAAAAGAGCTGGTATCTCATACGCCGGCTTAATCTTGGAAATGTGATTGTAAAAAGCTTAGTAACCTCTGGTACAGCTTTTCAATGCCAATGGTCCAACTTGCCAAGGTTTTTAGACGTAAATAGAAAGACATTTGCAATAAAGCTTTCACTCTTAAACTCTCAGATCTTTAACTTTCATCTTCAAAGCTCATTGCATAGCTTTTAAATTGAAAAACTTACCTCAAGCCTTTTTTTTTTCAGAAAGACTTGCCATTGTACGAAGTCTCTTGCTTGAAATTTCATAAGTAGAGCTCGTATTATATGCAAAAAAAAAAGAATAATATTTCCTTCAGGTTTTCCCCATCTAAAGTGTTCAACCTCCACTGAAAAACTTACAAAAAGTACTTATCTGCAGTTGCAAGATTTTGCATATAAGTCCGATCTCTACTCTTAAGTATTTAACGTTTCTCATAGCAAAGCTCCATATGCTCATTAATACTAATGCGAAGCCTAAAAGTATGCTACAAATCATAATAAGTAGTTTTACGTAAAAGAGATGCGTACTTCCCGAAACTACATATGTACGCATTTATCAGAAGAAGCCCAACACGTCAACTGCAATGACATACGATTAATCACAACAGCACCCAAAAGTATGTAACAGATATAGCTTATCTGCCACTGCTGCTTTAATACACAATTTAATAAAGAAACCGCTTAAGCACTTAACTACAAAGCTAGAACAACAAATTAATAGGACAAATGTTTGTAATTCGATGGAAAATATGAGTAGCAGACAACAAAAAAAAAACATATTTAGCATATGGCAACAAATTAGCCCGCACAGCGCCTAAAAGTATGCAACAGCATAAGTCGATTTCCCCACTCACCTACACTTGTTTCATAAAGCGCACGTGTTCATCAAATGGAAATAATTTGCAAATGAGAACAACCAATTCAAGTGACAGCTCATTAATATTATCAAAGCAATTATGCATGTAGGTATATAATATAAAAAAATAGGAAAACCCTTATTGCGCTGTTTATAACAACAAAAGAGACGCCAGCTACCGCAGCAGGGAGGCTATCACGTGTAGCATGTGATAAGTAACATATTTACGTAAATTTTATTAAACTAGACTGATAAATATTTATGAATGTATAATAAGTATTATGGTTGTATAATTTGTTGTGCGCCTGCAAGTAAACTCTTAGCAAGAGAATTTACGCACAAAAAAACTTCTGTTACCATTGAAATTTCATTGTTCACACTTCACTTTACGCAAATAAATGCAAATGTTATGTAAATTTAAAATAAATAGAAATTACAAAAGTGCAGAATATAAATGACTGCATTTGCATACTTTTAGGCGCTGAATTAAAAAAAAACAAAGACAATGGAAATATTACAAAATCGAAACGCGGAATGCGCCACATCAAACGCAAATGTTTACATAACGAAAAAAGGTGAGCAATAAAAAGTTATAACAGCTGAAAGCAAGCTACGGGCTATGTAATTAGTATTTAAAGAATTCTTTAGATATGGCTATGAGAGTATCTTTGTTGAATTTGAGATAAGATACACAATTTCGAATATGTTTAGGTGAAAACCACATCAGCGCCTAAAAGTATGCAACAACATTTTTCAACACTCTATTTTTTCGGGAAAAGCAATAAAATTTGCTTTAAGCTGAACAAAGAACAAATAAATAATAAAAAATAGTTAACTAATAAATCTTTGTCAATAGGAGAAAACTACCAAAGGTTTTTTTTCAGTAAATCGCTTTGAAAGTTAAAATTGTAGTGTAAATGTATAGAATTGTCCATAAAATCCATAATTTTCGAGCAGTAGCAGTGAGATTTTGTGTGATTGAAGATACTAGTAAACTTGAGTTTGGTTTTTTCCGCTTATTGCAACATAAATAAGACGTCTGTGGCCTGCAAAAGTTGTGTGTGCCTAAAAGTATGCAAAGAAATTTGAAAAGAATGGCTCAACCAAATTCTGAGATATAGCATTTAAAAAAAAAATGTGTATGGAGTATTCCTTAAAAATATTTTGAAATGGCGTTATCTTCCACTTAAGGATGAAATACAAATTTTTGCAGCTAAGATATTGACCCAGCAAACAATAAGCTATCAAAAAACTATTATAATAAAATCTAAAGTAGAAAAAATCTAAAACTCCACACACACAATTTTAGAAGAATCTAGTACATATATATCGCTATATGTACTTAATCAGTTTAAGTTATAGAAAATTGTAGTTTTGTTTTGTATTAACAACCAAAGTAAATTTTTTTTGCTGAAACAACAACCTAACTCAATATTGGCTGAGAAAGGTGATTTATTCAAATTTTTTTTATTTTTATAAATTTTTTTTTTTTCAAATAGCTTAATTAACAACACTAGTAAGAAGGACCTTCAGCTAAGCGTTAAAAATACATAAATAATAAATAATAAAAATTAAATGGAATAACGGAGTACTTTAACTATTATTACTAGTTGCCACTTACAAACACATATAACAAACCACAAAGTATATAGAACGTGTGTGTGTCCGAAAAAATTTAAATAAATCTGTAGCAAATATTAAAAATAAACTCAAAAAAAAAATATTTCAAATAATAGAAAAAAAAAATAAAACTATTTAAGTGTTCAAAAATATAGTGAATCAAACCAAAATTCACAGGCGATAACTGCCATGCGATGCCGAAAACACATTTCTCGATGCGTTGGCGCGCCCACTCAGCAAATAGCCAACAAAATGATAATATTATTGCAACAGATATTTGTTATTGCAACGTGTTGTTGTTGTTGTTGTTGTACAAGCTAGCGGCACGTTGCAGGACATTGACACAACGGAAAAAGCAACAACAACAAAAGTGTTGTATAAAAATATTGCGACGAGAAAAAAAATCTAAAGTGCCTGGAGTGGTGTTGTTATTGTTTTTGTCCGTAAGCGTTTTGTACAACAAGATTGCAGTGAAAGAACAAAATAGTCGAACACTAAACTAATTACTGTGAAACTAGTCCGGAAAAGACAAAATAAATTTAAATTTCGGCGCGTATGGAAGTGTTGAGAGTTGGACAGATCCCAGTGGAACTTATTTTTTGAATTTGATATTTTCAGCACAAGCGCTCGAACCTGTGAACTTTCCCATGCTGCCCGATTCACTATGCCCGGAGGCATTTAAATTATTTTTACTTTTACCGATTACCACTTACATTGAGCTATGAATTTTTTGTTCTAATTTGCACTACACTGTTTTCCAATTCTATTTCAGCAATATAATTTTTATATCAGAAAACTTAAATGCATCTCAGGAAAAGTCAAATATATTTCAGTTTATCCTTTTTTATTAAGCTTTTATTTTACAAGTAAGATTTAAATTTTTTTATATTACATAATTAAGATTTTCTAAAAATACAACTGACCCTTTTTGTAGTAAATTTGAGGCTTTCTGAAATACAATTGTGATTTTCTGAAGTACATTTGACCTTTGCTGAAATTCATTTGAAGTATCTGAAATACGATTGACTTACTCTAAAACACATTTCGAAAATCTGAAATACATTTGACTTATTCTGAAAATTATTTGAAATAAAATTGAGGGTTTTTGAAATACATTTGTAATTTTCTGAAATACATTTGAGGCCTTCTAAAAAAAATAAAGATTTTCTGAAATACAAAATAAATTTAAAGTATCTGAAATGCGACTGACTTAATCTGAAATACATTAAAGGTTTTCCGAAATATATTTAAAGTATCTGGAATAAGGTTAACTTGATCTAAACACATTTAAAAAATCTGAAATACATTTGAATTATTCTAAAATACATTTGAAGCCTTCTGAAATACATTTATGGATTCTTAAATACATTTGACTTACTCCGGAAATTATTTGAATTAAAATTGAGGCGTTTTGAAATACATTTGTGATTTTCTGAAATACATTTGACTTATTCTGAAATACATTTGAAGCCTTCTGAAATACATTTATGGATTCTTAAATACATTTGACTTATTCCGAAAATTATTTGAAATGAAATTGAGGCTTTTTGAAACACATTTGTGATTTTCTGAAATACATTTGAGGCTTTCTAAAAAAAAATTAGATTTTCTGAAATACAAAATACATTTAAAGTATCTAAAATACGGCTGACTTAATCTGAAATACATTTAAGGCTTTCTGAAATACATTTGGAGTATCTGGAATAAGGTTGACTAGATCTAAAGCACATTTAAAAAATCTGAAATACATTTGACTTCTTCTGAAATACATTTGAGTCCTTCTGAAATACCTTTATGGATTCTAAAATATATTTGACTTATTCCGAAAATTATTTGAAATAAAATTGAGGCTTTTTGAAATACATTTGTGATTTTCTGAAATACATTTGACTTATTCTGAAATACATTTGAGTCCTTCTGAAATACCTTTATGGATTCTTAAATACATTTGACTTATTCCGAAAATTATTTGAAATAAAATTGAGGCTTTTTGAAATACATTTGAGATTTTCTGAAATACATTTGACTTATTCTGAAATACATTTGAGGCTTTCGAAGAAAAAAATTTAGATTTTCTGAAATACAAAATAAATTTAAAGTATCTGAAATGCGGCTGACTTAATTTGAAATACATTTAAGGCTTTCTGAAATACATTTGAAGTATCTGAAATACGGTTGACTTACTCTGAAATACATTAAAGGCTTTCCGAAATACATTTAGGGTTTTCTGAAATAAAATTTCTGAAATACATTTGAAATACCTGGAATAAGGTCGACTTACTCTGAAACACATTTGAAAAATCTGAAATGCATATGATTTATTCTGAAATACATTTGAGTCCTTCTAGTTTATTTTGAACTAGTTTACTGCTAGTTGGTTTAACTGCAGGGAGGCATATATATTTCCTGCACATGCAATTATGTATATGCGTGTGTATACACAAATATTTTGGCCATAAACGCATTTTTGACACTCGCCTGTCGATTTGTTTGAATTTTCGCTTTTCGCCATATATTTTTAGGCACTTCGCCATATATTTTTAGGTACAGCAGTATGTACATTAGACTGATGCAAAAAAAAAAATGATTCGTCCCAAACAGTGACGAAATGCGTCAGTAGCATACGAGGTGTGTTCAAAAAGTATCGCGAATTTTGAATTTTCGCTGGTTACGTATATTCGAATTTCGAATTTTTTGTGGCGTTATGTTGGTACTCATGTCTCTCACTTATGCCGACAAGCTCGGCCATTTTGAATGTTCAGTTAATTGTTGACAGCTGCTTTGCTTGCACGTGTTTTGGATCGTCTTCGATTTTTACCTATTCAAAAAAATGTATCAAAGAACCTGTATCAAATTTTGTGTGAAAAACGAAATTAAGTGCGCGGATGCATTCCGAATGTTGACTGTGGCATACGGAAAAGCTACCTTGGACCGAAGCAACGTTTATCGGTGGTACAAAATGTTCTCAGAAGGCCGAGAAGATGTGCAAAGAAGAACAAAAATTGGCTTTTGCACCACGATAACGCCCCTGCTCACGCATCGTTGCTTGTGCGCGACTTTTTGGCCAAAAACAACACACTAATGATGCCGCAGCCACCGTATTCCCCAGATCTGGCCCCCTGTGACTTTTTCTTGTTCCCTAAACTGAAGAGGCCCATGAAAGGACGACGTTACGCTTCTCTTGACGAGATAAAGACGGCATCGAAGGAGGAGCTGAACAAGATACAAAAAAATGATTTTTTGAAGTGCTTCGAAGATTGGAAAAACCGTTGGCACAAGTGTATAATATCTCATGGGGATTACTTTGAAGGGGACAAAATAGATATTCATGAATAAATAAATAATTTTTGAAAAAACACAAAATTCGCGATACTTTTTGAACACACCTCGTACACCTAGTACTATAGTTGCCCATATCTCGATCCAAAGTAAATAAACCACTCGCAGTTAGTAGATGGGGCATCGAGGAGGCTGACTCTTCCCATTGTTAAACCAAAAACTACCTCTTCGGCCACCCTGGCGTTGCAGTCGCCAATAATGATAAACCTCGCCTTGGATGTCAATGAGTAGACGCTTGTCCATGAGCTGTGGTAGCCATAGCTCGTGTGAACTACAATACTTGGTGTCCCCGTCGCTTTCCCACCACGATTCCAACGTCTTCAAGCACACGAAATTTTATAAGTATGGCGAAAACGCACCTCAGATTTTTTGCCTGAAAGAGTCTAATGTACAAATAAGTAACTGTTTTGCGTAAATACTTTCAATATTTACATTACACCACTAAATTTACTGACTTATTATTAATTTTGTAGATATTTTGTGTGAAGCGAAGCAATTTAATTGACAGCATTTGCTGTGTTTTCTGACACATCTATTTTTAGGCGCTCACTGCATGCGCACTTCATTTCGTAGTCTATTTTCAAATTAAATATTAAATTGTGCATGCCCAGCATACACTGGGTATTATTGAGTACCAGAATAGCAAAACAAACCTGTTACTAATGTTTCAGTAATTTTGATTTCACCCATTTGTTTGATTTCGAAATTCGGTTGCATACTTTTAGGCAAGTACGAGTAATTCAGATCAATTTCAATTACCACAAATTGTTTTCAGCTCAATTGCATTGTGTTTGAAGAGGTGGGAGCGAAGCTCAGAAGCTGGGCAGTCAATTGACTTCAAACTTTGCGTACTTTTAGGCGCTTGAAATCAATGAAACGTAAATAAATGAAAATGTAAGCAATTTTTTAATTGAAAATGTACTAAATAAGAAGAAAAATAAAACACAAGTCAGTTAGTTGCATGCCTTGCTTCATTTTAATTGTAATAATGGTAAGCGAAAAATGTTGGAATGCAATTAATAAAGTATACTTTTAGGCGTATTTTTATGAATTTTTTTTGCAAATTGACAGCCGTGCAATATTTAGTGTTTGCGTTGTAAAAAGTTAAATAGGTGGAAGTTTTTGAAATGTTGCATACTTTACGGCGCTTACATCTTTTTACTAAAAATATACGTGTTAATAGGTTATTTGTTTGTTTCAAAATATAGTATGCAGTATAATATGAATATAAAATAAATCATGAAGTATATTAACGGATGCACATACTAGCCGGACTTTAACTCGAAAAACTAAAGAAAATGTACTATAAAAAAAAAACTATCAATATTGCATACTTTTAGGCGCTTGGTCAGCGCACTTAATTTAAATGCTCACAAATTGTTAGCAGAGTAGGTTTTGGGGTACACAATCAACTCTAAACGTCGCATAATTCGATACATGCTATTTGTTGCATACTTTTAGGCGGAATTAGTGAGTAAATGTGAGTTGCATCTCAAATATGTATTTGAATCATAAAACATAAAGGTCGCAAATTCACTTGTTAAAATATATACTAAAATATGCTTTAGACAAAATTTCGTTGCATACTTTTAAGCGTCGAAATTTTCATAGAAGAGTCTTCACAAACTCCATGTGGCTTTCTCCCCAACGAGCATCGCTATAAGCTTTTTTCATGCACTCTTAATATCACTTATATCTCCTATCACTGAACAGGTGTGATAATGTGCAGATACAAATTTTTTTTTTTTTTATATGATAATAGCATATCTTCGTATTTCATTTACGTCATATTTCATTCCCTCATTCCCATTCCATGATATTTAGCTCATCGCTTCCAAAGCAGAGAACTACAAGTATTTCTTCAAGTGATATTTTTAGGTATGCGAAAGTACCCACATATACACACATATGTGCATAAACAAGAAAAAACATATGAAGGTTTCCATGTGTGTGTTTGTAACATTTTTTCTTTAGCTTCAACCTTCACATACATTCCTGATTATATATTTATTCACACATATGCGTGTACATACATGATCATATATTTTTTGTTATCATATAGTGAAGTATATATTCAACATATTATGTTTCCATAAACCAGGGCTCCAAAATAAAAAATGCTAAAAAAAAAATTATTTAGTTTTCTCATGAAGAGCACTGGAAGATAATTTTATTTTGAAATAAAAACGTTATAGTTACAGGAATTAGAACTAAATATTTTAAAAAGATTTTAAAACATTAAAACTTCTTCAAAAAATTTTATTATAAAATATTATAAAAATCGTACACATGCTTACAAATTCATTGAAAAAGTTATATTCTAAAAATTTTAAACGTTTTAATCACATATTCATTCGCATTTTAAAAACTAATAAGGTAGGGTTTGAAAATTTAAAAGAAAATCAAGATTCATAAAAAAAATAATTAGAATATTTAAAAATATGAAACAACTATTTGAAAAAACAAAACGCTAAATTTTAAGAAGATTTAAAAACCTTTTTTATAAACATTGTAGGGAAAAAAATTCATAAGAAAATTTATGTAACTTTTTTTTATTTTTATAACAATTTTATACTGTTTAAAAAATCCGGTTTAATTAGAAAAAAAAATTTATACAGGATTAAAAACTTTAATTTGAAAACAATGTACAACTATCAAAACCTAAAAATAAATTATATATTTTAAAAAAATAAGTATGTATTTTATTCTTAATTCGTTCAATTATATTTTCGAGTTTATTAAAGTTCGAATACATAAAAAAAATCAGAACTTTAAAAAAATAAAAAAAACATCTAAATATATCAAAAAATATGTTTAAAAAACTAAATGAAACGAAACTTTTCAAGGAAATTTTAAAATCAAATTTATTTTTGAAAAAAAAAAGGTTTGGGTGAAAAATAGTGGTTTTTTTCACGCCTTGTAGGCAATTTATTTATGCTTTTAACTCTGCTTTCTAAAAAAAAATTGCTTACAATTATATTTCACTAAAACAAACTTTTACTGGAAAAAAATTTCTTAGCAAAAAAAATTTTTTTTTATATTTTTACTTAAAAATTGTTCACTGGAAAAAAAAAATTCTTACTAAAAAATGTTTTTTCCATATTTTTACTTAAAAGTTGTTCACTGGAAAAAACAATTCTTACTAAAATTTTTTTTTTATATTTTAACTAAAAAAGTTTTTTTTTTGCATATTTTTTCTTGAAAAGTTTCACTGAAAAAAATCTTGCTAAAAAATTTTTTTTCCTTTTGTTAGGTTATGTCACTTACATGTACGCCCGCACTTCGGTTGAACAGTAAAAACACACGAGTTGATACTACGAGAGATTTATTCAGACTAATTGATAAACAGGAAATAATACAAAGAATAGAAATGCTAAGGTGAATACAAGTTGGTTGCCAGATTTCTTACACTTTTTGTTTTAATTTAATTTAATTTAAAAAAAAGCTTACTGATTATGTTTCTTACTAATAAAATATTTTTTTTTACCTTAAAAGAATTTAATTTCCTCTAATTTCTTTCTATTTGCTCCAGAAGAATATCAAAATCATTTTGACAGTAATTTGCCAATTGAAATTTATCTCTCCTATCATAATTGTTATTTAAAGACTTTTTCATTTAATCATGAGTTATTTTGGAGCTCTGATATAAACACATTTACACTTTCACGCATCCACATACACCTTTATTGACTTTGTGTATGCTTTTGTGTTCGGAAAATATTCAAAGGCATGAGCCTTGATGTGCTTTAATAATGCCAGCTCGTCAAAGCTCAAACAAATAGCCTGCAAATTTTATGCTCGCACACGCATTTGCATAAAACACACATATAAATATGTACTCGTACATATATGTATGTATGTATAATATTGTCACAATGTTGCGGCGGAAGGTTAAATTTGGGAACAATAACATTTGCAAATGACCTGAAAAGTAAAAGTTGAATGTGAACAGTCGTCAGCAGAAACGGACGTAGCCATAAACATTTCTTATACACCCAATAAACATTTGTAGCAAACTAGTTTATTTAGAAATATTTTCCAAATGTTATTTACATGTACAACAAATATTTTTTCCCAAAAACTTTGTGGAAAAATTCCGACTTAACAATTCTCCAGTACGAATGAATGAATAGTTGACTAGAAATCATAAGATTACCGTTTCGAATATTTTTTTGTTTGTTTTTTTTTTTTTAGTTCTTTAAATAACATGTTGTTGTTGTTTTAACGGTAATGTTTTTTTTTTTTGAGCAATCAGGGTTCTTTTTCGTGGAGCTAATAATAATTTAAGCTCAATAACTTTCAAGTCTATTGAGTAAACGTTTTCGAAATATTATGTTTACTTTTGTAAGCGTTTAGTAAGTATGTTTGCTGGGTAGTCATACCTCATTCACTCTTACGTGGTTTTGTATTTTTTTTAGATGAGCTTATTAGCATACATTCAGGCGCGTTAGCTGAAAGCTACTAAACAAATTGCGAAATGAGTTTTGCATTAAAGACATCCCTTTGTTATTATTGTTTCTGGGCAGGTATTGCAAAATGGAAATAATAAAATTTATTTTAATTTAAATAATAATAACAATAACAATAATATGAAAAGCAAATCTAAATGTACGCCTTGCATTGAAGGAATGCAATGAAGTGAAGTATATGAAGGCAAAAAATAGCATAGAATTGAAATTGAAATCCATGAGAACAATAAAAATAAAAAAAAAACAAGTTGGTAACCATAAGCATGCAAAAAAATTGTATAAAAATGAAAAGCACAAATAAAAGTAGCACAGAAATTGTCCTCTGCTGTTGCCTTCGTTCAACATGAAGGTCATGTCTTCTATTCAAACAAAAAATAAAAAAAAGTTGTGCACAGTTTGGTATAACTTTTGAAATACATCGTCAATCCATTGAAGATTGTGAGTGGAGGGCATTTGCATTTAAAATCTTTTTTCTACTTTTTTAATTATTTGTTTTTTTTTTTATAATTTTAAGAACTTCTATTTTTCACTTTGAAAGGACGCGAACTGCTATATAGTGAAGGTATACCTTTTGAGGCGACAACTTCAATCTAAATAGACCAAATATGACGGAAACAGTGAATGGCTTAGAAAGAGCGCAAAATTTTAATGTATAAGGAAAACATTAAAAAATTAAAAGAAAAAAAATTTTGTTTTGTGATTAATATTTCTCTACTTATAAAAATTCTAGCATAAAAAAACATATTTTTCATAATTTCGCAAAATGTGTAAAAAAAAATCCACGAAACGAGCTCAAGGTCAAGAATAATAATTTTTCACTTTTTGAATTTTTATGAAAATTATCAACAAAAATTTTTGGTATAAAAAAGCAATAACAAAACCGAGAACACGCGGTTAGGCAGTTCTGCTGATAAAACGGATCTGTCAAAATGTCTCTGATGAAGAAGCTTAGCAGCTTCCGAAATGGATCTATAAGAAAAGCTATGGCGGTTGTCTTTAACATTTTTCCTACTCTATTCAATTAAAAAACCTTCATTAATTAATTAAAAATTATTATTAAAGTAAATAAAAATACTTGTAAATAAAAACAATAATAATTTTCACAAAAATTCTAAAAGTGAAAAATTATTATTCTTGGCCTTGAGTTCGTTTCATGAATACTTGAAAATGTACTGGCCGTAAATCATCAAAAATTGTTGGTATAAAAAAGCAGTATAAAAAAATGTTTCTGTCCAAATTTTAGCAAAAAAAATTTTTCTAACACAATTTTTCTAAATGATAAAAAAAATAACTTACAAGATGTTTTTCCTTAATAATAATTCAAGTTTAGCAAGAGAAATAAAAAAAAATGAGTTAGACAAGATTAGGAACAATTTCAAGCAATATTTTAACAAAAGACTGTAAAAAAATATGGAAATTCAAATTATTAAACTCATTCAGAAAAGTTTCAAACTCCATTTTCTTATTTTATAAAAAGTAAGGAAATCCAAAAATAGCCCAAAACATTCTAACTTTTGCTTTTGAAACAAAAATTAATATATAACATAGTGCTGTTGTACTATAAAAGGTTTAAATCTTAATGTACTAATTAATTGTTAAATAAATTTGAATTTTAAAATTTTAATTTTAGCAAGATATTATGAAAATTTTTAAAATTTAAAAAAATCTAGGTTTGAAAAGACCCAAAAAAGTGCAAAAATAAACCGAAAATAATGTAAAAATTGCACTTTTAGAATAGAAAAAGAGAATACAAAATATAACAAATTTTAATAAAATAAAAATTTTTTTTTAGAAATGTATAACTAAAAATTAGGTTTTTTTTTACTTGTAAAGTCAAATCTAGGAAATTATTTCCATACAAATTCTTATTCCTTTCAACAAGGTTTAGAAAAAAAAATGTTACTATATAACATCACAACAATTAGAAAATGTATAAAAAAAAATATTGCAGTTATTGAAATAATGTACAAAAAGTCTCAACAATTTTTTAACAAATCTTTAAATAATAAACTACTTTTCCAGAATTCAAATTTAGTGTTATTTTTTTTTTTTAATTTTTATAGAAAAAATTTAGTTTTTTGAAAAAATTAAAACTTAAAAATTATTAATTTTTACTACATAACAAAAAAAATGTTCTTTAATATTTAAAACAATGATGAAGTTATCGGAACAAGCTTTGATATTTGGCAAACTTAAGATTCCATAGAATTTCATTTAAATCATTTGGAAAAGCTTAAAATCTTTATATTTTTTAACAACGTTATTCTTACTAAAATTGTTTATAATCTTTCACTTTAAATTATTACTTAGTCAAAAAGTAAAAGGAAAAAAACTGATATTTATATATTAATTTTTTTTAATTATTTCAAAATTATTGAAAATATTTGTACAACAATAATTTCATAAAGTCATCTTCTTACTAAAATAGTGTTTAGCCTTTTATCTTAAATTATTATTCTATATATTTTAAAAAAAGCAAGGTGAAAAGTAAAAAGAAAAAATTTTCAAAAAATCTTCTTTTTAATAAAGATTTTTCTGGCATAAGAATTACAGGGGGGAAAAAAATTTTTGTTTCTTAGTTTTCCAGTTATAAAAAAATTATTTGAAAAATAAATGATACAAAAAAATTTTAAACAGACATTTCTTTTATTTTTAGACCAATAGAACAAAATGAAACACTTTAAGTGCTGAAAAAGAATACAAAAAAAAAAAACATTTAAAAAAAATTTTTTCAGAATTTTTAAATTAAAAAAAATAAAATGTTGAAAAAAATTTTTTTTTAATTTTGTTGTATTCAAAGCATTTAATTGCAAAAATTACTACATGAAAGAAGTTGTGAATTTTCTCCTAAATCGAAAGCAAAAACTTGAAATGAACACAAACAAATTTTCTAAAATTTTTTGTTTTGGACGAGTAATGGTCGTGTTAACCTTTCTGTTCCAAGCATGCAGTTTGTTACATTTCTCTAAGTATTTTGGCATTCACAGGCGTTTTCTCCTTTTTATACCGTACTTACCTTATCACTTTTCTGTTTTATTGTTCTTTTGTGGTTTTATACTCCTAAACTAGCAGTGTTTAACTCTTTTTCGTTATCTACTCGTTTTATTGCTTCTTACTTTGTTGCATTCCACAGATTTTTGTAGTCAAACCCATTTTTTTTTTTTTTGTATTTTTATTTGGCTGTACATCTTCTTACTCGAACTCACTTCCCTTTCGCACAGTTAATCCACTTTACAGAGTGTATAAAATTTTATCATGCCTTCCACGCTTTTTCTATTGCTTCCTCCGGATGTTGCACTCGAAAAACACTTAAATGTCACTAAAGTTCTTGTCTGCATTCTCTCAATTATTCCTTTATTGGTATTAAGCGTTTGCATTGCCAGTGTGTGCAGCAAAATCGATATAAAAAACGTTAGATTGACTCTGATAGCAACCGATTTTCCGCGCTTAAAACACTTTTACAATCATCAAAAGAAATCCGGATCGATTTCAATCAAACGGAATTCGACTTAGCATACCTTTAGGCGGTCTGTATTGGTAGTTTGTGCATTTTTAGAAAATTTATATAATGACTGATATATAATGTGCTGATAACTATTCCACTACAGCTGTTTAATTCGTGCAGAAAGGTATTAAATACTTTTGAGTTTATACTAACAGCCTAAAAGTATGCAACACGTACTCTATAGTTTTTCAATTAAAAAAAAGTGATGTAGAGTAAAGAAAATGTTGTATGCCTGAAATAAGTAGGTAACAGTGCAAAGTTGTGTGTTGGGTAAGGAGCTCCACAATCAAAGAATTAATAGACAAACTTAGATGCACAAAAGTCGACTGTACCGGTGAACTTATTTACATAAATCTCTTTCACAACTTAAGCTATGGAGAACTAAATTTTAAAGTTATTAAATGCCTTCAGCATACAAATATGCAATCGAAAGTTTCACTTGCTAAGCTTATGATGTTCCTTAACTGTAAGTAAAAAGCCTAAAAATATGCAAAAACTTTTTTCAACCACCACAATGGATTATGTGACTTAAATATTACAAATTTTGTAAGAAATTAGGTGTTGTGAAGCGAACATAAAATCTAGCCAACTTTTCCGCCAGTTTTACCTATTATAGATTTCAAAGCACCAAAAACTTGCGCCTAAAATCCCACCAGATATTTGTTGTTATTTTTAGGCTCTTAATATAATAAAATACAAAACTTTTGTTGCCTTCACCTCAAAAATTTTGATGTTTGTTGTTTTATGGCAATTTTTCGTGGCGACGAAAAGCTTACTGCTGTTATTCTTTTGTGTTTTACAGCGCATACTTTTAGAAGTCAATGACTGCTTAATGTTGCCACTAGACCACTATAAATGTTTAAATTTGCTTTGTTTAGAATGTGTTGTAATTGCGTGGCTAAGTTAATTACTGCTGCTTTAATGGAGTTTTTCTTTGTAGTATTACGAATATTTTCAGGTATACATTTAGGCGCTTAATTGCTCAAGAAGTGTTTGTTATTTAAGAGGTATATTTAGTTTGCTGCAGGAATATTTCAGATTTTTCAGACTATGGTGTAAGAATATACAAATACGGTTTACATTGAACCCAAAAACGCGCTTGTTTAGTTGAAAAAGACTGATAGTTTGAGTTCTATAGACCTTGCTTAATAACTTATTTTCAACTTTTTTAAATTTCTTTTACCTTTGGCACGCCTAAAAGTATGCCGCGTATTTTGCAAAGAACTCGTGTTATGCATTTAAATAAGCGCTAAAATCAAAACAAATAAAATTATTAAATTGAGTTAAGTCAAATTTGTTACACCAAACTATTTATGTCATGACGCTCACGTACGAAACTTTATTTTTAGCCCAAAAATTATGATACAAAATTTCGCTTGCTTGGTAAGCATAAACAAGTTTATTACACTTAATTGGTTATTAGTTTAAAAACAGCAGGGAAAAGATTACTCGCTTCAAATTTCGTTAAAGCCCATAACAAAAGCTGACTCCATTATTACAGCCTAAAAGCATGCTTCTAATGTGGCATTCAAAGCAAAATTTTATACGATTTGTTTATACATGTACAAAATATACCTCAGTCTCAAAGGAAATTTCCATCAAAAAGCATACAATTTCAGATGAAATTCGAGGGCCTGATACGAATCGAATGGCGCCAAAAATTAATGTAGAGACAGGGGAGAAAAAAAGATTTAAAAAAAAAATTTTTATAAATAAGAAAGAAAGCTCATAGTCCTCACTCAACAATTTAGCACTTAAACTTGACTGTCATTGCTATAACCAATGGCAGTCACACACACAAATGCACATGTTTCCTTGAAAAAAAAAAGGGAGCACACATATATACTTGAACGCTGTGAATGTGTGTGTGAATCACAACTCTTTTCACCGCCAACAAAATTTATTGAATACAACATTTTAGTTACGCTTAAACTGAAATTTGACTGCCTTTTCGTGGTTACACTTAAGTACATACACACATACAGACACGAATACATGCATACATATCGATTTATTACCAATTCGAGTGCAAAACTTCGGTGGCATTTACATCCCCACACTTAGCGCAGCAATCATCGGTGACTTTGAATTGCATAAATTGCTCCAACATACTTCAATACATACTCACATTCACTCATACCCCGCAGTGAAAGCAGCTAGTTGTGAACTAGTTCACCAAGCTTTTTTTGTTAAATGAATCTGCGTTCAAATAGATAACGACTAAATTCGAACTTTTATTTTTTTTTTCCAATATAACTGTTATGGTCGAACTTTTATTTCGTTTAGTCTAAAAAAGCTATTGAATTTGGATTTTTTTTTTTACGTTTAAAAATAGAACTTGGATTTATATTTTTTTGTGTCCAAAAATAACTATTAAATTTTGACTTTTAATTTTAATTTTATTTTTGATTTGTTCCATCTGGAGTTTTTTTTTTGGTTTCGAAAATAACTGTTACATTCCTAATTATATTTTAATGAATTTGAAATAACGGACATTAATTTTAATTTATTAAATAACTTCTAAATTCGGACATTTACTTCTTTAAACGAAAAATATTGTGCTCGACTTTTTATTTTTTAATCACAAACATAGTTGTTAAGTTTTGAGTTTTATTTTCTTAATTAAAAAAATATTCAATTTGGAGTTCGATTATTTTAATTAAAAAAATTTTAAATTTAGACTTTTAATTTTTTAAGCCTTAAAGTATCTATTGATTTCAGAACCTTGATCTACCAGAGCAGCACACTTTTTAGTACTACCCAAGTTTTTCTTAAATTCAAAAGTTTTTCATTCAAAAATTTTAAATTTTTTAAAAAAACCTTTTTTGTTGAATTTTTGAGTTTTCAAACTCCGGCATCCAAATTACTTAAAAAAAAAACCACATGACTGAAATTGCCTTCTTACTTTTGCGTGAACATTTCATAATTATTGCGAAATGGTCTCAAAAAGTTCAGTAAACAGTCAAGGCATTACCCTCAAATGATCCCGATAAAGCACCGAAATGGTCCCGAAAAATACCAAAAACAATTCCAAAAACCCCGATAGTATCACTACAAGAATCCCGCATCGATCCTCGAAAAAACCTAAAAATTGTCAGGAAAAGGCCGGAAAACTTTCCGAGATGTATCACAAAAAATCCCGAAAAGAATCCCGAAATTATCCAGTAATAATACTGGAAAAGTCCTGTATAGAGTCCCGAAAAGATTCCAAAATGGTCCCGAAATTATTCCCAAAATTCCTGAGTGATTCTTATAAGTAGACCCGAAAACTACTAACTTCTATCTACGTCATCTTATCGCACAAGTCACAGAGCGGTAACACCAACTACTTAATATTTATCCACAAATCCAACCTTTATTGCAGGTACCTTCAGGTTCGATACATTCATAACGCGCCCCTATTGACATTTTCTGCCCAGGCACCTACAAACTAAAAATACAAGGAAAATCATATAGACAGATCAGAGCGCAATACTACACTGAAGATGGCACAATACCGAGGCCGATTCATCTCCAAATGACAATAGATGATCATTAGAGATCTCAATTCTCTTATACTCTTTGAGCTAAAGCTACTGAAATAATTTTTCATACAACTCTATCTCCACTCTCTTAATTAAAAAAAAATATATATTTTCTGTGACGCTATTGCATACTTTTAGGCTCTCCCGCTCAAATGTAAGTGGTAATTGTACTCTAACATTAAAATCTTACGCGCGAACGCTTGTTTAACATTTATGCGCGTTTAAAAGCATTTTTTTAATTTCTGTCATATACAATTTGTCATTTTATCAAAAAACTAATTGCTGTAATTAACTCCGACTTAAATTGAGCGAATGTAGCACACGATAGAGGGGGTGAGAAAGAGCATGAGCTGTGATGTGCTTTTCGGTAAAGGAATTCGCACAGTTTGTGTGACAATTTAAGCGACCATAGCAAGTTTATTAGGCGGCCAAGTGTGAGAAACGGGTGCGTCGCGTCTATGTGCTGGTGCGCCTAAAAGCATGCAAAACAAAAAGTTTTGACTTCAGTCACTCCCAACGATTTTTTCATTTAATTAAATCACTAGCTTCATAAATGCCTTGAAAGCGCTCTTGTCATAATCGCTTTGCTTGTAATTTATATAGTTTTTATTGCTTTTTCTGCGCTTTTTCGTCTGCATTTAATTTTTGTGTGGTTCTTTTCTGTGCTATGATTCTTTGTATTAAGATTTACTAATGCGCACTTAAATTTGTTATTTGTTGGTGATTTCGTGTTGAGCATTTTCTGCAAACATTTTTTGTTTGTAAAAAAATTTAAAAAAGGATACACAATTTAATATTCTCATTATGAAATAGCTCAAAAAAAGGTAATGAAAGTTGTTTGCATTATTGTATTTGCTGACAAATGTTTGCAAATATTTAAATCTACTTTGGGGCGTTTTTGTTATGAACAAAAACAAATTCTTTGGAAAATTAATAACGCACATATTAGAGAGTCGTACAGGGTGTATGAAGTATTCCAGTGGAGCTAAAAATACTTGAAATTTTCCAGAGGCACTAAAAACATGACATTCAACAAATGATATATGACAAATGACGTTTGACAATTACAAGTGACAAATATTATGTAAGATCTTACAAACAACAAAAAGACATTACACATAAATATATGAACAAATGTGTAAATAAGAAGTGGTAAATAAAAAATTATAAATAAAATATTAGAAATGATATATGACAAATGACATTTAAAAAGTTACACATAGTCAATTATAAATAACATATGAGAAATAGCTAGATACGCCTGACAAAACAGAATTGACAGAATACAAATGACAAATGACAAAGATAGAAAATGACAAATAACATTGACGGATTGTAAATGATAAATACAAAACCGAAGGATGCGCCTGACAAAAAAGAACTGAAAAATGACAAAAGACACATTACAAGAGATAAAGTAAAAGTGGCAAATGGTAGATAAAATTTCGAATTATAAATGCGCAATAGAAACTGGAAGGATGCGGCTGACAAAAAAGAATTCACAAATTACAAATGACAAAAAAAAAGAAACAATTACAAATATCAAAGGACAAATTAAAAATGGCGAATAAAAATGAGGAATTGGATGTGATAAGCGCAAAACGGCAGGATGTGAATATCAAAAGAAAGTTGAGAGATTGCAAATGACAAAAAGTAAAAACAGAAAATGGCAAACAACAAAAAATTAATTGTGAGGATGCGCCTCACAAAAGACAAATCACAAATTACAAATGACAAATTATAATAACAGATTGAAAATGATAAATAAAAAATAACAAATTGAACATGACAAATGACAAATGTAAAATTACTAGTGTGAAATTACAAATAACAAATACCAAATAAAATAATGACTGACAAAAGATAGTTGACAAATTACAAATGACAAAGGAAAATTACAAATGGCGAAGAAAAAGGACGAATGTAAAAAATAACCAATTACAAATGACAAATTACTAGTGACAAATTACAAATAACAATACGACAAATACGAAATAAAAACTTACAGCAACAAATAAAAAAATTTAAATTACAAAATAAAAAAATTGAAAGACACAGGACAATATCAAGTAAGAAATAATAAACACCAAAAATAAAAAGAAAAAAAATTATAATTTTCCAAATTTTAAATGACTCATATTTCTTTAAAGTTATTTTACTAAACATGAAGCGAAAAGCGTAACAACGGAAAACAGTAACAACAAAAAACAAGAACAAATTTTAAATAATTCCAATTTCTTTTACAATTAAACTTTTGTTTAAAATACAAAATCTACTACATAATATATATATAATATACATGATAAGGTCTTCTATTGTTGGAGAAATTTGTGAGCACTATAAACATTTTTCAAATTTATTTTCCCACAACAATTGCGCAATTTATACTTCCATCAGCAAATATGCCCGAGTACGACTTGTGTTGGCTTGCATTACTACAGTAAACATAAGGAAGTAACACAAATACAAATATAAACAACGTTATTCAGTAAATGTAAGTAGAAGCAACAACAAGGAATCGAGCGGAAAACAGCGCTAGGAAATAAAATTAATGCGCCCATGACAAAACAAAATTTATATGTCAATGCCATTAGTTACTTTGTATATTAAGCAATTAAATTAAAATTTTACTTGGAAGCAAATTGAAGGAGGAGGAGTTAGAAAGGAGCTGCTGAGCAAGCAAAAATACTGGCTTAGAAATGTATGTGAAACATGGCGAAAACTTTTGTTTTCAAATAAATTTGGTTCAAGGAAATGGTTAAGTATAAGCAGAAAATTTTAAATAAAAAGCGCTGAAAAGTTCAAAAGGTTTTAAGAAAGTTTAATATTATATTTTTATGTTATTCTGAGATGCATTTATCCTTCTATGAAATATTTTATACATATCATGTATATTAGGGTGGGTCGATTTGTATGGACGAAAGTTAACCGATATTGCGCCATCGATTTTTCGATAGGTTTTGGGCTCAGGAAAAAAAGTTCAACTACGCATACCCAAAAAAATAATTTTCGAGCCTGCGAAATTTCATTTTTTTGACTTTTTTCGACTTTGATTTTTAAGGTTTTCTTCATGACCTACTAAAATAATTTTCATTTGATTTTAAAATTTTCATGTATACCCCGTCCGACCCAAAAATGTCCGCTAAAAACGTTGGCGATAACAGTTTTTTGAAACAAAAAAAATATTTTTTAGGTTTTGGGGAGTTTTTTGGTCAAAAAATTTACCCTTTCGCCATTTTTTTAAGGGTTTTTTCAGAAAAGTCGATTTTTCTACCAAAACAGGTCCCAAAACCCGAAAAAACATTTTTTTTTTCGAAAAACCGTTATCGCCAACGTTTTTAGCGCATAATTTTAAGGAAATATGAGACAAATTCGTTTTCATCGAAAACATTTTTGCATGTATGCTGAAAAAACCCTTAAAAAAAGATTTACCCTTTCGCCATTTTTCACTTAGGCTTTTCTGCAATACATAAGCTTTTTGCTGAATTTAATTTGACTTCTTCGGAAAAATATTTGCAAATTTTTTGAAATTCTCTCTCTCTATGGCGCGATATACAACAGGTATATCATCATAAACCTCCTAAGAGATTTTTGCGCCAAGCTTCTCTTCCAATTTGTGGTGTGCCGATTTGAATTTTCCCTATAAATTGGTGGGACCTACAGTTTTTTGCCGACTCCGAACGGCATCTACAAAGGAGACGAATTTTTGCTGAGAAGCCTGTCATGGCAGAAATACACTCGGAGAGTTTGCCAAACCACTGCCGAGGGGCGACCCCGTTTTGAAAAACTTTTTCCAAATCACTTTTGATGTTACCTGTACCAGGGCTCGAACCATGGACCTTCGGTGTGGTAGGCCGGCAACACTACCTTCACACCACGGCGGCCGCCGTGAGTTTTATTTAACGCTCTGAAATACTTATACCCCTTTCTAAGTTTTATTTAACCCTTTCTAAAATATATGTAACGACTTTTATTATTTCTGAATTTCATTTGACTCTATTTAAAATATATTGGTCATTTTCTGAAATACTTTTAATATTTTCTGAATTCAATTTAGCCTTTTCTGAAATATATTTCCACTTTTGAATTGCTTTCCACTCTTCCTAAAACACATTTATTACTTTCTGAAATACTATTACTCTATTCTGAACTTCATTTGACTACTTCTAAAAAAATTTTAACACTTTCGTTTTATTTACAATTATTGTACCTCAAGCCAGCTTCTAAACACATATTTTCCGAAATAATTTTACACTTTTCTGAATTTCATTGATCTCTTTCTGAAAAACATTTCCAATGTATGCGAATAATTTAAATATTTCTGAATTTCATTTGACTGTTTTTGAAACACATTTGTTATTTTCAGAAGCACTGTTAGCAATCTTTGAATTCCATTTAACTCTTTCTTAAATATTTTTACCATTTTCTAAAAAACTTATTTCTTCTACCCCTACCCGCAGCATCATTCTACGTCTGCTTTCTTTCTGCGGATTTTTAAAATATTTTTTCCCCTTATTTTTGTTGTATTTTTGTTTCCTTTGACTTATTTTCATTCTTTTCTACTTTTCATTGTGTTTCACTTAAGCAAATGTCATTAGGCGCCACTTTGTAGCTTATTGCTTGTTGGCATTGATGGAAGAGCTGTGTCTAGCAGTTTGCCATAGCGGACACCTTTCTAATGGGATTTTTATTTTCATTGCAGCTTTGTTGCACCTTGATTTTTTTTTGTTATAGCGATCAACTGAATCGCAGAAAATTTAACTTTTCCATGATTCTCCAATAGGAGCGCGATGCTTTACTTTGCGTTTTTATTCGCATTACAGCTATTTCTTTTAAAAAATAAATTTTGTTTACAAAATCTAATAATCGTTTTCTCTTCGTTTCAGGTATGCGTCTTTCGGCTTAAATACTTTTTTGGTATGTATCAGTGCAATTTTAGGAAAAATTATAAAAAATAAGAAATAACATATCTTAAGCTTGATAATATATTGGTAAAAACTTTCAATCGTGTGAATATTTGTTCTTCTTTTTTTACTGACGTGAGCTGCGAGGAAAAAGTGTATTACTCTGAATAATTGAAAGTATTTTTTTAAGCAAATATCAGCAATCATTGTGGTTTTAATGTTCTTGCTTCTAATTAAAAAAATTATAGTATTTTAATTGCAAATCAAGCTCTTTTCACCTCAAATACAACCTTCAATCATGAAGAAAATTTTACTCAATCAACAAAATTTATTTTCAAAATGAGATGGGTAAAACAAGAGAAAGGCTTAAAATACCAACAAAGTCGTTATTCTCATCATATATCATCAATCATGTTATGAAAATAGTTAAGAATACCGAAAGAGTAATTTTTTTTAACGAATATTATCAATCATCTTCTCAACCATTGCAGTTTTTACTGTTACAAATAAAAAGTGCTAACACAATTTCTTTTTTTTTTTTTTTTCAAACCAAGAAATTTTCAGTTTAAACAAAACCTTCAATCATGAAAAATTTGACTCAATCAAAAATATTTATTTCTAAAATGAAATGGGTGAAACAAGGGAAATGAAAAAAGTGGTTATTCTTATCATATGTCATCAATCATGGTATCAATTATGGCAGTTTCTACTAGCACTTTATGTTTTTCTAAATGGAAAAAATCCACCTCCAAATCAGGATTGAAATGAGCGTTACTTAAAGAATTCGTTGAAGACTTGACAAAGCTTGCTTTAACACAGAGGTTGGCGGCAATCAGCAAAAAATTGCGTCCGTGACAAATTTAGCTTTACTCAGCGGTCTAGGCAGCCAGGGTAAGATATTGAAAATAAGATTAAAAACCATTTTACCTATTTGAAAGCTATCAATCAGACTGTCAAGCATTGCAACAACTAAAAACTGACAAAGTAATTAACTTAAATCAAAAAAGTTTGAATCCACCAACAGTTCCATAAGACTTTGCCAATTTACATTCCGTAAAATCATCAATCATGAATATTTATTGAACAACATCGTCATCATTCATTGCACCTTAACCGGCTAGTCCTTATCAATCCTGTAACTTCTCTTATTATGTGGCTTCTCCTTCATTTGACGTATCAGGAAGATTTGAAGATTTTCGTATCAGCATACATTATCCTTGTTGCAATCCTAATAACTTTTCTCACGTAATTCAATCATTTTTTTCTATGACTTAATGATTTTGCATATTTTCGAAAGCTCATTCAGCTTTAAATTTAATTTTGTAAAAGTAACAAAAAATATTGCTGCATACTTTTAGGCGAAGGTCATGCTAAGCAGTCTGCGGAAAGATATGCGTGTCAAATCCTTTGATGTATGTCAGAGAGTTAGAATATTTTTGAATTTTATAAAATTTTATGCAAATTTTTGATTTTTATACTTTCTATTACTTATCATGTATGTATGTATGCGTGTATGTGTGCGTGCGTATGTGTGTTTTCGACGTGGCGTCGTTTTCTTTATTTACAGAAACTTCGTGCGACTATCTGACTGATTACGTTTACTGTAACTGTTGTGAGCTTATGCAAAACTCATCGACTGTTACAATATTGACAGTGAAAGTTGGATAAGTATGGTAACGATAAATTTTCGTCTGACATTTCTCGCGTGTTGGTACATATATGTGATTGGCACTAAAGACCTTCTGGCACTAATAATTATGAGAACTAGGGTGGTCGTTAAATGTGGCACGAATGACAAAACCACAACACTTGCAAATGTTTTAAGTGGCCCTCACGGCACGATAGCACAGGTAACTATCCAAAACGGCAATAATGTTATTCGGTCGGGCTACTTTTTTGACGTACGAGATATCCATTGGACAGTAGTCTATTTTCATCTGGGGCATGGCATTGTTGGGCTGTTTATGGTCATGCTTTGCTCCAAGTGCAGTCTTAATTGTACATTCAGCCTGCCAGTAACTTAACTAAAGGTGTTCCATGCTCTTTCAAAAGTGTTTGTACCAAAGAGATTTTGTTTTTAGGTGAGCTTGTATCACAGTGTATGTAAAAAGATGGTTCGTATCGTGCGCATATGTCAGGACTGAGTCTAGAGAGGTAGAAGTTTGTCATATTTGAGTATAGATCGAAGCTTCGCTAGTGTAATCTTGGTCTAAGCGGGCAGATAACCTTCCCCCTTCCCTTTAATAGGTGGTAATTAAACTGACTTCTTGTAAATGTCATTGTTTAAGCGACATAAGCTATAACGATTTATTTCGTCTATTTTATTTGCGATGCACTCTCTTGTAATTCGCAAGCAGCTTATAAAATATCACAAAGATATAGTTTATGTTTTGTAATCCCAAATGGGGGTTTTTCACAACGAAAATGAGGAAGCCAATCCCGCGCAATGCCTCAGAGCCAACAGTGCTCGCCCCCAATTAATACATACAAGGTGTAACATGTGCTCCGTACTCCCCGTCCTATTCCCAAAGCATCGCCCCTATGCAATATTTGCAACGGGGGTTTTTCACAACGAAAATGAGGAAGCCAATCCCGCGCAATGCCTCAGAGCCAACAGTGCTCGCCCCCAATTAATACATACAAGGTGTAACAGGTGCAACGCACCCCGTTCTATATAGAAAAAATAATTTGAATAAATAAAATAATAATAAATAAACATAGAAAAGGGCTCCCTATACTAAACATGTGCTCCGCACACCCTCTTTTCCTCTCTAAACCAATAATATTATATAAATAATCAAATAAAATAAAAAAATAACTCAAAAAAACTACTCGCCCTCCATAAAGCTTAGACAGTCATTAATGAGATCCTCCTTTACCAACACATGCCTCAGAAATCATGACTGCTGGAGATACCGGACAGTCCTTGGCTAGCTTTTACCATTGCACCATCTATGTCCCAATCTGATGCAGTGATCCCTAAACTTGGTATTACCGTTACATTGGCTGCTAGTGAATAAAATCCTACGTTTGCCTTTAAGGACGTCCCTAATGCGCATGCCTTCATACCTCATTAGGTGCTCTGAACTCGATGTACTTAGTAACTAAACGAAAAAAACTCTAGCAAGAATAATATTTATGAAACTTTATCAAGTTGACCTTTTTTTATTTTTACCCCGAACGAGCAGCAAGCGCAGATGAGAGCAAACTAACTTGTACGCCACCTACAAAAATGTCAAGAAAATGTACACGACAAAAAAATAAAATTGCTCAACTCTTCATACATTTATTTAGACGCAGCTATAAATAAAAAAATGCAAACATCTTACAAATTACGCGCGAAGAAGCTGAAAGAGAAGGGGGACGATACAATTAGAATGTAATCGTATTTCTACATGCGTTTGTGTGGTTTTGGGCGCCTTCGTCAACACATGGCGCACGAAGTGTTAAGAGTGAAAAACTTGTGTTCTTACTTTGCTATAGACACCTTCAAACTCTTAAGGTCACGTACGACGAACGAAAGAAAGAGTTGAACTGATAGGGCAAAGCAATCTCCACCCAGCTAAGGGAGCAAAACTGGAAGCGACAGAGAAGCGATTGACTAATGTCGAGGTTATAAATACAGGATATATTTTCAAACTCTTTCATAGATGTAGGTAGGGGGTTTTAAGTATGTTTTGAAGAACATTCTGGAAGGTTTTTGGAGATGTAAAAATCTCGTTAAGGAAGCCTACAGTAAGTTGTCATGGAAGTTGTAGAGGGCAAGAAGGCCTCGGTTGTCCTGTATTGCTGTCGGGCAGCCATCGTCAAGTTTTGGTGGCTCTTTCCAAAGCTAGTACATAGGCTGTATGCTACTACGGTCAAGCGCATTCACCGCTATGGGGTATCGGACTGGTGCGGAGCACTGGAAACTGCCTCGACTGTGTGTAGAATGGAAGCTGTAGAGAGAATGCCTTTAGTTGGTATTGACGGGGCTCTACGCACTTTCACCTACGGTAGCCTAAATGTAATGCTGAAATTTTAGAGATGGACATAGCTGACAAAACGTCTGCATCTCGGACTGCTATTAGGCTTCACGAAGCTGGATATTTTCTCGAAAATCATCGGAAATCCATGTTTTTGTTGTAGCATTACTTTGTACCTCCTTAGACCGCGCATCCTTTGATGGAATGGAAACTGACGGACCAAGCAGGGTTATACTGATATTGGCAGTGCTTTGCCGGATATGATTACGGTACGCCCCGGTAATAAAACCGTGTTGTACTAGACCGACGTCCTTGCAAACGATTTCGTTGACTCCAGAACCTCTTACGATAGGCATAAATATTTCGGGCATACTAACCGCGCGGGTGATGGGGACTAGATCATTGTAACCAGCTTCGACTTCATTCCTAGCAGGACAGATTACTTCTCTCATACCCTCGAGGGAGAAGTGGAATAAAGTTCTGATCTTGGGCAGTAGCCTGTTAAACTTGTTTACGGATAGATCCAAGTTAGATGAAGTGTGTGAGGTCGTAGTATGCTGTCAAGATTAGTCAGCCGAAATTTTAAGCTCTCGGAATCGACAATCTTCAGCTGGTGCGACGCTGCTGGAAATGGGATAAGTACTTCAACTTGCAGGAAGTTCAATACCTACTGTTACAGACAAGCGGCGTCTAATGCGCTGACCTCAGAAACCGTGGCGTGGAGGGTTGTCGGGAAATACCTGTCCTAGCTTGCGGTTGCTTCGGAATTCCTTTAAATCGTTTTGTGGGACGGGCCAATGCGACATTACCACGCAGGTTTCTTACCCCAGAAGCGTACTTGCGAAGTAGAAGTGCCTGCATGGACTTCGGCATTCCGCTGGCCACTTGCAATCTCTTTCGGACAGCTAAGCCTTGAGTCAGTTAAGCAAACGGTGGATAAACACCTCCTCCTAGCAAACGCTCGACTGAATTTCTATGGCTCAATAAGCCTAGTTTCCTTGTGGTGTGGTGATAGGAGTGGCGACAAGGATGGAAATCCAAGCTGTGCTCTTGAACATATTGGTCAACCCCGGCAATGTTAGCAGTATGGAGAAAGATTCGAAAGGAGCTATCTTTGCTCGGTTATGCTTTCTTGTAGAAAATAGCGTACCACACAAAAGCCGAGTCAACCTCACTCAACCTAACCTTGGCCTTTTACATAAGAATTGCACTTATCAGAGTTTGAGTAAACTTTCACACTTAAGTCTCGACAAGGCTTGACTACTTTCTCAAGTTGTATCGACATTAAGCGCAGCAAATAAATTAAATGCAATAGATTTTTGTTTTCTTAGAACCTGCGTATATAGAAGACAAAATAGAAATAATAACAAAAAAGAATGAAAAATGTTAGCAAAAGAAAATATTAGGAAACTAAGTGATTGCCAACTACTTGAGTGAAGAAAGTGGAGATAAATGTTTTTGTCCATTGAGTATGACTTGCTCGTGCTGGTAATGGCTAAGCTTTTTGAAAATTTTACGAAAGTTTTTGTTATTACATAGTTGGGAGGTATGATAAAAGTTCAAGAGGCAAAACAAAAGATGAAGAGGAAAGTAAAAAATAACTGTATAGAAGCAACGTATGGTCATCAATCATGCAGAGAAAAGAAATATTATTTAAGATATTTGATTTGAGCAACTTTCAAGAAGGCAATTTAAAATAATAGAAAACTCGTGCTAGCAAGATGTGTTCATCAAGCACGGTTTCAATCCCTTAAGCGCAATTGAACTTATTTATTATTTTAATATTAATAGAACAAGCTGTTCTATAAAATTAATTTTGACCCTAGGTAGCTTAAACAATACAAAGTAAGAGTGATAATTTATTTCAATCAATGTTTCAAGCATGCTTGACGAATGCCGTTTTTTAATACAGAACATTTTTGCTTTGCGAGAGCATTATGGCATTCATAAAAATAGATGCTATAATTTTATATACTGCACGGTATATTTTGATTGCTGACAATCGCGCCAATATGATTGACGAATGGTATTTGTAGTAGAATGAGAAAATAATTTTCTTATGATGACCATGCAAACGTTTTTAGTTTTTAAGACTAAGTTTTAAGAAATAATAAAATTTAATACTCTATACAGACAGCCAATATCTTTTCAATCAATGATAGCCACAATCGTATCAATCATTCCCGCAAATCATTTAAGAGTGCATTAAATTGACGAAAAACCATAACTGTAAGATATGCGAACGAACTGCAAATATCAATATTTATTCAAGTTCAAAGATTTTTGTGGTTTATTACTAGAACATCAAAACTTTTATTACTTTCCACAATTGCAATTCTATGCAGCACATTTATAGTGGCCAGCATTGTATGAGTATAGCCAGAGAGAGAGAGAGAGTGAGATACAAAGGCAAAACAGTCAAACCCAACATCAACGCTCAGCCAGTCAAACAGCTGCAGAGCTCAACCCACAAGTGGCTGTAAACAATAAATGATTTTCGAGGCCAAAAAGTTGAGCGTTTAGAAATTGAAGACAAGTGAGGTCAGTTGCTGCACAAGAAAAAAAAGGAATAAAAATAAAAAAATCAATGAAACAAAAAGCAAACTACAAAACAGCAATGTGGAATATCCATCAAAATCATGCAAGCGAGCACTTCAATTTCAGACAACAAAATGCATTTGGCGATAAACGTGCAACGCAACTGTAAATAACATGAACAGTCTTGCAGGACTTTTCGACTTTTAAATATTTGTTTTTATTACTTTTTTTTTTCTTCTTTTTTTTCTCTTCACAATTTTTTTGGCTCATTGGTGGAATGCGTCTGCATTATTCATTGTTAGAAAACACTACTTTTGTTTGACAAAAAAAAAAAACAACAATAGCAATCAACTGCTAGTGTCTGTTGGTGGTCGTGCTCTGTCATAAAAATGAGCACATGTCTCAACGGAAATGTATACATCCAAACACAACAACATATACTTAGTTATACTAAGTTTTAGTAAGTTTTGCTGTTTATGCGCGTGAATTCCATTGGCTTCTTGCCAAAATCAGAAAAAAACAAATAAAAAACTAAGAAAAAAAGACGGAAGTACTTTTGACTTGCAGCAATTTTCAAGTTTAGTGTGTCTGGAATATAGTGAACGTGCCACATGCTGCATGTAAAAGCGTATCTGAACGCCTTCGCAGCTTCTAAATTCTTTTAAGCAGTTAAAATTGAAAATTCGTTTTTAAATAACCTTAAAAGTTGTCGGGACAGAGAAAAAAATAACTATGATTGATGCATTTTTATTATTATCCCTATATCTATCTCTCTTCGCATATCTATTTCTATCTCTATCTTACGCTCTGTCTCTATCTTTAGCTTTATCTCTTTCTATTCTATTTTTACCTATACTCATCTCTCTCTCTATCACCATCTCTAGCTCAATCGCTATAGCTATCTTAACCTCGACCTCAACATTAACCTCTACATCTAACTCTACCTCTACCTCTACCTCTACCTCTACCTCTACCTCTACCTCTACCTCTACCTCTGCCTCTACCTCTACCTCTACCTCTAGCTCTACCCCTACCTCTAACTCTACCTCTACCTCTACCTCTGCCTCTACCTCTACCTCTACCTCTACCTCTACCTCTGCCTCTACCTCTACCTCTACCTCTAGCTCTAGCTCTACCTCTACCTCTAACTCTACCTCTACCTCTACCTCTACCTCTGCCTCTACCTCTACCTCTACTTCTGCCTCTACTTTTACCTCTACCTTTACCTTTACCTTTACCTTTACCTTTACCTTTACCTTTACCTTTACCTTTACCTTTAGCTTTACCTTTACCTTTACCTTTACCTTTACCTTTACCTTTACCTTTACCTTTACCTTTACCTTTACCTTTACCTTTACCTTTACCTCATCCGCATCCTCATCCTCATTCTCTACCTCTAATCTTGAAAAGAAAGTACTGGAAGTTTTTCTTTGGGATGAGTTTTCAGACATGAAGGGCAGGAAGGTAATGAAGAGGCAGACCAGCCAGACCATATTAGCACATAAGGGACCCCATGCTTAAATAGTAAAACGAATAGTTTGTAAGGCACTGGATTTACTGGCTAGGACAAAGACAGGTAAAACTGTATATACTTTCATCAAAATTGAAATTAAAAAATTGTATCATTCAAACTCAGTTAATTGAGGCAGAGAGGACCCACGAACTCTCACTCGATATTATGCGGGACACTGTAGTCAAAGTTATCACCTAAGTAAGCTAAATCTATCACGAACTGAACTATAAAACGAAGTTTCACATTCACGGCAAGACAGAGATTCTGTTGTTGTTGTTGTGGTAACGACAAAAATACTCCTCGAAGGTTTTGGGGAGTGTTGGCGAATTAACAGTCCTTGGCCGGATTTGAACCCGGTACGCTCCGGTACTCCTTTGCGGTACTGCCCGACTGTCGTGGTAACGATTTATGACCAGTGAAACTTTCTACGTCATGTCACCCCTCCTTCCGTAAGGAAGTATAAGATGGGTAATGAGAGTTGAAAGGCATTATATCCGTAGATCAACCATCGAGTTGCACGTCATTACATCGCCTCTTACGACCGGTATGCCTACCTCGGTCATATTCTAAACCCCTAACCCGCAGGAGTTAGACAGAGACTCTCCTACCTAGATGCTGTGGCTCTTAATGCGTTCAATAACAAAGAAAAAAAACTTGAAGAGTTACTTAAATACATAAAGTCTCCCCGCATACATTAATTCAAAGGTTAAGCGCAATAGATCTTAATAAAGGTCGAAGTGAGTAAAGGCCCTACTTCGGTTTTTTCAACTGTGGCTAAGGTTTCGGTTTTGGGTCGCACTTTGATTTTATTAGTTTTGGCTTCGGTTCAGGATCTAGTTTCGTTTTTGTGTCCTGCTCCAGTGGCGGTGTCAGTTATTTTTGGTTTCGTATTCGTTTCGGATTTCAGTTTCTTATCAGGCGCCCCGTTTCGTATTCGGTTTAGGTAGCGGTTTCGTACTCGGCTCTAATTTCGTTTCCCGCTTCGGTAAAGGTTCTGGTTTTGTATTCGATTCTGATTTCCGTTTATCTTAGGGTTCCGGGTGCGTATTCGGTTCTGATTTCGTTCCCGTCATAGGCTCCGGATACGTATTCGTTTCCTGTTGCAGTTTTAGTTTGTGGTGCCAGTTTCGTGTTTCATTCCAGTTTCGTTTCATTTTGCGGTGCAGGCTTCGTATTCGACCGGATTCCAGTTTCGTACTCTTCGATACAGGTTCCGGTTTCGTATTCGGTTCGGATTTCAGTTTCAGTGTTAGGTTCCGGTTTCGCATTCCGTTCTGATTACAGTTTCGTTTCCCGCTTTGGTGGAAGTTCCGGTATATTATTCGATTCGCCTCCGATCCCGATTCAGGTTCCATTTTCATATTAATAAAATTTCACAAATTTAATAAAACGTAAAACTTTCAGACAAAGCACATAAGCCAAAAAGCCGCCAAGTGAGTTATCTATGCTCGGATGAATCTGTCACATGAACATACTAACACATACATACATTTCTTCTCTAATACCTGCATATATATATGTACATATGTACATATATATTCATAAACATAATCTGAAGTGCACTGAAATGCATAGTCACCCACCCAATGCTCGAGTAAGAAAAGCACAAATAAACATTTTGATGAATGAATCAGCAGCCAAGTGGAACGTGAAAAATTACTTGTACAAAATGATGATTGCTTTTGTTGTTGTTATAAATTTTTGCTTTTTTGTTATGAAGAACAAATATGTTAAAATATTATATTCATAAAGAATATGTACAAATTGCAGAATGCTCATACATATATGTACAGTAGGGTGGGTCGATTTGTATGGATGAAAGTTAACCGATATCGCGCCATCGATTTTTCGATAGGTTTTGGGCTCAGGAAAAAAAGTTCCACTATGCATACCCAAAAAAATTATTTTCAAGCCTGCGAAATTTCATTTTTTTGACTTCTTTCGACTTTGATTTTTAAGGTTTTTTTCATGACCTACTAAAATAATTTTCATTTGATTTTAAAATTTTCATGTATACCCTGTATATCGCCAACATTTTTAGCGGACATTTTTGGGTCGAACAGGGTTTACATGAAAATTTTAAAATCAAACGAAAATATTTATAGTAGGTCATGAAAAAAACCTTCAAAATCAAAGTCGAAAAAAGTCAAAAAAATTAAAAGCTCGAAAATTATTTTTTTGGGTATGCGTAGTGGAACTTTTTTTTTCTGAGCCCAAAACCTATCGAAAAATCGATGACGCGGTATCGGTTAATAAATCGACGCAGTCTGATGTACAGGCTTATAAACAGCTGTGGTCGAAAAGATAGCAGCAGAATTTTTTGATAATTTTCGTTGAAAATAAAGTTAAATCTAAGAAAAAGTCAAAAATAAGTATTCAATGGGTTGCAGCTTGTTATATTTAAATTATTAGTTGGCTTTTAAAAGCGTCCTCTTAGGCAAATCTAAATGTTTTCCTTAAAAAAAAGGAAGTTAAAAAGTTTATGAAAAATCAGTCATTTTGAAAGAAATTTTTTTAACCAAACTACACAATTTTTTCTTTAAAATATATGATTTTAAAAAATTTATATTTTTTGAGTACACAGTTTTGAAGATAATTTAATTTCACTATAACAAGGTCAAAGTGCTTGAAAGTGCTAAAGATTATCGCTGAGTTTGTCTTGCCCATTGCCTTCCATCTGACCCATGACAAAATTTTATCGACAAAAAAATTTTGAAAATTTAACACCATATTTAACATTTTGAACGAATTTAAATGATGTTGGAACGATTTTCGATGACTACAAAACAAAAAAAAAAGTGTTAATAAACTTTAGTAAACATTTTGAAATTCTTAAGAAAATATTAATTTTTTAAATAAATTTAGAGAAAATTTTTGAAATTTTAATACAATATTCCACCTCACCCGAATTTAGACTTCCGTGCTTGTTTCATTTATTAACAAAATGCTGAAGCTCCAAAGTGTCTGCCACACTGAAGTGGGTAAGAATTGGTGGCAGCATTTGGCTTAGTTTATGGCAGCAGCAAGCATGGGATAATACGCCACCCACCTACCCACCACCTCAGTGGTATGATTCCAATTATTTGAACTGCTCTTCGAAAATTAGCAAATTAATTATTTAGGTTATAAGTGTATATCACGTGTCAGAGCAAAAGGATTGTTTAGTCCGTAATGGAGCGGGCAGCAACTTAAAATAGCGAAATGTCATGACAGCTGACACCTGAACAAATTGGATAGGAGACACACAAATATACTACAATGAAAAAAAATAAAAATCTAGAGGGCAAAAGTAAATATCAGCTTGTTATGAAAACCGTGGAAAGTTTTGTTAAAACTGACCCAGAGCGACTCTTTTGGGACAATTAAATTCACACCGAAATCTAGCTATTATTGTGACTCAAGCCACACCAAAGTAGATAAAATGGCAAGGCCTTCGTAGCTAGGAAAGTAGGAGTAGTAGGACTCTCAGTAAGTTCATCAAGTTTGGAGTCCATCTCTGAGCTAACGCAGTACATTTCAAGTTACTTGAAAAGTTGAAGAACTATAACGTCTCGTAAGTTCATCAAGTTTGGAGTCCATCTCTGAGCTAACGCAGTACATTTCAAGTGACTTGAAAAGTTGAAGAACTATAACGTCTCGTTTCACTGTTGGGTATGAAGTTATTTTACTTCACTTAATTTTTTTTTTTTTCATTTTATTTTTTATTTTTTTTTTTTGATTTATTTTATTTAATTTCATTTCATTTTATCTTATTTTATTTTACTTTCTTTTATTTGATATTATTATTTATTTTCTTTTTTCATTTCATTTTATTTTATTTTATTTATTTTTTTTTTTTTTCATTTCATTTCATTTTATTTTATTTTACTTTATTTTATTTTATCTCATTTTATTTAATTTAATTTAATTTAATTTTTTTTGTTTTATTTTATTTTATTTTATTTTATTTTATTTTATTTTATTTTATTTTATTTTATTTTATTTTATTTTATTTTATTTTATTTTATGTTATTTTATTTTATTTTATTTGTTTTTTATTTTATTTTATTTTATGTTATTTTATTTTATTTTATTTCATTTTTTAACATATTTTTATTCTAATTTATTTTATTTTATTTTATATTATTTTGTTTTATATTATTATTTATTTTTTTTTAATTTTATTTAATTTTTTTTTATTTCACCTTATTTATTTTATTTTATTTTTTTAAATTTATTTTATTTTATTTTTTTAATTTATTTTATTTTATATTCATTCGAGTTACCCTGTAGCTGAAAGCAAACAAGGATATCAATGCTCAACACAGCACTCACACAACGCAATAAAACACTCACAAAAACATGTTCGACCAAGTAGCTAGATCCACACATTTATGTAGGAGGAAAAATGAAATGTTAAGCTAACTAGAAATGCAATTAAGAAGTTTTTCACTATTTTTTTGCTTTTTGTTTATTTGTGTTTTTTTCTTGTTCAGCAATTTTTCGTGTTCGTTTTTGCCTGCAACGCATGCGCTCATTGAAGTGAATTTTTAATTAGGTTGAAAAGGGTTAGCAGAATCGGAAAACAACTTAATAGCTCAGTAGTTCCAAAGCAATAACGCAGATTTTGAATTAGAGTAACAAAAAAAAAAAAAAGAAAAATAGAAAGAATAAATATGGGTTAAAAAACTGTTGAAGAAAAGCGCTATATAACATTTAAACCCAAACTAGAACACATTTCAGTGACAACGCCTAAAAGTATGTGACAGCACCACCTACAAAACTTTGCACCGTGCAGCCCAAAAGTAGGTTACTTAATTTTTCAACAACTTTTCCTTAGTTAAATTACAACAAATCATTTGTCCCACAAAAATTCTAAGCTATCACAGCGGTGCTTCACCGCCACAAACAATCGTAGCATACTTTTGTGCGCATATATGCTCACTTTCATTGCGCTGCAGCTATGAAGGGCGAAAGTGAGAATGAAAAAAGTGCTACAAGAGCAATGCAAAAAAAATGTGCAAAAGTAAAGCGAAAACAAATTTTTGTCGAAAAAAAAAATCAGCACAATTGACTGCAGGCACAATTTGGACACCGGAATTGTCAGGAAAGAAAAGTAAAATATTTTATTTTATCATAATTGCCTTTGGCTGCTTAACGCGTTTTTATTATTATCTATATTCGTTAAAATCTACGTTTAGCGCCTGAAGCTTTGCTATTACTACTTTGTACACTTTTTTGTTCATTATATTTTCATAGCTGATCTTAATTTAACAACTTAAATTTAAAAACGGAACGCCTAAATCTATGCAACTTTTTCGTAAACTGCTTTTCAGCAAATATTTTTTCTCCTGCTGCTTTCTACTTTTATGTTCTAACTCTTTTCTTTATTCCTTTTTTTGCCACTTTCATTTATTTTACAAATAAGCCTAAAAGTATGCAACTAACTGATTTAAACCCTTTTTGATTTTCCTGCGTTTCAGTTCGCAACATATTTTCCAACTCAGAAAATTGAAAAAGTAGAAGTTAACTTCTGAAATTTAAAACTGAGTTAGTAATTTATACAATATTATAAATTTAGCGCCTAAAGTTATGCAAGCCAGTTACTTTTCATAACATAGTGAAAATTAGATCGAATATTTTTGGACCGTAATAGAATTACTAAAGTCACTAAGACGTTTTAATTTAACGAAATATTGAACTTACTGCCTTTTCTTGTTAAAAATATCAATGAATATAACATGAAATTGGTTATGAAAATAATTCAAACGCCTAAAAGTATGCACTTTTGTATATTAATTATATTATTTGAGAGGGCATTGAGAAGAGAAATCAACTACAAGTTTTTTAGTACGTCACAATAACTACTATGATCGCTGATAAGAAATTGGTTGTGGCTAAAAGTATGCTCCACATTGTATACAGGGGGCATCATATCAATAATAAGATATTGACGCTATATTTAGTGTTGACTAAATGGGAGCCTGCTGTTTTTTTTTGTTAGCTCAGTCTCATTATTGGGACTTCAATGTACTACTACTGGCCACACTTTTTTGAAAGAATTTATAAAACAAATAATGATAAGAAGCTTAAAGGGATGAAAAAATTGCTTTCATCGAAAAACTTCTTTAGCGGCCTTCCTTGCATAATTTTAGGCGCAACGTCTAATTTTTTGCTGGTTCCTAGCGGTTGATTTCAACTCACAACTAAAAGCTGGGATACAGATGCCTTATATGCTTATTTTTTACTAAAAATGGTTTTTGGAAAATTCAAAACCTCTGTCAAAATCCTTGAGCCTAAAATTAGGCAACAATCCGCTCAAGTTAAAAATCTTACATTGGAATGTACAACTCGTATTTATTTAACTCATTACAAGCTTTGTTTTTCCCAAGTAAACGAAGTAAAGTCAAATATCTTATCAGTCAAGCGCGCATGACAGACTTCTTATTTATGTAATATACTTTTAGGAGCTTAAAGTTGTTTGAGTAGATTTTCTGCACCCACATTCTAAACAATATTTATTTATGTAAATGATATGATAAAAAACGATACTCACACAGACACATAGGCACGCTCATGATGAAATGAAATGAAAATATGTCATGTGCCTTAATGCTGAAGCGAAAGACATTCAAAGGAGATTGATGAAACGACAGAAGACGTGCTGGGTGCAAAGCTTAAAGCAAACTCTTTACAGCTAGCAAATCAATCCATCAACTTAAGCAAACCGTGGTTCATTCAATAGAAAGAGCGCAGAAGGCGATGGCATGAAAAAATTCAGTGAAAGTAAAAGGCAGCCATGTTTAAAATTTATGTGTGGAGATTGTCAAGCCGTGAGGAGCAGCTAAAGATGTGCAGTAGAAAATATAAATACAATAAAATAAAAATAAAAATAGAATTATTGAAAGTTAGTGTGCTGCTCCGTACAACATTTCGAACCGAACACATGAGCATCAAAAAATGAGTGATGCTGCCTAACGAGCAAACGATTAGTCAATCCATATGCTCTGTCTGTTCTGTGCCTGACACAACAAAATCGCACACAAATTTACTTTACTGCTAACACATTTCGACTTTTATCACACGTACTTGTGGCATATTTTAAGGCGTCACAGAGCATTGAAAATTCATTAAGTTGATGTGACATCGATTTGCGACAATATTCTTATAATCTGCCTAACGCTATACAACCCACTTCAATATGAAAAGTTCTGTTATACTTACATATAACTATAAGCATTTAACATGCTCCAATTGCTTGCATATTTTTAGGCTTTCTGCTCTATCAGCTGCTATACGTATATAGAACAGCTTAGTGCATATTATCTGCTTAAAGCAGCTGTCGGTGACAAAGGCAGCTTGTTCTAGGTGCATATATATATATGTATGTATATTGAGATTATTTTGTTTCTTTGTTTGAGCTTCGAAAAGTTCTTCTCCCTTTTTGGCGCCTAAAAGTTTGTGATATTAATTCAATTTTGTGTCAAAGTAAAATGCGGAAAGTATATTGGTTTAGCAGCTGGGTAAAGGAAGATTGAATTGACATTAAGCATGGCAAAAACAAATAATACGTGAATTGGCTGCTAGATACGCATTTACCAAGTATCCTGCGCCTTAATCTATGCATTGCGTATTCATAAGAAAATCTTTACCTTACGCCGTATATATAACAAGCTTTAATAAATATTTTTTTTCTGTACTTACACTCAAACTCAAAAGATATTGAAGCGGTTTTGATGCAGTGCCTGAAATTATGCTATCTATTTTGTATGATTAAGGTAAAATCTTGAGTATTGCCTTATAAGCTCTAAGTGTTATAAGCCTGCGATTGTTAAAAGCGCCTTAAAGTGTTATATGTTTTTATTCAGAACTTTTTTTGTAGAACTTTACGCTTTTGTATAAAACGCCTAAAATTATGTAGAGAAGTTTTGACAGTACAAATTTCAAAAGGTATATAAAATCGCTTTAGTCGGAGAGTAAGACATTGCATCCTTAGAAGCTCCTGAAGACGCTGGGAAGGCGATGAGCTCTCTATACTAGATGGGGGCCGAAGAGGTTTATGTTAGCAGCGCACTTCTCAATAAGTCTATCTATTCTCTAAATCATAATTTCCGCGAATGAAATAAATAAGCTAAAGGTTACCAAAAAGTTTGTAATGATTTCGATTAAACAAAAGTTTGTGTTTCAAATCAGAGTATTAACCGCTTTAATGCAGCCTTAATCGGCTAACACTCCTGAGTAAAATTTCATTGCCCGTTTTCTGGGTTTTTTCATTAGTGAATATTTCTTGCATATCGTACCAACAGGCGCTCACAAGCACACAACTATCCCACTTGACGCACCTGCATATCAGCGCCTAAAATGAGGCAACTAGTTAACTTGGAAGGCAACAATTTAAAAGCTTTCAAATTGTTCAGACAGCTAAGAGCCGACAAAGTTGCCTTTGTTAGCTATCAATTGTTTATGTAGCACCCAGCGGCACCCACTACCATACAAAAATCATTGCGTGCTTAGGTTTTGGCAATGTGCCTAAAATGCTGCAAAAGTTTATATTAAATTTACATTTTGCGCACTACTTCCTACAAACATACAAAATGAATCTGTATGTGTGTCGCGCGTAAGTCAAGCAAGACAAAGCAAACGCCAAATTGACCAAGCATAACAATTATTTGAGCGCGTGTATGCCACACGCAATTGAGCTTTAACTGTTAGTCGCTTAAATGTATACTTTTAGGCGCGAGGATGACTTTTCGTTCTGCGCCTCACTTTGTGCGTTATAATGTTTATTTTTTTGGAGTTTCTAAGCCGTTGGATTAAAGAGCGAAGGATGGATGAAAGTAGGCGGTTGATACGTGAGAATTTCTGCCTTTTGAGATTAGAGGCCCCCCTGATACATATTGCTGTAAAAGGCAAAGATACCCCTAGAAGATGCCGAACCTAGAGTAACACCCTTCGAATGTTACAAGGATATTTCTCGCAATATCGTCAAACCAAGCAAAATAAGCTAAGTTTAGCCCTTTTTGAGGCAGGAAATATGTTGAGGGAAGTTATCTCTTCGGAGAGTGATCTGTGATCGCGAGAATGCCTATGTATGTGTTGAAAAAGTGCGATAACCTCCGTAACGAAGCAGCTTAATAGTACGAGTCTGCTCATACAAGGTATTTTGTGCACGAGGCGAATTACTTCTATAACCGTGAATTTATAGTGACTTCCCGCTCATTTAAAGTGATTTTCAGATCTTAATTGTGGCACTCAGTTCTATGACTCCCACTTCATTAATAGTGACTTTCAGTTCCTTAACTGTGGCTCTCACGTCAGTTCTAATACCGAGTTCTGGCTCTTAGTCGTGACTTTCAGTTCTGTATCTGTGACTCAGACTTCAATAATAGTGACCTTCAGTTTTTATAAAGGACTTTCTGTTCTTCATAGTGACTTTGAGTTCTTTAACTTTGACTCTGACTTCATTAATAGTGACTTTCAGTTCCTCAACTGTGGCTCTCACGTCAGTTCTAAATACCGAGTTCTGTCCCTTAGTCGTGACTTTCAGTTCTGTATCTGTGACTCTCACTTCAATAATAGTGACTTTTAGTTTTTATAAAGGGCTTTCTGTTCTTCTTAGTGACTTTGAGTTCTTTATCTTTGACTCTGACTTCATGTTTAGTGACTTTCAGGTCTTTATTTGTGAGTACCTCATTAATAGTGCCTTCCAGTTATTAATAGTGACTTTCAGTTCCTTAACTGTGGCTCTCACGTCAGTTCTAAATACCGAGTTCTGGCCCTTAGTCGTGACTTTCAGTTTTGTATCTGTGACTGTCACTTCATTAATAGTGACTTAATAGTTCTTAATAGTGACTTTGAGTTCTTTCACTTTTACTCTGACTTCATTTATAGTGACTTTCAGTTCTTTATATGTGACTCTCATTTCCATTTTCAATATCAGCGCTAACTATCAACTTCAAATTATTTGCTGCTGCATAAACAAGATAACAGTCATATCGAGCAGATATTACCTACATACATATTAAAATTTAATAAATTATCAGTTTTCCTGCAACCATCCGCACATTGCATAATTTGCACTCAAACTTTTCCTACTTCAAATAAGCTCAATGCTTACCATATTTCCCTTTCATTGCACTTCCTTCATCAATTTTCATGAGCTTCCAGGAAATCTGCATCATAAAATCGATTTAACTTTTCGAACAGAATTTGCATTACTACCTGTGCGCTCACTCTCAAAGTCCACCAGCTCACCCACAGTGGTATAACAACTTTAACACGAAAATCATTGCCTACTTACAGGCGCAAGCAAGCCAACAGCGAATGTGTAATGAAACCTCAGACTAACTTAAACAAACCTTTGCGTATATAATTTGCCAACAACATCATTTGAATACAAATGTTGAAGAAAACGAGTAAATGCATTTTAAATGAAAAGGAAGCGTTGAAAACGAGAGCGGCATTACAGCTGGAAGCAACTGGCTGTACAACGGAAATGAAATTGTACTTTAATAAACAAATATGAAAGAGACTGTTTCGAAGATTAAAAGAAAAGAAAAAGAAAAATATTAATACTTATAATAACAAAGTTATACAAAACGTGATGGCTAAATTTAACGAGCCTAAAAGTATGCATTACAAACAGAGTTCATTAAAACTTGTTGAAGCCAAAGTGTCATGCAAGTGGCGCCATTGTAGCAGCAGCATAAAGAAATATGGAAAGGTCCTTGAAACTGGAGCATAAAAGAAAGTAAAAGTTGAAATAAGTTTTTGTTTGAAATAAAATTTGATGAATGTGTGCGTTGAAGCAACAACAAGCTGACTGCCCAAAAGTATGGGAAGTGGTTGTGGAACAAATAAGAAATAAAATAATAATTGGAGCAAGATAAATTTCATGCGAATAATGAATTTAAATGCATAAATGAATTAATGTCTAAAAGTATGAAACTTTTTTGCACTGTACCCCAGTTCGATTCAATTGAAGTGTGTTTCGCACGAATGTGATTATAAAACAATGGAACAATTAATTTTTATTAAGAAATATTTGTATACTCAAATTGATTAAGTAAAGTTTAGCGCCTAAAAGTATATTACAAGGAAACGTGTATAACAAGAGGATTATTCGATATTCAAGGATGTGGAAAATAGTTGTAAAATTAAATAAATACAGAACAAGTTTTAAAGTGTAGTGACTGTAATTGGGCTCGAAAATGAAACCCAAAATTTTAAGGTAATTTAGAAACATTGAAATGCTTACAAATATACGCCTAAAAATGTATTTTAGTCACACTAACTATTTATTGGCTTAAAGCAAGGAGTATTGCATAAAGCAAAAACAGTCAACATAAATCCATGCATAGAAAATACTAACTGTTCTATGTTTTTCACATATTTAAATGTGTGGAAAGCATGTTTGAAATAATACGAAATTTCTATTCTTAAATTATCTCACATCGTGCGCCTAAAATTATGTAAACTTTACGCTTATTTTACAAAATATAAGTACCTCTAAGCTGTTCATGCAAAGTAAGGAAGAAAAAATTTTTAGCGAACTTAGAAAAGTGGTGCAAGTTTAAGTGCAAAATTAATATAACTTCAAGCACTAAACCCTTTAGAATATGTGTTTTCAGTGCGCCTAAAAGTAAACTCATTTTTAGCATACCTCTCTATGGAGAAATTAAACATCAGTACATTGCCAACAAATATGCTACTGCTAAGGGCTTTTAAATTATATAAATATTCTAGATATCTACGAACTTAACATTTTGCGCCTAAAATTATGTAATTTTCATAACTGCCTTCTATAGGTCGACAAAAGCCATAAATTCTGTTAAAATTCTATCAAATATGTTTAAAACCAGTATCCGCACTGACGAGTTTTTTAAGCTAAGCGCTTTATTTCACAGAATTTTTTGTTTTATGTAACAGCAGCATGCTACTCCAGCAGCAAATGCATTCTATATACGCCTGAAAGCATGCATTATTTACTCCACAAAAACGTATTTCGTCAGCGTTAGTGAATTTTTCATGAATATGATAACGCGATTAAAAGTTTAATATGTGGGTCATAAAAAAATTAGCGCTCCGTTTAAATGTAATCAAGCGAATTTTACAGCCATAAAAAATGGATTATAGAAATTCGTTTATGTAACATAAATTTGAGCATTTATTTTTCTCTTATAAGCTTTGTATACAAAGTGCCTAAAAGTATGCAACATATAATGCCATTGTTGTATAAAACAATGTTACGTGACAAAAGCAACCTAAAATATCTGATACATTCGATAGCAACCAGCAAACAATGGACCACTAAACGGAGCATAAAAAGTTATGGAGAGTACGAATATGAAGACTTACATACTCATGTGGAACTTATGGGTATAATCCAGCAGCACCAAATTGCATCGATTCCATTGCGTAAAAATAAATAAATACAAGTTTCCAAAAAAACATTAAGCAGCAAGCAAAATACCACAATAAATATGCGTATCAGTATCAGCCACAATAAGTGGCTTTATGGGCTATTATGCGCCTGAGCATATGCAACAGCTTACGCCTGCATTACACATGCCAAACAACGCCCACAATACTTCAGTTTGCTATGGTTGACTACACCCATGCCACACCCCAAGCAGTGTATGAACAATGCACTACGCGACCACATAGTATGTGTGGCGAGTATGAACGAACCGCTTAAAGGTGGCCTGTCCAGCCATCAGACCACGAAAAAATGCGTAGAGTGACCAATAGCGTTACGACAAAGCGTTTTTTTTGTTTGTATTTATGTTCTTTGTTTTGTTTTCCAATATAGCATAAATTAAGATTGGAACACAAAAAGAGCGCGAATAGACTAAGCTCCCTATGAAATTGGGTGAGCGCCTGAAAGCGGGCAATTCAAATTTCTTTTTAAAGCGGTATTAGCGTTAAGTGGAGTATTTTGTTTACCACATCCACTGTTTGTGGCTCCAAGAAAATTTGTAAAAATAATTTTTGCACCAAATATGTGAAGTACTAAAAATGTGTGCCCTAAACTGTTTAGGTTAAAATTGAGTACGAGAGCTCTTACAACTCGATGTAAGCCTAAAACTGGTATACTTGGAAGTTTAGGAATAAAAAATTGTTAGCCGTTTTTTTGTGATAAAAGTAAAGTACTAAAAACTGGTAAGCAAAAAATTTTAGTACTGAGAATACAAATAAAATATACATATTGATTGGATATAATTAACTCAAAAATTGTGTACTAAAAATAGTGAGTTTAAAAATATGTACTAAAACTTTTAGAACTCAAAAATAATATGCTAAAATATTTATGCTTGTAAGTTTCGTACTAAAAATTCAGGATCAAAGTATTTGTGCTAAAAAATGTGAAGCAACAATTTAATACTGACTCTATAAGTAAAATATGGTCATCACTTTTGCCTGAAATTTAGTACTAATAAAGAAAGATGGAATGGCCGATAAATGCGTGATGAGAAAACGGCCCTTACAATGAAGAAATTTAGCGCAAGCCCACGTTAATTAGAAGCTGAGTATAAACAACTTATAATGTTAGTAGATAATGTCAAAATAGTACTACAAATAACAATAAAAAAGTTTGATCTGTAACTATAGGACAGGGGAGAAAGAGTTAAGTCAGAAAAAGTTAACTCCAGAAAATCAGCAATAAAGTATTTAGACATAAAATTTAGTACAAAAAACTTTTAACAAGAAAAGATAGCGCCGAAACCGTAAAACCGAAAACCTTCCTACTAGAAATTTAATTGCAAAAACTTTTAACTAAAAATATAGTACTAAAAAATATCTTTAAATTAAATACTAAAAAGTTTTCAGTTCCAAATGACTCTTACTATGAATATGATATTAAAAAAGTAAACAAAATAAACCATTTGATCCTAAAAGTGAAGTGAATATAATTGGGTAAACAATTTTGTACTTAAAAATTGGGTATAGTAATGTAGTTCTAAAAATTTAAGATTTTATAAATTTTGTACTGAATTAATAAATAGATCTCTAAAACGAAAGTAAAAATGTAAATCTATGAGATTTTATGCTAACAATTTTTAAAATCAAATGTGGAATTAAAAAACTATAGTACTAAAACGGTAGTGCCTAAAAGTTTCATATTAGAAATTTTGTACAGGAACTATTACTACAAGTATATAAAAATCTTAATGTTTAGTACTTAAAAACACACATAAATTTGAGTTGAAAATATTTTAACTTAAAAATTAAGTACTAAAAAATTAAAATAAAATTCAGTAGGAATTGGCATTCTTAAAAAATTAATATCTAAGATTTCCATACTAGAAATTTAGCTCCAAACCATATTACCACAAAAAAGTTAAAAAAAAATGTTTACGAATATACTCATTGAGAACTAAATCTGCTAACAATTTTCAACTTAAAATTAGGTAATAATTTCGTACTAAAAATTTCGTGCTTTTTTAAAATTTAGCACTGAACAAATAAACGACACTAACAGCAATTTCCATAATTAGTAAATAAAATTTGCAACCAAAAACCATAGTGCCCAAACTGTAATATCAGAAATGTAGATACTAGAAAGTTAGTACTAAGAAACCTTAGCATTAAGTACTTGACCATTTTGCACTTGCAATTCGGTAGTACAAATTTAGTACTAGAAACACAAAATCTAAAACCGTAACAGCTACGAGCTGCACTTGAAATTAGCTTCGAAACTCGATTGCCACAAATGTAGCATTAAAAAGGTAAAATAAATTTTTAAAAAATGGCATTTGATGCACTAAAACCATTTAGTACTAAAAAAATAGATCTAATAATTTAGTACTAAAAAATTTAGTTTTCCAAATTTTGTACTGCACAATTGAATGGAGTACTAAAAACCAAGTGCTGCAAGTTACATTCTAAAAATTTGGTTGCAAAATTATTGCTACAAATTTAGTACTAAAAATCTTGGAATTTAGTATGTAGCTGAAAATTTAGATCCAATATGCAGCAGTACTAAATTGGACAAAAATATATATACTAAAAAACTAATCAATAAAAAATAACGTTGTACTAAAAATTTCGAACTTCAAAAATTTAGTACTTAAACTGTACTAAAACCACAAAGCTACGAGCTAGAATACCATCTTATTAAAATAAGTAGTACAAATTTGGACGCAATTAAATATGCTAAAAACACATTTTTGCTAAAACAGATGGTCAAATAATTTCGTACTTAAAATTTTCAACTTTAAAAATTTAGTACTTACACCTTGGAGCTGAAAATGTAGCGCTAAACCCGCAAATCATCAAGCTAAGAATATAGTATTTTTAGTAATAAATTTGTTTTAAAATAATCTCAAAAAAATTCTATGGAAAAATCTGAAATTTTTTTTGAAACGGTCTAATACTTATACCTATAGGCTCAACTTCCAATAGAACCTATGTATTATAGTATAATCTTAGCAATGCGGGTAACTATTGTTATAACTGTGTATGACTAACTATTTGACAATAGATTTGTTAGCATTGTCAACTAATTAGACACACACACACATACATATAGAATCCTATACACTTACAATTATTTGTTTATTTAATATTTATTTACATACAAACGTAAATGTGCGCATGTTGTCATAAGCTACATATGCATTTGATTTCATTATTTGCAGTTGACCTCTAACATTTCATTTTCAATGAAATGTACTGCACCCACACATGCACAAACAAGCCCGCACGCTCTCAAATGTGTCTTTATACAATAGAGATTGATAAGAAAATTGAGATGACTTAAGATGTTGTTTGAATGAAAATTTATGCGGGTCAGCATTTTAATGGCATTTGGTGAGATCAAAGTGAAGGAATGAATTGAATATTTCTATTAATACAATGTAACAAAAAATATTCAAATTGAAAGAGAATTTAAGAAATGTTGATATTCTAGTATCTTTTGTTATTTATTTAAGTGCTTTATACATATATACAATAGGTCATGTTATGTGATAGAACAAAATGACAGAGAGTATTGCTATCGACAAGAAATTTCGGCAGCAGAGAGAAAGCGTGGAGTTACGTCCACTTTTTCCACATCCCCTTATTTTTATTTTTTTAGAGGTGCCATATAACTCCTTCCCGATTTTTATTGCTCTAACAAAACCGCTTCCATAGATATTTACATTAAAAAAATCTCATTTATGTGGTAGGTGCCACGCCCCCTTTTCTCTTATCCCTTTATCTCCTGTCACCATACTGATTAATTGTTTCACACTGCTTATCTTTGAAAGTATTAATGTCAGATAGCGAAGAGAAATCAAATGAGATTCAACTCCAACACATGTCCAAAATTGGACGATGACGGAAAAGGGGTCGTAGGCCCGCCCGTAAAAATAAGAACTACACACTACCTATATCGGAGAATAGTCATGGTAGAGCACTGAAGTTTGTTAAAAAATGAAGGGAGATTAATCGCTAACACCTTAAGTGGTTTAAGAACCCGAAACGTATTCCTCCTCTCCCAATGCGTACATAAGCCACTGACTGTGCTGACAAATCTTAAAGAGCACACTTTTAGGCGCATTCCTTTATTTGCATAGCATCCGAATTCTATACATCGAGTTCGCAGATAAGTAAATAAAGTACGAAAAAACTATATATGAAATATAAAAATAAATATAAATATATAAGCGAACAAAATACAAATAAACGCATACTTTTTTTTGGCATGAATTCATGATATTTATGCATTTATTTATTAACGTACAATCGCCAGCGGCATAGAGAAATTATTGATGACAACTGACACAAGTGACCAAATGTTTTTTTGTCGTTTACACTTGAGCGCTTCCGAATTGTAGCTTTGAATTGCTTGAAGATAACTGAATAGAGTATAAGCACTTTTTCTAAATAAAACATATTCTCGCAAGCCAAACTACAGCAAGTACTCGAATGCGCGCCTTGGGGAATACAAGTTGAATGGCAGACAAATAATTTCGTTTTCAGAGAAATAGGAATACTTCAGCTATGAATATTTGAATATGTCTCATGATTTTTATTTTTTTTAATTTCCTGTCGTTCTTCAGTATATGCTTTTCTTTATTTCCTATTACTTGTATTTGTAGTCCAGTGATTGTGTGAAGCGCAAAAAAATTGTGTGTGTTTTGCATACTTTGGGGATTAGGCTAACTACTGTTGTTGCATACTTTTAGGCGTTGATATGAGTACTTCGTATAACTTTATTAGTTTTTTAGGAAGTTTTTCAAAGTTCACAAAGAAAATATTATTTGTGGCGATTATTTTGATAGAAATCTGTAGACGGTTAGCATGAAGCTGTTTCTTATTCCACTGCCAGCGCGACTGAAGAAGGAGGAATTAATATAAGTAGATTCAGCTTCTACGAAACGCGCTTATTGGCCTAAGAACTAAGTGTGGGGTTGGATCGCCAGAATTCATTATAAGACGATTTTTACTTACCGGCAGGCGCCTCAAACATCCTGACTGTAGTACAGCGTGCAACGAGTAGTTGGTATAGAGAGACTTACTTGAAAGTAGGAAAGATTTTTCTAGAACTATCATGTAGACCAGTTCAGACGTACTTATACATCTACTTAATCTACCTCTTTTAATACCGATTAATCGTACTTTTCATTCTCACGAAAAGAAGTTGAAAAGTTAGTAAGTAGTTAGCCCTCAAACCAAAAATACATAGTGGTTCACATGAGACATACAAACAAACCATTCAAAAGCATACTTTTAGGCGCCTGGAGCGGAAATTGTTTAATAATCCCGGAAAGTCTTTGACAATCACTCAAGTATGTACGTGTGAAAAATCTATGAATGGAAAAAGAGTTTTAGAAACGAGATTAGTCAACTCAACTGCTTAGATACCTAAAAGTATGCAAGAATTAGGAAAAAGAAGCAAACTTGCATGAGTCAGAGAATGCTGATTGATAGAAAAAGTAGCAATTTAAGCTACATTGACAATTTTTCAATGGAATCGACGAAATGTTTTTCATTTCAGATTTTATTTCGTTTAAGACATAAACCCCAATTACTATTTTAGTATACTTTTAGGCGCCAGCATACAAGGGATACGCATAGTCACATAAATATGATTGAGCACAATTCTTTAAAAAAAAAAACGAGCAAGATGAGGACGCCTAAAAGCATGGAAGAAATAGAAAGAAATGCGAAAATTATATTGATCAGCGAATGTTTAGAAAATGTATTGGCTTAGAAAAAAAACATTTTTTTTCTTTCTACAAATATCTTCTTTTTTTTTTACACCCCTAAAACTTTAGGCAATATATTATAGATCGATAGGTGATTGCTTTATATGAGCCTACGCTCTTATACACTTTTAAATGAGACACTTTTATTCAGCTTATTACTCAAAGAATTAACCTCATTGAGAAAGTATCGAAAGGTTAATGATCCATAAAGCAGAAAAATCACAAAACAAAATAATAATAGAACGCTAAACATAGCGTGAATCATACAAGTTATAAAATGAAAGCATACTTTTAGGCGCTTGCAAGGAGATTTCGCACATAACCACACAAAGTTTTGCAGTATTCAACGGTAACGAAATTGCGTGAATAAAGTGCTTAGACGCCTACCTAAAAGTATGCTAGGGATAGTGAACAATTACAGAATGACTCATAGTAATTAAGTGTAAGCATTCAAGATCATACTTTTAGGCGCTTACAACTAAACGCTTAAGCTTTGGTTTCCTCGGTAAGCGGTGCCGCTATGTAACTTTTATATAGCGGCCGCTATGTTTACCGTTATTAGCGGCCACGCTTTCCTGTACAGCTCGATGAGCGTTGCGGTCAATTTGGCTGATTTTGTTCACACTATTTCGCTGCCTGTTTCTGAGTTTTTTATTTTTATTTATTTCTAATATTTTTTTCAAAACAACAGGAATGTCAAAACTGTTGTTTTGTGTAAAAATATTTGACATATTTGATTGAATTCTCACCGTTTTGAATATGACGGTGGAAAAAAATGTTAACGAAAGATTTGCCACCGTCATGACAGCCGTAATATTTCATGCTTGCCGCTATATTACGTTACGGTGAACTTCACCGTCTTCTTAGTTTACACGTAATAACTTTTACATTGCAATGTTTTGACAATCTACTCTAGCGCTAGGTAACGGCCGCTTTATAGCGGCACCGCTTTCGAGAAAACCATGGCTTTAGGCGCTCCAAATAGATTTGAGTAGGAAATCAGATATTGAACCCCTAAAAATATGCTACAAATTTTGAAGCAAACGGCTGAACTATAAAATAATAATCATAATAATCTGCTCACCACTTTCACTTTAAAAACTACCCCATGTCCTTGTGTGGTAGAAATATGTTATTTTGAAATTTGAATCAACGAAATCGCTCCCGTAGATGGGCTGTTTTGTTACTACAAAAATTCAGGTTTTAATTTTTTATATCTTGTAATATAGTTAGAGATAGTATAGCTATGAATATATATACATATTTTAGCGCTGCATATTTTTATTAACGTAAGAAATCTTTCTATTTTCAGATTATGAAATAGCCACCCAGTCATTCCAATAACTTTAATAAAAACGAAATCAACGCAAGCGAAGCAACTTTCAACTTAAATGCAGAGTGGCGAAAATTACCTAAAATTCGACATTAAAAAATATAAAAATGTGAATTTCTCGAAATTAGTACAAAAATTTGAAAAAAAATCTTAAAATACATACACAACCGTCTTACAAAAATTACAACAAAATGTTATACTAGTCTCGCCAGCCAAACAGGAACTAGTTTCCTGTTTTATAGCGCTACACACTGTGCTTAGTCAAGCACAAGAATACACACGCATGCACGCAAAATTTTGCTGGTTCAGTCACTTGGAAAAAGCTTAAAGCAAAGCTTAAAAGCTAAGTTCCACTGAAAAAAAAAATTACTGTAGAAAACTTTTTTAAAATCATTATTTATTGAGCTTGAAAACAACAACGCTTCAAAATGACAAAGAAGTATGAGTTTGATTGGATCATTCCCGTGCCGGAGGAATTAACCACGGGCTGTGTTTTCGATCGTTGGTTCGAAAATGAAAAAGAAACAAAAGAGAATGACTTCGAGCCGAATGCCATGTTTAAGGTGGACGAGTATGGATTCTTTTTATATTGGAAAAGTGATGGAAGGGTAAGTGAAATATGTCTAAAAACATACAAATATTTATAAGACTGAGTAGTAAGTAGAGCTTTTGCGGGTTAATTACATAAAACATTCAACTCACGCTTTTTCAATAAAATCCTTAGTCAGTGCGGAGGTCCTACAAAATTCCACTGTCCCAGACATATAAATTATAATTTACACAGATTAAAAGGAAAATATGTGCATTAGGGTGGGTCGATTTGTATGGACGAAAGTTAACCGATATCGCGCCACCGATTTTTCGATAGGTTTTGGGCTAAGGAAATATGAGACAATTTCGTTTTCATCGAAAACATTTTTAAATGTATGCTGAAAACCCCCTTAAAAAAAATGGCGAAAGGGTAAATTTTTTGACTAAAACACTTCCCAAACCCCCAAAAATATATATATATTTTTTTTTTCTAAAACTGTTATCGCCAACGTTTTTAGTGGACATTTTTGGGTCGGACAGGGTATACATGAAAATTTTAAAATCAAACGAAAATTTTTATAGTAGGTCATGAAAAAACCTTCAAAATCAAAGTCGAAAAAAGTCAAAAAAATGAAAAGCTCGAAAATTATTTTTTTGGGTATGCGTAGTGGAACTTTTTTTTCCTGAGCCCAAAACCTATCGAAAAATCGATGGCGCGATATCAGTTAATAAATCGACCCAGTCTAATGTGCATATCGTTGTAATTTTTCTCTAATATCAATCAACAAAACATAAAAATTCGAGCACTGCTCTAACAATTACCATGTTGTTGTTGTTGTTGTTGTTAATAGTGCTTCGCCCTGCCCCAGATTGGACAGGGTTACACTGAAATAACAGCCCTTGGCCGGGTGAAAAAACCCGGGTCATTCCGGTGCGATAGAACCGGCTGTTGTGGGAATGTAATTACCATAACTATAATTACTTTAATTCTTAGCTCTAAGCAGTTTGTAGGGCATGTATAAGTATTTTTGTCCTCACCAAAAATCAGTTTGTACGCCAAGTATAAGTACTTTGGCCCTCAGCACTATGCAGTTTAATCAGCATATATAAAACCTTGACTCTGAGTACTATGATGTTCAAGTTTGTAATAGCAATAGATTTCGACAAAAGATATTTTGAAAAAAAAAAAGCGTGACAACGAAACTAACTTTTTCTTTTTTTTTTTTTTTTATTCAGCTAATTTTACTTTTAATATTTCTGAGAAATAATGAAAGTTTTTTTTTATATATTCAACAGTTTTTGTTTGTCTTTTTTACGCTCAATAAAATGATTTCTGAATTTTTCTTTCAACCAAAGTGCATTCAACAAAAGGTTTTTGGTATAACAAAATTGAAAAAAAAATTAGTTTTTCTGACAGCTGATAGAATAAAATTTTTTTTTTTTTTAAATAATTTTTTATAGTTTTATTTTTTTCTCCCAAAATAGTTTTTTATACTCACTAAAACAATGTTTTTAATTTTTTTAACCCACATAGAAACTGTAGACATACATATGGTAACTTTGTGTTCATATTTGTTTGTATCAATATTGGCAACCCAAATTGCATTCTTCTTTATGGTTCATTCTTATGTATAAGTGGTCTGTTCATTGTAACATAACTAGTTGAATAAATATTGTTTAACCGAACGGTCGTGTTGTCTACTGCGTAAAGCTCGTATGTATATGCTTACAAGGGTTATGGGCCCAGAGCTATAATATTATAACACGTGTTTCGTTTAATTGTTTAAAGTTTTTGTTCAATCGTTTAAAAATGAGTAACACTTTCGCGCAAATCGAAAAATTAAATGGCGAGAATTACGCGTCGTGGTGTGTTAGCATGAAAAGTTTGCTAATAACGCAAGATCACTGGGAAGTTGTGGAGAAGACGTGCCCAGCATCAGCATCGGCTGAAGTTAGGGCGGCTTGGGTCAAAGGTGACCAAAAAGCGTTGGCGATGATAACTTTGTGTGTCAAACCATCGGAACTTATCCACATTAAAAAATGTTCAACAGCAAAGGGTGCATGGTTGAAATTAAGTGACCTATACAAGGCAAGTGGGCCTGCGCGTAAAGTAAATATATTTAAAAAATTAATGAGGTTTCGGTTTGGAGTGGGCGAAAAATGTGCCGACCAAATAAACAAGTTTTGTACGCTGGCAGATGATCTCAAAGACATTGGAGTGGAGGTACCAGAGGAATTACTTACCATTTTACTTCTGTGCAGTCTACCGGATGATATGGACAGTTTTGTTGTTGCCATAGAAAGTCGGGACACTTTACCGAAATTGGAACATTTAAAAGTCAAGATATTAGAGGAAGAGCAACGTCGCGGGGAGCGGAAGGAGATTAACGGAGAAACTGTATTTGCTGTGAAGGACAAACAGGTTGAATTTGCTGGAAAACGCAATGTCAAGTCGGACCAAAGCGGAAAAAGAGACATTCCAATTAAGAGAAATATGAGGTGTTATGCATGCGGTAAGAGAGGCCACATTCGGTCTGAATGCAAGTCAAGAGCAAACATCACATCATCGTTACTAAGTCTTTCTAATGAGTATTGCTCCAATAAGAATATGTGGATACTGGATAGCGGGGCATCGTCACACATGTGCCGAGATGAGAGTTGTTTCTCTGAAATCAAGTGTCGTACACAAAAAGTAGTACTTGCATCGGGCGAAGGGGTGAACGCAGTGGGAATTGGTAATGTGACAATAAAGTCACGTAACTCTAATATTACTCTGTGTGATGTTTTATATGTGCCGAGTTTGCATTCTAATTTTTTATCAGTGAGTAAAATAATTAGCAATGGTCATACGGTACAGTTTGCCAAAAATGCAGCTTATGTAAAAACAATAAGCAATAAGCAACTCTTCTCTGCTAACATGGTTGATGGTATATTTTATGCCAATTTTCCCTCAAAAGCAAGCAATAAGCTTATGAGTACAAGTGTAATGAATAATGATGAAATAAGGTTATGGCATCGTAGGTACGGACATTTGAATGTCGGCGATTTATGCAAATTAGCGAATCAAAATATGGTACGCGGTTTTTCTGTACAAAAGCCTAATAATTTTGAATGTATGACTTGTGCGGTTTCCAAGATAAGTACCAAGCCTTTCAGACACTATGACAATGTGCAATCTAAAGCAATTCTTGAAGTGGTGCATAGTGACATTTGTGGTCCAATGCGGGTATGCTCTCAAGGTGGTTCGAAATATTTCATCACCTTTATAGATGATTATTCAAGATACACGGAAACTCATTTTTTGCGGCAAAAATCAGAAGCGTTTTCAGTATTCGTTGATTTTATGACCCGTGTAGAAAAGCAAAGTGGCAAAAAATTGAAGTGTTTTAGGAGCGATAATGGGCTTGAATATGTTAATTACGAGTTTAAAGAGTTTTTCAAGCGACATGGTATTGTACACCAAAAAACGGTAAGCTATACCCCACAGCAAAATGGTGTAGCGGAGAGGGCGAACAGAACGCTCGTAGAGATGGCACGATGTATGCTGGAAGATGCTCACCTTCCACAGTCTTTATGGTCGGAGGCTGTAAATACTGCCACGTATATTAGAAATCGGTCATGTACAAAGGTAGTAAAAAACAAAACGCCTTTTGAACGTTGGTTTGGTAGGAAACCATCTGTTGCTTATTTCAGAACATTCGGTTGTGAAGCTGTTGCATTAAACAAGCAGCGCAATAAATCGAAATTTGAGCTAAAAGGCACTAAGCTAATGTTTGTTGGGTATGCTGATAATGTTAAAGGCTACAGGTTGTACGATAAAACAACAAAGACCATAGTAGTTTCGCGTGACGTCATTTTCTTTGAAAATTCATTTGGCGAACTACACACTGCTGAGCGGTCACCCGAAGATGAAATCAAGTTTTATACGTACGAGAGCCCTAATACATATGTTAGCAGCGAGTACACAAACAATGATTATAGTAGTGAGATCCAACAGAAAAGCGAGGGTGTAGGTAATAATGCAGCTGGCGCAAATGAGGCAGCGGGAGATGCTAGTAGCAGCGAACCAAATGCAAGCAATAGAGAGACGGGTGGTGTTAATAATAATAATGAAGCAAATGAAGGTGATGTTGGAGAGGCGGAATATTCTTCTGATGAAGCGGTGGAAGTTGTTGCTGGTAAGCGAAAAAGAGGTAGACCTCAGTTAGTGCGAACGGGAAAGCCTGGAAGGCCGAGTAAAAAATTTATTATTGAGCAGTCAACTGAAATGTTGAGTAGCATTTGTGAGAACCCGATATCGGTAACTGATGCTATGCAGTCAGAAAATGCAGGTGACTGGCGGGCAGCAATGAATACAGAAATTGATGTACTCACTAAAAATCAAACATGGGAATTGGTTGATCGTCCACCTGGTAAGAACATCATCGGTTGTAAGTGGATTTTTACAACAAAATTTAATGCAGATGGAACGATGGAACAGCGCAAAGCGCGTTTAGTTGCTCAAGGTTGCGGTCAAAGGCAAAACGAAGATTTTTTCGACACGTATGCACCGGTAGCGAGACACTCCACAATTCGGTTAATTTTAGCACTAGCCGTTCAACACAAATTATTGGTAAACCATATTGACATCGTGGCAGCGTACCTTAATGGAGAACTGTTGGAAGACGTTTTTATGCGGCAACCCGAAATGTTCGTGGACGAAAAATATCCACACAAGGTATGTAAGCTGAAAAAGTCATTGTACGGGTTAAAGCAAGCCGGAAGGGATTGGAATAGCAAAATAAATTCCATTCTAACAGACATCGGTTTTGTTCGTTGTAAAACTGATACTTGTGTGTATATAATGAAGAGTGAATGCGAAATCAACATCATTGCAATTTATGTTGACGACATTTTGCTGGCGTGCTCTTCTAAATCAACTATGTGCGATATAGTAAGCAAACTACTCGCACAGGTGGAAGCGGTTGATAGAGGTCCATTAAAGTTTTATTTGGGTATGGAAGTGGAGCGACAGGGCCTACGTGGGGAAATTACGATTCATCAAAATCGATATACGCAAGAATTATTAAAACGTTGGAACATGAACGAGTGTAATCCAGCATCAACGCCATTTGCGAGTGGTACGATTTTGGAAAAATGTGATGACAATAACTGCGAGGTGTTTGATGTGAAAAGCTATCAGTCGCTGATTGGAGGCCTAACGTATTTGGCGGTTATATCACGGCCTGACATAGCACACACTGTATCAAAGTTGGCACAATTCAACTCACATCCCCACAAAGAGCATTTTATTGCTGCTAAACATGTTTTGCGATACCTGAAATCACACACGAAAGGTATGTTAAAGTACAAATCTACTAATGAAAATTTGCTGTGTTTTACAGATGCAGATTGGGGATCTGAAAACACGGATCGAAAGTCGTACAGCGGATTTGTTGTATTTTTTGCAGACGGTCCCATTGCCTGGGAATCCAAAAAGCAAAATGTTGTTTCGCTTAGTTCTATGGAAGCGGAATATATCGCTATTTGCCAAGGCGCGAAAGAGATTTCATTTCATAGAAGTCTACTCAGGGAAATGAAATTTTACGTTTATGTTGATGGCCCTACAAAAATTCTATGCGATAACCAGGGTGCACAGTTCTTAGTGAAGAATCCAATTGCGCATAAACGAAGTAAACACATAGACATCAAATTCCATTACATCCGTGAAAAGTATCTTGCTATGGAGATTGACATCGAATATAAGCCAACCTCGGAGAATGTGGCAGATATTTTTACGAAATGCTTAACTAAAGACAAACATATTAAATTTTGTAAAGGCTTACGGCTTAGCTTTTGTCAGCAAGCTGTATAATTGAATTGTTGATGTATTAAATGATTTATTGTATAATTATTGTTCTTAACAAATAGAATTTGGGTTGTGGCAGCGTTTGTAGACATACATATGGTAACTTTGTGTTCATATTTGTTTGTATCAATATTGGCAACCCAAATTGCATTCTTCTTTATGGTTCATTCTTATGTATAAGTGGTCTGTTCATTGTAACATAACTAGTTGAATAAATATTGTTTAACCGAACGGTCGTGTTGTCTACTGCGTAAAGCTCGTATGTATATGCTTACAGAAACAATTACAGATTGAAAAAATTAGTAATTTTAAAAAAGGATTTTTTGATAAATAACAGGAATTTTTTTTTTTGTTCATCATTTTTTTTTTCAAAAATAGTTGTAAATTAAATGTTATTGACTTGTTCGGGTTCGAGGCAGGCTGTGTTTGTTATGTTAAATGTTTATGTTTTGTAAAATGGCTATGTTTATGTTTCGTTTTTGTACTCCGCCAAATAATTCTTGTAGTCAACTCTTCAAAAAGTTTTACAAATTCTGTTATATCTAAGAAAAAAAAATTAGACAGAAAAAAATATTAAAAAGATATTTTTTTTATATCCTATTTATTTTTATTTTTTTTTAATTCAAAGAGGAAAGAGCTATACTTTTTTTTCTGAAAAATAGAAATATTTTGATTTGTTTTGGTTTTTTTATACTCGGCAAACAATATTCACAAAACAAATTGTTTTTTATATTTATTTTTTATACTCAACAATTTTTCAATTATTAGTGTAACAATAATACTTTTCACATTTTCTTTTATATAGAGAAACTTTGCGAAAAAAAAGAAAATTAATAAATAAATTGATAATATAATGAAATGTTTTCTTTTTTTTTCATTTTATTAAAACAAAAAATTTCCTTGACACGTATCAATTTTTACTCAACAAAACATTTCTTGAATTTTTTTTCAACTCAAATAAAAAATATCACAAATTCAAGAAAACAGAGAAATTTTAAAAGAGTAGATAAATAGCACGAATTTTTTTTTTGTTTGTTTATTTTTTGTTCACAACTTTTTCCAAAAATAATTGTTTTTGTTGTTCTTTTTATGCTCAACCAAACAATTGTTTTAAACTCACTAAAAGTTTTCACCATTTTTATTTATATGTTAAAAATGAGATATAAATTTTTTTTTTATGAATTTTGTGGTTTTTTTTTTTATTTTCTGCAAAAATCAATGTTCAAAATACAGATTTTGAAATTTTTCCTCGCGCTCAACAAAACTATTTTTGAACTTTTACAGTTCAAACAACATTTTTTTTTTGTTATTTTCAATTAGTTATTTCGAAAAAAAATGAAAAATGAAAAAAAATTTTTTTTTTTTTTTTTGATTTTGTGAAATACGAATTTTTTGTTATATTCAAAAAAAACATTTTTGTTTTGAATTCCAAATTTTTTTTTATTTGTTTTTCAAAAGCCGTTCCTTTTTTTAAATACAATTCTTGAATTTTTTTTCATGTCTCAAAAAAAAATGTTTGTGCTAACAAAACCATTTTTTTATGGCTACAGTTTTTCTTTTTTGAAAAATAAAAAAAGTTGTTTCTGTTTATGTCACTGTGCCGTTCTGCCCTCTAATATGACAATTTACTAACAATATTTCTTTTTCTGCTTCTCACGCCCTTAGGAAGGAGACGTTATCGAATTATGTCAAGTGAGCGATATAAGAGCAGGCGGTGTACCGAAGGTGAGTAAAATAAATACATTTTAATAGTGAAGAAAGTTGAAAAATTTTAATATTTTTGTATTGTGTTAAAGCATTGCAACACTTGCCAAATCCAAAAAGTAAAAATCACCCTCTGGCCACAAAATACTAATTTCACCAGCTGTCCACTTATGCCTAGTTATTTGTCGCACCACCTGACGCTTCAACACCAAGCAGTCATTCACACACGCACACCTGACATCATGCTCTTAAACGCTAACAACCAACCAACCAACACAACCCAACTCACAACCCAATAATACCACAATTGACGCGCTATAACCGCATAAGCCACAAAAACCGCAGAACATAAAGGTTCATACATACACACATACACACATATACAACTTTCTTTAAGCGAATTCATCTTGTTTGCATTTCACACGCTGCCATGAGTATATTGCTAATTTCTGTTTTGCCATTCGGTTCCATGCAATGAATGCATCAACTGGGAAACACTCGTCGCACAGATGCACACACATATACACAGCATTGCTACATTGCTCGCAGTAGCGGTAACAGAAATTCACTTCCTCTTATGCAGCAACACCACTTTGCTTTTGTACTACTATTAGATATGCCCACTGTATATGTGTGTGCAGTAGGTGAATTGTGGGCTGACATGGCGTATACGTAACATAAAACGGATAAAGCAGTGGCTGTGTTCATATACGCATTGTGACACACTGTGTAAGGTCAAGTTTGTGGCATTTTCACGGGATTAACGCTATACGCATTTGGATGAAAGTGTTAGTGGGTTTGTGTAGGTGGGTGTGCTAGCATGTTTTGCATAGTCAGTGTCGAGCGACCACAGTCATAATTCATTTTTGTGATTGTTCTGCACAAAAAGAATACTTTCATTTTTGCTTTTGTTGTAATTGTGGTTGCATTGCTTTTTATTGTTGTAGTTGTTAGTGTAGATGTAGGGGTTTTTAAATCTTGTTTTTGCAATTGCAAGGTGTTGAAGTGTCAAAATAGATTTTCGAGAGAGTTTTAACGGACTTTGTGTTATGATTATCTCTTCGCAGCGCGCATTGGCGCCATTGGAAAGAGCAAGCGAGGCCAAGTCATCCACTTTTTGTTTTCTAACTCAGTGGGAGGTTTTTCTTCCTTTGCTGCCAAACTGCGATTTCGACAGGAAAGCCTTCTTGGCAGTAGCGTATCTGTTTTTTCTCTGCGTTATGCGCACAGGTTATGGTAGAATTTCTGGGTATTCTTTCTATGAGCGAGCACTACAGAACCGTTTAGGGTCTGGCTTTTTTCTAGTTACATGTCTCTCTTCAATGGTGAGCTCAGTTGTGCTTCCGGGTTCGCTGTGGTAGTTGTTGTGTCATCAAGCTCTAATGGATGTCCAGAGGCTTCAAAAGGGTCGAACCAGAGTGAAATGGGTGTTAGAAGAGTCGGCTCAGTTGAGCAGATTAAGGGTTCGCTGGAACCCTATACTGTCCCCCAGCATTACGTACTAAATGAGGCATATAGTAGTGAGAGTAGCTTGGTTACTTCTTTATAGTTCAGATTGCCGGGTGGAGAATTGCTTCGTTATTTAGTTTTCTAATACAAAAAAAGCGCAAAATTAAAAAAAAAAAATACATTCTATTTTTAAATAGTTAAAAAGCTTAGAAAATTAAAATAAAAACTAAAAAAAAGAGCACTTCACAAAATTTAAAATACATTTGCAAACATTTTATGAAAAATTTTGTATCAAAACATTGAAGAAAATTTAAAAAAAATTTAAAAAGATAAAAAAAAATTTTTAAATTCTAAAAACTTTTCAAATAATTTACAAAGTTACAACTTGCAAAATTTAAAAAAATTATTTACAAATTCAAAAAAAAATTACAAAATTAAAAAAGTTAACATATTTTGTTTTAATTTTAATGAATTATATATGTGACCTGGTCTACGGAAAGGGGGCTTAGGTGTCAAAAAATCAATTTTCACTTTTTAGTTGATTCGGATGGAAGATGAGATGCTTTTCACGTGGTAGAATCCAAAAAGTCCCTCCGGAAAGAGAGACGAATGAAAACAAGACAACAGCAGCTGCGCAGTATTAGAGTAAACGTCACTTCTTCAGTGTTACTTTTTTAAATGTTCCACACTAGCAACTTACACGATGAACTATAATAATATTCCGACCAAAAACAACACTTACTGGACGTCCTTGAAGCCTCTGGAAAGGAGAACAATTAATGAGATAATAGCTGTTTCCCAGAAAACTAGTTTCCGCACGTTAGCTCCCTTTTCGTAGACCAGGTCACATATAACGATTACGAGAAAAAAAATGTTGTGTTTATTGGATGCACGAACTATGCATGAATTTACAAAATTAAAAAAAAATTTTAAATGTTTTATGTTCGATCAAAAACATATGTATATAAATTACAAAACACGAAGTTCAAAAAAATTTTTTTTTTATTTATATGCAAATTTGACTTATATAACAAACGAATAAATTTAAGAACGAGTTAAACAAATATTATAAAAACTTTAAAAATCTAAAAAAAAATTAAAAATAAAACATTTAAAAAGTTAACATATTTAGTAATTGAAAAAAAAATTACTTTGTAATTTAAAAAAACATATATTTTATATTTAAATCTATACACCCCTGTGCATTTATGAATTTTCAAAAAATATATATAAATATTGTTTTCGAAGAATATTTCTTTGATTTGTTTATTTTTTGTTTTCTAATGCATAACTTGTATAAATTAATAAATTAAGTATACAATTCTAGAATATTAAAGAAAAAATTTATTTAAAAAAAAAATTTTAACAAATTTACAAAAATTAAAAGAAGTTAAACTTTTTATTTTGGTTTTTGAATAACCAGCCTTATGATATTTCTAAAATAAAAAAATAAAAACAACCATAAAACTAAGAAAACCATAAAATAAAATCTTTTTAATATTCAAAACAACGTAAAAAGAAATACAAAATCGAGAAAATATACATAATTGTTTAACTTTTGATCAATCAATTTAGTCATCAATTAATAAAATGAAGCTCAAATAAAATTAACGTTTTAGTTAAATGTATTTTGTATTTACAAAGATGCATTCATAATTTCTCAAAAAAATATTTAAATATAGTTTTCGCAGAATGTATAAAAAAATTTAAAAACACCTTTGAAATTTACAAAAAAAAAATTAACACAATTTTGTTTTATTTTCGATCATTAATATATATCAATTTAAAAAACAAAGCTCAAAAAAATTATATTTTTTATTTAAATATATTTATGAATTTATCCAAAAATATTTAATAAAAGTTCGAAAAAATTTAACAAATTATCTCGATCTCCCATAGCAAAAAATCGGACGAGTACTCTCTAAAGAGAGGGACTCGCGATTAGGCCCTTTCGTCTGCAGTGAGCTATAATTGATCCCAACTAATCACTTATTGGTATTTCTGGGATAAGGCAATTCTAATTAGTGTAGCATACTTTTAGGGGTAGAAAGTAGATTTGACCGGTCGTGCCCTTCACTTATAGTCATTATACAGGAAACTTGATATGCAAGAAGTGAGGGATTAGGTTTCTATGAGGATAATTTCAATATGCTAAGAAAAGCTGCGAGTTTTTAGACTAAAGTACTTAACAACAAACTGTCATTAGAAGAAGGATTCGCAGAATTTCGAATATGGTGTGAACGTAGGCGAACTGTTTTGCAGAGGAAAAGGTTCCCAATAAGTTGCTTCGGAACTTATTAAACGGTTGAAGAGACTAACCGCAACTTGAAGTGCGTATGCGAAAAGCGCCACATGGAGATCAGACTTTTAGTGCGCTTTACTCTTATTGCAGAGGCTTCAGGTGCATTGTGGCTATGGCACAATGCGCTCAGCACAAACATTCATCAGCTCAAGGATATTGGAACGCATTTACTTTGTTTGTGCCACCATTGTGTATATATAAATTCCATGTAAATGTAATGAGCGTAAAAATTTGTGTGCATTAAAATTCAACAACAACAACAAAGTAAACCAAATACCCTTTGTATGCGCTACGCACACGATGAGTAGTGCAATAGGGAGCAAATACAAAATGAAGTGTATGAAAGCAATGAAAGAAAAAATATGAAAAAAACAAGGAATTAGGAGAAGTAAAAAAACCACTTGCAAAAAGCGCAAAAGAGTACAGTTATAAAAGTAACGGCACAAAGTCAACATTGGCAAAGCGAAAAAAAATGTGAATGGTTGAAATGAATGTAAAGTCCTTCAACAGTTATATGCTCACTGAGTCGCTGTTGCTCTTGTTTTTGTGTGTGCGCGTATGCCATTGCAATTGCACACACATACGCACCCAAAGTGATGCACAGAGTAATTTTCCGCCACATTGAGAAGAACGTGAAGTGTACTGCAATTCGCTTTGACACCAGTTGTAAATATGGGGCAGAATAAAGATTCGCACGCAGGGAAGTGAATAAATGAAAGGGAAAATGGAAATAAGTGAAGGAGGATTGGGGGAGAATAAGGGAAGAAAGAAGGTTAAGGGAAGCAAAAGGCGTAACGAGGAGGAAATATGTCAACAGGGAAGATTAAAAACAGAGCTTTTACCTAAAAGTGGGTCTGGCCGCCAGATGATTTCGTCCATTTTAGTTGAGAGATGCGGCCCTTGACAAGTCCTAGAGGTGAAAGGCCATCCTTCCTCTGAGGCATCAAGAGCCGATTCACGTAGAGCCAGATTATCAGTCAACTTGTTTCCCGACATGTAACGATTATCCGGTACCAATAATAAAGAAAATATATATCCACTTGCCAGGTTCATAGTCCACTCTCTGTAGTGACCAAAAAATGTATACTATCGTTATTGACGCGAGAGCCAGCAGTGCTGCTTGGCTGTCAGAGAAAATTGATATCTCACTACTAATGCTGCATACCTCCTGAATAGCATAGCGCTCTGTTTGAAATACACTCGCTGAGTCCGGAAAAGGAATATAGACATGGCGGAGAGGCTCCTACTCCACAGGACATTTTTAGACTTGTACGTGAAAACTGAAATGTCTAATTTTTGTCTAAATTCCCCGTTTTCTCAACCTTTTGTATCAAAGACTGTCCTGGAATGGACTACATTTTAGTTTTAATATAGGAGGCGCCCTTCCAGAGTCCCAACCCCCCAGCCTGTTTCTGCTGTTTTCTTGACAAAAAAATAGATTATTGGCATGCTGTCAGGCATCGCCAGGTTTTTAAATATGTTTAATCATATGTGGGCGTAACCATACCCTGTTTCGACAGAGCGCGTCAGCAAAGGAAGTCATGTCGTCCATTGCATAAAAAATCAAAAATCAGCACACGGTCTATCAAATTCCAAAGGCCGACATGGCTTAGATCATCGGCTTTAAGAAGAGTTTCAAAGTAGAACTGGGAGACAAACCTTGGACGGCTAAAAAAGTTAAGAGATTCCTTTAGAATAGGGCACTAGCATGGTAAACGAATACCCTAAGCCAACAGAAGGTATTGGCACCAATACCTCCATACCTCTAGAAGAAAACTCCATTGTGTTTCAGCCGAAATAAGTCTCTATAAGCATGTGTGCAGAAAAAAGCCTTACTCAACCCAGTTTTCATTAACTTTAATAAATAAATTCTGCCCTCATAATTAGCCGCAGATAAAGAAAATTAAAAACTGCCCGCTGCTTTCGTAGAATTGAAAATAAAATATTAAAATGTATAATTTCCTTTACACCATTGACACAAATCGCCAAAAGCGAATACATAAAATACCTACTCAACCTTGAGTGAGTGAATTTAATACCAACAACAATAAGCCAGCAACTGACAACAGCTTTAGGCAGTGAGGCCTACGAGAGAATAAGTGGCGCGGTACATTGGCGTTGTAACCAGACCAGCGAGCGGAATTATTTAAGTGAAGTGCGAATTTAATGAATGATTTAAAGAGTGAATGTGTGTGAAGAAGAGTACCCTGCAGGAAACGTTACTAATTATAACTGCTAGATAATTTTGGGTTCGTTTAGGTTAGAGTTCGCCCATTAGTTGAAATTTAACCATAATCATTTATTTATTCTAGTTAATTTAATTTAATTTTATTTTATTTTATCTAATTTTATTTTATTTAATTCTATTTTATCTATATTATTTTATTTTATTTTATTTAATTTAATTTATTTTATTATCTTAAGTTTATTTTATTTTATTTCATTTCATTTCATTTTATTTTATTTTATTTTATTTTATTTTACTTTATTTTATTTTATTTTATTTTATTTTATTTTATTTTATTTTATTTTATCTTATTTTATTTTATCTAATTTTATTTTATTTTCTCTAATTTTATTTTATTTAATTTTGCTTTGTATTATTTTATTTCATTGCATTTTATTTTATTTTATTTTATTTTATTTTATTATATTTTATATTATTTTATTTTATTTCATTTTATGTATTTATAAAAATTCAAAAAGTGAAAAATTATTATTCTTAGTCTTGAGCTCGTTTCATGAATACTTATTTTATTTTATTTTACTTTATTTTGTTTTATTTGAGTTTATTTTGTTTTGTTTTATTTTATTTTAGTTTATGTTATTCTATTTTGTTTTATTTTACTTCATTTTATTTTATTTCATTTCACTTTATTTTATTTTATATTATTTTGGTTTAATTTATTTTATTTTATTTTGTTTTTTTTTTTTTATTTTTTTTTATTTTGTTTTATTTTACTTAATTTTATTTTGTTTTATTTTATTTCATTTCATTTTATTTTATTTTATTATATTTTATATTATTTTATTTTATTTTATTTTACTTTATTTTGTTTTATTTGTGTTTATTTTGTTTTATTTTATTTTATTTTATTTTATTTGGTTTTATTTTATTTAGCCTTAATATTACCAACAACGCAACTCTATTTCCCTATCAGGTAAGGGATAATACAATAACAAGATCATTTGTAGTGATGTCACTTTAAGTTGATTTTCTCATACTGTATTTAACTTGTTTGTATATTTGTTTATAACATAGATTAACCGTTTGGCAGTAGAAGGGACTAAACGATTAGGGGTGTACATAACTCCCTGCAGGGTAGCTATGAGAGCACTTGCATTTGATAGCTCCTCAGTAAATAAAGAACAGGGTATGCCAACTGTAAATACCTATTCATATTAACGCATAAATAATATTCAAAAAATTGTCTACAGCATTCAACATCAATGGTTAGCATAGTTTTGGCTCGCTTTAAAGTGTCATAATTGAGTTGTCAACGTTAATGGAAATTGCTAATTGTAGAAAATTATATCAAACACAAACTTTCATATCCAGAACTCTATTAATTACATAGGACCATACATAATGAGTGATATTTTGTACATTTGTGCATACATAAAAGCTCTAAAACTCGAAAGTAATAATTGGAAAATTGTGTTACTTTGAATATTTCGTTTCAACATATTGTTACATTGTGGAAGTTTTGATTAATTGTCATTGAATGGACATTGCGCAATGACAAAGGAATTGTAACGGAGGAAAAAGTGAAATTTAATACATTTAAAAGTATTTGACAGCATTTATTTATATACAGTTGTCTGCCATAGAACTATGACCAATAACACAAATATTCAAAAGCTTTCAATTTTTAACACATTTTTATGTAGCCCGAATCCAAATTTTGGTCTATGATTTCAAGCCACGTTGGAATAACAGAAACATGTAAAACAACAATATAAAAAGTGTCAGCGTTCACATTTCAATTCCTAGTTACTGTACATTTGAACCCTAGCATTCAAAGTCATTGAGGTAATTCCAAATAAATTGTAAATCAATTTTGGCACTGCTTATTCGTTTGCGTTTGCAGTTTACTATCACTCTGCCTTCGCTCAATCACCCACACGCCCTTTCCCATGCTCATATCGTTTAACATTGCACTGTTGAAGGTCATAGTTGACATCGACATGTTTGAAAGTTTTAATTGGTTGTGTATGAAAGGCCAATTGGGAATATGCAACTATTTAATTTGTTGAATGGATGCAATGGATGGTTGCTTGGTTGTATGGTTGGTTAGTTTGGCAGGTGGACAAATGTAGTGGGTAATTAATTGGAATAGAAATAAAGTTGAAAATTGAAAATAGAGGAAATTAAAGAAATGAGTATCCACTTGTAAAGCGGTAATTAATTATGCTTGAAAGGAGTGGAAGCTTGTGCCAAAAGTGGAAACATTAATGAATAATAAATAGAAATATTGGACAGAAATTTTATTTTTGATTTTCTTAAAATTACCAAGGCAAATGGCAAAGAAAACAGGCAAAGTGAAATTGAATTTTATGACGTTGCTGGGGTGAAGCTGCTTTTAAACTAATTTCTTTGCCACGACAGCCAAGATGCTTAGCCCTACATTCTAGAGTATCGTCTCTTCCCGTTAGTAGCACAGTTTAATTTTTGATTAAGTGGCAATCCCTTCCATTAATACTAAACCGGAACTAGAGCAAACCCAAAACCGAACTGAACTTTGGAAAAAAAACTTGAAATTCATTTTTAAGAAAGAAACCGGAACTAAATCGAAGTTGAAATTAATTTTAAAAACCGAAACCGGAACTAGAGCAAACCCGAAAGCGAAATGAACTTTAAAAAACGAATCCAGAACGAAATGGAAGGTGAATGAAATTTTGAAAAACGAAACCGGAGGTAAATCGAAGTTGAAATTAATTTTGAGAAATGAAATCGGAACTAAATCGAAGTTTAAATCAATTTCAAAAAACGAAACCGGAACTAAATCGAAGTTGAAATTAATTTTAAGAATGAAACCGGAACTAAATCGAAGTTGAAATTAATTTTAAGAATGAAACTAGAACTAAATGGAAGGTGAAATAAATTTTGAAAAACGAGACCGGAACTAAATCGAAGTTAAAATTAATTTAAAAAAACGAAGGCGGAACTATCTCGAAGTTGAAATTAATTTTAAGATACGAAACCAGAACTAAATCGAAGGTGAAAAACGGAACAAGAGCCAGAACAAAGCCTACAACGCAGTTATTTTAAGGAACGAAACCCGAATAAGAGCTAAACCGAAACCGGGAAAAACTCGAAATTATTATTTCGGCTTCTATTGCTCTAATAAAGACATGTGTATGCAATTTTCTAGCTTATTTCAAACCAGAACACCGAAAATACAAACCAAATTCAAGCATAATAAAGCATAAAATTAAAATTTTGAAAAAATCGCACGCATTTTTAAAGTTTTTTACAGTATTTTTCTCAGTATTACGTATAAAAGACTTTAATTTTTACATCAAAAATCAAAGAATACTTCTACAAAATCAATGAGATTTTTAACATCTACTTATAAATTTTACTTCATTTCACTAGAATTTGATGGGCTACAAAACTATGTTTTCAGTTTTCTCTTTAATTATTGCTTTTTTATACCAACAATTTTTGTTGATTTTTACGGCCTGTACATTTTCAAGTATTCATGAAACGAGCTCAAGGCCAAAAATAATAATTTTTCCCTATATAATTTTCATAAAAATTATTGTATAATTTTCATAATAATTCAAAAAAGTGAAAAATTATAATTCTTGACCTTGAGCTCGTTTTATGAATACTTTTCTCATTTAAGATATTTCAAAATTATCTGAAATATTTTAAAATTTTTTGAAAAGATTTCAAAATTTTTTTGAACTTTTTTAAAACTGCCCACGATGTTCAGAATGCATATTTAAACGACGCTGAAATAAGAATTCTATATGAAAAATATAAAAATTCAAATGATAGTATATAAATGATTACAACATGGATATTTCGCCGTTGCTAAAAACGCACTATACAGCGCACCCTAATGTAGCTATCTTATAAGTTGTTAGCATTACAAAATTCCATTTTTGTAACATAGATAATTATGTCCATCCGCTTTGGAAACATTTTGTTTTGAGTTAAATACTTCAAAATTACCCTGCCATGCAGCGTCGCTATGCACTCAACATTCTGCTCCGCATTTCATTTTAGTTACGTATACGCCCCGTAGCACAGCAATCCTATTTTGTGCGTGCTTAGCTGCCACAGACAGATTGCGGACACAGAAAATGCGCTTTGGATGCTAAATAAAAGTGTAATTGTAAGTTTGTTCGTTAATTTGTTTTTTGCTTTGTTGGATTTTGCTGTTGTTGTAATTCTGCTTAACTTACTTTAATGTAAGTAAACGTTTTGATTAATTTGTTTTTAATGTTTAGTTGCTTATTATTGAGTTTTGTTTGAATTCAATTTGTTTAGTTGTTATATTCTCTCACTGTCTTATCTCATTTCAGTTTTCACAATTTTTCTTTGCTTTTCAAAATGTCGTTCATTACTTTAACGTTATAATCGAGTAATCGTGAAATGCGCAACTTTGTTTGTTTGCTGTCATCATTTGCCGTAACTTTTTCTCCTCACTTTTTTCCGATTCTGACAACTTGAAATGTGTATAAGTGTTGACAAAATGGCGAATTTCAAATTTTTTCGTTTCGAATTGTTACACACGACTAGCAGAGCGCGTCATGTGACAGCAGCCAATGAAGACTGGCTATCGAAAAAGTGTATGTGTATGAGTGTGATCTAGGGTTGCTAGTTATTTGGATTTTTATAATCCCGTAAATATCGGCTTCTGATTTTACAATTTCGGGACTAGTCCCACTATTTTGTTATTCGATCTTTTTCATGAGTTTAGTTTGAATTAAGTGAAACATTTTTTTGAGAAACTGTAATACGTTTCATAACTATAAGACACTCAATGTTGCAATAATTTATATGCTATCAATATTTTTCTCATAGAATTATAATTTAAGAGCAATTAAATCTGTATTTTAAACGTTATACACACTTTAAAAAAGCTTTCAAAATTAAAAAAAATTCATATTTTAAATCACGAAACCGGAAATATATGTACTATCAAATATTAGTATAATGTAGTAAAAATTTTAAATTTAAAAACTAACTTCGAATCAAATCTGTTAAATATGATTAGTAATTAGTAATCAATTAATTAGACGGCTTTTTTAATTTGTTAATGATTATTCTAATTTTTTTTTAAGAAAGGACAATTATTAATTAAAAAAAAAAATCAAGGAAAATCAAAAAATAAAAAGTTATCAAAAATAATCAAAAAAAAAAATGGTTTTGATTCTTTTGATTATTTTAGATTGTTTTTTTTTATTATTTTTTATTTTTTTTAGTATTTTTGCTGTGTAAATTTATGTGCTTCTACAACAATACTGAAAAAAAAACAAAAATAATCAACCAAAAATACAAAACCGTAAAAAATCCCGATTTTTTTTTTAATTAGTTGAAAAGTAATCATTGAACGCAATGGTAATCAATTATTAAATGAATTCTCAAGAAAATAATTAATCATTACTGTTGGGTTCGTTTTAACGTAATTAATATAAGGGTTAACACTCGTTGTCGATACATCTATTCGTTGCTTTATGTAACTAATCTTCTTTGACGTTTGCTTTGTTTACCTTTTTCCTTCGCTATTCATTAGACAGATTTTTGCAAGTAAAGTGTGCTTTTTCCACTACCGCTCGCCAACATTTTGCAAAGTACCAAAGTATAATAAAACTGTATTAGAGTTATTGAAAACAGTTCGTGTATTATTTATTTCGGTACGCCTTGTTGGATATTCAGCTTATAAACTACATTCCGTGGAAAAGGGCAAACCTTTCATACTCCGCAGATCATCACTTCTACAACATTGCAGAAGACCCGCCACTTACGTTTTTGTAAGTACAAACTATCGCTTACAGTCCACGCTCGCATTATTACCAGGAAAGAGGTAATCCATCAACCCGCTCGCAACTTAAGGTAATACGCCGCACCAATTACAATTAGTAATCATTATTTAACAGACCTGCTTCGAATATTTAGACTTTATCTGGAGAAAAATATGGTCACATGGAGAAGAGTGCTGTAAAAACAAATCTAAAAATTCAGTGCAATTTTCCAAAAATTTAAAATTCATACTTAATTTTTTTTTCCAAACTTTGGATTTTTTAAGACAATTTTTCGATTGTTAAGGCATTTTTTATGCAATTTTGATCATCTTGAGAAATACCATTTTTATCAAAATAAAAGCAAAAATAATATGCTTTTAACAGTTTTTGTAAAATCTCTAGATTGAAGGATAGAAATTGCGGGATATTCGTCAAGTAAAAAAGCACGTGGTCTCGGGATTATCATCCCTAACATGAACATATGGTTTGATGCTGCAGTTTCCATACAAAAAAGTATGGTTGAATACATTTTAATTGAACAAGTTTCCTCGTCAGCGGGACTTGGTGTTACTAAAAAGTCTGCAAAAATGCCACTGCTACCGCCTCTATGGGGTTTTTCTCATCCTAAAGAACGCTACACCGGAACTAGATGAAAGACCGATCCTAAAGAGCCCTATATGAACGAAATTTCAATCTACATATAATTAGCTGGGATCGGGCGTTCTTGAAAAAAAAATACTGAGGTAAGACGCGCTTCAATAGAACTTTTAAAAAGGGCGTTTCTGCATCAAAATCTGCGATACGGCAATTTTCAAAAATATTTTCCACGCAGCTGTCGATATAGTAGTATATTAGACTGGACCAAAAATAATTTTTTCTTTTAAAATTAATTATACTGATATTATTTTTCAGAATTCCTAAAAAAGTACTAGAAAATTTTCAGAACTTAGCAGCAGTTTTTAGGGCTCATCATTCTAGTATACACTTTTTAGGACTGATCTCATTTTTGTCTTAATACTGCCAAGCCATTAAGTAAAAAAAAGTTGTATAGGATTTTGTGGCAAATTGAATTTCCCACAAAGCTTGTATACATGAATTAATTGACAAATAGAAAAAATAAAATGTTTTCCTTCAAAACCGACCGATTTATGTATATTACACTGGGCAGAAAAACTATTTTTTTTAAATCATATTGATATCATTTTCCAGAATGGCGAAAATACTAAATCTTTCAGCACTCAAAATGTCAGCCCTTAATAGTTTAGATTTAGGACTGATCTAATTTTTTCTTTACAATTGACGAACTATTGAAGTAAAAGGAAGATAATTTAGTAGGAAATTGAATTCCCCAGAAAAAGGTTTGAAATTAAAATTTTCCTGCTCCAAAGTAATCACGCTTTAAACAGTGGAAAAAAAAATTTCTATTGTCCAGTCTAATATATTTATAACGTAATGTGATATTATTGTACATCTAGACCGAAAAAGATAAATTTTGTTTTTTTATTTGCAAAACCAATCGACTAACCTATATAGTCGGTCCCACCCACAAAAGCTCTACTTCCCATATAAAAAAAGGCCTGGACAATTCCTTCAGCGCATATGGGTCAGCTTTTCGCTTGTCGACCTGGCAGGACAACTTCCTGCTACAAAGATAACAATAAAAAAAGCAGAAACTCTAAAAGTTAGTATGTATGTTGAAATGCTATGCTGCTCTACTTTTACGAGTATGAATGCTACTATAAGAGCTACTCTGAAACTTGAACGCCAAAATAAAATATTTATACCGGCAATAGCAAATATTTGTGGGCAACAAACAGGAAAGTAAAATAAAATAACTTGAGTAAAAAACAAAAGTTGACTAAAAGTAGAACAGCGATGTAAATCGCAGACAAATTTAAAGAGGGAGAGAGTGAGCGAGAAAGTTGAAAGCAAGCAATGATTTTGATACATTTTAACACTGTGGCAGATTGGTTGTTTTTCTAGCTGTGTGTGTTTAAGGCGTGATTTTGGTAAGGAAAGTAAATTTAAATTGCCACAAATGAGTCAACTTTTGGTGATGAGCTGCCGGAAAAAGAATTTGTTCGGAAAGTGTAATTTTAACCAGAGTTGAACGATTTAGAAAATTTTTTTTTTTCGAGTGAGCTTTTATTTTTTTTTTTTTTTTCATAGCTTTTTACTATATTATTTTTTCTTCTTTGTCTTTTTAGGACCCGAAAATTCTCGATAAAGTAACGAAAAAGAATGGCACTGATATGGTGGCGTTGGACAAACGTTCACTAACAATATGTTCGAATACAGACTATATAAATATAACATATCATCATGTTATTTGTCCGGATGCCGCAACGGCAAAGGTGAGTTGGTTGAGTTGAAAAGTTGTGCATTTTTACACGTAAATATCAACACCTAATATATGCGCACTGAGCATTTAGAACTATTTCACGATTTCTTTTACAAAAAGTTTTAAAAAAATTAATGACTGAAGAAAAGCTTATACAAAAGCTGCAAAAAAATTCCTTTTCTAAAAACATTAAATTGTGATCAAATTTATACAAATCCTTCACACAGACGAAACAAGTATTTTGCCAGTTTTAGTTTTAGTCTAACAAATATTCCAGTTTTAACAGACAAAAATTCGAAAGCTTAAAGCTTAAAAAGGTTTTTTCTTCTGAATTCCATTTAGCTGCTTCTGCTTAACTTCTTACAACTCCTAGAAATATGTGGCGTAAAATGTGTAATAATAGTGAAAACATTTACAAAAAAAACGTAAAGGTTTAAAAAGTTACCAATTGTGGAATTTTGCCCTTCTGGATAGCTCAAAATTTGATTATATTACAACAAATAAAACTTTCAAACAGACGAAACCAGTATTTGCCAGTTTTAGTCTAACAAATATTCCAGTTTTAACCGAAAAAAATCGAAAGCTTCAAGCTTAAAAAGCTTCTTTTTTTTCTAGATGCAACTAACCATCTTTTTACGAGCAACGCACGCTTGCAAAGACTTTTCGTGAAAGGTGTAATAAAAAGTGATACTGAAAAAGTTTTCAAAAAAAGCTTAAAACTTAAAAAGTAACTTAACATTTAATATAGTTTCGAAATCATAATATGCGAATTGATAGTTTAAAAAAACTATCAAGATTTTTAAAAGAAAAGTCCGCTTTGATAAAAACCCCTTATAAAAGCTCAAAGCTACAAAAATGTCTTTACTCTGGTAAAAGTATTTGAATGTTTGGCTAACAAACATTTAAGCTGACAAAGATTAACCAAAATACGTTTACAAACACTTAAAGCTTAAAAAAGCTTTTTTCTTTCAAAGTGTTTTAAGCTGCTTTGGGAAATTACAAATAAAGCTTTTCCTTTCTTACTTTGCGAGCTATTCAAGGAGTTATTTGAAACCCAAAAGGCAACTAACTTAAGTTTTTAAATATACTTTCCCCATTTCATTCTTCCCTTATAGCGGTTTAAAATTTAGCATAGTTTGAGCTCTTGTTGAAAAAAGTTATGAAAGCTCTATTTCAATGATAAATCAAAATACACAAATGTGCTTTCAAAGCATAAAAGCTTTTTATATTCTTCTAATTCATATTAACATAGTCTTATAAAAAATACTTAAAAATATAAGAAATAATTCGCGAAAGCTAAAGCTTTTGAAAGCTCTTAAGGCGTGCTTTCAAATGCTGTAGACCTGATGAGAGTTTTGGAACTAGGCACAATCTTCCAGATAAAACGAAATGCTATATTTTTAGACATTCAAAATTTTCGGCTTATATAGTCATGGTTGGAGCTTTGAACTTGCGAATGGAGCTTTTTGGTATTGGTTTCACCACTTCATAGTATGTTGTTGTTGTTGTTGTTGTTAACAGTGTTTCGCCCCGCCCCCAGATTGGACAGGGTCACACTGAAATAACAGCCCTTGGCCGGGTGAAAAAACCCGGGTCATTCCGGTGCGATAGAACCGGCTGTTGTGGGAATGCTTCAAATAGTATGTCTTATTTAACAATCAATAATCTTTGGGCAACGCAAAATACGGTGATTGGGATCCAAGCACGCGCGTCAACGACCATCACGACTTCAGAAGAGCAGCAAAGAATACAAAAGTCATATAAGCTGGAGAGCAAAAACTCACTCTAAGGCTTTAATTTCACAAGAAATTTTTTTAATTTATTTCAAGCACAAAAACTGGCTCCTTCTAGTTATTTAAGTTTTTCAAACGTTCAAAGCACATTTCATACATTTTTCATTAGTGAAATGCCATAATTTAACACTTTCGGCGATTTCATAATATTTTTACACCTCAACGCTCTCACATCCGCTCCACGCTCTCACTAGTGCCATTTCAACAACCAATCGTCTATGTTAAACTTAGCAAACTTATGAAAAACTATAACAAAGAAAACCCGTTAGCAAACATTCAAGTTTTTAGGTGAAACTTTAAACCAAGTAGAGACTCATTTTGCCGGTTGGTTTTCATTGCACTTGAGAGGAAGCCACTAAAAATATAGAAGGAGAGCTTACGCCCATTATTAGATGATGGGTAGCTGCTTGGATGGCAAACGTTTGCCGTTATACTCACAGTCTGTGGATAATTTAAGTATTTCTAATAGAATTTCATAGTTGACTGCATAATTTCATGAAAAGCTCTACCTCTGAAACATATAGCATATTTTAAGGCGCTTGAAGTTTAGAAAGTTTGTTTTAGCAGTTAGGTAAATTTACGCATTTTACTTCGATTTTCGAAATTCTTGATAATAAAGCATGCGAAAGCAAAAGTGAATCGTTAAGGAGTGGTAAAAGTGTTTCATAAATTTTAGCGTTTAAAAAGTTTTCGTAAAATACTAAAAGCTAAGTATTAATTTGCTTTCGTGCTGCTCTCCAACGATTTAAGCACAATTGTGAGGGTTTAAGCTTCACTGAAGCTTGCTGCTGAGTACAACAAATTCGATATCAAAGGATTTCCTTGAAATATAATGCATGTCAGAGCAACACAGTAAAGGCACGCTTTCTTTACGTTGCTGAGCTTTTGAGAGCTTTAAGCTTAAAAATATGCTTGTGAAAACAAAGGTTTTTTTCAAAAGGTAATAGACAAGCTATTAACTCCTGAGCTTTGTAGAGCTTTAAGCTTTTCAAAGTAAGCTTTTAGAAAGTTTTTGGTTTACCTTTTAAAAGTTCTAAAACATAATTTGTATCTACTTCGTCAGACGAAACTTAAAGATCTTTGAGTCAAACTTTGTTCCAGCATCAGAATCGGGCACAAAACTTCAGGTTGGGAGCCAAAGCTCGGCAGTCTTGCATGATGAGAAGCGTCTGAGGCTAAACTTTCTAAACAAAACTCAGCACTCTAATTTCCCAACTCACAGCGTAATCAACAGTCTCTAGCTTTATTTGTTTACCTTATAAGATTTGAGTACAGTTTTTCATTTAGGGACAAGCCCTTTAGCTTATCAGTTAATTCGATTTGATTTTGGTAACAAAATTCAAAAACTAAGCCATAGATCAAGAAACTGGCTTAACCTCGATGATGACAATAGTCTTTAGCACGCACACATACGCACTTGTATATGTGTAACAATCAACATTAGCCTACTTCATACTTCGTTTGAATTTTTTCCTTTCTTTCTCTTTTACTCCAGCAATCGCTTAAGCATCAGCTTAAATTCCAATCAAAATCTTTTGCCAATTTTAAATTCAATGATACAATCTGCGCTACTGCGCTTAATACGCATGCTTAATATACCCTGTAGAGAAATTTTATAGTTCTTAACTGTTGCGGTTCTAGTGCATTCGGAACTAGTATTTGTTCGTCGGCAAAGTCTTACGCAATTAACTGTCAAATTTAACAAAGCGATGTCTTAGATGGTGGAAGTTTTCCACGCTGCGTTACCTTGTCTATAGCTCTGTAGCTCAGATTTAGTTCTTTTATTGGTACCTCTTTCGGTCTTTCCGTGCCAGACCAAATTCTAAGTATTTGACCCATTCCATAAATATACACATTAGATCTAGTTCTGCACCAGAAAATGGTCCCACTGGTTACTGAGCTTCCTACAGAGAGAGCGTTCACGATTATTGTGAGCGGAGTTGCCACTTTAGTACGATTGTAACAAATTTGGTACATTTCTAAAAAGTTTTTGACGGGGTAAACTACATTTTTCATGCTGAATTTACAACATTTTGTAAAATTGGATTAACAAAATTTAAAAAAAAAAAAAAGATCTTAACTAAAAAGAAATTTTAAATTAATACAATTTAAAATCAATAAAAAATTGCAAAAAGTTAAATAAATTGTTGTGAAGTTATGGTATCCCCATCTAGTGATTATCAAAACAGTTCAAGTAACCTCATATCAGATCAAAACCAATCAAAATTGTATTAAATCTTGTAAGATAAACAAAAATAAATAAAATTAAATAGAAAAATTAATAAAAACAAAAGCAGGTTTAAAAAATTAAATAAATTTACAAAAATAAAATATTAAAAATAAAAAAAATTGTATTTCTGAAAATTAAAAAAAAAATTATTTAACAAAAAATGTTTTTTATTTTTAAGTTTATTATAAAATTATGATATGTGTCAAACTAGTTCAAGCAATATCATATCCAAAAATTCCTTAAATTCACAAAATTAATATTTAAAAAAAAAGAAGAAATTAAAAAAAAATGTAAGAAAACATTAATTAATTTTTTTTTAATTTTAGAAAATATTAGAAAAATTTTTAAATTAAAAAAAAAGTTTAAAATAATAAAAAAAAATTTACAAAATCAAAATAATCTATTTAAAGAGACTATGAAGTAGTTCAAGCAACATCATATCAAATAAAACGAGGCCAAATTCGTAAAAATCTTTGGCAGATGAATTAAGAAAATTTAAATTTACCAAAAAAATTATAGTAAAAAAAAAATTAAAAGCTGATTAGAATAAATTAATTAATTATAATCTAAGTCATATCACAGCATCTCGGGTCTCCTTACATTGGTAAAGTGAATAGGTTTCAGTATACCAAGAAAAAGTTTTGAAATGGCAACCCTGGATAGTGTGAGCGATAGGCATTACAAGCAGGCATTGTCTAATCGTTGAAGTAGAAAAAAAAAACCGAAAAAGTATTTTAGTGCAATGTAACATTGCGCCCTAAAAACATGTCGGGCAAATCCATTCACACACACACACACACTACCATGACAATGTGCTTTTATTTCTTAAATTCATGCGTTTTCGAAATAACTTTGCATAGTCATGTGTGCGTGTGTGTGTGTGCGCATAACTTGGTATTTGGTTGATTTGTTTTTTGTTAGTTGTATGACCTTTTCGAATTTTTAATTAAAAATGTAGCTTGTCCAAAAATTGCATTAAATGCAACAGTTGTTGCCAAAAACAAGTGGAATAATTAAAAGCTTTTGTCAGCAAAAAAATGTGTATGGCTTGCAGTTTAAAGTTTGTACGAATATTCAAATTTAGGGAAGCCTTAATTGCTTAAATTGGACTTGTAGTGAAAATTAGAAATGCTTTAGATTGAAATAAAAGGAATTGAATTTTTTAGTGGATTAAAGTATGAAATAATAAGAGAAAATAAACATAAAAAAGTAAGAAAAATACTAGAAATAATCGACTTTAAAAATAAAGTGCACTTAAATTTGTTTGAGAAAAACGTTTATTTGTTAACGTCGGCACAATTTGGATTAGAATATTAGCTAAATTTTTAAATTCAAATTAAAAAATAAGTAAAACTTAAATTTTTAAATAATTTTCATTTTAAAACAAGATATTTTTTTCAAATCTATTTAAGCTAAATTTTCAATTCTGAAGTTAAACAAAAGAAAAATTTTAATATTTAATTACAAAAAAATATATTTCTGTTGTTTTAAGTCGGACCCTGCACGTAATTACTGGTTTGAAGCTTAAAATTAAAAAAAATTTGGGGTGGACAAATTTTAAAAAAATTTTATTTTAAATTTTAATATTTTTCGGAAGTTAATAAGACTGGATTAAAATTTGTATTAAAATTCCCTATTTATTTAGTATTTTAATAATATTTTTAAGCGGAATAAAAGAGACAATTTTTTTATTTTTAAAGCATTATTTTTACAGGAATCAAAACTTGTTTTGCATGAAAATTTTCAAGTCAAAACTCGAAATTTTTAAAATGATTTTTTTACCAAAATTTAAAATATTTTTTGTAAAGCATTATTGTTACAAGAATCAAAATTTCTTTTGCAAAAAAAAATTTTCGAGTCAAAATTCGAAATTTTAAAACTAAATTTTTTTACCAAAATTTTAAATATATATATTTTTTTTTTGTAGAAAATATCAAAAATAATTTTTGTTTTTAATTTGTTGACTAAGTTTCAAATTTGTAAGTAGAAGAGGAAAAGAAATATCAAAATTTTGTTATTTTTTACTTCATCACTTCATTTGAAATAAAAAATATTTAAGTTTTTATACCATTTTTACGATTCGAAAATTTTTTGTAGTTTTTGCACAAAAAAAAGGCAGTACAAAAAATTTTTTAAATCAAATTTATTTGTATAAGTTTACTAAATTTAGATTAGAAAAAATAGATTTTTAGCATTAAATTAAACACAAAAACTATGAAATTTGGGAATATTTTTTTTTAACAAAATTTCACAGTAAACCGTTTTCTAAATTTTTAGCAAAATATCAATGTCTGTAGTTGAAAATATAATATTTGAGATTTTCAGTATGATACATTCAACAAAAATTAAAACAAAGAAGAAGTGTAATTACTATTCAAAACAGTAACAAAAACGTTTGACTTCAAACTTTATAGTAAGATCTTTAAAGGCAGTTGGTTACATAGAAAAATTTTATTTGAAGACCATACAAGTTTCCAAATTTCAAATAATTTTTTTTAACAAACTTTAAATTTTTTTTCAACAAAGCTTAAAAAAAAAGTATAGTTTGTTTACTTTATTTAAAATTTCTAAGTAGACTTTTACGTAGTATCTATTATATTGAGCTAACTTTAATTGCCACGACTGTTAATAGCAAGAATAAAATGTTTCCTTGCGGTAAATGTATACCCAACATTTCGTTGGACATCTAGTAGTAAATTCGTGATAATTTCATTCAATTCTAAATAGCGGTGATGCGCACACAAACATGCAGACAGAGCGACAATAAACTGTTTTTGTGTTCGATTACTCTAAGAAAGACCAGCCGAATATGTTTTTCTTTATTTTCTATAATGTGCAGACATTGATTTGCTACAATTTTATTATATCCTTGTGGAGCTTTTATGGATAATAAAAAATTAAATTTTTTCATTTCATCACTTTTTATTTTAGATCTGGTTAGATGGCATACGAAAAATCACACATAATGTTAAAGCAAATAATATATGTCCGATGATGTGTTTAAAAAAACAGTAAGTGAAATGATGGCGTGAGCTGTTTGTACTGACAACAGCGCTGTGTTTCAAGCGTTCTTGTTCTTGCATGTTTTAGCATATAACAGCAATATAGTTTTATCTCTTTCATACTTCTATTAATTTGCGTTTTCTATGAAACTCACGCTCTTACTCTATCTCTTTCGAAACACCCGATTTTTATTTTATTCGGTTTTATATATTTGTCTCTTTCTATTTAAGACAATGCATGCATATTACTAACGCGTGTTATAACTGTGTATGTTACCCTATACAGTTATCTCTTTTTCTTTATATTAAACAACTGTATATATTCACCCTAACCTGCATGTTTTCTTGCTTTGTTTCATTTTCAACTATTTTTTTGATTAACTGATTTTCTTTAAATTTCTTTCACTTTGCATGTCTGCACCCACACTTTCGTTTGCACTTTTAACAAACAAAAACAAATTATTTATATTAAAAATCAGCGTTGGCAAGAAGGTTTACGTTTCGTAGACTATAACAATAAGGCTACTAATGTGTGCCCAAGAACTAATCTTATGAAACAGTAAGTATGAATAAACTTTGTCGACCTTAAACTTTAGCGTTAAGCTTAAAAAACCCCTTTGGCGAAATGCTTATTAAGGTAAGTATTTTTTAAATATATTTACTTAGCTTTTGAAGTGAAACTTCTTTGACCGTTATATGTTGTATATGTTGAGAGAGAAATTTTTCCGTAATTTTAAGCCGAACAAGTGAGGAGCTTAGAATATACGAATCAAAGGTTCAAGCAGTAAAGGAATCTTTCCCGCGGAAGTCAACAAGGATATTTGTTGAGGTTTAAACTAAATGCAAACCGGCCCTGGAGCTGCATCAGATGTGGTCACATAGATTTTCTAAAAACTTTCTTGAAAATTTTCGTTAGTTCGACTACTTTATTCCGATTTTCTGACTGAGAACTAAGTTTTTCATGGGAATAGCAGAGAAACTAAGAAAATGGTAGGACTTTAATACTCTTAGCTCAAGCCAGATGGCAATGAAACTTCACAGGTAGCTTTTGAGGAATTTTTACCATTACAAAAACCACAACAACGAATTGCTCTGACAGTCTAGCAGCGACAAAAGCTCTGTAGAGTAAAAATCGATTTTAAAATAAAAAAAAAATAAAAAATAAAAATTTTATTCTAAGATCATATTCTTTTTTTATAAAATACAATTAAAAGAAAAATATATTTTTCAATCCACCCTAATGAGTACTGTTCCACGATTTCACATACAGAACGAGTTATTTACATCCCTTTTTTTAGTAACTTACTCCCCTAATTTAACATGTGCTATTTCTAATATATTTTGAAATCGGTCTTTAGACTTTTCTGTTTACTGTTGCAATCATTCTTACTCATTCCCTCTTATAACATCATTATCTCAATGAGCAAGATTAAATACCACTCATTTTTCTCAATTCAAAATGTGCTAATCCTAAGCTATCACTGCATATTTCTCATTCTTGCTCTCAGCCAAACTAAGAACCCGCATATCGCATGTAATCCTTTAGCTTGTAAATTCGCTGCTTAAAATATCAATGACAAGAAACAATTGAAGAGGCCAAAGTACGAGCATATAACAACAACAAACACTTGAATGATAAATGAGGCAACAAAGAGCAAGAAAAATCTTTCACTATTACGCAAATCCCTAATGTAAATTGAGCGCAAAACGAAAAAATGGAGGAAATAAGTGCGCCCATTAGCGAGAGAGAGCATGTCAAGGGCTGCACCGCTATTTGTCTTGTTGTCGCAAGCACGCGGTAAGTCGAGAAGTACCGAAAGGGTGTGGGAAATGGGTTATGTGAAATTAGTGAAGAAATTAGGCTAAAGTGCAGAGAAGTCAATGAAACAAGAAGAATTGAACAGGGAATGGTGTGTAAAGAAGCGGAGAAAGAGCTGGGAAATTTAACGAAAGTAAAAGCGATATCTTAGCTAGCGATGAGCGTAGAAGACGCGAAAGGCTAAGATGGGTTAATTCTTGCGTGGCAGTAAGAACCCGACAACTTAAAACCCGAATATGGGCAGTCCTTTGCCGAAATGAGGTACCAGCTCCTTCCGCTAATGGCCCGACAGCCGACCTTTTATGCCCTGGAATTTTGTAGCCTCTTATCGGTCTCAGTTTGGTCCTTCCGTTGGAGTGGTGGTCCCCCTCTTCCCCTGCTACGACCTTTAGGTGTCGATAAGAATACCTTCTGGGCTGGAGCATATTTATTCATTCGCACAACATCGCCTAACCAACGAAGGCAATAAGTTTTGATTCATTGAAATATGTCTGACTACAGCTCATACTGTTTACCATAAAATTTTTTTTTTGTTTACTCGCGTAGAGGTCCATAAATCTTTCAAAAAACGTTTCTCTTGAATACTGCAAGAGCCATTTCATTGGATGTTTTCGGTGTCCAAGCGTCAGCAGGACCGATGCGAAAAGTGAGTCTTATTTTCAAACGGCGCGAGGGGACTTTACTTCTCAATTTCCTAATCAGTCAAAACTAACAGAAATCATGTGGCCTCGAGTAAATACTTCATAAACTGGTTTGGATCACCGACCCATGACTTCTAGAGCTTTAGTGATGAGTAGTTGATGGCGTCTTTCTTAAAGCAAAGAATTTCTTCAGTTATTCACCAAGCATTTGTGGAATATTACTTCGGGTTCTTAATTCTGAAATCGGATTTTTTTTTGCCCGGATGTCAGAGAGAGCAGTTATAGAATTTTAAGGGCACTTTGAATTTGGAAACACTTTTGAGAGCTTTCCTAAGCAGAAAATTATCAAACTCTAATATAAATCCTGGTGGTTCCTTTTAAGCAGCCACAAGTGTATCTTGTCCTCAGAACACATTCCCTCAATAGATTTACAATTTTCGCCTATTTCCATATGATGGATGGAACAATCAGGAGCTGAAAGCTGAGCTGAGGAGAAGGCACCAAACTTCTACAAGGAATACTTCACCTGTTTGCTGGGTTGGAGCTTTTGTTTGCTTTGAGCGAGTCGTCTACAATCCACACAACTATTTCTATAAAAGTTGTAAGGATAAAGATGATGTGGAAACTGACTGAGCAAAGATCCTCGAAACTTAAATAACAAACTAAATTAACGCATTGAATGGATCCCGGAAAATAAGCGTAGTCTGCAAAGTGTCTAGAATGAAACTTAGATCGAAGCGAGCAGCTGATGACGTTTGTCTAATAAAAGTAAAATGAGCTCCGCGAGCATTAATATGGGATGTATGTCACTCTTGTTTGCGCCTTATTAGGAAATGTTACGCCTAAGCAGACTGAAAACTCGAGCGATCCCGCAATGCGTAGAACATTTTCGGGACTAACATCCCTATTGCGAATATTCCAGTCTTGCAGCATTTTGCATAAATAAATAAATAAATATCATTCAACGGCTGCATAAATGAGGCCGCACCACGACTGCACTTCTAACTCATACGTAGCGAGAATTTATTTTTATGGCATTGCCAATGCGTTACTGCTTCTTCTTTTTATTTTCACAATAGAATATTCATGCTGCCACTCACTGCTTACTTACTCACTTTTCTAGCTTATTACATTACGTTTGCACACAGCACATTACCATTACCAAAAGCATCATCATCATCATCGCTTCAACCCGCGAGCATTTGCTTTTTATTGAGCAGGTTGTTGTTGTTGCGCTGAAGAGAATTATTGTTGTGCCGCGGGCCAAGAAAGGATGCTCTTGAGTGCGTGCCAACAGGCATTCTGCCAAAGAGTTACGCATACAATTATAACAACAACTACAAGTATTACTTGAGCGGGAAAGCGGCGATGAGAAGCAGATACAGACGTCACCGTCGCCGTATCCGTCATACGTCAAAATTTAGAGCAAAATCCACTTTGCCGTATCCGTAGTATTCTACTCAGCTGTCAGTTTTTTCAACGTATTGCCGTATTGTATCTGCTTGGGGCAGCAGCTCTAAACGTCTTCCGACATTATGTAAGATGGGTTGTTGGGGTGGCGATCTTATGACGTGAAGCACAAATGTTTACTGAAAGACTGCGAAATATTAATATTTGCGCTTTGCATGCTAATTTGTTGTATCAGTAGAAAATATGTAAAAAGCATCTGTTTGTTGGATATGAATATTTATCGTTTGTTGATATGGCACGCGCGCTACAGCTGTCCAAAGTTTAGAGGTTATTGTGCGTCAGCTTTGGAAAATGGAAAATGAACGATGGTAATGACAGTGAAATTTTAGTGGGTGAGTTTGTGCTTGCTACACAGCACTAAATGGCTACCAGATGAACTTTTTTTAAAATGTGGCAATGCGATGCTTAAGTGTAATGGGTTGCTGAAAGGCTGTTGTTGTTGTTGTTGTTAACAGTGCTTCGCCCTGCCCCAGATTGGACAGGGTTACACTGAAATAACAGCCCTTGGCCGGGTGAAAAAACCCGGGTCATTCCGGTGCGATAGAACCGGCTGTTGTGGGAATGGTTGAAAGGCTCTCAAATCTTGTTTTACGCTCTCACAAGACATTGACAGCTGCAATTACTTTGAGTGTCGCAACGGTCGCTTCTGATAATGTGCTGTCATCAGGATTGAACACAGTCTCAAAAGTGAAGAAATACCGTTCCAGAAAAGTTCCAAAAATAGTGCCAAAATGTACCCGAAATCGTCAAAGAAGTACCATTTCGAAAAAGTTCCAAAAATAATTCCAAAAAGTACACAAAACGCGGCACACAAAAATTATTTTGAATAGGAAAATAGCGAACGATTCTACTAGGATGAGAGGGAATAGGTTACTTCACATTATTTACCGATATTCAAGAATACATGCAAATCGACTAATATTTCTCTTCTGATTGGAAATGGGAGGTAAAGGAAGTGAATTTAATAAGAAGTATTTATTTGGAATAGAAATGGGGATGTTACGGAAGTGAGATTAATAGAACCGGAATGGGGTTATTCTAATTTGCTTAGTACGAATTGGAACCAATATCTAAATACAAAGCAAGCTTAAAATAGCTACAACAAATGATAGCAAAGTACTGTGGTGAGATTTATTTTCCTATGGTGAAAACTTTTGTAATACTTCTTTGTGGGAAGTATTTATCACCTCATAACTGTCAAACATTTTACTAACCCTGCTACTGATCGCCTTCTGATAACAAACATTCGGAACAGAACTCGGATTTAGAAGTCTAATCGAAAGTTAGAACGTTTTGGTATTGCAATCAAAGCTTCGCCACATCCCTAGTTTGGATGAATACGTCACTACCCGATACCAACTGTGTGGAGCGGAAGTGTGAGTAATCCCTCCCAAGCAGGCCCAATCTAAACTAAAACATTTTATTGCACTCAACTTTAAAACATTCCACCCGCCCACCCGCCCATCTACGCTGCTTACACAAGTAATTGCAAATAATTAGTTTATAATTTATTGACATCTCGAATAAATTGCTTTCATGCATTTGTACAAGAGTTACCGCGAAGGGCATGATGTTTGCATTGGTCAATTTCCTGTGCTCCAACAGCAACGAGTAGGACTAAGCGTGCTCAGCCAACATACGAACAATATCTAAGGCAAAGAGCATGTATGCATGCATGCTCATTACATGCTCTTTGTCTAAGGTTCGTATGCAACTACGAGTAAATAATTCGGTATGCCAAAACATAGCATTATTCTCTCACATCAGTGATGCAGAGTGCAGTCTCATGGAGTCATTCACATTTCACACACAAGGGGAGTGCACCCAACTTCTAAACTTATTGAAAATAAACAGTGTTGCAGTGCCGTGTTGCATTTCAAAGCAGTAAATAAACATCTCGTGCACACTCCATGTCTCAATATTCTACTGCTCTTTCCATGCTGTACATCACTGCACTGCATAAGTATTTCCTGCTAGATAACTTTTTCCGTATGAGTAGACACACACTCGTATATATTTGCCCATATGATGACGTCAGTTGAAGGGTCCAAAAAATGGTAAACATAAATTACGGTAAATGTTTACATTAGGAATTCGTCGCCGAGTAGTGTCGAGATATGGTTAGGTAAGGTTGAGTGGCAGCAGCACACTTGGGCAACGTAAACATTCTTTGTAATGCCCCATACAATTACAGTGGAGTTTTCAACTACTTCGATTACTTTACGATTCGCTGTATAATGATTTAATTCCGAATAAAACTAACTTCGATCCCAAATAAGTGCCCCAGAGAACCAAGAAAGTGAAAGCTGAAATAACTCTGCCTAGTTCTAGCAAAGAGCTGGACAGCTAAGCATGAAGTGGCACAATAATTCCAACTGGTCATCCTCAATGCAACTGCAGTGTACTCCAAATGGAGAGAGTCTCTTGAGAACGCCGACAACTAGAGATAAATAAGCCTCAGTAAACCCAATGACCTCGGCAACTCGTCCGGAAATCTATCGTGGCCTAGAAGAATGGAGATACCCTGCCAGAGGTCACATTATCCCAGCGACATCACACTTATCAGGCAGCTCGAACTTGTGTTTTACATCAAGCTATTGACAGAAAACTCCGCCTCGATCTATTCACAAAAACCCTTACCAGAGAGAATGATGGTATTGAAATTAGCCCACAAACAATTAGTAGCTCGGCAGCCGTGAAGTCTATTAAACTGAGAATGAAGAATCGAGAGTCTAATGTCGTGGGCTAAATATGATGCCATTGGCTGCTCATTTTGTCTGGGATACTCGGTAAAAAGGTACGTCATATTCTGCAGCCACTTGGTATGTTTCTGCCTTTTGTGTTTTTTAATGAGGAGGAACCATCGAAAGTCAGCCCGTCGAGGGAGTAGAGCTGGCTTAAAGACTATAGCATTCGTCATACTGCGCTTAGGTGAAGTTTGTACCTGCATTACAAGACCACCTCTTAGTAGATCGGGCCTTGGACGAAAGAATTATCGGCGACTAAATAAATCTTATGCCGGAGGACTCTGCTGTGTTAAAGGGCACCGTCTCTGGTGTACGACATTGATAGTACAATATGCGGCTACTCTAACTTGAATCACATGAAAAACTGTGGTGGGTCGCAGGATACTAGAGTTGGGATGAAAGAAACCAACCCACTTTCTTTTCAGTCTTCACATCTTATCAAACTGAACGACAATATTTCGTTCGCAACATTCATAAAGCATATAATGTCATTTTAATTCGCACCCACTTCATATCGCTTTGGTTATAAGAAGAATTCAACAGATACTTGGTGTTTATCCTCCTCTCATCTCTTGCGACACTTTATACAAAGCGGTAAAGGAAGACAGAGTTTTGACTGAAGAGAAACCCGATGAAGTAGTTCAATCAAACTCAAACCAAAGTTTATTATAAAAGCCGTCGGTATCCATAGCTCTGATTATGCTCCTTAGTAGCATTGGTCGACAGAAGTAGTATCATTGATGTCTGGTGTAGGTTAGAAACAATGAGATGGAGCTGAGAGCCATTTCTTCCACATCAACTTATTCCAAGTGATCTAGGCTTCCGCTCCTTCTTAGCAGTGATTAGTTTAACAAGGTTCCGATATGTCTGTTGGGAAGCGTAATAAACCTATCGGCGCCTATCCAACATTCTCATTGCCCACAACACGGTAGGTATGAGTGCATGCGACAGCCACCCAGGTTAGTACCTCTTTCTCATATTTATTTCGTTAAAACTTGTTAATTTGCATATTTGTATATATCCAAATCAACTGTAGACCTGCATACTCATACTAACCTCTTATAACCTCTACCTGAAGTCTAACAGCTCTTCCCTCTTTTCTCTACCCCTACAGTTGGATGCGTTTATGTTTCTCAGTGGAGAAGGGTGGCAAAATACCAGTTAAAGTGGTTGCGAAAACATTTGCTTCCGGCAAAACCGAAAAGTTGGTGTATCAGTGTTTTAAGGACGTGGGATTACCAGACGATAAAGGTGCCAACATGACCAAGGAAGAGTTTACATTTGATAAATTTTATGCGTTATACCATAAGGTGTGCCCACGTAATGACATCGAAGAGCTATTCACATCCATGTAAGTTACGCCAAAAAAAATCAATAAAATACAGGGTGTGTGGGTGGGTTGAACACGAAATTATTTTTGGATAATCAATATTTACTTTTATGGTGTGTGTGGTGTGTGTGGTGTGTGTGGTGTGTGTAGTGTGGTGAGTTGGTGAATAGGTGAACATTCAGAGTTTATTTTAAAAAAGCCCTAGGTTCATATTTTTCTTTTTGAAGGTATTTTATCGAAGACAGTATTCAGTTTTAAATTCAGGTTCATAGGAAACTCGAAAGAGAGCTAATAAAATATAATGACGGATTGAATACTGATCCAACATTTCTTGTGTGGTGATAATGGTTGATTGGGTATTTGCGTTGCCGCCAGAGCTGTCATTACACGTGTGGTGGTCAAGCGTCTTGCTGCAATTTGGGACAGAGTCCATAAACTGTGGTGACAGAAATATACTCGGAGGGTTGCCAACCCATTCAAAAAATGTTGATGTTACCTTTCCCGGCACTTGAAGCTGTGACCTCCGGTGTAGTAGGCCAGTACACTATCAAGACATATGGATCTTTCAGCACAGCTCTTAAGAAATATGCGATAGTAATAAATAATTTCCTTGGGACAAGCTACCTTGCTTAACTCCTTTCGATGCAGACAAATAAATCTCTGCTTTGAAAACGTCAGTAGTTGCTGAAGTGCGGGTTTCGCATAAAAAATTGATATCAAAAGCGACAGAGATCAGCTAGCCGCTGTGGGAAATACTTAAAGTGGAGCGCTTTTGAAGAAACCTGCAGCGGTGTTACCATATTTCATGCCAAACAAAGTTCCCTCTGTGGCTTCTCTCGATTAAGAATTTGGGTGCATTCTTTAACTTTCTTCGAAGAAAAAAGTTGGCATCTAGAGCATCTAACATTAGTAGTAGTAAACCTACGCTGTCATTAGGGTTGAATCATAGCCCTATTGGTCTTAGCTGAGTTCGTTTCACAACACTTGACTGGAAGAAGACTCCCTCAGCTCATCTAGTACTTTTTGAAGTAGATCTGATCTGAAGAAATTACCTGCATTCTACACCGAACAATCTATCTTAAACGATGGCTTTCTTCATATAGTTTGAAATGATGGCCGTCATAGAAAATGAACGCCGAATCAATTCTCGAGCTCGTCCCCCAAAAGTCTATAGAGTTGCATTTTTATAGACATTTTACCATTTTCGTCGCCATTCTTAAAGTAAGCACAGCCCACATGTAAGTAATTGCTCACAAAGCTGGTCGTCGCCACACACACCCACACAGCACGGACGATAACCGTTGTCGCTTAATGTTTATTTATTTACATTTTACTCCACCACACTCACTTTCTTGATAACCACCAACAGCACGAAGGGTAAATCGGAAGTCATTTCAATGGGTCAATTCGTACAATTTATGAATGAAAAGCAACGTGATCCACGGATGAATGAAATTTTATATCCACTTTACGATGAGAAACGTTGTACGGAGATTATCAACGATTACGAAATGGATGAAGAGAAGAAAGCTGCTGGTGCGTATTGCAGGATACTTCCTTGCACTTTTGAGCTCTTCTAACGTAAACATTTGTCTTTACCTTTGCAGGTCAAATGTCAATGGATGGGTTTAAACGTTATCTCATGTCTGATGAGAATGCGCCAGTATTTCTGGATCGTTTGGAAATGTATATGGATATGGATCAACCTTTGGCTCATTACTATATAAATAGCTCACATAATACGTATCTGTCGGGACGTCAAATTGGTGGTAAGAGCTCGGTGGAGATGTATCGACAGACATTGCTAGCGGGTTGTAGGTAAGTTGTTGAATTCCCACGACACTTCACTCGATTTTCTACGGAACTCGTTCTTTTGAGAAAAAGTTATAAAATCACCGTCTGCATACCGCCCACGATCGAGGGAGTACCGCTATACTGCCTGAAAGGGTGTGATATCGCGGAGTTACACTTGACAGGAAATTGTCTTGGAAATCTTATATGGAAGAGAGGGCTAACAAGGCCTTGTTGGCGTTGTACTGGTGTGGAGAATTGGGTTCCCTCGCCGAGAGCAGTACACTTTCTTTATGAGATTGCGGTCAGTATCCTACTCTTCTACGAAATACTTGTCTCTCCTACGCTGGATATTGCAGGCAAAACGGAGGCGTCACGGACGCTAATCAAGCTTCGTAATATAGGCTACAGTTGTGGTACAGTCTTCAGAGCCAAAGTCACAGCAATTAAGGATGTATTGGCTGGAATTCGAGTCAATGTCACTACGATTAGGGAATTCAATATTTACTCAGATAGCTACGCGGTTATTAAGGCACCCAATTTAACCGTGATGTGGTTGTGGATTTGACTGATCTCTCTCTCTAGGCTCCGGGACAAAACAAGCGATTGTTTTTCTAATTTTTATTTTGAAAGTAAAGTTTCTTTCTTACCCCGCCCCGAGTTCCATAATCTTACTAACTCACTACTCTCTCTCACCTTCTCTCACTCTCAGATGTGTCGAATTGGATTGCTGGAATGGCAAAGGTGAAGATGAAGAACCCATCGTTACTCACGGCCACGCCTACTGTACTGAAATTTTATTCAAAGTAAGTTTTATTTTGAGATGAAAATCTTCAAATTAACCAAAAGTTTAACCACACTTTTTCCTCATGCCAGGATTGCATTCAAGCCATCGCCGATTGTGCATTCGTCGCCTCCGATTATCCAGTTATCTTATCTTTTGAGAATCACTGCAATCGTGCGCAACAATATAAATTAGCTAAATACTGTGATGACTTCTTTGGTGAATTATTACTGAAGGAAGCGTTGCCCGATCATCCGGTAAGTAATTTGACCTAAAGATTGCAACTAGTCGTACTCAGTTTCCATCTCCACTTTCATGCAGCTCGAACCCGGTTTACCGCTCCCACCGCCTAGTAAGCTAAAACGCAAAATTCTCATCAAGAACAAACGCATGAAACCGGAAGTTGAAAAGGTTGAACTGGAACTTTGGTTAAAGGGCGAATTGAAAACGGACGACGATCCGGAAGAGGATGCTAGTGCCAAACCGCCAGAAGGCGCACCACCACCAGAAGCTGCAGCTGCACCACCACCAGGTGAGCCCGGTGCAGATGGCGCACCACCCGAAGGCGAAGCGGCAGCAGTCAATTACAGCGGCTCCACGACGAATGTACATCCTTGGCTATCGTCGATGGTTAACTATGCGCAGCCTATTAAATTTCAAGGCTTCGATAAGGCAATTGGTAAGTGAAAGACACGAGGTTTATATATTATGCAAGCTTAATATTTCTTCTTTTAATCCTCCTTTCGCTCCACAGAGAAGAACATCGCCCACAATATGTCATCTTTCGCTGAAGCGGCTGGCATGAACTACCTAAAACAAAGTTCCATTGACTTTGTCAATTATAATAAACGTCAAATGTCACGCATCTATCCGAAGGGCACACGCGCTGATTCTTCCAATTATATGCCGCAAGTCTTCTGGAATGCTGGCTGTCAAATGGTCTCACTCAACTTTCAGACCTCCGATCTACCTATGCAATTGAATCAGGGTAAATTCGAATATAATGGCGGCTGTGGTTATCTACTCAAACCGGATTTCATGCGTCGTTCCGACAAGGATTTCGATCCATTCGCTGATGCACCAGTGGACGGTGTCATTGCTGCTCAATGTTCGGTAAAAATTATTGCTGGCCAATTTTTGTCAGACAAAAAGGTCGGCACTTATGTCGAGGTGGATATGTTTGGTCTACCGTCGGATACAGTGAAAAAGGAGTTCCGTACACGTTTGGTGCCTAATAACGGATTGAATCCAGTCTATAATGAAGATCCGTTCGTTTTTCGTAAAGTGGTGCTGCCCGATTTGGCTGTGTTACGTTTCGGCGTTTATGAAGAGAGTGGCAAAATGATCGGACAACGTATTTTACCGTTAGATGGTTTACAAGCGGGCTATCGTCACGTCTCACTGCGTACCGAAGCAAATTTCCCCATGTCGTTGCCTATGCTTTTCGTTAACATCGAATTAAAGATTTATGTACCTGATGGCTTTGAGGATTTCATGGCTATGCTGTCGGATCCGAAAGGATTTGCTGGAGCTGCAGCGAAACAAAATGAACAAATGAAAGCTTTAGGCATTGAAGAGCAAAGTGGTGGTGCGGCGCGTGATGCGGGCAAAGCCAAAGAAGAGGAAAAGAAGGAACCACCATTGGTATTCGAACCGGTAACGTTGGAGTCGTTGCGCGGTGAGAAGGGCTTCCAAAAGGTGGCCAAAAAGCAGAATAAAGAGCTAGATACGCTTAAGAAGAAGCATACCAAAGAGCGCATGACCATGCAGAAAAATCAAAATGCAGCTATCGATCGGCTAATAAAGGGCAAGAGGTTGGATATTGAATTGAAATGTTTGTAAATCGGTTGAACTCATAAAAATTATATTTTTTTCACTTTTTCATGCATTCCACAGCAAAGACGAGATACGCAATGATACTTCAATCAAAAATGCGATCACTGATCAAACCCAACAATGGACCGAAATGATTGCCAAACACAAGAAAGAAGAATGGGATATGCTGCGTCAGCATGTACAAGACTCACAGGAAGCAATGAAGGCGTTAATGCTGACCGTGCAGGCGCAACAAGTTAAACAGCTTGAGGAGCGACATGCGCGGTAAGTCGATTTTGTGGCGCCGCAAGTACCTTCAGGGCTGCTAAAGTCTAATTTTTAGAGAGCATTTAGGCTTTCGTCTGGAATAAGAATGCTGCTAAAAGTAGTATTTGGTTTAAGTAGCCATGGAGCTTAGATTTTTTCTTAGCGGTCTAAAAAGCATTGATATTTGTGGAGCTTACTATTAATTACTGAGATCTTTAACATTTGTCCTTGAGCGCATTAAAACGTTGTGCTAATCTGGTATCCTTTTCATTCTTCTTTCCAGTGATATTAAAGATTTGAATACTAAGCAAGCCAAAACCTCTGCTGATACCGCCAAGGAGGTACAAAATGATAAAACGCTTAAGACGAAAAACGAAAAAGATCGACGATTGCGTGAAAAGCGGCAAAACAATATAAAACGCTTCATGGAGGAGAAGAAGGTAACAAAAATGATTTGGCGCGATTCTTTAACATAAAAGCTTCATTGGACACACACACATCCATAATGTTACATACAAATAGTTTTTAACTCCTCGCATTCGTTTATTACACTTCCGAATTATAACTTCAATTAACAGTTTTTCATAACTTCTGAATTTCGCTTCATACTCACTGTTGTATTTTCACTGGCGTTGCCAACTTTCTTTAAATTCAAACTGGTTACCATAATATTTAACTTCTTTCTAACCATTTCATTTTTTAGCAAATCGGCGTTAAACAGGGACGTGCTATGGAGAAATTGAAAATGGCACACACCAAACAGGTCGAGGAGTTTAGTACTGATGTGCAAAAGGTAGTTAACGAAGCACTCCGGCAAAACGACACTATAACCAGTATTGAAACTGTACTTTGATACAGTTAAACAAAAGTTATATACTTTAGATATATGTAAAAAATTAATACTAGTAATTAGGAAATAGTAGTATTTAGTTAATTTTGATATAGTTCGTTTTTTAAGCTTATTTTTAATCCTTAAAAAAATTATTGTTTTGTATGCTTCTTTGTGTCCGTCGAAGTATTTTGAGTACTAAAATTAGTAGTAAATTGTTTAGGGAAAAAGAGCATAATCTGAAGTTTAGTAGCAAAATTAGTTATAGCTAGTTTTTGAACTTTTAAATAGTTATTCAGGTACTTTTAAAATTTCTAGAAAACTAAATTATGCACTCAAACAAAATTTTTTAAACACTACTTTTGATACCCAAAATTATTATTGAATCGTTTTGCGCATTCTTTCTAGTAACAATTTTTTGTACTAAATTTCAAAATATGTGTACTAAAAACCGTTCAAGTATATTTAGCTTTATCTAATTTATAAAAAAAGTATTAATAAACCGAAAGCAATACTAACAAAGTCATATTTGGTTTTGTTCTAAAATTTGTGTACTAGTATTTCATTCTAAAGTCAACGATTATTAACGAATTTACAGCTAACTTTTGGATCAAATAGTAAAGCAAGTACCTAAAGAATTTAATACTTAAGTTTTTTACAATTTACTACTTATATCTAAAAGTATTCGTGTATGATTTTAGTACTAAATTTCGTAGCACGATCTCATATTCAGATTTAAAAGTTTCGAGAAGTTGTTCATATAATTTAGTACTAAAGCGTAAACTTCCAAAAGTGTGTACTAGTTCGCAAGACAAGATCAAAAAGATCTGCCCTTGCGAAATATCAAACACTTTTGGAAGTTTAAAGTTTAGTACTAAATTATATGAGCAGCCGGAGCTTAGTATGAATTTGAAATTTCAAAAATTTTCAGCTAAATTAATTATGCAATTTCTAAAATTTTAGTAACATTTTTTATTCAAAGATTTATTACTATTCTTTTGTTCTAAAACTTTAGAACTATTTAATAATTTGCTGCCAAAAGTTAGTACTTATTTGAGTTACGGAAAATGTTGCACTAAATTTGTTATTGTAACTATATATTTGGCTATTTCTTTCCATACTTTATGCACCTTAAGTTATTTCGATTGAAAATTTAGTACATTCTTATATTTGGTTAGTATTAAAATTATTATTAGCAATATAGTCAGTACTAAAAGTTCAATAAACTAAGTTTCTCACTACTAGTCGTTACACTTAACTTAGTTTAGGTTCCATAGATATTTTTAGCACCAAAATTAGTTAGACGTGAACTAATAACACGTGTTTGGCTATTAAACGTTATTATAGAGTATAGTGCAGTTAGAAATAAAAGCAAGTATTAATAGATTTATTTAATATGTATCAGAGAATATTTAAGGCGCCTAGTTTGAGTGCTATTTTGGATTTTATTTGTTAGTAATTTAGTACTAAATGTTAGTATATATAAATTTATTATGTATTACAAAAATAGACGTACTGAGCCAAATTTTTGAGCAACACTTAAAAATAGTCTATATATGTCATGATTTTCGTTCGAATTTCATCTCATTTTTAGTACCAATTATTGGTTACAAAATTTTAGTACATAAAGTATATAAATTTTTTGTTATTATTGTTTCATACTACAACTCAACTATATTTTTAAAATCTAATATGCGTTCTATATTTATATGTACGAGTATGTTAACAATTTTGTACTAAAATGCAGGTAAATGAAAAATACGTTTTTCACTTAAACTAATCAAATTTTAAAAATAATTAAATATCATATCATATATTTTAATTAATCTTCAATTCTGTTTTACTGGCTTTATTAAGTACTAAATGTTGATATTTAAATTCATTTACGAGCATTCCCGTACTAAACTTACTAAGTTCTTTCAATTTTATATAACTTTCTATTCAAAAGCATTTTTAGTACCAAATTTTATTTTTTAGTACATCCAATTTTAAAATTAATTGCAATATTGTGACATTTCAAATATATTTTCAATGCGTGAATAAATATTTGCGCTTTAATTTTAGTACTTCTATAGTACTAAACGCTAAACAAACAATTTTCGAATTTTTATACAGTTAAGCTGAAAAACTTTTATAGTTAAGTTTAAAAAAAGTAATAAATATTTCACATAATTTTTAATTACTGTTTAAGTTGTTAGCTCAGCGAGTAATCGGGTTTGTAAAGCACGGTTACTCGTATTCATCTAAACATTTTAGTTATTTATGTTTTTATTTGTATAAATGTTATTGTTGTAATTTGAAAAAAAAATATGTTTCGTGTTTTTTTAATTTCATGAGTTGTTGTGTTCATTAGCAAAATTAAAATGTAAACATAGCATTATTTAAATAGTAATCGGTGCGCACTAAAACGTTTCTTCATATATTTATTTTAATTTAACCATTATTTTTCAAATAAATTATTTTGTATTTTTGTAAAACAACAAAAAATAAATCAAATAAACAGCTGTCAATTGAACATCAATCTTGTATTTTGAATGTGATTATTTGACAAGTGTGTGCTGTCATTTGAACTCACCACACGCTTTACTTTTTCTCTTTTCACTTTTTCACCTCAAATAATGCGCACAGCTACTCGATATGTACAAAATGGAGGAGGAGGCCTATAAAATACAAGGAAAGTCTGAATTCTATGCCTAGAATTCGCCCACAGCAGAACCAGGACCGCTATTATAATATAAGCGCATGCTTACGGCAGGGGAATGATGTGGAAAAAGGAACGCTTAGCGTGAAATCGTATATATGCCATGGAATCGAATACGTAACTGAAACTGGAGTTCAGCTACACTTTTTATAAAAAAAAAAAATAAGTCAAAATGCAATCGAATATTAAATAATTAAATATTATTTATTTTAATTATTTATGTAAACAGTGAAGAGCAAATTTAACAAAACAACTTAAGAAAATTATTTAAAAAAACGAAAATAGTATATATACCTATAAGTAAAGCATTCAAAACATATATTGTAATTAGAAGAAAAGAAAAGAACGTGAATTATATTCAAAGAAAATATAAATATTTACATATGAAAAATATGTACCTACTAAAATAGTTAAAATTTTAGCGCTAATTGAAATTCCATAAAAAATATTACGATAAGTATTGTTATTAAACACTAAATACAAAAAAAATATATATAAATCCAAACACCGATTAAAAGTCTAAGAAAATATATATATCAAAAGATATATATATATATTTAATTAGCTATTATAGAACCATAAGCTTATTAAAAGCAACCATTTTCCTTAGAAACTGCTACTGCTGTTATAAATACGAGTAGAAATCACAAAAAAGGTATTAAAGAATTAAGCATACAGTTGAATTGTTAAAAAATAAATTAAATTTAAAAAAAAAACTGCAATATAACTGTTTACTGCATAAGTACTTAAAAAAACTTAAATAATAAACGCATCCCTAATTCCCTGTTCACATTTTGTACATAAGTTTTGTAAATGTAAACATGACTTAAGTGCGTAGTGTGAAACCAGGCATAGATACAAGAAAAAATATTAAGAAATGAAAACATTATAAAAAAAATCTCAGAAATTAGCAAAATATAAAAAAGTTGCCAGATCAGTACTAAATCATATGTTTTAAAATAAAGAAAACCGCAACTACATAGTTAAGTACTAAAATAAACAGTACACCAACTGAATTTTCGAATAACCCAACAGCAAACCCAAATCCGTATTAAACACATACCTAAAAAGTAAGTATACCTATTAGTAACTTGAGTTTCCGCCTCTCCACCTATTTACTTACATACATATATAGCATACCAATAGTATAAATACATATATAAACAATTAGAGACTTTAGTACTAGTTCTTGGTAATAAAAACACCCATTTAAAAAATACCAAGGTTAATATATGCCAAAATACAATAAAAAAATTAATTAGAATTAAACTAAAAGCAAAAATAATTTGACGTTTGCAGATTTTGTAAGTGTGGTGAATTTGTTATGACAGACAGCCGATTTGGTGAAGACAGCGTAACAGCAGCTAGTGTTGAAAAACTTTGTGGTAGTTTAAAACAGCTTATGGGTGCTTAAATGTTAGAAAAAAATAAGAGCATGAGTGCATCCTGATCTTGTGGTAATAATTATGTTTGTTTGCACTCTAATCGAAAACATTAATCAAAACGCAAAAATTTACCAACTACTCTTAAACTAAAGGGAATTTCAAACCATAATAACGTAGTAAGAAAAGTGGGTATGTTTAAATGTAAAAACATGCATGCAATATAAACAAACGAAATCAGCTGATAGATGTGACGTCTATGTGTCACCCATTAGCCCGTTACTTCCGACCATGATCCAACTACAACAGGTCGTAGCAGCTCGACAAACATACAGACACACAAAAATTTTCCATGTATTTTGTTTTTGTAATTTGTGAGTTTAACGTCAAAATCGTACTGAGAAATGAGTGTAGTGTCAAAATTCGAGACAAAAGTAAAAATCAGCTAGTCTATTAACACGACCTGTATTATTGGATCATGCTTCCGAGTGCCTTCTAAACAGAATAGCATAGACGAAATCTTAACCATTAGCTCCCTTCTTTAGAAAATAAACAAATTCATGGTACCTAGAAAACTCTCTCTGCATTATAAAGAACTGAGTTGTTTGTATCGGAAAACCAGTCCATACATTCCTTTTTAGTCAGCTATACAAAGAAAAGGATCGTTAAACAACTAATTTTCTCTTTCTAATACTTTTAAGACATCTGTATTCAGATTCAAAAACGCTTTTCGAAGTTGATTCACTTTGCTTTCCTGTCGGATATCAAATAGGGTTGCTTCGGTGCTTAGACCAGACTGCTCTGTGAAGGCGACTAATGGCTCTTTACTCTTCGACACAAAAAGAATTTGCTCTTGTTTTGTGCTACAAAAATCACTGAGCTTCAAATCGGTAGGTGCTTTCACTGGTAGTCTCTCTAGAGTTTAGTAAAGACCCAAAGCATCAATTCATCATACTTATCTTCTCAATAAATATATTTCCAGTAATACTCTTAACAATTATTCAGCGACAGGTAATCTGGTCAAGGGTTTTTTCATTTAAGCCTCTTAAACACCATTTTTTTTTTATTCCTGTCTGCTAAGAACTACAAATGTATAATATTGCCTCATTTTCGCTTGTGGAACAATATTTGCAGAAACACTGGTGGAAGTTTCTTTAATCTGTGAATTTGCTTGCTTTATGAGGAGTCAGGTCAGCGAATAAGTTTTCTATAGTCGGCAACGCGAGCGCTTGCTACAAATGGCGGATAACAGAGCATGAATTCAAACATTGCTTAACCCACTGCGGACAATGCAAGTGTGTTAATCGTTTTTAGTTATTGCTAAAACGTGCCAGTTCTTACTAGATATGGAGAATATATTTGGAATTTCTTGAATTTTATATTTCTAATTTAAATTAAATTTCAATTACAATAGACTATATTCATTAAAAAATAACTGCATAGATGAAAGTCATGAGAGTAGAAATGCCCTTAGTTACGTAATAAAATGTTAATAGCAAGATTTTTAATTTCGTAGTGCCAGTTACTTAATTTACTACAGTTTTCAAAAACGAAAATCTAGCCGAATTCATTAGTAGTAAATAGGCTGGAGCATAGTCATAGTCAAATTTAAGCATGACTTAAATTTAGTTAAACCTATTTGACACAATTTTATATGGGCTATCTTGTCAAAAAAGTTGTATCTAAATTTAAGTCATACCTAGCTTCGACTATGAATATGCGCCACTATTTTTATTGTAGTAAATGTTTAGCAAACTAACTTTGTATTTTTAAACTGTCACAACTTGCGCTGCGTATGAACTTATGAATGGTAATATTTTATTTAATTTAATTTTACTTAACAAGAAGAAAAATTTATATTATAACTACTTTCAAATGAACTCATAAGATAAGTTATAATCTAGGTTGGTTATTAAAGATGTAACTAATTATTATAAACTAAATAATTTAGTTATTACTTTAAGATATTAAAACAGTAATTCTAATTTTTAAAATAAACTCCCTGTCTAAATGCTATTATGAATTGAGGAATGTTGATGTTTTGAAACCATGAATTTTCGCTAGAAAAAGTGTAGTTGCTGAGCAGTAAAAAACATTTAAGAAATGTAAGATGAAAAATGGAAATGCGTAGAATGTTTTGCATCGGTTTGCAGATAAAACTATTTTTTCAAAGTGTTAGGTACAGTGTAAACATGTATTAAGTAATTACTACTACTGAAAACGCATTAAGTGATTTTGTTGAAAATTTTTAGTTTAACTAGTCAAAAAAATAAAGCAAACTTGTTGTGAGCAGACGAAAATAAAGTGTGACTAAGTTAACTCAGAATATAATACAGTATATTTATGTAAAAAAAAATTATGATAATTCTTAAGAAATATACAATAAATTTTAAACAGCGAAAAAATAAGTTTTATTTTAATTTGTAAAGCTTTAAAAACTTGCATAGGCGGTGAAAACTGCACAACTTCTGCATACTTTTATTTTTTTAAGGAATTGAATTTTCAAAAATTTTTATTTTTAGCGATGTTAATGATTTTTATTGCGTGTTTATCTTATTGGCTGTTCTCAAAAATCTTATTCACGAAAATAGCAAAAAGCTCGAATAAAAATTTTTCAAAAAGTAATAACGTTGTTTTTCAAAAGGAATTTCTTATTTCAAACATTTGAAAACGCAAACAAATTTAAATAATTATTTATGAACTAAATTAGGTAATGTGTAATAAAAAGCATCATCTACACTTCTCTGAAAAATGCAAATGAAGCAAATTATTTTATTGAAGTGCCACTATTTATTTATATATATAAGAAGAATTAAAATATAAAAATGCGAATTCCAAAAAAGGTACTATCTAAAACAAGCTCTTTTAATTTCAATTTATCGAGTAAGTTTATTATATAATTATAAGGGGTTAAAAAAGTAATATTTGATAAAGCTTTGTATTCAAGGGAAACCAGAGTTTTCTTATTTTTCGTACCTTTAACCTAATTCCATCTAACTGGTGTTCTACTGATTACTGGCGATAGAGCTTTGCGGAAGGAAAGCCATTAAATTTTCTTGCATTCTACTACTACATGCATTGTTTATAATCTTTTAGACCAGTTTAAAAGCTTCATGGGAGTCAAGTTAAAGTTTTCTAAGTTGGCAACGCAAACAATCGCTACAAATAACGGATAACGGAACTTTCAATACAACCTTGCATTTAATTTTTTTTTTATTTAAGGGCTGCCCTACGAGCTCCAGCGACCCTGCAGCCGCTTGCAGCACATTCATTTCAGAACTACATAATCAACATATAAACACGAATATGGTGAACGGCGAAGATTTACATGTAGCCTTAGACCGCTTTGGAGTTTTACATATAGCAGAGTTTGCGAAGAAGCTTTCAACTAAGGAATGAGAAATAAAAAATACATTAACATTATTTAATTACAGACTTGCAGAACTAAGCTTAGTTCAACAAATCGCCAAATCGCTCACTGAGTAACCACCCCTGCTATAGAGAGGGCCGAACAAAAAGTTGCTAAAAACTCGCATAGTTCAATATTTTGAACCTGTAGCCGGAATATTCAATCCCCACAATTTATAAATATAACCATCTAATTATTCGTAGTCTCGTGGAATACGTGTGGATGGCCTGAAGGGTTCGCCGTGATTCTCTCAAATTGTTCGCAAGACAATCTGGCTTGTAGCCGAGCGTTCCTGAATTAATATCCGACATAGGGCAGTCACTCCCGCTACACTACGCCGAATCTTTTGTGGAGTCCCGCCAAAAATCGTTGGATCACGTATTTCGCCTTCCTCATATGGGAGTACTTTTGCACATCACTACTCTATCTCAAGCTTCGCTTGAAGATAAAAGTAAAATTTTATATCAGTGAACTTTTTAGCTTAAAATTAACTTTGCGAACCGTTATGATGCATAGCGTCGCTTGCTTTTATGCTGCATTAATATTAGTGTAATTGGCAACGCGAGCAATCAGCTGTTTGTCGAATGAGTTTTTCATTTGTATTTTGTACTAAGAGCAACACATTTGCAACAAGTGCATTTGGCAAAGACCCAATTGGAAATATAGAAGCATATTCCTGACTTTTTCGTGAAATATTAACAAAGCGCTAAACACTTGAAATATGAGGTGATACAAAAAATATTTATAAGCAACTGTATTTCCAATTAATAACACAATCTTTCCAGTATTACGTGCCCCTGATTAACAAGAGGGCAACGGGTTAGTAAACATTACAGCAGAATTACAAAGATACACGCGTACTAAAGCAAGTGAGCGAATGTACTCAAGCTGTCGGCTTTAAAACGTAATAAATTGCATTTACAAAACACGCAAATGACTCATTTCTATTAAGAAGTGCCCAAGCTTAACAACCGAAATAATGTGGTCAAGCATTAAAACATTCGTCGATTATTTAACTACTCCTCAGCGTCACAAACAACAACCAATACTAAGTACAGATTATAATAAAATTTGGCCAGCACACAATTCAAACATTCGATTAACCGCCTTTGGGCAACAATTATTGGAGAAATGCGTGCAAGTAGAAAAACCGAATACAGATGCAGTGGACATTGAGAGATTTATGGTGAAGTCAAATAATTTTCCATTGGAGGTATGATAAATGTGAGCTAGTAAACCCAAAAATAAAGTTACCAATGTTCCTGTTCATTACTCTTGCACAGTTTGGCATAAATACCTGCCGCGTGATGAGTCAACCAGTTGAGCGTTACCCAGCAATCAAAAAGCAAATAGCTTCTGCATATCCCGTTATACATGAACGTGTTTTGGGGCTGTATCTGGCATTTTTGGAGCACAAATGTGAATATGGTATGTGGCGATTTTTTTTTTCCTTAACTTAATTTAAATATGTCAACACAGTAACGAAATACTATACGGGCATGGCAGAAAAAAGAAAGATTTCCATTGTCATTTGCGGTAGACATGTTAAGTACCAGAGAATTGCAAGAACTCGCGCACCACCAGTTCCACTTAAAAATCTTTTTTTCGTAATTTAGCACCAAATCAAATGAAAACCCGCCAACTTTCTCCACCAAATTATCTGGCACACTCTTTTTTGAAAAAAAAAAAATTTGACATCCATAAATAGAAACTTCGTGTAAAAAGTTAATATTTTTTTTATTAATTTTTATTAACTAGTATATGTACGAAATTTGTGCTATTTTCTGTCCTCTATTTACAAAACGCGTGAAATTTTTCGCGGTTACGTAACGTTGCCACCTATTTTGGTGTTTACGAAATTGTACAGCAACTTAAAGTGTACGACGACACAAAACACGAGCAGAGAGAGAGCGCATTTTGAGATTTTATTGCGAGAATTGCAAGGTTCTGCTGGGGAAATTCACTCAGAAAAACTTACAAGTGACAAGCAGCTGATCGTACCATAGGAATGCAACAACAAAAACTTAAAAGTTTGATCTATAAACTAATGAAAAAAGCGCTTGCGGGTTTGCGTTCAAGTTTTTACAAATTCCTGTTAGGCGGAAACTTTTTGCGTTTGGAGAGTTTAACGTCATTCTCACTTTACTGACTGATCAAAATCAAGCGGAGAAATTACCGTTCGAGAAAAAACTGACAGCTAAGTAGAAACCGAGTGTTTGTGTGAGTAACAACAGATTCAACGGTTACGCCAAAGTAGATTTTGCTCTAAGTTTTGACGTGTGACGGATACGTCGACGGTGAAGTACTGTATCTGCTTGGCGCACTAAGCGGCTTTGCACCTATTTTAGAATTTTAAATTTATTAATTAAGTATATAAAATAAATTGTAAATAAAATAAACAAAATAAATCAATAAAATATCGTTACCGAACGGAAGATCACCTATTTAACAAACTAAAAAATATACCTATGTAAAAAAATTTTATTTCGTGCAGTAAACTTTAAAGCTCGGACGTGAATGGTTGGTTAGTACGGTCTTATAATCAAAACCTTCCTTTTAAAATATACTTCACAGGCAACGATCTTGAACGCGCCATTTACACAGGCATGTCGCTTACAGCGCTGGTACAAAGGTTACTGGAAAAAAGATGTGCCTCATTTTATGGTTGCATCGATAAATACCTGTTGGTCAGTGGAGAGAAGGGTTATGGCGGCTTTTGTGAAGTTGGCACTAGCGCTGAAAAGGCGCCTTTGCAACTAAAAAATGTGCTGAGTTATGATGAAATTAAGGTTAGTCTTGAGATTTTGTACAAATTTGTGATATGAAAATTGTGAATACTTCAAGCAGCTTTCCGCTTTGTTGTCGATTTCCTCACATACCGAGTTTATAAATGATGGCAACCGCTATAATGAAGGCCTTGTCGAACGCGATAAATCAAAAATTGAATCTGAAGGTGTTATTATCGGCATGATAGGTGGACGTTTTCAAGTGAAGGGGACTATGGAATGGCAAGACATAATGATTACAGCGACGCAAAATACTAAAGAACAAGGCTATGGCTATACCAGCGAAGAGGCGGCATATGAAAAAACGAAGCCTGTAAATTATCGCCAACTGTGGGCACAATTTTACGAAGAACAAGATTTAATTTATGAAAATATAAAAGCCCTTAATTCAAAACGTTTCTTTAAAGGTCCACATAGCTATTACATTTTTGATAATTTAATGATGAAAAAACGGTATGCCATCGCTTTCGATACATTACTATTGGAGGCTGAGGCGCGTGGCATTGCTGTTGATAAACAAATTTATTTGCATGTTGTTGGTATTGGATTGGGTTCTTGGCGCGCAGTGCCACAACAGGAAAAAATATTTCTCGAAACTTTTGATGAACGTTTGCGGCAGTTATTGCCAAAATTGGCTCATATTGGTGTTGTGCATTTTTCCTATTTTGTTATGTCAGCATGGGGGAATCTAATGGATGGCGGCGTGATACCCTCCGATACGCATCCAAATGGTGGCATACAAATATTTATGCATAATCGTAATCCCTCAGAGAAATTGGTGAGTTGTCAAAGGTTCGGTTCATCATCTTCCACTTTTTTAAATAATGGGCATTGGTTTCTCAAAATTGTCTCAAAATCGCGCTTTTAAGCTTGCCAAGTCAACATTAACCAAATAAATTATCTCAAGTTTTTTTTTTTAATAACTTGCTAAATCTGGGAACAATGATATTGTCCCTCTGTATTCTTTTTTTTATTTTCTCGTCTCCATTAAAGAATTCTAAAACATTTGCAACATTTTGTTATTTTTTTATAGCATAAAGACCCACTAACTAATCTAAATTTTTTGGGTACACTCGATTATATGGTTGCATTTTTCTTACAATAAGTTTAAATATTCTACACCTAGGCGTACAAATTTGAAAATATGTTGATAGTGGAAACATACGCTTGGGCTGGTAACGCTCTACCCGGTAACGATTTTTGGTTGGTCAGTTAATCATTTTCTTATCGTTGGACTTATTTTTAATTAAGTCTTTTTTTCGTTTTGCATATTTAGGGTGCATTGGCTTCCTCTGGCGATCCAGCTGCTGCATGCAGCACACTTATTTCAGAACTACACAATCCTCATATAAACACAGAAATGGTAAATGGCAACAATTTGTATATCGCTTCGGAGCGGTTTGGCCTTAAACATATTGCAGAATATGCACAGATAATTTAAGATAGTAACATTTAAGTAAAGACCGAAAGATCAACGTCTCGTAGTCGCGGACTTCATAAAGCGCCTATTTCAGCGAACAATTGAAGAACACCTGGTTTGAGAAGCTATAGCTTCTGATTATTTCTGGCTCGCACGGGATCACAGCTAATAATTTACCTGGTCTAACAAAAACGAATTACTATAAAAACAAAATTTTCGCGACTGACATAACCCGTATCCTAATTTGAAACGTCCCGAACATGACATTTGGAAACAATTTTAAATTTGGGACCTCTTAAACCGATCTGGGTATTTCCCAAAGTAATTCGTTTGCTGTGATAGATTATTTTCAAGCTAGCGGCTGCGTTAAGTCGACATCAAGACATTAACATATTATTAGGAACTATTAAGTTTTTTTTTTTTTTATTTATTTGGTGGATTTCGATCGGTTCTATAGAGCATTTGATACAACTTTTGTCTTCGTTGCTATTTTCCCAAAATTGGTTGGCCATCTGATTTTTGTTATTATTATTTTATTCTATAAAAATAATTACTTAAGTATCCTATACTATAAATGTGCTCTAGGCCAAAACTAATAATTTTGTTTTTTTACAAACCTAAAAACAATCAGTGTATTCGCTTTATTTCTTATATGCCTCGTAAAGCTTGTATGAAAAATTACATATATACGAGCTTTACACAATTTACGAGGCATATAAGCATATGAACGGATACGCTAAATAAATTCACTGAATTGTTGGTATACAAAATAAACAGTAATTACTTAACTTAAGCTAGATCTTTTCGACCGCACACTGATTAACTTATTATAATATTGATATAATTATAATTGCATAGTTAAATTTTTTTTTATTATCAATTCTATTACTTACGATATGCAAAAGATTAAATATTACTTGATATTTAATATTGAAATCTGTTATAAATAAATAAATACAGCAGTTATAGTAATTTTTAAAGCTTTATTTAGTTATGGTGATTGTTGTTGGAGCAAAGCTCGAATTTTTATGTTTGTTTGTTAATTGATATTAGAGGAAAAATTACAACGTTATGCACAGCGATGGTATGGGATGACATGTTTCGAAGTGCCCAGCTTCTCATCAGACCCCTTCTTTATTTAGAACTTTTTCCGATAGTTGATGCTATCGACCGGGTAAGATCATGACTTCTATATAACTTATATCTCCGATGTTGATATTCGTTTAAATTTGGCGATAGTTAGCAAAGCGAAGAACCGACTGGCACGCTATGTTGACTACCAAGCCGAATTTATAGTCATGGTACTTTACAAAATGTAGAAGCCGTAAAAACAATTCAATTAAATTGTTGGTATACAAAAGAAAATTAAAGGATTAAACGCCAATTAACTCAGTTTAGTAAGTATTGACAGGTCGAACAAGTTACAGTCTAAGGTAAGGGGTTCGCTTTGCTTGCTTCATTTTCCTGGTGTGACATGTACAAACTACAGCTTTCAGATATTTTACTCCCTCAGCGCCGAGAAGTTTTAACATTAGCTTGGTAATGGATATATTAGAGCTTTAGCCTTGCTCATGGCCTCGTCAACCTCTGTGGTGGTGATGGCAATGGTGATAAGAATGATTTGTCCTTTGCCTTATCAGCCGACAGAAACTTATAGCCTAAGGCGATAGAAAATTTTATCATAAGGTTTGGCCAGATTTGACTGTGGACCATAATTTGCCAACACATTTACATAGAGGTTGGCGCACTTAGCTCCTCCCACTTGGCGTGTTAAATCAATAAAATTTGCAGGACTTCACTTTTATTGAGATTCGCTTTTTATGACCGGCAAATTTGCTTATAAGCTAAAAGTATAAAGTTTATCTCGGTATCGAATACCATGGAATAACATATATTGTCGCCCAGACGCATGTATGTGGAAATTTTTGATTTTTAGTTAGTACGTTCACTGGATAAACCATTGATTGTTCTATGTTTAACGAAAGTAACATGTGTACTTTGCAAAATATGCTTATTTAATGAGCCAAAAAATACTGATTTTTTAAAAACTACGCTTTTAAACTTGATTTTCTGCCAAAAATGCCACGATATGTAACAACGTTATAACTAATTCAATAAAATTAAAAGAAAATCTTGTAAATTGATAAGTACACTCTCTTTTCACTTGGATAAACAGAAAACTTCTACCTTTAACTAAGTTATATGCACATATATAATTAAGAAAAACAAATTGCAATTATTTTGAATCATCAATATATGTAGGCATTATATACAGCGATTTCAATTTATGCTCTTCTTCCTCCAATGCTTTCATGTTACGCTCACGTGTCTCTGCATCGTCGTGCCTATGTTCTATAAAATGTGTACGCAACTCAGAAGCAAAACGGAATGACGACGGGCACAATTCGCATTTATGAACATTTTCGCCTAGATGGGTGCGTAAATGTGTAACAAGCCCATAACTATAACCAAAGGAGCTATTGCAGTATTTGCATGTGTAACGTTGGTCGTCGGTATGTTGGCGCATATGACGGCGCTGGCTAGTCAAGCGAACAAAGCTATTTATTTTAAGCAAAAATTAAAAGTTGGAATAAACTTTTACTAAATACTACTATTTCATATATTAGTTGAGGCTCACGTGATATCTTACCGCTTTTCGCAATAATCGCATTTGTATGCCTTTTCTTTACTATGACCCGCTTGTGGCTTCACCTTCTCATGAGTTTTTTTATGTTTTGACATATCGCTACTACACGGCAACTTCTGTGGGCTTTCGGGTGCTCTATCGACACCTAGATTTTGCGTTGTGCTGCTGCAGATAATAGAAAATTATATTGTAATTAGTTTTTATATTTTTTATAGTTATTTCGATTTTATGACAATACTCTAATGTGTTGAATGATTGGCCACATTTTTGAGACGAGGTCGGCTGCTCTTTTGAATGCACGCGCAGGTTATGGTAAGTGAGCAAAGAGGGATATTTAAAAGCTATATATAAATATTTTTGTTGTTAATTTAAAATAGAAATATGTATATCTTAAAATCATACTCTCATTGCAAATATGGCATAAATAGTGGTTTAATATTTTAGAAGGATGCTTCAAAGTTGTATGCCTCTTTAATGCAACAGTCGAACTGAACGATTCTTCACACAGATCACAAATATTTCTTGGCAGCTTCTTATCCACTTTGTGTTCTAAACGATGAAATTGCAGCGTCTCCAATTTATAGAAATAAAGATTGCAAATATCACAATTGAATTGGGTTTTTTTTTCATTCGACTGCGCAGCCATTCCTTTTTGCCTTCCCCATTTTTTATGGCGCTTCAAATGCTGGTCCAAACATCTCTTTTCGTTAAAAGATTTATTACATAGTTGGCAGTTATGCTTGGACGCGCTATAAAGAGTAATATAAAAGTACATATTTTCAATAAATATAGCAGTATCAAATTTGTACTTACCGCAAGCTTTTTTGAGGATCTTCTGTTTCTACAATAACGACATCGTCCCTAGTCACCGATGAGTGCATTGTTTCACCCGCGCTGTACTCAGCATTGGGTTCATCATCATTATCATCACATGATTCATTTTTAAAGAACTCGACATCGCTATCTTCAACATTTGGTGCATCATCATCACAAGGCTCATTTGCAACGATTTCGCTATTGTCATATATAAAATTGGACTCTTCATCAATACTTGGGCCACTTTTAATGAAAACGTCAGCATCTCCTCGTGAACTGATATACTGTTCAATTGCTTTGTCGATGATTTTTTGGAAAGAGTCAGCGATATTTGACTGTGGCGCTTCCGGCAACTCACGGTCAACTAGATGTTTTTTGGATACAAGTATGGTTCTTTGTTTTGAAAGTTCGGTGTCACTTGTTGACTCTTTCGCGGCTGTGTCTCTTGGTATTAAATCATTATCACAAGATTGTGATGAATCCGATAAAATGTGTACACACTCAATTATCTGATCTCTAGCTTCTGGAAGTATGACCTGTTTTAAAAATTCGTTTGTATTCTTTTCAACGACCGAAGGCACTCCTCTTATCTGCAACACCAAGTCAGCATTTCGATTGGCAATTAGCGCGCGCAACTTTTGTTGAGATTCTACACACATCTGTTGGAACCGATGTAATCCCAGCAAATGTTGCATGCATTCACCACAAATTTTCTTTGGCAACTCATCACTTGGGTGTACTTCTATTTGAGGCACTGTTTTGGACATCAACTCAGCGATAGGTAAATCGCCATATTCCTCAATTGTGCCGAAGACTGATGGCCATTGCTGCTGCAGCTTATTGTCATAAGAGGGTGATACAATTTCTGCATTCATACAGGTTCGACACATATTATCAAAATATTGCTGACCTCCTGTTTCCATTTTAGCTGATTTATTGAATGAATGAATATTTTGTTATACACGAAAAACTCCATAAAAACCAAGAATGATACAAACAAACAACGGTTTTGGTGTAAACGTAGCGATCGTAATTTACCGATTTATGTGTTATTTGAAGCAGGGCTACCGCTTTTCCTCAGGTGACCCATATAAAACGCACAGCTTGAATTTTTCCCCAAATATACCTGATTTTGCGTGACATATTAAGTTGAGGTTATGATAGTGTGATGAATTGTTTCGCTGTTATGTTTAATCTTCCACTAAGTTATTTTATTCAAATGTGTTCACTTTGTATAGTAATTTGTACGTAATAATGGTAATTGTTTCCTTTAGGAGACAACTGCTAAAACACGTCCAAAAATGTCGGGAGAGGTATCAAACAACGCGTTTTGACTTCGGTATCAACAATCCGAAAGCGGATTTTCAATTTTTTGTTTCAGTGAAAAGTTATTCGAAAAAAACCCAAAAATGACTCGGGTCCGATCCCAAATAGGGGGCTTGATCCAAGGTATCTATGTGCAGAACACCTTTCTGCGTAGGCGGCCTTCGGCCGCGCTTCAAAAAAATAACCCTTAGCCGGTCCAACACCGGCTACGCGGTCCACAGTATTTCTGCGCAGAACACACTTTTTGCACTTTTCGATCCACCCTAATCTGTGATTACAACAACCACATGAAAATGACAGAAAATTTTCAACTTTGATGGCAAATATCTCTTCACTGAAACAAAAACTCGAAAATTCGCTTCTGGATTATTGTTACCGAGGTCAAAACGCGTCTTTTGATACCTTTCCCGATAATTTCCGACGTGTTTTAGCAGTTGTCTCCTAAAGGAAACAATTACCGTAATAATAAATAAGTGGTGTGAAGGTAGTGTTGCCGGCCTACCACACCGAAGGTCCATGGTTCGAGCCCTGGTACAGGTAACAACAAAAGTGATTTGAAAAAAGTTTTTCAAAACGGGGTCGCCCCTCGGCAGTGGTTTGGCAAACTCTCCGAGTGTATTTCTGCCATGACAGGCTTCTCAGCAAAAGTTCGTCTCCTTTGTAGATGCCGTTCGGAGTCGGCAAAAAACTGTAGGTCCCACCAATTTGTAGGGAAAAATTCAAATCGGCACACCACAAATTGGAAGAGAAGCTTGGCGCAAAAATCTCTTAGGAGGTTTATGATGATATAACTGTTCCATAGAGATAGAGAGAATAAATAAATAAAACGTACTCTAAGGGCCACTTTCATAAAAGCCGGTAAGCTTTGGTTTCCTCGAAAGCGGTGCCGCCATATAGCGGCCGTTACATAGCGGTAGAGTAGGTTGTCAAAAACATTGCAAAGCAAAAGTAATTACGTGTAAACTAAGAAGACTGTGAAGGTCACAGTAGTGTAATATAGCGGCAAGCATTTCAACGTTTTTTTCCACCGTCATATTCAAAACGGTGTGAATTCAATCAAATATTTCAAATGTTTTTACACAAAACAACAGTTTTGACATTCCTGTTGTTTTGAAAAAAATATTGATATTATAAAAAAATCAAAAACTAAAAGAGACGGCAGCAAAATAGTGGAAACAAAATCGGTTAAATTGACCGCAACGCTCAACGAACTTTACAAAATTTCGGGCGAGGTATTTAAAGATGCTTTTCGGTGCTACGAACCATAATATGGATCCGGAAAATTATATTATTAATAGTTGAAAGTTTATAAAGTTCTGCGCAGAAATGCTTTGGATTGCGAAGCCGATGTTGGGCCAGCCAAGGTTTATTTTATGAAAATCGGAATTATATCCAAATATAATTTTTTTATTAGGCGCGTTCCAATCAGGAGTGATCCAGAACCAGATAGAAATTTTGCATGTGGATGGAACAACAATGTTGATCCTGATATTTTCTAGATCAATTTCGGATCCGTTCTGTTCGTTTAGTTTTTTGTAGTAGATTTTTTTACCTTATTTGCTTGGTAGCACAGACATGCATATGTGAATACAAGTATATAGACAAACAACTCTCATACAACTGATCCGTATGGTTTCGGTGAGATCTTGATCGTGATACGGCTCTGGATAGCTGATTAGCACGCAGCCATTGTTATTGAAAACAAAATAAATAGCATTTTGTGATTTTTTTTTTTTATTCGGTTCGTAACAAATTTAATTACACTATTTAGAGGTTAAATTTCTAAAAGGGTTTTTGCAGATATATTCCAAAAAATAAAAATATTTGTTTTCTTATGTGGATTTTTATTGCTGGCACCGAAGGTTGTTTCTTGATATGGGTTGAATTTCAGCACTCGATGGTGGTCATAAAGGCTTGAACATATACATAATTTAGCAAATTAAAGCATTAAATAAAAACTAATTTGTGAAAACAGATAAAAAAATATTAACGGTTTAATCCTGTGTGACATGCAATGCAATATGAAATTTATCTTGATATTATTTTAATGGACCTCAAATTAAAAAACGTTAAAGAATTTCGAGTAATCAAGGAATAATAATAAAAAATATTGAAGAAAACAACATTCGGTAGCGAAATTTTTAGAATCTATATCTGCGAATGCAAATGGCGATTGACGCGCTCTGATTGTGTGTTGCTGGGCAAGCGACAATCACCCGATACTTACCCTACTTCAAGTTGCTTGCTATGGTTACACACAAGCACACGTTGATCGTTTCCGAGGGACTTAATAATATCGTTCACTGTGCTATCGATTATTTTACATATGGTCTGATTAGACCCAGTAAGCGCGTATTTTTGATTTGGATGCTGTATTCAAATTTTTATTGAAAAAAAAGAGTTCACAAAATTTGGCTTACCTTCGCTGAACTTGTATAAATGCACAAATTGAAGGGCCCTGCATTAAATCACCGCAACAATTGCCTGCCAAGTAATCTAATAATGACGCTAAGAAAAAGTCGATTCTGGAACTTGCGGAGCAAGGAACTCGATTCGGGTATGCGACCCACACGAGCTAAAAACATAGCCGTTGATTAAGTAGAGATATCAGAGACTGGAATGGCTGATGAAAAAAGAAAAATCGAATTTTCCTAACAGATCTGAATATGGTGACTTCCTTCTAAATGACTATTGCAGAGCAGGTAAGTTATTCCAAAAATTACTCTTGTTCAATTTTTGGCAAATTTAACTGCTGTCGAGATTTTTATATTTTCGTACTCTGACTGAGAATGTCCATAAATGTAAGCTATGCCTGTTAGTGTTTCGTTTAGCTTCAGAGCTGCAATCACACTTTAACCCAGAACTCTATATTTAGACCATTGTACTTTTCCAACGATGTTTTATTTACGCTGCTTACAAACAATGTAAAGTTCTGCAACCCCAAAAATCGTGTTGTTAGCTTCTGCCATTACTACGGATATGGCGCCTTACACCTGTCACTAAATATCTTGCTTTTCTACACTTTATGTGACACTGTTAACTCTAAACTTTCTTTTGACGATTTTAAGGCTTCGGGGTCGAATTTTCTTTCTAGATATAATCTTGCCTAGAGATCCTACACAGAGCCATTTGGTAATACTTTACATCCAACGCCAACTGTAAAAACTGCACTAAAAATGTCGATATTGGTACCCAGAGACGCATTTCGGTCCCAGGAACCCTAATCCGGTGGGGGAACCATAATATTTTTACTAGTTTGCAAGATTTTTGCAAGCAAAGTTAACAACTTTCTGTCATTTTCATGTGGTTGTTGTAGACAAAGATGTAGGGTGTTCTGAAAAGTGCAAAAAAGTGTTATGCGGAGAAATACTGGGATCCCATAGCCGGTTTTGGACCGGCTAAGGGTAATTTTTTTGAAGCGCGGCCAAAGGCCGCCTACGCAAACAGTGTTCTGACCATAAAGACTTTGGAAAAGGCGCCTCCTTGGGATCGCATCCAGGTAATTTTTGCCAATAACTTTTAAATTACTAAAAATAATGGGTTTCCCCCACCGGATTGGCGTTCCTGGGACCGAACCCCGTCCCTGGCTATATCGACATTTTTAGTGCAGTTTTTATAGTTAACGTTGGATGTAAAGTATTACCGACCATTTTTTACGAACTTTTACTAATGTTGGACTTGCCGGGAAAAATAACTTCAGTGTTACTAATTTTTGTATGTACATACATATTTATTTATTTTATATATTAAAATATTATCTAAGAAACTGATAACATGCAGAAACAAGTGTTAGGTCTAGGTTTTGGTTAATATGCAAGAAAACTTTATCTGTATAGGAACAACTTTTAAATACGTTTTACGCTTAATGAGTATTCATCAGTGTGAAAACTACAGAATTAAAGTCTAACGACAACATACTAAGGCGATCCGTATATTTTCAAATGCCTCGTTGAGCTTATATATTATAAGCTTAGTAAATTTGTATGAAAAAATTACATCTTACAAGATTTACACGAGGCATTAATACGTTGATACGTAAACGCTGACTATAACTTTTACCATATGCAACTAAATAACAATATCTACATAAAGTATGAAATATACTCATGAGGCATTACACCACGCCGGGGGTAGAAAGTATGCGAGACAGAATAGTTTGTCAAGTTTGTGATATCACTTGTATAAATGTCAGCAAATCGGAAAAGACGCCTCGAAAAATATGTTGGATTGTGATATGTACGGAAAACACTACCAAATTGACCATTGAACACCATTTTTGTTTGATTTCTAAGCCTATCCCTTTCTGTCTGCCATTTTTCTAAGCATATTTTCGCAGCTTCACATTCATAATCCTGAGTTTCTTCTATCAGCTGCGTTAACATCTGTAGCCAATTGGCATTTGTTTTAAAATTTACATTGTTCAATGTTTCAATCTCATGTGTGAGCTCATTTATAATGGCACCAGTTCTCCAGCCATGCTCTAAGGTCACATCAGCTAAATCGCTATAGGGATGGTCACCAAAATATAGCACATTATGTCCGCGCCAACCTGTTAAATCTTGTAATTGCTTAACAGTGCCCTCATAGTATATCTTGCCTTTTTCTAGTTTTGAGACTCTATCCCAGACATGTGAATTCGTTTGTTCGTCATATAATCGTATAGGTCGAGAGTCATCTGTAAAGAATTTTGGCTTACGTGACTGCACGATAATAACATCGAAATAATCGCGCCATTTTTCGCCGGCCAGTAGAGTCATGCCACGATTTACAAAAGTAAATGGACTATTTGTAACTAAAAATAATTTTTTTCCAGCACCAACCAGCTTTTCAAAATACGCTGTCAGTCGTGGGTTGGCTTCAATATACTCTCCAGGATTTTGCATAACAATCTCATGCATAATAGGATGACATGTCTGCACTGAAGATTTTATATCGTGGAAGAGAATTTCGGGATTGTAGTCGATATGATTTTTTTCAAAGTATTCAGCGACATTGCACAGTAGACACATTTCCGGAACGGAAAATAAGTCTGCCAACTGAACCATTTTTGCTTTAGAATTGGGTTGGTAGTTTTTTGATTGACCTTCAACGTACGCGATTGGTAATATACGATTTTTGTAGAGTTTTATTACTTCTGCATTTGGAATTTTAGTTAACCCACGATAAACGGAGTCCAGCTGAATCTGAAGAAAGGAATCTAGTTTTAACAACAAGCCCTTTTCAATGTCATAGTGAAGGCCCCGTACAGCGAATCCTGGAATATACTCTAATTTTGATATATTTTCAGGGTACTTAAACTTTTTTATCAATCTGTCACGGCCTAAATTGTACAGTAAATCGTGCAAGCAAGGTTTGTAACATGCCAAAGTGTAGTCATAGTCAAAACCATACACATCCACCTCCTCCAAGTCAAGTTCATTGTTGGCAAACACACCACAAGGATTAACGTCCTTTGGTAGTTTTTTAGATTTGAACTTTTCCTTCATAAGTTTGTATAGCATATCAAAGTCATCGATCGTCTTTGGTTCATGGCCCAAACGTGGCTGAGCTCTAAAACTAGCATACCGGCCATCTTGCGGTTGTGTTGTGTTGCTGCTGGAAAATTGTCGATTCGTTTGGTTATTGCAATACCGTGTGGTGTTATATGAAAACCGGGAAAATTTTATTTTTGAAAGTGTATATTGCCGGATACTGCGTTGAATCGGCATTTGTTTCGTTTGTATTCCATAATTATTTATGTTGGAATGCTGACTGTTTATTGTGTGAAAATATCTATTGTCAAACTGATTGCTAAATCGCACCAATAGTCGGTGAGGCGTGCACAACGAGGGCATTACTTTTTTAAATAATTTGTTATTATTATAGAACCCCATCACACTAATCACTATCCCACTGCGGTCGTGTCAAACTGAAACAGCCCAAAGCCCAACAACAAAAACACTTGTGCAAATATTTTCTATAAGTTTAATTAGTGGTGACTTATCCATTATAAAACAGCTGATCGGAAGAACCTTAAGCATGCTATACAGTTCATCGCGTACTATGGTGAGAAATTGAAATGCTCGCAAAGACAAAGATAGGTTTACGAAGCTCTTTCAACTGGAACTTAGTTTAGAAATGTTTAAAAAGCCTTTTTCATTTATATTTCATTAGCTTTGTTCGGCGAGCATAACATTTTAACCCCTGCGGGTTAGGGGCTTAGAATATGCCCGAGGTAGGCATACCGGTCGTAAGAGGCGACTAATATGCACAAAGGTAATGACGTGCAACTCGATGGTTGATCTACGGATATGATGCCTCTCATTACCCATCTCTCTTTCCTTACAGAAGGAGGGGTGACATGACCTACAAGGTTCCACTGGTCATAAATCGCTACCACGACAGTCGGGCAGTACCGCAAGGGAGTACCGGAGCGTACCGGATTCATATCCGGCCAAGGACTGTCAGTTCGACAGCACTCCCCAAAACCTTTGGGGAGTGTTTTTGTCGTTACAACAACAACAATAACAGCATTACATTTTTAAATTTTTTTACAAAATTGTGTTCGGCGCGACCAAAAACTTGCTAATCTTGAAACAACAACAAAAACTTCAAGTTTTGAAATACTAACCAATGTAAAAAGTAACAACTTTTTTGCTTTAAACTTGAATGAGGGCAACAGAAATCGAATTCCGTGCGTTAAAAACTACCTGGAAATCTGCAATTTGTTCGGAGTGACTTTTTTTATTGAGATTTTGTTATTTAAATTCTTCTTTCTTTAAATGGTCATCTAACCGTCTCTTGAGACGACGAATAGCTCGCACCTCGAGATCGCAAATCGGTCTCCATTTGGTCCTTCCATCGGAGTGGTGGTCTCCCTCTTCCTATGCTTCCACCGGCGGGTGCCGATAAGAATACCTTCTGGGCTGGAGCATCTTCGCCAATTCGCACAACGTGACCTAGCCAGCGAAGCGTCTGCGTAAAGCTCATACAGCTCATCATCAAAACTTCTTCGGTACTCGACGTCGCCAACGTATAGAGGTCCACAAATCTTTCGAAGAACCTTTCTCTCGAATACTCGATACTCTCGCTGAGCAGTCTTTCATTGCAGAAATGCACTCGCAGATTTTGCCAAACTACTGCCTAGGGGCGACCCGTTTTCAAACTACTTTTGATACTACCTGTCCCAGGACTCGAACCCTTGACCTTCGATGTGGTAGGCCAACTACCGCTACACCACGGCGGCCGTGTATTTAGATGCATTGTTTTATACAAATAAATTTATTTAAGGACGTGTTCTAGTGAATTAATCATAAATTATAGCTTCTATTTATATAAAACCATTGATTTATTATTTCTTAATTATTTTCTGTAAATTTGTTTCAGTAATATTAAAGAAACAAGTTTAATTTATATCAATTTATTTATGTTGTTTTAAATTTAATATGTACATATACCAGAGAAGGTTGAACTATGAGAGTATTCAGCAACGAGTGTGTGTGGACGTTGTATAATCGCTGGTAGGTAATTCACCAATGTAACAAAATTATTAAAATCTCTGTGTGAATTGAATATTCACAAAAGAGTTCTCGTCAAGGTTTAGTAGTATAAACTCGGGAATTAAAAGCAAATGCTTCCCGTGGTGAATTACCTACCCACGAGTTGACGGTTTAATGTTTCTTATTATTCTATGTTTTTGGTTTTGTTTGAATTTCAGCATTGTACAAGTTGAAAACTAACTTTTTTTCAACTTGAAAAATATTATTTTTGTTCCACACAAGAAAAAATCCCTAGTTGTTGAGAACAACATAATTTTCAAGTTGAAATGGCGTTGAGAAAAAACACTCAAGCTTCAAGAAGTAAATTAGTTCTCAACTAAAGGTTTGTTGGACTGGATGATTCACACTTTGCGTTTCATGCGCGGTTCCCATGAAGCTCTCTGTGTTTTTTTAATGTATAGACCCTGCTAAACTTAACGCCACATATGTCGCAAGCATGTGGTTTGATCCTTTCGTGTATTATTTTGTGTTTGTTGTATTCACCTGCACAATAGAACTTTAGTTGACAGCGGTCACACTCGTGAGGCTTGCCATCAGAACGACGAAAACGATGATATTTCAACGTACTGCATAAAAGAAATTAACAAAAGTAAATAATTATTATCATTGTTTTTGGTTGTGCTTTGTTTGTTGCACTCACCCTTTCACTTTGAATGATTTCCCGCATTTGGAACATTCGTATGGCCGTTCAGTTGTATGTACACGTTTTAAATGGGCCCTTAGCATAGAGGGGTATTTATATGCTGCAATTAAAGATTCTTTTTAGTTAAAATTTTGTCATCAAAATAAAAACATACTCTTATCGCATAATTCGCACTCGTATGGTTTAACGGGTTCATGAATTATTTTGTGCTTAAACATGTCGCTGCTACATGCGAACTCCAGTGGACAATGAGGGCATTTATAAGATATGCCGTCACTATGTTTCAAACAATGCTTTCTCCGACCACTGCAGATCAAACATAGGGAAAAAATTAATTTACTGATTTTATTTTCGTTTTAATGGTATATGAATACCTTAATGTGTAAAATGATTTTCCACATTCGTTACACTTGTATCGTTGTTCGGCTGCAAGTCTTTTATCCTGTTCCACAAAGTGCGCAAAATCATTCTTGTTATGCCAATTTAAATGTCTTGAGAAATATCGTTTGTGGCCAAAAGTTTCATCGCATAGATGGCACTTAAGCAAATATGGCCTTTAAAGTGTGATATATATATAGTAAATATGTATGTTAGACTGGTACACCCAAATTTTTCTTTATAATGTAATGTAAATTGTTTACAAAATTATAAAAATTATAGAATTGGGCTGAATGTAAAAGTTTCAAATCTTAATATTAGTTTTAAAGGGTCTATCATTCCTAGCTTTGATTTTTGAGGACTGATCTCAATTTTGCTTGTTTGCATTTTTTTTTTGTGGCATGCACAGAGTAAAAAACGTCTCTTAGCTACTATCGCTTTTACAAAAAAATCTACAAACCGTAGAATAAAATTGCAAAAAACTATTGCAACAATTTGTACTCACGCTTTATTGTATCCTACAGAATCTGCTTCATCATCACTATTTCCAAGAAGGCTTTCATCATCATCTGGCTCATATGGACCGTTTTGGTCAGAGTTACACTCAACGCTGGGTTCTTGATCAGCACCTAGCTCATTTTTTTCATACATTCTATTTTTTACCTGTCGTTTCTTATGACGCTTAAGATGATCGTACAAATATCGCCGCTGCTTAAACGATTTATTGCAAAAACGACAGTTATGTGTGGGCTTGCTATAAAAAGTAGTAAAATATTGATTTAAAATCATTTACTTATGTAAACTGTTTGTACTTACTTCAAGGTAACTTGTGTCTCCTCTGTTTCTACTATTAATGTTTTGTTGTCTGCAGTATCCGTTGAGTTGATTTTATCATCATCGGCATATTCAACATAGCGTTCATCAGCATCACATGGCTCATTCGCCACGATGACGGCTTCGCTATCTTCAACATTGGAATCTTCATGATCGCGTGGCTCATTTTTTAGGAATTCGCTTTCATCATTTGGTGAGTGTAGGATATAATGTTCAATTGATTTGTTAATCGCAATACTTGGTTCGGTAACTTCCGGTATCTTAAGCTTAATTCCATGATTTCTAGCCAATGGCTGTTCTTGGTTAAAAAATTCGTTCCTTATTTTTGACATTAAAACAGAATCACATGATTCTGGCAGTAACCTTAAAGTCTTTATAGACCCAAGCTCAATTTCCTGATTTGTTGGTTTTGACAGTGGTTCTTGTTTTATAAATTCGATCGAATTTTTTTCATCTTCTAACGTTGCTTCGGCCGTTGCCATTATTAGAGGGGCATTTCTATTAGCAATAAAGGTGTGCAGCATGTGTTGTGATTTTAGGCACCTCTGTTGGAACCGATATGCATTTATAAAACTGTGAAGGCATGCGTGACATATTTTCTTTGGCAGCTGGTCACTTAGCTGAACGTTTATATACAGGAATGTTTGGGATATTAATTCATTAATTTGCAAGGAACCACATTCCTCAATTGTATCCATGATAGATTTCCAATGTTGCTGTGGCTCAGTGTTGGCGTCAAATTCAACTATTTCTTCCATACACGTTCTACACAACCAATCGAAATTATACTTACTGGCTGTAGCCATTTTAGCTGGCTATATAAATTGCTTGAATTTATTGTTTACAGATAAATGCAATTAAAATTGATGAACAGTATAAACAAGATGAAGAAAAATATTTAAACCATTATAAACAATGAAGATAAACAGCTGATGGCTAAAAATGCAAAACCGTCGATAACACTGTCAGTTTGCGGCCACCGCTGTTTGATGCATGATTTAATGATTTATATGGTTGACGCCAACGGCCAACAACACGAAAATACCATTTGACGTCGGTGAATTCTTATGTCAAAATGCACATGTGAGAGGGAACGCGCAAAAACGATTCGCCTATTTTCTAAGCTTTTCACGTATAACACACACATAAATCATAAATTTTCTTAAAATGTTATCACAAAGCACTCGTTAAATATCAATTCACAGCGAACTGTAAACAAAGAATGTAAGCAAAAAACAAAGATATGATAGTTTGACATAAGGTGTGGATGAGGAAGAAGAAGACGCTATGTCATTTGAAGCGACCATATAAATTATTGGATCATGGTTTGATGTGGCCTGTGCTAAAAGGATTAAGATTGTGTTCGATGAGGATACAATTTTTAAAAATTTTATAAAATTTTCACCGGAAAGTGTTCGGTAAAAATGTTGATATTGGTACCCAGAGACGCGTTTCGGTCCCAGGAACCCTAATGCGGTTCCATTATTTTTAGTGCAATTTTTACAGTTGACGTTGGATGTAAAGTATTACCCAAAAGATTTGCAGCGATAGAGCGCATTTTGACATTTCATTGAGAGAGAGATTGAATTTCGCCGCCGTGGTGTGGAGGTAGTGTTGCCGGCCTACCACACCGAAGGTCCATGGTTCGAGCCCTGGTACAGGTAACATCAAAAGTGATTTGAAAAAAGTTTTTCAAAACGGGGTCGCCCCTCGGCAGTGGTTTGGCAAACTCTCCGAGTGTATTTCTGTCATGACAGGCTTCTCAGCAAAAATTCGTCTCCTTTGTAGATGCCGTTCGGAGTCGGCAAAAAACTGCAGGTCCCACCAATTTGTAGGGAATATTCAAATCGGCACACCACAAATTGGAAGAGAAGCTTGGCGCAAAAATCTCTTAGGAGGTTTATGATGATATACCTGTTGTATATCGCGCCATAAAGAGAGAAAAAAGAGAGATTGAATTTCACTCAGTAAAACTTGCAAGTAAAAAACAGCTGATCGTGACAGGAAAGCAACAACAAAAATTTTAAGATTTGAACGATTAACCAATAAAAAATCAACAGCTTTTTTGCTTGCAAGTTTTTACTGAGTCCTGTTAAGCGGAAAGTTCTTACATTTTGCGTTTCGAGAGAGTTTTACGTGATTCTTACTTTACTGACACTTTACAAGTTTTATAACCGAACACAGCTAATGTACACACTACAGCATAATGTGTTGAGTATGCTGAAGTTAAAATGCAACATTTTGTATTTTCGTACATTGGTTTCGAAAAAGCGCTCATGATGGCATTTCGCTCATATGTTTTTTGATTACAAACATTTTTTTGACGTTATAAAAATGCGGCTTAGGTGCAGAATACATACATTTCACCGTGTTTTTTCGGTGGTTTCGGCGTTCTGCCATTTTCAATGCCTAGCTTTGTTCTGGTCTGTGTCTATCCGCTGCGTTGTTTTTATAGTCCGTGGGTGCTGTGGCAGGTAATGTCAATCTATGTTTTCGTGGTAGGTAACGTTAATATGCGTGTGTGTGTGCGCGGTATTGATACGTCCGAATTGTTATCTGTCCCAAGGGTTGTTTTTGTAGGTATGTAGACATACCGCTTGTTAGCTAAGCGGTAGGTTGATGTAGGTAGAAATCGGTGATTTTTGCAGTTTGGTTCATATTTCGTTTTTGCTTGTTCATTGTTACGTGTTTGGTTGCTGTACCTGCTGGCTTGTGCTGTTTTTTGTAAACTAGTTTTAAGGGTTCAAATATTTCGTCAGAGATAGTGTTGGTTTGTTCGTTTATGATGAAAAATGGCAGAACGCCGAAACCGGTTTGTCACAAAACCAAACTTGACAAGGGATGACGGAAAATCGTTCCAACAAAAATATCTTAATGCTACATATTTATACGAAAACTATGTTTTTATTGAAAAAATTCAATGAAAAGTACTAAAACTGTTTATAATGCAAAAACATGCCTTATTAACGGTATTATTAAATAGTAAAATATTGTAGACGATATAATTAGCCTTAATTTGTCCAAAATTAAACAGTAATCGGCCAGGGTTGTTTTTTTAAAGCGCGCGCGAAGGATAACTGCGCCGAAGGGTGTTCTGTCCAGAAGAATTGTGGTTGGTAGCCAGTGTTAGATCGACAAAGGTTTACTTACGTTTAATATATGTACTATTGAAATACAATATTTACAACGGAATAGCTATTTTGCAAGGAAAATAAATATCTCGTAGCATTTTTACAAAATATTGTTTTTTGTGCATTTTTAGTACATATGGACCAAAAGGGTTAACAAAATATACATCAAATGAGAGGTACTTTTATTAGCTACGTTGCTCGTTCACTAGTTTTGAAGATATTTTGAATTGAAAAAATTTAAGTTTGACCTTTTGATCTTGAATATCTTTTCAACCCTTTAATTGCACCGAAAGAAGGAAACCGCTAGAATCGGCATAAAATCCTCTACAATGTCCACTTTTTCACCAGAGGCCGCCTTAGCTGAAAGGTGTTCTGCACATAAATACCCATTTGGGGTCGGACCTGAAATGCGGATATTGATACAGAGTTCAAAACGCTTCTTTTGGTAATCTCCCGACATTTTTGGACGTGTTTTAGAAGTTATCTCCTAAAGGAAATAAATACGAAAAAGGGCTCCTTAATTCATACCAAGATAACCGAAAACGGAGTATTTTGGAATTGATTTATTTATTTGTGATAAATTAGAATCTATATATAAATACGCCAGAAGAACCGTTTGACCGATCTGAAGGACACATAATTTTTAAGCGAATCAGCAAGAACGAATCGGAAACGCGTACATGTGGTGCGCTTAAGATCTCCCTTTTCCCCTCCTTATTTCGAGTGTTTCTTGAATTTAATCCCTCTCCGCTCCTGTTTAAGATCGATCTGTGCTTAGTTGGCAGGGGGGTTTTTATAAATAAGTAAATTTTTAAATGAGCATCTTACTATAACTTAACGCATTTCACACTTTTTAGTTTTTTCTACATCCTTATGAAGCTTTCTATGATTTTTTAATTTATAAAATTTGCTAAACTTTAAACCACAAATTTTGCAAGCATATTGGTTGTATTCATGTAATATTTTGTGTTTCTGGTATTCGCCTGAACAATAGAACTTTAGTTGACAGCGGGCGCACTCGTGAGGTTTGCCATCAGTACGACGGATAAAATGATACTTCAGCGTACTGCACATAATACATTCACAAAATAAGTTAAAATCTTTAATTTTTATTGATTGTTCTTCAATGGTAACACTTACCTTTTCTCTTTGAATGTTTTACCACACTCGTTACACTTGTAAGGCCGTTCGGTTGTGTGTACTATTTTCAAATGAGCCCTTAGCATAGAGGGATATTCATAAGCTGCAAGTAAAGATTTTTTATTTGAAATTTTGTCGTAGCCATAAAATAAAATCATACTATTATCGCAGAAATCGCAAGCATATGGTTTGTTTTGATCATGTGTTATTTTGTGCTTAAGCATGACGTTGTTACAAGCGAACTTCATAGGGCAATAAGGGCATTTGTAAGGTTGACCGTCATGATTTCTCTGGCCACTGAAAATCAAACAAAAACAATTTGATTAACTTTAATAGTTGGCATTATTAATTAAATTTACCTACCTTACTGTGTCGAATGATGTGTCACATTTGTTACACTCACACAGCTGTTCGGTTGCATTTTTTTTATTCAGTTTCTCATAGTCTGAAGGCTTCATAGGCACAAAATTACTTGTTTTATGCCAATTCAAATGTCTTTTCAAATATCCCTTGTTGCTAAACGATTTATAGCATATATTACACTTATGTGTTTCTACTATTTTATCGTTTTCTGCAGTGTCCGTAGAATGCATTGTTTTATCATCGCTAATTCCAGGATAGCTATCATTATCAACACAGGATTCATTATCAGGACATTCCTCATTTTCCCAATGTATTTCTTTTGCTTCATCCCGTTTTTTATGACGCTTAAGATGATCGCACAAATATCGCCGCTGCGTAAATGAGTTATTACATAAATGACAATTATATGTAGGCAATAGCGGATCCACATGTTTGGGTTTATGACGCTTAAATGATTTATTGCATAAATTCATTTCCTTTGCTTCATCCCGTTTTTTATGACGCTTAAGATGATCGCACAAATATCGCCGCTGCGTAAATGATTTGTCACATAAATGACAGTTATGTGTGGCCCTCAGTGGAATCACTTTAGCGGAATTGCTATAAAAAGTAATAAAATATTGATTTGGTTTGTTTCAATAGCTACAAAAACACTCCGTGAAGGTCCTGGGAAGTGTTGTGCAAGGAAGGAGAAAATGAGTAAAGAGAGGCTTCCCACCTCATATCCCAAATCAACCAACAAGTTGCACGGCATTACCTTTGTGTATTTTATTCGCCGCTTATGACAGGCATACCTACCTCCGGCATATTCTAACCCCCTAGCCCGCAAAAAATATTGATTTCAATTACTTCATTAAACAATCTACTTACTCTAAGCTAACTTTTGCCTCCTCTGTTTCAACTATTAATAATTTTTTCTCTACACAGTCCACTGAGTTAATTGTTTCATCATCAGCATATTCTACAGAGGGTTCATCATTATCAGCACATGGCTCATTTTTAACGAAGCCGCCATAGCTATCTCCATTACTGGGCGCATCATCATAGCATGGCTCATTTTTTAAGCAATCTATGTAAGATTCAGTGGGTTTGTTAGCAATACATGATCCGGCCACCTCTGGTATCTCAAGCTTTATTCCATAATCTCTGACTGCTAAACTTTCTTGATTTAAAAGTTCATTTGCGATTATTTCATCTTTCGATGCTGTTTTTGTTATTGGCATTAAATCAGCATCACATGATGCTGGTGATACCGATGAAGCCTTTGCAGACTCATAATGATGAATCCTATCATCGCATGGCTCATTTGCAACGATGTCGACAATGCTACATTCAACACTGGGTTGATTTTCAGCACATTTCTTATTTCTCCTATGCATTGCTATTGCTTCGTCTCGTTTTTTATGACGCTGAAGATGATTGTATAGATATCGCCGCTCTTTAAATGATTTATTGCAGATATGACAGTTGTGTGTGGGTAATTGTGGATCCACATGTCTGGGCTTATGACGCTGAAGATGATTGTACAAATATCTCCGCTGCTTAAATGATTTATTGCATAAATGACAGATATGTGTGGGCTTGCTATAAGAAGTAATAAAATATTGATTTCAAATAATTTTTTTCTTTGACCATTAGTACCATGTCGGAATCATATCAGGTGGAAGTACTAGATAAGCTCATTGCACCTTTATTCTCGAAATTATTAACACTCTCACTATAGTGTGATTTTGGCATTAAGGCAAAAAGAAAATACATGGAAAATGTATGTCACCCTGCGTCCACCTGTATGGATGTCTTCAATTTGTACTTACTCAAAGCTTACTTGCGAATTCTCTGTTTCCACTAGCAACACTTTGTTGTATTCAGTGTCCGTTGAGGTGATTTTATTATCAGTGTTACATTCAACATAGGGTCCATCATCATCACGTGGCTTATTTGGAACGAATTCGACATCGCTATCTCCAACATTGGGTTCTTCATCACCGGATGGCTCATTTGGAATGAATTCTAAATCGCTATCTCCAGCATGGGGCTCTTCATCATCGCAAGGCTCATTTTTTATAGAGTATATATAAGGTTGAAATGGTTTGTTAATAGCAAATTTTGATTCGGCCACTTCCGGCAACTCGACTTTGATTCCATTATCTCTGGCCACTGAACTTTTTTGATTTAAAGGTTTGATTGGAATTATTTCATTTTCCACTGCTGTTTCTGTTGGCATTAAATCAGCAGCAGACGATAGTGGTGTTAATGTTAAAGTGTTTACAGACCCATACTCAATTCCAAGATGGGTTGCTTCTGACAGTGGTTCTTGTTTTATAAATTCCATTGCCTTTTTTCACCTTCTAACGATGTTTGTCGCCATTATTAAATTAACATTTCTGTTATAAATCAATGTGTGCAGCATACAAGTGCGACAAAGCCAATCGAAATTATACTTTAGCTGGTTGTACCCTTTGGTAGTATTAAGTTAATAAATTGCTTTAATTATTATTAACAGATAAATCCATTAAAATGGATGAACAGCATAAACATGATGACAAAACATTTATACCATTGTATTTTGCTTGTTTGTATATTTCTTACTTCCATTTACATCTATACCATTGTAAACAATGAAGAATAAAACTTTGTCAGTTTGCGTCCACCGATATTTTGTGTGCCCCTGTGATGAAAGGATTAAGGCAACGTATGCACTACACCATAAAACGCGAGTTTTCGTATAAATCGCATATCTGCGATTCTTATTTTAACTTGACAGCTATCTTCTAGCAACCCTGTGGGACTAATAAGGTAATTGTTTACGACCGCTACCGAGTGCTAATATTCATCCAAAAATGTCGATATGGGTATAAAAAGACGAGTTTCCGTCCCACCAATGAGAATTCACCTACGGAGAACAAATATTTTTATTATTTTGAAGAATATATGCAAAAAACCGAAAAATTACCTTAGACCGATCCTAAATCGGGGGAGCAGAACATCTTTCTGAGTTGTCGGCCTTCGGCCGCGATTTGGAAAAATAACCCTTAGCCGGTCCAACACCGACCACGCGATCCTCAGTATTTCTGCAACAACCACATGGAAATTACAGAATTTTCCGGATCCGGATTATGATTTCTGGGACCGATACGCATATCTTGACACCCCTCCCGATATTTTCTGACGTGTTTTCGCACTCGGTGGCGGTCGTAAACAATTACCACTAATAATTAAATCAAAAGATAGAGGAAATGCAAGTTATAATATTGAATGTTATAACACTAGTGTTGCTGTTATATTTTATTTAGTTTTTGAATGCGCGATGGATAGAAAAGGGACCCCTTTAAATTTATAACATCGTTCTAAGAAAGCTAACGCGTTACGTCTACACATTTTATATATCCTCTATATCTATCTTTATAATACAAGGTGGCGCAAAAGTAATCCTCCTATCAGAAAATGCTATAAATTTTGCGATTGGCCCCTAAAGTCAGTTCTGTTTTGACATTTGTGTAGTAAACACATGCGAAATACACGTTAATAAACAATGTTACGCTACAGTGCTCCAGAACGCGGAATATTGCTGACTATTTATTTGACCAATAATCGGTCGGTGAAAAACGGTTACTGCGCAAAAGTAATCTTCCTATCAGAAAATGCTATAAATTTTGCGATTGGCCCCTAAAGTCAGTTCTGTTTTGACATTTGTGTTGTAAAGACATGCGAAATACACGTTAATAAACAATGTTACGCTACAGTGCTCCAGAACGCGGAATATTGCTGACTATTTATTTGACCAATAATCGGTCGGGGCCAAACGGTTACTGTGAATGGTGAGCGCTACAGAGCAATGATCAACGAGTTCTTTTTGCCGCAACTTGATGAATTGGGATTGGAAAACATGTGGTTCCAACAAGACGGTGCAACAGCACACACTGCACGTGCCACAACCCATATGCTGAACATCGGAAGCTTACTTTTGCGCCACCTTGTACCTTAAAAGCTGTTTACATTAGTCAATTTCACACTCAACTTCTTGTTGAATCATGCAAGTTTATAGTGTAAGCGGCCTGTGTAATAAGTTCGTAGGCAGCCAACTTTGAATCAACATCTCGTGCAACTGAAATTGATTTCAAAGTTGCCTAATGTTGCAATGAATTATCAGTTATGTGACAGTACGGTTTTGACTATTAACCTTTAAATTTAGAGCCGACACTGATTGGAGGATGGTTTCGATACTGTTTTGGGATAAAACGCGTGGGTTTCATCTGATTTGCGGCGACTGTTTTACAAGGCGAAAACAAAGGCTTTCAACATGATTTTTGTTGGAACGATTTTTCGTCATCCCTTGTCAAGTTGTCAATTTACAAAAAACAGCACAAGCCAGCAGGTACAGCAACCAAACACCTAACCAGTGTGACCAGGTTACCCTTTTCGAGGCTAGATTTAGCCTTTTTTTGTAATTTAGCCTCATAATTTTGGTTTTAGCTTCGTGGGTTTTTCTAGTCTTTTTTTACTCCAAACCTTTTCTGGTGCCACTACCATATTTTTCATACATATTCGAGGAATATATAAAATTAAAGTTGAATGAAGGTAGTATTGATGACTAAATACAGAAAATTATTCGTAAAAATTGTCAATTATTTTCAATGGAGTTGATCACCCAATTGCGACATCACTTCATCTGTTAATATGAACTCTACAAAAAAAAAAATTTTTTTCAATTGATAATTCTTTGAAAGTTACAAAGCCGGATGTATTTTCTCACTTTCAAGAAAATAAGTCTAGGTATTCTCCAAGTCAAGTAGCATTGATTGAGCTTCCGTGGCGAAAGCTAATAATAATAGAATTTTGGGCGGAAGTCCGGGAACATACAAATTCATTAAACGAACCCCCTTTTTTAAAACTGGTCGAATTCGTATCTTGCTTTTTGGTATTACCTTTTAGTAATAGGGAGGTTGAAAGAATTTTTAGTGCCATAAATATTTTAAAAACTAAGTTGAGGAATAGATTAAAAATTAAAATGCTTAACTCGCTGCTTAATATTAGATGTTCGTTAAAAAACTTATCCAAATGTTGCACTGATTTTGAAATTACCGATGATCTCAAATATATGATAAATACCAAAACTTTGTACGCAGACTCAAGCTCTTCTGATACATCAGGCGAAGAAAATATTATAAAATTAATTAGTTTGTAGTGATTTTTCTATAGTATGTATTTCTTTGAAAAATTCCTAGTCAAAAAAAATGTGCCTGATATGTGTTGAAACATGAATAGTTCCTTTAAGTTATGTCTACAGCTTTATATACAAATAGTTTAAACTAAAATAAAAAGTTTGAAATGGATTTCGTAAGAAAATTTCTGACTTTCTTTTAGCCTTTTCTAACTTTTTTTTTTGCCGATTTAGCCTCTTTTTTTCTATCACCTGGTCACACTCAGGGCCGCAGAGAGCCGATCCGGGCCCCGAGGATTTCGCGTTTCTTTCTCTTTGAAATCCTGATTAGAGTACTGTCAATACTGCTTTGCCTTGCCGGGCCCCCAAAAACCTTCCGGCCCCCAGGGAAATTGACCTGACTGCCCCCCCTCTCCGCGGCCCTGGTCACACTGCACGTAACAATGAACAAGCAAAAACGAAATATGAAACAAACAGCAACAAACATACAAAAACAACCCTTGGGACAGGTAACAATTCGGACGTATCAATACCGCGCACACACACACACGCATATTAACGTCCCTCCAAAAACATACGGGTAAAATGATGCGTAAACCCTGCAAAAAACGGAAATACTCCGTTTCATACTCCATAGAATACTCCTATAGGAGTATCAGAGTACTCCAACACATATCCTCATTCATATAAAAAAGGTGGTCCAATTTACATGGCAATGTCCGGTGATTGGATCACCTAATCCATCTCGGAGTACTCCGTTTCTTTGCTTTTGAATACTCTATAGACCACCTACGTGAGAGTACTCTCAAAATACTCCCATGGGATTACTCTATAGAGTATTCAACAGCAAAGCGAGAGCGGGAGTAGGTGGTCCTCAGAAGAACACATACTCCCATTCTCGCTTTTGTCTAGAGTACTCTATAGAGTAATCTTTTGGCAGCATTTTCAAAGTACTCCAACGTAGGTGCTCTATAGACTATTCAGAAGCAAAGTAAATGGTACTCCGAATAGGATTAGGTGATCCAATCACCGGACATCGCTATGTAAATTGGACCACCTTTTTTATATGAATGAGGATAAGTGTTGGAGTACTCTGATGCTCCAACGTTTTTTACAGGGAATTTACCCGGAGCCATACGGAATAGTATGTGTTTAAGCGACATAAGCTGTAATTATTATTTTTGTTTATTTAATTTGCATTGCATGCTATTGTAATTCGCAACCTTATGAAATATTCCAAAGATATAGTTGATGTTTTGCAATCCCAAATCAGGGTTTTTCACAGCGAAAATGATGAAAAATGAAAATGATGTTTTCATGAGTCCATTTTCTTATTTTAATCCCTGCTAGAGGTTTTGGTTCACATTGGGACTAGTATTCTTTTATCTTTTTCAAACTGGTTTGATTAGACTCCAATTTTACTAGTACATTTCCTTCTATTTTGAACTATTATGAAACTGGTATTTTACGACCAGTATGATACTAGTATATTTCCACTATATACAATCTAGTATTTCATGGGTAGTAGATGACTACAATATTGAATGTGAAGACATAAAACCAACTAATTATTGAATATATGGTAGTTATAACACCTTATCTTTACATATAATAAAATTGTAACAGGTCGATGTCTGTACATTGAAGATATTCAAGAAAAACTGATAGGAGAGGTCGTTATTGGACCAGCGGAACCCAAATCACCAATTTTTAGAATTTTTCTCTGTCTGTCTGTCTGTCCGTCTGTATGATTGTGCGCGTATCACGCAAAAACTACTGAATAGAATTGCATGAAACTTTCACCATTCTATCACTTAACGTCTAACTTAAAATTTAGGACAACTTTCATTTGGATATCTCATCCAGTTCCCGAGTTATTGACCAAAATGTGGGAAAAATGTGACCAAAAATGTGTTTTTTTTACCATAACGCCCGCGTCACACAAAAACGACTGCATAGAAATGAATGAAACTTTCAATAATCATTATCTAGACGTCTCTCCTAAAATTTAAGATATCTTTCACCTCGATATTTTACCCGGGTCCCAATTTATTGACCTAAATGTGGACCCAGGGTGACTGTATGATTTGTGCTTTTAAGGCGGAACAAAGTTCGGCGGGTCAGCTAGTTTGTTACTATAAAATGTTAACTTCAATTTAAATTAAAGTTTTTAGTTGTAATTTTTACTTTTTTTTTTCATTACACTTTCTCGGAGTCCCTTCATCCATTACCTTCCACTCGCAAAAGAAGATGCCAAACTAGTAGAAGTAAACAATGGCTACTAATAGACTTAAACTATGGTCGCAGTTCGCGAATGTCGAAAGCCAGAAAAACTGTTCAATATTAATTATTATGACCTGGTATTGAGCCACATATGTAAATAAAATCAATGTAATAAAATCAATTCATATTTATTTTTATAATTTACACTTATAGCAATTATTTTAAACTAAAAGTGTTACCATCATGTACATTTATATTTTTAACCCTCTTCAGAGCCATTGGCATTTCTACTGTTACTTGTGTCGAGCTTCCTCCGCTCGAACTACATAAAATAGTCGATATAATTGTGTTACTTGAATATTGTTTTTTTTTTTTTTTTTTTAATTTGCAAATTATAAGGTTCACGTTTTTGGATGCTTTCATGAACTACAGTAAAATGGTGCTTGATTCGTAAAATTCCAATTGTCGTTAACGATGTGTTGTTGCCACATCAATGAGTTTGGAGTTTTTGCAGGTAGAAATTGTTTGAAAGTAAATTTTTTCACAATTCATCAGGATTATTTTGTTTCACTTTATCAAGTCCGTTTCCAACATTGTTTCGCCATCTTTTTCACCTTCAATATTGCAGTATTGCAATTTGTTTGTTTTAATATTGAATACCACACACCCTACAATATTGAACGTGAAGGCATAAAACTCCCAAATTAATTAATATAAAGTAGTTATAACACCTTATCAGTTACTATAAAATGTGAAGTTCAGTTTAACATAAAGATTTTAGTTGTAATTTTCACTTTGAAACAACTCTAATTGGTAGATGGTAATTTTCTAGTAACTTTTAGTGTTTTTACCAGAATTCAAATCCCGTTCAGCTCAGTTATTTTGGAGCATTGTCCAAATTTATTATTTCTCGTTCGCAGCTACTTTTGATTTCAATTTAGCATCTTCTTCCTTTAAAGCTTTTAAATTTCGCTCCCGGATCTCTGGAGCTTCGTTTTCATGCGTAACCAGGTGTAAACGCTTCTCTGAAGCGAGAGGAAAAGCTAACGGGCATAATTCGCATCTATAAACGTTTTCGCCAAGATGAGCACGCAAATGATACGTAAGCTCACTAAGTTGAGCATAAGGTCGTTCGCAGAATTTGCATTTGTATGGTTTTTCCCCTGTGTGAATGCGCATATGATTGCTGCGATTTTCCGTGCGGGCAAAACTGTTCACGATCAAAATGAATAAATCAAAACTTTGACAGATGAGCTTCTAGTGATAACTTACCACTTGTCACAATAGTCACATTTATACGGTTTCATACCACTGTGTAGCACTCTATGTTTTTTCAATAAGTCAATTGTGGTAAAAGAGGCACCGCAAATATCACACAAATGTGGTTTAACCCCTTTATGCATATCCTTTCTGTGTTTGATTACATCGCGCCTACAACGGAACCTTAGCGGACAATAGGCGCAGTCGAAAGGGTTATCGTCACGATGGCGGTAACGATGCACATTCAGGCGACTGCAAACAAAATATTTACAATCTTTTAATTTCTATAATTGTTATTGAATACAAAAAGAAAAAATGGAAAAATGGCAACAATCCGAACCCCTTAAACTTAGTTCAAGACCTGTTTACAGCCTTGACTACATGAGAGTACCTTGATGTGTTGAATGATTTGCTGCATATAGTGCACGTGTATGACCGCCCTTTTATATGTGCATTTTCGACATGGGACCTTAACATAAATGGCCATTTAAACGCTATAAATAAATGTTTATTAATTAGTAATTTTTTTTATAATCTTATTATAAAACCAAACTTTTATCGCAAAAATCGCATGAATATACAGTTTCCTCTTGTTTTTCTGTAGAATGGTGTATAGTTTTGTGTCTCTTTAAAGTAGACAAAGAGGTGCACTTTACATTACACAGATCGCAAGGTAGGTGGTTCATATTTTGTATCGTTTCTTCGGGTCGATTGGTATCATGCATTGAAATTTTATGTTTCTCTAATAAAGACGGCGTGCTAAATCTTTCTTCACATAGCTCACAAGCATTTTCTGGCGCATCCATTTCAATTTTTTCACCTCTTTTTATATGTAATTTCAAATGCCTTGCCAAATATCTCGCCTGGGTAAAAGACTTATTGCATAGATGACACTTATGTGTAGAAGGGCTATAAAGAGTGCGTATACATCCAAAAATAATGCAATATTAATTTAAAAGCATTTCTTTAAACAATTCGTACTCACGCCACGCGTACCCCCTTTTGTTCTCTTAATAGAACTATATATGGTTTCCCATATGTTTCCCATTTTTTATGTCTTTTCAAATGACTTGCCAAATACATCGCACGGGTAAAAGAACGATCGCACAGATGACACTTATGTGTCGAAATGCTATAAAAAGTGATATGCGTGTACGTTTAAAAATAATGCAAAGTTAATTTAAAAATGATTTTTGTTGGAACGATTTTCCGTCATCCCTTGTCAAGTTTGGTTTTGTGACAAACTGGTTTCGGCGTTCTGCCATTTTCAAAATCAATACAGCTATATAGGGCAAACAGGAAGAAAAATAAGCACAAGATTCCGAGAGCATATCAGGGACTACAACAAAAAAAAAGCACGAAAACCCACCATAATCTAACTTCACGAACCACATGTTCGAGAACAACTGCACCCCAGCTAACATCAAAACAACGGCTCGAATACTTCACGTAAAAGGAAAAGGTCGGCGGCTCAATGTACTTGAGAACATGGAGATGTACAAGTTAATAACATTTGACGGCAGGATCATAAACGAACAAACCAACACTATCTCTGACGAAATATTCGAACCCTTAAAACTAATTTACAAAACACAGCACAAGCCAGTAGGTACAGCAACCAAACACGTAACAATGCAAAAGCGAAATATGAACCAAACGGCAAAAATCACTGATTTCTACCTACCTCAACCTACCGCTTAGCTAACAAGCGGTATTACTACATACCTACAAAAACAACCCTTGGGACAAGTAACAATTCGGACGTATCAATACCGCGCACACACACACACGCATATCAACGTTACATACCACGGACACATAGATTGACATTACTTGCCACAGCACCCATGGACTATAAAAACAACGCAACGGATAGACACAGACCAGAACAAAACTAGGCATTGAAAATGGCAGAACGCTGAAACCGGTTTGTCACAAAACCAAACTTGACAAGGGATGACGTAAAATCATTCCAACAAAAATCAGCTTACTACCCTGCCGGAAGATAAACACAACAAAATAAATTAAAAACATTTCTTTAAACAATGTGTACTCACCCCAAGCTTACTTGTTTCTCTTCTGTTTCTGCAATTAATACTTCGTTTTCTACATATGGTTTCCCATTGTTGTTACTCTTCGCATTCATTTCATTTTTTCCATCCCATTTTTTATGTCTTTTCAAATGCCTTGCCAAATATCTCTGCTGGGTAAAAGATCTATTGCATAGATGACAGTTAGGTGTAGAACTGCTATAAAGAGTGATATGCGTAAACATCAAAAAATAATACAATATTAAATTGAAAACATTTCTTTAAACAATTTATACTCACCCCACGCTTACTTGTTTCTCTTCTCTTGTCATTTTATTTAATGGTTTCCCATATTTTTCCCATCTTTCATGTCTTTGCAAATGCCTTGCCAAATATCTCGCCTGGGTGAAAGATTTATCGCACAATTGACACTTATGTTTCGAAATACTATTAAGAGTGATATACGTATACATCCAAAAATAATGCAATATTAATTTAAATTTAATTTAATTTCTTGAAACGATTTGTACTCACCCCATCCTTACTTGTTTCTCTTCTGTCCCTACCAATATTTCTTTATTATCTACAGTGTCAATTGAGTACATTGTGCCGCAATCACTATTTTCAAGAGTGAACTCATCATCATCACATGGCTCATTTGCAACGATTTCAGCATTGCTATGTGCAACACTGGGTTGATTATCCTCATATGGCTCATTTTTAAGGAATTCGCTAACATCACCATGCAAATTTATATCATGTTCAATTGTTTTACCTATATTTAGTAAAGAACCTGAGTATTGTGATTCCGGTAGATCAAACTCACTTTGTGGTTCTTGTTTTAAAAATTCGGTCCTTAGATCTTCTTCCAACGGTGCTTCTGTTGTCATTGAATATTCAGCACGTTGTTGAAGGAATTCCAATGAATTGTTCCCAGATAGAATTTCACTTCCCTCATATGTGGCTTCTAAAATTGGTTCATGTTTTAAGAACTGTGGCCCTTCTAGTGTAATTTTTGATTCAGAATTTCGTTTGGCTATCAATGCACGTATCTGATGTTGGGATTGCAAGCACATCTGTTGGAACCGAGATACGCTAAGTAAATTCTGCAGACATTCACGACATATTTTATTTGGAAGCTCGTCACTAAGCTGCATATTTATTTGTGGAATTGTGTTTGATATCAAATCAGCGATCCGCAAAGCCCCACACTCATCAATTGTATCATAGATCGATTGCCACTGGTGTTGTATTTCTTTGTTTGAGGTCACTTCAGCAAATTCAATCATGCAAGTTAGACACAGGAAATCGAAATATTGCTCCTTTCCTGAATCCATTTTGTTGTGTTGATTCCGTAGCCTCACCTATGTTCATGAATTTCTCCTGGTATAGTGTATGTATTCAGAAATCAATAAAAATTACAGCCAAAGAATATATCTAGATATGGAAAAGTAGCGATAGTCTTGATGGATACTTTCGGTATTGCCACATTTGTTCAAAAGTGGCATTCACCCATTATTTTTGGCATTGCAATACACTTATGGTGCTATTCTATTACTACATTTACACTGCACCAAATGAGTCATTTTGGGCGAAAAAATCCAAATGCGTCGCATTTCTCCATACAAATCGCATTTCCCAAATTACTGATTTCATCGCATTCGATTGCATTTGGGCCACAACAACATGACATTTTCGCGGAACGCATTGTGTTTGAAGTTTCGCCTAAAGGAAAATGTTAAGCAAAATGCAAATGAGCTGACGTAAATGGGTTTAAAATTACTCATTTGAATTGTCCAAATGCGGTTCAGTGTTAATGTAGTATAAATTTGCTTGTCATCTGCAAATGAGGTGGTGACAGCTGCAATGCCTATTGCAAATTATAGGACAAGTAAATTAACTGTCCTATTCTGGGGCAGCTTGTCATCGTGACTACTTACAATATAGCCCTATTCCACTTGTTCCCATAATTTGCAATAGTCATTGCACCTGTCACCACCTCGTTTGTAGATGACAAGCAAGCTGAGAATGCACCATTACACTATGTACACACTACATAGTTAGGGGCCGTTTACTCAACGTCTAACCGCTTAATCAAGACTTTATCAGAAGTTGGCCCAAAACCCGTTTACTCAATCACCCCCATCATGCATTTCGATTGCGGAAGGCAGTTACCAGCATGGAGTTGGCGCAGACTACAATGTTGGAATGGTACAGTCAACCGTGTTAAAGTGGCTGTTAAATTTTCTCGAAATAATGCAGCGAAAGCTATGCCCACAGTGGATAAAATTCGAGCGAAATGAAATAGAAAAGCAGGAGCAAAACAAGATTTTTTTACGAAGGTGTTATCATGTGCGTTGATGGCACGCACATAAAAATAACCAAGCCATCCGATGAACCTTTTCTTTATTACAATAGAAAAGGATTTTATAGCATCAATGCTATGGTGAGGAGGATTATATTTCATGAAATCAATTCCATAATTGAAAATTTATTTTTTTAGGTGTGCGATCACAAATTACGAATAAGAAGCATTGACGCTAGGTATCTTGGGTGCAATCACGACGCTCATGTATGGGGATTGAGCAAGCTGAGGTGCTATATGGAACGACGATATCTTCCTTCGGACGCTTGTGGAAACCGTTGGCTTTATCTGGCTTACTCTCCATCATGTCTGCCAATTTTCCATATTGCTCTGGTGTTGTTGTTTTGGACCTGAAAGCATATCAAAAAACATCATTAGAGCGCAAAAACTGGAAATATTCACCCTTATCGCGAGTTTTATTTTCACCCGAAAAGGTTCGCACTTTTTATTCGCCTTATCGCAGATATTGGCGAACACATTTTTCGTGTTCGAAAAGCATTCCGCCTTATTGGCAACGCTTTGTTCTGGCGAAATGAACAACGGAAAATGCCAAATTTGTTCACTTTTATTTTACAGGCGAACAAGAGTGAAACAAAATGTAAGCAACGGTTTGTTTTGAATATTAGATATTCTTTTAATAAAATATGGTGTTATTTCTTAGGAGTAAATCAATAAATAAAGCACAGTCGGAAATGCTGTTGGAGAAAATGTTAGAAAAGCCTGAAATTGCTAAAGGGGTTTCACTACTTTCTTACCTAGTAGTCGAGCATTACTGTGAGTTTCTAAATAATTTTCTTCTAAGAATGCCAATTTATCCATTGGCTACAAAGCAATGGCTCCAAAATACACAGCACCTCTGACAGAACCTCACTGAAATATGACTAAGACCCATCTCATGGGCATTGCCAACGCCTTTTTGATAGCCTCCTTCTGCGAAAAAACGTAGACAAGCGCTCAACGACGAATTTCTGCTTCAATGGCGGCAACGATCCAGCCAGAATATCTAGCAAGTGTTTAAATGCTGGCTTATTTAGCCTGTAATATTGTTGAAAACTAGTAAGGAAACAATTAATTTGTTATTGAAAAGTGCCAAAAACAACAATCAGCTGATTCGAAGTGAACATTGGTTCGCCCGAAATTAGCGATAGGCGGAACCAGTTCGCCCGAACAAAAAAAGCGAAGACGAACGTTCGTTCGGGCGAACTCTGCGATAAGGGTGATCGTGAATTTTTCAACTTTTAAATACAAGTTTTACTCACATTTTAAGAAAATTAAAAAAAAATCACGCACATTAATAAAATTTTGACGGCAAAATAAAAAAACAAAAAGTTCTCCGCCGACAAAATTGCAACTAAACTAAAGGAAACTGCATAAAGGAAACTAATTTTACACCATAGCAGAGAAGGTTGAACTATGAGAATATCCCACAATGAATGGAGTGGACGTTGTCAAATCACTGGTAGGTAATTTACTGTACCTGCTCGTAAAATGGCTAAATTAACTGTTTTAATTGATTATTGACAAAAAATTGTAGTTACAAAAACGTTAAATTGTGAACATTGACCATAAAAACTTTAAGCTAAATTAAAGTACAAACACATATTGAAAGAATAAACAATTACTTAGAATAACGTCAAAATTCGTTATCAACAGTTCGTGTATCGTTCCCAATTATTTTGACAGCAATTTAGTTTCCTCTTCCTTCAAAGCTTTTATATTTCGTTCACGCGTCTCTTCATCATCATTTTTATGTGTAGCAAAGTGTAAGCGCAACTCTGAAGCTAAACGGAACGCCAACGGGCATAATTCACATCTATAAACTTTATCACCTACATGACCACGTAAATGTTTGATATGATCGTTACTTTGAGCATAAGCGCGATCGCAGTATTTGCATTTATATGGTTTTGCACCGGTATGAGTGCGCATGTGACGGCCCAGATTTTTAACGCGATTAAACCTATTTAATGATGCCATAAAAAAACCATAACAAATATGTTTACAAATTTAATTCGAAATTCAGATGGGGTTTTAATGATAACTTACCGCATTCCACAAAAATCACATTTATGCGGTCTTTCACTACTATGCCTCATTTTATGATACTTTAATTGAGGCGACGTGCCAAAGCTATTACCGCAAATATCGCAAAGGAACCGTTTGAATTCTGCATGTATTTTTTTGTGCTTGGACATATCTGCGATACAACTGAATCTCTGCGGACAGTAGGGGCATTCGTAAGGCTTATCTTCGCTGTGACGTAAAATATGCTGACTTAGGCTGCTGTATACAAAAGACAGATACAAATGGTTAACATTAATTACCAAGCTTCGTTCCAAAATCAAATTTTCGCTAGAACAAAACAGTCACTCTACTCGCCCGATTTCTCTAATTCAAGCTTTAAAATTACATATTCCTGCAAAACAAAGATAAAGGGGGGGTGAGAGGCTTCATATTCGCAGATCAACCTAGAAGTTCCACGTCATTACCTTTGTGCATTTTGTGCTGCATGGTTGATCTAGGAATATGATACCTCTCATTACCCATATTCTCCTTCCTTAAGGAAGGAGAGTTGACATGACCTAGTAGGTTGCACTGGTCATACCAAATCGCTACCACGACAGTCGGGCAGTACCGCAAGGAAGTACCGGAGCGTATCCGGCCAAGGACTGTTAATTCAACACTCCCCAAAAGCATGCCTACCTCGGGCATATTCTAACCCCCTATCCCGCGGGGAGTGCGATTTGATTTGTACTTCTTACCCTTTTGTTTTGAACCCTTTGCCACATTCGGGACATTTGAACGGTCGCTCACTTGTGTGTACATGCTTTATATGGTGCCTTAGCTCACAGCTATATTTAAAAACTATAAATAAAAATTTTTTTGTTTAGGATTACATCGTAACCATAAAAATTAAATCATACTCTTTTTGCAGAAATCGCACACGTTGGGTATAACCGCTTCTTGGTTTGTTTTGTGCTTGGACATGTCGCTGCTACAATCGAACTGTAGTTCATGGAACGTTAGCGTAGATTGACACACAAAAGCTGTAAATAAGTTTAATTTTTAATTTAAAATTTTATTGTAGTCATACATATTATATAATCCTACCTTCACCACAATTATCGCATATAAATTTTGACCTTTTCAGTACTTTTTCTGTAGAATGCTGACTGTTTATATGCCTGATTAATGAAAAACGCTTACTAAAAGTTTTATGACACATTCCACACGGTATCCCGTTATTCCTGTTATTTGGTTTGTTTGGTTTATCGCCAGAATGTTTTAACCTGTTATGCCTTTTTAATGAAAAGGTCGAGCTAAAAGATTGATCACACAGGTCACAAACATGTTTCAGCAGACTTTTATCCAGTTTGTCATAGTGTATGGGGTCCAAAAAATTTATTCTTCTATGCCAATCCAAATGTGTTGTCAAATATCGTTTGTGGTTAAACGTTTTATAGCACAGATGACACTGAACTCCGGAAGACCTATAAACATATATTTGGAAAGGTATATTAATATTTTATAATTTTAAATCAATTTTTGTACTTACCCCATGCTTATTTGTTGCTCCTTTGTTTCTACTACTGATATTTTGCTTTTTGCAGTGTCCCCTGAGTGCACTGTTTCATTGTTCCTATTTCCAAGACATTTATCATCATCATTGCGTGCCTCATTTGCAACGATATCGCCACTTCTTTCAACACTTGGTTCATTATCAGCAACTTGCTTATTTCTCCAATGCATTCTCTTCGCTTTACCCGGTTTTTTATGACTTTTTAAATGGGTGTTGAGATATCGCAGCCTCGTAAACGATTTATTGCATAAACTACAGTTAAGTGTGGGATTGCTATCGAAAGTGGTGGTCATAACAAAATATTAATTTGAAATCATTGACTTCTTTAAACAATTTGTACTTACTCTAAGATAGCTTGTGCCTCCTCTGTTTCTACTATTAATACTTTATTGTCTACATCATTACATGGCTCATTTGTAACGAACTCGCCAGGGCTATCTCCAACTTTCCATTCTCCATCATCGCATGGTTCATTTTTTAGGAATTCGCTTAATTCATCTTGCGACTTTATATATTGTTCAACTGAATCGTTATTTGATTGGGTAACTTCCAGTTTCTCAAGTTCCTTTCCATAATATATGGCTACTGGACGTTCTTGATTTAAAAATTCATTTGAGCTTATTTCAACTTTCGCTGCTTGTTCTGTTATTGGAGACACTGTTGAAGCGTTAACATACTCAAAATCAATTCCCTTATTTCTTGCTTTTGACACTGGTTCTTGTTTTAAAAATTCGTCCACTTTTTTCTCATCTTTAAACGATACCTCTGTTAACGCCATTGCTAAATCGGCATTTCGTTTAGCAATCAATGTGTGGTACTTTTGTTGTGATTTTAGACACGTCTGTTGTAACCGATGTGCGTTTATAAAACTCTGCAGACATGATCGACAAATTTTTTTTGGCAGCTCGTCACCTAGATGAACTTCCAGATGCAATATTGTATTCGATATCAATTCACTGATCCGCAATGAGCCACATTCCTCAACTGTATCAGCGATAGATCGCCATTGTTGCTGTGGTTTAGTGTTTGCGTCAAATAAGGTCACTCCAACAAGTTCTTGCATACAAGTCCGACACAGCCAATCGAAATTATGTTTGTTTGTTGAAGCCATTATAACTGACCTTTTCCTTTGTTCATACTAAGTTTGTAAATTGCTTGAATGTGTTGTTTTCAGATAAATGCAATTAAAATTGAGAAACGGCTTATCACATGTTGACAAATGATCTTTCTTCACTAAAGCAAGGTAAACAGCTGATGTTTAAAGGAGTAAAACTATCGATAGCATTCTTTAATCTCTCATGGTTGCCAATTCTTTTAGGCCCACTTGCACAACGAAAATTTATGTTTTTAACTCTAAGTTAATTTACAATGAGGAGTTAAACCAAGGTGAATTCACTTACAGGTGATATAAGAACATATGAGCAGCGGCGTATAATGTCAAAATAAAAAATTTCTATGCAATTTGACAGGAGAAATCGCGAAAGCAAAAACAAAACACATGAAGTAGGTCTATGTATACAGCAATGAATTTGGCGCGATATCACCTGCTATAAATCCGCCTTGAGTTAAACTCAGACATTTTTGACAACTTTTCAAATTAACTCTGAGTGAAAAAGATAACTTGCCGTCGCACTTCGCTTTTGAGTGTCGTCAAATTAAGACTACATAAAAATTCGTCTATGAAATAATGAATCTCGAAAAAAATGAAACGGGACATCGTTAACTGTTAAAATAACCGAAAAAAATTTACCATCGTGTAATAAAAACTCTTAATAAGACATCACACTCCAATTAAATTGGATTCGTAAACACACGTGAACAAGCACATAAATAAAACTTAAACTAAACCAAAGTCTAAAATTACATTACAGGGCATGTTTCAAACAGACGGACAAATACATTTAAATTACGCATTACTCCAAGGTAGGACCAGGACAAGTTACACCAACAAAGACATCAGGGTTCTAGGCAAGCAGACGAAAATCAAATATTGGTAAAAATCAAACGACATGACACACATCAATAACAAAATCTAACAAATGGAATAAAAATTACTTTGTAACATAAACCTAACCTAAAAAATAGCAAAATAGCCTGCATAAGGAAAAACTCAAAAAATATGGCATACAAGAACTGTGGTGTCACACACACATCACCTCAACTTAAAAAGGAATAGCGGAAACAAAAGATCAACTGAAACAACACTTAAAAGCTAGCACATGGTGGAATCACAAGCACCAAAAGCTAAAACAACAAAGAAATTAAACAACGCTTAAGTCACCACAAACCTATTGTGAACAAAGTTGGGCAAAAACTTATGACCTAAAATTAATTTACATAGAAAGAACTGTAAAGGCAAACAAACTAAATATTTTACAAGACAAAAAACTACAGTGTATGATATAACCGGCCCTTTGAGGGACAAGAGAACATCTCCGCCTAATCAGTACTTCACGTGGAAGTACTCAAAGCCACAAACAAAAAAAAAACTTGCCGTCGTGCAAGTGGGCCTTAATGTATCAGTATCACTGCAAATTTGAGAATTGTTTTTGGGATATGATTGTTGCCATTTTGTGAAGATTTTTTATTTGGTGTGCACGTTAAACACTAAAATTGAAATCTAATTTAATCTAACAATATATGATATTTCGATAATTTATTGCATTTTAAGGAGCTTGTTTTTTGCGTTTCTGACCGTTCTTAGCAACAGCTACCAGCTACGATTCAACTTGTTTAACATTTGTTGGTGATAAGTTAACTTAACAATTGTAGTCAAACAATATAAATCATTAGTGTCTACAGTGGGTGATGATTTTATGAAGCATCAAAAAAGTGTTATTGATGCATTCCCAATGGGCAGCTTAAAACTGAAAAATCCTTTAGCTTTCATCATGGTCTTACATGCAACAATGGCAATAAAATTGAACTGATTATAAATTAGGCTTCGATGGTAAGCCGTTAGATAGCGGAGAAATATACAGATAGATACATGGTTAGTTGGACCATGGATAGATAGAAATTTAAACGAAAGAGGCAAAAATACTTTGCTCTATATAAAAACTAAAATTAATATAAAAAGAAGTAACAAACCCAATTAAACGAATATTATTAATAGCTGTTTTTTATTTTTTTAATTTTATAAAATTTTTACTGAAGTGTTCGGTGACACAAAACATTTGCAGGGAGAGAGCGCATTTTGACAATTCATTGGGTGAGAGAGTTGCTAGTTTCTGCTGGGGAAATTTCACTCAGTAAAACTTGTAAGTGAAAAACTGCTAATCGTGACAACAGCACAGCAGAATGCAACAGCAAAAACTTTAAAATTTTAACCAATCCAAAACCTCTTGCAAGTTATTACTGAGGCAATTTTTTTGCTTTCGTTTCGCGAGAGTTTTGCGTCTTTCTCACTTTACCGACACTTCTATTCCAAGTTTTGTCTCCAAAAACAGTTATTAACAATATTGTTAAGGTTTTGACCCAATGCACGCTTGCTTTGCTTACTCTAACTAGTTTACCTTGCTTTTCTTTGAAAGCTTCTATGGCCAAATAGAAGCTTCGAAGGTTGTCATTTGCCCAGCTTTCATACATTTTAGAAGAGTTCAAACAAACTTTGACAGTTTTTTGACATGCCACCATACATACTTGAATAATAAACTCTTATTATTGTAAAAATTTATCAACATCAGCGGTTAATATATCCTTTCCAGCTAATTTTAATTGTAATTTAGCTTGTTCTTCCTTCAAGGCTTTCATATTTCTGTCACGCGTAGTTGGATCTTCGTTTTTATGCGTAGTAAAGTGCGACCGTAACTCGGAAGCTAAACGGAACGTCAACGGACACAATTCACATCTATAAACTTTATCACCTACATGAGTACGTAAATGTTTGATATGATCATTGCTTTGAGCATAGGCGCGATCGCAATATTTGCATTTATATGGCTTTTCACCGGTATGAGTGCGCATATGACGGCGCAGATGTTCGATGCGATTAAATCTATTTAATAATGTCATAATATAATAAAGTTTTATGAATTTAAATACAAAATTAGATGGGGAATATTAACTTACCGCTTCTCACAAAAGTCACAATTATGTGGTTTTTCAGCGCTATGAACAAGTTTATGTCGTTTTAATTGATCAGACTTTCCAAAGCTATTACCGCAAATATCACAAACGTGCCGTTTGATACCTTCGTGTATTATTTTGTGTTTGGACACATTCTGATGACAACTAAACTTCTGAGGACAGTAGGGGCATTCGTAAGGCTTATCGCCGCTATGACGTAAGAGATGCTGTTTCAGATTGCTGTGGGTATTATACAAATAAAAATACGATTTAATAAATAAAATCACTCTATTGCTTATATAATATATCAGTATTAGGAGACGTCCCTTATTGCTGTTAGTTGGAATTATTAAATTAGTTTTAAAGAAATGAAACCGTTCATCTTCACTACCACATTTTTAACATGTCACACTGCTGTCATCACTGAGCATATTTTTTACGAGTTCGATAGATTCATATTTTAAGTGACTCAAAAAATAGCTATATTAGGCTCATTACAAAGTTTTCGCCTGTTAATTTTGAATTCACTTGGGTCATAAAAAAGTTAAAAAATATTTCTCAAAACCCCTATATTTTAGTATACCAACAAAAAATGGACACACATTTTTATGGAGTTGGATGTATTCAACTAGAACTATATATATGAATATGTATTTATATGTTTGTATGTACCCTTCCGCCCCAAATGATTTGCCGCACTCTGGACACAAGTATGGCCGCTCGCGTGTGTGTGTACGTACATGTTTCCTCAAAGCGGACGAGTCGCTAAAACCTGGAAATTATCGTTTTTTAAATATCATATCGGATACTATTGAAAATACGCCTCACTCTTGTCACAGAAATTGCATGAATTTAGTGTTGGCTTTGGTTTGTCTGTGGAATGCTGCAGCCTCTTGTGGTTTGTTAAATTATGTTGCTTACTGTACATTTTTCCACACAAATCGCAAGTTAGGCTTTGTTTCTCAGTATCCTTTTTATCCTTTTGTTGTGATTTTTCAGTAGGATGCCGTTTTCTTAAATGCCTCGCCAATGTATGCCGCGTACTGTACGCTTTCCCACAAAAATCGCAAGCATGCCAATACATCTTACTATCCACCTTATCATCGTGTACTAATCTATGATTATAGAGCGATTCCGCTTTATGAAAACGACGATTGCAAATATCACATTTAAAGAGATAATAGTCGAACTTTTGATTGCGCTGAACTTCCATTTTGATTTGTTCACCACCGGTGTTATGACGCTTCAGATGGTTTTTTAAATAACAGCGTTCCTTAAAGGATTTATTACAAAGATGACAGATATGCTGGGACGAGCTTTAAATAAAGAAAGCATACATATATGCATAAGCGCATAGTTAAGGTAAATCTTACTAACCCCAAGCTTATTTGTTCATCCTCCGATTCCACTACTAGTACATTGTTTTTTACAGCTTCTGATGAAGGCACTGTGTCAGTATCGCTATATTGAATGCTCGGTTCACCATCATAAATTGGTTCATTTTTAACAAATTCAAAACAATCAATTTGTGGCACCTTACAATTTTCTAGTAATTGGTTTTGCAATGGATCAGCCTCACTTGATTGTGCTGCATCCGGTTTAAATACCTGTTCAATAGTTTCTCGAACAGGTTCTGGTATTGAATGATGTTGCAAAGGTATAAGTACTTCCCGAAAAGTGTGAAGAGTACTGGTGGGAAGAAAGTCCTCAGACAGGATTGAGTCTAGATGGCTTATGCTGATTTCACCCTCCATCGTTGACATCTTCAAATCAGTCCGCATTTTAGAAACCAGTACACTCATTTTTTTTTCGGATTTTACGCACATTTGTTGGAACCGGTACGCACTTACCAATCGATGTAGGCATTTACAGCAAATTTTCTTTGGAAACTCATCATTCAGCTGCACTTCTATTTGCGGTACTGCTTTGGATATTAAGTCTGCAATGCTCAAAGCGCCACAATCGTCAATTTTGTCGAAGATAGATTGCCAGCGCGATTGTGGCTCCGTGTGACCGAAGTATGAAAATGTTTCAACTTCATTCATACAAGTCCGACACATACTCGCAAAAGATGTCTCACTTAATGTATGCATTTCAGCGGTCTTCTTTCTGTTTTTTATTATTGAAAATACTCCGAGAGCAAGAAACTTTAAAAAATACTTAAACAAACAAAATAACCCCAAGAAAAACTTTCCAAAAATTTGTTAGCAGTTTGGCTCTTGCACAAATCTTCTAGTTCCTTTTTGCCATTGTGAATACATTCAAGTGGCGAATGACGTCAAAACTAATAAATGATATTTAGGGCCGTTTACTCAATATCTGGTTTTGATACATTTTATCATATGATAACCTAATCATGGGTTCACTCAGAATGACAATTTTGTTTACACCAAAGTCTGATTTTTGTTTTGATAAGCACATAATCAGCGGTCCATCCTTTCATGACTTTTATAAGAAAACAATCAGCGCATCGTCGATAATCAGACATTGAGTAAACAGTTTTTGGGCCAACCTCTAATAAAGTCTTGATTAAGCAGTTAATCGGACATTGATTAAATTTTTATGGATGTAAACAGGAGCGAATTTGTTCTCTTTTCACCCCTTTTTACATTCCTTTTACATAAGAAATTTTAAATAACTTTTGACATTTGGTGGACTTCAGATACCAACAAAATACACAACAGAGTTGATTATTATTTCGCCATGACTTCACTCCGCTTAGTAGGCGAATCCATTCATGGAAAGGGTCGTGAAGGGTTAGGCTGATGTTGACAGATTTGAATCCGGTACGCTCCGATGTGGATTTTAATCACATCCTATGACAGCCATACTTACCATGGGTATATTACATGAACGAATTATACAAGATTAAGGGCCGGTTTCACAATCTATACTTAAGTTTAACTTAAGTTTTAGTTAGGAAAAATCTTAGCTAAGCATAACTTAAGTTTTTACTCAAGTTTACGTGTTACAATGCATACTTAAGTTTGGAAAATATTTAATGGTGAAATACGGTAACACTGCAACGAAATGTTTTGTTTACATATTTTGACAGCAGTCCTTGTACAAAAAACATAATTGTATTGCAAAATAAAAGTTTAGTAAATAATATACTGTGTTGAAATGAGTGAAAGAAAGATGTAATTTTGACCCAAGTGAAATTGATTTGCTTGTCACTCTTGTAGCTAATCATAAAAATATAATTGAGGAACGGACGCGACGACAATAGTAAAAAGGAAAGGAATTTTTTAGTGAAAATCAATACAAATTTGTTATGACGAGGAAAGTACCTAACTGAGTAACATTGTAATTTCTTCAACTCAACTATGAATTAAATTATCTATAAAAAAATTTTATTGTGGTGGGCAAACAATTAACTTTTTACATATTCGCAAAGTAGTTATTTATAAAAGACGTTCTTGTGGAGCTGCTGGAACTTTGACCATCTCTAGAACGGTTGTGAGGTACAGAGAGTACATTATTAACCGCACTCTCCAAATCTTCCAATAGTTGCGGAGCTACCACATCTCGAGTGTCACAGCAAATATTATGCAACACAACAGTTGCTACAATAATGCTCTCCACCTTTTTTATGTCCATACGTAATCCAACTGATAGTACATGAAACCGGCACTTCCAGACTCCATATGAGCGCTCTAAGCAGTTTCGTGTGCGAATTTGGGTTTCATTAAATAAGTTTTCACCAGTTTCAACCTACGAGAGTAGTGTGACAACCCTATTCGTATTTTGGTACCCGCTGTCGGCGACAACAAGCCCGTTTTCAAACTCGCCAGATTCTAGGCGAAACAGAATTCTTGAGTTTCGAAATATCATTGAATCATGCGTTGAACCCGGACATCGAGCAACAATATCTTGTATGCCAAGCTGACTGTCGCAAAGCGTTTGAACGTTAATGGAAAAAAATCCTTTCCTATACCGGAAGAGTTCCGCATCTGCGCCGCCTAAAAAAAGTATTTCATATAAATCCTATCAACTTTTAAAATATTTCTGCAAATACTCTGGGAAATTTAGCCAATTTAAAAAATTCTTTTGACACTTTCATATCCGCTCCTTTCGGATATTTTATGAAAAATTTCCCAAGAAGTGCTAAGTGGTGTGAAGTTAATGTTATTGCCCTTGACGCAGTTGCTTTGGAGACCCCAAACAAGTCGCCAACAGTTTGCAGCATTTCTTCTGTTGCATAAAATCATAGTGTCAATAAAAGCATTTTCTCTGGACACAAAGCAAAATTCCTAAAAACAATAAGATAATTAATAATCCTTCAGGAATTATTGAGAAAGGTAGACACAAACCTGTCAGTTATATGTTCTATGTCATCTTTAATTAATCTGAGGACATTCCAAGCAGTTTGTTTGTTAACTCGAAAGCGGTCACGGAAATCTTTTTCATCGTATAGTTCAAAATATTGTGGACCCTCACGAATTATTTTTGATCTCCTTAATTCAATAATATTTAGCACCTCATATTCCGTGTCACTGTTTTCATCGCTACTCCAATCAAAGTCCATATTTTAATAAATTTGTTTAAATTTTCTCAACCAGATTTTCCAAATTGTATTTTGCAACATATAATCAGCTGTTTATAAAGATAAGAACAACTTAAGTCGCGAAAATTGGAGACTTAAGTTCAACTTAAGTTCAGCTAAAAAATTGTTGGTGAAACGCAAAATCTTAAAGTATACTTAAGTTCTCCTTAAAAATTTACTGTGAAACCCGCCCAAGCCATCAATTTTGCCGCCATATTGTGAATAAAACAGCTGACTTTTTGTGACGTATGCAGGGTTCATGTACGGCCCAATCAATTTTTGTTAATTTTGTGTGATAACACGTTTGTTTGTTCAAAAATAATACTATTTGCGCGTTTAATTAATAAAAATGAAGTGCGCAGTTTTAAACTGTACAAATTCCCATAAAACCAAAGATAAAAAAGTTGGTTTTTTCAACTTTCCAACTAATGAAAAACTCCAACAAAAGTGGCTCCATTTTTGTCGGCGTGCTCCAAATGTTAAAAATGACCGAATTTGCAGTGAGCACTTCCTTCCAACAGACTTGGAAAATTATATGAAATTTGAAATGGGTAAAGATTCATTTTGGTGATTGTTTCCCTTAGGAGGCAACTGCTAAAACACGTCCAAACATATTGGGAGAGGTATCAAACAACGTGTTTTCACTTCGGTATCAACAACCCGAAAGCAGATTTTAAATTTTTTGTTTCAGTGAAAAGTTATTATATGACCCAGGTCCGATCTCAAATAGGGTTCTTGATCCAAGGTATTTATGTGAAGAACACCTTTCTGCGTAGGCGACCCTCGGCCGCGCTTCAAAAGTTAACCCTTAGCCAGTCCAACACCGGCTACGTGGTCCACAGTATTTCTGCGCAGAACACATTTTTGCATTTTTCGGTACATCCTAATCTGAAATTACAACAACCACATGAAAATTACAGAAAATTTTCAACTGTGATTGCTAATATCTCTTCACTGAAACGAAAACTCGAAAGTCCGCTTCCGGATTATTTGATACCTTTCCCGATAATTTCGGACTTGTTTTAGCAGTTGTCTCCTAAAGGAAACAATTACCTTCATTTTTATTAATAATAATAAATAAAGATTTACGGAGGTAATATCCATAGGTTTCGCGAAATGCAGAGAACTTAAGCCAGATGCTGTACCGTCTGTGACAATAGAGGCCGAATCAATCGAATCTATAGCTCGGAGTAACCGAATCACACAACGAACAAATAAACAAATTGTTGCAGAGCTCCTGAAGGTAGGTGCAAAAGCCACAGAAGTGGTTGACACCATGAACGTGACTTGCAACGAACTGGAAAGTTCTGTTGTACTATCAAATGTAGATGCTAAAAAAGAAAATAATCCTGTAACTATGTGTGACTCAGAGCAGTTATTTGTTGATAAAATTGAGCAGCTTGAAGCAAATATGTAAGTTAATTATTTTGTTATTCCTGCGATTTATTAACATTTATAATTTTTAGTGAAACGTTGAAAAGGGAAAACTTTTGCTTAAGTCAAATGCAAATAAAGCATAACAAGGAAATGTCTGAGTTGCAGCGGCGTTTACAAAGGGCCGAGTTTGAACATAACAACATAGTGGAGAAATTGGGAACAATATTTGCATCAGGCCAAATAAAAAAATTACAGAGCGGATTAAAGAGGCGTAACTGGTGTGAAGAGGACATTTCTCATTCAATCACACTTTATTCAACAAGCGCAAAAGCATATTGTCTGCTTATGAAGAAAGGATTTCCACTTCCCTCTGTACGCACGCTGTCAAGGTGGGCTCCAAAGATTAATATCAGCGTTGCAAATCGTTTTCAATGATATCAATAAGGAATCATTATTGATTTGTAGCAATTTTCTGGTAAAGCACATAAACAGCTCCCAGCATGTAAAATGCGATGTAAAAATAAAGAAATTATTCTTTCGCCAGTTGTTTTTTCGTGTCCGAAAATTAAACAAACTAATTGTCGACAATGCATTTAAAAAACAAAAAAGAAAATTTACAAAAACAACAACGTAAACCCATGGAATAATTAATATATTACATTAGCAGTGGAATACGAGTGCTGTTGCCACGTTTTAAATTGATATTTTGGGTACTTATATTTGAAGATAACAGACCTCTTAAAATTTTACTAACATATTTGATACCTTTCCCGATAATTTCGGACGTGTTTTAGCAGTTGTCTCCTAAAGGAAACAATTACCCATTTCTAATTTTACTAGTAAGGATATAATAGCCTAGACAAGAAATACGACCGATTCGATGAAACGGATCGGTATCGCTTTCCATGGATCTGGGACAAATTTCGACAACTACGACCACATACATACCCTGCAAAACTCGATGCATATAAACGATGTATTCATATCGGTAAAGTTGCGGTAATTTTCGTGTTATATAACAGTCAAATGACTGGTAGCTGTGACACCGGTGTGAGCAGTTCAGGTATGTTTATCTTACGTCAAAAAATAAATGAGAAGGAGCGAGATGTAAAACCGCACACACGGGAATGTGAGGAAGGCAGGTGGTACACGCTCAATATTTACTGACGTGATCCATATTGATGGATCTCAAAATGTATTGAAATCCGTTTCACGATCCATCAATATTGCATGCTACACTGTCAATAAATATCGCGATCCATGGATCACGTCTGTAAATATTGAGCGTGTACCACCTGCCGAAAGAAATAGTCAAAAGGGCTACCGCTGCTCTTAAAAACTATATGGGAAAAATACGAAACCTTTCAGTATGGCTCGGGGTCAATTTACTAATCGTTTACCCGTTTCGTTTTTGCAGGGTATATATACATATGCTAATATAGCCTAAGGCTATTCCTGATTGCCAATTTTGAAACATCAGGTTAGGGAGTTAAGCTAGGTTGAGAGGCAATCACTTGGACAATATAAAGGTCCGTTGTGATACCACAAGAAATAAGGGTGACGTCCCTAAATCTCTGTTTACATGGGCGCTCCTTGTGAAACCGGCAAGTATGGAAAATATATTTAAATTTTTCTGACTATATTTTAATTCAGTAAGTAATTTATTTAACTTTAATTGTATTTTAGAAAATGTAAAAAATAAAAGCAAAAGTTCGAAACCTAGTTATTTTTATTAATATTGTAGAAGTACTTTGACCCGCTTAGTCAGCGCATCCATTCATGGAATGTGACTTAACGAACCAAACAGGATCCATATGAATCTGAAACCTAGTTTTGAACTAGAAATTACCACATATATTATGAGGTTTTTAAAGAAACACATCTCATAACTAAATTTATAGCACCCCAAATCTAAAACAGCCATTGTTTAAAAAATTATGGGTGACGTTCTTTGCACATATCGTCTAACAAAAATATCACCTATTTTTCTTCACCTCAAAAATTACTATCATGCTCAATTTAATTTTAAGGTTGGTCTGATTTCGAGTTGTGACAGTTGTTGATTTAGCGTCCGTTATGTATATATCTTCTGTACATATTGGTAAGTTTTCATAGTGCCCTTTTTCGTTTTTAATTGAACAAAAAAAAAAAACCACATTTCAAACCGAAAAGCTAATGTAGGAAAGAATGTTTTATTACTTCTAGTAAAAATAGCCATATATCCGAAAAAACGTAGTTATTTCAAATTTGAACGATCTAAAATATGGGTACGAAAGTTTATGCTGGTATTTTTTGAAGTACATATGATGAATATTGGCTAGTTTGGAGGAATGACATTAAAGACTATTTAGTATTCCGATTCTAAAACTTAATATAAGCTGAAGTAGACGCACAACGCCACCCGAGAACCGATCAAGAGATATCCATTTAAATATAACCTCGTTTAGCCTAGCCAGCAAATGTCATTTCTTCAATTTACAAATAATATAATTCGAATAGTAGTACTAAAAGACTGTTAAGTTGCCTTTTGAAGCAATTTTTAATTCTAATTCAGCTTCTGCTTTCATTAAAGCTTTCATATTTCGCCCACGTGCAACTGCATCGTCCTGCTTATGCGTAGCAAAGTGTAAACGCAGCTCTGAAGCTAAACGATAAGCTAAAGGGCACAATTCACATCTATACACATTGTCGCCTAGATGAGAACGTAAATGCTTTATATGGTCGTTACTTTGAGCAAATGCGCGTTCGCAGTATTTGCATTTATATGGCTTTTCCCCGGTGTGTGTGCGCATGTGGCGGCGCTGATGATTCATGCGTACGAAACTGTTTGATAGTCAGAAGGTGGAGTAAATATATGAATATTTCTAATTCATACGTTCATTTGATAACTTACCGCATATCACAATATTGACATTTATAAGGCTTTTCACCCAAATGATGCATTTTATGTCGCTTTAAATCATCAGATTTGGCAAATTTTGCACCACATATATCGCAAATTTGTTGTTTTGCTGCGTGTATTTTTTTGTGATTGGTTACACCGCTGCTACAAGGGAATCTCATTGGACAGTAGGGACACTCATAGGGCTTGTCGTCACTGTGACGTAAACGATGTTGTCTCAGATTGCTGCGTAAAACAGTAATTATAATAAAAAACTATAATATTTGTCATATATATATATATATATGAGTACCCTGATGTACTGTATGATTTCCCACACTCAGGACATAAGTATGGACGCTCGCCTGTATGCGTACGTATATGATCCCTTAGCGCAACAGAATTCTTAAAACCTATAAATAAACGTTTTTTGTATGACCAAGTAGTTTTTCTTTTATAAAAATCGTACTCTTAGCACATAATTCGCATACATGTCGTTTTATTGTTTTTTGTGGCTTTTCGATAGCATGCCTCATGCGTTTATGTCTAGCTAAAGTACGTCTCGAGCTGTAAGTTTTATCACATAGATCGCAAGCATTGACAACTATATTGTTTCTTGTTTTCGCATCGTGTACCAAACTGTGATTATGGAGCGATCTCGCTTTATGAAAATAACGGCTGCAAATATCACATTTAAAACGATAAGGCTGCATAAGTTTTTCTTTTTGTCCATTCCATTTCTTATGGCGCTCCAAATGACATTTCAAATGACGAAGCTGTTTAAAAGATTTTTCACATATCGCACATATATGTTCTGGAGATCTATAAATATATAACAAACATGTGTAAAAAAAACATCACTTTAAAATAATTTCTACAAAAAATTCGTATTTACATTAAACTAGTAACATGTCCTTTGCCCGTTTCCACTTTCAATATTTCACTGTCGCCATAGTCAGAAATCTTTTCATTGTTACATTGCTCAATGGTAGAGACTTCAATAGCATCACCTTGTGATCCATTTACATTTTTCATTATCTCGTCATTGCAATATAAAGGGTCAGCAGCATTTGATTGCTCCACTTCCGATAAACTGTTTGCGGACTCTATTTTCGGTTCTTTTGTTTCAAAATCGTGTTGCTGCTGTAAAGTTGTTAAAAACAGCCCCTGAAAGTTATGAGGCGTTTCGTTGATGGCACAGTCATTGCCCTTGAACTGATCTGGGACGTTTGTTCCCCTTGTATCTTCGACTGTTAACTTTGTCGTAATTTCGCATTGAGCTTTTCTTCTGACGATTAATTCACGTATATGCCGATCGGATTGTATGCACATCTTTTGAAACCGATGAAAACTTAACAATTTCTGCAGGCATTCGTGGCATATTTTCTTTGGCAGCTCGTCATTTATTTGCACTTGAATTTGCGGCACTGTAATGGATAGCAGTTCAGCGATACCCAAAGCGCCACATTCCTCAACTGGGTCCACGACAGATTTCCACTGTTGCTCCGATTTAATGTTGACGTCATATGAGTCTTCTGTGAGGTTGTACATGCAAGCCCGACAAAAGCAATGGAAGTATTGGTCATTAGTTGCATCCATTTTATCAACTTCTATAAATTCATTGATTCTCTATGTATAAAGACAATTGCAAATCCGATGTCCATACAGCATCAGTGCAACTGAGATGTGTTTTTTTTTTTTTTTGTTGAAACTTGATTGACAGTGTACAGTATGTATGTAAATTGACACTAAACAATACAACTAATCAGCTGTTTTTCAATTGTTGAGATTTGGGTGATATCTATAGATGATGACTAGGCCCAGGATTACTCATATCTGTAACACTATCGCCGCTGAAGACACTTTAAGCTTCTAGCAAGTTTGCAAAAAAACTGTTTCGCTCAGAAATTACGTCCTGTTCGGAAAGAAAGGATACCGCTTACAGGGCCACGGTGCGTTGATGCCGAGATCCAGTAAGAAAGTAAAAAGAGATTAAGTGGTGCGTATAGGACTTCACCGAATATAAGTGCAACGTTCTCAGCAAGTGCAAGGTCATAATACTAAAATAATGTGAAACTCTACAAAGCTACAATTTTTACAAAATATTCAATATAACTTTGAAATTTTCTCGATGTTAAATAATTTATTTCTGGAAGTGCAATATACCTATATGACTAAATTTCTTAATGTTAATATTATTTTTATCATTTGGTACTTCAGTGGCTCCTTTAATAGTTTTATATATTTTTACTCAGTAGTTTTCATGTCCTTTTTTACTGCGTCTCTTCTGGCCACTTCTGCTGGGTTTGCTTTTTCGACCATTTAAGCGCTAATTTAGCTTCTTCCTCTTTCAAGGCTTTCAAATTTCGTTCGCGCGTTTCAGGATCTTCGTTTTTATGCGTAGCAAAATGTAAACGCAGCTCTGAAGCTAAACGGTATGCCAAAGGGCACAATTCACATCTGTAAACATTATCACCTAGATGAATACGTAAATGTCCTGCGAGTAAACCATGTGAACCAAAGGCGCGCTCGCAGTACTTGCATTTGTATGGTTTTTCACCGGTGTGGGTACGCATATGACGTCGTAAAATCGCGGGGTCAGCAAAGCTATTCAATAGTAACAAAATGAAAGGTTCGAATAAATTTAAAAACTGCTTGAGGTGAAATTTTTGTTATAACTTACCGCTTCTCACAAAAGTCGCATTTATGTGGCTTTTCAGTGCTATGAATTAGTTTATGCTTTTTTAGTTCTGATTTTCTAATACTTTTACCACAAATATCACAAGCTTGTCGTTCGACCCCTTCGTGAATTGCTTTGTGCCTGGATATATTTACGTTTGAATGGAATCTTAGCGGACAGTAGGGACACTCGTAAGGCTTATCTTCACTGTGACTGAGACGATGCCTTTTTAGGTACCTGTGTATATTATATAGATTACAATACAAATAATTTTTATTTAATATAGACTAAATTAAAAGGTACATGATCATGCGAAGTTTTTAAAATGGTTTGCTCTCTGGTCAAAAAAAATTGCAACAGTTCATTATTTACACCCTAAAGTGCACTTATTTTTTCCTAGTCGACGAGTTAGCAAAAATATATTACAGCTCAAATTGGAAAAAGAAATCTCGAGAGTAAAAAAAATCTCAAAAAAACATTGTATTCGTTAAATTTACATTTCGTCGAGGGAACAGCCAACAAAGAAAATCAAGTTTCAAAAATTAAAAACTTGTTCTCTATCACACTTGGGGTGCCTAAAGCCAACTCTCCAGAGATGTGCATATATACCCAAACCTTTGTAAGCTGGGGCACATAAATGTATACCCTTTGAATATATTTACATGTATATATGCTTGTGTTTACCATTTCTCCGCAAATGATTTCCCACATTCCGGACACGAGTATGGCCGCTTCCGTGTATGTTCTTCATCGCCATTGGTTTTATGACGCTTCAGATGTTTCTTTAAATAACCAAGTTCTTTGAAGGATTTATTGCATAGATGACACTTATGTGATAAACTATAAAGAGGGACATACATACATTCATGCATGGATAAGTAAGCATCACAATGCTATTCATACATACATCTCATGTATTTGTTGCTCTTGGGATTCTATAGACAATACTTCGTTTTTCACAGAAATTGTTGAATGAATTGTGTCGCCATCGCTATTGTCCATGTTGGGTTCATCATCTTCAATCGGCTCATTTTTAATAATTGCGCTGAAATCGCCTTGCGAAACTTTACAGTGTTCCACTAATTGGTCGATTTTTTGTAAATGGTCAGTTTCTTCCACTTTAAGTACAGCCTCTGTGTTTTCAAAAAATGGTTCTTGCTTTGAAAGTTGAAAAATTGGAAGCGTACCGATGGGGGGGAAACTCGTGTCCGAGTATGAATCTGAGTCTTTTATTCTTATTTCACCTTTCAGTGCTGCCCCTCGGATTGTAGTTTTTAAATCATCCCGTGCTTTAGAGGAAACAAGTACACGCATCTGTTCTTCGGATTGTATGCATATTTGCTGGAATCTATATGCACTTAATAATTGCTGCAGGCATTTACAACAAATTTTCGTTGGCCGCTCGTCACTCAGCTGCATTGCAATTTGCGGTACTGTGCAGAATATCAATTCGGCGATTTGCAAATCTTCACATTCTGGAATTCTGTCAAAGATGGACAGCCATTGTTGTTGTGGGCTTATGCTACCGGAATATGAGGACGGTTCAACTTCATTCATACAAGTGCGGCACAAGCAATCGAAATATTGTCCACTGTTCTCCATTTTAGCAGTCAGTGTTATAAATTTTGAAAGAATATAATTATGCCGAGAAAGCTAAGAAGAAATAGAACTATGGATATATAATCGATTTTTACTTTTATCGAATATTTCTTAAATTTAGTACCATCCCATAGTGTAATAAACAAGGTGAAGTAAATAAAGAGAGACAGAAAACGTACGCTATCTGAAATGGTACGGGTGTATTTTCCAGGTACGCAGGAGGGTAAAATCTTAAAGAATTTTTGCCCGTTTTTCTAAAAAAGGAGTAAAAAAGTTACTAACTTTCTAACAATAGCAGTAGCAGAAATTTTGTTTTTGTATTTTAATCTAACGTGAAGAATAAACAGGTGATCAAACGCGAGAGGTGAAACGGGTCACATCCATGAATAAGCCATTGACTGGTAAGTTACTAACTTTTACGACTCTTGAATGGTTTCATGCCTTTCACTCTAATATGGAAAATTTTACAATGAAAGTATGTAGCTTTACAGAGTATTAGTATTAGGTGAAAACTCCTTAAAACATTGCAGAAACCTGCAGTTTTGTGATATCATTGAAGGATATCTCTAAAGATAAATTGCCTTTTTTCGTGAAAATATCTTCCACGATATGATTTTGCTGAACTTTGCTTTCAAGAACTACCAAAAAAGCTATGATCACAAAATAGAACCGTTGACCTTGTATATTTATATAAAAAATAGTAGTAAAATAGTAATAAATTTATGTACTAAAACGTACTTGTTTTACACAAAAAACAACAGTTTTGCGGATACAACATTTGCTCCACATTTTCAGATACCCGAATGACAGAACAAAGAAGAATTTCGAGCGAGACAACTGACAGCTGACTTCACCTTGTTGATTACACTATGGTACCATCCCTAACTTTTGACTTCCTAATCATGAGCTGCTTTGCATAGTGCGTGTTCAAACACAGATACAAATTGACGTCAATTAGTTGCGGTTTTGCTTTTTGAGGGAGATGGAAGGGGACGGGTACCGAGTTGCTTGTGCTCGCGAAACACGCTTTGTGTTGCCGTTCGTCTCAATTATGTTATGTTGGGCGCAGTTCAATTTTGACATTTTCCTTCTTACCTTTTTTTAAATTCGCATGCACACATATTAATAAACGACATAAAAGTAATTGTATCAACAGATTTTCAAAGTTTATTTCCAAGAAAATAATACAATTATATTAATTTGAGCGAAAACACATTTTTTTCATTCAAAATATTCATACAACACAGTAAAAAAATTCTTAGTACATATGTATGTATTGCGAGAATGTCAGTACAAAACATAATCAACCAAAGCAATTCCTTTCCGTGTTTGAACAACATCGGAAACACTTGAGCAACACCAAAAGAGAATTGCCGATAAAAGCAACTCCGAGTTTCTCTGTTTGAACACAGACATAAGCACTGTGACGAATTCGATGATTCCTTGATTATCAATCCTGGGTTCGATCACTATTGTTGAAACGACGAGGAGGCACGAGAAATAAAAACGCTGGCAAGTACGCGCCAAATTTTCTTCCATGCAAAATAGCAATGGTACAATGTATGTATGTATGTATTTATTTGAATACAATACCAATTGGTTGGGTTTTTGTTTCCTACAGAACATTACAATGTCACAAGTTACAAACATTTTCCAATTACAATTAATTTTTATAAAACTTACGTTGGTTTTTCCTCCTCCTCTGCTGGTCGATTTCAATGGAAGAAGCATAAATTTGTTTATTATTTATTGACAGTATTTTCATCTGGAACGCGGATTTCTGGATTTGTGTCCGTTCTACCAAAATACAGGCAGTATTGACGGATCGCAAAAAATGACGCTACACCGTCAATATTTATTGACAATATTTTTATCTGGATCGCGGATTTCTGGATTTCTAAACATCTTGCGATATTTTTCGCGATCCATCAATATTTGACGCTACACGTTCAATAAATATCGTGATCCAAAAATATTGTCAATAAGTATTGTACGTGTAGCATTGACCTAAGACATGTTCACACACATTTCGATCACGTACCACAAACATAAATATTCGCCAACAACTATAAAGTCAAATAACCACACGCACAGATATTGTGACTAATAGCTATTTTTATTTACAACTTTTTCAGTTTATATTCAGAAAGTTACAATTAATATTTATAAAACTACAATTCATATTCAGAAAGGTATCAAACGACGGGTTTTAACCTCCGTATCAATAATCCGAAAGCGGAAATTCGATATTTTATGTCTGTTCAGAGAAATTTGCAATTAAAGTTGAAAATTTTCTGTAATTTTCATGTGGTTGTTGTAATCACAGATTAGGGTGTACCGAAAAGTGCAGAAATGTGTTCTGCGCAGAAATATTGTGGACCGCGTAGCCGGTGTTGGACCGAAGGCCGCCTACGCAGAAAGGTGTTTTGCACATAAAAAGCTTGGATCAAGCCCCCTATTTGGGATCGGACCTGGACCTTTTCGGGTTTTTGCTAATAACTTTTCACCGAAACAAATTATTTAATTTGCGCTTTCGGATTATTGATACAGAGATCAAAACGCGTCGTTTGATACCTTTTCCGAGATTTTTGGACGTATATTAGCAGTTACGTGCTGTCGTATAGAATTCCCCAATTCATATTCAGAAAAGTTCAATTAATTTTATTTTGTAACTTTCTGAATATGAATTGTAACTTTCTGAATAAAAATTGTAGACAGGGGTGCTTCCCCACGCACCGAGAACTTTCTTAGTTGTTCGTTCTTCTTGTTCTCGAAGGGTCGGTGTTGTTTTTTGGCATCTCCTCTATTCGGAAGCCATTCGCTCGATCTCTCTTCCTCTTGATTGGTACATGCATGGTACAATAAGAAGGTAAAGTAAACTATAAAGCAACAACATAATGCCGTAAAGATTGTCAAAATCAACTGTCTGGTGTTAGCGAATGAAGGGAATAGAAACTATAAAAATTTAAATTTGTGAGAAATTATGTGATGCAAGCATGGTTGAAAAGTGATTATTATTGAATAATGTCCCCATATTTGCAATTGTTTTTAATATAAGCGGTAGAAAACCACAAAATTGCAAATCACGCTTGTTTAAATTTTTCTAGTTTAGATTCCTCTGTTTGCATCTCCTTCTGAAAATGTATACGCCAGTGTTCAAAAATATTCAATCAGCTGATGAAATGACACAACCTTAATATTGAACCATGGATACATGCTTGCATGCGTGTTTAACTAGTGATGGGAGTGTTGAGTTAGCGCTGGTACATGCTTGAGAATAATCGTCACAGTACAAAGTCAAATGTTTCTAAACTAAAAAGTCAAATTCGCTGCATCTATTTAGGCGCACTCGGTGCACAAATCACCAAATTGATGGGTATTTTTATGTAAATTATTTATTTAATGTGATAAATTTATTATTTTTTGCATCACCTTATTTTTTTTAAATAACATCATATTTTTTCAAATATATCCTGTAGTTGTTTAAAAATAATTAGTTGCGAATTTGTCACTTTTATTCAAAATCCGTTAAGCCGTTGTCACGTAATAACTGAATTAACCACGCTTAACGCAAGGACTATTTCCACGAACATTTTTGAGGGGCTAATCTTGTTTATCAAAAAAAAAAAGTTTTCTACCGTGAAAATCTAAGCAAAAAATTATTTACCTATTTTTGAAAGCAAACTACTGTATGATTAAAAAATAACTAGAGCATTTTATGTTTTTTATGGCTGTATTAAAATATAAAATATGGTTCTGAAAGAAAATTAACTTAAAACTTATAAATTGTTCACGAATAGTAAATTTGAAAAATTATAACAGACTATTGAGCACAGTCTTGAGTCTTTTTATGTATCGTGGGATGAGCCAACTACGAAGTTGATCTGGAATCCTTTTAGTAACAACGGCGGCATGACTTGTTAAACGAAACAGATTTCTGTTATGACATTGAAAATAAATAATAAAACTTTACACGCCGATGGTTGCAGTGCCTGTTTCGAAGTTTCCTAACTAATCAGATTGATTTTCAGACACTGCGAATGGAACTCGATTGTCAGTGATTCATTTCCTGCAATTGTGATTTCTAATTGGTTTATAAATCTATTTATCGAAGAATTATACCGAACAGCACCGATGCCGTCATGACACCGAATACAATTCATTTTCGGAACTATACAATGTATTATGTCTTAAGACCGCTGTCAAAATAATATTATTTACGTGAGCTAAGACCATTTTGGAATAGTCTGTAATATTGTATATGAAAATTCTTTAAAATAAACTACCATGGAATAAAAATGCTAATTTAAACACAAAACAAAATGCCGTTTCATGTTTTCCGTACAACATGTGTTGTAATTCTCGAATGAAAATATGTAAAGGGTTTAAGTCTCACAGAAATAACAAGAAACCCATGGATTTTAGTCGCCTCATACAGCATATATATGTATATGTATACATCAAATATCTTACTGCTAAGTTCAACGGTGTCACATTTAATTCTTTTATTTTCAACACTTCAAACGTCCGACCTGGGTTTTTTGGAAGTAAATGTTTAGTAACAAATTTATATTATAGACGCAATTTCAAATTGGTCCAGCTCACGTGTAACTTACAAAATTTTCAAAACATATTGGCAGAAGTGTTAAATACCAAACAAAATTTAAGTGTCGATGTAAAAACGGCCAGATTGAATTGAGAAGAGTATTCGTATGTAGAGAGTGAGGCATTCTTATGTACATGTTACGTGTGTAGACTCTACTGCGTTATTTGCATTTTAACTGGTTGTTGGCAGATCTTCCGGTGATATATTTCGTGGGAATTTTAAACCCAGTTCAGCTTCTGCTTCCATTAAGGCTTTCATATTTTGGTCACGCGTCTCTTCATCGTCGTTGTTATGCTCATTATTGTGTAGACGCAATTCTGTAGCGAAACGAAAAGCTGCAGGGCACAATTCACATCTATAAACATTTTCACCGACGTGAATACGCATATGTCTGATACGATCGTTACATTGAGCAAAACTGCGTCCGCAGTATTTGCATGTGTAGGGTTTTTCACCGGTATGAGTGCGCATATGACGGCGTTGATCATCCGGCCGTACAAATCTATTTGATAGATTAGTAAAGATTACTTTGAATAAATTAAATTATTGTTAGATGTTTATTTTTTCGATAACCTACCTCAATTCACAATAGTCACATTTAAATGGTCGTTCACCATGATACAATTTATGGCGCCTCAATTGATCAGTTTTGGCAAAGCTAGATCCACAGATATCGCAATCGTGACCTTTATTTACACTTATTTTCTGGTGGCGTAAAATATGTTGATTGAGGTTACTGTCAATAATAAATAGGATAAGGTTAAGTTTGTTTACAATTGGCTCAATATAAAAGTGCGAATGCTATAACATGGCTTTCACATAATATAAAAAACGTAAATTACTACTTTTTTTTTAATTTAGGGCCAATTTAGAGCTTTGCGTGCAACATTATCAAAACTGGATAGACGAAATTTTGCAAAAACATCTAGTCATGAATTCTATAATTTAACAGGAAAAGGAAAAATATTGACAGTAATTTTTCCCGAACGGAACCACCTGCGGACTAGTTGGAATATGCCCGATATAGGTATGCCTGTCGTAAGAGAAATCTAAAATCCACATCGACTTCGGTTCCGGGGACAACGAAATCGCTACCACGGCCGTCGAACTAGTGCCACATGGTGCTTGTACCGGAGCGTACCAAATTTATATCTGACAAAGGGCTGCCATCATCAGCATAACCGTGTTTGATTTATCGTGTCGCATTCCATGAATGGATGCACATACCAAGCAGGCGGGAAACGATATTAAATGCTTTGTAGCACTGTTTTAGATGCTTAATGGAAATTAACATTTTTCGACAGCTATACATTTTTAGCATCTACATTTCTCAACATTCTTGTTTCTGGAAAAGGTCGACGATAATTATTTCTTTGTATTTATGTAATTACCTTTCCGTGATGAATGTTGTACCACACTGACGACACAAATATGGCCGCTCGCCCGTATGTGTAACGATATGGTCCCTTAGCGTAATGGAATCGGCAAAACCTGTAAATAAACGTTATGTGAATTCCATGCCACATATAAATAATTTATAAAAGATACCTTTGTTGCAGAATTCACATCTATATTTTTCAAATTCTTTCTGCAATTCTTCTGCGTTCGTACAATGGATACGCATTTTATGCCTGGTTAATGAATAGCGATTGGTGAAAATGTTCCCACATATATCGCAAGGTATCTTGTGATCGATTTTACGTATAGCATGTCTTATTCTTTTATGTCTCCACAATAAATAATAGCTAAAGAATGTTCTCCCACATTGATCGCAAGGTAACTTCACATTTGTTTTCTGTGCATTTTCTGTTGAATGTTGGTATCTGTTATGTCTTAATAATGAAGAACGCCTGCTGAAAGTTACATCACATAGGTCGCAAGTAGGCATTTTATTAGGTTTGGGCGGTCTTTCGTTATAATGCACTACTCTTTTATGTCTTTCCAATGAAAAGCGCGAGCTAAACGTGTTCGAACACAAATCACAAGGATACCTTGTTATATTTTCCTTTGGGGTATTTTCAGCTTCTGTAGTATGTTGCCGCCTTTCATGCCTAACTAATGACGACCGTCTACTGAACGTGGTCTCACAAAGTTTACATTGAACTTTAACATTTTTTTGGGGCTTTTTGTTATAATGCCTTTTCCTTGTATGCTTCTTTAATAAAAGCTTAGAGCTGAACGTTTTGGCACATAAATCACATGTTACATTCCCCGATTCATTGTCACCATGCTGATGTCTTCTATGACGCTCTAATGTAAACGGCCTGCTGAACGTCATGCCACAAATATCACAAACAGGTCTAGCAATATTTTGTGTTAGTCTTTGATTAGCATGTCTTATCTTCATATGTCTTGCTAATGCAAATTCGTTGCTGAGCGTTTTTTTACACAGACTACAGACAATACCTTGCAACTTGTGCACGTTGTGCATAGACGAACTAGGATGAGCGAATGAAACGAGAATGTATAATGCAACATCAATTTTAAGTAAATTTTTTAAGTTATATGTACTTACGAAGTGCTTATTTGTTTCTCCTCTGTTTCTACTGTCAAAACCTCGTCTTTTACAGAGTTCGCGGAAAGTAATGTTTCATCATCGCTATATTCAACTGTGGGTTCATCATAAAATGTCTCATTTTTAAGAAATTCGCTGAGGTCTATTTGTGAATCTTCACAATGTTCAATTACTTCATCGTTGCTTCGTGAAGTGCCATTAGTAGTTGCTTGGGGTGCTTCCGGTAAGGTTTCGAAATTTGTAGCTTCCAAATTGAATTCCTGTGCAAAAAAATCTGTGCTTATTTCATTTTCCGGTGATGTCTCAGCATTACCATCAGTATTTCTTTTAGCTATCAATTCACGCATTTGCTGATCGGATTGTGCACACATTTGCTGAAATCGATATGCACTTAGCAATTGCTGTAGGCATTCCAGACAAATTTTCTTTGGTAACTCGTCAAATAGATGCACTTTGATTTGCGGCATTGTGTTAGTTATCAGCTCAGCGATTCGTTTGGCGCCACATTCATCAATTGTATCAAATACAGATTGCCACTGCTGCTCCGACGTAGTGTTAGTGTCAACTACAGTTGATTCAGCTATTTCAAGCATACAAGTCCGACACAGACTATCTATATACTGCTCACCCATTATATCCATTTTGGTTGATTTATTTTTTTGGTATCATTCACTTTTATAATATTTTTACTTTTCTATAAACAAAAAATGGTATCCCCATTGATGCAGCGTACGGATGCACAACCGATGCGATAACCGATAGGTCAATATAGTGACAACTTATCGGGTGTTTCATCGACTTTAGTATTTCCGGTACATGCCATATCGATACATTGAGTATCACATAAGGAAAGATATTGTGGCGATTATTCTTATGCATGTACCATCCCTAACTCAATAACACGGAATCCTGCTACTTCGGACTGAGTAGGCAATTGAAAAGTAAAGTCCTCTCTCGCCGAACAAAAATAACACTGTACAAGTCACTCATCGCACCCGTCTTGCTATATGGTGCAGAAGCGTGGACACTAACAACATCTGATGAAGCGTCTCTGGGAGTATTCGAGAGAAAGGTTATTCGAAAGATTTGTGGACCCCTACGCGTTGGCGACGGCTAGTACCGAAGAAGATTTAATGATGAGCTGTATGAACTTTACGCAGACGCCGACATAGTTCAGCGAATTAAACCACAGCGGCTTCGCTGGCTAGGCCACGTAGTGCGAATGAGCGAAGATGCTCCAGCCCAGAAGGTATTCTTATCGGCACCCGCCGGTGGAAGCAGAGGAAGAGGGAGACCATTACTCCGATGGAAGGACTAAGTGGAGACCGATTTGCGATCCCGTGGTGTTTCCAATTGGCGCAACGAATAAACGACTGGCGAGCTATGTTGGACGGTCAAAATCGCCCAGGCGGTTAGATGACCATTTAAAGAAAAAATCCTGAAGAAACGAATTGCAGGAATGGTTGCCGGGTACCACTGGGAACGAAAGTCAAGGCACAAATCCATTCGGGATTAAGAACGGCCAAATGGTTGGAATATGTGGCACTGCAATGCATTGTGGGAATCTTTGTAGGAGGGGATTGATGTCGGAGTTTCAATCCCTGGAGGAAATAAGGTTTAATAAAGCGGTGCCAACCATTGAGTGTCTAGCAGCGTTTGGGTCGGGCAAGGTGTCTGATCGGGACGATCAGACTTAGGTGGAGGGCAGTGTGGCGATTATTCTTAAGCATGTACCACCCCTAACTCAATAACACTCCCACCACTAGTTAAACACTACAGAGATAACGATGGCTACGCTTATGCATGCAAGCATGTACCAAGCAAGAGGAAGAGAGATCACGCGAGTGTTTGCGAATACGATCCAAAGAGGAGATGCCAATAAATAACACGGATCCTTCAAAGACACGAAGAGCGAATAACCAAGAAAGTTCTCGGTGCGTAGGCAAGCACCCTGTCGGACTTTATAAGGCAGTAACCAAGCAAGACAGGTTGATCAGTTTATTTTCAAGTGTTGTTTAATGAACTACTGCGAAGTTACCAAACTCTTAAATTTGTATTGCGTTTATTACTAGTAAATAAAACTAGCTATTAGTTACAATATCTGTGAGTGTGTTTATTTGACTTTATAGTGATCGAACCCAGGATTGATCATCAAGGAATCATCGAATTCGTCACAATATATAGGTGGACTTGCATGTCACGATTTCTTATACTACATTTACATTGCACCGTATTTGGAAAATTCAAATGAGTCCTTTCAAACCCATTTACATTAGCTAACTTGCATTTTGTTTAACATTTTCCTTTGGGAACGATAGATTGCGCTGAAGATATCGTGTGCTTTAGGTAACCTAAATTTGATGTTGCCGATGATCGTGCAGCTTTACGGCTTTCGTCAACGACACGAAAGCAACTGTCAAATTATATTTTTTTGTTTGTGTTTGACACTTAGTTTTCGTGATAGAGGTTACCGATTTAGTTCTTTTCTTATGTAACAGTCAGCTGTTCGTCGTGTTTTGGAGCTCATTTACGTGGAAAACATGATGAGAACCTGTGCCTCCGCCTTGTAAAATTGTCGCCGAAAACCTGATGAAAACCGCCCCTTTTCTCCCAAAACAACGCAGAAAACCACTTCTAATCAGTGTCTGTTCCAAATTTTATCTATAATAGTCGAAAAACATACTGTCATAACTGATGAACACTACCAGTGATATAAGCATTATAAAAATTGCGTTTGTTTGGTTAGTGACTCTACCAAAATTAATGGAAAAATAACAAAAATAGTAAAGCATAACATTTTATGGTAATTCTATACTACCGTACATAACCGCTAATATACGGCCAAAAATATCGGGAAAGGTATCAAACGACGCGTTTTGACCTCGGTATCAATAATAATATATGAAGTGTTTTATACGAAAACGGTTTAATGCTGTAGTGGTATATCATGATCCAATAATACAGGTCGTGTTAAGAGACTCAGTACGATTTTGACGTTAAACTCACAAATTACAAAAGCAAAATACATGGAAAATTTTTGTGTGTCTGTATGTTTGTCGAGCTGCTACGACCTGTTGTAGTTGGATCATGGTGGTACATAGTCTAACATCCCAGCCAGCAAAATTTCCGTAAACGTATCCTAAAATGCAAGAAAATGCTGATAAAAATCTTACTTTTTATCCGTTTTCATATTACGCTTAAAGTACTTTTGCCGATCCGTTTTCCCACTAAAGTGTGCGAGCGGAACGTATGTCTGTAAAAGTACGGAAAACACTATGTCAACTGACGCGTTTTTGTATACCTTTTCAAACATTTTTCTAAAAATGTTTGGATACGTTTTATATACGGTTTTTTGTGATGCAACTTATACCATTTTTCGGACCCATTTTTCATACTTTTTCAAATACATTTTATTCCTTTTTTTTTCTATGTAATGGAAATGAAACAACATGTTTGCTGTTATGTACATATATGTATATTTGAGGCACTGATATTATAAATTAATACACTATCATACATTTTCTAATATAAATTCAATAGTGTGAACATCCTTTTACAACAAAACTCTAAATAAAATATACAGCATTAAGACTGTTGCAGGGTCAAACGGATGTGAAGCAAACGGGAATGTTTAATTACCTAAGTGGACACACGTTATTTCTTTGAAACTTGCTCAAAATTAAAGATTCACCTACCGTCAAAAAGAAAAACTGTCTGAATCCATACAATTGGATTGTTAAAACATTTTTGGTTTGTAGTATCACACACGTTATTCAGGAATATGTATCAGCCCGGACTTTGGCAACATTATCCGTCACAATAATGCACCTATAGAAACAAAATATAAATACAAGCTAGTTCTTGTATTTCATTTGAAATACAACATTTTAGTACTTACAGGCAAGAAAAACTCGAAACGAAAAATACATATGTATGTTTTCAGCAGCAAAATATACATGTATTCCTATTTGATTTTCAGTTTGACTTTTCTCTTTTGATGACAAAATTAGTTGCCAGGGTTTATTTTTTTTACAGAAAATTTAATAAATTTTTTTTTTGGATAAGATAAAGAATGAAAAAATGTACTATCCGTAAAATATACGCATCTTTGCTGGCTGGGATAATTTGGGCCACTCTGTTCCACATATTGGTCGATAACTCCGAAGCGAGTTATCGAAATAAAGGATGTTTTGGCAAAACCCGATTTTATAATCGGCAAATGGTAGAACGGAAGCAATGCTAATGCGCCAAGCAGATACACTACTTCACCGTCGACGTATCCGTCAAAATTTAGAGCTAAATCTACTTTGCCGTATTATTTTGTGAAAAAAAAATAAATTATATATAAAAAATAATAATACAATTTGTTCCTTTATAAGAATTTCACCAGAATATTGTTCCAGCTCAATCACTTTCGCTTGCGCTGGGCGCAATCGCCTAGCGGTGCACAATGTTACTACCCTCAAAAGTGCAAAATTTTAGATTTTAGCCAATCAACGCCGGCAGAGACACGAAGGCAGCCGAATGCAAGTAGGTGTGGCACGAAGACCGCCAAGTGCACTAAACTTAAAAATTGTGAGTCCAATCCGCGTACCAGTCGCGTGCCCCTAAGGCAGGTGGTACAAGCCATTGTTTACCCGTACTAGTTTGGCATCTTCTTTTGCGAATCGGAGTGGAAGGCAGTGGATGAATGTACTCCGAGAGAGTGTAATGAAGGAAATCGCGTCCAGAGTTGTTTTAAAGTAAAAACTGCAACTAAAAACTTCAATTTAAACTGAAATATACATTCTATAGTAACTGATAACGTGTTATAACTGCTTTATATTCAATAATTTGGGAGTTTCAAGTCTTCATGTTCAATCTTGCAGCATTTAAATTTGATTGTTTTCTTATGTGTGAGTCGATGAATATGTACATATGTGAAAACGTGATGCCAGACTTATACATTATAAATAGAACACAAAAGCGAAAAATATCCTGCGAAAGATAGCCTGCGGCGGAAATTACATACATTTTGAAATAGTAGTTAAAGAGTTACAATATTTCTTTTTTTTTGGTGTTATGGTATTAAAATATTAAAATTTTCATAGTACTAAAAATTTTCGCCTGCTCCGCAAATTGCATCAATTTTTTCTTAACATACAAAAATTATGGTAATTGTTTCCTCTAGAAGACAACTGCTAAAACACGTTCGAAATTAGCGCTTTGACCCGGAAGCGGACTTTCGAGTTTTTGTTTCAGTGAAGAGATATTAGCAATCAAAGTTGAAAATTTTCTGTCATTTTCATGTGGTTGTTGTAATTACAGATCATGATGTACCGAAGTATTTCTGCGCAGAACACACTTTTTGCACTTTTAGGTACACCGTAATCTGTGATTACCACAACCACATAAAAATGACAGAAAATTTTAAACGTTGCAAATTTCTCTTCACTGAAACAAAAACTCGAAAATCCGCTTCCAGATGATTGTTACCGAGGTCAAAACGCGTCTTTGATACCTTTCCCGCTAATTTCGGACGTGTTTTAACAGTTGTCTCCTAAAGGAAACAATTACCTAACTTATATACGAGGTGTGTTCAAAAAGTATCGCGAATTTTGTGTTTTTTCAAAAATTATTTATTTATTCATGAATATCTATTTTGTCAACCTTCAAAGTAATCCCCATGAGATATTATACACTTGTGCCAACGGTTTTTCCAATCTCCGAAGCACTTCAAAAAATCATTTTTTTGTATCTTGTTCAGCTCCTCCTTCGATGCCGTCTTTCTCTCGTCAAGAGAAGCGTAACGTCGTCCTTTCATGGGCCTCTTCAGTTTAGGGAACAAGAAAAAGTCACAGGGGGCCAGATCTGGGGAACACGGTGGCTGCGGCATCATTAGTGTGTTGTTTTTGGCCAAAAAGTCGCGCACAAGCAACGATACGTGAGCAGGGGCGTTATAGTGGTGCAAAAGCCAATTTTTGTTCTTCCACAAATCCGGGCGTTTCTGGCGGATTGCTTCGCGCAAATTGCGCATAACTTGCAGGTAATATTCCTTATTGACCGTTCTTCCCTGTGGCAAGAACTCATGATGCACCACGCCCCTGCAATCGAAGAAAACTGTCAGCAAAACTTTCACATTCGACCGAAGTTGGCGCGCTTTTTTCGGTCTTGGTTCGTGCGGCAGCTTCCTTTGAGATGATTGAGCTTTGGTTTCCACGTCATAACCATAAACCCACGATTCGTCACCAGTTATGACCCTCTGGATCAACTTTGGGTCGTCGCGGACAGAGTTTAACATCTCATTAGCAATGTTCATGCGATGCTGTTTTTGGTCACAATTGAGCATTTTTGGTAAAAAAATAGGTAAAAATCGAAGACGATCCAAAACACGTGCAAGCAAAGCAGCTGTCAACAATTAACTGAACATTCAAAATGGCCGAGCTTGTCGGCATAAGTGAGAGACATGAGTACCAACATAACGCCACAAAAAATACGAAATTCGAATATACGTAACCAGCAAAAATTCAAAATTCGCGATACTTTTTGAACACACCTCGTACTGTAGTGAAAATTAAAAATGTAACCCCCTTAGCACCGATTTTTTCGATAAACGGGGTTTTTGCTATAGAAATTTCAATTAGGTATCTTAAGACCTTCACATCGTGATTCATATACATGAAAGGTATAAAGCTTTCGGCTCGATCGAAGATAGCGATCGCATTACTTGTTTCAGTTATAAACAAAATTAATTTTTATTAATTCTATTTAGTGTTTTTATTTTTCTTACGTTTGCGATATTAATTCTAAAACATAAAAATATATTTTAAATATTAAGTACTCAAAACGTGTTTTATTTCTAAAACCTAAGGTGTTGTGGTTTTAACCCCTTTTGACTTCGCGAACGACTTTTTGTTTTACCTATTTCTATTAATTTCTTTTAATACTCAAGGAGTAATACCGAAAGAATAGCAGTTCACTAGTGTTTAGTTGTATACATGGCTTAGCATATTAAGGTTAACAAGCTAGATATTAAAAATTTTTTTTTATCTTTTTGTTTACTCTATTAATCTTTCATAATCTAATATTTTATAAACGTGAAATAAAATTTGTATATATTTTTTTCGACTGTCTTTTTCGCCCCATGTCTTTGCGCTCCATCTTGGCTCCCCGGGGCAAAAATGTACTATTGTTGTCCATAACGGCATAAAAATTTGATCCATACATTAAAGCATCTTCGGACTCTGACCCTAGTCATCTGTCTTCAAAACAAGTAGACCGTTAAAAGTGCCATATAAAGAAGTCGGTATATTGATAGTCGATTAAATGCGTCATATCCGCCATTGAGATCTTCTCAGCCGACGTTATACTTTAGCGCATGTGACTTGGATTTTTTTTGTTTTTATGGCTGTCCCCATTCATTAAAATTTTTTATTGTATTAGAACTTACGATTGGTGATAAATTATTCGGTAGGAATAACTATACTTTTTGAGAAATCTCGTTTTCTATGAGGAAATACACATACATCGCCAAATTCTAAGTAAAAATAAATAAACTTTCACGGTTTATAGTTTGACTATTTACCTATGTACATTTCCTATCCTTGGATACAAAGTTAATGAAGAAATGGGACGAACTTCAATTAAAAATAATAGTAATAAATAAATGGAATATTCCTAGTGAACTATCACTTTGTGGAAAGCTATTACTTCATTGCTAAATTCATTGACATCAAGACTTGTTAGTATTACCATTATGTTTAGCCAATTTCAACTGCAATTTACTTTCTTCTTCCTTCAATGCTGCCAAATTTCGCTTACGAGTCTCTGGATCTTCGTTTTTATGCGAAGAAAAGTGCAAACGCAACTCTGAAGCTAACCGAAAAGCTAACGGACAAAATTCACATCTATAAACATTATCACCTAGGTGGGTTCGTAAATGTTTAATATGATCTCCACTTTGGGCATAGGCGCGTTCGCAGTATTTGCATTTGTAAGGTTTTTCGCCGGTATGAGTGCGCATATGACAACGCTGTTGAGTCATTCGTACAAAACTTTTATTGTGGGTTGAGAAGTTGAATTAAATTAAGATATTTTAGAGGCTATTTTTTATATGTATATTTAACTTACCGCATTTCACAATATTCACATTTAAATGGTTTTACACCACTATGAATCTTTTTATGCTTCCTTAATATAGCAGCTTGAGGAAACGCAGCACCGCAAATATCGCAAATGTGGGATTTAATTCCAATATGCATAATTTTGTGATTGAATACATCGGTAGTACAACGGAATCTCATTGGACAATAGGGACACTCAAAAGGCTTGTCATCACTGTGACGCAAACGGTGCTGTTTTAGGTTTCTGTTTATAACACAAATAATATTATATTTTCATATTGTTCTTAATTGGTTTTATAATATATATTATACAGCTATGGTCAGACGACAAATACGGATAAATACTACTTAACATACAGGTCTGTTTCGGATTTAACTAGTAACCACATCGAAACCTAAACTATGTTCAATTTATTACTCTATTGGAAACCTTTAAAATGGTTCATCGAATCGGTTGGGTTTGTCTTTGAATATTGGTCCATTCACATTTTTTAAAGAGAGCGAAGAGTGAAACCAAAGCACAATGTCCTAGTCGAATGTTTTAAAAACCCATATTAACAATCAATAACCAATAAATTAATATATATATCCCAATTTGTCAGCCAATTATAAAGACAGCAGCTAATGTTGCAGAACTGTGTAACCTTTCTGGGGAGGGGAAGTCGTTGAACAAAGCTGTAGGAATATGTTTGTATATTTGTGATTACCCTGCTGTAGTTAACGATTTACCACACTCGGGACATAGGAAACGTTCGCCTTTATGATGCGCAAGTACATGCTTTCTTAGTGCAGGAGAGCTTTTGTAACCTTCAAATATATAAATTTTATTTAAATAACGTTTTTAAGAATACAATTAGAATCCTATAGACATACACTTATCGCATAGTTTGCATGAATATTGCTTCAACATTTTTTTGGGGTTTTCTTTAGAGTTTTCTGGCTTCTTTTCATGTTGATCACTAGACGCTAACTTGTTATCTAACTTTTCATTGTGTTCTAAACGATGATTATATAGCGATTCTGCTTTATGAAAATAACGATTGCAAATATCACATTTAAAGCTGCAATATTCAAGTTCTTTTTTTGGCTGTGCCAGAGTTACTTTTCGCTTATCCTTCTTCTTATGCTGCTTCAAATGATTATTCAAGTCGCCAGGTTGGTTAAAAGATTTATTGCAAATTCGACAGATATGTGGGGACGGGCTATAAAAGGTAATATATATACGTACAAACATACACAAGTAGCGCAATAAGATTTTGAAATCAATTGAATTATTTGTACTTACGACTTTCTTACTTTAAGTTTGGATTCATCATCATCGCATGATCCATTTTCTACATAATCACCAATATCATCTTCAGAACAATCTTCGATTACCGCTTCAACGTTATCTAAAGGGTCAGCAGCAGTTGCATCTGCTGCTTCCGGCAATGATTTCGTCGACTCAAACTCTCTGGCCTCTGAAAGGCATTCTTCTACTGAAAATGCTTTTATGATCATTTCATCATCGTGGGAGGGTGTTATGGTCTTTTTTCTTAAATCATCTTTCTTTTCAATAATTAGTTTACGCATCTGATGATCGGACTGTAGGCAAATTTGCTGAAAACGGTATACACCAAGCAATTGCTGCAGGCATTCACAACAAATTTTCTTTGGCAATTCGTCAAATAGCTTCACTTCTTCTATCTGTGGTATGGTATTGGAAAGCAACTCAGATATTTGTAGGGCGCCACATTCCTCAATTGTATCGAAGATAGACTGCCATGCCTGATGTGGCTTGTCGTCGGCACCAAATCCGGACGCCTCAACTAGTTCATGCATACAAGTCCGACACAAGTAATCAAATAGCTGCTCCCTCGTTGTATCCATTTTCTTGATTTAATATTTCTGTCGTCTGATTGAAAAAAAAAAACAGATTTTCGCGCAGTAAAATTAAATTATATTTGTTGCTAAGTAAAATAGTTTAGTAAAAATTTAAATTTAATTAAATAAAACAAGCTGGAATGTTTGATACAGTGTAACAGCTGTTCCATCAACAAATTTGAGAATACATACATCACTAGTTATGTGCATTGCCAAGTAAAAACTATCGAGTGATGTATTCGATAGCTTCCGGCAAAAGCTGAATCGGGAGCAAAACATTCATCAAACCCAGAAATACAAAGAGGGGTATGATGCCTCTCCCCTCTCGTTTCCAACTTTCTTCGATAATATTTTACCGAAACTAGGTAATTTTTTGGTTTTTTGCCAATAACTTTTAAATTACTAAAAAATTATGGGTGTCCCCCACCGGATTAAGGTTCCTGGGACCGAAACGCGCCTCTGGGTACCAATATCGACATTTTTAGTGCAGTTTTTACAGTTGACGTTGGATGTAAAGTATTACCCCTTCTTCTTTTTTATGGAAGGAGGGGGCGAAATGACCTGGATGGTTCCACTGGTCATCCCAAATCGCTCCAACGTCAGTCTTGAAGGTACAGCAAGCTAGTACCGGGTTCATATCCGGAAAATTACTGTGACTTTCGACAACACTCCCCCAAGCCTTCTGGGAGTTTTTTTTGTCGCTAAAAACAACATTACTCGTCCCTGCAACTGGTTTAGAAACCAGTTTGTGCTCTATTATTTTACCGACCAACCAAAACCGGTACAAACAGTCAAATACAAAAAAATACACAAGATATTAAACTATAAACTGTTTTTATTGCAGAGCACTGTCGAAAGTGTTATTAAGTTCATTGACTTCGAGATTTGCTGCAAAGATTGCAAGTAGCCTCAGACAATTTTAATTGCAATTTAGCCTCAGCTTCCTCTAGAGCTTTCATATTTCGTTCGCGCGTTTCGGAATCTTCGTTTTTATGCTCAATTATGTGTAAATTCAGCTCTGATACTAACCGAAATGCTAATGGACATAATTCACATCTATATACATTATCACCCAGATGAATGCGTAAATGTTTGATTAAGTCGTTTCCTTGAGCATAGGCACATTCGCAGTACTTGCATTTGTATGGTTTTTCACCTGTGTGAATACGTATATGACGCCGCTGCTGATCTGCACGAACAAACCTTTGTTTATTCAGAAGAATAGAAATATGATTGAATTGAGATGTTTTTTGATTTAGGATTTTTGTGGCAACTTACCGCATTCCGCAAAAGTCACATTTATATGGTTTTTCACCGCTATGATTAAGTTTATGTTTCTTTAACATACCAGCTTGCATAAATGCATAACCACAAATATCACAAATGTGTGACTTAACCGCATTATGTGTTTTTCTGTGACTGCTCAAATTGCTACTACAGCGGAATTTCTTAGGACAAAGAGGACATTCGTAAGCCTTAACATCACTGTGACGACCAAGATGATTTTTTAGGTTGCTGCAGATAGCATATAAGTAGATAAAACAACCAAAGTTAATATTATTACTCTCGATTTTATCTGTTATACACAAGAGAGGCATAAATATTTTGCTTGTGTGGGTGTTTAATCTTAACAAGTTCATCATTAACCTCATCATATATCTATGCGTAACGGAATCTGTTTAATCATAAATCTATTTATCAATCCACTTGGAATTCAGTATGACAATAGTGTAGTGAGCAATACACGATTTTGCTAAAACTTCTCGAGGTTCGTCCTCTACAGAAAACTTTTAAATTTTTGCTTGTTGGAATAACTAGAAAATAACTGTATGGATGATGCAAACATTCCATGTATAGTTTGAGGTCAATTTTATAGTTGTAGTGACTTCGGTTTAAGTCAAAACGTCCCCGTGTTAGGGGGACTTTCAATAAGCCCACAAAAGGGTATAACTGTCGAACAAATCATACCCTCGGATCCATATCCGATAGCATCACGTGAGACTTTACTTAATCGGTTCTCATCTATATTTCCTTTCTCGTCTCAATTTTAAACGATAGTTAGTAAAACATTTGCATATGTTTACTTTTTTTTAAGGATTAAGATAGATCTACCATATATGTATCTTTTATATATATGTGCTTACTTTGACGCCGTAAAAGATTTGCCACACTCGGGACACAGAAATGGCCGTTCACCTGTATGAGTACGCAAATGATTTCTTAGCGCATTCGATCTTTTATAACCTGCAAATGAATGTTTTTAATATAACTTCACCAACGTCTACTAATATAACTTTTCAATTTCGCTAACACTTGTCGCAGAATTTGCATTGATATTTCATTGACGTTTTCGGTTGGGTTTTCGCTTTTTTAACTTTTTTTTGCCTTTGTAACTTTCTTTCCTCCCTTTCTTTGTGGCGTTTTAAATGACTTTTTAAATAGCGGGATTTGTTAAAACTTTTATTGCATATATCACAGGTATATGGTGATGAGCTATAATAGGAGGGAATACTGTAATATTTAAATAAAAAACAAACAGTAAAAATGTCGTACTCACGCCGAGCTTCCTTCTTCCTTTTCTGTTCCAGTCAATCCATCATGTTTAGAAGGGAGTGGTGAAAGAAGTATTTCATCACCACTATATTCCACATTGGATTCATCGTGATCACATGCCTCATTTTCCAAATAATTGCCAACATCACTTTGGGAACTTGCTGTTTCATTACTTTCTAAAGGATCTACTGATACATTTTTGGTTAGTGCTTTCGGTAAATTTTTCACCGACTCCAACTCTTTGCAAGTTAAAAGGTAGTCTTGTACTGAAAATTCGTCATTTGAGATTTTTTCCTTTTCCGATGATGCTTCAATTATCAATAATTTTGAATTACTTTTTCTTTCAGCAATCAAATCATGCATACGTTGCTGAGATTGTTTGCACATTTGCTGGAACCGATATACATTTCGCAATTGGTGTAGGCATTCGCAACAAATTTGCTTTGGCAACTCGTCAGTTAACTCCACTTCTATTTGTGGTATTGCTTGGGAAAGCAGGTCAGCGAGACGCAACGTGTCACATTCCTCAATTGGATCAAGGATAGATCTCCATTGTTTATCTGGTTTCCTATCGCATGTCGACGATTCCACTAGTTCGTGCATGCACGTTCGACAAAGGTAATCAAATAACTTCTCACTCGTAGTGACCATTTTAGTATATTTACTTATTTCATTTGTTTTAGATGTTATTATTTTACATAGCTCGTTGCAAAATGTATACAAAAGTGAAAATATTTGTTTATGCACAAATAGCGATGAAAACGTTACATCGATAGTAGCGGACGAAAATTCGATGTTTAACATCGATGTTTGAAAACTACTCAGTATCGAAAAATAATCGGTAAATCTTAACGATGTTTCAATACTAGCTTATTTATTTTAAGTTGTGTCCATTGTAAATGATCATAGAAATAAATAATCGGCTCAGCATCAAAATTCCATACATACCCAATCGTCCTTGTTTTAGTCAGTGGTAATGTTTGTATACATATAAATACATAGTAAATTTATAGCAGGTTGGTAATGTGACTACATTACGGGTCCAATTTCCATAAAAATTTAAATTTCTTAGCTACAAAAAACATCGAAATAAATCGATGTTTTTTAGATGTTGGCCTTACATCAAATAACGGGGCGTAGAATCAAAAATTGTAAGGTTCGAGTGTGAACATTTCTGCTATGAAAAGTTGATCTCGATAAAATCATGTAGCCAAGGAGATACAGTTGGACGTTCATGGAAAATTGCAAGTAATGCGCCAAGCCGATACAATACGGCAATACGTTGAAAAAACTGACAGCTAAGTAGAATGAGTGTTTGTGTGCGTAACAACAGATTCGACGGATACGGCAAAGTAGATTTTGTTCTAAATTTTGACGTATGACGGATACGTCGACGGCGAAGTCCTGTATCTGCTTGGCGCATAACACATTCATGTCTATTGCGGTATTCGACGGATGCTTTGCGGAGGGGCTGTGATTCGATTCGCGACAAAATAGTTGCGGATTTAATCTTTACAACCAAAAAATGGGCATTGTAAAGGTATTTTCTTTATATTACTGGCATTACTAATAACATTGTCATCAGTTTTCAAATCGCAACTGTTTTTCACGAACCGATCAGCACTCCACGCGTATGTTATCCGTAGGATATGGGAATAGGCGTGACTAATAATTTTTGCAATATAAACTGCATACTCGAAAATGTTTTGAATATTCTGATAACAATTTTGAACGTAGTATTTTCTACTTAATTTATTTATGCGAACTTGGTGCAAGCTTCGAATTTTTCTTTTATATACTCTTTATGGTAGTCATTATTAACTAATCAACACCTGGTTTTTTAGAGGACATTAAAAATTACCTACAACCCTACACATTAGATTCTACTCTACGAAAATCGTCTTTACTTGTAACTGCAACACCTCCGCCGAACGCATTACCCATTCTAGACTCTTCCTCCTTTAAAGCTTTCATATTTCGCTCACGCGTCTCTTCATCATCGTTTTTATGCGAAGCAAAATGTAAGCGCATCTCTGAGGCCAAACGGAATGCTAAAGGGCATAATTCACATCTATAAACATTGTCACCCAGATGAGTACGTAAATGTTTGATATGATCATTACTTTGAGCATAGGCTCGTTCGCAGTATTTGCATTTGTATGGTTTTTCGCCAGTGTGAGTGCGCATATGACGGCGCTGATGATCTGGGCGAACAAAACTGAAAAGTTGAAAAAATTATAATATTTTTAAATAATATAGTTTTGGTGTTAGCTTACCGCATTTCACAATAGTCACATTTATACTTTCTCTCGCCGATATGATACCTTTTATGTTTCTTTAACTCGTAAGGTTGGCTAAACGCAGCACCACAAATATCGCAAATGTGACGTTTCGCTTCATGTATTTTTTTGTGATTGTACACACCGCTAACACATGGAAACCTCAACGGGCAGTAGGGACACTCATAAGGCTTGTCATCACGGTGACGTAAACGATGTTGTTTTAAGTTCCTGCAGATAATAAAAAAAATAGAGAATAATTAAATTCAATTGCTGCACTTTCAGTTGTATTTTACAAGTACCCTTCCGTGCTGAATGATTTTCCACACTCGGGACACAAGACCCGGTCACCTGTATGCTTCCGTACATGATTTTTCAGAGCAACAGCACTTTTGTAAGCTGCAAATAAATATTTTTAACATATATGTATATTACAATTATCAATGCACAATTTGCTGTACTCTTATCGCAAAAGTTGCAGGCATGTCTTGAAGGTTTCTGTGTTTCGTCAGTTGCATGTCGTATCCTTTTATGATTCGCTAATGTGACTGGGGAATTATACGTCTTCTCACACATATCACAAACATATTTTGGTTTCTTGTTATCCGCGTTCCCATCGTGTTTTAAACGATGCTTATGTAGCGATTCTGGCTTCTGGAAACAACGTTCACATATATCACATTTGAAACTTTCATCAGTTTTTTTCTTGGAATGTAAACGAACTTCTGTTTTTGTATCCTGTTTCTTGTGATTCAATAAATGAGTTTTGAAATCGTTAGGACCGGTAAAGGATTTATTACATAACTGGCATATATGTTCGGAAGAGCTATAAAGAATAATATTTATATAATAGATAAATACTTTCAAAAAAAAGTATCTCATACTCACCCTAATCTTGTTTGTTCCAATTCTGTGTCCACTTTGATTACTTCATTTTTTATACTGACGGTTGGCAAGAGAGGTTCGTCGTCACTAGACTCATCATTGACGATCTCAGTTTTCACATAACCGCTTACATCAAACTGAAAGTCCATGCTATGTTCGGTAGCATCGCTGGCGCTCTTTAAAGGATCCGCAACGTTTAATTGCGGTACTACGGTCATAGTATCGACACACGCAAACTCTATTCTATGCCCTCTGCTTTCTTTTGTGATTTTTTCACTTTCCACTAAAGGCTTTATCAAATCAGCATTTCTTTTGGCAAGCAAATCACGCATCTGTTGATCAGATTGTAAGCAGATTTGTTGGAACCGATATGCACTAAGCAGTTGTTGCAGGCATTCAGAACAGATTTTAGTTGGCAACTCGTCATTTCGCTGCACTTCTATTTGTGGTATCGTATTGGAAAGCAACTCAGCTATTGGGAAAGCGCCACATTCCTCAATTGTATCAAAGATATATTGCCACTTTTGCTCTGGGTTTGTGTTGGCTTGTAATGAGGAAGATTCATCCACTTCATGCATACAAGCTCGACACAGGCAATCAAATAATTGATAATTTATTTCAGCCATTTAGTAGATTTGTTTTTCAAGTTTTATTAAGTAGTACAGACTTTTCCTTCGCAGGAGAACTAAATCCCAATAAAGCAAAGCGATTTGTATACAAAAAACTGCCAATCTGTCACTAGGGAAGATAAAATCGATTTCGACACACGTCGCAAATCCTTCAAAAAAAAAAATCGACCAAGGCGCATCTATACAGATGGACGACAACCTAAGCTGATTTTTTGGTAATTGTTTCCTTTGGGAGACAACTGCTAAAACACGTCCAAAAATATCAGGAGAGGTATCAAACAACGCGTTTTGTCTTCGGTATCAAAAATCCGAAAGCGGAATCTCAATTTTTTGTTTCAGTGAAAAGTAATTCGCAAAAAACCCAAAAAATACCCAGGCCCGATCCCAAACATGCTTGATGCATGCTTTTTATGTGCAGAACACCTTTCGGCAGCGCTTCAACAAAATAAACCTTAACCGGTCCAACACCGGCTACGCGGTCCACAGTATTTCTTGATTACAATAACCACATGAAAATAACAGAAAATAAACTTTGATTGCAAATATCTCTCCACTGAAACAAAAACTCGAAAATTCGCTTCCGGATTATTGTTACAGAGGTCAAAACACGCCTTTTGATGCCTTTCCCGATAATTTCGGACGTATTTTAACAGTTGTCTCCTAAAGGAAACAATTACCGATTTTTTTTATCGATTGTTGACTTATTGAATATATCGAATTGAATTTTCAATAACCAAATCATTTCTTAATAACTTCATGAATACAGCGTACCTGTGGATCAGGGCATACTCATACGGGTGGTGAGAGTCCAAGAAATATACAGGCTACATAGGCTTTCCATGTACCTATTTTGTTTTGTAATTCTATCGTTTCAAGGCAAACAAAATCAACAGAAAGCCCAGAGCGAAATAGGTTAAACTCTTACTTATCTAGACTGAACCCCAACATACCAAACACATGCCGTGCATGTGAATCTCTAAAGGTGAATTACCTACCCGCGAATTGATGTTTTACTGTTTTCCACTATTCGTTGCGTGGAACCTTGCGGTAGTTGCTGCTGCGTTGAACCTTCTTTATGTTCTACCTTTTTCGGCCAAAATTCAAATTCGCAAATACCCTAAGAATCAAAATTCGATTACTCGCTTGACTTTACCTTGCCTATATCTCAATAAACATGGATTTAAAAAAAAATAACTTCCCTACAAGGACGCTATCAGGTAGGTAACACGGGATATAGCTCTTAGGTCTACCTCAACCGTCAATGAACTCAGGAACAAGTATTCTGATTGTTTACGACCGCCACCGAGTGCTAATATTCATCCGATGTGGGTATAAGAGACTTGGTCCGGTTCCAGTAATGAAAATCCGTCTTCGTAGAACAAATATTTTCATAATTTTGGAAAATATATATATTCTTTAATTAGAAATCCTCACATTAGATTTTAATCTGTACTTTTCTTCACTGCCTACAGCAATCCCTCCGACGAAAAGTTTGACACTTTAGCCTCTTCTTCATTTAGAGCTTTCATATTACGCTCACGCGTCTCTTCATCGTCACTTTTATGAGAAGCAAAGTGTAAACGCATCTCTGAAGCCAAACGAAATGCTAACGGACATAATTCGCATCTATAAACTTTGTCACCTAGGTGGCTTCGACGCAAATGTTTAATTAGATCACCACTTTGAGAATAGGCACGATCGCAGTACTTGCACTTGTATGGTTTTTCGCCTGTATGAATTCGCATATGACGACGTTTATGATCTGGGCGAACAAAGCTTTTTGGTGTAGGGGAAATTAAGAATTTTAATTAGAATATTTAATAAAGTTAGTTTTATGTAGCAACTTACCACATTTCACAATAGTCACATTTATATGGTTTTTCACCAATATGATACTTTTTATGTTTCTCTAACCGATGACGTTGCTTAAATGCTGAACCACAAATATGACAGATGTGCTGTTTAGTTGCGTGCATTTTTTTGTGATTGGACAAATTGCCGGGACAAGAAAACCTTAGAGGGCAGTGGGGACACTCGTACGGCTTTTCTTCACGGTGACGTAAACTATGATCTTTGAGTTTACTGCAGATAACATTTAAGCATTAAAAATACAATTTTTATTTTATATTTATCATGTATACGATTACCGTTCCGTGCTAAATGATTTCCCACATTCAGGGCACAAAAATCCCTCACTGCTATGTGCACGCATATTGTGTTTTCGTAGCACACCAGAACTTTTAAAAACTGCAAATAGACGTTATTTAATATAGTAGTTAAAGCAAAACATTTAATTTAATATACTCTTATCGCAGAATTCGCACGAATATTGCTTTAATGTACGTTGTGAAGTTTCTGTAGGATGCCGGACCTTTCTATGCCTCGCTAATGCTCTTCGTGAGCTGTACGTTTTTTCGCACAGATCACAATCATTACGGTCAATATTGATATCTTCTTTACCATCGTGTTGCAAGCGATGATTGTGTAACGATTCCGCTTTATGGAAATAACGATTGCAAATATCACATTTAAAACTACAATATTCGAGCTTTTGCTTGGGTTGTGCGGTAGTTAGTTTTTGTTCCTCGTTTTTATGATGCTTCGAATTATTGAAATGTGGCGACGGACTATAAAGTAGGATTTATGTATGTGTACTATATGGCACAAAATCATGGAGGTGGTTAATTTGGTTTTGGTAAAAATTCAAAAATTAACTTTATTGCTAAAATGACTTGAGGAAGAGTACGTCATCGTGTAAGAAGTTAATAAGGGGCAGAGCACGATATGTAATTTTTTTCGATTTATCGCTAGCATTGAGCAACCTACTAGACTATACCATTGGGGAACCATTTCAACAGTAGAAAAACTACACAATATGTATTCGAATTGCAGGTTGGCTACATTTAAAAGAAACTTGTATAAACTGCCGAAACTAACCTAAAAGTATGCAGCTTTAAGCGTTCCCGAATTAATGCTCAATTTACCTAACCCTTCCGGTTAGTACATCAAATAAAAATTTCTGTTTTATGTTGCTATAACTTAGTTTAACTATTATTTTGAAATGTTTCGTTCAATGAAACTTATGTTAATCGGAAAATCAGATACATAAGATTCTAAATTTTTTGGAACCTTTGGCAGAAAATCTTTCCAACAAATTGTTCCACCTCCATGATTTAGTACCAAACACCTATATATATATAGATATGAAAATTGCTTACACCAGCTTTCCTTTTTTTACTTTTGTTCCTTCCTTCATTTCTTCACTTTTAATGGTAACTGCGGAGTGGGAAGTTTCTTCATCACTATGTACAACAACGGGTACATCATACTCATGTGGCTCATTTTTGACCAGTTCGCTAACATCACTATCTGCATCTTTATAGAGTTCCATTATTTCGTCGTTGCTTTGCAGAGGGTCAGTAGCACCTGAATGTTGAGGTTCAAATTCAAATCTCTGGTCTTTGGTTTCCAAAAGGAGGTGTTGTACTGAATATTCCTTTTTTCTCTTTTCATCTTCCACTGGTGCCTCGGCCATCGCTTTTAAATCCGCGTTCAACTCGCGCAATTGTTTATCGGATTCTATGCACGTCTGTTGGAACCGATGTACACTTACCAATTGTTGCAGGCATTTGCTACAAATTTTCTTTGGTAGTCCGTCATTTATATGCACTTTTATTTGCGGTACGCTGTTGGATATCAGGTCAACAATTCCCAGAGTGCCCCCATCATGAATTATATCGCAGATATATTGCCACTTTTGCTGTGGTTTGGCGTGAACTAGTTTTTGCATACAAGTTCGACACAAGTCATCAAATGGCGGATCACTTGCTTTGGCCATTTCAACTCATTTTTATCATTTATTACGGGCTTAAGAATTTGTTTACAAAAAATTCTAATGAAATGTTTGAATAAAAAATAGTGTATACAGAAGTGTAGGAATGTGTATAATCGATAGGATGGTCAGAAGCCCGATATCTTTGTTTGTGAATTGATATCGATGTTGAGATATAGTATGTTGTTGTAACCCCGAAAACACTTCCAAGTCTTGGAGTGTTACACATAGACAGAGACTTGTCTGATATTGATCCGTTATGTTCCGGTGCTAGTCCCAATACCGCAGGAACTATTTCTTTGACCACTAAAATCTACAGGTTGTGGATTTCAGGCATCCAACCCGCGGTTTATTGAGATATCTCATTTGCTTTTCTTCCGCCCTAAAACGGATCTTCGGCACTGGGCATACCAACGGTCGGGCTAGTGCCGGGTCCATACAAGGCAAAGGATTTTCACATCGGCAACACTTCCCAAGACCTTCGGGGAACCTTTGAGAAACACGAGCTTTGCGTTGATATGAGAACAGCTAGTTAAGCGCAGAACATATTCCTAAAGGTAAGTTTTTCCGTCTACGAAAAATATTTAGATCGTATTCCCCCTTCTTTGCGAGTGTCAGCCGCAGTATCTTCATCGTCGTGTTTACGGGTATCAAATTGTAATCGCATATCTGAAGCTGAGAGAAATGTTTAAAGGCATAACTGATATCTATGTAGGTGGACGCTTTTTAAATGTTGCATGCGACGTTTACACGTTTCGCTTATTTTACCTTTAATTTATTTGAAATCAATTTGCAATGATTGTTATATTTAAGATGATTTTATTCGACTTAATTGATATAAGAATTAAATAGATAGGTGACTAAATAGTGGATAGTTTTTTGATATCGCTTTCATTGTAATATGTTTATGCATCATCTAATGTTTATAGCAATGGTTTATATAATCAAAAAAAGTTAAAAGGAGAATTACACAAATTTGATTCTGTAGCGTAGGTAATATATATTGATGATTGTGATATCCCTGCAAAAATCGAATGACTGAAAGTCCACAAGGTATCCAAATGGTCGGTAAAAAATCCCGTAATTTTACGTGTTATATACGAGTCAAATGACTAGTAGCTGTGACACCGGTAAGAGCAGTACAGCTATATCTTTAACTTAGATCAAACAAAAAAAATAAGAAAGAGCGATATGTAAAACCGCACACACAGGAACGCGAGAAAAGAAACCGTCAAAAAGTCTACCGATGCTCTTAAAAACGTGATGGGAGAAATAAAGGAACTTTCGGTATGGCTCCGGGTAAATTGACAAATCATTTAACCCGTATCGTTTTTGCAGGGTATGTACACTGTGTATGTATGTATATTAGCTATGTTCGGTGACAAATCTTGCAAAGAAGTGTCAGTTAAGTGAGAATGACTTAAAACTCTCTCGAATCGCAAAACGTTTCCGCCGAACAGAAATTAGTAAAAACTTTCATTGGTTAGAAGCTTAAATTTACTGAGTGAAATTCCCCCAGCAGAAACTTGCAACTCTCTCTCCCAATGAAATCTCAAAATGCGCCCTCTCCCTGCAAATGTTTACTGTTATCCAACACTTTTCAACAAAAATTTGATAAAATTTTTAAAAATTTTATCGTCACCGAACACAGCTATTGGGTTTGAGTCAAAGCGGTTTTGGCGTTCTGTCATCTTCAGTGTTTCGTTTGGTAATCAATTGAATCGTTAATCTTTGTCAGATTTGAAAGTTTTCGGCGGATGGTTTTAAGCTACCTTTTTTGGTACCTTTCAAACTATTTTCAAACAGTCTGCAGAGACTTATTGCAATAGTTTTGTATATTTGATTTTTAAAATCAAATAGTAGTATTTACCAACTACGTGTACCCTTGCAAGCCCCCTTTCAAGCTTAGACTTTACACTGTGATTGTGGCATACACTTACTTCTGCAATCTCTCCACCGATAACTTAGCCAACTTAGCCTCTTCCTCTTCCAAGGCTTTTAAATTACGTTCACGTGTCTCTTCGTCGTCATTTTTATGAGTAGCGAAGTGTAAGCGTTTCAATGAAGCTAAACGAAAAGCTAAGGGACACAAATCACATCTATATATATTATCGCCTAAGTGAGTACGTAAATGTTTAACATGATCGTTACTTTGAGCAAAGGCGCGTTCGCAGTATTTGCATTTGAATGGTTTTTCACCGGTATGAGTGCGCATGTGGCGGCGCTGCTGATCAAGGCGAACAAAGCTTTTTGAGAGAGTTAAAACGAAAAGTTGAATGAAATTAATTTATATAGCGCTTTCGTTATAACTTACCGCTTTTCACAATAATCACATTTAAATGGTCTTTCGCCACTATGGTGCTTTTTATGATTCTTTAACTCATAAGGTTGGGTGAAAGCAGATCCACAAATATGACAAATGTGTCTTTTGGCTTCATGTATTTTCTTGTGGTTAGACAGATCGCTGATACAAGGGAACCTCCGCGGGCAGTGGGGGCATTCGTAGGGCTTCGCGTCTCCATGACGTAAAAGATGCATTTTCAGATTGCTGCAGGTAATAAATATGTAGATAATAAATTTATTGTTATAATTGTGCTTTGTGAGTACCCTTCGCAGCTGAATGACTTGCCACATTCGGGACACAACACACGTTCAGTTTTATGCCTGCGTATATGATGCCTTAACGCAACAGAATTTTTACAAACTGAAAATAAACGTATTTTTAATGTATGTGCGCACTCAATGTAAAAAAGTTTGGTTAAGAGTTCTGTGAATATTTGACAAAGCAACAATAAGCAAAGGTCATGTAAATGCTTTTGTCAAAACTCCATTCTTTCATTTGCTGTAGTTACCCTTATCGCATAATGTACATGACAGTGATTTGAGTGATTTATCTTGTTTTGGTTTTTTAGCAGGATGTCGTTCTTTAGCAGTGCCTTCAGATTGGTTATTTTTAGGTGTGTATAAATCGGAATTTTTCAGGGACCTAGTTTCTATTGTTGGCTGCACAGAGGAATGTCGTAGTCTTTTATGCCTCTCTAATGTGAAATTAGAACTGTACGTCTTATTACATAGATCACAAGGATGACTTTGTAGCTGGCTACTAGTTTTGTTGTCGTGTACTAAATAATGTTTATTTAAAGATTTCTCCTTTTTAAAGTTACGGTTGCATATATCACATATAAAGTTGTCGATCTCAGACTGCTCAGGATTTTCATTTTGTTTATCGTCTGTTTTATGAAGCTTTAAGTGGTTATTTAGGTGTCGAGGCTCGTTAAACGTTTTATTGCATATAAAACAGTTATGTGAGGGCGAACTGTAAATAGTGTCAAGCATACAAATTTATAAATATATGACTGTAAAGTGAAGTTGACCGATTAACACCGTTATTTACATGAGCCATGTAAGACCCTGTACTGGGACTGGACGTGTGCAAAACGCGAGTATATACAGGTCTACAAATATGTTCATGTGCAAGCAAAATCATACTTACGTATAGTCCACTAGTTCTAAATCACCTATATCCCCTATCATACCAACATTTTGATCACTGTTCGTAGAGGGCAGAGTTTCGTTATCGCTATGTTCAGCATAATGCTCATCGCTCGGTATCTCATTTACGTCGACTTGAATATTCCTGCCAAGTTTGTTTGAGTTGCTAATGATTTTTAAAGGGTCATCTGCGTTATATGGCGTTTCCACCGGCAATGTATTTTTAGAAGCAAACTCAATTCTCTTGTTTGCGGTTTCGGAAATCAAGTGTTCTACTGGAAGCTCTTTTGTACTTATCTCGTCTCCCTCGATATCCTCTTTTGAACTGATATATAAAACATCACTTCGTTTAGAAATCAATTCACGCAGTTCATGATCCGATTTTAAGCACTGCCGGTGGAACCGATATACACCTATTAGCTGCCTCAGACATATACAACAAATCTTCTTTGGCAGGTCGTCTCTTGGATGTACTTCTATTAGTGGTATTGTGTTGGATAGCACCTCAGCGATACGTAACGCGCCACATTCCTCAATTCGGGTAAAGATAGATTGCCACTGTTGTTCTCGTTTAATTGTGGCGTCAGATGAGGGAGATTCGGCAAGTTGACTCATACATGTCCTACACAGAGAATCGAAAAATTGTTCTCCTCCTGCGTCCATTTTTATAAAATCCTTGAAGATAATATCATGCAGTAAGATTAGCATATAATTACGGAAAAAACATATACTTGCCTTGCCAGAACTAATGATGACCGATGTCAAAATTGCTGTTTCTTTTTTTTTTTTTATGGCTCTGTGTACTCGCAAAGAGTACTGTGTTGGCACGGATTTTTGTGTATCCGATATACGCCAGGTTGAACTTGGGTGATATGTTTTTCTTCTGTTGATTGTATATGAATTATTTATTGTGTATGATGTCTTGAAATTTCTTTTTCAAAGTTATTTTTAGGTAAGTTTTTGTTATCCCGTTATAAGTTTGTGAAGGTGTATGCAACCACATTTTTTGTTTGTTTTTATATGCAGGTCATTCTGCCGGTGTTAAAGTTTTTCTTTCCATGTTTGATTTCGTTATTGATGTGTATGTATGTCCAGTTGATTTGTCCCAAAATTGTTTTTCGTCTGTTGATTTGTATCTAATATTTGATTGCAGGCTTCGAACCCCAAAGTCTTGTCGGTCTAACTTGTCCTGTACCTCTACTTGGAGTCGCATGTATGTTTTAATGTATTTGTACGCCTTGTTTCACTGAGTTTGACATAACTTTTATGTTCGTGATTGTTTAATTGTATTTACATATATTAAAATGTTATGTATATTTCACTTTGAACGTATCCAATTTAATTGGAATGTAATTGTTTCACTTGGTTTTTATCGTGTTATTTTAACAGTTAACGATGTCCCGTTTCATTATTATGAGATTTATTTTATCATATACGAAGTCATAGTCATTGTTTACCCGTACATATACTATGCTGCACACACACACAAACCACACAGGGTGAATTGTATGCAATAATAAAACAATGAATATGTTAATATGCTACAATATTGAACTTGAAGACTTAAAACACCCTGCAGAATGTAAATTTGAGTTTAAATTGAAGTTTTTACTTTAAAGCAACTCTGAATTAATAAAACAATCAAATTTAAATACTGCAATATTGAACATGAAGACTTGAAACGCCCAAATTATTGAATATAAAGCAGTTATAACACCTTATCAGTTCCTACAGAATGTAACCACACAGGGCGCGCTGTATGCAATAATAAAACAATCAAATTTAAATACTGCAATATTGAACGTGAAGACTTAAAACACCAAAATTATTGAATATAAAGCACTTATAGCACCTTATCAGCTCCTACAGAATGTAAGTTTCAGTTTAAATTGACATTTTTAGTTGTGGTTTTTACTTTAAAACTCTGAACGCGATTTCCTTCATCGGAGTACATTCATCCACTGCCTTCCACTCCGAGTCGCATAAGAAGATGCCAAACTAGTACGGTTAAACAATGGCCATAGCATATGTCTAAACAATATTTGTAAAGGCCGTGTGCTAATCGGTAACATTTGACTCAGAGGAAAAATTAGGTGAACAAATTTTCTATGGTGTAAACATATTTTCCATTTTGATGTGCCAAATGAAATGGTAAATTTTGACAGTTGTAAATTTTGACATCTGAGAAAAGCACGTGCGAAAGCAAATATTCTGTGAATAAATTTGAAAATGACGTATTTTTTCTGCCATTATGTATCTTATTTTTTGTTTTCAATTATTTTCTACCGTTTAATAACGTGTTGGCATATAAATTAATTTAAAATAACATGATAGGGAATATTGCATGCAACCATTCCCTACAAGACAGGTACCAGTTAAATGGTTGGTCAGATAACCTCTCGGCCTGACTTGCGTTTGCGTTATTTTTGCTTATTTTTCTCAATTAGTTTCTGAAGAGCAGTGTGCCAGATCTAACCATGTGTTTGCTGTCCGTGTGCACACATACAGTATACGGCATCCCTTTCTTGCGCATGTACAACCACATCTGTCTACACTCTTCACTCTCATTATCCATAATGAAAAGTTGGGTTAGCGCTAACAGTCAGCTATAATGCAAACGCACGCCACCACTAATGGTTATGAGTACGGCAAACATGCGCCAGGCCTAATGGTTATGAATGACGGAAACTTCATATATAGCTAACAATGAAAAGAAAATTGTTTGTATTATTAGATTTGGTTTTTAATGTTTAATATTATTTAAAATTACACAACTTTCACGTTAACAATAGCCAATAAGATCTATAAAAACATACATATTCATATCACTAAACATTTACAAAATATAATTTCACTCCATTTGCCGCAAGTTGAAAACTCCTTTGCTCGCCCATCTGAAAATATTAAATTTTTGGTGCATAAATATATAAACCAGGACTTGAGTTGTTTAATAACAATAAATAGCACTATATACTTGCCTTATCTAGGCGTATTAGTTGCAATTTCTCTGCAAAACTCCTTATTAAATATTTTATACATTTTTTAACGACGCACTAACATTTCGCTCACAATACCAAAGAAGAAGATACACAAAGAAAAAGAAAAACTTAACAGAAGGATTTGTGTGTGTTAGTAATTTACAATTTTCGCTTGCATGTATTAGTGAGTGTGGTTAGGTCCGTCTAGTAGGGTAGTCATACATGGCCATTTCGCACTGGGATATTGGGATGCGCAGAGTTGTCTGGTATGAAAAAATACTACTATGCATAAAACAGCTGATCGGGTTGTTGTGTTCGAAATTATTTAAGTCGCTCAGTTGGTGAAACCCAAAATTAAGTTAGTCTCGAATCTGTGCTAACTTAAGTCACGACTTAGTTTTAGTCTTAGTCGCGTTGGTGAAACCGGGCCATAAGTCATTGTTTACCCGAACATATACTATGCTGCACACACACACAAACCACACAGGGTGAATTGTATGCAATAATAAAACAATGAATATGTTAATATGCTACAATATTGAACTTGAAGACTTAAAACACCCTGCAGAATGTAAATTTCAGTTTAAATTGAAGTTTTTACTTTAAAGCAACTCTGAATTAATAAAACAATCAAATTTAAATACTGCAATATTGAACATGAAGACTTGAAACGCCCAAATTATTGAATATAAAGCAGTTATAACACCTTATCAGTTCCTACAGAATGTAACCACACAGGGCGCGCTGTATGCAATAATAAAACAATCAAATTTAAATACTGCAATATTGAACGTGAAGACTTAAAACACCAAAATTATTGAATATAAAGCACTTATAGCACCTTATCAGCTCCTACAGAATGTAAGTTTCAGTTTAAATTGAAATTTTTAGTTGTGGTTTTTACTTTAAAACTCTGAACGCGATTTCCTTCATCGGAGTACATTCATCCACTGCCTTCCACTCCGAGTCGCATAAGAAGATGCCAAACTAGTACGGTTAAACAATGGCCATAGCATATGTCTAAACAATATTTGTAAAGGCCGTGTGCTAATCGGTAACATTTTACTCAGAGGAAAAATTAGGTGAACAAATTTTCTATGGTGTAAACATATTTTCCATTTTGATGTGCCAAATGAAATGGTAAATTTTGACAGTTGTAAATTTTGACATCTGAGAAAAGCACGTGCGAAAGCAAATATTCTGTGAATAAATTTGAAAATGACGTATTTTTTCTGCCATTATGTATCTTATTTTTTGTTTTCAATTATTTTCTACCGTTTAATAACGTGTTGGCATATAAATTAATTTAAAATAACATGATAGGGAATATTGCATGCATATATATGTACACATTCGTAATTGTCAAAATTTGACCTAGCCCCATGAGCTAGGGTAAATTCCGACGTTCATATTGTGGCGATTATTCTCAAGCATGTACCATCCCTAAGTCAATAACACTCCCACCACTAGTTAACACAACTGAGATAACGATGGCTACGCTTATGCATGCAAGCGTATAACTAGGAAGAGGAAGAGAGATGGCGCGAGTGTTTGCGAATACGATGCAAAGAGGAGATGCCAATAAATAAACCGACCCTTCCAGAACACGAAAAGCGAACAACCAAGAAAGTTCTCGGTGCGTAGGCAAGCACCCTGTTGGACTATATAAGGCGGTGACCAAGCAAGAGAGTTGATCAGTTTATTTTCAAGCGTTGTTCAGTGAACTACTGTAAAGTTACCAAACTCTTAAAATTGTTTTGCGTTTATTACTAGTAAATAAAACTAGCTATTACTTACATTATTTGTGCGTGTGTTTATTCGACTTTATAGTGATCGAACCCAGGATTGATAATCAAGGAATAATCGAATTCGTCACAATTGGTGTCAGAAGTGATATTGTTAAATAAATACCGAGAGTTTTCAAGGATAACAAAGGCATGGCAAAGTTGAATGAGCTGAAGATCCAGCAACTCAAAAATGAGCTGCAACAGCGTGGATTGAATACAACAGGCAATAAATCCGAGCTACAGTCACGATTGCGGGAGGCTATGGAAGCTGAAGGAATTAACGTTGACGATCATGTGTTTCATCTTGTGGAAGAAGCATCGACAAAAATGGAAGAGAAGGAGTCTACAATTCCAGCCGCAAGTGTGGACACTAACGCGTTGTTGACTGTATTGACACAGATGTCATCTAGCATTTCAGCTCAGTTGGAAGAACAAAAGACACACATGGCATCTCAGTTGGAAGAACAAAAGGCACACATGGCATCTCAGCTGGAAGAACAGAAGACTAGCATGGCATCTCAGATTTCAGTTCAACTAGACGAACAGAAGGCATACGTGAGATCTCAGATGGAACACCAGGAGACACGTATAACATCAAAATTGGAAGAACAAGAGGAGCGTATATCTATGCAGGTGGCACGAATGTCTTCGCAGCTAGAAGTGCAGGATGCGAAAATTGCACAGCTACAGAATAAAATCGATGCTGAAGTAGACGCACTGAGAGGTCGTATCCAGGAGTTACAACTGAATCGTCCAACTACTTCAATGAGTGTCCCGAAGGTAAAAACCCCATCTTTTGATGGTTCTGTTCCATTCCAGGTATTTAAGCTGCAATTTGAGAAGACGGCTGCGGTGAATAATTGGTGCACTGAAGATAAAGTTGCAGCACTATTCGTGGCATTGAAGGGACCTGCAGCAGAAATCTTACAGACTATTCCCGAGTCCGAAAGGAACAGTTATGATGCATTGATGGGTGCGGTTGAGAGACGCTATGGTAGCGAACATCGAAAGCAGATATACCAAATAGAGCTACAGAATCGATCCCAGAAACCTAATGAGACTTTGCAGGAATTTGCATCGGACATCGAGAGGTTGGCCCATCTAGCAAATGCGGACGCACCCGTGGAGTACACTGAGAGGGTTAAAATCCAAAGTTTTATAAATGGAATACGCGATGTAGAGACGAAGCGGGCCACATATGCAAACCCCAAACGGACATTCTCTGAAACGGTATCGCATGCTCTGACGCAGGAAACAGCTTCGCTTTTGAGTAAACCTGCATACAAGGCTCATCGCGTAGAAGTGGACACTCCGGCTTGGGTAGACAAAATTTTGGAAGCGTTGAACGGAGTACAGAAAAAAAGTGATGGTGCCATTAAATGCTTTAAGTGCGGAAAAACAGGTCACATAGCACGTTATTGCGGCTCTGGCTCCAGTAACCCCAGCAATTCAGGTGGACGAAAACGCAAAGCTGAAGGAGATGAGCAAACCTCCCAACCAAATCAGTCGTTAAACTAAATCGAGCCAGCCGAAAGGGGCGTGGACTGGCTCCCGCAACTGAATGCCCCATAATCTCTGTCTCACAGATCGGAAGGAAAGCTAGTAATGTTACTGTTGTTGCATATGTGGATGGAAAAGAGCACTTACTAACTGTGGATACAGGCGCATCGCATTCCATAATTCGATCTGATTTAGTCAACAAGGAGGTGAGACCATTCCATGGAGCAAAGTTACGTACGGCCACTGGTGAGGACACCCATGTCCTAGGAGAAGTAACATGTGAAATCGCAATTGGGAACGTGGCCGTTTTACACAATTTTATAGTAGCAGATATTGTTGACGAAATCATAGTTGGTGTGGACTTCTTAAGCGAGCAAGGCATCAAGATCGACATGCAAAACAGGATTATGAATTACCAGAACATGGATGTGCCATTAAATTATGGTTACGAAAACAAATACGTTAGTAAGCGAGTGCTTGTGGAGGAGAGCCAACAAATTCCACCGAAGTCGGAAGCAATCATATGGGCAAAGATTGATGGAGATTATGGGACAAACAAATTGTGGGTTGTCGAGGCAGCAAACAAATCAAGGACGAACATATTAGTAGGAAAAACCCTGGCCATGACAAAACAAGATGGACATGTACCGGTAAGAGTACTTAATGAGTTCAAATCGCCGATTAAACTTTCTAAAGGAGCAATATTGGGACAATGCCAAGAGGTCGAGGTAGTTATCAATTGTGAACAGCTTCAGGAAAATGATTCTACCATCAAGATTAATCTTTCAGATGATATCACGTCGTGGACGGCAGGCCTCGAAAAAGATCATCAGAAAAAGGCAAAGGAACTTCTATCAAAGTACTCGAGCATATTTGACAAGGATGGTTCTAAACCAGGTCGGACCAAAGTTGTGAAGCATCAAATTGATACTGGTGATGCAAGGCCCATCCGCCAAGCTCCTCGTAGTATTCCATTGGCCAAACGCCAAGTAGTAAGAGAAATTATACAGGAAATGAGTGACAGCGGCGTGATCGAACCATCAGCTAGTCCATGGAGCTCACCGGTAGTACTAGTGAAAAAGAAAGATGGACAAATGAGGTTCTGTGTGGATTACCGGAAATTGAACGACGTAACGAAGAAGGATAGTTATCCATTGCCAAGAATCGACGATACTCTGGACTCGTTATCTGGCACGAAATGGTTTTCCACACTGGATTTGAAAAGCGGCTACTGGCAAGTGGAGGTAAAGGATGAAGATAAAGAGAAGACGGCTTTCAGCGTTGGAGAAGGGCTTTGGCAATTTACGGTAATGCCCTTCGGGCTATGCAATGCTCCAGCTACTTTTGAGAGACTCATGGACCAGATACTAAAAGGTTTGCACTGGCAAACATGTTTGGTGTACCTCGACGACATCATCGTGTTGGGAAAAAGCTTTGAGGAACACCTAAAGAACTTGGAGGAAGTTTTCCAAAGAATAGCTGGTGCTGGTCTGAAACTAAGTCCCAAGAAGTGTTCCTTGTTTAAAAAGGAAGTAAGTTATTTGGGTCACAAAGTAACTACGGAGGGAATCTGCACTGCTAAGGAAAAGATCGAAGCCGTAAAAGATTGGCCAAGACCGAGAAATTTGCATGAGTTACGGAGCTTCCTGGGGCTGTGCACGTATTATCGGCGATTTGTACCAAATTTTGCCAGCGTAGCTAGTAGTCTCCACGACCTTACAAAGAAGAATATGAGTTTTGAATGGAAGAAGGAACAGGAGGTGGCTTTTCAAACATTGAAGGAACGACTATGCACTGCCCCGATGTTAGCATATCCAATTCCAGGTTCAAAGTTTATTCTGGATACAGATGCGAGTGGTTATGCTATAGGAGGTGTTTTGTCCCAGGTTGTTGATGAACAGGAGAAGGTAGTTGCATACTATAGCCGAACAATTGGGAAGCCTGAAAGGAACTATTGTGTAACCCGGAGAGAACTGTTGGCATTGGTAGAGTGCGTTAAGCATTTCCACAAGTATCTCTATGGGCAGCGATTCCACGTCAGGACAGATCATGCAGCGTTGAAATGGCTCTTACAGTTCCGTAATCCGGAAGGTCAATTGGCACGGTGGATAGAGCGACTGCAAAATTATGACTTTTCCATAGAGCATCGCAAAGGTAGCACCCACGGAAATGCTGATGCAATGTCACGAAGACCATGTAACTTGGAATGCAAGCATTGTTCCAAAGCTGAAACCAAGGAAGACATTATAGATGTGCGGCTCATGACTATAACATCTTCGGACGAATGGGACATGGATCAATTAAGGAGGTGTCAGCACGAAGATCCAGATCTTAAACGTGTGATGCAAGGAATCGAACGAAACGAGCGACCATCAAGAGAGGAGATGTCAGCAGAAAGTCCTGTTGCCAAGTCATATTGGGCACAGTGGAATAGTTTGCAATTAGAATCAGGTTGTTTGCATCGAATATGGGAGAGTGAGGATGGTCAATGTGTTCGAAAGCTGATAGTCGTCCCAAGGAAGAAAATCCCTGATGTACTCAATGAATTACATAACGGTCCAAGCGGAGGTCACCTTGGAGTCACCAAGACCTTGGAGAAAGTCAAGCAAAGATTCTATTGGGTTGGTTGCCGTCAATCGGTCGCGGAGTGGATTGCCAACTGTGAAGTATGTATCAAAGCTAAAGGACCGAAATCAAGGAGCCATGGCCAAATGAAACAGTATAACTCAGGTGCGCCATTTGAGAGGATAGCCATGGATGTAGCTGGTCCATTTCCTACTAGCAAACTCGGAAACAAATATGTACTAGTGGTTATGGACTATTTCAGCAAATGGCCAGAAGTGTACCCTATTCCAAATCAAGAGGCAGAAACAATAGCAGAGGTGTTTACTAACAATTGGGTAGCTCGGTTTGGTGCACCGATGGAGATACATTCTGACCAAGGCAGAAATTTCGAATCAGCTGTGTTCCAGGAAATGTGCAAGACATTGGGCATTCGGAAAACTCGAACAACTGCACTACATCCTCAGTCAGATGGCATGGTGGAACGATTCAATAGAACCTTGGAAGAGCACCTGAGGAAAGTAGTGGATAAGTTCCAGAAGGATTGGGATACTCACATCTCCTTATTCCTAATGGCATATCGCTCTGCAGTACATGAAACAACTGGTCAGACTCCTGCAAAGGTAATTTTCGGGAATGATCTTCGATTGCCAGCTGACTTGAAGTTTGGGATAAACGCTGATGCAGGAGTAAATGCTCGGAAATCTACTAGCGTTTTGGAAGAAGAAATGAGAGAAATTCACGACCTTGTGAGACAACGGACTAAGATCATGAGCGATAAGATGAAGGCCAGGTACGACAAAGCAATAAATTCGGAAGGTTTTATAGAAGGAGATTTAGTGCTGCTATACAACCCACAGCGTAAGAAAGGTTTGTCCCCAAAACTACAATGTAACTGGGAAGGCCCATACAAAGTCATAAAACGGATCAACGATGTGGTATATCGCATACAAACTATGGGAAGGCCAAGGAATAAGATGAAGGTGGTCCATTTGGAAAGGCTAGCTGCGTTTGGTTCCGGCAATGTGTCTGATCGGGACGATCAGACTTAGGTGGAGGGCAGTGTGGCGATTATTCTCAAGCATGTACCATCCCTAAGTCAATAACACTCCCACCACTAGTTAACACAACTGAGATAACGATGGCTACGCTTATGCATGCAAGCGTATAACTAGGAAGAGGAAGAGAGATGGCGCGAGTGTTTGCGAATACGATGCAAAGAGGAGATGCCAATAAATAAACCGACCCTTCCAGAACACGAAAAGCGAACAACCAAGAAAGTTCTCGGTGCGTAGGCAAGCACCCTGTTGGACTATATAAGGCGGTGACCAAGCAAGAGAGTTGATCAGTTTATTTTCAAGCGTTGTTCAGTGAACTACTGTAAAGTTACCAAACTCTTAAAATTGTTTTGCGTTTATTACTAGTAAATAAAACTAGCTATTACTTACATTATTTGTGCGTGTGTTTATTCGACTTTATAGTGATCGAACCCAGGATTGATAATCAAGGAATAATCGAATTCGTCACAATATTCACCGCGATAAATGTCAGAATTTTCCTTCGCTGTCAAAATTTACATTTTTCAACCGATTGGCACAGGGCCAAACAATGACAATGGCGAAGTGACACTAATCATTTGACATCATCATTGTAGCGGATAAGTCAAAGGGGAATTGTCAAATAGCGATGAGCAGACAAATACAAAAAACCAAACCGATTAGAGATGGTCGGTTTGTCACATCTTCAGTAAAACTATCCCAAAAAGTAAAGTAAAAGTCGAGTAAATCGTTAAAAAGCTGAATAAAACATTTAGCTCACAAACGTGTAACTCTGTAATTCAGTACCATCTCAAGTCACTACGCTGCAAAAATCGAATGACTGAAACTCCAATTGGTATTCATGCCGGTAAAATATCCCATAAATTTACGTGCTATATGCGAGTTAAATAATTAGTAGCAGCGACACCGGTGTGAGAAGTACAGCTATATGTTTATCTTATGTCAAAAAATAAATGAGAAAGAGCGTGATGTAAAACCGCACACACAGGAACGTGAGAAAACAGTCAAAAAGTCTACCGATGCTCTTAAAAATGTGATGGGAGAAATAAGAAAACTTTCGGTATGACTCCGGGTAAATTGGCTTATCATTTTACCCGTATCGTTTTTGCAGGGTAATAAGTGAATTCTGTGAGGGTAATTTTTACAGTGCCGAGCTAACTTACATTCCACAGTTATCTATCGATTCACAATTTTATTTTAGCTATTTTGACAAATATAAACTTCTAACCCGAGGTTAACTCACCAATGTTGAGCTGAAACTCTAGTTAACTGAGCTTGAAAGTTTAAAATTTAAACAGCTCATGTTGCTTACCGGCGACAAAACTTGCAAGCACTTGCAAAGAACTGTCAGTAATGTGAGAATGACATAAAACTGTCTTGAAACTTGCAAACAAAACAGTTGTTGCTTTTTTGATTGGTTAATAGTTGAAATTTTAAAATTTTTGTTGCCACGATCAGCTGTTTTTTACTTACAAATTTTACTGAGTGAAATGCCCCCAGCAGAAACTTGCAACTCTCTCTCCCAATGAAATGTCAAAATGCGCTCTCTCGCTGCAAATGTTTTGTGTTACTGAACACTTTCCAATAAACATTTTATAAAATTTTTAAAAATTTTATCTTAACCGAACAGAACTTATACAGGGTGGCTGATGAATTTTGCTACATTAAGAAACTCAAATAATTTTTTTTTCAGTGTATGGAATTCATGTTAAAGCTCATTAAATTTTATTAAATATAATGGAATTTAAATGCCCCCCTGCTCGTCGATGCATGTGCCGCATCTTACCAAAAAGTTGTTCATTACTGCTTGGAGAGTTGAGACAGGAATAGCCGCAATTGTTTTTAGAATGGATTGCCTTAGTTCATTCAAATTTGTTGGTTTGCTTTGAAGACTTCCTGTTTGCAATAACCCCACAAGAAAAAGTCAGGTGCGGTAGGGTCAGGCGACCTGGGTGGCCAACGGAATGTGGAGTTTCTGGATATCAGCTTATTGGGAAATTTTCGTCGCAATTCTGTCATAACAGGTTGGGCTATATGAGGAGCTGCACCATCTTGCTGAAACCACACAGAGTTGAAAGAAATTCTCATTCGGCGTAATTCTGGATAGAAAAACTCTCTCAACATGCTCAAGTAACGGTCTCCAGTAACCGTAACGGTGTGACCGTTTTCTTCGAAGAAGTAGGGCCCGACAATGCAGCGTGATGAAACTGCACACCACACTGTGACACGAAGTGAATGCAATTCCGTCTCATGGAGTATCTGTGGGTTGGAAGCACTTCATATTCGACAATTTTGTTTGTTTATGTTGCCGTTTAAATCGAAATGGGCCTCGTCAGACATGAAAAGACAGTTCAACATGTTTCCATCCTCTTCCACCATTTGAAGCATCTTCTGGCAAAATTCCAAGCGAATCGGCAAGTCTGCAGCGTTCAGTTTGTTGGCCATTTGAATTTTATATGGGAATAAGTCCAAATCTTTGTGCATAATTGACTGTAATGACTGTCTGCTTACACCCATTTGAGCAGATAAGCTTCTTGTCGAAACACGTGGATTGTTTTGTATGGCAGCAGCTACAGCAGCGATTGTTTCCTCCGTTCGAACTGAAGGGTTTCGATGGTAAGGTCTTCTGTTGACTGTCCCATGCTCGGCAGAATTGTTTACAAGTCTTATTATGGTCCATCTGCTCGGAGGATTGCCGCCAAACGTGCGCCTATACTCTCTTTGAACCGAAACTACGGACTCCAGTGCGTGATAGCGGCGGACAATCCAAATTCTTGTTTCAGTGTCCCAGTTATCCATTTTTGTTAAATGTAAAAGTCAATCTGCAAAATAAAAAAAAAATTAACCAGATTCATTAAATAGAAAAAAAGTTATTTAATTTTTTTTTGGTAGCGGCTTTCATCAGCCACCCTGTATGTTGATCTACGTTGTTGTTGTACCAATTTGTTTCAAGTTGAATTAACAGTAAGTTTCAGATCAATGGTTTTAAATCAATATAGACCACAAATATTGCTTCTCACGCATCATTTTTCCATTGAGTTCCATGCATTTTGCAAGAAATTAGTTCTGCTCTATAAATGTATGTTTGTATATATTTTTAGCCAATTGGTTTTTTTATGTCTTCTTTACTACCTTTACATTAAGTTTCCTTGTTTGTCCGTCTTATTTGAATCTTGCAGTCTTTTTAGGTAACTTCCTGGGGCCGAATTACGACATCCGTTCCGTGGTCGTTAACAGTTTTTAAAGTCACAATAACTTTGAAACTTTCCAATTTTTAACAAAAGTAATAATGCATAATTGAACCTACTGGTACTTCAAGCCAATTGCTCAAGTATGACGCCAATCCGAATTATAGGCTTAAAGCTTATGAGACTTAAAAATTCGCTTTGGATCACGGATCGTATCAAGTAATTCGGCCCTTGTTTAGTTAAACACATGAAACTTGGAGCACAGTTCAGAACCCCGTGACAATGCAATGCAAGCAAAAAAAAATCCGCTGGGTGGCGCACTGACCGAGCTATTTAGAAAATTCGTTTGAATTGGGAAGTTTGTGATCGAATTTTAACTAACTTTCCGGCGATCTGGGGCCTTGAAACTTGAGACATAGTTCAAGACACAGACAACTATTATACCCTAAATGTTTTGTCAATGCCCGAACTTCCATTTGGACTTGAAGGAATTTTTTGCTTTAGATTTGAAACTTCCATCCCACTTTTATTTTCCCAAATCTCCTAAATTCATTACGCAAAGTGTGATTAAAAATTCAAAATGAAAACTCACATATATATTGTTTATTTTTTCACTGGAATTACTGTTAAATATAACCAAAATATTTAATATTATAAAGCTCACTAACTTGCTCTGCATATTGTGTTTCTTTAATCAATTGGAATGTATACTTAATACCAGTTACTGCGACTGCCCCTGCAATCTTACCAGTAATTCAGCTTCCGCTTCCTTTAAGCATTTTATATTTCGTTCACGCGTCTCGGGATCTTCATTTTTATGGGTAGCAAAATGTAAACGCATCTCTGAAGCTAACCGAAATCTTAACGGGCATAATTTACACCTGTAAACATTTTCACCTAAGTGAGTACGCAAATGCTTAACATGGTCATTACTTTGCGCAAAGGCGCGTTTGCAGTATATGCATTTGTAGGGTCTTTCGCCGGTATGAGTGAGCATATGACGGCGCATTGTCGACAAACGGTGAAAGCTATGTAATAGCAGCATTATATGAAGTTAAATTAAATTGGGGTACATACAAGAACATTCAAGAACTGATCCACTTACCGCATTTTACAACATTCACACTGATACGGTTTTTCATTATTGTGATACCTTTTATGTAAAACTAATTGATTCGATTTGCCAAAACTATCACCACAAATATCACAAATATGTCGCTTAATTCCTTCGTGTATTATTTTGTGTTTGCTCACATCATTTGGACAACGAAACTTCAACGGACAGTAGGGACACTCGAAAGACTTGTCATTACCGTGACGGAACATATGCTGTTTCAGTAAGCTGGGGTAATACATTGACAATATGAAAATAATAAAAATAGATAGTATAATAGAATACATACTTTGCCTGGCGGAATGCTTTTCCACATTCGGCGCACAAATATGGCCGTTCAACGGTATGTCGACGCAAGTGAACTGATAGCGATAAAGAACTTTTAAGAACTGAGAATAAAAAAATTTAGTTTACTGCAATAGGGTTTACTTAATATTTCAACCAATTTTACCTTTAGGGCAGAACTCACAGGGATATTGCTTTAACGTGTTGTTTGAGTGTTCTGTAGAGTGATATATCCTCTTATGCCTGTTTAATGCATACGCACTGCTTAATATTTTCTTACATATATCACAATTTTTTTTTAGTTTCTTATTGCGTACAATTTGTGAGCTTCCATCCCTCGTATACCTGCATACGTAATAATTTTAATATGTAAATGATTTTTTTTTTGTAACGTAATGCTAACCATAATCTGACTTTTCTTGCAGGAGTTTCCGTAGAATGATAGATCAGTTTATGCCTCTTTAATGAATACATGCTGCTTAACGTTTTCTTACATATATCACACGTTTTTGGTATCTTCTTATACATTTTCTCATTTTGTAGCCTTTGTGTATGCCCAACTCTAACATATATATCCAAATGTGATATGGATTTGATATAATTAACGGCGATGGCAGATAGAACTTTAACTTCACATGCAAAATTAGCATTTTTTAACTTTATTGAAATTTAATTTAAAACCAACGCAAATTCCTATCTGCCATTTCAGTGTAACCCCGTGTAATCCTATCTGCCATCGGTCTAAGCAATTCGTACTTACGCTAAGGTTACTTGTTCCAGTTCGGTTTCTGTCGTTAATGCTTCGTTTTTTGCTGCTATTGTGGAATGCATTTCTTTATCAGGATTATATTCACCATTAGATTCTTTAGCAGTGCATGGGTCTTTTGTAACAATGTCACCTTCGTTTTCTACTGTTAACATTTCTTTGTTTGCAGAAACCCTTGAAGACAAATCACAAGGTAACTGCTTGACTCGTTCCATTTCCTTTTCGGTAGAATGGTACATCATTTTATATCTCTTTAATTTAAACGTACTACTTAACATTCTCTGATATACATCACAAACCTTTCTTGGCGACATTTTATTTGTTTTCTCATTGTGTACCGTTGGCGTTTTCACATCACTGGCATACATACATTACGTAATATAATATGCATATATTTGAAGTAGTTACACAGTTCGTACTTACTCCAAGATTATCCGTTCATCTTCGGCTTCTACTGTTAAAACCTCGTTTTTTGCAGAGGCCGTTGAGTGAATTGTTTTAGCAACGATATATTCCACATTCGATTCATCATCGCATGGCTTATTCCTCATTGAATAGAACGTTGAGCGCTTAGCAGAAGCAAAACGATGAAGCGGTTCCTTTGCGTTTTCCACAGAATGACATAATTTTTTATGCCTTTTTAATGAAAATGTGCTACTTAATATTCTCTCACATATATCACACACAAACTTTGGAGGCGTTTTATCCGTTTTCTCATTGAGTACTATATGGGTTTCCCTATCAATATCATGCAATGTAACGTCGATGTAAAGTAATTTATGTTCAAACTATTTAGTACTTACGCCAATATTATTTGTTCGTTTCCTTCTTCTGCAGTGAAAACCTCGCTTCTTTTCGAGACCGATGAGCGCATTCTTTCACAACCTTTATATACATTGGATACTTCGTCACAAGGTTTGTTGGCAAAAAAGTCGACATTACTTGCTTTTGTTGGTATTTCTGGGTTTGCCGAGAGCAAAGGGCTTTCTTCTGTGAACGCTTTGGCCTTTGCAGAAACTGATGAATGATTATCAGGAGCTAACCGGTGAACCGATTTATTTGAAGTTTCGGTAGAATGATATATCCTTTTATGCCTCTTTAATGAAAAAGAACTGCACAACATTTTGTCACATATATCACAAACTTTTTTTGTGACCTTTTTATCTGGTTTTTCACTATATACCCTTTGTGTTTCCCCGTCACTAAAATAAATATATCAATATGGATTTGAAATAATTTCTTTAGCTAATGCGTACTTACGGTATGCTTACTTGTTGGTAGACAGCTTCTAAAGAAAAATCTTTGCACTTTCCAATATATTCATCATTGGGGTTGTCAACAAACTCTTCAACACTATTCAAAACATTGGATTGTTTATCTTCACTTGGTTCACTTTTAACTTCAATAAAGCCTTGTAATGGGTCTACTTGATTTTCCGGTAAAGCGCTTACAGACTGGCATTCAATTCTGTGCTCATTGATTGCAATAAAATCTTCTGTTGCTACCAAATCCTTCGTGGCTATTTCATCTTCCAATGCTGAACCTGTTATAGCCATTTTCAAATCATAATTTCTTTTAGTAATCAATGTCCTTAACTTTTGATCGGTTTGTACACACAGCTCTTGAAACCGATGTAAACTTAACAATTTCTCAAAGCATTTACTACAAATTTTCTTTGGCATCTCGTCATTTTCTTCCACTTCGACTATTTGAGGTATTGTGATAGATAGCAGTTGATCAATTCGCATAGACCCGACTTCCGCGATTGTGTCGAAGATAGATTGCCAATGTTGGTCCAATTTGTTGCTGGCGTCATAAGATTCGGCTAGTTGGTGCATACAAGTCCGGCACAGCAAATTAAAAAATGGTTTACCTGGTGTCGACATTCTGATGCTTTAATGTAATCCGCGAATTTATGCAGTTCAAATAACATAAACACGGATCAAATATTGAAAGCTTTTTACCAGATTTTACTAAAATTGCTGCCACAAATATCAAGGATGACATACATATGTCACTACAATAACAACAACAACAACATGGCATATAGATAGTGATGGGACTATACGCGATTCTGTGAGAAGACCGATTCTCTTCCGGAATATAATGTGCCGATTATTCTCAAGCATGTACCATCCCTAACTCAATAACGGTCGTACCACTACTTAAACACAACAGAGATGACGATGGATGGCGCGAATGTTTGCGAATACAAGGCAAAGAGATGTCAATAAATAACACTGACCCTTCGAGAACAACAAAAAAAAAAACAATTTTAAAAATTAATAAAGTAATATATAACGCAAGTATATAAGACGCTATGTCATCTACGACGACCATAAAAATTATTGGATCATGTTAAGGCCATTATTGTCACATTAACCTTTACAAATTTCTTGTACCGAGGATATTATGAACAGTACGAATTTCGAAGTTAAGAAATGGTTTTAAGAATATCACTAGTGATGAGCATGCTTTGCATACCATTGGCCAGTGATGCCGCTACGTGAATAATCAAAAATGGGGATTTTCAATTTTTATTTTGGGTGTTTACATACTTCACTCCGCAAAAAGTACATTGAAAATAGTGATTCCCTTAAAGGGGCTTAGAATATATACCAATAGGTATGCCTGCCGTAAGGGCAACTAAACTCCACTTTGACTTATTTGTTGATTTTTATACTTTCAATTTCAAATCCAAACCGCTCAATTATCATTAGACTTATTTTTAATTAGTTTAATTTTTCTTTTGAATTCTTGTTACCTAGTATGTGCATAAAAACTAATATATTTAATATTTGTAAAATGGCCCTGGCTGCGGAGGAGTCATTTCAAAAAGAATTAATTACTCAAAGAATCTTTAACCAAGTATATTTTCACAGAATCATTACAATCTCCTGGAATATTAATTTTTTACTAATGCATTCACGGTTGATGTGTCCTTTTCAGTCATTTTTAGTTGGAATTTAGCCTCTTCTTCTTTTAAAGCTTTGATATTTCTCTCACGCGTTTCTGGATCCTCATTTTTATGATTCATAAAGTGTGAACGCATCTCCGAAGCTAAACGAAAAGCTAACGGGCATAGTTGACATCTATAAATATTGTCACCTACATGGGTGCGTAAATGTTTCGTATGATCCCCTTTTTGGGCAAATGCGCGCTCACAGTAATTGCATTTGTATGGCTTTTCACCGGTATGTGTTCGCATATGAACGAGCTGAGAACCCTTGCGAACAAAGCTGTTTGATAGAAACGTACAAGGAAGTTAAAGTAATTTGGAGTTCTTATGTTTGAAGGGACTAACAAAATTTCATTCAGTTGAAGAGAAAAACTTCCCATTAACTACAGGTTTTTTTAGATTCACTTCTCACAACAACAAAAACACCCCCCCCCAAAGGTTTTGGAATGCATAAATCTAAAGGTGTTACATCCCAGAAATATAATGTGAAAAGTAGCGCCACAAAAAGCTTGCTTTTCCGGCTGAAGAAAATGTTTTTACAGTTTTTGTCATGTTGTTCTGGTTTTTATCAACAAATGTTTTTGCCATACCAATTAGAAGTCGCCTTCACGTCCATGAAAGGGGTCTTATAAAGCAACAACAAAAGTTCCACTGAACAACTAAATGAACTTTGTTTAGTACCCTTGGACATACCAAGATTCTCTTACTGTATTAACTTACCACATTTCGCAATATTCACACTTATACGGTTTTTCATTATTATGAATCCTTTTATGCACAACTAATTGATTCGATTTGCCAAAACTCTCGCCACAAAGATCGCAAATATGTCGCTTGATCCCTTCATGTATTATTTTATGTTTACACACATCGCTCTTACAACGAAACTTTAACGGACAGTAGGGGCATTCGAAGGACTTTTCGTCGCCATGGCGTAAAATATGTTCTCTTAGGCCGCTGCGTACAATATGCAGACAAAAAAATGTTTAAATTAATTTTTAATTATTTTAAAAAGTATGTAGGTATAAGTACCCGGCCTGGCCGAACGATTTGCCACACTCTGGACACAAATATGGCCGTTCGCCTGTATGCTTACGTACATGGATCTTTAAAGCAACCGAATTTTTAAAATCTGCAAATAACAGTTTTTTACATTGTATATCTTATAGAAGTTTAGTATTAAAAAACCTTACTCTTATTGCAGAATTCGCATGTATATTGTTTTAACGTTTTCGTCGACTTTTCTGCAGAATGATAAATCCGCTTATGTCTAGCTAATGTAAACCGCGTGCTGTATATCTTGTCACAAATATTACAAGCCTTGCCAATCATCTGCTTATCCGCGTGTGCCAAACGATGACTATATAGAGATTCCGGTTTTTGAAAATAGCGATCGCAAATATCGCATTTAAAACGATAAGGCTCGCCTTTTTCTTGGGACTGCTCAGGCATTTTGGGTTGTTCACCGATGTTCTCATGACGTTTCAAATGAAGTTTTAAATAGCGTAACTTTTCAAAAGATTTATTGCATAAAGAACATATATGGGATTGTTCAGACATATTGGTTTGTTCACCTATGGTTTGATGACGCTTCAAATGACATTTTAAATACCGTAATTTTTCAAAAGATTTATTGCAAAAAGAACAAGTATGCGTAGACACGCTAGAAAATGTGATATAAATAAATTAATGCATGAATAAATAACATGAGATCAACTTGAAATATTTTTTTTTTTTTAGATACTCACCTGGTTTTTATTTCTTCTTCTACTTTTTCTGATGTCAACTCTTCATTTTTTACCGTGATCGTTGAATGCAGTGATTCACCATGGTTATATTCAGCAAGGGTTTCATTAACAATCCATGGCTCCTTTTTAATAATCAAATCACCTTGACTATATTCCATTACCACGCCGATATTTTGTAGTGGATCAGCAGCACTTGCTTCGGTTGATTTTTCTAAAGTGCTTACAGGTTCAAACTCAATTATTTCCCCACTAGCTTCCAAGATTGAATCTGGTTTTGTTTGTTCTGTCTTTGGTTCATTTGTTTTAGTGATCAACTCTCGCATCTTCTGATCGGATTGTATACACATCTGCTGGAACCTGAATACACTTAACAATTGCTGTAAGCATTCATTACAAATTTTCTTTGGTAGCTGGTCATTTAGGTTCACTTCAACAATTTGCGGTATTGTGCTAGATAGCAGCTGAGCAATTCGCAGGGCACCACATTCCTCAATCGTATTAGAGATAGATTGCCACTGTTGTTCCGTATTGTAGTTGGCTCCAAGTAGAGATACTTCAACTAATTCCTGCATACAAGACCGGCACAGGCAATCGAATAATTGGCTATTTGTTAAAGACATTTCAGCTGAATTTGTCTGGTTGTATGAACTAGATATGGAAAACTAGCGATACTATTGATTATCGATGTCTCCCGATTGAAATGAGACACCATCGATTAACATCGTGATAGCCGCCCGCTACGTAGTCAGTAATTATAACGATATTTTGATCACGATAAATACTGATGGATTGATGGATCGCAAACTGACGCTACACTTTCAATACTTATCGTCAATACTTTTCGTCAGTACTTTCGTAATTTTCATGCTAAGCGGTTCGTAAAGAATGGAACACAATGGAGAAAATGTATGTTACAATTAATTTAAATGCAACACAAGACGTCCTTTTGTTAGAAAAAATATAATATAATCACACAGAATAAACAAATTTGTGTGAGTTCTACCACAAAACCAAGTCGCATTGACGTATAGTAGAAAATTTATTAAATATTTATTGACAATATTTTTATCTGGATCGCGGATTTCTGGATTTCTGAACATCTTGCGATATTTTTCGCGATCCATCAATATTTGACGCTACACGTTCAATAAATATCGTGATCCAAAAATATTGTCAATAAGTATTGCACGTGTAGCATTGGCCATAGAGTCTGAGTGTCTCAACTAATATCCTGAAAAGGGCATTCAGGGAATGGTTTTGTCTAGAATTCATGGGTCAGTAGGTCGATTCTGTAACTATTTTAACGCCAGGTGTTAGCGCTAACTTTGCTTAACACAATTTTTAACGTTTTTCCTATTCGCTAACTTTTAACCACACGAAAAATGTTAGCTGATACTTTTTGTGTGGTTAGCTGTCGCGAATTATTTTCGAGGTGTTAACGATGGCGTCAATATATTTACAAGTGTTTTAGCGTTTGGAAAAAGTAAAAAAAAATTAGTTTTGAGTTTTTTGCATGTAATTTAGGGCTAAATACGTCTGAACACCTGCATTTCCATATTTTATCACTATCAAGAGTCAGCTGTTTAGCGGCGTTAAAAGAGAGTTTGGCGATAAGCTTAAGGCTCGGCGAGTCGTTAAAAGTTACAGAATCGGGCTACAGGTCAGTATAACGTACAAAACCTTACCTTAACTGTAAAAACTGCACTAAAAATGTCGATATCGGTACCCAGAGACGCGTTTCGATCCCAGGAACCCTAATCGTGGGGAAACCCATTATTTTTAGTAATTTAAAAGTTATTGGCAAAAAACCAAAAAATGACCCGGGTCTGATCCCAAATAGGGGGCTTGATCCAAGGTATTTATGTGCAGAACACCTCTCTGCGTAGGCGGCCTTCGGCCACGCTTGAAGAAAATAACCCTTAGCCGGTCCAACACCGGCTACGCGATCCACAGTATTTATATAATATTAGTATTATAAAATATTTGCATGTAAATGCAACACCACTGTGATCCGTGTAACAACAACAATTGGAACACACTAATTATTTTGGTCTTTCAAACTTTTACTAGTTTTAGTCAGAAAAGTATTGGATTGAACCTAAATGCGTAATAAAACAGTATTCTATCACTCATTAATCGACTGGTTTGAAACGCGCAATAGCTCGATGATCTTTAATCGCTTAGTAGTCGATTATCTATTCTTGTTCGACACTCACAATAGGGGTGCATATGTCATGTCGTATCTGCAAAGTGCAAAGCAGCCGTTTCTTAAAAAAAATGTTACTTCCATCCAAAACCTTGGATATGCCCGAGCTGGTATGCAATATGGTACTTTTGAAATCAAATTGAAATTGATGTATGAACTGATCGGGATAGTCAAGTAGTGATACAGATTAACTAGTCTATATTTGTAAAATTTGAAAATACTGAATATAACTTAAGATAAAAAAAAGCTCAAACTGCTATTTACAAACGAAAATAATTATTTGTTTCTGTGTTCGGTGACAAAATTTGCAAAAAAAAAGTGTTAGTAAAGTGAGAATGACGTAAAACTCTCTTAAAACGCAAAAAGTAAAGTTTTCGCCAAACAGGAATCAGTGAAAAATTGCAAGCAAAACAGCTGTTACTTCTTTGATTGGCTAATAGCTAAAATTTTTAAGTGTTTGTCGTTGCTTTCCTATGTCACGATCACTTTTTTTTTCACTTGCAAGCTTTACTGGGTGAAATTCCCCCCGCAGAAACTTGCAACTCTCCCTCCCAGTGAAATGTCAAAATGAGCTCTCTCTCTGAAAATGTTGTGTCACCGAACACTTTCCAGCAAAAATTTTATCCTAACCGAATACAACTATTGATTACTTACGAAATCGTTGCGCGTTCGTAAACGAGCCTCAGAAATTTTTCCACTATAGCCAATTGTCTGCATCCTGCTTCTTCGTTTATTTATCGTGATTTCAGAAACATCGACTACAGTTCTCTTGCTGCAGAAGTGGAGTCAGTTGATTGGGGCGTGATTCGCACGTTGACATCGGTTGATGACCAGACACTGTTCCTCCAAAGTAATATAAATTGGCTCTTTGATAATCATGTGCCTGTAAAACTTAAATCAGCTAGGCACAAATCTTGTCCCTGGTTCAATGCCAACCTCAGTCGCTTAATTCACCAGCGTAACTCTGCTTACTCCCGCTGGAAACGTTACAAATCTGAGGTAACGCAAAACTGCTTCAAAGCCGCTCGGCTCGCTGGGAAATCATCGGTCCTCCCTGATGTCGACGTGAACGATATAAATAAAACTTTTGTTAATCTGCCACTTTCTACAAATAGTACAAGTACTGAAAATTATTGTGTTCATACTAATATTAATGTTAGTCCTCTTGATTTTGCTCGTGTTGTTGAATGTGATGTAGTGCAAGCCATACTCACTGTGAAGTCCAACGCTTTAAGTTTAGACGGTATGTGTGCTAAATTTTTAAAAATTATCCTACCTAAAAACTTCCCTACAAAACATATTTGATCAACTAATCCGTGTGTTTTTCAGACAAGCTGGAAAGCTGCCAAAGTCATCCCCATCCAAAAGTCGAACAAGGAGTATAGGCCTATAGCCATTCTGCCGTTCCTATCTAAAGTAGTCGAACGAATCATACACCGGCAGATCTCTACATATGTATAGGACAACAAGCTTCTAACTGAAAGTCAGTCTGGTTTCAGATGTAAGAGAAGTTCCACAACTGCACTATTATCTGTAATAGAAGACATCCGTGAGCGAGTTGATGAAAATTGGACTGCTGTTTTAACACTTCTTGTTCACTCGAAGGCATTTGATTCTCTTGACCATGCCTTGCTCTGCCAGAAGCTTGAACATATATTTAATTTTTCGAGCCATGCTACCGCCCTTATCAGATCATACTTTGGTGACAGAACTCAGGCCGTAAGTATCGGTAGTAGAAGGTCCGATTTTTTAAACGTCTCAAGAGGTGTGCCACAAGGTTCAATCCTTGGGCCTCTGTTATTAACTTCATATATAAACGACTTGTCCGATGTTTTCCAGTACTGTAACGTTCACATCTATGCTGAGGATGTACAATTATATACGTGTTGTCCTTGTGATCGTATCAGTTCGTGTATTACTAATTTAAATTATGATTTTAAACAAATTGGCTTGTGAGCTTCTATGAATGGCTTATGTCTCAACCCTAAAAAGTCCAAATGTATTGTTATTCATAGAAACTTGAAGATCTTTGAAAATTCAGTGATTAAATACGTTGATACAGCAACAAACCTAGGTATAGTATTTAACAAAACATTGACATGGAAAGATCACATTTTTCGCACAGAAGGAAAAGTGTATGGTATGCTACGTACACTATGGTTAACCCAGTACTTTACTCCATTGCATGTAAGACTACTTTTAGCGAAAGCGTACTTAATACCTACGCTCCTATATAGTTGTGAAATTTTTTCAAGTTGTGATTATGTAAGCATGAAGAAGTTAAATGTTGTCTATAACAACATTTCCAGATATGTATATGGGCTAAAAAGGTTTGACCACGCCTCATACTACGCTAAAAAGTTGCTAAACATTACTTTTGTAGTCGACTTCTTTTTCTACAGTCATCCAGGTCAGTGCTTCTCACACACATCAAATATCGTATGCTAGTGTCCGAGCGCCAATTCTTCATTATTTCGATCCGTCCTTCAAACTCTCTTCCAGCTAGACTAAGGTTGATTTCATATATTTAATTTTTCCAATGCACAGCATTTTAAAGAATGTTTAATACTTTTATAATGATTTGTAGGCTCTTTCAAATGTTACTAATACTATTCTTATCTATTATTTCTTTAACGACCAAAAATTCTACACTACTATCCTATCTGTCTAATTATCTTCCCTTCGTTTTCTGTTTTTTTTTTCCATATCATGCCTCTTAGATTAAGTTACAATATTGTTATTTATTTATTCATTTATTTATTTAATTCAAATTGTTACTTTAAATTTATTTTATTAAATTTTACATTTAATTTCATGTAAATTATACCAGTCCTGACTGGCACTCTAAGAAAAATTTTGTCAAATTGTTGTGCCAGGAAAATGTTCAAATAAACATACATACAGGGATTAATTGTTTTCGTTTCGCTAAATTCGAATGATGGTTTCCCTCGAAATAGAAAATGGAGCTGTAAGATTGAAGTGAGCTGTACGAAATTGAAAACTAATTTGATATAGATTTTTTGTTAACAAATAGACATTTCATGTTAGATTCTACTCTGTGATTTTCGACTCAACTTGTTCCTGTGATACATTGGACGATTCATCAAATTTGATTAGCGATTTGGCTTTCAGCTCAGGCATAACTGGGCCATCATGTTTATGCGTTACAAAGTGTGAACGCAACTCTGAAGCTAAGCGAAAAGTTAACGGGCAGAGCTCACACCTATATACATTGTCACCTAGATGAGTTCGTAAATGCTTAATATGATCTCCACTTTGAGCAAACGCGCGATCGCAGTATTTGCATTCGTACGGTTTTTCACCAGTATGTGTGCGCATATGAACACGTTGAGCACTCTTGCGTACAAAGCTGTTTAAACAAAAGCGCAATGAAAATTTCAAGTAAATTATAATATTTATGTACACAATAATACATTTGTATGCTAACTTACCGCATTTCACAATATTCACATTTAAACGGCTTGTCATTATTATGATATCTTTTATGTACAGCTAATTGACATGTTTTAGTAAAACCAGCTCCACAAATATCACAAATATGACGTCGGATACCTTCATGTATCATTTTATGCTGAGCCACATAGTTCGGACAGCGAAACTTTAATGGACAGTACGGACACTCGAAAAGCTTGTTGCCACCGTGACGCAAAATATGCTGTTTCAGGTTACTGCGGAAAGTACATAGACGAAAAGAAAATAAAGAACAAAAGTTTTGGCTCGTATTTATGGGCGTACCTAGGATCAGAGAATGATTTCCCACACTCGGGACACAAGTATGGGCGTTCACCTGTATGTTTACGTATATGGATCTTTAAAGCCTCAGAATTTTTATAAGCTGTAAATAAATGCTTTGTAGATTGCATAGATAAGCAATGCCATTAACTATTCCAAAAAACTTACTTTTGTCACATAGATTACATGAATATTGTTTTATTGCTTTTTCCCGTAATTTCTTCTTATACTTCACTACTTTAGACTGCGTAGTGCACTTTTCATTGCGCAAATTATCAGATGGCTTTTTAAGAGCTCTTTTTGGCTTTTCGGTAGAATGATATCTCCTTATGTGTCTCAATAATGAAGACTTCGTGCTGAATTTATTCTCGCATATGCTACAGACATTTCTTGGCGAATTCACGTTGTCTAAACTCCGTGTTTGTCCACTACTGAAATATCGATTTTTTTTTAATATTTGGTACTTATTGCTTCCTTAAAAGCTTGTGTCTTACGCTATTATGTCATGTTCCATCTCTGTATTTGTTATAACATTTTTATCAATTTTCTCCTGGTAAGAACTTTGAGAGGTTTGCCCACCACTAAAAAATCGAATAAAATTAATATTTTTAAAGTTTGTACTCTAATAATACGTATTATGCCTTTAAATTGGTGACTTACGCTAGTTCCTCCTCCTCTGTTTCCAGTGAAATTTTTTTATCAAGTATCTCTTTGTGTGAATCTTGTGTTTGCCTGCCACCAAAATATGGAATTGAAATCAATGTTTTTTAAATTTGGTACTGTAATAATGTGTGTCTTACGCTAGACCCTCCTGTTCCTCATCTCTTTCTACGACGAAGTGTATATTGTCTTCCGAGCAGACCGTGGTATGGAGTGCGTCACTGGAATGCATTAATTGTTGATGTTCTTCTAATTTTGGCCGCGTGTTAAACTTTTCATCACACAAATTGCAAGGTAGTTTTTTAAGCTTTTTCTTTGGCTTTAAAGTAGAATGATATCTTCTTTTATGCCTATTTAATGAACCCGATGTGCTGAAAGTTCCTCTACATATATCACAAACATTTCTAGGTAGCTTTTTAACAGTTTTCTCATGGTGCTGTGGGCGTCTGCTACTAAAATTCAAACATATACTATGTACATAAATTCATGGAAATTAAAAACAAAATCTTTATGAATTGTGCACTTACACCAACCGTACTTGTTCCTGTTTTGATTGTTTTATCAGCATTTTGTTTTTTACATAGGCCGTTAAAGACACTGATTCACCATCACTATATTCAACATTGGATTCATTATTACACGGCTCATTTTTTAAATACTTGCTGGTGCCATTTTCCGTATCTGGACAACGCTCTACGACTTCGATATTTTGTAAAGGGTCAACTGCAAGTATCTGTGGTGTTTCTTGTGAGGTGCTCACAGACTCAAACTCAATTGTTGGTTGATTTGCCTCCAAAAGTGATTCTTGTTTTAAAACCATGTTTGTGTTTATTTCATCTTTCACGGATGCCTCTAAGTTTACCATTGGATCTGTACTCCTTTTAGCAATCAGTGCACGCATCTGTTGATCGGATTGTGTACACATCTGCTGGAACCTATATACACTTAGCAATTGCTGTAAGCAGCCACTACAAATTTTCTTTGGTAATTTATCACTTAGTTGCGCTTCCATTATTTGCGGTATTAAATTGGTTAACAGCTGAGCAATTTGCAGAGCACCACACTCCTCAATTGGGTCAAAGATAGATTGCCACTCTTGGTCAGGTGTTGGGGTGGTGTTAAATGAGGCCGATTCAGATAGTTCGTGCATGCAAGTCCGACACAGGCAATCGAAAAATTGCTCACTTCCTGTAGCCATTTTAGCTTAAGTATCTGTCGACGTATTCACTTTTATAAACTTATTGAATGTATCCCAAATTAATGGAATGTAAACAGTGCAACATTAGTAATAAAATAGTTGCATTTATAAATTTGATGACGCCTCAATTCTATCGATATTAGTAAAATAATCGATACCCAACAGAAAACAAATGATACCCGCTTAAGCGATATGGCATATCGATATGGCATAAATAAGCGTTCATTTAAGGCATAGGTTCTAGCTGGGTTGTGATTTTTCCCCTAAATTTGAGATCAATTTTTTGAATATATTTGTTGTGATTAAATTTAGAATTAATAATTTTGAGGTGAAATTATAGAAATTACCGTTTTTACAGAAAGATTTTTGTCGTGATTAAATTTAGAATTATAATTAGTCTTGCTTAGTCAGTATATTTAAAAACTCAAAAATAAGTGTAATAATTAGAGTATTGAGTAATTGTTTCCTTTAGGAGACAACTGCTAAAACACGTCGGAAATTATCGGGAAAGGTATCAAAAGACGCGTTTTGACCTCGGTAACAATAATCCGGAAGCGAATTTTCGAGTTTTTGTTTCAGTGAAGAGATATTTGCCATCAAAGTTGAAAATTTTCTGTCATTTTCATGTGGTTGTTGTAATCACAGATTAGGGTGGATCGAAAAGTGCAAAAAGTGTGTTCTGCGCAGAAATACTGTGGACCGCGTAGCCGGTGTTGGACCGGCTAAGGGTTATTTTTTTGAAGCGCGGCCGAAGGCCGCCTACGCAGAAAGGTTTTCTGCACATAGATACCTGGGATCAAGCCCCCTATTTGGGATCGGACCCGGGTCATTTTTGGGTTTTTTGCGAATAACTTTTCACTGAAACAAAAAATTAAAAATCCGCTTTCGGATTGTTGATACCGAAGTCAAAACGCGTTGTTTGATACCTCTCCCGACATTTTTGGACGTGTTTTAGCAGTTGTCTCCTAAAGGAAACAATTACCGAGTATTGTTTTCTGGTGAAAACTTTTTATTTATATGAATTTCTACATAATTTTTCAGCTTTGGCTTCAAGCCAATACGTGCATACATATGTAAATAATTGATCCGTGTTGGATTCTACTCTGCGTTTTTTGTCTCGACGTATTTCTGCGATTCAGATTTAGCAAATTTCAACTGCAATTTAGTCTCTTCTTCGTTCAGAGCTTTCATATTTCGCTCCCGCGTCTCTGCATCTTCGTTTTTATGCGTAGCATAGTGTAAAAGCATCTCTTTCCCTGAAGGAAAAGCCAACGGGCATAATTTACATCTATAAACATGATCACCAATGTGAATGCGCAAATGTTTCATATGGTCATTAGTTTGAGCAAAAGCGCGTTCGCAGTATTTGCATTTGTAGGGTTTTTCTCCGGTATGAGTGCGCATATGACGGCGCTGCGCACTCATTCTAGGAAAGCTATGATGGAAAAAGTAACGATAATTTGTGTACATTTCGCGTTAGCTTTTTATATGAACTTACCGCATTTCACAGCAGTCACACTTATATGGCTTTATATTATTATGATACCTTTTGTGCATAGCTAATTGATTCGATTTGCCAAAACTATAGCCACATATGTCGCAAATGTGTCGCTTAACTCCTTCGTGTATTATTTTATGATTAGCCACATCGTTCGGACAGCTAAATTTGGATGGACAGTAGGGACATTCGAACGACTTGTCGTTACCATGACGCAACATATGCTGTCTCAGGTTTCTGCGTACGCAATAAGAAAATAAAGAGTAATAGCTTTTGATTGTCTTTCAAATTATTATGTGTATGCATGAGTACCCCGCCTGACTGAATGCTTTGCCGCATTCGGGACATAAGAAAAACCGATCGCCCTTATGTGTACGCAGATGAGCCTTTAGTGCTTTATGACTTTCAAAATCTGCAAATAAAAGTTTTATAGCTGGCATATTGTATACAATTTAATCTCTATTGTAAAAAATCTTACTTTTGTTGCAGATATCGCATGGATTTAATGTTTCCTGCGGTTTTTTCGCAAAATGCTGTAATATTTTATGTTTTGCCAATTTAGACCGGGTGGTACATGTTTCATTGCACAGTTCACAAAGTAGTAGCGTTTTAACAGATTTATTTGGTTTTTCCTTCGTATGATATTTCCCAGTATGCGCCATTAACGAAGACGGCGTGGAGAAAGTTTTTCCACATATATCACAAACAATTCTTGGTGGATTTAAAAATGAATTATACTCAATGAAATGGTAAGCTAAATCGTTAAAAAATTGGTACTTACGCTAATTTTTTTTGTTCCTCTTCTATTTCTACTATAATGTTTCTTGCAAAGACCGTTGGAGGCAGTGCTTCATCATAACAATATTCAACATTTTCATAAGCTTCAGCACATGGCTCATTTTTAACATATACGCTTATATCATCTGGCTTATTATCGGCATGTTTGATTTCTATGTCGTTTTTATGAAGCGGATCAGTAGCTTTTGTAGTAATTTTTGATTCTGTACTCCTTTCAGCGATCAAAACACGCAGCTGTTGATCGGATTGTATGCACATTTGCTGGAATCGGTTAGCACATAGTAATTGCTGCAAGCAACTACTGCATATTTTCTTTGGCAAATCGTCACATAGTTGTACTTCTATTTGTGGTATTGTGCTAGATAAGAGTTCAGCAATACGCACAGCGTCATATTCCTCTATCGTATCAAAGAAAGATTGCCATTGTTGCTTTGTATGTGAGTAGCCTTCAAACTTGGGATCTTCAACTACTTCATGCATACAGGTCCGACACAAGCAATTGAAAAACTGCTCGTTTGTTGACGGCATTTTAGATTACCCCATGTACGGCGCGTCGACCTTGAAAATGCGGTTCTAATTAAATACTGAAAAAAAAAATTTTTTATTTATAACTGAATGTGTTTTGGGTTATTTACGAATGTCCTAGTTAATTTTTTTTTTTTTTTTTTTGGTTTGTGACACTCCAAATGCGGAGCGAAATGGCCAAGTGTTTAAATCATCTTAAACAGCCAGGTTATCTTTCATTTTAATTGTGTGTTGCCATATTATTTCATTGGTATGACGTGTATTAAATTTATCATTCTTTTATTCGATATGTTCCGTTTTATGGTAATTGTTTCCTTTAGGAGACAACTGCTAAAACACCTCCGAAATTATCGGGAAAGGTATCAAAAGACACGTTTTGACCTCGGTAAAAATAATCCGGAAGCGAATTTTCGAGTTTTTGTTTCAGTGAAGAGATATTTGCAATCAAAGTTGAAAATTTTCTGTCATTTTCATGTGGTTGTTGTAATCACAGATTAGGGTGGACCGAAAAGTGCAAAAAGTGTGTTCTGCGCAGAAATACTGTGGACCGCGTAGCCGGTGTTGGACCGGCTAAGGGTCATTTTTTTGAAGCGCGGCCGAAGGCCGCCTACGCAGAAAAGTGTTCTGCACATAAATACCTTGGATCAAGCCCCCTATTTGGGATCGGAACTGGGTCATTTTGGGGTTTTTTGCGAATAACTTTTCACTGCAACAAATAATTGAAAATCCGCTTCCGGATTGTTTATACCGAAGTCAAAACGCGTTGTTTGATACCTCTCCCTACATTTTTGGACGTGTTTTAGCAGTTGTCTCCTAAAGGAAACAATTACCCGTTTTATTTATTGTTCCGTTATTCGATGTATTCCGTTATTTTCACATATTTTCAATATCTCTTTTTTTTCTTTTCACAAACATTGTTTCTATTTTTCGTGGTTCCCGTTTTTATACCCGTGGTTTTTTTTTTTTTACATATTTTTTTATTTATCGTTCCGTTATTCGATATGTGCCGTTATTTTTACATATTTTCAATATCCCGTCTTTTTTTTTTTTTTCTTCCCAAACTCAAGTTTTTTGTTTTCAAATTAATGGTAATTGTTACTCTTCTCGTGGTTCCCTTGTGGGGAGCACAACAGCTTTACTTGATACTAGCTCAAGTAAGCAATGCACTTCCCAAGTTGACGAAAAACGGCGTAAAAGAGCTGACCAAGTCCGTTTCTGACGTCCAACCAACACCAAGTCTATTTATAAAGATTGGTTGGACCTTTCAACCTTTCACGTCCTTTTCCGGCAACACTACAAACGAAACTGTCCTAGTTCATTTACATTGTATTGTGCAACTCTAGTGATGAGACAGTATTAGAAAAGCAGCAACCACCGGTATGTACTCGATACTTTGTTCAAAAGAAGGGTGGTTTTCGTACTCCATTACCTTTTAAAGTTACTCATAATCCAACTGCAACAGGTCGTAGCAGCTCGACAAACATACACACACAAAAATGTTCCATGTATTTTGCCATTGTAATTTGGAGATAAACGTCAAAATCGTACTGAGAAATGAGTCTAATGTCAAAATTCGAGACAAAAGTAAAAATTAGCTGGTCTATGAACACGACCTGTATTATTAGATCTTTTTTTTTTTTTTTTTGGTATTTAATTCAGCTGCTTATGGCTTTGGTCACAGACCACATTGCCAGGTACAAAAACACATGGTCTATCTCTCAGTCAATACTGTGGCGATTATTCTCAAGCATGTACCATCCCTAACTCAATAACACTCCCAGCACTAGTTAAACACAGGTGAGATAACGATGGCTACGCTTATGCATGCAAGCGTGTAACTAGGGAGAGGAAGAGAGATGGCGCGAGTGTTTGCGAATACGATGCAAAGAGGAGATTCCAATAAATAACACCGACCCTTCCAGAACACGAAAAGCGAATAACCAAGAAAGTTCTCGGTGCGTAGGCAAGTACCCTGTTGGACTATATAAGGCGGTGACCAAGCAAGGCAGGTTGTTCAGTTTATTTTCAAGCGTTCAATAGTGAACTACTGTAAAGTTATCAAACTCTTAAAATTGTTTTGCGTTTATTACTAGTAAATAAAACTAGCTATTACTTACATTATTTGTGCGTGTGTTTATTCGACTTTATAGTGATCGAACCCAGGATTGATAATCAAGGAATAATCGAATTCGTCACAATTGGTGTCAGAAGCGGTATTGTTGAATAAATACCAGTGAATTTAAGGATAACAAGGACATGGCGAAGCTTAATGAATTAAAGATTCAGCAACTCAAAAATGAGTTGGAACAACGGGGACTGAACACTACAGGCAATAAATCAGAGTTACAGTCACGATTGCGAGAGGCTATGGAAGCAGAAGGAATCGACGTTGATGATCATGTTTTTCATCTTGTGGAGGAGGCACCAACAAAAATGGAAGAAAAAAAGGAGTCTCCGAATCCAGTAGCAACCGTCGACACAAACATGATATTGGCTGTATTGACTCAGATGTCATCTAGCATTTCAACACAGTTGGAAGAACAAAAGACACACATGGCATCTCAGCTGGAAGAACAAAAGACACACATGGCATCTCAGCTGGAAGAACAAAAGACACACATGGCATCTCAGCTGGAAGAACAAAAGACACACATGGCGAGAATTGCATTGCAGCTGGAGGCACAGGAAGAACGAATGGCATCACAGCTAAGAATGCAGGACGCAAAAATAACTGAAGTGCAGGAGGTATTCAGAGAACGGCAGGACAAGATTGAGGCCGAAGTAGATGCTTTGAAGGGGCGTATCCAGGAGCTGCAACTGAACCGTCCATCTGCTTCAGCGAATACTCCCAAGGTAAAATCCCCGTCATTTGATGGTTCTGTTCCTTTCCAGGTATTTAAGCTACAGTTTGAGAAGACTGCAGCGGTGAATAATTGGGGCACTGAAGACAAAGTTGCTGCACTGTTCGTGGCATTGAAGGGTCCTGCAGCCGAAATCTTACAAACGATTCCCGACGGTGAACGCAATAATTATGAAGCATTGATGGGTGCAGTTGAGAGGCGCTATGGTAGCGAACATCGAAAACAGATATACCAAATAGAGCTACAGAATCGCTTCCAGAAACCCAATGAGACTTTGCAGGAATTTGCATCGGATATCGAGAGGTTGGCCCATCTAGCAAACGCAGACGCACCCGTAGAATACACAGAAAGGGTAAAAATCCAAAGCTTTATAAATGGAATACGTGACGTGGAGACGAAGCGAGCCACATATGCAAATCCCAAGAGATCATTTGCTGAGACGGTATCTCATGCTCTAACGCAGGAAACAGCCTCGCTATTAAGTAAGCCGGCGTACAAGGCTCAACGCGTGGAGGTAGAACGGCCAGACTGGGTAGACATAATTCTGGAAGCGTTGAACGGAGTACAGAAAAATAGTAATGGTGCCATTAAATGCTTTAAGTGCGGAAAACCAGGTCACATAGCACGTTATTGCGGCACTGGCTCCAGTAACCCCAGCAATTCAAGTGGACGAAAACGCAAAGCTGAAGGAGATGAGCAAACCTCCCAACCAAATCAGTCGTTAAACTAAATCGAGCCAGCCGAAAGGGGCGTGGACTGGCTCCCGCAACGGAATGCCCCATAATCTCTGTCTCACAGATCGGAAGGAAAGCTAGTAATGTTACTGTTGTTGCATATGTGGATGGAAAAGAGCACTTACTAACTGTGGATACAGGCGCATCGCATTCCATAATTCGATCTGATTTAGTCAACAAGGAGGTGAGACCATTGCATGGAGCAAAGTTACGTACGGCCACTGGTGAGGACACCCATGTCCTAGGAGAAGTAACATGTGAAATCGCAATTGGGAACGTGGCCGTTTTACACAATTTTATAGTAGCAGATATTGTTGACGAAATCATAGTTGGTGTGGACTTCTTAAGCGAGCAAGGCATCAAGATCGACATGCAAAACAGGATTATGAATTACCAGAACATGGATGTGCCATTAAATTTTGGTTACGAAAACAAATACGTTAGTAAGCGAGTGCTTGTGGAGGAGAGCCAACAAATTCCACCGAAGTCGGAAGCAATCATATGGGCAAAGATTGATGGAGATTATGGGACAAACAAGTTGTGGGTTGTCGAGGCAGCAAACAAATCAAGGACGAACATATTAGTAGGAAAAACCCTGGCTATGACAAAACAAGATGGACGTGTACCGGTAAGAGTACTTAATGAGTTCAAATCGCCGATTAAACTTTCCAAAGGAGCAATATTGGGACAATGCCAAGAGGTCGAGGTAGTTATCAATTGTGAACAGCTTCAGGAAAATGATTCCACCATCAAGATTAATCTTTCAGATGATATCACGTCGTGGACGGCAGGCCTCGAAAAAGATCATCAGAAAAAGGCAAAGGAACTTCTATCAAAGTACTCGAGCATATTTGACAAGGATGGTTCCAAACCAGGTCGAACCAAAGTTGTGAAGCATCAAATTGATACTGGTGATGCAAGACCAATCCGCCAAGCTCCTCGTAGTATTCCATTGGCCAAACGCCAAGTAGTAAGATAAATTATACAGGAAATGAGTGACAGCGGCGTGATTGAACCATCAGCTAGTCCATGGAGCTCACCGGTAGTACTAGTGAAAAAGAAAGATGGAAAAATGAGGTTCTGTGTGGATTACCGGAAATTGAACGACGTAACGAAGAAGGACAGTTATCCATTGCCAAGAATCGACGATACTCTGGACTCGTTATCTGGCACGAAATGGTTTTCCACACTGGACTTGAAAAGCGGCTACTGGCAAGTGGAGGTAAAGGATGAAGATAAAGAGAAGACGGCTTTCAGCGTTGGAGAAGGGCTTTGGCAGTTTACGGTAATGCCCTTCGGGCTATGCAATGCTCCAGCTACTTTTGAGAGACTCATGGACCAAATACTAAAAGGATTGCACTGGCAAACATGTTTGGTGTACCTCGACGACATCATCGTGCTGGGAAAAAGCTTTGAGGAACACCTAAAGAACTTGGAGGAAGTTTTCCAAAGAATAGCTGGTGCTGGTCTGAAACTAAGTCCCAAGAAGTGTTCCTTGTTTAAAAAGGAAGTTAGTTATTTGGGTCACAAGGTAACTACGGAGGGAGTCTGCACTGCTAAGGAAAAGATCGAAGCCGTAAAGGATTGGCCAAGACCGAGAAATTTGCATGAGTTACGGAGCTTCCTTGGGCTGTGCACGTATTATCGCCGATTTGTACCGAATTTTGCCAGCGTAGCTAGTAGTCTCCATGACCTTACGAGGAAGAATATGAGTTTTGAATGGAAGAAGGAACAGGAGGTGGCTTTTCAAACATTGAAGGAACGACTATGCACTGCCCCGATGTTAGCATATCCAATTCCAGGTTCAAAGTTTATTCTGGATACAGATGCGAGTGGTTATGCTATAGGAGGTGTTTTGTCTCAGATTGTTGATGGACAGGAGAAGGTAGTTGCATACTATAGCCGAACAATTGGGAAGCCTGAAAGGAACTATTGTGTAACCCGGAGAGAATTGTTGGCATTGGTAGAGTGCGTTAAGCATTTCCACAAGTATCTCTATGGGCAGCGATTCCACGTCAGGACAGACCACGCAGCGTTGAAATGGCTCTTACAGTTCCGTAATCCGGAAGGTCAATTGGCACGGCGGATAGAGCGACTGCAAAGTTATGACTTTTCCATAGAGCATCGCAAAGGTAGCACCCACGGAAATGCTGATGCAATGTCACGAAGACCATGTAACTTGGAATGCAAGCATTGTTCCAAAGCTGAGGCCAAGGAAGACATTATAGATGTGCGGCTCATGACTATAACATCTTCGGACGAATGGGAAATGGATCAATTAAGGAGGTTTCAGCACGAAGATTCAGATCTTACTCGTGTAATGCAAGGAATCGAACAAAACGAGCGACCATCAAGAGAGGAGATGTCAGCAGAAAGTCCTGTTGCCAAGTCATATTGGGCACAGTGGAATAGTTTGCAATTAGAATTCAGTTGTTTGCATCGAATATGGGAGAGTGAGGATGGTCAATGTGTTCGAAAGCTGATAGTCGTCCCAAGGAAGAAAATCCCTGATGTACTCAATCAATTACATAACGGTCCAAGCGGAGGTCATCTTGGAGTCACCAAGACCTTGGAGAAAGTCAAGCAAAGATTCTATTGGGTTGGTTGCCGTCAATCGGTCGCGGAGTGGATTGCCAACTGTGAAGTATGCATCAAAGCTAAAGGACCGAAATCAAGGAGCCATGGCCAAATGAAACAGTATAACTCAGGTGCGCCATTTGAGAGGATAGCTATTGATGTAGCTGGTCCGTTTCCTACTAGCAAACTCGGAAACAAATATGTACTGGTGGTTATGGACTATTTCAGCAAATGGCCAGAAGTGTACCCTATTCCAAATCAAGAGGCAGAAACAATAGCAGAGGTGTTTACTAACAATTGGGTAGCTCGTTTTGGTGCACCGATGGAGATACATTCTGACCAAGGCAGAAATTTCGAATCAGCTGTGTTCCAGGAAATGTGCAAGACATTGGGCATTCGGAAAACTCGAACAACTGCACTACATCCTCAATCAGATGGCATGGTGGAACGATTCAATAGAACCTTGGAAGAGCACCTGAGGAAAGTAGTGGATAAGTTCCAGAAGGATTGGGATACTCACATCTCCTTATTCCTAATGGCATATCGCTCTGCAGTCCATGAAACAACTGGTCAGACTCCTGCAAAGGTAGTTTTCGGGAATGATCTTCGATTGCCAGCTGACTTAAAGTTTGGGATAAACGCTGATGCAGGAGTGAATGCTCGGAAATCTACTAGCATATTGGAAGAAGAAATGAGAGAAATTCACGACCTTGTGAGAAAACGGACTAAGATCATGAGCGATAAAATGAAGGCCAGGTACGACAAAGCAATAAATTCGGAAGGTTTTATAGAAGGAGATTTAGTGCTGCTATACAACCCACAGCGTAGGAAAGGTTTGTCCCCAAAGCTACAATGTAACTGGGAAGGCCCATACAAAGTCATAAAACGGATCAACGATGTGGTATATCGCATACAAACTATGGGAAGGCCAAGGAATAAGATGAAGGTGGTCCATTTGGAAAGGCTAGCTGCGTTTGGTTCCGACAATGTGTCTGATCGGGACGATCAGACTTAGGTGGAGGGCAGTGTGGCGATTATTCTCAAGCATGTACCATCCCTAACTCAATAACACTCCCAGCACTAGTTAAACACAGGTGAGATAACGATGGCTACGCTTATGCATGCAAGCGTGTAACTAGGAAGAGGAAGAGAGATGGCGCGAGTGTTTGCGAATACGATGCAAAGAGGAGATTCCAATAAATAACACCGACCCTTCCAGAACACGAAAAGCGAATAACCAAGAAAGTTCTCGGTGCGTAGGCAAGTACCCTGTTGGACTATATAAGGCGGTGACCAAGCAAGGCAGGTTGTTCAGTTTATTTTCAAGCGTTCAATAGTGAACTACTGTAAAGTTATCAAACTTTTAAAATTGTTTTGCGTTTATTACTAGTAAATAAAACTAGCTATTACTTACATTATTTGTGCGTGTGTTTATTCGACTTTATAGTGATCGAACCCAGGATTGATAATCAAGGAATAATCGAATTCGTCACAATACACATCACATTTATCGTTCCGTTATTCGATATGTTCCGTTATCTTCACAGCATGATTTAATGATTTATATGGTTGACGCGAACGGCCAACAACACGAAATTACCGTTCGACGTCGGTGAATTCTTATGTCAAAATGCACATGTGAGAGGGAACGCGCAAAAACGATTCGCCTATTTTCTAAGCTTTTGACATAAGGTGTGGATTAGGAAGAAGAAGACGCTATGTCATTTGAAACGACTATATAAATTATTTGATCATGCTTCACAGTTCCGTTATTTTCATATATTTTCAATATTGTTTTTTCGTTTTTTCACAAAGTTAGATCACACATTTTTAATGTTCCGTTATTAATATTATTTTATGGTTGGGATTGCAAAAACGATCCTTAAGACAGGCTCAAGGAGGCTCTGCAAATCCCAACTCCACTAATATTGGAAAGGTGTGCTCGAGCTATCCTTCACGTCCATTTCTTTGCATCTTAACCACACACAAGCCTGTTTATAAGTTGGCTGAGCTGCTAGATAGCTTCGCACAACCTTCCCGTTGGACGACACAAACACGTATGTATTATTAGATCATGCAGTTGCTTTGGGTATAAAGTATCGGATAGGGATGTACAAAAACATCGATAGTGAAGGCTTCAACGGTCGATGTTTTCCTGACTCCGATGTTGTCAATGTTCGGTTAACGCTAACCGGCAGTTCAATTGGCGGAACCCGATAAGTTATCTGTCAAATAAATTGCTAGTTAGCGTTAACCGAACAATGAGAAAAACGCTTTTAGGGCACTTTTTAGATCTGCGATTAGCTGTCAAACCAACCACCGATTAGCGTTAGCCAGCTTTTACGAAAGCAGCGTTGGAATAAAGGGTAAAGGTGCAGTTTAAGGGACCCATTGAAAATTTTACATGTAGGAGCTCCGTCCCAACCCCGCCGGGGCTCGCTTCCAGCCCCCCGCTTATTTAACTTGACTCCCAACTCCAGCACCAATGGACCCGGACCAATTCCAGAGTATACCTGATATTCGAGAAAGTCGTTTTCATAGGAAACGAGTTAGTTATTCTTTTATATTTTCTTGGTTTCATCAGTTCGCGTTTACTGTGTAAAACAGTGGTAGTAAATATATAAAATTTAAAAGAAAGTTTAGTTCAAAGCAACGGAGAAACGTAACTAATGGTGCTATTCTCACGTTTCTTGTCATCCACAAACGAGATGGCGACAGCTGCAATGACTATTGCAAATTGTCAGTAGTCACGATGACAAGCTGCCATTTAGGCAGGGCGAATAGAATAGGGCAGTAAATCTACCCGATGGAGCAGTTTTTTTAATATTACTCTAACGGTTAAAAAACTTGGAGCTCCGCCTTCAGATTTTTAATCTAACCATAAATATTCGTCTTTCGATACCCGCACTCGACTTTTTTGGGCTTATTTTCGGTGGGTCCCTTAAACTGCACTAGTACTCAAAACCATAACATACGTTCGCAACGTTTTCGAAGAAATTTATTTACCTGGGAATTAAAATTTTAGCGGTTTGTTTTTTAAAATACATCAATTTTAAATGGTCCTAGAACCAAAACGCGTTCTTGAGTAACCTTATCGAAATTTTAGTTAATTTTTTTTAGCAGTTGCCTCCTAAAGGAAACAATTAACATACATTCCTTAGGATAATTAATGACATATTTTCGTAGCTCGCAGATGAACGGGATTTGGCTATATGAATAAGGCAGTGACACGCCCCATGTAACAAAAAGGGAGTTGTACTGATGTATTTTTAATAATATGCGGTAGGCAGTCTTGCGCAAAATCATGATGCTAGCAAAAAAATTTGATAAAAACATGTTTCTGGATGGCCATAACTTTGATTATATTTTACCTATCATTTTTACTCTGTGATTTTCGCCTCCACTTGTTTTTGCAGCTGCTTAGCCGATTCAGTAAATTTTAATTGCCATTTAGCCTCTTCTTCCATCAAGGCTTTCATATTTCGTTCACGGGTCTCGGGATCTTCATTTTTATGAGTAAGAAAGTGCGAACGCATCTCTTTACCTGAAGGAAAAGCCAACGGGCATATTTTACATCTATAAACATTATCACCAAGGTGAATACGCAGATGTTTCATAAGGTCGTTATTTTGAGTATAAGCGCGTCCGCAATATTTGCATTTGTAGGGTTTTTCGCCGGTATGAGTAATCATATGGCGGCGCTGAGCTGTCATTCGAACAAAGCTGCTTGTGATTGGAAACGTATGGAGAAGTTGGAAAAAAATTTTAATATAGGAATGCATATATAAATCAGAGTTGTTAAGGAATGCATTCGTTTTAGAAAAATTATGCATTTTATTACAAAACGAAAGGATTGCAATACATTTTAATTTTTCCGGAATACGGATTAAACAAAATTATTATTTATTCTATAAAATTAATCATTATTTTTTTCTGTTTATTCACTGGATTGCATTCTTTGATTATGTTATTTCGTTTATTTACGGCCTTTTTCTACATGAGGAATGCAAAAGGTACTGATTACAAAGAATATTATTGCAAAACAATGAAAAGATTGCATTCCGACATGAACGCATTCCTTAAAAACTTTGATATAAATATTACAAAGAGATTTGTTTGTTTGTTTGTAAACTTACCGCATTTCACAACAATCACATTTATATGGTTTGTCATTATTGTGCCACTTTTTATGCATAACTAATTGACTCGATGTTCCAAACCTGTAGCCACATATATCACAAACATGTCGCTTGATTCCTTCATGTATTATTTTATGATTTGCCACATCGTTCGGACAAAGAAACCTCGACGGGCAGTACGGACACTCGTAAGACCTTTCGCCTCGGTGGCGTAAAACATGCTGTTTCAGGCCGCTGCGGATAAGAAGTTTCCATAAGAAATTAAAGAATTTTTCAAATGCATTGCATATTTACCCAGAATCACAAAATGATTTGCCACATTGGGGACATAAAAAAGGCCTTTCGCCTTTATGCCTACGTATGTGTTCCTTAAGCGACTTTCGTTTTTGAAAATCTGTAAATTAGATAATTTATAGGTTACATATCCTATACAACTTCCGTTGCAATTAATAAAAAATAAGCTCACTTTTGCCACAGAGATAGCAAGAGTGCTGTTTTTGTTCCGTAGAATGACCTAGTTTTTTATGATTTGCTAAGTCAGTCCGCGTAATGTATGTTTCATTACAGAGATCGCAAGGGTGTTCGTTTGATGTTTTCTGTGGTTTTTTAAAAGAATGCAGTAATCTTTTATGCTTCGCTAGTTCAGATCGCGTGCTACATTTTTCATTACACATATCACATAGTAGTGGAGTTTTAAGCGGTGATTTAGGTGTTTCGGTAGGATGGCATCTCCTTTTATGCGTCCGTAACGAAGAAGACTTATAGTACACTTTTCCACATATATCACAAACACGCATTTTCAAGTTTTTATCCAATTCTCCATTGTGTAAGCTTTGTGTTTGTTTCTCACTGAAATACATGGATAGTTATAAGAATTGAAAACATTTCTTAAACAATTTGATACTCACTCGCCCCCAGTTTCTACTTTCAACGATTTGCTTTTGGCAGAAGCCATTGCATGCTGTTCTTTATCACGATCGTTTTTAACAAATAAGGTTAAATCACCTAACTCATCTTTACCATGTCCCATTACTACTTCAATGTTTTGTAGAGGATCAACAGCTTCCGTTAATTCTGGTAACGCGTTAATATGGTCAAACTCAATTCTATTCTCATTTGGATTCAAAACAAGTTCTTGTTTCAAAAATATGTTTGCGTTTATTTCATCTTTCACTGCCTCCATTATTGACTCTTTCAAATCTGTACTCTTTTTTGCAAACAGTGCACGTATTTGTTGATCGGATTCCAGGCACATCTGTTGGAAGTGATTTGCGCTAAGCAAGTGCTTTAAACATTTAGAACAAATTTTTTTTGGCAGTTTGTCATGCAGATGAACTTCCAATTGCGGTACTGTATTGGTTAGCAACTCTGCGATTTGAATAGAACCGCATGCCTCAATAGTATCAAAGATGGACTGCCACTGTTGCTCTGTAGTTGAGTTGGCTTTAAATTGGGACAGTTCAATCAATTCGTGCATACAAGTACGGCACAAGTAATCTAAAAATTGTTCATTTGTTGAGGTCATATTTACTGATCATAACATATGTTTTTGTGACTTATAAAATTACTGCAATTTAATCCTAATTCACCCAATATACTGCGAATAAATTAATTAAGCGTGTTTACTAGTTTTTATTTGTTTTTTTCGTCACAGATGACAGTTGTGTATTGCTGTAGATGGGACGATAAAAATAGTGTGGCGAATGTTATCGAGTACCAACCATTATTAACACAATAACACAACATTTACAAAGTGTTTGCAGATTTTGGGTTTGATATAATTGTCAATTGTTTGCACTGGACATGCCTATTTTACGGTAGAACATAGAAAACATCTTGACCTTTCGAATAGCATTTGCTTTCGCACCGCGAAACAGCGTAGTCCCCATGCCCTGAAAAAGGGGTTGGAAATGGGGTTGGGTTATGAAACAAGTGTGTCGAGTATTGTTTGATTTAAAACACACTAGTACCAGCAAACACGGTGCTTGCTTTTGCTGGAAACTTAGTATACCTTAGTATACATGTATCCAAGAGAAAGCGACTACGAGAATTATCCAGAAATGCAGAGACTAGGTGAAGAAGTTGGCACGTTAAAGCTGGGTTTAATTTGGTACTCAAATATGCGCCGCAATTGGTAAAAAAAAATCACGACTTGGTGGTTCGCCAGTACCTGCAGAATTTCGATCTGGTTGATAGAAATTTACCTGTATTCTGGTTGTTCTCGCCGTACACAACTATGGATATGGCTATGACACAATTAACTAAACTCTAACGATGCAGTCTGGCAGGTGTGAAACAAAAATGAAAACCAGCTGATCGGATTCAGTGAATGTACGCATTTAATTCGATTTTTATTGAATTAGTTAATTTATTTATATGAATCAAAAAATTGGCTTAAGCTAATCAGTTAAGAGAAGTAAGTACTAAAAATGGATACAGAAAGTGGGAGGTATTTAGACTATCTCTGCCGGACTTGTATGCATGAAGTAGCGGTAGTGTCATCATCTGACGACAGCACTAAAACCAAGCGAAAGTGGCAGTCTATCTTTGATAAAATTAGTGAATGTGGGGATTTAATTATCGCTGAGCTGCTAGCCAATACAATACCGCAAATAGAAGTGCAACTTAATGACGAGCTGCCAAAAAATATTTGTTGCGACTGTCTACAGCAATTGCAGAGTAATTATCGGTTCCAGCAAATGTGCACACGGTCTGACCAGCATATGCGTGAATTGGTTGCTCAACGAAACACAAAATTAAAAATGTCAATAAGGGATAATGATGATGATGTGAACTCGAACCAAGTTTTAAAACAGGAAGCAATTGAATTTGCGTGTGTTGACAACTCACCCAATACAGCACAAGCAAATGCTACTGACCCATTGCAAAACATCGAATCAATAGTGGAACATTGTACAGAAGATGGTTCTAGCAAGATTGTTAAAAGTGAACCATGTAATGATGTAACGAACATTGAATATAACGATGACGAAATACCGCTGTCAATGTATTCAGGAAAAAACAAAGTGCTGAAAGTAGCAACCGTGGCGAAAAAAGTAAGGTTAGTGTAAGTAACAATTCTTACAGATTTCTTCTTTATAATGATGTCTATAACTATATCTTTACAGCACTTCTCAACATAACTGCCGTTTATGCAATGAATCATTTGAAGAGCCACGCTATTTGAAAAAACATTTAAAGCAACATAAAAAAAATAATAAACAAAATGAGAAGAATGTGCAACCGAAGAAAAAGTTCGAATCTTATCGATTTCAATGTGATATTTGTAATCGCCAATTTCATAAACCGGAGTCCCTATATAAACATCGCTTGACTCACGAAGTGAACGTGGATGACCAGATAGCTAATATTTGTAATGATTGTGAGAAGACATGCAGCTCAAAGCGTGCATTACTGAGTCACAAAAAGATTTATCATTCTGCAGAAACCTCGAAAAAACCATTAAAACAATATCCATGTGAATTCTGTCATAAGAGTAAGGCTTTTAGTAATAGTAACTGAAATTGTATACGTTTTATAATCTATTAAACATTCGTTTTCAGGTTACAATAGATGTGATTCGCTAAGGGTTCATTTGCGTACACATACAGGCGAACGACCGTACTTGTGTCCCGAGTGTGGCAAAGCTTTCAGCCAGGCAGGGTAATCATAAAAGGGTGGTATCAGAAGTTCGCCTAGTCGGTGACTTAAGATTTTGTTGCATATGGCACGAACACAACTGCTTACTATTTGCAATTTGTTTGGGTTTAGATTTGCATTTTTCTGCAAAGTACGAACTGAACCTTTCTTTAAATGGTCATCTAACCGCCTGGGCGATTTTGACCGTAACCGCCTGAACCACAATTAAAATTAAAAGTACACTCGTGTTATTTTTGGCCAATTTGCCCTGAACAGTGTATAACCTTTACCCTGTAAAAAACGTTGGAGTATCAGGGCATTCCAACACTTATCCTTATTCATATAAAAACGGAGGTCCAATTTACATGGCGATGGCCTGTGATTGGATCACCTAATCGATCTCGGAGTACCCTTTACTTTGCTTCTGAATACTCTATGTATTCTACACCAAAGCGAGAGGAGTAGGTGTACTTTTGAGAACCACCTCTTCCTAATCCTTCAAAAGCAAAGAAATGGAGTACTCCAAGATGGATTAGGTGATCCAATCTCGGATATCGCCATGTAAATTCAACCACCTTTTTTTATATGAATGAGGATAAGTGTTTGAGTACTCTGATACTCCTGAAGAAGTATTCTTTGGATGATGTACCGGAGTATTTTCCTTTTTTGCAGGGTAGTTAGTACGGGATACATAGACAGCAAAGCACTGCTCCTACCCCACCTAGAAGCCATAACAGCAACCCGCTTTTTTTTGTTAACTCGTCGAACTTTTGTTGTTACTCCCCTCATATCTTGTAAGATATTCTCGACTACTATAACCACTTTTTTTTATTGTCTTTACTGTTATACACAGCAACCTGAAACAGCATCGTTTACGTCATGGTGGCGATAAGTCTTTTGAGTGTCCCTACTGCCCAGCCAAATTTACCTGTCCGAATGATGTGTGTAAACATAAAGCAATACACGATCAATACAGGATCAAACGACATATTTGCGATGTTTGTGGTGCTAGTTTTAGCAAATCGGATGATTTAAGGCGACATAAAATGCTGCATAGTGGTGAAAAGCCATACAAATGTGACTATTGTGAAATGCGGTAAGTTGTCAAAAACTTTTCATGTATTTAAATATTTAAAATTGTTCAATTTAAATTCAACATTAATTGGGCTCTACTTAAAAAAAGATTTATCCGCATGGAGTATCAACGCTGTCATATGCGAACTCATACTGGCGAAAAACCTTACAAATGCAAATACTGCGAACGAGCATTTGCTCAAAGTAACGATCACATGAAACATTTGCGTAGGCACCTAGGTGATAACGTTTACAGATGTGAGTTATGCCCTTTAGCGTTCCGTTTAGCTTCAGAGATGCGCTCACACTTTGCTACACATAAAAACGAAGATCCGGAGACGCGTGAACGAAATTTGGAGGCGTTGAAGGAAGAAGAGGCTAAATTACTATTAAAATGTCTTGAGTCGAAAATCACATAGTAGGATCTATCACGAAGCATTATAAATACGCACGTCCATAGACATGTACTGATATACATATCTTCAGTTTAAAAATGAATTTAATCATTTAAATACAACGTACTATATTACTTGAATATTCTATGATCTCGAATAAGTGGCTATTGACTTTAGCTCTCAAATACATCGAATTCTGACATTTCATCAATATGTATCAACTTGCAGATTCTTTAGTATCGGACCTGAGTGGAATAAGAGTATGATGGATTTGTTAAGGAATGTGTCTAAGTGAAGAGGTGGCTCGTGGATCCCATAAATTGCCCAGCACCACCACCGCACTGACATCTATAACCACTCCGATAAGTGGCTATATAAATCAAGGCTGCTTTTGTGGCCCTTTGCCTGACAAACCCCTGAAACCACTGTCAACATACAAGGCAATTGGAGAACTGGCACTGAGATCGGCACCACATATATGGTTGTTGTTGTCACCGAGCTTAGCAGACACACACTGGAGGAAGTATCAGGCCTGACAACACAGCACTATGGGCCAGGGACCGAAAACAACAGTTTTTTTTTTAATTTTTTTTTTATAACGGTTCGGGGTAAGATGGTGCCCCTGAAGAAAACTATTACCTTTATTGTTATCCCAGGACTTCCAGGATCAAAACCTGGCCACAAAAAGTTTTTCTGAATTTATTAAAACCAGTCTTATAATAACTTAAAAATCCATACTTTTATTTTTTCTCGCAAGCAATAAAATTCTTGAATTATCTGAGTTTTAATTGTATATGTAGTACATATTATGTACACAAAAAATTACAATTGGAGTTACAAGAACTTTCAGTTGGGAATATTGGATAAAGTTAGAAGTGCTAATAGCCTTAAAACTATTCGTCGCGTTGAACCCGTCAAAAAACGTAAAATATAAAGAAGGTTCAACTCTACCAATAGTGGGAAACACTAAGGCCCTGTGCCAATCGGTTGAAAATTGTAAATTTTGACAGCGAAAGAAAATTCTGACATTTATCGCGGTGAGTATGAGTTGACAACTTCGAATGTGTACACATATATGCATTCGGTACTGTCAATCATATTATTTCAAATGAATTTTTATGCCAACACGTTATTAAACGAACGCAAAAGATACGAAACATAATGGCAGAAAAAATACGTACATTTAAAATTTATTCACAGACTATTTGCTTTCGCACGTGATTTTTTCAGATGTCAAAATTTACAACTGTCAAAATTTGCTATTTCATTTGGCACAGCGAAATGGAAAATATTTTTACACCATAGAAAATTTGTTCACCTCATTTTAAATTTTGACAGCGAAAGAAAATTTTGACATTTATCGCGGTGGGTATGAACGTCAGAATTGACAACTTCGAATGTGTACACATATATGCATTCGGTACTGTCAATCATATTATTTCCAATGAATTTTTATGCCAACACGTTATTAAACGAACGCAAAAGATACGAAACATAATGGCAGAAAAAATACGTACATTTAAAATTTGTTCACAGAATATTTGCTTTCGCACGTGATTTTTTCAGATGTCAAAATTTACAACTGTCAAAATTTACTATTTCATTTGGCACAGCGAAATGGAAAATATTTTTACACCATAGAAAATTTGTTCACCTCATTTTTCCTCTGAGTAAAATGTTTCCGATTAGCACACGGCCTAAGGCCCTGTGCCAATCGGTTGAAAATTGTAAATTTTGACAGCGAAAGAAAATTTTGACATTTATAGCGGTGGGTATGAACGTCAGAATTGACAACTTCGAATGTGTACACATATATGCATTCGGTATTGTCAATCATATTATTTCCAATGAATTTTTATGCCAACACGTTATTAAACGAACGCAAAAGATACGAAACATAATGGCAGAAAAAATACGTACATTTAAAATTTATTCACAGACTATTTGCTTTCGCACGTGATTTTTTCAGATGTCAAAATTTACAACTGTCAAAATTCACCTTTTCATTTGGCACAGCGAAATGGAAAATATTTTTACACCATAGAAAATTTGTTCACCTCATTTTTCCTCTGAGTAAAACGTTTCCGATTAGCACACGGCCTAAACCATCAATTCCTAAAAACCTAAACCCATCATAATTCACCATTGTAGAGATTTGCGTTTAAATCGCGGGTTGTAAGGGGTTTAGCGCTTGTATTTTTATTCAATATTCACAATTAAACTATTTTGTAATGCTAGCTATAATTTTTTGTGTAAATATACAATTAATACACAGTGAATTCAAGCATTTTACACGCAGGTACAGTGGTGATTTACCTACCATCGATTTGACAGCGGTCACTTACATTCGCTGTTGGAATTTCCTATGGTTATACGTCCTTTGACCGCAAAGAATTCTTTGTGTTTTACGTTCTTTGCGTTGAATCTTCTTAATGTTCTACACTGTCTGGTGGTTAGCAATTTACGATAACATTTTCAATAGTTGACAGCGCGGCAAAACAGCTGTGATAAATTGCATTTTGTTTACTCATCATGAGTATGTGATCAAATTGTTTAAATATTGTTAAAAGTCTATCAAATAATTGTATATTATATAATAGCATTTGATAAGTGATAATATATGACGGGTGCGTGAAAAATTGAGTTCAAGTTCTAATGTCTTCAAATAATACCGAAGATTGCATACGTGTTAAGCTGTTGTTTTTTGCCAAGGCACGCGAAATTGCAGGAGCGGAAAGTGCAGCATTTGTTTGCAAACGGCAAATCCTTGTGTCTGAGTTAACACAAGAAATCTGCAAGCATTTTCAATTAGAAGAAATAAACAATTTCAGTTTTGTATTAGCCGTAAACGAAGTTTATTGTGAAGATTTAGATGAGATATTAGAGCTACAAACAGACGACGAAATTGCAATCATACCACCAGTTAGCGGAGGCTAAACGAGAATCGAAAAAGAAAATGGCGAACTTTTTGGCTATCACACACGATCCGCTAAATGTTAGCCCAATTAGTAACATGGTATGTCATGAGAAATGCGGGGCAGTATCATTATTTGTTGGCACAACAAGAGACACCTTCGATGGCAAGCAAGTGCGCTCACTCGAATATGAAGCATATGAATCAATGGCATACAAGGAACTGGAAAATTTATGCACTGATTTGCGTAGGATCTGGCCAGATATTGTAAATATAGCTATATACCATCGTCTGGGCTTAGTCGCGCCGAAGGAAGCCAGTGTTGTAATAGCAGTAGCTACACCGCATCGCCAAGCCTCACTAGAAGCAGTTTCTTACGCAATTGATAAGCTAAAAACGAATGTACCAATTTGGAAAAAAGAATTATATGAAGACGGTGCGGCAGAATGGAAACAAAACAAAGAAGCATTTTGTTTTGCAAAATCAAAAATAAACACTGAAATACAAGTGCCAAAAGAGTTAGTACAAATATCCGCAGGAAAAAATGAAGTAAAAAATCGTATAGCTTGCTTTTTAACTAAGAAACGTGAAGAGATCGATCAGAATAATATTATTGATTACAGCTGCATTTCCAATATTAATGACGCTCCCACAGATACTTGCGCTAGAGTAAATAGCACATTGGTTAAACAAGAAAGTTCTAAATGTCATTTAAAAGTTGGTCGCGTTAAAAATCTAATTGGCCCACAAACAATACGCCCAAATTATATTGGCACAATTGATAAACTAATGGAAAATGAAGTAGAAGCAGTGCCAGCGCATACTAAAACAGAAATAAAAGAGGAAAAAAGTAGCGTTATAGACACCGTCACAAAACAACGTTTAGAAACTGTTGAACAACACTTGTTTCAATCATCCAATGACCATTTACCAGTGCATACGCGTCTCAAGGCGATTGAAGATCGTCTGCTGCGTTTAGAATCAATATCACCAGAATACGCACATTTCATGCTAGATGCTAACAATGCTCCGAAAAATTCTGAGAAAGGTGCTATTTATACTGATCAGCAGACTAAAGTTAAGCAGGAACAAGATAATGCTATTGCTATGAAACATAAGGTGCACAAATATAGCGTAAATGAATTGGATTCTCTTATACAAGAAATACAAAATTGCAACAATATAAAATATGGCAATTGATCCTTTAATGTTTTAATAAATTTAATTTTAATAAAATTAGCGGGTATATGGTAGTAAGTTAAGTATGTATTGTAAATATTTAAAATTATACATTCAAAAATGTAAGAATAAATTGTAGCCAAATTCTGGTATTTCAATGTTGTTGCTATAGCAGTACTTTACCATCATCCCACGGTACGTCTAAATCAGCTCGCTATGCCAACCATGTTTTAACTGCTCGAGGGACCAGGTTCTTCGAAACCCATTTTTCACTTTGATCCAGCCCTATATTGTTGTTTTTGTTAACAGTGCTTCCAGCCATATCGAAATCTGCAGTTTTCTAGGAATACCTTTAAAGTTGATGAAGATGCCGCAGGGCGAAATATTGCTTCAACAACAACACACATGATGACAATAGATTTCAATAGCAAAACAAAAGTGAAGGCGCGGATCGGAAACCTGAGTTTCGCAATAGTAACTGCGGGTTAGGGGTTTAGAATATGCCCGAGGTTGGCATAAGGGTCGTAAGAGGCGACTAATATGCACAAAGGTAATGACGTGTAACTTGATGGTTGATGCCACTCACCTCTTATTACCCATCTTATCCTTCCTTACGGAAGGAGGGGTGTCATGGCCTAGAAGGTTTCACTGGTCATAAATCGGTACCACGACGGGAGTGTTTTTGTCATTACCACAACAACAACAAAATGACACATGATGAAAGGTGAACCAGCAGGCCCTCACAAAATCAACTCTGAACTTGAAACCCCCCAAACAAGGCGAATTAATTTAATTGGATCATGCCCCCAAATTGTGGACGGAAGTTTTTGCTAGTTGGTAACGCGACGAACTGTCAGTTTTTGTTTAGCTCAAGGCGAGTATATAAATGGTGTTGGCAAAAAAGCGGTCAAAACAAAGAAGACAAAAATCACGAAAGCAAAAAGCGAACATAATGTAATTGTGGAGTACCCCTCCGTTGTGAAATTGCAAAAACAGTTCAAGTAGCATATTCAAGCCATGAGAGCAATAAATTGTGTAGCAAGCGTGGAAAACGCTCATACAAAGTACGAACTTTAACGTTGAATGACCATAAAGTGGAAAGAACTAATAACAACTAAAGGGATTCTATACGACCTTACGTAACTGCTAATATACGTCCAAAAATATCCGGAAAGGTATCAAACGACGCGCTTTGATCTCTGTATCAATAATCCGAAAGCGGAAAAAAATTTTTTTTTAGTGTAGTTATTTTCAAAAAACCAAAAAATGGCCTAGGGCCGATCCCAAACGGGGGGGGGGGGGGGCTGATCCATGGTATTTATATGCAGAACCCCTTTCTACGTAGGCGGCCTTCGGCCGCGCTTCAATAAATAACTCAGCCGATCCAACACCGGCTACGCGATCCCCAATATTTCTGCAAAATACTTACTTTTGCACATTTCGGAACGCCCAATATGTGTGATTACAACAACCACATGAAAATGACAGAAATTTTTCAACTTTGATTGCAAATATCTCTTGATAGAAATATATAATCGAGTTTCCGCTTGCGGATTATTGATATCGAGGTCAAAACGCGTCTTTTGATACCTTTCCGATAATTTTGGATGTGTTTTAGCAGTTACCTACGGTCGTAAAGAATTATCACAACTAAATTTATTTGATAAGCAATGTCAATTAAAAAAAATCAATAATTCAAATAAAATTTTAGCAATTCACCATTAATTTACAACATCGCCAAACAAAAATTAAAAAAATGTCAATATTCGGTGCAGAATTTGAGCAAGTCTGGCCAAAATCCGGTTCAGCTATAAAGCTAACAGAATTCGGCAAAAAACAATTGCATAAATGTCTCAAAGTGGAAAAGCCATATGTGGATCATGTTGATATTAAAAGTTTCATCAGAAAATCGTCAAACTTTCCTGTAGAGGTGAGTACAACAATACTTTGTTAACATTATAAGTTTTAACATTGCTTTCGCCCCTACACTAGTTTGGCACCAACACCTGTCGTGTAATGAGCCAGCCTAAAGATCGCCATCCAGAAATTGAAAAACAAATCGCTTCTGCTTATCCCATTATACATGAACGTGTATTGGGATTGTATTTGGCATTCTTGGAACATAAATGCAAATATGGTGGGTAGATGCCTATGCGTATTGTTGATATCATTTTTCCACTATTTAAACTTCTATGTATGTACATATTTATATACCCACTTCATTTTTTTATCTGTTAAATAGGATTTCACAAGGTTATGTAACGATAAGTTTAATGTTATGTATGTAGTATGAGGGCTTTGAGCATATTCAACAGCATTAGTATATACACTTGTATGTACATTAGGATGCAGCCCTTTAAATTGAGAAAAATTCTGCTCTGCCCAAAACACCGCTATCATAACTGCTGTAGGATTTCGTCTTATGGCGCCTGAGGCTCACCTCCATCAAGCTGTATCACTTTGGCTTAACTTCGATTAGGGTATTGTGAAAAGGTTAAACTATAACTTATCCACACTCAAACACCCACCATACTTCAAAGTGATATTATTCATGCACGTATTCCAGGATGATAAGTGATTTCTTCAGTATAGCGAAAAGTAATTTTTTTTTGGTATTTAATAATTTTTTTTTTGGTATTTAATTTAATTTGCTTATGGCTTTGGTCACAGACCACATTGCCAGGCACAAAAATACATGGTCTATCTCTCAGTCAATTCAAATCACATTTATCGTTCCGTTATTCGATATGTTCAGTTATCTTCACAGTACCGTTATTTTCACATATTTTTAATATTCCTTTTTTTCCACCAAGGCGAATTTATACAGGTGGCCGCGGGAACATATATGTAAATTTCCCATGTATTTGGTTTTTGTAAATCGGATGCGAGCTGTCAAAATCCAAATTCGCCTTATGGATTCGCCTTGGGTGCCATTGCTAAAACTCGAATTCGCCTATTAGCGCAGTGTCAAAGTAATTCGTAAATGAAATGTAAACAATGTACACACAATTTTGCTAAAGTAACAAAATCGCAAAAATTAAGAGATTTAGATGCTTATTTGGAGCCGGAAAACAAAGAAGGACATAAATTATGCTTTCTTAAACATCACTAATGCATTATATTTAAATACATAGATGTTAAACGTACCGTGATCTTCTGTGCTGCACCTGGTAGTTGGACGCAGGTGCTCTGCAAATATTTCTATGAAAATCCTATAGACAACGTAGAAGTAATTGCATAATTTGGAATTTTTGCTTTTAGTGGGTAGGTAGTATTGATCTAAATGTAAAATATCTGCAACTCTCCCCTACTAGACAGGTACCAGTTAAATGGTTGGTCAGATACCCTCTCGGCCTGACTTGCGTTTGCGTTATTTTTGCTTATTTTTCTCAATTAGTTTCTGAAGAGCAGTGTGCCAAATCTAACTATGTGTTTGCTGTCCGTGTCTTACAGTATACGGCATCCCTTTCTAGCGCATGTAAAACTACATATATCTGCACTTTTCACTCTCATTATCCATAATGAAAAGTTTGGCTAGCGCTAACAGTCAGGTATAATGCAAACACATGCCACCGCTAATGGTTATGAATGGCGGAAACTTCATATTTAGCTAACAATGAAAAGACAATTGTTTGTATTATTAGATTTGGTTTTTAATGTTTATTATAATTTAAAATAACATAATTTTCACGTTCACAATAGTCAATAACATCTATAAATACATATTTATATCACTAAACATTTACAAAACTATAATTTTACTACATTTGTCTCAAATTTAAAGTTTCTTGCTCGTCCATCTGAAAATATAAAATTTTGTGAGCATAAATATATAAACCAGGACTTGAATTGGTAAATAACAATATTTTGCACAATACACTTGCCCTTTCTTGGCGTATAAGTAGCAACTTCACTGCAAAACTCCTTGTTAAACATTTTATAAATTTTTAAAGACGCACTTACATTTTGCTCACATGCTCAAAGAAGAAAATACAAAAAGAAAAGAAAAAACTTGACAAAAGGCTTTGTCTGTGTTAGTAATTTACAATTTTCGCTCGCTTGTATTGGTGAGTGTAGTTAGGCCCGTCTAGTAGGGTCATCAACGGATGGGGAACTGCTCTTGGCATCAATCTCGGCTGTTTTCCACTGCAAATGATATCTTCGCGCAAAAAATGGTCTGCGCAAATATGATCTTTTGATCTTAAAATCACCCCGCAGTTATTTTGCCACAACAGACGTCTCTTCTCATCAAGAGGCACCTTGTAGAATGTCCTAATTCCCCGCACAAATTGTTTTAAACAAATCGCACATTTAACCATGCTGAAAACTTTTAATTGCTTGTAGATAATAATATTTCACAAAAGTACACTTGTTTCTTCACCACAACTTATTTAATTTTAAATAAACTCAATATTTTTACCAAAAACACGTGCCAATCAGAATGCAGAATACAAATGTAAACAAACAACGTCAATTCGAATTCGCCTTGAATGTTGCTGAGTTTGACATTACCCTTTCGACTGAAAATAAAAAAAGTTCAATACATATATGTTACCAACGCCACCTGTAATGAATTCGCCTTGTTTTTCCACAAGCTCAAGTTTTTCGATCACATTTGTCGTTCCGTTATCTTCACAGTTCCGTTATTTTCACATATTTTCAATATTCGGTTTTTTTTTCACAAACTCATATTTTTTGCTTTCAAATGAATGGTAAATTTTTTTTCTATTTTCGTGCTGTGCTTGATACTAGCTCAAGCAAGCATTGGACTTCCCAAAGTTGACGAAAAAGGCGTGCAAGAGCTGACCAAGTCCGTTTCTGAGGTCCAACCAACACCATGTCTATTTATAAAGATTGGTTGGACCTTGCAACCTTTCACGCTATTTTCCGAAAAGTACGACTTTTGTTCTTAACCGGAAATCGCTCGACGGCCATCATCCTTTATTTAGGGTTGCCGCTTATATCGATAATACAATATGGAATACTTATGCTATGTTTACAATGACTTATATACTGAGGCTTTGTTTACAATACCAAATACATATCTTGCATGATGAGGTCAAACATCTCTGTAACTGTTCATTAGAAACACTCTCGCACCTGCAGATTAGGGGCCGCAAATTCACTAGGCGACTAAAATCTCCATCGACCCTGGTTACGGGATAACTAAATCGTTCCCACGGCGGTCTGGCTGGTACCACAAGGAGCTATTCACAGGAGCTTACCAGATTCATACAAGCCAAAGTTCTGCCAATACCAGTATAACACTGTTTGGTTCTTCACGTCCCATTCCATGAATGGGTCGCCCAATATACTCGACTCTATGGAACGATTCTTCGGAGATTCTTAATTTTTCAGCCACACGGATATTTTATAATTAATTTGGTGCAGGATCAGGAATGCCAAGGCTGAGAGAATAGGTCACTTTTTTTTTTTGGACCGAAGACAGAAAAGAAGGTTAAGACTCAAACAGTTTTTTTATAAAAGCTGCGTCGAACATAATCTTTCAGGCACTAAACGCGAACTTGAGCTCTACCAAAATATGGCGGTCACAGAATTCGTACAACGTTTGCTAACGAAACGGTGCGTTAGCTTCTTTGGTAAAAACGATAAATATCTTCTACTGTCACGTCATCGTGGTTGCAGTGGATTCTTGGATATCGGCACCGATGCCGAGAAGCCACCCCTACTACTGCAAGATGTGCTCTGCTATGATGAGATTAAGGTTAGTGCAAGTCACATACATTACCCTATTGTGTAGGGAACACTTTTCTCCTCTTTCACAGCTCTCTGCATTCCTCTCCGTATCGTCACACACAGAATTTCTCAATGATGGAAATCGACAAAATTGTGGCGTACTTGAACGCAATAAGTCACGCATTGAAAAGGATGGCATTATAATCGGTTTGATTGGTGCACGCCTCGTTCGACGTGATGTTATGGAATTCCAAGATATAATAATTGCCAAGAAACAGAATACCAAAGAAAATGGTTACGGTTTGCCGATTGAGGCTGAAACCAACACGCGCCCAACCGACTATAGACGTTTGTGGAGGGAATTCTATGAAGAACAGGATTATCTATACGGTCAGGTTGTGAAGGATAACAAACGTTTTGGTGGTGCGCGTGCACAGAACGATATATTCGATAATGTGGTGATGAAGAAACGTTATGCCATATCATTTGATACATTTCTATTGGAGAGTGAAGCGCGTGCTGCTGCAGCGGGCAAGCAAGCTTATTTGCATGTAGTTGGAATTGGCTTAGGCGTATGGCGTGCTGCTGAGCAGCAAGAAAAAATCTTTTTGGAAACATTTGGGCAACGGCTGAAAGTATTGTTGCCGAAGTTAACTCATGTGGGCGTGGTGCATTTCTCGTGGTTTCACCTAAGTGAATGGGGTGATTTGAAGAATTTTGGTATTTATAAGTCGGAAACACATCCAGCTGGTGGTATAAGAATATTGCTGTCGAAACGAAATCCAGCCGATAAGCTGGTGAGTTTGCGTATGGGAATGCATGTAATTTAATTTTTTTTTGTGTAAAGGAATAGTTAAAGGAGTAATGTAGAGGACGACGAAAACGTAAATGAAACCAAGACGAAGATGGTTTCTTAACTATTGCTATTATGCCGTTGTTATTACCGTTGAGTAACCGAAATATATCGGAGAAAAACTTAAAGTGGTGTTTTTCACTTATTTTACTGACCTTAAGCCGGCATATCCAAATTATTGCTATTATGGTATAAGAGTAAATTAAATGTGACTTGGCCATAAAGCCTTTGTTGTGTCCATAACTTTTATGTGTGTATATATATACATTATTACAGCTATTGTAATCAAATATGACATTGTAATCGATTATGGTGCTTTATTTGACACACATCTGCTTCTCGCTTCATTTGAAATCAGAGAAGATCTCGTTTGATTTCGTTAGAGCTGAGTCAAGCTTATTTGACGCATGAAACTTGAAAAGTACGTGGAACTACCCTTTGTTTCGTTTGTTGCAAAGATTATTCCTTACCAGCTCACATTTTTCAAATACATTCACAGAAAACGCCTGAGTTGGAGAATATGCTGTTGATTGTCTCCTATGCCTGGGACGGCAATGCTTTGCCGGGTAATGAGTTTTGGATGGTATACAATCTCATATTCTTTTACTCAGATATTTTGGAATTAAAATTTCTTCTTTTACAGAAAATGTTGAAATCTACGGGCGATTCATCTACCGCTTGCAGCACTCTCATCACTGAATTGCATAATCCTCACATCAATTCGGAACTGGTGAACGGCACAAATTTGCACATCGCTTCCGAACAGAATGGTGTTTTACATGTCTCAGAATATGCTAAAAAGTTGTTGGAATGATTGGGAAAACATTGCAGAAGAGGATCACCATTGGACAATTCATTGAAAAGAAATGAAAAATATAAAATAAGTTTTAGTTTTTGTTCAATATTTGCGTTCTTGCAACAACTTTACTTGATACCATTGTGCAATATTTTTTTTACTTTATAAGGTATTTACTTATACTAGTTAATATTCAATATTAAATAAAAAATTAAAAAAACTTATACTAGTTAATATTTAATATTAAATAAAAAATTAAAAAAACTTATACTAGTTAATATTTAATATTAAATAAAAAAATTAAAAAAACAAATCATTCGTTTGAATTTTTTTAGGTTAGGTTGGTTTCAACTTAGGTTAAGGCAGTTCAAATTATGTACCGCTAGAAAAAAATTGTTGCTTTTAAATTTTTTCCCCCTTTTCAACCTCAGCTTCTCATTCCATCAGATGTATACTGATACATTTATTTTCTAATGCTCGTAGGCAACGATATCGAACGCCCGATCTACAAAAATATGACACTCACCGCTTTGGTGCAACGTTTGCTAACAAAACGTTGCGTCGCTTTTATGGGAGCTAATGACAATTATCTGCTGATAACAGGACACATGGGTTCTGGCGGATTTCATGACGTAGGTACAACAGCTGAACGGGCAGAGTTGAAGCTGCAGAATGTGCTAAGCTACAATGAAATAAAGGCGAGTGCGTGCTGCAAGTTAGGAATTCATTTATAACAACACATTACCTAAAAACCGGCGCTACGAATTCCAACTTCAAATTCTCTTTTCCTTTATCCACAGCTCTCTGCATTTCTTTCGATCTCGTCACATACTGAATTTTTAAATGATGGCAATCGTTTCAATGCGGGAATTGTCGAAACCGATAAAACCAAAATTGAACCAACTGGCGTTGTTATTGGCTTAATCGGTGGACGTTTCGAGTCCATGGATGTTATGGAGTGGCAAGACATTATGATCACACCACTTCAGAATACCGAGGCGCATGGTTATGGCTATACCGTAAATGAAGCTGAGTTGGCGCATAATCGTATTGTTGGCTATCGTCAATTGTGGTCACGGTTTTACGAAGAGCAAGACAAACTCTATGCGAAAGTAAACATGCTAGATACGCCACGTTACTTCAAAGTGCCAAATACAGATTTCATATTCGATAATCTGTTAATGAAGAAACGTTATGCCATCTCTTTTGATACTCTTTTGCTGGAAGCGCATGCACGTGGGGCGGCGTCAGAAAGGCAAGTATATTTACATGTGGTCGGTATTGGTTTAGGGGTGTGGCGGGCCGTACAGCATCAGTATAAGATATTTTTGGAAACTTTTGGCGAACGTTTGCAAGAATTGATGCCGAGTTTGTCGCACGTAGCGGTTGTGCATTTCTCGCATTTCAAAGAGAGTTCTTACAGTATATTGAAGGATGATGGTTTGATTGCAGCGGAGGCACATCCAAATGGTGGTATTAGGACGTTTTTGAGTAACCGCGATCCTTCAGCGAAGTTGGTAAGTTTTTATTGAATTAGAGGAAGGGGATGATATTTTTTTAATAGCTATTGTTTAGCCGCCGGAGTATGAAAATATGCTGATAGTGGAATCATACGCATGGGATGGCAATGCTTTGCCCGGCAATGAGTTTTGGATGGTATGTGCTTATAAGTGTATACGTTTTTTTTCAATACATTAAACTTCCCTCTTTTTCAGGGATCTCTTACGGGCTCAGGTGATCCTGCAGCTGCCTGCAGTACGCTTATTGCGGAGCTACATAATCCGCATATAAATACGAAGCTGGTGAATGGTGAAAATTTGCATGTAGCCTCCGATCGTTTTGGTGTTTTGCATGTTGTAGAATATGCGAAGAAAATTTTAGGGTAACGAATGCATTAGTTCACGTACAAATTTACCTATGTATGTAAACAGCCAGACAACTATCGGAGTTCGCTTACGCCTCCGACAAGATACCACATGCAACTGTGGTGTTTTCAAACCATCCAAGAGCTATCGGCTTCTAACCCACGTCTGAACAGGTCACAGATCCCTTTTCACTGTTGCTACAGGGCGTTCCGCACTTGGTTGGCTGGTTACCCTGTACTTAAAATTTTTTTTTAACGATTTATTTTATACAGCTTTAAAAATTTTATTTCTATTAGGTATCAAAATTTAAGCACCAATTTTTTACATAATTTTCTCAAATTCACGGATCGTAAACAAACCTCTTATATGGAAGAAAATGTGACAGATATTTAAATAATATTTTATATTTAAATGTTACTTAGAAATTAAAATTTTCATAAATCTTTAAATGGTATTTAACTAAAATTTTTGGATTGCTTTGGAAGAAAAGGAAACATCTTTATTTCTAAGAGTTGTTCAGCTTAGATGTCGCTGTAGACATTATATCCTTCGAAGATTAGTTGGACCTTAGGTGCGGCTAGTGAAATTTCTAAGTCTATTACTCGACACATCCGCACCCGGTTTGCGTATACTGGCGCAGTCTTCAAAGTTCACGGTTTCTTCCCTGCCAACCAGCAATGTATAAAGATCTGCATAGACAGTGAGTTACGCGCACCAAACAAGTGGAAAAAAAGGGCAATTTTGTTCGGCGAGGTTCTTTTTTAACCAAAGAGAGTAGATATATAAGAGGCGTCAATCCTCTCACTTCAAAAATCAGAATTTTTACCAACTTTTTGCTCGCTCGAAATGACATTTACTCGCTGGCATGTCCCAGCCCCTTTGACAATCTTCTTTGCTTTGTCCGCAAATGGGCAACTGCCAAAATAAGTAGTTTTTCGATATGACAGAAGCTGCAAAAGCAGAAATGAGTGAAATAAAAATGTAGAAAATTTAGAGAAAATGTGTTGTGATTAAAGAAAAGTTGTTATAAAAGTGTATTTATTTAGTGAAAATTATAAGAAAAAGTGTGTGGAAATAAAATTAGTTAAATCAAGTTAAATGTAATGCAAGAAAAGTGAAGTGATGTGGAAAATATTTACTCTAGTGATAGAAACTGTAAGAAATGTGTTGTGTAGGCAAGAATTTGTGTGTGTGTTTGCAAATTCCCCAAGTTGTCCAAGTGGAAATATATTGTGGCAAATGTTTTATTGTGATGTAAATTATATTATAAAAGTGAAGTGAAGTGAAGTGATGTGAATTAAATATGGATAACAAAAATAATATACATAACATGTATGCATTGCAGTTGTGAATATAAAAATCTCTGCAATTATATATGAATGTATACATATTTTGTTTACATCAGATAAAACAGGTGCAAGTATTGATATTCTAGTAAGAATTTCTAATTAGGCGCCAATTTGGATATGTAGGGGAAATTGAGTGCAAAAAACCAACGGTTCCTTCCAAATACTCGGTAAAAAGTCCAGTTAATTTTCTGGAGAAAATCTGCCAAAAAGTTCAATGACAAAAAGATTTTGCAGGTGATACAAGCTTTTTGTCAAGTTCTTTTCAAACTGTTCAAAAACAACAAATTGCTTTTTTCAAAGCTATATTAAATCAATAAAATAATCCGTTTCGAAATGCCGACAATTACTAAATGTTGCGTGTCCGGTTGTAGTTCGACAAGCGCGAATCGCGATCTCTCTTTTTTTTCAGCTCCATCCAATCCTCAAGTGGCTGACCAATGGAAAGAAAACCTTCAGATAAAGGAGTTCCGCAAGAAGTGCTGTGTATGCGGATTGCATTTTGTTGCTGAAGCTGTTGGCAATGGACGCCTGAAGGATAAAGCCGTCCCAACATTAAAATTGGGTAAGTATTAATTTTTTGCAAGTGTTTATGTATTTCATGTGTAAATCCGTCGGTATAAACAAATGTCTCTTTTTTATGGTTAAAGGAATCTGCAGCAGCTGGAAGGACGTGATGTCCTACTACGTGGCAAGGAATGGAGTGACCGCGGAGGATCAGACAGGACTTATATACAGGAACGTGGACGTAGCCCGTAGTATGCGACTTCACGTTAAAGCTGCTGTATGCGACCAAGGATCACAAAATAGAACGGCTTTCACGAACTTAAATGTAAGCAAGGAAAATCAAATAGTGACATACAAGGGTGTAGATACGCATTTTATGTTCGACTATTGCCACCTAATAAAGAAACAGTACAGAAACAAGGGACGGCACTGTAAATAAGGTAATAGTCGAGAACAGGACCAACAGCAATTACAAAGTACATAAGTCCAAATTTGACTGAGGCCCACATCCGCCCGAACAACTTCGAAAAAATGAGTGTTTCGAGGGCTACTCAGTTACTAAGTAATTCTGTGTACGCCGGATTGAAAATGATGGAAGACTTAAAACTGTTTGGACAAGAAGCTGCAGTTTTAAGTATGGTCAAGCCCACGCAAATATTCATAAAGCAGATGAATGATTTGTTTGATGAGGTGAATAGCAAAAGTGTATGCGACAAAAACCCTATAAAGAGGCCATTGCTAAGAGGGAGCAATGAAATACAACTAAGACTGATGGATCACATAAACTACCTGGAGACAGTTAAGTTCGAGAACAAAGTATACTGCGTGGACGGATTTATATTGACCATAAGGTCACTGGTCAAACTGGCGGAAGACCTTTTTGCGGAGCACCCATCGTTGGACTTCATATTGCTTGGCAAGCTCAATCAGGACGCGTTGGAAAACTTTTTTTTACAAAGTTACTCTCTTTGCAAAAACTGAAGTTCTGACAGTTTTGCAACAACGCACTTTGAAAGGCGCTAGAGTAACATAGAAATTTACAGTTATAAGTACCGCCATATGACGAAAGGTACGAAATTATGGCAAAAGTAAAATTCGCAAGGATAATTTATAGCGTTTTATGCAATTATAAAATGTTTTCAATGCTGTTGAAATCACAGATGTCGCTATTTCTTGTAGCAAATTGGTATAAGTTTTCATCGCAATGCAACTACGGAGGAGGAGAAAAGTGCAGTGACATATGTAAATCAGCAAGGAGCAAGCCCAACCAAGGGTACCTGTGCGAACGAAGCCGAACTCGTTTCAGGCACAGTAACTATCAAAAATGGACTCCAGTAACTGAAACTGCAAACCTCAAAAAGCTTGGGTTAGCTTGCATATAAGGAAGTTGTCCAAATGAAAAAGCAACATCTAAGCTTAAACTTTCTGCTGAGCGCTTGGCGACAATAATTGGCAAGAAGGAGCACGTCCATCAAAGTGAGATGCAGTCAGCTCAGCGTTTGTTTAGCTGCAACCAAGACCAGCAAATACGACAAGTAGCAGTAGGAGTTCTCAGGTGCTGAATAACTTAGTTTCCACGAATCCAAGATTCTAGTCCTGAATTGAAGTCACATGTATTTCGTTGTTAGAAAATAAGTTCCATTTTACTTGAGGGGAAAGCTGGTCCGCTGTTATTTTGGATCGCTGGTAGGTGCAAACTATTGACAATATGTGGCTATAAAATTCAAATGGAGGCTTTTGTATTCGTTATGTGGCTTGCAGCCACATTAAATAGTTTTGCCGCACAGAAAAGTGGGCATCCAAGTGCTTTGGCAATTTTTTTGTGTCCACCTTGATTTAATATTTTGTTTGGTTTTTTATGTTTTCATTTGCCGGCTTTTAGGCGCAAATATTTATACGCAGTGTTTACAAATCCCTTTCCTTTGCTATCACCAGCACCTGTGGTTTAGAATATTTCTTGCAGTAACTTCAATTGTTCGCGTAGCATCGCCTAGTCAGCGGAAGTGCTGGAATTTGTATTGATTTTTAGGTTGTTCATCCTTCTAGATCAGCTGGTCAACTTCCGTCTTTTAAGGTCAGGGAGGTAGGGTAGTGTTTCGCCCATTAAGGTGGTAAAAAATTTAAGACAAATGTATTATTGACATCAAAAAAAAAAAATCAGGAAATTTTGTGCCTGGAAGATTATGGCACAGAAAATCGGTATCGTCGGTAATGCAGTGCACGTAACCGCGTTCCTGCCCTACAGGGAAACGTTGTCAAAAATGGAAAAATTTAATGATCCCATTATATTCTATATACCAGCTATTGAAAACATGAATCTTTTCAAATCGTTTTTCCAAAGTGGGGAGGCAACAAGCGGGTGGTGTTAATTCATAAAGCAATTCCGTCATGGGTTCCATGTGCAAATATTTCTGAAACAATTTTAAGCAAATCGCAACAAATTGTTATATCTTCATTGAAATAAGCCAGAAAAATCCTTTCGCCTCAACAGGGGGCTAAGGCCCAAAAACATTCTACTGTTAAACTCGCCATTGACTTAACTTATATATATCACATTGCCTACTTTTAGGCGTTTTTTTTTCTGTTGCATATAATCCGAACTCTAAACATCAGTAAAAAAGTCAGCATGTGGATATTGCATATTTTTAGGCACCAACTTAAAATACTAACAAATAAATTAAATATTTTTAGTTAGTAAAATTTACTCAAATGAACTGCATATTTATAATCTGGGAAAGTTTAATAATATCACCATTAGCTACAGTTTATTGTGTGCCCATACAACAAGTCTTCCTGCCTTCACCTCACCGCTTAAAAGCTTCTTCTACTCGTTTATTGATAAATCTGCGCTTGAATGTACACAACCACATTCAAACCAAAATTCCAAACAATTGAACAATTTCAATCTACAAAATTTTGCTAAACAAAGTTAACATAAATTGAAAAGCACAACATATATCACATATACACAGGCTTTCGAGCACATAGGCAAGTATGTTTATGTGTAATTGCAAACAGTTTTAAATATGAATGTCTTCATTTGCCAACGTTTTTCATTATTTTATTGTTTTATTTAATTAGAAATTTTTAGATAAATGATTTTACTGCCATTTTATGAAATCTCACACATAATAACATCTATATATATATGAGCGTGCAAGGAAATCCGGCCACAATTCGCTGCGTTTCAGGACTTAAATTAGACTGGGTCCGATTTTAATCATTATGTCTCCGAAACCAGTTGAGATATGGAACTTAATCAAATCGCTTATTGCAGCACTCATTAACACCTTTTGTTTTATATCCATATTGTACTAACACATTTTGGGATATTGTAATAACACATATTAGTCGATAAATCCGAAATTGGTCGAGTTATCGAAATAACGGATGTGTTAAATCTTAAGTTAGAAGTCTAGTAATGCAACGGTAAAAGTTGCATTCAATTCTATTCAGCAGTTTTTAAGTGATGCGCGCCCAAACACACAGACAGACAAAAAATTCTAAAAACTGTTGCTTTGGATTCTATTGGCTCACTAATGATTACTCCTATAATATAAAAAAAAAATTTTTTCCTCCTTTGACTGGTGTAGAATATTTGTTTTATATAAAGGGAAAATTAAAAAAAAAAATTTTACTCAACATTTTGAAGTGGATTCTTAAACAAATAGTTCATCAAATGGTCTAGTTCCAATGAAGTCTTTTTTTAAAGGTGTTTTAGAAACTGTAGGGTGTCACCTCGAAAGCCAATGGAAAGTTAGAATTGAAAAAAAAAAATCTTATGTATTTCGTTAATTTGAGAAAAAAGTTCAAAAATGTTATATAATTATATCTTTGGTATAAAACAAAAATATTATTTATTTACTTAAAAATCGAGGATGCAACCTCAAAATGTTGGGAAATTTTTTATTTTATTTTTTATATTAAATGCCAAACGAAACAACCTTTTACAACACACCCTAGTGCGTATGTATTTATGTAAAATATATGGTATAAATAATCATCTCTTTTATATACAAAAGTAACTATTGCTATTTTTATTGCAAAACCACACAATAACGACGGCAACAACAAAAATATTATATTTAATCGTATTGCTCGTATCGGCGTCATTCGCCTATTGTCCGCAGTTTTTTGTTCGTTCGTCCTGCTGTTGTGAGCTGTAAATTGTGCTTAATTCAGTGAAATGTAAAATCAATAACTAAAACAGACAATATGGAAACAGATAACAAGAAAACTAGAAATGTCTTAATCCAGATGGTAGTAAATAGAATTGTTGGAAGAGTTTGTAGACGCTGTGAATGTTTTTCAATTGTTAAACTTTTATGCATGGCAACTCTGTTAGCGGAAAGTTTGAATTAAAAATTTCTGATTATCGAAGATGCCGGCTTTACAATACGCTAGTAAGATTAGACTAAGATTGCTGTACTCCAATAGAGGGGGTACGGAGTGATGCTCTGTCCATGCCGCTAATGTGATTTCAAGATCTCTAACCACCATAATAAGGTTGTTTCTGAGCTGCTTCGACGACGCTTTCAGTGTTAGCTGGTTCTTTGCGCTCTCTTATATAGCAGTCTTACCTGTCGTGGGACATAGCGACCACCTCTTTTCCGGGTTTTTCACTTGCTAATAGTTTCGCTTGCTTTACACTACACAAGTCGGTAAGACGAAATGAAATCTCTAACCAAAATCTTATGAAAAAATTACTCCTTCTATCCGGACTACGAGTAGGATACAATTTCCAATAGCAGTCCAAAGCAATCTAAAAAGACAGACAGAAATTACGCCTGGGGGTAGGGGTTTAGAATATGCCCGAGGTAATGACGTGCAACTCGATGGTTGATCTACGGATATGATGCCTCTCACCTCTCATTACCTATTTCTCCTTTCTTACGGAAGGAGGGGTGAGATGACCTAGAAGGTTCCACTGGTCATACCAAATCGCTACTACGACAGTAGGGCAGTACCGCAAGAGAGTACCGAAGCGTACTGGACAGTCAGTTCGACAACACTTCCCAAACCCTTCGCGGAGTATTTTTGTCGCTGCAACAACAACAGGCAGAAATCGACCACTATTTCTCAAGGACCTGATCTGATGGGAGAGACATGGCATGCGTTGCCTTAAGTTGTTGAATTATTCGTCTCTGAAGCGCTCTCGCATTGAGATCATGCATATTTGTTGTTGTTGCAAACGCAAATTTATGCCCAAAAGATTTAGAGGGACTGTTACGAATATGAGCCGTACTTTTGCGTTATAAATCCTTTACGCTCGGCATACCACTAGATAGAAACACGAGAAACGAGCAGTCAAAACTTGAAAGCTTAATTTAAACGAATATCAAAAAAAAAAAGTCTGTTGTCGTCTGTAGTGTATCAATGACAGCACCCTCTAACCAGCACCCATCTAATAGTCGCACTTGCTGGATTTCGGTTGGCAATTTAGAACAACAACAAAGCATTTACACTATCTAACATAAGTATTATAAATCAAATAAAATGTCAACTCTACGAAAAATTTTTGTTAGTATTTGTTGTTGTTGTTTTTTAGAAGAGTTGTTTTGTTGTAACCATATGGTGCATGATGACAAGCCATGAAAAGGCAGAAGCAACCACAACCAAACGTTTAGAGCATGCTTGGTTAGAGCAGCAAAACAAAGCAAAAAAAAAAATAGACGAATAAAAAGTGTGAAATAAAAATTCGATCAAGTTAAATGAATTTCTATCAAACAGACGCCACACACAGCGACACACATGTACACCACCAAGCAACGCACACAATGGCATGCCAGTCAAGAGGGAAAGAAGTTGTTTGCTGTAAAATACAAAGCGATGGCAACACTTGATGATAGCATACAAAATCACTTACATAACAAACTTATTTAATACTTACATAGGTATGTACATATTTACAATGTATCAGGATATATACACATATGTACACCCTGCAAAAACGGGACTACAACGTTCAATTATGAGGGGAATACTCCTTAGAGAATATAAGAGTACTCCACAAGTAAACCTTATTCATATAATAAATTTGGTCTAATCTACATTACGATGTGCTAGGAGGGGATCACCTACTCCATCTTGGAGTACTACACTTTTTGCTTTTGAGTACTGCATGGAATCCCAAGCCATATAAGGAACCTATATGGCCACTCCCGTACTTTTCTGCCTAAAACTAAAAAAACTGTCAAAAACTAAAAATACCCCTCAGAGCGAGAGAGTAAAACTAAAAGGGAAGGGTTTAATTTTATTAAAAATTTGACTTGTGTATAAATGTCAAATGGCCAGCGCCACGCCCATTTTCTAAAGTTGAAAAAAAATCAATTAAAGTCATAATTTGAATATACACACCATATTTGGTTGTTGTTGTTTGTAACGTCAAAAACACTCCCCGAATATGTTGTTTTTAAAGGCTTTGTAATTTTTGGACTAGTTCGATTACAGTCAGGGAGTTCTAGCTGTGAAGGTTTCTCTCTGACTAGTCGAGTGTCTCACTGCAATGTATCAAGGTCGTGGCATTTCAAGTGACAATTGCTTTGTTGATGACAACATGGTTGTTGTAAATTGTCGCCTGCTATGTGTCTGTGTGCAGTGTTAATAGTTGTTGTTGTATTTGGCTTTGTTGTTGAGGTTTTGTAATTGATTTTTTGCTTGCTTGCTGTTCTATTGGATATGCACACCGATTTCCTTTAAAAACTCTAAGGTATAAAGTTGTACAGAATGCTCAAAAAGTACAGCAAAATTTGCACAAAAATTAAAATTAGAAACTTTTTTTTATAAAAAAGCAATTTCTTAAAAATTAAATGAAATTTAGCACTAAAATATAATTTTTAACTTAAAGTTTTACATATTTGTATGTTGTTTTTCAGTTCAGAATTTTATAATTTTTAAGTTTTTTACAATCTAGATTTTTTAAAATTTTTCCTTCTTTTCGAAGTCTTTAACCTTTTAAGTTATACTTTCGAAAATTTTGAAGTTTTTTATTATTTATTTTTTAGAAATTTTATTAAAGTTTTTTTTCTAATTTTTTTAACGTTTTACATTTTTTTTTTTAATTTTTCAAGCCATTAACTTATTTTTAAGTTTTATTTCTTACATTTAAAAAATTGTTTTAAGTTTTTCCGAAGTTCTAAATTTAAGCTTCAATTTTTATATTTTCGGCAGCTGCTTTTATTATTGCTCATACTATTTTTTAGGATTTTTACTTTTGTCTTAATTTAAAAAAAAATTTTAAATTATTACTTTTTAAATTTTTAAAACTCTTGTTTCATTTCATATCAGTTTTTTTGACATTTTCAAGTAAAGTTAATTTTTGGTTTAAAAATATTGATTTTTTTTATGTATGGCACATTCCAAGTTTAAAAAAGTTTTAAAAATATTTCTAACATTTTTGAATGCTATTTTTAAAATTTAAAACTAAAAAAAAATTTTGTTTTTTAAATTTTGTATATTTTGGAAAGTTTACGTTATTTTTTAAATACTCTTATTAATTATTTGTTTCGAATCTTATATTTTTTGAATGCTTCCTTTTGGAATATTAATAAGTTTTTTTAATGTTTACTTCCTATATTTTGAAATATTAAAAAAAAAAAAGAAATTCTAAATTTTGTTTAAAACTCACATTTTATATTTTTGGAAGCTTTTATTTTGTTTTGCATAGTTGTTTGAAGATTTTTTTTTTTTGAATTTTTCTTATTTCATGTTAGTTGTTTGAACATTTTGCTCTTTTAAAACTTAAATTTCAAATTTTTCCAATTTTAGCTTTTGTTTTTTTTTTTTCAAAGCCATATCTTCGTCTAAGTTTTAATTTCCACATTATGGAACACATTTTTTTTGTATTTTCGAGGTCTTAAACTTTACTGTTTACATTTTTGGAAGCACTTTTCACATTTTTTATGCAAAACGGTTTTAATATTTTAACTTTTTCCAAAATGTTAAATTGTTCATAGCCAATTCCAAGCACGCAATTTAAGTAGGAAATAATTTTTCATATAAAATCCAAGTGCAAACACATTTTTGATTTAAAATTTTTTGGTGAAACCGGCTTTCTATATTTTTGGAAGCTTTTCTTATTTTCCTTAAATGTTTTTTTGAGGTCTTGATTTTTTGGTATTACCGTGAAATGGTTTTTTAATTTAATATTTTATTATAACTTTTTTAAATTTTTTTTTATTTTTTCAGTCTTAATTTTTTTTAGTTTTACATGTTTTGTAAATAAAAAATTGTTTAATTTTTTTTTCTACATTTTTAAAAGCTTGTTGTATTTTATAAGTTAATGTTTTTAACATTTTGAATTATAAACTTTATTTATTTAAGGTTTTCTGCTGATGAGAGAAATTGAAATCGCTTTAGTGAAACTTGCTGTAGCTTACAAACATTTTTTACCATTTTAAATAAGCCCTTTTTTTAATATAATGTTAAACATGAAAATGTTGAAATAATCATTGAGGTTTTGAGAAAATTAATTAATTAATTTTAAGAGGTGTCCCACAAGGTTCAATCCTTGCTCCCCAGTTATTTGTTTTGTACATAAACATTTTGCCTGGTGTTCTTAAGTATTGTAATATTCACATTTATGCTGACGACGTACAATTGTATATGTGCGGTCCTAGTGATCGTATCTGTTCGTGTATTAATAATTTAAATTACGATTTGTGTCAAATTGGTGCGTGGGCTTCTATGAACGGCTTATGTCTTAACCCTAAGAAGTCGAAATGTATAGTCATTCATAGAAAGTCACTAGATAAAAGTGGCTTGGAAAATTTAATTTTAGACAAATTACGTTGACACGGCTAAAAATCTAGTTGTAGTTTTCAGCAAAACTTTGACATGGACAGATCACATCTTCCGCACGGTGGGACAAGTGTATGGGATGCTTCGTACACACTGGCTAACACAATATTTTACTCGGTTACATATTCAACTACTAATAGCAAAAGCGTACTTAATACCCACGCTCCTTTATGGTTGTGAGATTTACTCTAATTGTGAATATGTATGCAAAAGAAACTTAATGTTGTATATAACAACATTGGTAGATACGTTTACGGGTTGAAAAGACTTGACCACGTGTCTCATCATGCTAAAAAGTTGCTGAAAATTTTTTCCGATAACCTCACAAAAGTTAAAACGCTCACTCTCTCTATACAAATTAATATATACGAAGGAACCTGACTATCTATATCGGAGGCTTAATTTTCTTCATCATCATCCACTTCAGATATTGTATGCTAATATCTGATCGCCAGTTCTTCATAACTTCCATACGTCTCTGGCAGGGAGACTAAGGCTTATAAGCAATGCACTGCATTTCAATAAAGAATTAACAAGTTTCTATAACAACCAAGACAATTAAAATGTTAATTTCTGACTAATTAAATGTACTCTAACGCTCGTTATTTTTTGTTCTCTCTCTACTTTTCTATTGCTGATTTTCACATGAGGACCTTCTAACTAATCCAGTGTACATTTGTTGCCTTTTGGCTTGGAGCCCCTCATATCTATCTATATATCTACCTATTTATGTACTTATCTAGGTACTCATATCTATTTATTGTTATAAATTTTCAATATTGAAACCTTTTTCATATTCATATTGTAACCTTTTTAGTCATATTCATTAGCATTAAGTATCAAGTTTAAATTGTTCCTATTTTTATGCCTTTACCGACTAGCACTATACAATAATTTTTGTCCAATTGTTGCGCTAGGATGAATTGCCAAATAAATACAAATACAAAATTTTCGTTTATAGGACATTGCTACTTCTTCTTTACCTTAAAGCAAACACGCTCATTAAATACTTGGACTGAAATATTTTGAAACTATGCCCAATTAGGAGCTATATCGAAGAGATAGTCCAGTAAAAGCTTTACCTGCACACAAAATGTATGTATTTGCTCATTGCATTTTCTCACATACATATTTATGTATGCTCAATTAACCTAGTTGATCCGTTACAATTTGCTAGCAGATTCTGTATAGAAATAGGGGCCTGCAAATGACATGCACGCTATCGAATATACACAAGCCCCGCAGTAATTGTGTAACTGTGCCAAATGTATGTACAAGGTGGCGCAAAAGTAAGCTTCCGCTGTTCAGCATATCGGCTGTGGCACGTGCAGTGTGTGCTGTTGCACCGTCTTGTTGGAACCACATGTTTTCCAATCCCAATTCATCAAGTTGCGGCAAAAAGAACTCGTTGATCATTGCTCTGTAGCGCTCACCATTCACAGTAACCGTTTGGCCCCGACCGATTATTGGTCAATTAAATAGTTAGCAATGTTCCGCGTTCTGGAGCAGTGTAGCGTAACATTATTTATTAACGTGTATTTCGCATGTGTTTACTACACAAATGTCAAAACAGAACTGACTTTAGGGGCCAATCGCAAAATTTATAGCATTTTCTGATAGGAGGATTACTTTTGCGCCACCTTGTATGTATGTATGTATGTACACACTAAAATGTCACTGCTTTAATGCACAAACATTAGCGAACGTAATGAAACGAGTTGTGCGAAAGTGAAGTCAGTTCGGCTAATTTCCGGGTACACGTGCACCTAAAAGTTTAATACATACATTAAATAAAACTAGTATTTTTTGCAAAATTTTTTTTGTTTGAGTAAAGAATCTTAAAATGTATGTAGCGCACATAATTCTGTTTATGCAATTTTTCTCACAGCCACAAGCATACAAACAAACAAACACCAAAGTCATTTGCTGCTTCTCTTGGCTGCTTGACTGTGGCTGTAGCTGCTGACTTCGTTTGGTTGTTGTGTTGCTGTCTTGTGACATGCGAAAGCAGCCGAATTACCATCACTCATACGCCATGTAAGCCATTGCGTGAAATTAATAACACCATATATTTACTTACTATTTACCGTTGTTGTTGTTGTTAGTTCTACAATGTTGTAACGGTACTTGCAATGCAACCAAGCATAGACGACATCGTAAAGCGACCGAAACTGCAATGTAAAATCCTCAAGTGACATTTTGTCAGCTTTTTGTGGCGCACTATGGGGTGTTTTAACAAAAAATTGTCTCATAATGTTGTATAATTCACATATTTGTTTATATAAGAAAAATCAAATATTAATACAGATTTGAAAGCTGAGTATTTGAGGGTATTAAAAAATGGTTTGCGTTTTGAATGATTTTTTTTGTTATGATAGGCAAATCACGCAGATATGGATTTAAAGTTTCCTTTGAAAATCAAATGTGAACTTATTGCTTGCTTATTTTTTTGTTGCTTTCAATTCAAACAATTTAATTTAATAAAAATCGGAAATTAGTAAAAATTCCATAATTAATTGCTTTGCGAAAAGTTGGTCTAGAGTTTTCAATTGTAGAAAGAAAACCAACATTTATGTATTTGTATTTGGAATTCCAACTGCAAAGGAGCTGAATTCGAATACGTAAGAAAGATTTGCACCTTGCGCGAAAATTGTCTATATTTCAACTTCACTTTTGAAATTTTTATTAGTATTCTATACTACTCATTCTGGAAAAATTTTGAGCTTTACAGCAGTTTTCGATTTAAAGCGCAAAATTTCTTCAAAACGCCCATAGTGCAGTGTTGCGACAGTCATTTTTCTTTGCAGCATTTTGTGGTTTTCTGTTAAACAAAATTAAAAAAATAAAATTGTGACTGCATGAAATGTGTGTTGGTAAATGAGTATGCGCTAGCGTCATAGAATTGTAGAATGTTGCGTCAAATAGTTAAAATGTTTTAGAAAAAAAGCTTTTGGGGTTGTTTTTGGTTTTTTGTGGCAAAATTAAATATTTCAAATGTTTTAAATTGTGTTGGTTCCTAAAATGAAAGTAAAGTTTTTAGTTGATATGACAACTCAAATTTGTATTACTTTGAAAAAAAAAACCCAAATAGGAAAATGAGTGCTCTTGTAAAAGTAAAATCAGCTGAAAATTTGAGTTAATCATAAAAATATAAATAAAAAATAATAAAAGAAATAGAAAATGAAAATAAAAGAGCCAAAAAAAATAAATTAAAAAGAACAATAAAAAAATATATAAAAAATAAAGTAAAAACCCAATAATGTATTATAAAAAAGGCAAAATTTTTTAGCCGTGCATATATCTAAATATAAAAATTGTATTAAATAATTGGTTTTTATTATTTTTGACTTAACAATTTAAAAAAAATAGAAACAAAAAATATGTAGTATTACCTTTTAATTAATTAAAAAATAAAACAAAAATTAAGAACAAAAAATATAAAATGTTAACCTTTTTATTATTTTTAACCTAAAAAAAAATGTTTATTTATTTTTGACATACAAAGTAAAAAAAGGAAAATAAAAACGTGTATAAAAAATAAAATAAAAAACCGATAAAGTACATATAACAAAAAAGGCTAAATTTTTTAGCCTAGCATATATCTAAACATAAAAAAATTATGAAAACTAATTATAAAATTTTAGTTTTTTTCAATTATTTTTTTTTTATTGTATTTGACATAAAAAAAAAAAAACTTAGAAACAAAAGTATAAAATGCTTAACTTTTTATTATTTTTGACCTAAAAAAAATTTTATTTATTTTTGACATACAAAATAAAAAAAAGGAAAATATAAAAAATAATAATAATTAAGAAGAATAATAAAAAAATATATAAAACATAAAGTAAAAAACCGATGAAGTATAACAAATTTTTAAATTTCTAAATTTTTTAGCCTTGCATATATCTAAACATAAAAAAAATATGAAAATTAATTATAAAACTTAATTTTTTTTTCAATTATTTTTTTTTATTATTTTTGACATAAAAAATAAAACAAAACTTAGAAACAAAAATATAAAATGCTTAACTTTTTATTATTTTTGACCTAAAAAAAAAGTTTCCTTTTATTTTTGATATACAAAATAAAAAAGCAAAATAAAAAACCAAAAAAAAAAATTAAATAGAATAATAACAAAATATATAAAAATATAGTGAAAAACAAATAACGTATAATAAAAAAGTCCGATATGCTAATATCCAAACATAAAAAAAATAAATTATAAAATTTTAGTTTTTTTAAAGTATTTTGTTATTATTTTTGACTTAAAAATAAAACAAAAATTTAAAAATATAAAATCTTTATATTTTTATTTTTTATTTTTGGTATACGAAATAAAAAAAGGAGAATAAAAGCCCCAAAGAAAAAAAATACGAAGAATAAAAAAACTTAAAAACAAATAAAGTATAATAAACAGGCTAAATTTTTTAGCCTTGCATATATCTAAACATAAAAAAAAATTAATTATAAAATCTTAATTTTTTAAATTATTATTTTTGACTTAAAAAAAAATAAAAATTTCAAAAAATATAAAATGCTTATTTTTTTAATTTGTTTGACCTGAAAAAAAATTTTCCTTTTATTTTTGACACACAAAATAAAAAGAGAAAAATAAAAAAAAATAGAATAATAACAAAAATAAAAAAAAAGTAAAAAACAAATAAAGTATAATAAAAAGGCTAAATCTTTTAGCTGTGCATTTATCTAAATGAAAAAATATAAATTATAAAATTAAAATTTTTAATTTTTTTTTTGACATAAAAAAAAATTTCATTTTATTTTTGACATACAAAAGAAAACAAAACTCATAAAAAATTAAATTTTTAAATCTTTCTATTCTTTTTTTTTTGACGAAAAAAGTTAAGAATTTGTAAGTCTTACTTTTTACTCAAAATCAAATTCACAATTTAGTTTATTTTTTTATAAAAATCATATCCGTTACGTTATTTCAAACTAAATCCGAAATGAAGTTCGCAAGTGCTGAGATTGAGTACCAAAAGATGCTGGGACCAACAAGTGTTTCATTGTTGCACCTGCCGGTGGAGGCGGAGGAAGAGAAAGACAAACACGCCGATGGAAGGACTAGCGCCTACTCGTATTGGCAGAGCGAAGAAACAACGGACGCGATATGTTGGACGGCCAAATCCTTTTAGACTATTAAGCGCCATTTAAATAAGAAAGTAAGTGAGTGGTTAATCGAGTCGGGTGCTCCATATATCGTCTGTTATCAGCCTTGCCTGATTTCTTGACTTACGAGTTTTTTTTTGCTTCTTTTACTCGTCACACAGTCCCAACAGCAAGTGCCTTTTGGAATCAACACCTACTTCCTACCACTAAAATATTTCTCAAAATTTTAATTCATGAACAATCAGGATTGTAGCCACTTGCATGTGATGACACAGTTTTAATGGGCCTTTCGTGGTGCTTAGTTGTGGGCGTGCTTGGTTTGCAAAGCTGCAATAATAAAATTTATTGTATAAAAGCGTCGTTTATTTCGGGAAAAGAGGAAGAGAATGTGAACAACTGCAACAATTGTTAAAAGCGATTTTGGAGAGATTTGTGGCTACAAAATTGACAACACGTACTTCATTTCAAATTTGTTGCTACACAGTTTGGAAACAATAAAAATTTGTTAATACTAATAAACACCATAGAGCCTGTTGCAAAGTGGAGCGGTTTCGGCTCAACTTTCCGAATTTTTTGTTTGTTTATTATACAACTTTAGTATTCCTATCTCACTTTTGCTACTTTCCTCTTTCTCATCTAACATTTGTTAACCGAAATTATTGACTGAATTGTTCGTCAATAAATTCGATTCGTCAATTCGTTTGGCTGATTTGCCGCCAAAAAAAAATGATGTGAAACTGTTTTTGTCATAAATAAATTACAAGTAAATCTTTTGCGTTTTATCACTTTTTTACAATCCATTTCCTCGCTTCTCACTTACTATGCGTATTCGTTGTTATTGTGTCGTTAACCAATACTCAAAATGTTAGGTTATTCAAATCTCCATCAAATGATGCTCGTTCGCTGCGTTTGGAATTAATGGCAAGACATAAATATTTCAGATTGTGTGATGTTCTAATTCGACTCATCTAAAAGTTTATGCTCTTCATATTTCAAAAAATTAATTAAAATTTTTTAGTAAGAGTGTGAATATCAATCTGTATGTATAAGAATAAGAAATCGTCCGGCTGTGAAATACCTAAATCGAAACTGCAACCGACCCGCATTATGGAATTGACGCATGATACGAAACTAGAAACGAATTAGATAGTTGAATCAAAACCTAACAGGAAACCGAAGCCAAAGCTGGAATTGGAACTGGAACTTGAACCGAATGCAACTTGCAAACGACAAACAAAAGGGAATCGAATCATTAATCGAAACGGAAACCAACACAGAATTCGATAGCTCTATTAGAACCTGAAAGTAAAACGAAACCAAAATTGGAATCGGAACTGGAACTTCAGCCGAAGCTTGAATGTAAACTGGAAGCAGAAGCGTAAAAGGAACTGAAATCGAAGCATGAATAGAAACAGAAACTGGAAGCAAATCTAAAAGCGAAACCGTGAAGGGACCTGAATCGGAGGGCCAACTGGAACCAAAACTAACCGGAATCGAAAATGGAACTTTAAATGTTACAGGAACTAAAATCGATATCCAACCGAACACAACCGGAGCCGACACCGAAATTAGAACAGGAATTGAAACAGAAATTGATATCAGAACAGAACCGCAACTGAATCAGAACATTAAGTGTAACCAAATCTTACAGAAATCTGAATCGGAACGGGTACTGAAACCTAAAGAGGCAAGGAACTAAAAACGAAAACAACAAGAGAAAGAAAAAAGGAGCCAAAACCGCCACTGTCACCGAGGCCGAACTGAGCTTGAACCCGATGTCAGAATGTAGCCGGCACCGAAGTCTGAATCGAAACAGGACGTGGAACTCAGTCTAATAGTGGTACCTGAGGAGAGGAACTGAAACTAAAACTAACCGGCATCGAAACTGTAACTCAAAAAGTTACAGAAACTGAAACCGAAATTGAAAACAAAAACGGAGAGGAAAGCGGAAGCAGAAACGAGACATGCAGCGTACCGAATATAAGCGGAAACGGAAACAAAGCAAAACCGTAACCGAAACCTGATTTCAATTTTTTTTTTAATTATATATAAAATTAACTATTAGTGATTTGATTATTTTTTTTTATTATTTAATTAACTCATTATTTTTAACGTATTCCTTTTAATTATTTAATTGTTTAATCAAAAGATCCTTTGTAATTATTTAAGCACTTTTCCGTAACTGATAATTTTTTATCATTTAACTCGGTGTTTTTAGTACAAAGATTATATTTAATTATTTAAATTTTTTAATATTGATTGCTTATATAATCATTTAACCATTCCTTAATTTGCTTGTTTTCTTTAAATTATTTTTAATTTTTAATTGCTCTTACCTAACTGAATATTATTAATTAATTGATTATTTTTTATCATTCGATAATTTTTCATTACCTGATTATTTTTAATTCTAAAATTTTTTAACTAACTCATTATTTTTAATTACAAGATTATAATTAGTTTTAATTTAATTTTTTTTTAGTTTGAACTACCTATATTTTTTTAATTATTGAATTTTAGCTAATCATTTTACCATTTTTTAATTTGCTCTTATTATTATGTTTATTTTTGGTTTTTAATTACTCTTAATTAACGGAGTATTTTTAATGAATTGATTATTATTATTTTTTATCATTTTTAATCAGCTGATTATTTCTGATGCTTTAATTTTTTAATTAACTCTACTTTTGATTCACAGATTATATTTAATTTTATTATTTCACATTTGGAATTACCTACTTTTTTAACTATTGAATTCTTAAATTAACTGATTATTGTGAATATTTTGGTCATTTTTTAATTTGCTTGATTAATTTTCGTTACTTAGTGATTTTTTTGAATTAATTCATTCATTTTATTTACCTGATTATTTTTTATAATTTAATTCTTAAAAACCTGATCATTTGACCATTTCAAATTTTCCTGATTACACTTTATTAATTTTAATTAATGATAAAATAAACAAATAATCACGCATTTACAAATTATGATATGACGCAAATAAGTTAATAATTTGATTTTCTTTTAATTAATTGCGATCATTTTTGATAATCTTTTTCGTTAAATAATCATTTATTGTTGAGCTCTTTCATCAATATTCATTTGCGCTAGAATTAAAAAACGGCAAAGATGTTGGGCAATAACGGAAAATAAATAAATAAAAAATTTGTATTGACATTTTGTATTGATATTTCTTATGCTATTTAATATTATAATTATGTATGCATTTGTGTATTTAATTATTAATTCATTTTTTAATTATTTTTGCATACATTTTTTAATTGTAGAAAAAATCATTGATTTAAGAGTATCCGCTGTAAGAGTAGCTCATGCCATTAACAGAAAAATGTTATCTCTTAATCTAAATTAAATATTTGCTCTTTTAAACGCTCTCTAATAGTTTGTCGTGCTATGACACATTTCAACTTTATGTTGACTTTTAAAGTGTTTTCTTTCAATAGAAAACAGTCGCTGACTCGCACACACGCTACAAATTATTCATGAAATAAATGCTATATAATTATTTGTAGCCTACTTTTGGGCGATTAAGAAATCACATTTGCATAGACACACACAGCCATGCAGGCAATTGCATTTGTATAACGGGATTTTTACGATTCATACACTACGCAACATGGATACACACACAAATGTAGTTTATTTCAATTTAAACGTATAACGGTAACCACAAAAATAGTAAATTGTGGTTCCGGTAGCAGAGACAGTACAAACAAATGCCCGAAAGTATGCTACATGGCTTTTTAATTAGCATTTGTGGATAGGTGTTGTGGCGTATGTTATAATAAAAATGTGTGGTATGTGTTTGGGCGAGATATGCGTATATGTACAATGTGCATGTGTTTAGTTTCTAGCATGCATTTTGAATACATTAGGGTGCACCAAGTTTAGCGAGTTGGTTCTACAACACAAAATCTCACCCACTAAAGCCCGTTTGGTCCGAAAACAGATTATTTGCATCGAAAATAAAACTTATTCCTTGAGCGATATTTAAATTAAAAATTTTGAGTTTGAAAATTTTTTTCCATGTACGTGTGAGTGCATACTTTTAGGCACTTGTTGTTTTCCATACAAATACTTAAAATATGCGTTGGTGTTAGTGAAAATTTGTGAATTTGTGGAAACAGAGTTTCATCACGGTTATCCATGGTTGGTAGGGTTAATGGCATTTGAATGCGCACGTCAGTTATACATTTCCCTACCAACCAACACCAACGCATATTTTTCGAAATTGTATGGAAAACATCAAGTGTTAAAAATTTTGCACTCACACCTACACGGAAAAACATTTTCAGCATGGTTAAAAAGTGAACCTCGCCGAACAAAATTGCCCACTTTTTTATCCACTTTTTTGGTACGAGCGACTCGCTGTTTATCCAGACTTTTATCCGCTGCTGGTTGGCAGGGTTAGCGACTATATAGCAATACATACAGCTAATATACAGCTGTACTTCCCTGCAAAAAACCGAAATACTCCGTTACATAATCCAAAGAGTACTCCTTAATCGGAATACTCCAACACTCATCCTCAATCATATAAAAAAGGTGGTCCTATTAACATAGCGATGTCCGGTGATTGGATCACCTAATCCATCTCAGAGTACTCCGTTTCTTTGCTTTTGAATACTCTATAGACTGTCTTTATACTGATACCAGGGATCCAAAATAAGAGTTCAGTGAAACATCATTTCATTTTGTCAATAAGAAAAAATCTTTATCTTTGATAAATAGAGGTATCTCACTGAAATTCTCAATTAATACTTACTAACCGTTCTTTTAAACAATCATTTAACAACTCAACACAAAGAAAAATATTGCCAGACGAATCGCGATGTTCACAAAATTCTTAAAAAATTAGGAACCTCAAGAATAATTTTTTAGAAACTTCCTGACCATCTGGAAACTTGAAACCATTTGGCACGTTTAGCATTCGCTAATTGTTAATATGCGACCCCCCTTAATTGACTGAGATGTATTCTGGCGTGCTGACACATACTACATATATGCAAGTGACAGTGTATATGTGTGTCTCTAAATAATAAATTCATAACAGCTTGTTTGCTTTTTCAGGTCGAAAATGGCCTGCGGTGCCAATTCGTTGCTGTGCTCTCTGCACTTACACACACACACACGCGCACAAATTAACGAAAGGAGTGAATAATTTCACTGCAACCTCAACTAAAGCTGCTGCGCCTAAATGTATGCAATATATCACCCTATAAATATTTGTGTGTTTTTGTTGTTTTCATATTTTAACCTCGCATGTTTCATGAGTAATTTCTCTGCTTTTAGGTGTGCTGTGTTTGTTGCGCTAAAATTGACATTTAACGCCCACAGCGTTGTTGTTGCTTAATTCAAAGCCAAACTATTTGCTATGTCAAATGCCTGAAGGTATGCAAGGTGAACATGTTCAAATGAATATTTTACTTGTTTGGGATTAAGCAAATTTCAAAAATTGAAATTTCATAGTAAACTAAATCTTGCGTGACATGTTAATATCCACTACTGCCTTACACGCCTAAAATCACCAAAGGATTCATCATTATGAAAATATATTGCCATTAGTAGTACAAAAGCAAATATATTGCATGATTTTCGGCTACTTAGATATTTACACATAGCGCCTAAAAGTATGCATCTAAAACTATGAAATTTACATAACAAAGACAACGCATACATACAGGCTTGTTATATTCAAAAATTTTAAGTTTAAGCACATTAAAATTTGCCTATTATACACGGCTAAAAATTTTTACGTAAACTTTTCTGGGCTACAAACTTTTCTGGGCTACAAATTTTAGAATTTAAATTGGGCCAGTTTTCGAGAAAATTACCGTGAATTTAATCTAACGTGAAGATTAAACAGGTGATCAAACGCGAGAGGTAAAAGGGGTCACAGCCATGAATAAGCCATTGACTGGTACTTTACTACCTTTTACGACTATTAAATGGTTTCCTGCCTTTCACTCTGGTATGGAAAATTTTACAATTAAAATATGTAGCTTTACAGAGGCTTCTCGGCTGAAATCGATCTACATAGTTTCTTACTAAAACAGTTTCAAGAAAGGTCTGCGGAAGTGGTAGATCTTGTTCGGAGTCAATAATAAACTGTATTTAGCTACAATCTACGGCGGACACTAAAGAACATACCACCACAAATTGAATAAGCAGCTTCTCCATAAAAGTTGTCAAACTTGCCTTATTATTACATATTACTTTTTTTTTGTTTTATAATTATTTGGTTGTTTGCCGTATTGGTAGAAAATATTTCTGACTCACTTTTCACATCAGCTTTTTCATACATAAAGCGTCGTTTGAGAATTTTGTCTTAGTGAGGTACTGTTAAGCGCATCGTAAAAGATGCAGGATAGGGCTACCATAACCTTTGGTTGTACATGAATCGGAATCGTTGCATTGTTTAGGTCCTGTGATGTGTGTGTGTCCACGATATGATTTTGATGAACTTTGCTTTCAAGAACAACCAAAAAAGCTATGACCCGAAAATAGGACCGTTGACCTCGTATATTTATATTAAAAATAGTAGTAAAAAATTTATGTAGTAAAACGTACTTATTTTACACAAAAAACAACACTTTTGCGTATACAACATTTGCTCCACATTTTCAGATAGCCGAATGACAGAACAAAAAAGAATTTCGAGCAAGACAACTGACAGCTTACTTCACCGTGTTGATGATTGGTATAAAATTTAGGCTACAATTTTTAGCCGTGTACCTTTACGCCTAAAACAATGCTTTTGTTTTCTGAAACCAAGCGAATTTGTTGTTAATAAAATCGTACAACAGAAATTTTAGGACATTCTTTAAATTGAAGATTTAGTACATTATTTATGAACCATTTCTTTTGATAAAATTTTAAGTATGGCACATCTAAATTCCCTCACGTTTTCACTTAAAATTAAGTGCGTCACAAAAATTAAAAGAGAGAGAAATACATTTGAAGAGACAAACATTTCATACCGACCACTATGAAACGCATATCGTCGTTGTACTAGCAGTACTTCGATCTAACATTCCGCATAGTTCATTCAAGTGCATACTTTTAGGCTGTAGTCGTTGCTTTATGATTAAAAGTACACGGCTAAAAATTTTAGCCTAAATTTTAAACTTTTCTGGGCTACAATTGTGGCTTAGAATTTAAATTATGCCAAAAAATTGAGCGTGAAAAAAAAGAGTTTAAATTTTAAACCAGAAATGTTTAACAATTAAAAAAACATATTCAATAAATTAAAAAAACTATCAAAAATAACTAAAAAGAAATTCAAAAAATTTCAGGCGTTTTTTTCACTTAAGTTTTAAATAAACAATAAATTGAAAAATGGTGTCGGTAATGGAAAGGTTTGGAATTTATTACAGAAAAGGTTTAAAAAATTGCTTAAACTGACGAACGCTTCAAAATTTAAGCTCAAATTTTTTGCCGTGTATGCAGTTGAGTTTGTCTACCATACACGCTTTGAGATCATGCCCAGCAAATGTAGACTGTCCAAGGAAATCACACATGGAAGTTTAAAAGAGGTCATTGGCTTTTAGGAATCATAATGCGTACTCGCCTAAAGATATGCAATAATTTTGACAATGATAACAAAAACTATTTTTCCGAAAATGATAGCAAAGGAAACTAATAAAAACGTATTTTTGTAAATTCTTTTGAAATTCGAAAAGTAGCTTTACGCATCAGCAAACAAAGGCCGATTACGCCTAAGACTATGCAATAAAAAACTGCAAAAAGAAAAAACTTTTCTCATTATTTTCATGTTATATACACTCTCTATTGTTGCTGTTCTGCCCCACATGTCAAAAGGTTAAATAATGCACAAATTGGCAAGAAAAAAATTCAAGTAGTAAAAATGTTTTGACATAAATTTTCAATTGCATAAATATCATAAAAAATTTTAAATTTACTACTGCGCCTTAAATTATGCAATGCACTCATGCTGTTACAGGCACTGTATGCGGTTGGAGCAAGCACACAGTAGCGTATTTATAGCGCTGTACATTTGAACTTGGCCATACTCTTTACTTGACAAAAGCTTATTAATTTAGCCATACATTAAACTTGTGGGCATGTCGTTCTGAGCCCTAAAGTTATGCAATTAATTTTCCAAAGCTACAGTTGCCTTATAAAGACAAAATTCTCAGAAAAGAGAATGTTAATTATTTACGCCTTCACCTTCATATTATATATTCTCAGCACCCAAAATATTTATGTGCCTAAAAATATGCAACCAAATAATTTACCGTTTATTTCTTTGCATACTTCAGCGGGAGAAAGCCTTAAAGGTAAAAATGCTTTACCATGTAAAGCGTTTACAGCATATTTCAAATTGCATAGCTATGTTTTCGGAGGCCTTAAAGTATGTAATAAAATTTAAAAAAAAATGTATTTCAAGCTTAAAACACTTATTTATGCTTAGCTAACTTACAGCGAAGGAAATACGAATTAATGAGTTACTAATGCTTCATCAATTGCACTTTGCTTTGAATTGATTATGTTTCCGAGAAAACTGTTACTATGCTGTTCTATGAAATTTTGTTGCGCCTAATTGTATGCAACAATTTCTAAGCACTCTGTATATACATGAAATTGCTTACCACTAAGCTCATTTGAGGTTAGAAAATTACAGTTAAAGAAGTATTTCAAAAGAATATGAAAACTGATTATGTTAGTGTGCCACGCTTCAATTGTCATCACACTTAAAAATTATCAACTTGAAATCTACTTATGCATCCCACTAATTAAAGCACAACTTAAGCATTTTAGCTGTTTCTTACTTAGTATATATTTGCTTACGCCAAGTTGTAGACCAGAGCTTATTATTTAAATTAATTGCGCTTTTGACCTAATTACAAACAAGCATAATAGTGTTGCAAAGAACGGAAAGATCGTGTCGTTTGATGAAGTACTCGATACGGCTGTCTTATCAAAGCTTAAAGGAAGTGGTAAAGGAAGCCCCAAACCATTCCAAGAAAAAAAAGATTCAAAGAGACTCAGGAGTGTATTTAGCAAAAAGAGCCAAAAATGGGTCTAAACAAAAAAAAACCCAAGAGAACTAAGTAAGTAACTCAGAATAATCGACGCATGTCCAAGAGTAACAAAAAGTGCCCAAAGATAACGATAAAAGCTATGTACAGAAAATACGTTCAACGATTTCAAAAATCTATAAAAAATAATCTAAAGAAGTGTCGAGTAAATTCAAAACCAATTCAAAAGAATCAAACAAAAGCTGCAAAAAAATCGAAAAGTATCCAAGAGCGACGAAAAAAGGTTATTTTAATTATCTCAAAATCAGCGAAAAATAGACCGAATAAAGACGAATTTGCCACAGAAACGAAAGTAGCGATAAAAGCTCTGAAAAAAAGCTAAAAATATGTACAAATAACTCGAAAACTTATCCAACCAAATACCTCAAACAGCGGCAGAAAAATCGAGTAATGCGTTGTACAAATTAAAAGAGCAATCCAAAAGAACAAAAAAAAAATAAATAAATAAAATCAAAAAATATCCAAGAGAACCCGAGAAATGACATCATAAGAATCAAAAAATATAGAGAAATGAAAAGTTGCTCAAGGCGGCGATACAATTTATAAAACTAATAGAAAAACATATCCAAAAAACTCAAAAACGTGTATCCAAAGTAAAAAGATGTACAGGGTGGCTAATGAAAGCCGCTACCAAAAAAAAATTAAATAACTTTTTTCTATTTAATGAATCTGGTAAATTTTTTTTTTATTTTGCAGATTGGCTTTTACATTTAACAAAAATGGATAACTGGGACACTGAAACAAGAATTTGGATTTTCGGCCGCTATCACGCACTGGAGTCCGTAGTTTCGGTTCAAAGAGAGTATAGGCGCACGTTTGGCGGCAATCCTCCGAGCAGATGGACCATAATAAGACTTGTAAACAATTTTGCCGAGCATGGGACAGTCAACAGAAGACCTTACCATCGAAACCCTTCAGTTCGAACGGAGGAAACAATCGCTGCTGTAGCTGCTGCCATACAAAACAATCCACGTGTTTCGACAAGAAGCTTATCTGCTCAAATGGGTGTAAGCAGACAGTCATTACAGTCAATTATGCACAAAGATTTGGACTTATTCCCATATAAAATTCAAATGGCCAACAAACTGAACACTGCAGACTTGCCGATTCGCTTGGAATTTTACCAGAAGATGCTTCAAATGGTGGAAGAGGATGGAAACATGTTGAACTGTCTTTTCATGTCTGACGAGGCCCATTTCGATTTAAACGGCAACATAAACAAACAAAATTGTCGAATATGGAGTGCTTCCAACCCACAGATACTCCATGAGACGGAATTGTATCCACTTCGTGTCACAGTGTGGTGTGCGGTTTCATCACGCTGCATTGTCGGGCCCTACTTCTTCGAAGAAAACGGTCACACCGTTACGGTTACTGGAGACCGTTACTTGAGCATGTTGAGAGAGTTTTTCTATCCAGAATTACGCCGAATGAGAATTTCTTTCAACTCTGTGTGGTTTCAGCAAGATGGTGCAGCTCCTCATATAGCCCAACCTGTTATGACAGAATTGCGACGAAAATTTCCCAATAAGCTGATATCCAGAAACTCCACATTCCGTTGGCCACCCAGGTCGCCTGACCTTACTGCACCTGACTTTTTCTTGTGGGGTTATTGCATACAGGAAGTCTTCAAAGCAAAACCAACAAATTTGAATGAACTAAGGCAATCCATTCGAGAAACAATTGCGGCTATTCCTGTCTCAACTCTCCAAGCAGTAATGAACAACTTTTTGGTAAGATGCCGCACATGCATCGACGAGCAGGGGGGGCATTTAAACTCCATTATTTTTAAAACTAATTAAGCTATATTTAATAAAATTTAATGAGCTTTAACATGAATAAAAGAAAAATGAATTCCATACACTGAAAAAAAAATTATTTGAGTTTCTTAATGTAGCAAAATTCATCAGCCACCCTGTATAAAAAACAATAAAAAGTCGGTCTCAGGGAAGCCGAGAAACATGTTAAAATAATTCAAGAAAGAAGATCCTTAAAAAATCTAAAAATGCCCAAAAGAACCTCATAGGCAAATCGAACTTCGGAAAAGAACCGATAAAAAAATATCAGAAAAGTCGATAAATGTTTCGAAAGAATTAAAAAATAAAAATATATCGAATAAATTCAAAAACCAATTCAAAAGAACCAAAAAATGGCATCAGAATAATCCAGAAAATCCAAGAGAAATAAAGAGAAAAGAAAAAAATGGCCAAAACTGAAAGCCGGATATAATAAGTTCAACACCCAATCCAAAAGAACCGAAATATTACATCAGAAAAATCTAAATATATTGGAGAGAAACGAAAAAAGGTCCAAAGGGGACGATAAACGCTCTAAAAATAAAAGAAAGATGTGTGCAAATAATTTAAAAGACGATCAGAAAAAGTCGCAAAAAAAAACATTTTTTTTTAAATGTTGTTCAAAGAATTCAAAAATACATAAATCTAGAAACACCAAAAATTAGACCAAGGCGAATTTATACCAGTTGATATCACGGCGAAGTTGCTGTATACACACACATACTTCATGTAAAGGGTGTTTTTTTAGGGGTATAGAACTTCGAATTGAAATAAAACACAAGAAAATCGTTTTAAGGTCCATCAATTTGGCTTTATTGAAAGAATAATTTTATGCCATTAATGCTTAAATATGATTTCGGGCATGTGGCCGCCGCGGCTGGCTCGAATAAAGCCAATTCTACAGGTCCAATTTTCAACCACTTTTTCGAGCATATGGGGCCGTATGTCGGCAATAACGCCACGAATGTTGGCTTCCAATTCACCTAACGTTTCTGGTTTGTTGGTGTAGACGAGCGACTTCACATATCCCCAAAGAAAATAATCCAATGGTGTCAAATCACACGACCTTGGTGGCCAATTGACAGGTCCATTCCGCGAAATTATGCGCTCATCGAATGTTTCCTTCAATAAATCGATTGTGACGTGCGCTGTGTGGCATGTAGCGCCGTCTTGTTGGAACCACAACTCATCCACATTCATGCCATCCAATTCGGGAACAAAATAGTCGGTTATCATGGCTCTATACCGGTCTCCATTAACGGTAGCTGCCTCTCCAGCATTATTGCGGAAGAAGTATGGCCCAATGACTCCACCAGCCCATAGAGCACACCAAACAGTCAGTTTTTGTGGATGTAATGGCGTTTCAAGGATCTCATGTGGATTCTCTTCACTCCAAATGCGGCAATTTTGCTTGTTGACGTAGCCATTCAACCAAAAATGAGCCTCATCACTGAACAAAATTTTGCGATGAAAATCAGCATCGAAATCAATCTCATTTTCGGCCCATACACCAAAATCACGACGCATTGCATGGTCTCGCGGCTTTAATTCTTGCACAAGCTGGATCTTGTAAGGTCGCAAGCCAAGATCTTTGCGCAAAATCTTCCATAAAGTTGATGGACAAAGCTCCAATTGCTGTGCACGGTGGCGAATCGATTCATTCGGGTCCTCTTCAACACTTTGCTCTACAGCGGCAATTGTTTCTTCGGTGCGCACTGTTCGACGTCTCTGCGGATGCATATTATCACATAGAGTAAGTGCGAAAACGATCCATGGTTAACCGAATTAATTGCTCTGATGGACGATTATGTCGACCATAAAATGGACGGAGCTCACGGTAAACTTCGCGAACTGAACCATTATTTTCGAAATAAATTTGCACGATTTGCAAGCGTTGTTCTTTTGTCAACCTGTTCATGATGAAATGGCAAACCAAACTGAACATAAATGACATTAGAGTTGCCAGATTTGACCACAAAATGCCAGTTTTATCTCTATTCGAAAAACAAACCTGTAAAAAAAACACCCTGTATTTTGTTTTTCCATTGGCGGCTTCTCCTCCCAGATTTCATGGAATTTTTTTATTTTGACAGAAGAAGCCACTGCTCATATGTTCTTATGAGATCACCTGCATGGCGAAATAAGTAAGATGAACGCACGGCGAAAATCGAAAAATCCCTCATGTGTTTGCTTTTGTTTTTGGTAATGAGATTGGAAAACCCGAATGAATGAAAAAGCTATGAATTCTTTTTCATTCGACCTGATTGATTACATTATCCTTCTTTTGATCTATTTGTGCGGAGTATCGGGATGATTTCGTTTGGTGTTGTGTTCGTGTCCTGCATATCCGAGGAGATTAGGGCCGAGATTGGCTTTGGCTTGTCCCAATTTTAAAGTATCCAAAATACTATATGCCGACTCCCAAAGCCCACAAATACAGGTCTGAGGTGGCTGCTCATGCTATATTATGTGCAATTGTTTTTTTCTTGTCCAATCTTAATACAGTTTTCTGCCGCAATGGAATGTAGTAGAACGACTGTTTCGAAACCTCCCTTAAGAGCTGTTTACATTAGTCAACTTTGGAATCAATTTCAGTTGAACGAGATGTTGATGCAAAGTTCGCTGCCTACCAACTTATTACATGCAATTGTTGCAACTTGCCTAAAAAAGTGAAAGTTGACTGTGAAATTGTTAGTTTACAATACAAAACCAAGAATAAACAGGACCTAAAGAACTGGGGAACGATACAATTCATAACAACAAAACAATTATAACGAAACATGATAAAGATGATGTGACGAAGTCACTGATAATGTGTTGGTGACATAGGAATTTCTGCAGGTAAACTGCATACAATGTAAAAATGATGACGTTAGTATCTTGATAACCGCATAATACAGTACTATGTAAGGCAAAGTGATAACGAACTTGAACAAAATGATCTGCTGATAAAACTGAATGTCGTATAAATCAGATACACTGCATGCAATATAAAAACGATATGTGCAGGGCAACAACAAAAGGAACGTAGTAGCGGAACTTGCGTTACAGAACAAAAAACCACATTTGGGGGATGGGGAATTGTTTTAGGCAACAAGAGTGGTCTGTTCCCACTCCGTATAATGTCAGAAGGCGAAAAGTGATCGGCACACAACGTTGCTCTGTTTCCCAAATTCATTTGGCCAACCCTGCTCCATTGTAGCCTCCTTGCGGTATCGTTCGGGACGTGAAAAAACGATAAATTTCCCCATTCCAATTTTTTTCCACACAAAACACACTTCACCATTTCTTTACACTTATCGCTAAGTAAATAATTATAAACAAAAATCAAGATTTTTGGAAAATATGAAATTTTTAATATTTTTCCAGTTTAAATTTAACGTCACACGAAAACACACAAAAAGTATCATTTGACATGAATTTGACAGTCTCATTATTGCGGCGAAAAAAAAGTATTAATCAGCTGATCATTTTTCGCCACCTTTATTATTTCGCCATGATCACCTGTAAGTGAATTCGCCTTGAATTAGACTCAGGAAAATTGGGAAATACATATGTTCATATAATTCACACAAAAAAAAAAAAATTTGAAAAAAATAAAAAAAAGTACTCAGAAAAACTTAAAAATACCCAAAAGAACCGGCAAATGGTTCAAAAATATCAAAAAGAAATCCATCAAGCAACAAAGCAGTTTCTAACCCGAAAAATAGAATAAATAAAAAATTGCCGCAGAAAATTCGAAAAATAGAGAAACAAAAAAGGTGCAAGGGAAGCGATAAAAGCTCCGAAAACTATCGAAGTATATGCCTAAACTCTTGAATCCAAAAATTCCAAAAGCTGCTCCAAATCCAAGAGAAGTGATCATTTTTTAAATAGTCGATACATTTCTAAATAAATCGAAAAAATATTTGCTAAGATGCTTTCTACACAGAAATATCTTGGATTAATTTGAGTATTTGGACCTATGACTTATACCAACGCTAAACTCCAGACAAGGTATTAAAAACCCTTACCATAATAATGAATGGCTTTTAATGCCCAGTTCGTCAAGAAAGCGTTCTCCACAGATCCCGTTATTCAAATACCCACTACCGCATATCACTATCCAAAATTAAATAGTCAAAGGTTGAGTTCTTGAGCTACGAAAGGCAGTTCGCGGAAGGTAAAATAAAGTGGGTAAGCCGAGAAGACGCAAACAAACTCCATAAAAGACTTGAGTTGCGCATTTCTGATGGTAGCAGCTGCAATTTGACTTCACCTGCTTGTCATTTCGCAACATGCGAAGGGAAAGAATGAGCGTTTTTTCTTTTCAGAAGCTGCATTTTGTACATTCAAGCAGCTAAGTTTCATTCGGAATCGCGCTAATAATCATTAAAGCGCGAGGAATGTAATTTATTACCAGATTTATGTGCATAAAGCAAATAATTATTAGTTGATCTTTGTTTTGGGGTTATTATGGAAGTTGGAAGAGTAGAAGATTGTTCATTTATTTGGACAGTGGTAAAGAGGTATCCGCAATGAGACGTCGAGCTTAAGCAATGCGACGAGGAAATAGTCATAATTAATCTGTTGCTGTCAAAGCTCTCACAATATGCGGCTACTCCAAAACACCAAAAAAAATTGTCTAAAAACTCGAAAAATAATTGAAAAATATGTCCCAAGAATTCGAAATGCAAAAAAAAGAGCCGCAGAGAAATCTAAAATGATCCAAGTTAAAACCAAAAAAATTTGTACAGAAATCGAAATGCAAATAATCAAAAAACAACAATTTGAAACAAAATAAAAAAAAGATAACAATAATTTAATGCGGGCGTCGAAAAACTAAAAAACAAATCCCAACAATTCCCTTTTTAAGGGAAACAAGGGAAGGGCCTCAAGAAAATCGAAAAATCCAAAGCAACCGACAAAAACAATTCACAGGGAGCTGGAGGGACTGCGTTCTGCATTGCAAAAAAACGTGGGACTGATCTCTCAAGAGAGTGATCAGGGATCAATACCTTTCGTCTACAGTGAGCTACAATTTATCCCAACTATTCCGTTATAGGCATAGTTGGAATAAGTTGATTTTAATTTTTGTAGCCTACTTTTAGGTGTTGAAAGTAAACTTGTTCGACCGTACCCATAAGGGTACAAAAGGAATCTGTGTGACAGTACCGTTTTGGGCATGAAAGTGACCAACTAGTCTCTTCATAGGACATACTCAAACAAACGAGATCACTTCAACCCATACAAAGAGATCAAAACTGGCATTGGTCGCAAGCTCCTCTGCGACTCATCCCGGATACATCCTAGACTAATCGCATTTTTTGCAGGGACTGCCATAGTAGTTCGGCGATTCCGACAATACAGATAAACGTAGCAGACTTCGTACGAAACAATGCATGCTTTTAGGCGCGACTGATATTACTTAAGTTATTTTGCTACGATGAAATTTCGCGATAGCCAAAACTGGCATCCAGAGTTCCGTTTAACGAAATTTGTGAAAAAAATCAACTGATGCATATATGGCTTTGTAAAAAGTTCACTTTCTTGTGAGGCCATCGCCGTTCAAAAATTACCTCATACTATTTCACTATTGCTCAAAACTTCCTTGCTCACATGACCGCAAAATATGAAATCGATTTTCAGATTACTTCGACCTAAGTGCATCCAAAATGTCAAACACACACATAAAAGTGTAATAAAAATTTACATTTTTTAACCAAAAAGTCAAAATCATGCCAATTACTTTTTCATAAACTTCACTGAAGTAAAAAAAGGAAAGAAGAAAAAATGTAGTATACTTTCAGGCGGTCACGAGCTGCAAAGTGAATAAGACAAGGCAGTTGAAAGGTTAGTGTTTTTACTTAAGAGGTAAGGTTCATGCATACTTTTGGGCGCGTGTAACCAAACAGTGTCAATAGTAAGAGTGAAAATGTGTAGCTTAAAGCAGAATATGAAACAAAAGCAACATACAAAATGGAATCAAACGAAAGCATATAAATGCAAATGAGACGAAATATTGCAGCACAATGCTTTTGTGTGAGTTTCTGAAACTTAATTTCATGACTTTATTTAGTTTTGTGCTTGGCAGCGCTACCAACAGACCAACAGCATGTACTGTATTAGTTGGAGTGATAGGCTTAGGAGCAGCACGAAGGGCACAATGATATGAAGTGTTGGAATTTCGTTAAAATTGTGTTTTTGTTAAAAAATTTGGCGCTCATGCTTTTGTTTAAACCCCACCAAGTTGCGTTTCATTTTTAGCTTTGTCAGCGGAGTTAACTTTGCGCAATTTCAATTTACATTTTGGCAGTGCATACTTTTAGGAGCGCGCAAATATCGCATTAAATTTGATGTTACATTTTTTTGGCACGTTGCCGGTTGAACTTTATGGTTTCGAATCGAATTTTTGGGATTTTTTTTTTAATTTTGCTTCGTCTTCGCTACGCACTGGGTATTTATTAAGAAAATTTGTTTTTTTTTTAATTTTTTGCAGCAAAAAATTTCTCTGCATACTGTTATCCATAAAGCCAGGTCAATTTCAATTAAAATTATCAACCGTACAAGAACAACCACAAAGCTACCGAGCCTTTGAAGCGTCTTTCAGGGCGACTTTACTACCATAACAAAGGCCGCTAATAACCTCAAGTTTGTTACGCTTTGTTCTGATGTACTATCAGCTATTGAAGCCCTGCAAGTCAATACAAAATTTATCGGCATACAACCCTGCAAAAAAAGCGATAAGTCTAGGATGTATCCGGGATGAGTCGCAGAGGAGCTTGCGACCAATGCCAGTTTTGAAATCTTCGTATGGTTGAAGTGATGCCTTTTATTTGAGCATGTCCTATGAAGAGACTAATTGTTCCCTTTCAAGCCCAAAACGGTAGCGTCGGACAGATTTTCTTTGTGCCCCTACGGGTACGGTTGGACAAGTCAACACCTAAAAGTAGGGTACATAAATTAAAATCGACTTATTCTAACTATGCCCATAACGGAATAGTTGGGATCAATTGTAACCGACTGTGTATGAAAAGTATTGATCGCGGTTCACTCTCTTTAGAGATCAGTCGCAGAACTTGCTATGTTGATGTGCTGTCCTAGAAAGTCAATGATCTAAGCGAGACGGCCCTGTCATATTTCATATATTTGGATGCGTGGTCCTATTTGACGGTGCCTTACCCAATCTCTTAAAAGAAGCTCACGAGTTCGTTTCTGTCCAACACAACGTTGTTGACTGTTCCACTTAATACAACTTATATTGGATAGCGGAAATGAGCGATTTAGTTTGGGTTGTAAGCCCGCATTGAATTTCGATGCTTCCTCCACCCATTAAATGTACTCACATGCTTAACAAAAATTGCTCGTGCGTTTAAGCAATGCTCAATTAGCTTCTTTGTAGCAGAATTTCAGGCGCTTGATTGACTGCATTCCACAAGTCGCACATGCCACTACTACGCTTGATAGACAAGGCAAAAACATTTATTTTTTTTTTCTTCAAGGAACATCCTATATTTATTATCTTCACATGTGCGCCGTTACGTCGTAGCTGACTGTGCTAGTGCATGAAGCCTTAAAGTATGCAAACGTTTTAAATTTCACTCCTTTTTCCCACTTTCAGTGCTCCTTTTCTGAAATTTCAATTGTTATCTACTGCTTGCAGCGCCTTGTGTTGCTATTTGCTTGCCTCATTTAACCTATCTCTGGCGTATTTTGTTTTTACTTTTGCTATGGCACACTTTCTCCGCAAAAGTGGTAAATAATTTGTTGCGTTTGCAATTTCTCTCAACATTTGCTATTTTTTTTTACTTTAGAATATTTTTTATACGAGTATTAAAAGCGCAAGTTTGCATCACCAAAGTTGTGCACTTGAAAAATGCGCAAAAAGTTGTAAGCAATGTTTTGTTGTAATAAATGTTTTTTTTCGCAACTTTGTCACAATTTTTGTTGACAATTTTTCTCTTTATATCGCTATAAGCATTGATTTTCTAACGCTTCAACGAGTTTTTAAATAATTGTCCTTCACTTATCTAACAAGAAGACGTATTTTATCGGTACTGGGTGATTCATATATCAACTAAACATACCCTGCAAACACTGCGATTAGTCTGAGATGAATCGGGGATGAGTCGCAAAGGAGCATGCGCCCAATGCCAGTTTTGATCTCTTTGTATGGGTTGAAGTGATCCCTTTTGTTTGAGCATGTCCTATGAAGAGACTAATTGGTCCCTTTCATGTCTGAAAGGGTAGTGTCGGACAGATTTTATTTTTGCCCCTACTTTCAACACCTAAAAGTAGGCTACATAAATTAAAATCGACCTATCCCAACTATGCCTGTAACGGAATAATTGGTATCAATTGTAGCCCACTGTAGACGCAAGGTATTGATCCCGGATAACTCTCTTTAGTGATCAGTCACACGACTTTTTGCAGGGTAGCGACACGCAATTTGATAGTGTGGGGAAACACTTCCAACCAACTCGAATCCAAAGAAATGCCTTTCCCCTCTCCTGGGGTTGGAGTTTCCTCTATCGCTCTGGTAGTCCTAGGAAACAAGCAGTTTCGAAAAGGTTTTGCTAATAGATGAGTCTGCTCCATGCTCGGGTACTAGACACTACTTCTTAACGTCTTTTCGCTTGATAATATAAGGTTTCACTGACTTTTTCATTAACTCGGTTTGTGCAAAACTGGCGAATTTTACCTTCTATCGGAAGCCAATCCCTCATAATCCAGTTCCAATAACATTTATTAAACAAAAATCCCAAACCAAATTTGTACAGCGTACTCAAATTGTCCCTTTACAAGACTGCGTCCTTTAAGCTGCTCCAAACAATTTATTATACACTCAAGAAAAATATATCAAGGAAAAGAGATTACTTTACACCCGCAAGTCAGGCACTGCCATTTATGGACCTCACTTTAAGTGGTGACACAAGTGACTGCATGCTTTTCAATTGTTTTCTTATGAACCTTGCAACGAAATGCTTACCATATGCTACAAATTTGTCTAAAGCGCACTCACATGCATCTACACAAATACACACACACACACTTGTACTAGCGTTTTCATATGATCCCAAATACCACGGTTTGCTATGAAGACAAATATGCTATTGGCACATACTTCATGCTTTACTGCAGCTATTTCTTGGGTAGATGATGATGAGACGAGTAGATATTGGAGCAGCAAGCCACAAGACCGCAACTACAGTAACACACACAAGCACTAAGGATATGACTTGTGCACATGCAATCAAACCAACTAGTTTCAAACTACTTCAAAACTAGTATGAATACCAAGACGGACTTATGCAGCCAACTGTCTTCTTTCCATAAATGTCAAATTTCCAGAGATGTTAATTGTGAGATTTCGGACAGAAATACACCAAGCTCAAACTAGTTCAAAATAGACCCAAACAAATCAAAGTTCAATTTGAATGGTAATTGTTAGCTGAAAATAATTGAAAATCCTCCGGCTATGGTGGTTAAGTACTCGGCTCACATGGGCGAGGTCTGACGCCCGAACTCGGGTGCTGAAAAATCAAATTTAAAAAATAAGTTTTACTGGCATTTTTCCAACACCTAGCACTTCAGTATTCTATAAAAACTTTAAACTTTGTTAGTTCAAATTAGGTCTTTTTGGACTAGTTTGGGTTTGAGTTAGAAAATTCTGTTTATAAACTATTATTTTTTAGACTAGTTTGACGTTGAACTGCGGGGTATGTACTAGTACTGCATCTACGTTGTATATATATATACTTTTCTATGTATTTGTTAGTGGGGCTTAACAGGAAATGCAAACATTTTTAAATCTAATTCTTCGAGCGTGCATCATATGATTTCAATTCAGCTTCAGTTTCAGTCACACGCATTCAAAGTAATATTGTTTCTATTGAACATTTTTTCAGTTGATATGTATACATATATATCTTTAACTGTGCCTTTCTTATGATATTCATATTCCATTTATCAGATCATATCTTAATACATTAATATGTCACTTTGATTCAGTATGATTCTTTCAAATTGATCAATTGATATAAATAATACAGACTAATCAAATTACATGGCAACAGTTTATCACTTTCTTTTCCAAATTTTGCTGCTTTAAAAACTATGATTATGTTGCCTGCATAACAAACTAAAGTTCAGACAAATCATTGGATTCGGTAGTTGATCAAATCGCATCATATTAACATGAAATCATATTACTTTTTTGTATGATCTCTTTACATCATATATTAAACTTGATACTGTTTTGTTGTTGTTGTAGTAACAGCACTGCAGCCTGTCTAGTCAATATTCTCTTTTGTAAAATCATCAACTTTGTGTACTATTGACTATTTGACATATCGCACTCAAACTCTGTCACATCACATCATCATTGAAAAGCGCATGCAAATGCCTGGTTCCACTTTATATAATTATATTGATATGTTTGGCGATGTCGCTTTATAAATAGATGAATTATTACATCAAATAGCAATACATCATTTCATTATATTACGTTGATAGAAATCTTGTCACATCATCAAATCGTATACCGGTTTATCAGAAATCATTACACACTACAGTCACATTAAACACAGCAACATCAGTTCAGAAAAGTCAGAGAATAGCTGTCGTAGGAGATGACTAAAATCCACGCAGACTTCCGTTACTTTGCGTTATTCTATCACTCTTATCTCTCTGACTAACATAAAACTATCTATCTTATCGCACTAACATCGCCTGATCACATCGCTACTGTTCGTGTCACATCACTCATTTATCACTTTTTATTTACCCTTTCTAAGTCATAAATATTGTTTCGCCCAAGTATCGCGTGATGATATCGCAACGTCAGAGTTAGAGACAGAGCACTCTCGAGTTACACTTCTTACTTTTTGTGAGTCATATCGTATCGATATAGCAGGCCATATTACAATACTGAAGTTTAAATCACCTCTAATTGTTTTTTTTGCGAGTACTTAGTAATCATATGATATGGGAACGCCATATCTGACTCACATCAGATCACTACATCTCCTTAAGTTTTTAAACCATATTTTAGAGCAGTAACAGCTAAAAGTGACATCACATCGCTCCAATTTATGTCACATCATTCATTAATCACTACACCCGGCACGTTTGAGTTGTACCAGTCGCTATTGGCATTTCTTTCCACCCAAAAATTGCTTTTTAGCTCGAGTAATATGTATCACACTGTGGTAATTTAAGTGATATCACTCACTAATCTCATTTCTAACTTTTTTAATAGTTTTATCACATTAGCAGGGCGAAATCACATCACATCGCAACATTTGAAGCCACACTAGCTAAGCAACTGTGTTTCTTATAGTATTAAGTCGTAGCGTTTAGCAGCTGTGGAACTAGATCACATCACTTCGTAGGTATTTAAGGAATATTACTAACCAAGCGGGTTTTTTAGTTTTTAATTCATATCGCATCACATCAACATGCGGAACTCACATCACAAACACATCTTCATCAAGCCACTAACATATAAATGATACTCTAAGTAATCTAGTTGTAGAACTCTTATAGATCCTCCCTTGGCTTTACTTGAACTAACTACTACAAGACTGCAGTCATTTCGTTTGAAGCTACAATTTTCTGACTTCATTCGTTTGACAGGCAGGACGTGCTCAAGTCATTCTTTTTTCTTCTACTTTCCCATCAGTTTAACCAATTGTAACACATCACATGCAGCCAGTTTATTGGTCAAGTTTTTTATTGATTTTCTGGAGGAAAAAAAATACTACACAAACAACACTTGCAATTTCTTGAGGCCGTAGTTTTTCTTTCTGTCACTTGCTTTGTATACTTTTTGCGACTTCTTGCATTTTGTGCATGGTTTTTCAATTTCATTGCTGATAAATGAACAGGAGTTGAAGGAAAGAATTGCCATCCACTGCAGTTTAAACAAAATTAGAAATTGATTTCAAATTAATGAGATTTCAATGGACCTTTTTGCGGACTTTAATTCAGATTAAGTGCATGATGATTATTTTAGATGTGGAAATGTTAAATAGTTGTAAATGAAATATAATGGGGAGGTAACTTTGACCACACTACCCTTCCATCAGCAAGATTAGTCACCGGTATTGAAGAGTAAAAAATTGAAATACCGAGATGCTGCCGCTTTGTTTTAGCTATGACAGGAATACCTTACCGTCGTTTATATTCTTACCTCTAACCCGATGAACTCAAACAATTAAAAGTTTATTCCACAAAATCTAAAATAAAATTATCCATGACTTTTTTCAGTGTAAAATTTCAATTTACAAATTGTCGGTAATAAAAAAAGGCAGTTAATAATTTTACGAGTATATTACAGTATTTTTAATTCCATTCCGCAAATATTGCACTTTAATGGCAAAAAAGATGGCAAAAATTATTTTAATTTCTCATTCCTTTTATTTCCTTGGCGCATATGAGTTTTCCGTTTTATTTTTTTCTATTTGAAAACTAGCAAAATATTAAAAAAGTTTTGCATCGAAACTGTTGATAAAATTAAAAATAAACAATTCATGCTGCAAGTTTTATCTGCGCTTTCACTCGAGCATATTCAACATTAGGGTGTGCCGGGTTGTGATAGTGCGATTTTTTTAATGCACAAAACTGCCGAAATTTGTAACGAAGCTAGATATTTTTACTTGATTTTGAATGTGAACATGAGCTGCTATTGAAATGCATTTATTGTGAATACTCTTATTTGATGATATTGGGACTGCCTGATTTTTTCACGGTCCCACTTTAAACGCAGTTGCCCAATATTTATTTTGTGTGTGCACAAATACTGTTTTGGGCAAGCGCTGGTGACCTCTGGTATGCAAAGGAACATGGCGATTATATGAAAACACTTGATTGCTACCAGCAAAATGTCAGTGAGTGTTACAAGTCACGGTTTAGAATGATAAATGTCGTTCTATGACTTCGTTACTCTATAAAGAGTACCAAGGTTCTTCTGTAATCAGCTGATTCGAAGTAGCTATACAGAAGTAAACTGCAAGTAGCCAACGGTACAAAATATCTGTTGCTACGTCCCAGCACCCAGAGGATTTTGAATTTAAAGAAGTCCGGAGGAACCGCTAGTGAGTGCATTCATTCACTGACAACACTTGAACTCACGTTGACTAAGGTCAGCGTTTTGATTGCTGCTTGACTGTGTGCACTACCTTGTATTCTCGGGATTAGCTTGTGCGAGGGCTATGTTCAAAAGATGTTCAAAAGTGGAGATAGCGGGTTCAAGTATATTTAAGTAAAACAATTTTTCCAACACCGAATACTCGTACTCATCTTACCTGCTACCCGAATACCCAAGCAGAAGCCATTACAACTAATGACTATGTAAGAGAATTTTATACGAATCGCACACTTCCTTCACAGAGAGCAAGGAGCGCGATAATGCGCAGTAGCTTTGTAAGAGAAATTTCATTACTGGAATTATATCTCTTCAGTCATTCCAATGCTCTTCAGTTTGAAATAAATTTATTACTTTGAGGATGTGAAATGCATAGCGACACGCACGCAAGCACGTTGAATTGAAAAGTAACAGAATATACTAGTAAGATAGATAAGACGAAAGGATATTAAGATTAATAGTTAAAGGCTTATGCAGCCAGTTCATCGAACGCATGCATGAAGTGATATGGGAAGGTAATGGAATTGCAACAGGCCACTGTCTGTAAAGTATAGATATTAAAGCAAATGCGTTTATTAGAGTAATAAAAGCCAAAACTACAGTTTTTAGAAATTTTGTGTGGCTGTTTGTATGTTTGAACGCGCATCACTCAAAAAGCGCTGCATAGAATTGAATGCAATTTTTACCGATGTATTTTTAGATGTCCAACCTAAAGTTTAGAGTACATGGAATTGAGTTAATTCTCCACCGATGTATTGCTGGAGGTCTATCTTGAAATATAGGACATCTTTTTTCGTTGCTACGTTATTTTAAGGTTCGATGAGGGAGCCTGCCGACGCCTCGCACAACCGCTTGCATCTAGTTAAAATATAAAGTTAGATTACAATTGACACCATTAAATTACAAAGAAATCATTCATCCATAAAATTTCGCAAAGCCTTGACGCATGAAATTCATTTGGCCATTGCTTGCTTTTATGAAAAGTGAAATTAAATTATGGGTTTTTGTGCACCAAAATTTAATGACAACAAGTAAATTAAGCGAATCAGCACGTGGTTGTGAAGCAAAAAAATCATGAAAAACGTTGTAACAAAGCGTAATAAAGAAATAAATCAAATCAATACTGAAGTAAAGTTCACAGCTTTGTAATGATTAGGCGAATGGCCAATGATGAATGATTTTCAGCTAAGTTTTGATGATTCAGTAATTAGGTGCACTTTATTGCCTTTTTTAAAAACGATGTAAGTGTATGTTTGAAATGTTTTTTATCTCAGACCTATCTTAAAACCTTTAACGTAAATAAATTAGTTTTTGGAAACTTTTTTATTAGTGAAAAAGAAAAAAAATTAAAAACTAATGTTTTGAATTTAAAATTTTATTTTTGTTTTCCCTTTTTATTGGATTACAAAAAAATAATTTTGAAACTTTTGCCCAGAAAACATATTTTTTCTTTCCAAGATATTATATGGATGATTTAGTATTTTTTAATTATTTTGTGATTTTTTTACATGCAGATTGAGTCTACGCATTTTACATATTTACATTACAAGTTGTATGAACTTTAAGCTAGTTGATAGCAATTGAATTAGTAACAAATTAAAAAAAAAATTTTTGTTTGCAAAAGTATTTCACGTTGTTTTGCAGAAATTTTTATTTTTTTTTTTATTCTTTGTTGGGTCATACATTTTTAATTTTTTTTTTTTCAGATTATACAGGGATTTTAAATTTTATTTCTTATTGCTTTACACTCTACTACTTTTACAGATTTTATGAATTTTTCAAGCAACAAAACAGTTCAAAACAGTTCAAAACAGTTGACAACTATCCGATTATTAAAATTTGTTGTTGAAAAATATTTTTTTTTTTTTTTGTTTTTTCGAAGAAAAGATCATTTTAATTTTTTTTTGTGTTTGTCCTTACGGGTTAGTATAAATTTTTTTTTTTTTTTGTTTTATGCATAGAATTTTTAATTTTTTTTTATTGATGTTACATATTTCGCAACTAATTATTTTTTTATTAATAATAATATTTTTAATATTTTTTTTAATTAGTAAGAAATAATGCCTTTACTCTTTTTTTTATTGGTAAAAAAATTTTTGACGTTAAGTGTTATATAAAAATGTATATGTAATTTAAAACCAAGTTTATAGAAAAAATCGAACTAAAAAAAAAATGTTTAAATCCTAGTCAAAGTTTATCTAAAAACGTTGTTCTAACTCGTAAAAATTCAAACTAAAAACATTCTATATTAAAAGTACGTCTAAAAATAGTTATAAGAGTTGATAATTTAAGAGAGAGATAATCATTTTTTCTTACTTTTCACATACTGAAAATTTCGAAGTAAATTTTGGGGATCGGACAAATTTTTTGGAATATCGGTACATGTTTTTGGTTTTGTGTTAAATTTCCTACAAAATTTCGATGAGTCAAATAATTTTCAAACAACTTTTCCATCATCACTTTTTTTTAGTTTGGAAAATACAATTTTTTTCGCAATTAAAAAAACAAAAAAAACTTAAATGGAATTATTATACCCAATAGCAAATATTCAACTTGTGTTTAGTCAACATTTCCACACACTTTTTTTATGAATTTTTACAAATAATAAATTTCAACATTTTTAACCACATAAAAACCTTAATTTAACCGTAAAGTGACATTAAACTTAATTTAAATTTACAAAGTTTCAGAAGTTTTCTGATGAATTAACATTTCACATATTTTTGTATATTCATATATGAGTATTTGTAATTTGACAGAAGTAAACTTTTGGCGACATAAATTATTTTTTACGAGTTTTTATGCGACACTAAAGAATGGCAAGAAGAAGAAGAAAATAAGAATGCACACATATACTCGAGTGCTTGAAGATGTGTGTAGTTAAGTAAGATAAAAGGAATTCTCAATTTTTCTTGATTTCCCCCTCCCACCCGCTTTGGAGCCATAAGCACTGCTTGCATTTGCAAACCCAAATTTTCCTGTTTTATATTCAGGCTAGTAAATGAGTCAAATCCAAAAAGCATTGCCCAAGTGTGAGTAATTGCCTTGTAAGAGGGTTATCACTAAATCCACAAATCCTACAAATGTTTTGCGAGAAAAGAATGCCCAAAAGCATGGTCGTTTCGATAGACATGCATGTCAAGCCATCTATGTTCATATGTAGATGAGAGTGACCTCCTGTGGTTAAAGTGGCTTGGCGTATACGTAACATTTTTCGGTGTTGTGCGGGTGCAAAAGGTGGCAGACAGAGAACAACATTTAACGATTAACTACATGCTAAATGTGAATTACGCTTCTTACTTATCCTACTAAATAGAAAAAGGTTAAAAAACTTGAAGAGAAATAATAAAAATCTTAAAATTACAGTTTTAATAATAAAAGTAAAAAAAAAATTTTAACAATAAAAATTAAAAAAAAAATTAAAAAGCTAAAAAAAAACAATCTATAAAAATGCTTGTTTTTCTAAGTAAAAAAAATTTAATTTTTTTAAAAAATACTTCTCGAAATTTTTTTTTACATATTTTAAAATTTTCATTTAGATTTTTTTAAATAATTGTTTTATTTAAGATTCATTCAACCTTTTATTTAATTTTGCAAAATTAAAAAAAAAGTTTTTTGAATCTAAACATTTTTTTTTAAATTTCTGTGATTAATATTTAATTTGAGCTTTTATTAATTTTTCCACAAAGCGTTTTCTAAATATTTTTTAAGTATCTTAAGAAAGTTTTAATTAGATATTCATGTATTATTGAAAATATTTCTTAGATATTTTTTTTTTGAGTTTTTTGATTAAAATTTAGTTTATATAATTTTTCAAAAAGTCCATTTTGTCAAAATATTTTGTGCATCCGTCTTATAATTTTTTTTTATTTAATTAAACATAGAAAAAAATATGGATTATTTTTCTCTTATACATATTTATGTTGAAATTTTTTTCTACAAATAAATTCGAAATTTTAATTTTTACAATCAAATAAATTTTAACTTTCATTTAATTTTTCTACAAAATAACTACAACGACCATTTTCTAAAACATTTTTATAACTTTTTTTTATTTTTTTTTTCTGATCATTTTATAAATATTTATATCCTTCACGGAATATAAAAAAAAGGTTAATGTAGGTACATATTTTTTCTCTGTTTTTTATTTTGTTTGATTAAATATAATTACTTATGATTAAATTTTAATGAGAAAGTCTATGTTATAAATTTTGTCTTATATATTTAAATTTTTTTTCTTATACATATTTTATTTAAAACATTTTTTTTTTTAAATATAAGCGGTAACCGCTAATTTCCCTCTAATGTCAATTTTGTGCCTTTTTTGCGCTATTCTCAAAATAAGAAAATTTTAAAAATGTCCAGAGAATTTTAATAAATGGTGCACAGTGTAAAAACCCCTTTTCTTGTCGCACAGTGCAATGCATCTCATTTTACCACGAAATACTTTATCAGAATTATAGAAAAATTTATTTTTCAATTTAATTCTGAAAGAGCTAGTTGATCCGAATTAGTGTTACAGCTGTCCAGGCTTTAGGTATGGGATTATAACGATGATTATTATGCTGATGAAAAGCTATTGAATGCGGATTGAAGTACATATATGATGAGTAAAAAAAAATGAAATGAAGAATTTATGTGTGAACAATAATATTTTCTTGATCTTTTAGATACATATATCTTTACTACGTGGCAAATGTTGGGATTGTCAAAGGAATATTAAAAACTTTCCAATTATCATATCCACAAAAAAGTGGTTAGGGTTGCCATCCATCCTTGAATTCAAGCTGCCAAAACTATAAGCAAAAACTGCTTTCGTTCTCATTTCTCAATCAGCAAAGCTTTTATTTAAAGCTTTAAAATAAAATAAAAAATTTAATTTTTTTAAGCTAATGCTTCCGACAGAGTAAAAAACTGAATACGTTTGGAACGATTTCTCGTCGTTCTAGTAAAAACTGACACTGAGGATGGCGCATTGCCGAAACGGGTTTGTCTCGAAACGAAGATTGACAAGGGTTGTCAGGAAATCGTTCCAAACTAAATCAATATAAAAAATTTTCACGATAATTATAAAACACTTTTTTTTCGTGAAACTATGGCAACTCTGCAAAATTCCTTAAATAAATCACATACATATCTCAATTTCAATTTCAGTTACTATGAACAAAATTAAATTATGAAAATATTTCTGAAAATGTCGTTGCCACCTATCTAAACTGCCATTTCAGTTATTATGAACAAAATTAAATTATATTTCTGAAAATAGCGTTGCCACCTATCTTGTTAAGTAATGTTTTTCTTTTATTATAAAAAAATACTTCAATGTCATTTTATGGACGATTTTCAACATTAATTATGAGATCCGGTTAGTCCAAGCAAACTTCAAAAACTTTATTTTTTAACTGTTTTTACAATGAAACAAATTTTAAAAACGAGTTCCCACTGGATTTTTTAACTTTCTAGTTTTAAAAAGCTCGTTACACTCTAAGCAATTTTTTGAACGTTTTTGTAATAAATCCCAAACCGTTAAATTACCTACACCAATTTTGAATTTATTGTGAATTAGATTTAAAACTGAACTGAAAAAACCTCTAACATTTTTAAAATTTATTTTCATTTATTGAAAAAGTTTCATCAAGTCATTGAATTTCTGTCATTGCAGTTTTGTGTGCGCCGTATCTCAGTGGTTAGAGCAGACGACTCTAATGCGGGAGCGTCGGTTCGAATCCTGCCCACTGATACAAATGTTTTTCATGTTTTTTAATTGTTAAGACATTTATGGTTTAAAATTTAAACTCTTTTCTTCACGGGCATTTTCTCGAAAACTGGCACAATTTAAATTCTAAACCAAATTTGGTTTGGACTTACAGGTGATCTCATAAGAACATATGAGCAATGGCTTATTCTGTCAAAATAAAAAAATTCCATGCAATCTGACAGGAGAAGCCGCGAAAACAAAAGCAAAACACATGAAGTGTGTGTGTGTATGCAGCAAGGAATTCGCCTTGCTATCACCTGGTATAAATTCGCCGTGGTTTGGACATATATGTAGCCCAGAAAAGTTTAAAATTTAGGTTAACATTTTTAACCGTGTAAGACGAAATTCAAAAATGCGACGAATTAAATCTGCACATTGAAAAAGTATTTATTTTAAAAACTGTTATGAGAAAATGGCAAAATATTAGTTTATAACAGACCATTATTCAATAATGTTGGCAAATTTACTGGAAGCTTCAACTGAAACTCGGATATAAAAACTTCCAAATTTACACCTTTTTACCAAACCAATTTTAAATTTGGAGAGAAGTGTCACTAACTATTTTACCTGCTTTCTAATTTTGGAAATGTGCAACATTGTATTAACCCTTAAAGTAGCAACTTAAGCACATTCTATATTTTAAATATTCGACACCACTCAAGGGTTAAAGTGAATAAAATTTACTCACTCTTTTTGAAAAAAGGTAATACCAAAAATGGAATGAAAAGCAAAAATACTAAAAATAGATTTACTAGTCAAATGGAACGACACAAGAATTAGCAATTCAAATAAATGTAGGCCACTTCATCACTGCATCCCACCAACACACCCCGGAAGTGTACAAGCGGAAACATTAAATATGACGTCACTTACAGCATTATCCCGGTGTCGAGTACCAATTGAAGCGTAAAATGGAGCATTAAGCATCATACTATATGGGCCAAAAGCTTATGAATAAATTATTTAGAAGCATAAAAATTTCTAGCGTGCTGTGCTAAATGAAAAATTTAAGGGCAGAGAACATTTTCAATTTTCGTGAAAGGGATGAACCATTTTATTATATTATTTAAATTAAAATTTCAAAAGCATACGAAATTTTAGTGATAAAGTGACTCAAATAACTAACTTAGGCTTAGTTGTGTGGCTACAATATAGGTAACAACAACTTAGCATACCTTTAGGCGCTTACCAAGAACGATATTTAAAATTTTTCTGGCATTACTTGCTCTGCGTCATAATCAAACAAAAATTACAAAGCAAGCTCATACAAAAAGCACATCAACATCTAAAATGATTGCAACGTGCCATAACAACAACAGATTTATTGGCATACTTTTAGGCGTTAATTAAAAACTGTTGTTTTTAGTTAGCAAACAAAGCCTTCCATGTTTATATTTTTTGGCATGCACAAAAACACGCGCGCAACTCAGATTTTTATCCATTGCTGGTGGCAGGGTCTTTTGTCTGCTTATGGTTTTTAATTGCATTAGTTCAGGTATTTTCGCGCCTCGAGGTAGATAATAGAAACTGCCAATTTTAGCATTCTGCAAAGTGTAAGGTTGGTTTTGTTCAGCAATTTTTTTTTTGTATTATAATTTTCTTCGCATAACGATCTATTATAAAACATAAACTTTTATGTTGTTGAAAAACAGTAATTTTTTTAAATTTGTTGATTTCGAAAAGAAATTTGCATTTGAATTTTGAAAATTTTTGTTTTGCGAAGTAACTTTTTAAAAATTGTATATAACGAAAAAAAAAATTTTTTTAGTTTTAGTTTTGACTTCCTTTTTATTAATAGATTTTTAAGCAAAGATATCAAATTTCTTCATTTTGATGAAACAAAGTTTTGAAATATAATTTCTTTATTTCATATTTTTGAAAAAAATATAAAATTAATTCATTCCAAAAAGAGATTTATATTAATTTCATATTTCACAAAAATTATTTTCAACCAGTAACTTTTTTTAAATTTGTATGTACCGAAATATTTTGATTTAAATTTTACTTATTTCTGTACATAAATTTTTTATTATAAAACATATTCGAGATAAAATATTTGAAATAAATATTATTCCGTATATTTTCTCAATCAAAATTTCGAATTCAAATTTTTAGAATTTATACCTTTTTTGCAAAAAAAACTTTAATACCAAAAATGTTTAAGTTCTGAAAAAATTTAAATTAATTTTTTTTTTTGTTTTAGCAAAACAACAGTGCGTTCTTCATATTTGTTCTTTCCGAAAATCATTTCTTTTTATTTTTTAACATATTTAAGATAAGAACACAATCTTTCCGAAAAAAAAATTATGAATAAAAATTTATAGATCAAATATTAAATTTTTTTTAACTTTAAAAAGTAAATTTTTTCAAATTTTGTAACTTCCGCTCGTTATTGCATATTTAAGAAACACAATTTTTTTAAATTCTATCGTTACTAAGAGAAATCCAGATTAAAATTTTTTTTTTATTTTTGAATTATTTGAAAAAATTTACTTTTTAAAGTTAAAAAACATTGAAAGATCTATAAATTTTTATTCATAATTTTATTTTCGGAAAGATTTTATGAAAATAAAAATATTCTTAATTTTTTGTTTTTATATTTTAACTTTTTTACATTTCACTTAACTTTTATTGTCACCATAAATTTAATAAAGAGTTGAATTGTTTTTTTCTCTTACAAATTAAACTACCCCCACTCTCTTCATAAATCATTTAAAAAGTCCACATATATGTACATGGAGTAAACATATAAGCATACTTACCTCGGTGTTAGCAATATAAAATCTAAATTAATGAAAAAATTGTCATTCAGCCTTAGGAATCTCCCATCAAAGTCATTTTGAGAGAAAAATGTGTTAGAAGGGCACTTAAGTACGTTTGTAATATCGAGGAGACACATTTAAACACACATCTAAAAGGTATAAATTTCTTATCATTACATTCGTTCTTTCGTTGTTGTTGCTGCTGTTGATATTATGGCAATAGCATAAAATACTGTTGTCGTGTTTTTTCTTGTTTGAGTTACTGATATTGATCAAGGGCCTTTAACTTTGGTTTCTATTTGGAATACACACAAACCTATATACGCCACCTATAACGGCATATACTAAAAGTAAACATAAAGAAAATTGCTGTCTCAAACAAACACGCAAATACATACATACAGATTCCTGCCAGTGTTGGTGTTATCGGAGTTCAAAATCGTAGTAAATAATTGTAATGTAAATGTAAAAATATAATATCGTAGTAGATTTTCTTCAAAAAGACTCTCAATGCATCCATCTTATGCATAAATTAAACACAGTGTGAGCCCTTAAACGATCTTAATGAAAAGTCACAGTATGTTTTATTTTTTATTTTTTTAAGTGTGCTAAACCACGCCCCCTACTGAAAAACAGCTAAATTCGCTGCATTACTGCAAATAATATTTGGTACTAGCTTATACCCGTGGGTTTCTCCCCACATTTCTATAAAAAATATTCAGTTGTATGGGAGGTACCACGCCCCCTTTTTCGTTATCCCCAGTTTTTTTGGAGGTGGTAGGAATTAATATCATATAACCCCTTACCAAATTTCAGTGGTCTACCGTAAATACTTCCAGAGATATGAACTATAAAAAATTACGTTTGTATGGGAGGTGCCACGCCCCCTATATATATCAAAATATTTTTTATCCCATGACCATCCAGTACATGTTTAAAATTTGGTTACGATCGTTTTATACGTTTAGGACACAAGTCGGTATATAGATACATACATAATTTGAATTATACTAAGCAGCAACATATAATATTTTTACAATTAAGCAAATTTCACTTCCTAATAGCTCTTAAGTAAAACGTAAAGTTTCAGATTCCTACATTTTTCTCAAAACGTAGTAAAGCTGCTACTATCGTGGCCAAGTCCTAACGCTGATTCCTTCCTTTCATATTCGAAACACTCTGTTTTTCCAATATTGACATGCAGACATATAGACATACATAAATATCTATTACTTAGTCGATATATAAACATAGAAAATCTCAGTCTTGCGTTTTATATTTAGTTCAATTATCCGTCCGTTTACATATGGATGTAGATTAGGGTGGTCCGTAAAGGCAGGAAGACAATGTTTAAACCAGAGCCGATGACATCACTTATTAGTTTTGGTCTCCATTGAAAATGATTAAGAAGTGTCGCACCGGAGTCGAAGTTCAGAGCACCCTACATCATTGACCGTGGTATTAACAATTTAAAGAATGAGACTAAAAATCGTTCATTTGATTTTCAAGGACCACCCTAATGTACATGCTAATGTATGCTTCGATCCTATATTTATATTCGTTGTATTTACGTTTTTGCTTTTCAACTTCGCATAAATAACCCCAAAACATAAATTGCGCCTAAATGTAGGCCATTCTTAAATAAAATAAAAATAGAAAAATTATTTTAGTAGATTTTTTGCTGCACCAGTTTTTGGTTATAAAAGTTCAATGAAGTGCAGTACAAAAAAAACCGTTAGGTGTCGCATGAATCGAAGTTTTTAGGAAATTCATATTTATCACCCGATTAAGCTCTTTCGAGCATATATCTATTATGTTTGAAGTTCCTTTTTTCCTTCTTCTAGCTTCGGGACTAAAAATCGTTCATTTGATTTTCAAGGACCACCCTAATGTACATGCTAATGTATGCTTCGATCCTATATTTATATTCGTTGTATTTACGTTTTTGCTTTTCAACTTCGCATAAATAACCCCAAAACATAAATTGCGCCTAAATGTAGGCCATTCTTAAATAAAATAAAAATAGAAAAATTATTTTAGTAGATTTTTTGCTGCACTAGTTTTTGGTTATAAAAGTGCAATGAAGTGCAGTACAAAAAAACCGCTAGGTGTCGCATGAATCGAAGTTTTTAGGAAACCCATATTTATCACCCGATTAAGCTCTTTCGAGCATATATCTATTATGTTTGAAGTTCCTTTTTTCCTTCTTCTAGCTTCGGGACTAAAAATCGTTCATTTGATTTTCAAGGACCACCCTAATGTACATGCTAATGTATGCTTCGATCCTATATTTATATTCGTTGTATTTACGTTTTTGCTTTTCAACTTCGCATAAATAACCCCAAAACATAAATTGCGCCTAAATGTAGGCCATTCTTAAATAAAATAAAAATAGAAAAATTATTTTAGTAGATTTTTTGCTGCACTAGTTTTTGGTTATAAAAGTGCAATGAAGTGCAGTACAAAAAAACCGCTAGGTGTCGCATGAATCGAAGTTTTTAGGAAACCCATATTTATCACCCGATTAAGCTCTTTCGAGCATATATCTATTATGTTTGAAGTTCCTTTTTTCCTTCTTCTAGCTTCGGGTCATAAATACAAATTTTCTGAATATTTCAATCCGAACGACACCTAGCGGATTTTTGTTTTGTTTCTTTTATTCTGAATTTTTAATTATGTTTCAAGTCACTAATTCCCTTTTTTTTTATTGTGGTTCGTGGAAGGGCGCTTGTTACCTCTTTTCTTGATTGACTACGGTCTAAAACCCAACCTCACATGGTCCGCGCAGTGTTCCATACCTGGGACCGAGTTTCGCATTACTTCAGGCACAAAAGCGCGCTAGGTGGCTACTTTCAAGCTTGTGGGCTAAACAACAGTCTTCCAGTTTCGTGAGGAGTATATTCCTCTGTGCTGACCATATCCCATCTATCGCTTCCGCAGATTGTTTTGTGAGATATTCAAGAAAATAACTTTGTCCGTTTAGAAACTAGGTCAGTTAGAAGACGACCTCTCCATGAGGCCGCGCTATAGACTGCTCAACAGGCACTTCCAACTAAATTGTTCTAAGCCACCATATCCTAGTAGTCAATTCCGTGAAGCTAATCTGGCTCCACGGAAAATGTAGAGTCATCTACGCACACTGCGACGAGATTTGGCATCATACAACAAGGCAGTATTGAATGCAAACTTCCAAACGAACACCTTGTACTCTCTGTCATTCCACTTCCTCTACGGCTACGATAGAAAATATTCGCATAACATGTCCTAGCCGTTGGGTTTTAATTCGTTATATATATATATGTATCCTCACTTACCTACCCTCCTCTGTGCAATTAACGGTTAAGCAATTGCATTTTAACATTAACGCGATTCTCCCAAGCCAACGCCAGCCACTTGAAACATTTGTTCATTATTCATAATGCCTGTCAAACAGTGCATCATTACATTTATTATGACTTTTTTTTTTATTTATTTTCTTCGTTTTTTTTTTTTTCTATTTTGTTTTTATATTTTAAATTTACCAAGCACGTGCTTCTGGTCTCTCTTGCAAAGATAATCACATAGCTCATTAAATTAGAAAATATTTTTCGGTATATCGCTTTCGTTAACTTTCTTCAAAGCTGTTAAATTTCTTTTAGTAGAATTTGAATAATTCAGTAGTTAAGTTATAGATTTGGCAGACTGCAAGTTAATCTGCATTAACTTATTATAAAATTTCCATGAATCTTGACTGAGCGCAAACTCTCATGGTTAAAGAAGGTAATGCAATTAGTCGCTGGCAATATTATCCGAAATACCAGTTTAATAGCAAAATATCAGTTCAAGGCATTTTAAACCTCTAGTCTTAAAACAGTGCCGAACCAATTTTCAGTTAAATGAGACTTTTCGCTGTTTGTGTCAATATTATAACTCTCTTTCTGGTAGATTTGATATTTCAGACTCGCTTTTCAGCATAAAAAAATCAATTCTTTCTTTCCTAAATTCATAGCTACTAATTGTTTCTTATTCTTTGACTTCTATATTAACTTCTAACAATAATTTTATTCTGTTAACTAGTTATTTCTTAATGTATAATCTATCTTATATCTACTTTACTTAGCTGATGAGGTTTTCTCTGTAGCTGAGCAGTTTTAGATCTCGACGATTAACAAACCAAAGCCTTTCAATGACTCGGCACGAACGAATAATCCGCGCGTTATGCGGCTGCGCCCCTCGCGCCGGTCGGGCGGGATATGGTGGCTAATCCGCTTGGGAATTATTATTCCTACAAATGGCGTTAATCCTAACTAACTACAGAAATAGGCTTTAATTATAAAATTAACTGTAGGTAACCCCAATTAAGTTCCATAGTGAATTCCTTAGATTTAAGAAAACTGTGTGAATTTATGATGTCAACACTGGCAAATTTCCCTGTTAATTAACTGTTGTGAATATTGAATCCAACGTTCTGGCTAAGTGGGGCGTTAATCTGCAGCAACTTTAATCGAGTTTAACTTTAGAACTACCCGTAGATACAGGGTGGCGCAAAAGTAATCCTCCTATCAGAAAATGCTATAAATTTTGCGATTGGCCCCTAAAGTCAGTTCTGTTTTGACATTTGTGTAGTAAACACATGCGAAATACACGTTAATAAACAATGTTACGCTACACTGCTCCATAACGCGGAATATTGCTGACTATTTATTTGACCAAGAATCGGTCGGGGCCAAACGGTTACTGTGAATGGTGAGCGCTACAGAGCAATGATCAACGAGTTCTTTTTGCCGCAACTTGATGAATTGGGATTGGAAAACATGTGGTTCCAACAAGACGGTGCAACAGCACACACTGCACGTGCCACAACCGATATGCTGAACATCGGAAGCTTACTTTTGCGCCACCTTGTATTTACGATCCAGATCTCTCTCTATCTCTATGGCGCGATATACCACAGGTATATCATCATAAACCTCCTAAGAGATTTTTGCGCCAAGCTTCTCTTCCAATTTGTGGTGTGCCGATTTGAATTTTCCCTACAAATTGGTGGGACCTACAGTTTTTTGCCGACTCCGAACGGCATCTACAAAGGAGACGAATTTTTGCTGAGAAGCCTGTCATGGCAGAAATACACTCGGAGAGTTTGCCAAACCACTGCCGAGGGGCGACCCCGTTTTGAAAAACTTTTTTCAAATCACTTTCGATGTTACCTGTACCACGGCTCGAACCATGGACCTTCGGTGTGGTAGGCCGGTAACACTACCTTCACACCACGGCGGCCGCTATGGAATATATTTATAAGACTTCAAAAAAGCGAGGATTTTCTTTGATCAACTAATTAAGAATTTAGTTATTCAAAAAGTTTTATAATGCCTTTGAAATTTTTCTAATTAAATTCCCACTTGTCATCAATCAGAATTTAGGTTTAGGATTTAGGTTTAGTAAGTGTGTATTCGGATTTAGCATCGCCGTCTGTCTAACCTTTATGCCTTGTACTTTGACCACATTTGAAATTCGCTTTGCCAAGTAGTAGCTAATGAAGCTAATAAATACTAATTAGCAAATTGTAATAGAATTTTTTAAAAACCTAGGAAATTGTAAAAAAATTTAACTTCATCAAACAAATTTACTTTTTGGTTATGCTTTCACTTGAAACTAACTGACTCATTTGCAGCATTGTTGAATTTTGTTATTAGTAAATTAGTAGTATGCTTAACTTTCTAGTTATTTAATTTAAACGAAAATTGTAGCAGTCAACTTTTGGTAAAGCTGCTGGCTGGTCTTAGTACCATGCAAAAAATGTGTGTGCAAATCTTTGTAATTTTTCTCTAATATAATTAATTTTTGTTTATTTTTCACATCACGCACTTCCTTGTTGTTGTTGTTGTAGTAACGACAAAACACTACCCGAAGATTTTGGATAAGATGGGTAATGAGAGGTGAGAGGCATCATATCCGTAGATCAACCATCGAGTTGCACGTCATTACCTTTGTGCATATTAGTCGCCTCTTACGACCGGTATGCCTACCTCGGGCATATTCTAAACCCCTAACCCGCAGGGGCCCACGCACTTCCTGCCAATAGCATACCATATCTGAACTGTAGCTCTGAATTAGTTGAACCACAGAGTGACCCATGCACATTATAATACTTCCGTGGCTAATTATTTTACTCGTAATATGTTATTTGATATTTTTTGCGATTCTTTAAATTTCAATTATCTCATTAACTCTTCCATTTTGGATTGCACTGAAAAATTTCAAACAATCTAATTAAATCACAGGAAGACTCATATGCTGTGGTAAATCATTTTGCTTTAGCTTAGCTTTTTTTAAATACTTTTATACTCCACAAATTCCTTTATAGTATTCTTGTTTCTTCCCTCTTTAAAAATGTTTTATTATTCCTTCCATTACTTCCATTACTTCTGTACTTTATTTTACTTTGAATTCAAAACACTGACTGACTCATGTGCCTGATAAAAATTGTTTTTTCGTCTTATTTTTACCTGGCGATTTTTTAATCCATGTGGTATTCCAAGCAATCCAATTAAAACACAGAGTAACTTATATGATCAGTTTAGCACCTGCATGGCATTTTTATATACATTATCCTTTAAAATTGAATAGTTTTCCATTGAAAAACAGAGTGACTCAAGTGCTTAGTTTACTGTTATAACCAATCACAAAACTTTGTTACTTTAACTTGGCACTGCAGTTTTAGGTTCACTGACTTCTCTTCGACACCCGTTTATAATTTATTATTACAATGCATTTCGTGTTTCTAATTTTAAGCACAGAGTGACCTTTATATCCATAAATTTTGTACGCGCAAACTGCTTAGTACTTTATAAGCTAGAATGCATTCTCGTGAAAATTTCTTTATTTTAGCCTTTCAACTTAACTTGGTTTGTCTTTCATTCTGTATTATTAGTTTTTATTAGCTGATCAATTTCCAGGCGCAGCTTTGACCCTACTAAAAGTGTGTCTTTTTGGCACTTTTTTTTATTTAATGGTGCACCCTGTAGCAACTTTGTAAGTAAGATTTCAAAATGTTTATGTTATAAAAGTGATTCATAACAACTTTTTCGCACCCTAAAAGTATGCAACGTTACTAATAAGCCGAACTCTGCTATACCCAAATTTTATACAACAAATTGCAATCAAGAATTTGACTCTTTTCCACTGTCTTGCTTAAAGCAGAGCGCATCAAATTAAAAGGAGAATATGCAGTTCGAAACATTTTAAGCGGTAAAAAAACCACGTAATAAGTAATCTTTTAAGAAGACAGTATTAACTTACGTGCTTGAATTAACAAGGGAGTGTCTTGCGATCAACGAGCTTAACAAGTTTGTAAACGAATTATACCAATTTTGTTCTCATCTACAATAGTAAAGAAAGTGAAACCACTAACGTACTTAAGTCAGTTGGCTAAATAAAATGTGTGGGGGTTTTCAAAAGTATGAGGTGTGTATGAAAGTGCCTTTTGTAAGCCAAATATCGCGTGCTTTCAAGCAATTACCAAAGTTACGTGGGCAAAGTAGTTCAATTCAAGTTGGCGCCAAAAAGTAGCCCACACCGAAATTTGACGCACATATTGTTGCCAACGAAAGATAAAATAAACTTGTTTAAAGTTTTCTCGAATCAAAATAAATTCGCAGACTGCCGAATTTCAATTATTTAAGCCGGCAAGGTTAAGAAAGCTACTGCTTAGAAGAGGGAACTCGTTGTCTACTTTCAGGCGCTTTAAGCAAAGCATATTTCACAGCAAAGCTTCAACAAACAAATGTCTGCTTAAGTAGTCTCATTAATTTTTCTGCACTTGTAAATTTTTACTGTTTCTAAGTAAGAAAATCCATATTTTATGTAAATATTATCTTCAAGGACAAACAGGTGGATTTTTCACATCAAATCAGCAATACAGTAGAGATAAGTGAGCGCATAGCAACAAAAAGCATTCGAAATGCATTAAAAATGTAAAGCGCGAGAAAGTACGTGAAAATATGCCACGATTAAGCCAGCCAGTATTTATACAGCAGAGTCACGTAGCCTAAATGTAGACTACATTTGAACTTGGCTGGTGAGAAGTGTGCCAAAAAAATAGCAGACGAAAAAGTATACAAATAATTTTGGTATTGTGATTGTCGGGTGTTCGAAGTGACAGAAATGCAAAGCTCATCAAATCCACTGCTAAGTAGCTGGTATTGAGAATAAGCTGACATTGATTCAAAATTGAGTTGAGTTTGAATTTAATTGAAGTTGAGCTAGAATTGGATTATTATTTAAAATGAATTGAGATTCAATTGAAATTGATTTGAATTTTAACTGAAGTTTAATTGAAATTGATTTGAACTTTAATTAAAATTGAAATAAAACTTATTTGGAACTGAAGTTGAATTGAATTGAATTTGAATTTTTATTTGATTAAAAACTAGTTGTGATTCAGTTAAAGTTAACTTGAGATTTAATTGCAATCAACTTGAAAGTGAATAAAAAATAGTTTATAACTACATAATTCAAAATAATCTAATATTGAATTGAAACTCGATTAAAGTTGAACTGAAATTAATTTCAAAGTAAAGATAAGTTGAATTTAAGTTGAGTTAAAGATTAAGTTGAGTTGAAATTAACAAGAAATCGAATTTAAATCGAAATGATCTTTTATTAAAAATTAATCGTAATTTAATTGAAATTAATTTGAAACTGAATTGAAATATTATTCAAAGTTAGTTGAGAATAAATTAATTGAGACTGAATTCCCATTTTTTAATTCAACTGAAATTAATTTTTAATTTAATTGAATTGTTTTTGAAAAAAATTGTTATCGATTTAAAATTTAATTGAGATTGAATTGAAATTGATTTGGAAATGAACTTAAATTAGTTTGAAATTGAAGTGAAATTTAATTGAATTTTTATTGAATAAAATTAAGCTTGATTTGAAATTTAACTTAGATTGAGTCATTTAAAATTATGTGACTTGAGATTGAATTAAAATTGATTTCGAATTCAACTAAAATTAATTTGGAATTGAAGTGAATTATTATGAAAAAAAAATTAGATTGATTTGAAATTGATTTGAGATTGAATTAATTGAAATTAAATTATTTGAGATTGATTTAAAATTGATTTGGAAATAAACTGAAATTAATTTGAAATTGAAGTAAACTTGAATTGAATTTTTATTGAATAAAATTAAGCTTCATTTGAAATTAAACTTAGATTGAATTATTTGAAAATATGTTAATTGAGATTGAATTAAAATTGATTTCGAGTTCAAATGAAATTAATTTGGAATTGAAGTGAATTATTATGACAAAAAATTTATATTGATTTGAAATTAAATAAATTGAGATTAGGTTAATTGAGATTGAATGAAAATTTATTTGGAATTCAATTGAAATTAATTTGAGATCGAAATGAATTATTATTTAAAAAAATTAGATTGATTTAAAATTTAATTGAGATTGAATTAATTAAGTTTAAATTAATTGAGATTGAACTAGAATTCATTTGGAATTCAACTGAAATTAATTTGAAATTGAAATAAAACTGAATTGAAATATTATTCAAAGTTAATTGAGATTAAATTAATTGAGACTTTTTTTAATTGAACTGAAATTAGTTTTGAATTGAGGTGAAGTATTATTGAAAAAAACTTAGATTGATTTAAAATTCAACTTAGATTGAATTATTTGAGATTAAGTTAATTGAGATTGAATAAAAATTTAGTTGGAATTCAATTGAAATTAATTTGAAATTAAAGTGAAATTGATTTAAATTATTATTGAATTTTAGTCAAACTGAAGTTTAATTGAAATTAATCTAAAAATTAATTATAAATTGATTAAAATATAATTGAAAATGAATTGAGAATATATAATTGTTAAATGGTAATTGAACTGAAGTTAAATTTAAGCCGAGATAACGTTTAATTTGAGCCGAGATAAAGTTCAATAAAATTGAATAAGAACTTTATTAAGTAACATTTGATTTAAAATATTACTAAATTTACAATATATTTAAATCACCCTTTTGCAAAAAAGGATTTTCTTTTCACCCCGATACATTTACGAAAAGTCCTGCATATTCTCACTTTTCCTGCAAAAACAAAACAGCCAAGAAACGACACGAAATTTCATATACTAAATTATTCATTTGCTACATACGAGTATGAGCAAAGAATTCGAAAAGAGTCAACGTTAGCTTAAAGCAAAAAAAAATAAATAAGCCATGCGAATAACGCCATCAAAGCCATATGTAAATATAAAAGTGTTTGTGTACTTATCATATATGAGAGGACGCATTATTCAAAGCAAGCATAAAGGATATCATTTTTCAGCACATCAGCGCGCCAGAAAATATGCAACGAAATAACACTTTATGTGAGCAATATATGCATGTATGAATGAGTATAAAAATCACATAAGATTAAAAAGCGTGTGAGCTTAAAATATTAAGAAAAAAAGAGAAAGCTCTTTGAGGGGAAGAGATTTAAAACAGACACGGCTGGACGGAACCAAGCCGATTTTGAAAATGGTTACTGGTTTATGTGTAGAACTTACCGGTACAAATTTAAAAAGCTTACCGAACAAGTTCATGCGTCTGTCTCTCCAGAGGTATGTATTAAAACCTCCGACATAACTAAAGTGTGAATCGAAATATCACTGCTGGAAGCATGAAAAAATTGCACGCTTTTAGGCGCACATAATATATTTTATAGACTTTTTGTCTTTGAAGTTTTAGCGTAGGCGCTTGTCAGCATCAGCGCCTTAGGTTGATTGGAGTGAGCTTTAAGCGTGTTGTCCCCCAACACGTGCGTGAGTGTAACTGACAAGTTCGTGTATTTTTTATTTTCACTGATTTAATAGTTATTTCTCTTGGTTTGTTTCCATTTGAAAATCCTCCATTCACTGCTTTCATACAGGCGTATAAATATTTTATTTATGTAATTGTATATTTTTATTTTGCCAATAACGTACAAACATACTCGCTTTTCAATATTTATTTGCTTATGCGCCTGTAATTATGCAATACTTTAATCAGCTTTTTGTTTTCGTTTTTCTTATTTTGCCTTTTGCCTCGCATGGCAATTGCTTTCATACAGAAAATAATATTTTCTCATTAAAATATCACGCTTGACTATTAACATTAAATTCCCGCTGAAAGCTATTAGTTTTTTTTTTTCAGATTAACACCCAAGGCAGATAATGAGCTTTTGAAAAGTGAGCGACTGTTGTGCAATGAAGAAGCAATGTATGTGTGTGGATGTGTATATTGAAAATCGGTGAGCAGTTTTTATTGTATAAATCGAAACAAATTCTTTTTGATTTAAATAGTTTATAAACATAGTAATACACATTCCTACGCATCTTATACAGGAGATGACGCCGAGAGGCACCTGGCGCAAAATGCGAGCATCACAGAATCACTTGGCGCGAAGCAAATTTGTACCTTTTGGACGTATTTCCAATTTTGAAAGCTTTCAAATTTTTAAAAAGCTTTTTAGTGCTTTTGAGCTTTTTGGGAGCTTTCCAGATTTTATATCTTTAAAAAACGTTTCTGCTTGACTAAAATGGATTACCGAACATTTTAGCCAATTGTTCGTTTGTTTATAGTCGTAAGAGACATAATCAAGCAACTGTCGCTTTAGCATCAATAAAATTATAGAAGGCCCGAATAAGGATCAGTTTTAGAAACGATGTTTAAAGCATAGAACTATTACGGTTAAGACATTTGCACTCTTTGGTAATTGTTAGGGCTTTTAAAGCTTTTCAGTGAGCTTTATGTAGCTTTTAAACCTTTTGGCAACTTGCCGTGTGCTTTTGAGCTTTGATATCACTTTTCTGCTTGACTAGATAATAAGCCTCATATTAGGTAAAATTTTTAATTAGACTAAATTTTTTTTCCTTTTTAATTTTTTTTTTTTTTTTTTTATAAATTTTTTTCCTATTTATTTTTTAGTAACTGTTTTTTTTTGTAAAGTAAAAATTCCACGACAAGCTACGCGAAAAAAACTTATTTTTTCAACTCACTCTAATACATAGTGAGACACAGAACTTATAAGCTTTGCAATACCAGTAACAATTTTCTTTTTTTGTTGTTGCTAAATTTTACTGCTTTGTTATGACTGTCATTGCCTCTCTACCAGTAGATCTAACTACAATGTGCTAATGCACAATAATCGTAAACGCACTAGGAATTTTAAACCCGAAACGCCGGGACTGAGGCCAGCTAAATGAAGTCCAGAGCTTTGAACTGTGGATGTCACGTTCTTTGGCTATCGAAACGGCGATCCTTGTCAGAGGAAAGTTTTTGGTCACCCTTCAATATCTTCCACTGCTGTTTGTTTTTACTACAAGCAGGTGCAAGATCTCTTAGTACGGACCCCGCTCGAATCAGGAAGTACAACTGGTACCATTTGCTAGGGTTAAGTAACTATAGGAATAATAATTGATAAAGAGCTGTTTTTGAAAGTTAAGGTATAAGACAGATCTAACCAAAATTTGTTTGGGACTTTGGGACTTTCATCCATAAAATTACCTTCGCCATACTTAATGATGGCCAGCCAATACTTCAGTCAAATACTCGGTGTTAGTCGCAAATCTTCTAAGCAGAGGTTTTAAGTACTACTGGGCGAGTGATATTAACTAGCGCCTGTGAATCCTTGTCCTTCCTTTACTTAGACCCAACTGTGCGAAGGAACAAAAAATCCCGAAATCCCCATATCAAGAACATCGCTGCTAAATGTCATCTCAGTTCCTATAAATGTGCATGTCTAAAAATAGCTCTGGTGTTGGGGTGTGTAAAAACAAATCTTTTCCTACTTTACCATAATTAGCACAATGCCACGCCAGTCATGCGTTGGCCAACAGCTTTTCCCGACGCTTCTTTTGTAGACCAACACAACAAAAAGACAAAGCACATACGACAGCATCATAGAAAAGTGTATTCTGCTACAAGTCGTCAAGCCTCAAAGGATAAAAGTAAGCAATGAGGCGAATGTAGGCACAGAGCTTGTTATATTAGTTGTCATTCCTTTGTCTCGCTCGGTGTTTAGATTTGTTGTTGTTTTATATTTTGCTTTTCAGCTAATCAACAACTGTCAAGTATCACTCACACATACATATATTCGTGCTTCAATTACTCGTAGACTTGCAAAAATTCGCACGAAAACTCTCTAAACAGAGTAGTCAGCGCTTAATACCTTTCGTCTACAGTTGGATATTATTGATCCCAGGAAATCGTAAAAAGTTACCTTGTTTATACGTATAAAGAAATGGTTTGAAAAAAAAGTTCATTTTGTGAACATACGTATTTATCAAGTATTTATACGAACACACCTAAATTGATAGGAAAGAAACCGTCTTGAACAAGGCGAATTCAATATGTACTGAATTCGCCTTGGTCTTGAACAGCCAGTTCGGAACAGCTGTGAATTTCGTGAAAAGTGTGTATGGAAAACACTTGAATTATTTTGCAAAATTATAAAAACAAAATTAATATATTTAAATAGATAAAGTATGTATAAAACACTATCAAAAGTTATAACGACTGTTTGGCAACTCTGAGGTAAGGTACTATATGCTACGTCTGAAAAAACACCACAACTACAACAACAGTGAAAAAACTTTTAAACATTTTTTGTTTTACTTTTTAAATATCTACTCCTTTTAGCAGAAAAACATATTTCGCTCTTGAGCAAAATTAACAAAAAATGAATAAATTAACTATCTAAATTTTAAAAATTATTTCATACCTGAAACCAACTTATTTATAACGCAAGTAACAGTTTGTCATAAATAATACTTAGACTTTAACACATATTTGTTTTGTTTTTTATATTTTTTTTTTTTTGATTCTTTTTTTCAATTCCTTAATTTTCTTAGTAATAATTTTTAAATTTTTTTGGTTTATTTTTTATGCCATATTCAGGAACGAAAACCATAGCATGCGTAGACTGTTATTAATTGTATTCAACCACGTGAACTCTTCAAAATTTATGTCACACGGTTCCATCTCACTCTCCAGCAAACGGCCAAACCAAGGCGTTTCATCTTCGACTATAACAAGGCTCACAGTGTTAGTCACAGCTCTCGACTGGTTGCGCTGCAAGTAGTTCTTTAAGCTATATAAATTTGTATTTAGTTATATTATGTACTGAATATATGTATATATATACCTATGAATGTATAGTATATAGTGCGTTATATGGAATATGACAAGGATTTCTCAAATTTGCTTTAACGGAATTGGAACCGAAATCGGAAGTCGAAGCAGGGCACGAGAGGTACATTTCTAGTTGAATGTACAGAGGATGTCGAGGATCGAATCGAGTCGATTTATTAATTCAACTAAAATCTACCTTGTGAAGCCAAGTACGAGCACTTTTGACAATACGTCATATAGGAGAAAGTTAATTATTTAATTATTTTGTTTTTTAAAAAAGCGGGAAATTGTTCAAAAACAACGAAAACATTGCGAGCCTATCGAAATCCATCCATCAAATACATTCTTACTAAATAATTTAGATGGCAACTCTGCTAAAGTCTTACAAGTAACTCTACAATATAAAGGCTAGTATGCAAAGCTCAAGCATTTTTACATGCTGAGGGTTTGCAGAAGATTATTATCTATAGATATACATAAAACAAAATTGCTTCAGGATAAGCTTGGAACGAATGATTTAAGTAGTTTTTCCAGAAAACAAAAGAATTCCGAAAACACTTACACTTAAAAAATGTGTACGATTTTCTTGGAGTCTGCAAAATAAACCGCTTCGGTACCTTGGTCCATCTTTGCCTTTGTTAAAATTTAGAATCATTTTTTTTTCGAGAAGTTGACCAGGGACCGATCTATTCAAAAAAATCTTATTTATTATGCGATTTGCTTGAAATTCTGTACCTTGGTAGACCGTTGCCGTTGTTAAAATCGAGAATACTTTCTCTTCCGGGAAGTGGACCAGGGACCGACCTATTCAAAAAAATCTTATTTATGACGCGATTTGCTTGAAATTCGGTACCTTGGTGAACCTTTGCCTTTGTTGAAATTTAGAATAATTTTTTTCGGGAAGTGGACCAGGGATCGACCTATTCAAAAAAATCTTATTTATGACGCGATTTGCTTGAAATTCGGTAACTTGGTACACCTTTGCCTTTGTTAAAATTTAGAATAATTTTTTTTCGGGAAGTGGACCAGGGATCGACCTATTCGAAAAAATCTTATTTATGACGCGATTTGTTTGAAATTCGGTACCTTGGTAGACCTTTGCCTTTGTTAAAATTTAGCATAATTTTTTTTCGGGAAGTGGACCAGGGATCGACCTATTCGAAAAAATCTTATTTATGACGCGATTAGCTGATAGATAAAAATGTCTTCAGAAGAACTTTCGTTATTTTTCTTATTTTCTTCGTGCGGGTGGAGCCGCGAGTAAAAGCTAGTATTTATATACATACTTTTCAAATTATAATATTTTTTTTACATTGACGACGAATAGCCAAAGTCAAAGATAAAGCCGACTACTTTTTTAGTTACATCTTTTTTGACAGTTCCTTGAACTAAAATGGTATAAAAAAAACCGCTACTAACCTCGACCTAACTCATTTGACCATGACTACGCGCTGATATATCTGTGGCAATAAGGGAAAACTACCAAAGTATTTTTTTTTTTTTTGATTCTTCAGTAGAGCGCTTTGAAAGCTAAAATTGTAGAGTAAATGTATGGAATTGAGATATAGTTTTTTGTCCATAATTTTTGAGCAAAAGCCGTGAAATTTTGTGTGATTATAGCGCCTAGCACGGATACCACAATAATGGTGCTATCTCATTTTCGACCAAACTTGAGTTTGGCATTTTTCGCTTATTGCCACAGATATTAATAATGCATGTCAAAAATTCCAAAATACTTACAATGCGATAAATTTCTATGCTATCGAAATATGATTTACAAACGACGACCTTCACCGGCTCTCTATGCGGCGTGCTTCGGTTCTTGAGCATATTGGTTATAAAATGAAGAATTTTCGAAGTATGCTCATCACGACTGAAAACTCGTAAATATTTCAGCTTTCCACACATGCGAAAGAAACGCCAAGATGCTGTTTTATTCAAAACCAAATTACCAATATGCAATTCCTCCAGATTAATCAAGCCGCTAAACATGTTGAGTGTAAGTTTATCTTCCTGTATTGTTTTAATCAAACATAAACTTTTCAAACTTTTCAATTTGACTATATCCTTCATAGTTCTTTCTATCATCCAGGAATTTTTGAATGTCAGCTTTTCCAATTTATTAAATTCAAGCAACCGATCAACTAAAAATTCTATACGATCTGCGCCGCACTGGCATGACGCATTCGAATAATCACATTTATTAACATTGAATTTATTGAGTGTGAGTATTTTGAGGTTGGCTAATTTACCCAACACCAGCCACCATTTGAAAACGTGACAATCGATTTCTACTTCCTCGAGCGTTTCTAGCTGATTCAAAGCTGGCGCATTGCGTAACGAATTTAAACCATGATCGGGATTAAATAATTCGACAATGTCTTGCCAACTTTTTGTAGGGCGCACACATTTTTCTATAAAAAGGAATTTTAATAAAATTATTTAAAATTTAAAATGTATGTATGTACTCACTTATACCGGCACATTTCAACCGTTTCAAATTCGGCAGCGGTAGCAGCATTTTTAAATCACTCTCACTAACTTCTAGCACTTCAGCTTCCTCGATTTCTGGATGTTGCTTACTCAGCTTCTCCCAGAAAATCCATGTATAGGGCGCCTTCAGCCGCACCGTCTTTATTACTTGCAGTGCCGAATATTGTGTGCCAATCAAATGTGCGCAATGCGTGGCAATATAGTCATCTAGCAGTTCTTCTTCATAATTATTGTTTTTTAATTTACGCGCAAATGATTCGCTATATATGCGACAAAATCTTCCACAAACTTTAGACCAAGCCAGCTGATCATTCTTCTTTGCGACTTTATCGAGTATGACAAATAGGCAATCATCAGGTAGATCCAAAATATTTGTTATAGGATTTGATGACATTTTTTGGCTGTGCAATTGAGAGAGGTTAGAGCTAGATTTTGTAGAATTTTTTTTATGATTATATATGAGATTTTGAATTTTATAAGGCCCTAACCGCGATTTTAGTGTAACCAACAAAAATAAAATTTTACAGGAGAAGGTTTTTTAGTTTAAAAATATAAAAATATTTTAAAGCCAAATATTAGTTACATCATAATTGCCTTTGCTATATTTTTGTAACGGTGCATACCACAGTTGTGATATTTTGTGAGATGGTTTAAAATAAACAGAACTATCGATATCTGTCAAAATACTGATTTTTTAAATATTGTTGTTTACGCTAAAATGCGGTTAGAGCTCGATAGGGTAAAAACCCTGCAGGGGACTGCGTTAAATGGGCGCGGTAAGGGTCTTCTTTGAATAATTTCCAAATATTTATGCAGTGAAGATGGTCTTGTCATCAAAAAGAAAGGAAACTATTCAAATTTAAATTTTTTAATAATTCTGTCTGAAATTTTTGTCATCAAAAAAAGAAACCATTTAAATTTAAATTTTTTAATGATTCTGTCTGAAATTTTTGTCATCAAAAAAAGGAAACCATTCAAATTTACATTTTTTAATAATTCTGTCTGAAATTTTTTCTATAGTTAGAGTAGGCTTTTAACTTTTTCTTTTTTTTTAATTTTAAATTTGCCAAGGCGAATTCACTTACAGGTGATCTCATAAGAACATATGAGCAGTGGCTTCTTCTGTCAAAATAAAAAAATTGTATGCAGTCTGACAGAAGAAACCGCCAATGGAAAAACAAAAAAACAAAGTATGTATGTGTATACAACAAATTAGCCGTGATATCACCTGGTATAAACTCGCCTTGGAATTTGCCAAATATGTAGTTGATGTACGTTTCTATCTTTAAAAAAAAACCTAACCGCGCAGTAGGCATAAGCCGTATTTTTGCCGTCTCCAGTGTTGCCATTCAGCACTTTTGGGTTAATATTTTTCACATCTTTATTGGAGCCACTTTCTCAAAAATTTTACTCTCCCAAATGCAGGTCACATAATAAATATTTGATATACTTTTTAAAAGTAAAGTTGATATTATCAACGAATGAAGACTGCGAAGGTTTATACTGGTAAAATTCTCTCAAGAAATTGTTTGTGCGTGTGAAATTGAACAGGAATAGCTTTGTAAAATAATTTCATCCAGCACTTTTTCTTAAAAATCACACAAAAACTAAAGAAAAAGAAAACATTTAATTTTTTTTTTTTTTTTGAGAACTGTAACCAACTAACAACAACTTTTTAGTCCTTCAGTCAGTGTACTATTTTTATAACATTTTTAAGCAAGAAAACTTAAATCTAAAACTGTTTAAAGTTTCTTACCTCTATTTAAAAACACAATCAAAAGTAAGGCTGTTCACTGTTAAATGAGTACCAAAATGCAACACTATTTTATAAAATTTTTTTTTACATTCCAAATTTCACGCTTCAACGTAAAACCAAATTTTTTAAGCCTTTAAATTTTTTTTAATTCAAAAACTCGCTATTTTTAAAACATACGTTGTAACATTTTACGGCCAAGCCTAAATAACTACCGTATTATCTTGATATCGAGAGCGTACTGAAACAAATCTGCAAACTATTTCACAAATAAATGAAAAATTCTGCAAAACTTTAAGGATATTATTCTACTACACATTTTATGCTGTCGATTTTACCTGCGAAACGATAACCGTCATTGTTGCTGCTTCCAATGTAAATTGACTACCCTCTTTCCGTCTCTATTTTTCTCTCATTCTGCAATTTTTCCTTATTCTTTTTGTCAAGTAAGCATGATCAATGCCGACAAATACAATTAAGCAGGTATCCTTCGATATCCTTAACAGTTTTAAAGTAAACATGTCTTTTGTTGCTATATTTGAGTATGCGGTAGTTACACACATACAGCTACATATATACATAGGTACAAGAAGTAAATCCACTTCTCTGCTCTCTTTTAATATCCTTTCGATACAGCTTCTGTAAGGCGAAGAAAAAAATCGAATCAAAAAATGAGAACGGAATATCACAAGATATGTGTATTTATCAGGAGAACTTTCTCGCAACCCAACATCCATTCACCAAAAAATGTCTATCTCAAATGAAAATGTATTCAGTTTTCGTTGAGATAGAGTGTTTTTGAAGCTCACTCTGATATAAAATGTTCAACCAAATTCCGAGATGGAGCTTTATTGAAAGTAATTGTGAATAGCGCCTTATAGAAACCATTTTTGACATTAGTCTTTGTTCAAATAAACAAACCAACAAATGTACTTAGATACAAACCCAATTTCTTTCTTTCTAGTTTCCTTTCTTTTGACACTACAATTCATACACATAGATTGAAAACTGTTTGATATTTAGGTAAGTCAGGTAAGGTAAGGTTCAAATTTGCTCCGCGTGCTTCATTTTTCAGTCATACCTTGTTTTTTTCTTATAAAAATTCAATTGAAAGTGGAACTCTTAAAGAATGATGTCCCTAAAACATGGGCAGTGCTCATTTTATCGAAATTTAACAAAATTTTCATTTATGTTGAGAATATAATTTATTGAATACAATTTCCACATTTGTTAGATTTTTCGAGATGAAAAAGTGAACATGGTTATCAACCAATTTCGTACTAATTGCCGTTAACAGAGTTATACATCCTATACAAAATCCCCACTACGCAGGTTCGAACCCAGGATTGCGGACGATTTATTATTTTAATTTTATTTTCGTCAATCAATTTTTTTTTTGATTGTTGGTTTTATGGTCTGTTCATTTTTACATATTTTTGTAAGTTTAACGAGCTCAAGACCAGTTGATAATAATTCTTGGTTAATTATACTATAGCCTGTATATGTTTGTTGCTTTTAATTTTGCCTCTAATCAAAAATAATAATAACTAAAAACTTCAATTTAAACTGAAACTTATATTCTGCACGAACTGATAAGGTAGTTATAACACCTTTATATTCAATAATTTGGGAGTTTTATGTCGTTACGTTCAGTATTTATGTGGTTGTGTGTGTGTGCAGATTCGAACTGCTAGTTATCCGTATATTTAAAATCGATACTTTGAGTATCGAGTCGTTTTGTTGCGATACTATCGGATACCCGATACTTCGAATATGTACAGCATCGATACTTTCCATCCGACATCGTGTCCCTAATTTAAAAAATAAATAAAAAAAAAAAAAAAGAAGAAGAAATTCATCGAAATTTGGGGTGCGGACCCCAGCATCACCGCAAACGAACGAATACACAAGTTGGCAAAATTTGTTTTGTAGTCAAGGTTGCCAACTCCGCTGGCGCTCGATTTCACAGCTGTAATATTTTATGTAGACAACTTTAATTTTTACCACCAAAAACTATTATAACTATTTTGTAGTTGCTGTATATAAACTTTGTTGAATCAAAATAACGCATTTCATAAAGCCCAAGTAGTACTTATAGGTGAATTCTGTAAATAGTATCTAGTCACTAAAAGACTAGATCAATTTCTATTTTGATACAATTTGCTATTCAGTAAACTGTCTCACATCTCTAGTCTCAAAAAAAATAGTCATTTATTTGTCAGCTGGTTCTAGGCAGGTCACAAACAGTAAAATATTGAGTTAAAATTAAAGAAATCAAAAAAAAAATTTTAGATGTAGAAACATTTATATATTTAAAAAAAAAAAATTTTAACTAACAAAAAAAAAATTTAAATAAAGATAATAATAAATTGCCCGCGATCCTGGACTCGAACCTGCGTCCCCACTTTTTACTCGGGACGATATTAATCTACTGTCAATTGCCGTACTTCGGATGTATGCAAGTGTTTTTTCATCACATATCTTTGGTGAACTTTTTGTGATTTTCTCTTACAGAATATCGAAATCATCTGAAGTTACAAAAATTGTCTCTAATGAAAAATCTTTAATTTAGTGACTTGAGACGCGATAGATTTACAGAACACAGCTATTTATAAATTATGTCGGGACGGCGCGAACGCCATTCCCGGCTACCAAAAATTACACGCACGAGTTATTCGCATTAGGAATAATCGCGAAGGTCAACTCAGCCGAAGTGCAATGGCCGAGCCTCGCTCCGGAGGAACCGCCTTCATGATCACGGTAACCTCTACGCCAGGTAAGTATGCTTTCACCAGCTAACAACAAACTATTTCAATGGACTAACGACTGAAGCGAATGAGAATTACATTCAATTGCAAACAACCTTTCGACAAGTGAACGAAATTTAATTTGCAAACAACAGCAATGAACATCGAATGGTCTCTTGCAAAGATATGTATACGGTTTTTTAGTAAATACGAATATGTGTTTGTATGTACTAAAACTGACTGGCCTTTGCTATACACAGCAGTGTATTTGCTTGAATAACAAATTGTTGTATGTAGAAATGTTTCGCGTCGTGACATGCGCTGAAATGCTCGTAATGAGTGTCATCAGTTTATCAATAAAATATAAGAAATATAGTAGGTGTTTTTATGTATTTTAATTATTTGGTTTTAATATTACAAATTTATAAATAAAAAAATTTTTATTTAAAAAAATTATGTAATTTTCTTTTATGGAAATAATTTTGCTTAACTTTTTCGATAACACCAAAATTGACAAGGGATGACGCGAAATAATTCCAGAAAAACACATATTCTTACCCTGTCGGAAGCAACAACAATAAAAAGGAAGTTAAATTTTTAATTTGAGTCAACAATTTTCTTTTATCAAATACAAATCTTAAGAGAAGCAAACTTTTTTTATTTTCATATTTTTCCAGAAATTACCAGTTTTTTAGGTTAAGACACTTATAATCGATTATAGTCGATATGGTTAAGTTTATGGTATGGTTATGACTAACGCCACAGTCGTAACTAAACCATATACATTAGACTGGGTCGATTTATTAACCGATATCGCGCCATCGATTTTTTGATAGGTTTTGGGCTCAGAAAAAAAAAGTTCCACTACGCATACCCAAAAAAATTATTTTCGAGCCTGCGAAATTAAATTTTTTTTACTTTTTTCGACTTTGATTTTTAAGGCTTTTCATGACCTACTAAAAAAAGTTTCGTTTGATTTTAAAATTTTCATGTATACCCTGTCCGACCCAAAAATGTCCGCTAAACACGTTGGCGATAACAGTTTTTTGAAAAAAAAAAAAAATATTTTTTGGGTTTTGGGGAGTGTTTTGGTCAAAAAATTTACCCTTTCGCCATTTTTTTTAAGGGGTTTTTCAGCATACATGCAAAAATGTTTTCGATGAAAACGAATTTGTCTCATATTTCCTGTCCCACTTAAAATTATGCGCTAAAAACGTTGGCGATAACCGTTTTTTGAATAAAAACTTAATTTTCGGGTTTTGGAAAAGTCAATTTTTCGAACAAAACAAGTTGCAAAACCCAAAAATACATTTTTTTTCCAATCATCGATATATCGCTCAGTATTTGCCTAAACGCATACACCGACCGCAACATAAATTTCGCTCAATGCATGTCAAGACGAGCAAAATGCACTCTCTTGGGATGCATCTTAAGAAGTGAAGCGTTTAAAAAGTTAGTGCGCCATCCACGCACTTGTGTAAGGGGTAAGTTTGCGCATAAGCGCCATAGCTGAAAAGAATTTAAATGTCCCTACCTAAATCCATTAATACAATTTCCGGGGATAGGGTTAACATGTTTCTTACCAGTCTTTACTTACGTGCTCTCAAAATAACGGTACTCTAACCAAATATTTTTCAAAAATGTTTGGCAGCGTTTACTTACGTTCTCTGAAAATAACGAGACCCTAACGAAAACTATATCAAAGAATCTTTAGCAGCGTGCAAAAGATATGAACTCTAGCTAACCGAAACCCCGAATGTGACTAAATAAACGAAATTTTAACTTTTATACCCATGAAATGACAAACTAGCGGCGAATTTTAAACACTCCAGTGTAAATTACGAAATATATAGTTGTTATTTTGTCATGATCAAGTCAGATCAGATCGCCCAGTTAGAAATATAAAAAAATTGTAATTGTTTTATAGTTACATATTATAAATGCTCCAGCGACGTAATTACAAAATCTCAACGTTTTCAAGGGGGAACTTTTTAAACATACTACATACAAACCAACATCCGCATCTGGACCCCGAACCAACTACACGCAATCAATGAGGTTGAAACGAGTGGAGGGTGATATTTAAATGGGCCTTAATTGACTTTGATATATACATCTCTACTTAAGAGTTAATTAGATGTGACATATCCATAACGTCGCAGTCAGCGCCGTACCATAACTATGTATAACCGCATACACTCACGAAATCAAAGTTATATATTTAACTTTTGCTATCTTCTATTTCTCGTTTCTGCTACGATTTGTTTTGGTGATTTATCAGTTGTGCAATTTATATAAAATTGCCATGTTTTTTTAGGTTATGGCACCAATAATCGGTATGGTTGGCGTTAGGTATGGTTGTGACTATGGCGTTGGGGCTTTGAAAATTTATCTGCAGCTTAATTATGACTTAAAATAAGACAACTTCTGTGGTATGCATGCGATTGGATTGACCAGTGAAGTAAGTTGTTGGGTTAAAAATCGTCACGTCCCTCTAAATTAAACCGAAAAAAACAAATTCTTAAATTAAAATTTATTCGAAATTTTCATTTGGTTTTGCCCTAGTAGGACGCAATATATTTAAGAAGTCCTAGGGAAAAGTTGATAGGAGTAGGGTGCAAATCTATCGATAGTCTTGACTCTCCATATATGTATGGTGATATTATTAATAGACATACTTTATTGATACTATTAAGATTCGCTCATTTTCAAGCATATGCTCATACAATTGTTATAAAAATGCAAACATTATCGCCCATTCCAACTTTTTGCGCGATCATGGAGGAACATAGACACCATAACTGATAATATCGATAGCAATAAAACACCGATAGGAGTATCGATATATCGATAATATCGTCGATATTTTTCCAACTCTACTATGGAGAGTGGAGAAATCTAAGGTAGTACTTAATAAGGCCCGTTCTCCGTAATTGTTTCCTTTAGGAGACCACTGCTAAAACACGTCCGAAATTATCGGACCGCGTAGCCGGGTAATTTTTTTGAACCGGGGCAGAATGCGCCCCGCAGAAAGGTGTTCTGCAAATAAATACCTTGGATCAAGCCCACTATTTGGAATCGGACCTGGGTAATTTTTGGGGTTTTTGCGAATAACTTTTCACTGAAACAAAAAATTTTAAACCCGCTTTCGGATTGTTACTACCGAAGTCAAAACGCGTTGTTTGATACCTCTTCCGATATTTTTGGACGTGTTTTAGCAGTTGTCTCCTAAAGGATACAATTACCCCGTTCTCTTGTCTAACCAGAGCGGCCGATAAATTTAAAGTAAACTTTAAAGTTAAAGGCTAAATAGGAAAGCGGCCGTTAAAGTGGTTTCGGTAGGTTTCTAAAATATTTTGTCGGTAGGTAAAAACTCTTTTATTTATTCTGCGCGTTACTGGAAATTTTGTAACTGGAGGATGTGTAATTGTGTGTAAAAAATGCCTAATATTGCTTTTCAGTTCTTGTAAGCTAACTAGTATGTATAGAAGTTTGTTTTATTTTTTTCCCCACAAAAACGTTACTGGTAAAATAAAATATTGTGACTACTCCAGAATAGAGACGTTACTGTTAACGCTGCTAGGGAACCCTTACCTAAAGATTTATCAACTTTTTACGCAAGTTGTGCTCATAACTTTACCCACCTCTATAATTTTAAAACGCTTTTAATAGAGATTTCTCCTTCACTGAGCGGGTGCTAAATATCGTGAGAATTTTTTTATGTGTAAATTCTACAATATCACTCTCAGGAAATCCGAGCGAATAAATGCACTCTTTTGAAATGCATTTTTAAATGTGAAAGGTTCAAAAAAGTTAGTGCATCATCAATGCACTTCTTTCGAAGGTATCTTTATAAGTATGAAGCCTTACTATTATTATTTAGCTGAAAAGAATATTATTTTTCCCTACCTAAGGGTACTATATATATAGTTAACCTGTTTCGGAAAGTAAGCTGTAATTTATACGTATTTACACATTATTAACTTGGTATAAACCAAGCTTTTACCCTTTTATACTTACACTTCCACAATTGTGAAGTTTGCCTAACCAAAACTAAATCAAAAAAATCTTCAGCAGCGTGCCAAAGATGTTTACTGTGCCTAGTTCGAACTTCGAATGTAACTATCTGAACCAAATTTCTTACTTTTATACCCAACAGTTCACTAACCAACAGCGAAGTTCAAGAATTGCAGAATCATGTACGAAATATATACTGGTTATATATGGGCTGAATAAAGTCAAACCCACCACCCACAAATACCAAAATTTGTAGTGTGTATGTAGCGCGAAACAAAATCAAGTCAACTGGTTATCTGCCAGAGGTGGAAAAGGCCATTTCCAAACTGTACCTGATTTGCTAGTAAAATTCATGTTTTATTGGCAATTGTACCTAAAAGTTGACTTTATTTTGTGGTAGCTTCTTACATAAATACTAGTATTCCGTACTTAAAGCTTAAATTGACATTAGAGCCGTTAGCGTATCGCTATAGTCATATCCTAACGGATAGGGAATTATGATATAGCACCACTAATCGATTGCATTGTTTCTCATAATGTTCGTTGAATCAGCTGATTTATAAGGTTACCGATAACGCACCAATGTTTTGAGCTTTAGCATGGTTTACTTTAGAAACCAAATTGCGTTTAGCTGTCCGACTGTGACAGTTAGAGCTGTATCTGAATTGAACCACATGTACCCATATATTCGAAAAAGATGAAACAGGTAAGATTACTACAACTCTGCCATCCCTGGTTTTGCAGGCGCAATGCGGGTAGATATACCCAGCAAGCAAGCCAACTATTTTTAAACTAAATCACAACTACACAGTCAACTGAGGTACGTGGAATAAGTCATTCGTTCGTGTGCTGGTGCTGGGAGATCTTTAAATGATTCCTTTAAAATAATAATAATAATTTATTATCAACTGGTCTTGTGTTTGTCAAACTTAGAAAATATCGAGCCCTATGCGCGTCTTATTATTGCTTTCTGCAAGTTTTTGAAAATGGGCGTGAGACCCACATATTAATGAACAAATAATAACTTCAAAATCAATTGAATGATGGAACTAAACATATCATTGTTACGGAGAGTATACCCAGTATCTGTGTTAACTCAAGGAAAGTCGAATATTTTTATAGGTGTGTTCATAGAACCGTTTAGATATGCACTGCTTCAACAAAAATTACCTGAGTTATAATCGATGCAGAGTGTTAATATGCAATAAAAAAGCCATGGTGTCTCTAAAATGTTTTTTGAACAATCCTAAAATTATTCCACTTAGAAAACATATGTACCAAAGAATGTAAAGGAATAATGCAAAAATGGCACTTTAGAGGAAAATTGCATCGTGACGCTACAGGGCATCATAGCTGAGTTGTGACGGTATTAGTTCTAACAGCGGCTTTAATGCAGGTCCTTGAGTACACATGCCAGTGTCGGAGAACGGGTATCATGAGAATTTGGGGACTTCGAAACACATCATCCCATACCATCGCTGAGCATATTGTTGTAATTTTTCTCTATTGATATATTATTTCCAAATTGATATTGTTAAAATAAGCAAGAAAATATATTTATTTGTGAAATTCGTGTACCAATATTATATAAATACGTCACAGTACTTTAATTTGTTGAACTATGTCGATGTTTGCATACCCTTCATCATTAAATCTTTTTGGACATTGCCAACGCGGCCATAAATTCTTCGAAGACCATTTCTCTCGAATACTCCCAAAACCGTATCAACAGATGTTGATGCACTATACAGCAGGCAAAGAGCACTTAGCATGATTCAGCCATGCATTCATTCTTCCATATTCTGTATAGAAGCTGATGCATGCGTTCTATCAGCTTCTCGCCGCCGTGATTGAATAGCTCGTCAGGCAATCCACCGGTACCCGCTGCTTTTTAAAAATGAGGACACATAACTTGAAATAACAAAAGAAAAGTGCAGAAAAACAACTTTCGTTAAAGAAAATGTGTGACGTAACAGCCAAATTATCAAAAAGTAGACTGATTTGACGTATGCGCCAAAAATTATGCTTATATTACATATATAAAAATAAAATTGATTGCATTATATAGGTCGGGCTAAAAAAAAGCTATGTACCTAATTTCATGGCAATACATAAACGGAATGTGAAATAAATTTAAAAAAACCTTCTCCTGTAAAATTTCCTTTTTGGCTCTTACGTCTTTTTTGAGCACAGGGCTCGATATGTAAAATGGTTAGACCGTACAACCAATAAAAACAATAAGTTTAAATTTTGTACCTCATAAAAATTTTTTTAATTAAATATAAAAAAAAAATGTGCTCAAAAACGTTATGTTGGTACAATTGATTTTTAAATAAATAAGTAATAGTTCGAATGGAAACATGTTTATTTGGTCCAAAATCGTAAAAAACATGCAAAATTGGCGAAAATGATATTTTAATAGTCTATTTACTAAAATTATAAACACTATGCATGACTATAAATGAGCTCAAGGACAAGAATAATTTTATGAAAATTATTATTACTTTTTTTTTTAATTTTATTTTTTAATAAATATCATAATACGAAAAACATTTTTTTTTTGAATTTAAGATTTTTCATTGGCTTTTAAGGAGCCGCTCTATAACAACTTTACAACAATTTCTTTCGTTGGAGCAACACCATTTGCACAATTATTTATTTGAAAATCTGGTAAGCCACTTCAAAATGTTGAGAAAAAGTTTGTTTCACGATTAAATAAAAAAATTTTTTATAAAGTAAAAATTAAGCGCCCACACTCAAAAAAATATGTTCACTCATTCTAATAAAAAGTTTAATACAAGTAGGGAAAGTCCAGTATTTGCTAACTCCCCGTGTACAAGTTTGTTCTTTTACGGCCTAGCGCGTTGCCAGCTCAAAAATGTTAGTTGTAAGCTAGTATTTCTTCTTACTGCTTTAGTGTTTCACTGCTGGGTAGTCGTTTATCCATGAACAAGTTGAATGCATGCCTGTATATCTATTTATAGCTCTACAAAAGTCTACATATATGCAAACCGGTATGAGCTGTATGTATTGGGGTGAGTTTGACGTACAGTGACAGTCAAAAGTTATAACAAACCAAGTCTGTATCTTACCGCTGCGCTACACATTCGGTTTCATTTTATCAATAGCCGAGAACAACCTTTTTACTGCATTTTAATAGTGCTACGAAATAAAAATCACAACAAAATTTGATTCTAAGGCTAACTAACAAAAACAAATGTATGTAATAATGTTCAGCAAATTTTTTTCTGTCAAGCATCAGCAAGTCGCTTTCAAACCTGTTCTTGAAATTGCAATCTAACTATTATATAATAACAAAATTTTTAAATTTCGCAACATTTCCAAATTTAAATAAAATGGAACAATTTACCAGAAGCTGAGCGAATGATGTTGAGAACATTACTGTTTATTCCGAAATTAAACTACTATGTAGTCTATTGAGGGTATTATTACAAAAGAGAAATAATTTTATTAATTTAAAAAATTTATGAAATTCCATACCGTTTTGTATGAGATATGCAACACGATTTTGATAAGGGTTAATATAAAAGTTACTTTTTATATATTTTTAAAATTAGTATTAAATTTTATAAATTTTTTTGCGAATACATTTGCAGCTCACTGTATCCGTAAACACGATTCCAGTCAATTACATAAGCATTTGGTGGGTATTCACTTAGTGCGAATCTAAATTAAGTACAAATAATATAGAGTAAAAGTGTTTAGCTTCAAATATGTATAAAAAATTATTAAATAATATAAAACCACCTTGCTAAAAGCCGATATCTACTTCACCCATTCGTAAATATATTAGTACCTGTTAAAATTTTTTGTGAGAATAAGCCTTTCCAATTCCCCGTGTCATATAGAAGTCGGATTGTGATTCACCCATCAAGAAACGGCCGATTCCACAGCGCATGTCTGGTTAATGGCTGCAATACATAGTGTGATTGTATTTAAATTATATAAACATACATACACAAATATTAGGGTGTGCAATTTTTAAGCGTCCTTTTTGTCACTGCTTAATCTGATACTGTATACAAAAAAAAATAAAAAATTTCGTCCGGGCAAAAGGCTTTAAGTGCAATAGCGGCTTAGCTCATTTGAAAAGGCGATTCGCGATTTAAATAACATAGGAAAAAAATTTGATGTAATTAGATTTTCGTTGTTATGTAAATTTCCTTTGAAAAAACCGTTGCTATTGAAGGAACAAAGCTTAAAATGGCACACCCTAATATAAATGTACATACCTTTGTATTCAAATACAGATTAATCAATATTAAGATGCGTTAGCTGCTACAATCAACAATGTTTGCAAGAGGTTCGCACCCCAAATTCTGTAGAAATTAAAAAAAAAAATTTTTTTCTATTTTTAATTTCTATATCCCAATTTTTCATGTATATTTAAATTATTTTGAGAGTTACAACCAGTATTAGAAAGAATATATGAAATAAGATAAATTAAAAAAAAAAGATTTCAAATTTTAAGTTTTAGAAAATTGAACCTTCAATAATTTTTCTTTAATTTTTAAATTTGGGGTGCGAACCCGGGCACCACCGCTTCTCGTTTTCACATGGCTGAAATGCTATATGACAATGAGTCGCCCAAACTGACTAGAAATTCAATTGACACTGTATGCCAGCCGGTTTTCATTGTCCGTGTTCAAACAGAGAAACTCGGAGTTGCTTTTATTGGCAATTCTCTTTTGGTGTTGCTCAAGTGTTTCCGATGTTGTTCAAACACGGGAACGAATTGCTTTGGTTGATTATGTTTTGTACTGACATTCTCGCAACACATACATATGTACTAAGAATTTTTGTACTGCGTTGTATGAATATTTTGAATGAAAAAATGTGTTTTCGCTCAAATTAATATAATTGTATTATTTTCTTGGAAATAAACTTTGAAAATCTGTTGATACAATTACTTTTATGTCGTTTATTAATATGTGTGCATGCGAATGTAAAAAAAGGTATGAAGGAAAATGTCAAAATTAATCTGCGGCCAACATAACATAATCGAGACGAACGGCAACACAAAGCGTGTTTCGCGAGCACAGGCAACTCGGTACCCGTCCCCTTCCATCGTCGCTCTCTCTCCCACAAAAAGCAAAAAAGCAACTCCTTGACGTCAATTTGTATCTGTGTTTGAACACGGACATTACGTTGACAACATTTTACGTCATCTATGATGCAATAAAAACCAGAATTATTTCTTTCTCATTTGCAAAATGGTGTTCTGGCTCTCATCTTATATGCGAAATTGCTCAGATGAGAGTAGGGCTGAACACATTGAATACGGTGGCTACGAACCACAGCTACAATAAAACAAATTTATGCGACAACTGTAGTCAAGCATTGGCTACTTGATTACAATGAAAGCAGCAGCGACAGGTGTGAATTATCTTAAAAAGTAGCAAAGAATTATAGAAAAAGTACAAATTGTGTGAAAGATACATATACCTCAATAAATGAAACTTATATTACAAGTTATTCACTCTTGCTTTCGTTTTTATTGACCAAAACAAAACAACCCCACGATCTGTCGCTTGTAAAAATAGAAATAGATTTAATCTGGCGACAGCGGCATTCGTGGTTTGTAGCCATGTAGCTATGACGCGCTTAAAATAATGCTTTACATAAGAACGTGTGTACAAATAATATGACAGATGGCGCTTTGCAGTCGCCGTCTTGAATGTGATCGGGACTAGTGTTACTGCTTTCTCGGCCTGGAAATCCAATCAAATACTTGTGAATTTAATTAAATACGGCGTGTGTTGTCGGCCTACCACACCGAAGGTCCGAGGTTCGATTCTTGGTACAGGTAACATCAAAAGTGGTTTGAAAAGTTTTTTCAAAACGGGGTCACTCCTCGGCAATGGTTTGGCAAACTCCACATTCATCTGAGCCATCAGGTCGAGAAGGCTTGGCGCTATGTTACCTAAAAAAATAACCCTTTAAGATATCAAAAAGTGGTAATTAAATAAGTAAAACTCTTGCAAAAATAGTTCTACTTGAAATTATGCGCTTTAAACCATAATTTGTGGCATCAAATTTCTCTTATTTATTTATTATATGTTTCTATAGCATCGCCTACTTTTTGCTTAATGCTTCCAATGATTACGACTCTGCGTTGAATGCCATCTGAATGACAAGCTCTTTACATGATGGGCAAAGCTGTGAACGAATAGCTGATACATATCTTACTTGTAGACCTTTACAATGCTTACATAGAATTGAAGACTTTTGTGAGAAATGTTCGGGTAAAATTCGAGTCTATAAGGTTCTTACTAGCAACGAAGTTATTTTAGTATCAATTGAAATTAAATTCAAAACAGATATCAAAATTTTGAAAATTGAAAACAAGAATAATTAATAACAAATAAAATTTGTTTTCTAAAGGTTTTAAAACTGAAAATATTATTTTCAAATGGGTTAAAGATGTTTTCTGGTTGACACTATAGATTTGTTTCCATTGAGATAAACGCCAAATTCAATCACACTTTATTGAATACATTTTGCTTATGGTACTATTTATCTCTCAAATGGTGTCCTGCCTCTCGTCTTATATGCAGCTGGAAATTGTTAAAAGCCTTCTCAGATGAAAGTATACCTGTATTCTAAAATGTGGGTAAAAAGGTTAGTGAATATTTTGCACGAATATCTAATTTGATTAAGCCGAGAGCTATGTAAATATTAGACCCCTGCATGCATCCATTCAAAACGGAAAATGAATCATTCATTTTGAATTTAAATGAATCAGATTGGCTCTGATTTTTTCTGAATTTGAAAAAATATATGTCTCGTATGATTGCCGGAGTTTATGTATATTATTAATGTGAAAACAAATTGAATAAATATGACACATTTTTGTTATTAAACCTGGCAGATATCCCAACAAGCATTTCTGTGAAAGTTTTTAAAAATAAATGTTACATTTCCGAAATAAACGATGCATAGGCGTTTCATATATATATAAGAAAATTAGACTGCCTCCTTCTCTGTACAAAAGTTGAAATTTTTTTTTTTTGATTGAAACCCCAAAACATAAAAAATTCATATATACATTCCAATATTTGCATGCAGATACATTATTTTATTTACATTGTCTGGGTTAATAGCAATAGTTAATATGTATTAATAATAATAATAATACCAAATAGAGATAAGTACCCTCTTGTTTTCCATTGGATGTTTTTTTCGCATCCCGAGAACTAATAATATAGCATCTAGCTTTACAAGGTTGGAAGTGCTTGCGGTTAGCTATAAATGGAGTAGCATTTACTACAGGCAACGATTTCGGGTACTTCTTGGCCAGAGGTATCTTTAACAATGCTAAGTGTATCCCACACTTTGCTACACTCCTTTCTTTCACCCAGGATGTATTCCCCATTACGAAGCTTTTCCTTGATGTCAAAACTGAAAATATATAATTACAAATAAACTGTTTGCATTCCAAAAGAATAATAATACTTACACTAATACAGGGTGGCTAATGAAAGCCGCTACCAAAAAAAAATTAAATAACTTTTTTTCTATTTAATGAATCTGGTAAATTTTTTTTTTTTTTTGCAGATTGACTTTTACATTTAACAAAAATGGATAACTGGGACACTGAAACAAGAATTTGGATTGTCCGCCGCTATCACGCACTGGAGTCCGTAGTTTCGGTCCAAAGAGAGTATAGGCGCACGTTTGGCGGCAATCCTCCGAGCAGATGGACCATAATAAGACTTGTAAACAATTTTGCCGAGCATGGGACAGTCAACAGAAGACCTTACCATCGAAACCCTTCAGTTCGAACGGAGGAAACAATCGCTGCTGTAGCTGCTGCCATACAAAACAATCCACGTGTTTCGACAAGAAGCTTATCTGCTCAAATGGGTGTAAGCAGACAGTAATTACAGTCAATTATGCACAAAGATTTGGACTTATTCCCATATAAAATTCAAATGGCCAACAAACTGAACGCTGCAGACTTGCCGATTCGCTTGGAATTTTGCCAGAAGATGCTTCAAATGGTGGAAGAGGACGGAAACATGTTGAACTGTCTTTTCATGTCTGACGAGGCCCATTTCGATTTAAACGGCAACATAAACAAACAAAATTGTCGAATATGGAGTGCTTCCAACCCACAGATACTCCATGAGACGGAATTGCATCCACTTCGTGTCACAGTGTGGTGTGCAGTTTCATCACGCTGCATTGTCGGGCCCTACTTCTTCGAAGAAAACGGTCACACCGTTACGGTTACTGGAGACCGTTACTTGAGCATGTTGAGAGAGTTTTTCTATCCAGAATTACGCCGAATGAGAATTTCTTTCAACTCTGTGTGGTTTCAGCAAGATGGTGCAGCTCCTCATATAGCCCAACCTGTTATGACAGAATTGCGACGAAAATTTCCCAATAAGCTGATATCCAGAAACTCCACATTCCGTTGGCCACCCAGGTCGCCTGACCTTACTGCACCTGACTTTTTCTTGTGGGGTTATTGCAAACAGGAAGTCTTCAAAGCAAAACCAACAAATTTGAATAAACTAAGGCAATCCATTCGAGAAACAATTGCGGCTATTCCTGTTTCAACTCTCCAAGCAGTAATGAACAACTTTTTGGTAAGATGCCCCACATGCATCGACGAGCAAGGGGGGGCATTTAAATTCCATTATTTTTAAAACTAATTAAGCTATATTTAGTAAAATTTAATGAGCTTTAACATGAATAAAAGAAAAATGAATTCCATACACTGAAAAAAAAATTATTTGAGTTTCTTAATGTAGCAAAATTCATCAGCCACCCTGTTTTTATTCAAAATATCCACAAAATTGTAAGCTGTACAACGCATCCCTAGTGTTTGATTAGAATGAGTAAATATTTTTTCATTCATTTATTCAGATTCTTTTATTTGATTTTTGAAAACTTTAAACTCTGTGAATATTCATTATATAAAGATTCTGAAAACTGAGTGTTTGGTATTTCAAATGGAATATTCAAATCTACTGTATTCTATTAAGCACAAAGTTTAAATCGATTCATGCAGGGGCCTACTATGTATGCGCATCTGGAAGGTATTGCCATCGCAGTTTAAATAAGATATTTTTATTTCGTTTCAACGTTACCCGTTTCATTTTAGAATCGTTGAGCATCCCTGTTATTTTCCGTTATTTAAATCATATATGTAAATTTCAATGCCTACTCTTCAAAATCAATGTTAGTTTTGTTTTTAAATATACAAATGTACATACATAGCAGGCCGTGAATAACGAACATTCTCGTGCATTCATGCTTGGCCTATTTATGAGCGTTGCGCTCATAATTCTCAACTATTTCATTAAACTCTTAGTATTTGTACTTTGATGCTGTTGTGTTCAATTCAAAAAGGGTGCTCGTCTTGCATGAAATATTCCAATCAGGGTTCAAAGCCCTGCGTGCAGACGCATTGCAGTGTTCGTGTTCAGCTTCATATAAATTGTGAAGTGGGTTGTGGATTTTTCCCAACTTGTTTCTTGTTTTATGCGAACGTTATGAACACTCCAGTGGGGTATGGCTTTGCATATCCAGTGCATAATTTTTTGATATGAGATTCAAGATGTCAAAGGTATTGCTTTCACTTTCGAGCGATTGCGTGGCCTGGGAGCGCTTGATCTCGACTGATCAATACAATTAGAATGTGACCAGGTTTATAGCCTTTTCGAGGCTATATTTAGCCTTTTTTTTTTTTGTCCTTTAGCCTCATAATTTTGGTTTTAGCTTCGTGCCTTTTTTTTTTTACTCGAATCTTTTCTGGTCCCAACGCCATATTTTACATATAAAGTTAAAAGAAGGCAGTATTGATGATTGAAATACAGAAAATTATTCGTAAAAATTGTTAACTATTTTTAATGGAGTTGATAACTAACTCAATAGGCCCGATCACATTCAAGACGGCGACTGCAAAGCACACGTTCTTATGTAAAGCATTATTTTAAGCGCGTCATAGCTACATGGCTACAAACCACGAATGCCGCTGTCGCCAGATTAAATCTATTTCTATTTTTACAAGCGACAGATCGTGGCGTTGTTTTCTTTTAGTCAATAAAAACGAAAGCAAGAGTGAATAACTTGTAATATAAGTTTCATTTATTGAGGTATATGTATCTTTCACACAATTTGTACTTTTTCTATAATTCTTTGCTACTTTTTAAGGTAATTCACACCTGTCGGTGCTGCTTTCATTGTAATCAAGTAGCCAATGCTTGACTACAGTTGTCGAATAGATTTTTTTTTATTGTAGCTGTGGTTCGTAGCCACCGTATTCAATGTGTTCAGCCCTAATTGCGACAACGCCTACCTGATAATATGAACTCTTTACAAGAGTTACAAAGCCTGATGTATTTTCTCACTTTCAAGAAGAGAAGTCTAGGTACTCTCCAAGTCACGTAGCATTGATTGCGCTGCAGAATATTTTCTGAAGCAAGCATAAGCGTCTCGGGTGAGACACGTGCGTTCCATGGTTCGAGCCCAGGTTCCGGACAATATTATTTTTTTTTTAAATTAAATTTCTTACCTTGACTTGATTTTGTTAAGTTTTTAAAGCAATCTTTTCTTAAAACCAATTTTTTGCAAAAAAAACCGCAAACAAATTACTAAAAATTTACCATAACAAAATATGTAAAATAAATACTTACATATTTCCATCGTCTTATGAATTTTTTTTTTAAAGAATTAACTTTTTTCTGATTGATATAGGACTTAAGGTAAACTTATACGCACAGCCATAAGAAATAATAATTTCAGGTCGTATACATACATATATATCACAAAATATTATTGAAATGCTATAAAAGTCAATATGAAATGTCTTTATACATGTATAAATTGTGATTAAGGAGAAAAAATTTTCCCCCGCTAAATGGGTTTCAAAAAAGCCAGATCTAAAGAAAAATTGCTAAATTGACAGCACTGTCCGTATATCCAAAACAAAAAAACCAAAACGGAAACCGGCGTCATGCTCATATTGAGAAGTTTAAGGGACTTTAAAATACACACTAAATTAATTTTCAATCAAAAATGTATGTGTGGAAACACTCCTAACGGTGAAATATTTTCATTCTCTCACTCATGGAGCATATTGAGTTAAAGTAGTGGCGTCGGCGTCATATTTCATTTGCTCTCCAAAAGGTAGAAATATTTTCATTCTCTTACTCACTAAGCAAATTGAGTTAAAGTATACACCGGCGTCGGCGCGTCTGTCCAATTTGATTTTGAGGGAGAGTTGCCCTATATAATTAAAATGAGATTAAAAGGTATTCATGGGCTCTATTTTTGGTCGGGAATGTAGATGCATCCTAAAATCCTGAAAAACCTAAGTGTTTATAATAAAATGTTAATTTTTACTGTTCATAAAACTCCAATAATAAAACCGGATTCCAAACCAGCCATGGCGGCCTTATAATTCAAAGCTTCCTAGATGTTTCATATACATATATAAGTCAACAGCCGTTAATAGCTACTTATTTAACCGTCGAACCGATTTTAACCTTCCAACAAAGCGCCACCTGACTATCCTTTGCCAGATGACGCCAATTAGAGACGCCAAGCGATCGCAGATCGTTCTCCATTCGCCCTACATGGCCAGGCCAACGTATCCGCTGGGTTTTAATTCGTTAGAAAATGTCGATGCCTGCGAAGAGCTCATTCAACTCATCATTTAATCTTCTACGGTAAACACCGTCGGCATCGAGTAGAGGCCCAAAAATCCTTCGAAGAACCTTTCTCTCGAATAAGTGGAGTTAGTCTAGTTTTAGTAACCAGATAAGATGATAAATAAATAATTAGATTAACAGACCCTCAGACGACCTGCCGAAAAATGTTACTCGCATTCCTTTTTATTCTCCTGCCACTCCATATCCCTCCCTTCTTCTTCCATCTAGTTTTTCTCTTTTTCCTTACTATATTCCTATCCCTCTTCCTATAATTATTATTGGAATTTAAGCTTTTTCTAAAAATAATAAAAGCTACGATATCTCAAGATGGACCAAATTACTCGCGTAAAGCCACTAGACTTAATAAGTGGACTAGGCCTATTGGGCAAACCACGTTAAAAAAAGCGCGCCAAAAACTCTAACTCAGGTGGTGTGGAAATGAGTTTATCGAAAAAATTTAAAACCTTCTTAGGAATACCTGTGAAAATTCGCCTTTGAATTTCTATCTATCTATCTATGGCGCGATATACAACAGGTATATCATCATAAACCTCCTAAGAGATTTTTGCGCCAAGCTTCTCTTCCAATTTGTGGTGTGCCGATTTGAATTTTCCCTACAAATTGGTGGGACCTACAGTTTTTTGCCGACTCCGAACGGCATCTACAAAGGAGACGAATTTTTTGCTGAGAAGCCTGTCATGGCAGAAATACACTCGGAGAGTTTGCCAAACCACTGCCGAGGGGCGACCCCGTTTTGAAAAACTTTTTTCAAATCACTTTTGATGTTACCTGTACCAGGGCTCGAACCATGGACTTTCGGTGTGGTAGGCCGGCAACACTACCTTCACACCACGGCGGCCTTTGAATTTAATCTGGTATAATTTAAGATATCTGACAATACTTGCACTCCACAGGACCAAGTTTTACAGGAAATAAAGCGGTTTAAAAATGGTGCCCGAAACACAAAATTTCTACTGGTTAGTTAAATTTTAAGAACACTAGCAATTTAAGATTCTTTATATTGCAATTAAAACAATTTATTTCCTATAATTTAGTATAGCTTGTGATTTTAAATCTCATATTTCTCGAAAGTTTATTTGAATTAAAAAACTACATTTCGGACTTTTCTACATTTTTTTTATCCCAAATGGGAACTATTATTTCCCTTTTTTGTACAATTCGTAAATGCAACTATGCTATGTGATAATTAGGGAGCTTCAATTTTGATCTGTCAATGGCTGTGACAAACCTTGTATCGTATAATTCAACCATGGTTTGGGGGAGAGAAAGCAGTGATACTGAAATTATCCTGCCACTTCTCATCTACTCCTTCTTAAAGGAGGGGTGACATGATCGAGAAGGTTGCACTGGTCATATCAAATGGCTTCTGCCTCAGTCGGGCATGTACCGCAAGAAAGTACCTAAGCGTACCAGGTTCATATTCGGCGAAGGACTGGCACGTGAATTTTCTGTCAAAATTGTCTCATGCCCATACAACGAAATACCGAAATTCGTTTTGCGTGACTTAAATTTGAAGTTTATTTGACAAATAAAAATAAATATTTATAACAATAATGCAAATATTTTGTGAAAAATTGTTGGAAGATTGGCGCAAATACGGATGTAAGTTTTAATTTGTGTATATTTATAAAAAATTTAAATATTTTGTTGTATTTTTATTATAAGGAGTGCGTTTGAAAAAAATGTCACCTTTATTTTATTCAACAAGTTTTTTCTTAATTATTTGATTTCAATATTTTTTTCGTAGTATGATTAGAAATAAATGTCAGAAAAATACTGTTTGAAAATATTTTCGCTAAATGCTGTAGTTCATATAAAAATGGCAAGCGAATTGGAAGTACGAAAAACTATTGCTAAAAGTTTTCAAGACCACCCTCAGTGGAGTTTCAAAACAACTGCTCGAGAACTTAAAGTAAGTCCGAAAACTGTTTCGGGGGTGTTAAAAAACTTTAAGGACAAATTGGCTGTTACCCGTAAGCCAGGATCGGGTGGAAAGAGGGGCATCAGTGACCAAAACATGAAAAAAAATCATCACCGTTTTTCCCAACCCCAATATTTCAGGCAGAAAACTAGCGCAGAAGGTGGGATGTTCGGAGTTTTTTGTCCGTAAAGCAAAAAAGGAAGCTGGTCTCAAAACGTTCAAAGTTCAAAAAGTTCTAGACGGAAACTTTCGAAGAATGTGGAAGCAAAAAATCGCGCAAAAAAACTAAAAATTTGCTTCTTTGAAAAATTCCATTGCGGCATCATGGACGACGAGACGTATGTTTTAGCCGACTTTTCGCAGCTTCCAGGCTAAGAATTTTACACAGCGGACTCGCGCGGGAATGTGGAGGTAAAGTTTAAGTTAAAAAGGCAGTCAAAATTTCCTCGTAAATTCCTGGTTTGGCAAGCAATCTGCAGCTGTGGGGAAAGGAGCAGTGCTTTTGTAACTCTAAGAGAACATAAGGTTTCCACATTTTTTTGGCCTGACCTAGATTCTTGTCATTGTAGCAAATTGGCTTTGGAACCATAAGAACAACAATTTTTAGTATGAAAAGAATGCATTTTTGTGGCGATATTATTTTTTGAATTTAAAAAAATTGCTAAATTTTTTGTAAATTCAGTATTTTAAGGCGTTATTAAATTCACGAAACGAAAATATTCGTTATTATGAAAAGAAAAAATAGCTTCTGAAATCTGCTATAAATTTAGAATGAGAAAACACAAAATAATTTTTTTGGACAAAGTTTGAAAGAAATTAACATGGTATTTTCTTAGAAAGTTGTGAGGAATTTTTTTGGGAAATCTATTACCTTATAAGAAAAATAGAGTTGTTTTTAAATATTCGTTTTCAATTAAATATTACAAATTTAATATAATTAGGAAGGAAAAATCAAACATTTCAAAATAATTTGTTGGCAAAATCGGATGAAAGAACCGTTTTTACAGTGGTTGAGAGGATTTCTTTTTTTTGGCGAACTACTATTATTAGAATTTTTAATACCGGATTTTCTATGATTTCAGAAAGTTTCTAAATTTTCCATAAGTGTGGTATTTGCAGGCGTAATTGCATTTAGGAGAAGCAAATATTCATCTCTAATAAGCCAAAAACAAATTGAAAGTTTTGTATATATTTTGAAGGAAAAAGTAGTTTTTTTGTTAAAAAAAAATGGTCTGCTTTTTAAAGGTTTTTTTCGAATTTTATTACCTTATATGAAAACTTGAGGTTCTTTTTTGAACTATTTTTGCATTAAAGTATTTTGTTAAATTTCGCAAACTCGAAAAAAGGATATTTTCAAGGACTTAAAAAAAATTTTTATATATATTTAAAAAAAAAGGATTTAATTAATTAATTTGGAAATAAATTTATGAAGGATAGCTTAAAAAAAAAAAAAAAAAATAAACCGCCTCAGCACACTGCTGGCGGGCACCTGAATTTTTAAATCGCATTCACGTTCATTTTATAGATGAACAAAATGGCAAGGCCTGCTGACACCATTTGATTTTCAAAATTAAAAATTTTAAAATAAAAAATATCTGAAATATTTCTCAACAACAAATGCGATGTTTTTTTGATACAAAAAAAAAAAATTTTGATTTGATTTTGAATTTTGATTCAGTTTAAATCACAGCCCTCTTTGCTAGGCTTACAAAATTGAAAAATGATATATATGAAAAAAGGGAGAAGAATTTATAAAATAAAGCCACGTTTTTCACGAAAACAAATTTAACAATTAGAAGTTGAAGCCTGGATCTCGACTTATGTAGTGTTCATGCTGAATTTAAAAAGCAAAATTTTGAATTTTCGGACATAGATTTTCATTTTGGGAATACATTTACTAAGTTTCGAAAATCAGAATAAATTTGCTGCATGTTTACGAATGACAGAGAATGAGAGAATGCCAAAAAAAAACCAATGTTGCCACTTTTTGAATTCGAATCGTGATTTTCCTCAAAAAATACAAGGTTGATTTAAGCATTTTGATGCAAGTGCAAAAATTAAGTTGCATTTAGGTGTCAAAATTTGTATGGTAAATGCGAAAATGCAAAATGCAGGCTCAGTATGAACAGGGCATTAAATTCAGGTATTCTGCTTTGGCGTCTGTCCTACAAAATAAATAAAACATTAAAAATAAAATTTTTTTTCCAATTTTCTTTTTTAAATTATCAAAAATATTTTTCCAAAAATAATTAGCTGCAATTTCAAGATCTTTTTCCAAATTATTTTAATTTTAGTTTTTTATTGAGATTTTTTTTCAAAAAAATGCTGGTTTTTTTTTTTAATTTCAAAGGCTGTTAAATTTGTTAGGCCATTATGTCACTTTTCGAAGCATCAAAATCGAAATCCAAGCTTCAGCTTCTAATTTTTAGTATTGTTTTTCTAAAAAAAAAGTAGATTTGATATCCGAATTTTTTTTCATTTTCTATATCAAAGATTTTTAAATTTCACTAGATCTGGACTGGATCTAGAAACATTGCCTATCCCTATCACTTTTCCTATCCCTATCCCTTTTCCTATCCCTATCCCCATCCTTACCCCTTTCGCTACCCTATTCCTATCCGCGCTTCTCTTTCATATAAAAGATCTCGAGATAGCTGCGGAGTAATATTAATTAAGATTATATCAAAAGCCGTCACGCCTCCTTTTCCCCCTTACCGACCTTTTTTCTCGAGGTGGTAGAGATTGACTGAGGGAGGTGCCCACCCGCTTCTCCCTTCCTACCTTTTATTCTTAATATGTTGAGATTTACCTCTTATAACTCTGTACCAGTTTTCAGTATTCTGCCACGAATAATTCCAGAGATACGCACTACGAAAAATGTCATTTGTATGTTAGGTGCCATGCCCACTCCTGCCTTCCTCCTTTTCTTTCTTAAGGTGCTAGATATTGGACTCATTTAGCTCCTTACCAATTTTCAATATTCTACCATAAACACTTTCAGAGATATGTAGTACGGAAAATCTCATTTGTATGGGAGGTGCAACGCTCACACCTCTCTTCCTCCCCTTTTTTCTTCAGGTGTTAGATATTGATCTCATTAAGCTCCTTATCGAATTTCAATATTCTACATTAAATACTTCTAGAGATATGTGGTTAGGAAAATCTGGTTTGTATGGGAGGTGCCACGCCCACATCATCCAGTGGTCCGGATTGTGAATCTAAACCATCCTCGAGCCCACTTGAGTATACAAAAAAAATTGTCCATAATATCGGTCCAGGGGTTTAGAAAGAGTTTAGTGACAACGGACTTACGCACAGTAGATTTTTATATATCAAAGTGGGCTGATTAAATCTGAATCAAAATTTAAAATCAAGTTTAAACTCTTATATTTTTTTTTTCTTAAAACAACAGATTTTTTATTTTACAATCTTTTATTTTGAAAGTCAATTGGCATAAGCAGGCTCTGCCATTTTGTTCATCCACAAAATAAGCGTGAATGCGAAATTGAAATTCAGTTGCTCGCCAGCAGTCTGCTGAGGCGGTATATATTTTTTTTTATCTTTCATAAAATTATTTTGAAATTAAATTAAATAAAAACAGTTTATTTCAATTAAATGTTTTTAAGCTGACCTTCCTAAATTTTTACCAAATTCGTAATTTGGTTTAAAAGTGTATTTTCAAAGAATGTAAATTAAAAAAACTTTACATACAACGTTAACTTTTTTAAAAAAATTAAAACTTTTTACGCCCTTGAAAAAATAATTTTTTTTCCATTTTGCGTAATTCAACCAAATATTTCAAATAAAAACCTTTAGTTTTTATATAAGGTAATAAAATTTGAAAAACAAATTCTTTCCAACCTTTAAAAAAGAACACGATTTTTTTCTTTCTTTTTTCTCAACAAAAACTATTTTTTTCCTTCAAAATATACATATAAAGTCTTAAATTTTTTATTTGGCTTAATAAAAAAGAAGTTTTTTTTTCTTCTAAATGTTATAATGCCTATAAATCCGCATTTATGGAAAATTTAGCAATTTCCTTAAATCGTAAAAAATCCATGTATATAATACTACTCTAGTTTGAGTATGGTAATAGTAAAAAAAAATCCTCAATAAATATATATTTAATCGAATCAAAAAAAATCTATTTTCCTTATAAGGTAATAGCTTTCGCCAAAATAATTCCTAACAACTTTGAGAGGAATACAATGTTAATTTTTTTCAAACTATGTCCAAAAAAATTATTTTGTTTTCTCTCATTCGAAATTTATAGTAGTTTCCAAGAGTTTTTTTCTTTTCATGATAACGAGTAGTTTCGTTACATAAATCTAATAACGCCTTAAAATACAGAATATACAAAAAATTTAGCAATTTTTTGGAATTTTATAAGAAAGATATTTTAAACAAAAAGCACCTTTTTCACATAATGCAATATTTCTCGCCCGAAAAATGCGCGCTTTTCATCCTTAAAAAATAATGATTTTTCCTTTCAAATTTTAAAAATTTTTTTTTCGAAAATTTTGAGATTTTGGTTTCTTTCCTTCCTTCTTTCGCCCACGAATATGTGGAGACTTTCTCATCTGGTACTACCTAGCATCTTCTCCCTGGGCTGCCAAATGTTTTTCTAATTTTCAACTTAATACGTAAACATAATCTACTAAGAGCTATATCACTTAACTTTTATTTTCCAATCGCCTATGGATTTTATCGATCATTTCCTTCATGACTACCTCTTTTTGGACGAATTAAATCGTGTACACATGTGCTGCAGCTGCCTCTGTTGAAGTAGGTGGAAGAATTTTTAAGTCGACATTTTAAAATTCCCGTATATTATTATTCCAAATATTGCTTTCTGTGTGTTCTTTTGAGCAGCTTTCTGTGTTTTGCGCAACAGTTTGCACTACTACTGAGTATTCGGGTCAGCCAACAATAAGGTTTGGGAATTTTTATACACAAAACAATCAAATACGACAGGCACTAAACTCTATTTATCACCGGCATTATTTATTTTATATATTTTACACGAACAAAATATATTAAACGCATCCACTTGTAAAAACAATGTCGGCTTGTTACCACATAGTTGAGTCGTCTCCCTACCAACCGTAGCTAACCGGTTGAGAACTGGAAAGTTTTTGGAGACTATGAGACGAAATACCATACCAGAGGTATTTTCAATGGAAAAGCGAATCCTTAGCCAAAAAGGTGTTTAACTAAATTTTTTCTCTAAAAGTCCTACCGAAATTCTCAAATTTGTGTTTAGATAAAATTTCTAAGCAACTAAAAAATGTTTTCATTACTTTTCTGAATTTCCTTTTCCTTCCGAAATGCACTACATTGCCTACATTTAGGCAACACCTCTGAGCAACCATCCTTCAGTTTTAAAAAAATCATTAGCTCAAAAAAATCTATAACAAAAGCGTAACACAGTTTAAGCGGAAACTTTACCAATTCAGCATTTCAAAGCATCGCACATTCACGGTTGAGTGTTTTTTTTTGGCAATCGACTCGGCTACTTTGCGGCCTAAAAGTATGCCAAGTTAAATTGAAAACTAATAAAGCGGCGTAGCTGTAAGTTTGACCCTTATGCGTGACTGAGCAATTCGCTGCTGTAAAAGGTTTTTATGCGCCATTTTTTTGTAGTTGCCGCCTCGATGCATTTGTTGGTAAAATTTCTATGCGTTGGTATGCTTAGACGACAAATTTTACTTTCCCTTTATGTCAAGGTTTTCGTTGAGTTCCTTGCTTTTATTATGGCGCATTAACTAATATGTTTCATGTTGTTAACTTGTAAAATTTTAATTGTATGCGCATTGTTTGACAGTTAATTTTTTACAAAAATTTTGAATTAATAAATTTTTTTTTTTTTGCAAATGTGATTTTAGGCGCAATTGTGACATGACAAATGTTTTACTTCTTCCTTTCTGTTTTGCATACCAAAAAAACCTAGTTCAGCTGTCTAAGAACAACGCGCAATACCAAATATGTAAGCAAGTCGCACAAAAGCATGCAAGCCGTTGTGATTTCCGGAAAGTAGGCAACAGTTGGGAAGTACTATTTTTCATTGTTAAAAGTTTCAAACTCCATGACTGCTTAAAATGCTAAATAATTCTATCTAGCTTATGCTTTAGCATCCTTTTCTTCTCTTCCAACAATACGTATGCCAAAAGTGTTGCATAATTTTAGGTGCCCGGACTTATAGTTAGGAAGCTAATAATTTAATTAGCCAACACGCCCGAAGATGTGCTGATACAAATTTCAATTACAAACCGGTATAAAGTATACAGCAGCTACTACGAAGTGATTTAGAAAACGCCTAAAAGTATATTGAAGTGTGTATTCTCTTGTATATGAAAGACAAGTCTGTCAGTAGGCAGTTTTTGTTAATATTTTCGGTTATAACATGAGAGTATTCAATGTGAATATGAGAAAAAGCTGAATAAAACCGGAAATTAAAAAAACGAAATGCCTTAACGTATGCTACAATATGCGTCAAATCAGGCACAGCACAGAAAACCAAGAAATAATTTTGACTAATTTGCTTTTGCTGACAGCTACAACATAATGTAAAAAATTATATCACAAGTCTTATAAGTCACGAAAGTTTAGTAAGAAAAAAGTGCCTAAAAGTATGCAGTAAATTTCTTCTAAAGGCCCTGAAGCTGCGTTAAAGCAATAGTGTAAACTCTCGTGCATTTTAGCAAAGGTATTTATTTTATGATAAAATACTACAATTTGCGTAATCTTAAAAGTAGGCAACAAAGTATAATTTAATATTTTTAGCAATAAAAGGCAATGTTTATAGTGACCAGCTAACTTATTGGCACAAAATAAATTGCTTTGAAAAAAAAAAAGAAAATACTCTAAAAAATTTTGAAATGATATATTTAATCATACTTTGCAAAATTTCAGGTGCTTATCAATGCGTATAAAGCATTTATATGGCTTCAAAGCTTTGTTATTACATACATGAGACATATACATGTATTTATATTTATTGTTCATTATCACAAATATGCATCTAAATACTTAAATGGAAAATTCCACAACTTATTGTTTGCTAGAATATTGCTACATTGGTTACACTAAGGCGCCAAATACAATGCTACAAACAGCATCTTTGTTGGAAATAATTTTAATCAACTCTGAATTCAATTAGCAAAATAAATACCATAAACATGCCTTCAAGCTTAAACAGTTTTTACTCTCTATTTTAGTAGCCTAATTTTAGGCTCATGTTTGTATGTTTAAGGCATAATGGCATACTTTTTGGAGTATTTGTGTTAGAATAGCTATTTGTTTATTAAATTGCTATGAATGTAAGGAGAAATATGTGAAATTTTAGAAGGCATGTGTTGCATACTTTGTGGCTGAGAAATGATTTTGTTTAAATTTGGTTTGTAGTCAAATTGAAATAAATTTAATTAAAAGGGTTTAGGTATTCATGAAACGAGCTTTTTGAATTTTTATGAAAATTATTAGTTTTTTATTTTTTAATAATCATTTTTAATTAATTATTAAGTTTTTTTTTTAAATTGAATATAGAAGGAAAAGGGTTTAAGCTTAATATGAATTCAAAAACTGAAACCACGGCACTGCATCCCATTTTTCCAATAAAATAAAAGGTCTATACAAATGCAGCATAATTTTAGGCTGAAAATAAAAATAAACATTACAGAAAAAATTAGTTTGCTCATAAATTTGTATATCAAGCATATTTGTATGTAACGACTATGTGTGGAGGGAGTGTAATAAAATTTAAAGTTTAAAGCTTTTAAAGCTCACTAAAGAGATTTACATACCGACACATTTATGTATTTTGCCTGATGTACGTTTTGTAAATTGCTGTGCAGCAAACATTTTCCCGGCGGAAGGAAATTCGTCGTAAGGTAAGCTAGGCAAGGCAGGGCATAAAAATGTGCATGCAGCGGGTCTTAAGTGCTTAAATCACAATAAATATTGACGCTCTTTTCACAGATGGAGCAGGAGCAAAAAAAGCTTAAAATGGCAGGAAGTCCTCTTTTTACAAAAGGATAAAGTAAATTTAAATAATGAAAATTGAATGCTTTTTACAAAGTAATGGAATTTGTTGGTTATGCTGAGATGCTTATATTATTTGTGAGATGTTTATACAAAGGTAAGCCTCCTGTCCTTCAATAAAATCAAGGCTCAAGCAGCTAATGAGACTTTACTGAAATGCTTACATAGTTTGTGTGTAAGCGTTGAGATTTGATCGCATAACGTTCTTGTAATATTTATGGGCTGCGTGCTTTTACTTGGTTAACGTTTGTTTAGATTTAGGACACGTTATTAGTTTATGTATGTGTTTCTTACTTAATAAAAAACCTTTGGGACCAAGCAAAACTGGTTACCAGACACTTATAAAAACTGTCCATAATAGGAAATTTTTTTAGATATAATTTTTACTTAGTTTATTTTAGAAAATTTAGTCTTTTTTTAAGAAAATCTTGAGAAAGTTATGGCTAAGCGAAATTTCCCTCAAGGGAAATTTTCTATTACTCTAAATAAAGCTAGTTTTTTCCATTGCTTTATTTAATAGTCTTAAAAAGGTTTAAAAAATTGATTTTTCCAAAAATTTCCCTTGAGGGAAATTTCTATAAAACTATGTACAAACATTCGGTAACTTTGAAACTATTTGTGCTAGCAGCATTTACTTTTTGAAGAAATAAAAATGTATGTTATAAATTGCTAAGCGAATTACACACAATTTTATTAGGTAGAAACAAAGAACGTAGAACAATGCTCTTTGGTAGAAATACGCTTTCTGTGATATTTTCTAAAAGAAAAGTGATTTTTCTATTAGCCTTTTTACGCATTTTCTGTGAGCAAAATTTTTTGATTGCAAAAGATATTACAAGCTTTGAATTTATAAAAATTTGATTAAAAAGTTCCGAATAAATTTGCTGTGGCGGTTTTTTGTTTTTTTTTATCAAACGAATACGTCATAGCGTTGTTCTTTAACTCTTTTATTTTTGTGCTTATAAAATTGTCTAGAAACGTATATACAAAAAAAAACATTGTTTAGTAAATTTTCGTGGTTTTGGTGGTTTTCTGCAAAATTTCCCAATAAATGAAAATTCAGATTTTTGGTGATTCTTCAAAAATGCAACAAATTAATCAAGCTTACAACAAAGTGAAGCAAGTGCGCATGCCTTTTCAATACTTTCATAAAATTTCCCTAGTGGGAAATTATTGTGAAACCATGTAACTGATATTAACTTAAAAGAAATAAAGTTTATGGTGTATTTAAATGTATTTCAAGTGCTTACGAAAAATTTCCCGAAAAGGGAAATTTGCTTAAATTTCAACATTTACGTTTATTAAGTCAAAAATAAAATATTAATAAATTTTCGCACCAAAAAGCGCGCTCAAGTAAAAACAGCACAGCATGTGCTGCCAGTCTCTTTTTTTAACTTGAACAAAAACTGCCAAAGCCAAAGTTTGCTTGCTATCCATAGTTTAAGTTTATAGTTGAAACTATGTATGTATGTATGCTTGGTCATATACTAACTTTATGCTTAGTAAATACATATTTACATATGTATGCATGTACAAGTGTATGCCATTCATCAACTTAAGAGTTTATTATTTCACAAGTTGCATTTAAAAGTTTTAGAGGAACAAAACCAGCTTTTCTCATTGTTCGACATCGTGTAGAGTACTCATATGTCGATGGAATTTCTTTGAAATAATAAATATATGTATGTTTAGGTATGTAGTATGTATAAATTGCTGATGTAAGCCTGCATTGCATAATCAAAATATTTTGCTAACAATCTTTTACTTTTGGTTAAACACCTTCGTGCCATACGCATTCACGCACTATTCCGCTTTATATGCACCCCTCGTTGATGCTTGTCTAGAGCAGATAATTTCCGTCTCCTCCTTTGCTGTTGGCTGCATCCTTACTATGCCTACTGACATTCTATCTAGTATCCTCAGGACAGTTGACGTTATTCAGTGTTCATAGCTCTTCACATCCATCTCAATCGCAAGCGCATTGTGCTTACTACTCGGCTTGCTTAACTGATACAGTTCACCGACTTGTGAATCTATCGTTTATTTAACGCCCGACATCTATGACAGCATCAATTCTTCAGCTAAAGACTCGAAAATGCCAACTGGGTGAGGTGAAGTTGATTAAATTTTATATTGATATTTTGAAGGTTAGTTGATAAGCAGCTGAAATTACTTGGAAAAGTTTGGAAAATTTCTTGTTAGTATTTTTTGTTGCTATGTTGTGTGCAAAGTAAAGTTTGCAATTTTGTAATTGCAAGAGTTAATTATTCAGAAAGGGACCTCATTTTTAGAAAAACAAATTGAAGAAATTTAGTTTTGCGATTCTAAAAAATTTCCCTACAAGGGAAATTTTTGTTAGTTGAATTTATACATTCAGTTCATACTGGAAGGCACCTAAGATAAATATATGGGTGCAGAATACTTTTAAAAAAATTTCCTTAGTGGGAAATTATTGGGAAATTTTTTTTATTTGACTGAATTTGTTTAGCGCATTGCAGTTGTGATATTATGCGCCAGGAGTGTTAGTAGCATATTTCTGAGTATAATTAGAAGGAAACATTTTGTGATTAGCTCTTTGATGAATATTTTGTTTAATTTTTTCTTTTTTTATGATGTAAAAATTCAACCCCCAAGTAATGCAAAAAAAAATTTCAACCCACCTTAATATAAATGCAAATTCAGTTACAACGTAAACTATATCCTTGGGGAATGACCATTCATTAAATACTCATTAAACATGGACCGCTGAATGTCATCGCTCATTAGCAAAATCAGGGCACCCACATTGCTTTTGCATTTTCCAATTGCGTTTCATACAAATAAATCATGGATTACTGTTATTTTTGAAAACTACGCTCACTGTTTATTTGCCGCCATCGTAACGTAACCCAGCCATCTTTTTTATTGGCATTATTATATTTTTTTCTAAATGACGCCAGCTGCTTCTTTGTTCTGCCTGCCAAGTGCGCCAATTGGAGGAAAAATGTCGGGAAAGGTATTAATAGGCTCGTTTTGACCTCGGTATCAACAATCCGAAAGCGCTCTTCCGATTTTTTATTTTATTTATTATTATAATTATTTTTTTCATGGGAGAGGTGCGCTATCTCTTCCCCTAGCAGAAAGATTCATTGAAATTCAGTAAAAACATTCGAGGTCGGTAATTCATTTCATTTGGGCAGTGACGTCGTTTCTGATAGTGCATTTTTGTAATTTCGTGAGTCGATTTGAGGCTAACTGGCTAGCACGTATGCTGCAAAAGTATTCTTCTCCCGCTCTATCTCTCTCATTTTACTTGCGTTTGGAATTGTAATTTGGTGTAGTACCATGATCCAATAATACAGGTCGTGTTAATAGACCAGCTGATTTTTACTTTTGTCTCGAATTTTAACATTACACTCATTTCTCAGTACGATTTTGACGTTAAACTCACAAATTACAAAAACAAAATGCATGGAAAATTTTTGTGTGGCTGTATGTTTGTCGAGCTGCTACGACCTATTGTAGTTGGATCATGCGTAGTATTTACCTTCTCAATCATATTTTTTAAATTTATTGGCTTGTTTTTTGTTGTTGTTAACTTGTGCGCTCACGCGTAATAATTACCAATACACGATGCGCCATTATTCGATTCAATTGACTGTAAATTTATTTGCCCGCACTGATTTATGTAAAACCCAACTCACAGCGCCAACATGAGCACCCTCAGCGAAATGAGATTCCTGACACTCTTATCATTGGTGAGCAGTTGTGTTGTTTGAGAGTTGGCATTTTTAAATGGTCTCATAGCAAGATATGATTTATTTGAATTTAAATTAGTGATGCAAAAAGCGAAGCAGATGAATTGTAACAATTTTATGTTTACTGAAAACACAATCACCCTCAAAGAAAGAGAGGAAATGCATAAATATATGAAAGTGAATAATAGTCATTCGGGCGTAGTGATCAGGAGACAGGTAAACAATTTTACACGTAAATGTAACAACTACCATTTGAGCCAGACATCATCCGGTGGTCGTGATCCGAAGACTGCAAATTTGACACGTAAATGCAACAACAACTATTTAAGCCGAATATTTCCATAATTTTTGCTTGTTTCTCATTTTCAGTGAGTACCCACTTCGTTTTTTTTTTTTATTTAAAATAATTCTTTTTTTTTTATTTTTAAATGTGAAAATTGAATAATAAAATTTTTAACATTTGTTGATATACAAACAAAAGTATCATAGAAATTTAATTATTTAAACAAAATATAAAAGTAGTTTAAAAATAAGTGTATAAGTGCCACTACACCCACCACCTTTTAAAAAATCAAGTTTTTCCGTATCAGAGCCCTTACTCTGTAACTCTATTCGAAAGGAAATATGTTCGCTTTCGAATGATTCATACTCTGTAAGACATTTTTTGAGAATAATCCGTTCGTTGTTCGAGTTTTATTCTGTCCCCTTCTGATTTGATTTATCCCCCTTTCTATTGAAGACATGTTGGTGCTCCCTACTTCGAAAACATGTGCCAAAATGGTCGAAGGTTAGAAAATTCTATTCGATAACAATTTAGCAAACGAAAATCCACAAAAATGTAATTTATTATGATTATAATAAAATAATTAAAGTTTTTTTTTTTGATCAAAAAATCATTTTTATCGTAGAAAGTTTTAGGCAATCACTGTAGACAGAAAGCAATTGAAGAGTGTTAGGTAAAAAAAAGTTGAAATGAGAAAAAGCGCGTTGACATTTGTTTTTTAAGTCTACTAATAATCCGGACTGCTCCCGTGTGAATTTAGCGGGATACGGAGCATTATATTATACACGGGATGTCGGCTAACAGAAACAGTTATTATCATTCACTGGCTCTAGACCGGCTTGATGATTTCGTTCAAGGGATCAAACAAACCAAAAGGGCTAGTACCAAAGTGTAACAGATTATTTCCGACAAAGGACTGTCCATATCTGTAAAGCTCGGTTAAACCTTCTGTTATTGTTTTAAGGTTACAGCAACAACAACAATGACGTGGGTAGTCAAACAAACCTTTAGTTGCAGTTTGTGGCTTTTTGTCGATTTCTATCTTATTTGGTTTTTTCTTGTAGGAAGGTGTTAGATTGCCATTAGACTTACGCTAGTCACCAAGTGCATTCGATATCAGATTGAAATTTTTTGGAGAAATGGCCTCTCTGCCACGTAACTAGAAATAATACGAAAACTGTCAGTAGAGCCATGATGGTGCGAGACTAGTTGGTCAGCAAGTTCAAACTAATCCAAAACCAGTGTCGAAACAGTCGTTAGTTAGAGATGAAGAGCAAGCACAACCCATTTGATGTGCAGTTGGGACCATTAAAAGACTAGTTTAAAACGTATGCCTTCTGGTTCGCTGAAGCATCGTCACTCACTGAATCCTTTCTACGAATTAAATGGACTGCAGTGAAGCTTTACTTCTGCATGAATTTGGCATTTAAATTTATTTGATTTTATTGTTTTTTTGTAATAAAGTACGCCAATCGATACATTGCGGTTGGGAAGTCCTCACATTTCGAGAGCCACGAACAATAAACAACAGACATCAATAAAAATGTGCATGAATAAAATATATGGGATTTACTCAAAAAAGGAAAAAAGATAAAAGCGCACTTCAAATGGCAAACTGAGCTTGATGACAGGCTGATTGGCCGGTAGAAAGAAAGCGAGATGAAAGCATGGAAATATGGTATGTTGGTAAGGAAGTGCTACTTGGCAATTCACATTAGAGTTGAGCGCAGCACGGAATATCTGCTCTCTCGAGTTTGTATTTTTGCCAAAAGCCAGCATTCGGTAAATACAACAACAACGATTTGACTAAGAAAGGTCCATATAAGAGGGATACGGAGCTTATAACGCCACCGGATGTCGGCTATAAGTATCCCAATTTGTGCGCTAGATAATTTGGCTTGCGTCTTATCTCCTACACTACTACAGACACACTACCTTAAGAAAAATTTAAATTTTTTAGAAACAGATGTCGCTGGTGCGCCATTATTCATATGCTTAAGAGCGTAGTCTTCAAATTGTAATTGTTTTTTTTTTGTTTTTATTTCGTACTAAACGCATTACAATTTTATGAAGTGAATTAGGCGTGATACAGAGTTGTAGGTACAGGGTGGCTGATGAATTTTGCTACATTAAGAAACTCAAATAATTTTTTTCTGTGTATGGAATTCATTTTTCTTTTATTATGTTAAAGCTCATTAAATTTTATTAAATATAGCTTAATTAGTTTTAAAAATAATGGAATTTAAATGCCCCCCCTGCTCGTCGATGCATGTGCGGCATCTTACCAAAAAGTTGTTCATTACTGCTTGGAGAGTTGAGACAGGAATAGCCGCAATTGTTTCTCGAATGGATTGCCTTAGTTCATTCAAATTTGTTGGTTTTGCTTTGAAGACTTCCTGTTTGCAATAACCCCACAAGAAAAAGTCAGGTGCAGTAAGGTCAGGCGACCTGGGTGGCCAACGGAATGTGGAGTTTCTGGATATCAGCTTATTGGGAAATTTTCGTCTCAATTCTGTCATAACAGGTTGGGCTATATGAGGAGCTGCACCATCTTGCTGAAACCACACAGAGTTGAAAGAAATTCTAATTCGGCGTAATTCTGGATAGAAAAACTCTCTCAACATGCTCAAGTAACGGTCTCCAGTAACCATAACGGTGTGACCGTTTTCTTCGAAGAAGTAGGGCCCGACAATGCAGCGTGATGAAACTGCACACCACACTGTGACACGAAGTGGATGCAATTCCGTCTCATGGAGTATCTGTGGGTTGGAAGCACTCCATATTCGACAATTTTGTTTGTTTATGTTGCCGTTTAAGTCGAAATGGGCCTCGTCAGACATGAAAAGACAGTTCAACATGTTTCCATCCTCTTCCACCATTTGAAGCATCTTCTGGCAAAATTCCAAGCGAATCGGCAAGTCTGCAGCGTTCAGTTTGTTGGCCATTTGAATTTTATATGGGAATAAGTCCAAATCTTTGTGCATAATTGACTGTAATGACTGTCTGCTTACACCCATTTGAGCAGATAAGCTTCTTGTCGAAACACGTGGATTGTTTTGTATGGCAGCAGCTACAGCAGCGATTGTTTCCTCCGTTCGAACTGAAGGGTTTCGATGGTAAGGTCTTCTGTTGACTGTCCCATGCTCGGCAAAATTGTTTACAAGTCTTATTATGGTCCATCTGCTCGGAGGATTTCCGCCAAACGTGCGCCTATACTCTCTTTGAACCGAAACTACGGACTCCAGTGCGTGATAGCGGCGGACAATCCAAATTCTTGTTTCAGTGTCCCAGTTATCCATTTTTGTTAAACGTAAAAGTCAATCTGCAAAATAAAAAAAAAAAATTAACCAGATTCATTAAATAGAAAAAAAGTTATTTAATTTTTTTTTGGTAGCGGCTTTCATTAGCCACCCTGTATAACCCAAAGGATGTCGGCTAAATTCGACTTTTCCGCTGCTTTAGTAAAAAGTAACGCAAACGCTATGTGTTTCGACATCTTTGACTAAATAAGAACTCGCTCCCATCTCTAATGCACATGTAAGAAATTTATAATCCAATTTGACTATGCTCTCAACATGCAATAAAAATTTATAATATGCAGCATATAGCAACGAAAAAATTATACAACAAAAACCAAGAGGATGATTTGCTGTCAGCAGGAGGAAGCAAGCACAGTGGCAGCAAGAAAGATATTGACATAAGTTTGAGGAGAGAAAACCAAATTTATTCTGCAAGTAAATTCAAACTGTGATAGAGTTCAAAAGTAGAAAGAGTAACCGAAGTAGTCCGAAAGAGAACCAATTTGTAGCAACTACAAAGTTTCGGAGAATATCGAATTGTTTCTTACCACAAGAGTAGAAAGACTAACTGAACTAGGCCGCAAAAGAACAAACGTATGCCAACTAGATTATCCATTTCGAGAAACTGTATTACCCGGGTAGCAAATAATCTAGGAAAATCTCCCCTTTACCTAAGCGCTGGTTAGATTTTCTCTACAACAGACAGGCAGGCAGGGGGTCTGGCAAGGAAAGTGTACATATGTTTACCAATTTACGGGCAATTAATCGTATAACTGCAGCCGTGGTGTGGCGGTAGTGTCGCTGGCCTACCACACCGAAGGTCCAAGGTTCTAGCCCTGGTACAGGTAACAAAGTTTTTTCAAAACGGGGTTGCCCCTCGGCAGTGGTTTGGCATACTCTTCGAGTGTATTCTGCCATGGGAGGCTTCTCAGCAAAATTCATCTGCTTTGCAGATGCAGTTCGGAATCCGCAAAAAACTGTAGGTCCCGCCAATTTGTAGGAAAAATTATAAGCAGCACACCACAAATTCGTAGAAAAGCTCGGCCTTCATCTCCGCAGGAGGTTAGGCGCCTGTCTTATTTTTTACGATTGCTCTATTTGCGGGCAAAATGCTATAAAACCTGTAAAGGGCCTGCCTAGTTTTTCCACAAACAAGACTTTGGCTGACTAGTTGCTCTTCGGATTTATATACATAAGGTATGAGTTCGTTTACGACTAATTGGATTGACTGCTAGGATATGGATATTTGAAGCGATTAAGGGAAGTGGCAATTGTCTCCGTACAGTGACAAGTAAAGGACTTTCATTGCGTTCAGAAAATGGAGCAGGAACAGGAAATATTGAGAAAATAAGAGAAAAGTGCTACAGATTGGCCATAAGCAGAAATATTCAAAGGAGTAGGATACTATTGCCATATGGACAATAGCGCTATCATCCATAAGGACATATATCTGCATGCATGCTCAAGTGTGGGTATGCTCTTCCCTTTTCTCAATTTCTCACCCCTTTGGTTTATTTACAAAGCAAACGAATAAATTGCGGTATTTGCATGGCAACAGGAATGCATTCTACACACATATACACGCACCACCCACGCCAGAGAAAAGTAAACTCACGCAAAAATCCAGCAATTGCGTGTACCGAAGTAAGGTAGTCTCAAGTTCAGTCATAATCGAACCTTTTATGAGACGTTGTGCATTATGTAATGTGCGATGCGCGCGGTATATGTACTTTGAGGTAGACATTTTTAAGAACGCGTGTAATATCCAATGTTGGGTTGAGTTGGTTGTTAGAATTTTTTTTATAAACTTTCGAATGATTTTTCTAAAAATTTAAAATTTCGTTATCGAAAAAGTAGGTGATTTTATATATTAAGCTAGGATGATTAAAAAGCGTTATTTTTATAAATTTGCGAAATTTCGAAAAACATCGATTGTTCGATTTATTGGTTCGAGTATATTGATCAAAAATATATATGTATATAGAGTTTTTAATATCGAAATTTTGAAAAAACTATTTAACTATCGTGTATTTTGGAAAACAAAAAAATGGAAATATAAAATTTACAATATCGAAATTCCGAAACAAATCGAAGTATATTGATTTTGAAATACTATCGAATGAACAGCTGTCTTCAGATTGAGGTCGAAATTTCATAAATAAGTTTGTTTAAGTTTTAAAATACAACAATTCGAAGTCCGCAAACACAACAACAATTTTCGAAATAATTTTTCCAAATATTGCAAGTGAAGATTTCGAAAAAACTAAGGTGATAACTGACCAATTTTGGATATTAAGTTTTTTTGATCAAAAAGTAATATTTATTTTAAAATTTTCGAAATTTTGAAACATCAGAAATAAATTGATTTTAGTGCTATGTACTTAAAAAGCGCTCGACTTTTGTTCGATTTTTAAGCAAAATATTATTGATCGAAATTACTTTTCGCATAAATATTCGAAAACAAATTTTGTAAAATTAAAATTTTAGATTTTCAAACCAAATTGATAACAAAATTTAAATAATAAAATCGAATGATGCGAAAGTGGCTTTTATTTTTGTTCGAATTTAGGAATCGTATTGTATCGGCAAAAAATATTTTCATAAATGTATTTTCGAAATAATTTTCTAAATATTGAAAAATTTCGATATCAACAAAAAAATATATTCATTTATTAATAAAAATATTGATTTATTGGCCTGAAAGTAATATTTGCCTGCATAAACAAATCGGAATGTGGACATTTTCGATATCGAAAATTCGAAAGAAATCGAAATATGTTGATGTTTAAATGGTATCAACTTAAACTATCATACTTTCTACTCGAAAGCGCTTTTTCTATTTTCAAAATGATTTTAAAATACTACATATATTAAATAAATTCGATATCGGACACAGCTTTGGAGATTAAAAGATAAAAGTTTCGAAATATGGAAATTTTCGATATCGAAATGTTCGAAAGAAATAAAAATATTTATATTGATTTTAAAAATCTATCCAAAAAGTGGTTTTAGTTATTGTTCGATTTTCGAAAATTTCAATAAAATGCTTTATTGGGTAAAATTTTCTTTCTTAAATATTAAGAAATTTCAAAAAACATGAAAGAAATAATTAAGAAATTTCGATATGAATAAAGCGACTCTCAGAAAGTAATAAAAAAAAAAATGTCGAAATATTGCAAAAATTGGATTTAAATTTTTTTAATTTTATTCAAATAATTTAAATATTTGTCTACTTTGATGGAAGTTTTGATACCATTAGCTTAACCAACAACTGTGATTTGATCAAAGCTGCATGCAAGCACAACTGGGTATATAAATATGTATCCAAAGTTTCTTAAAATAAACCTGTCCATAGAGTAGTGGACCATAGAGTGGCCGCCAATCGATTGTGTGTCAACGCCAGAATGCGCATGTGGTATTGCTGAGAGCTGTTATTGCAAAGGATTGTAGATATTGCTTCAGCACAAAAAAAAAATAAATAAAACCGATCACATGTCATTTTACTTTAAGCCTTTCGTTATATGAACCAAATTGATGCATAAGACAGGATGCGAAAGGATTTGCTATTTTTGCAATTTGATTGAGCTCATGTCATATATGTTTGTAAATATATGGTGGTGAGTGTGAGTGTAATGAAAAAAATAAAAAATTATTGTTGGATTCGAGGTAAACTGAAAAAAAAAATAAATAAAAATTGCATGAAACGCGACTTGTTGCAGGCATCTGTAAAATATCAAAATTTTTTTCCCTACATCAACAACAATAAAAAGCAGCAAAAACACACCATGCAATTAGCGAGCTCCACTGAAAATTTCGTAAAAATACAATTAAAATTGTTAAAGTTATAAGCATTGCAATAGTAGTGGCGCCTGTGGGTATGCAACACTTTTTGTAATTTCAAGCACGTTGAGCTGTTTGAGTGCATTTCGTGGTTGCTCATATCCAGCACTATAAAAAGAATATGCACTTATAAGAGAATGAAAGCAACTAAATCCACCACAACAGTAAAAACAACAGCAAAAAGCTGCTGAAAAAATTTCCAACACTTTCAAAATAACTGTCACGTCTCGGTAAGCAAAGCATGAGTAACTTTTTATTTGTTGTGAAACCACTAAGCCCACAAAGCGAGTGCAATCGAACAGAATGGTCATTGGCTCACAATATAAAAATTGAGTAAAAGGTAAAAGTTGTTGAAAAGAATAATGGCTTTGGCTGGCAAATGGAAGGAAGTTAGCTTACATTGTTTGCATCTTTTTGTAGATTGATCTGCATTTGCACAGGGAGAGGTACAGCTTTGTAGAGCTGTCCGCAGTATTTCTGCGCAGAACACCCTAATCTGTGATTACAACAACCACATGAAAATGACAGAAAATTTCAAACTTTGATTGCAAATATCTCTTCCGCTTTCGGATTATTGTTACCGAGGTCGCATCTGTTGATACCTTTCCCGATAATTTCGGACGTGTTTTAGCAGTTCTCTCCTAAAGAGAGATTTAATCTTTATTTAATCTTTTTTTTTGTAATTCAAACTCGTTTTACTTGTATATCCATTACAGCATTCATACAATTATGATTTTTCATTTAATAATTGTACCTGAATTGTTTTGTTAGTAAGACAAAAAAATGATAGTAAAAAAACATGACAAAAATAGAAATATAAAAATGAATAAAACCTAAAAAAGGTAAGAAATTAAATTTTAAAAATGAATAAATGCTGAAAAAAGGTAAAACTAAAAAATTTTACGTGTGTAAAAAAATTGCATACAAAATTTTTTATAAAACTATGAAATTAGAAAAAAAAATAACAAAAATAACATTTCAAAAAAATAACCATTCTTGCTCTTGTGCTTGTTTTAAGTCTGCAATAGTTTAGAGAAAGGCCGAACAAAAAAAAAAATTTAAAAAAAATAATTAATAAATAAATAAAATAAGAAACAAAAACTAGGTTATAAAAAATTAAAAATTTTAATATTTATTAGAAATAGAAAAATAATTGTGAACAAATAAAAGATTAAAAAATTGTTGTTTATGCAAAAATTAACAGAAAAAAAACTTTAAAAAGTAAACTAAAAAGATTAATTTAAAAATATATATATACAAATTAAAATTTCCAAATTCTAGATAGCTTTCAAATTTAAAAGATTATTATATTAATTTTTAAAAATTTAATTTGTTAGAAAAATTTGTGAGAAAAATTAAAACAAATAAGTTTCTTTATTAAAAAATATAAAACCTTATATATCAACTTTTTTAGGAAATTTTTAGCAATTCGAAAAAACTCCAAAAAGTTTATGTACATAGAATGGTTCTTAAAAAATTTCATTAACTATTTATAGCAACAACAATTATTTTATATTAATTTAGTAAAGAAAGAAATTAACGAAAAAAGAATAAAACAAAAAAAAAGTATAGAAAAATTTCAAAATTCAATGCGGTAACAAATTTCATAATTGTACAAAAAAAATTAAAAATTGCCATAGAAAACTAAAACATTGAACAATATTTCGAAAATTGCAAGTTTATAGTAAGTTTCGAAAAAAAAGTTCGTATCAAAAACCAATAACTTAGAAATTATAGAAAAATATAAAACAATACAAAGTTAATATTAAAAAAAAAACCAAAGAAAACCCCTTAAAAACTAAAATAAAAATAAAAAATTAAAAAAACCAATTTATAAAAATTTATATTTCGAAATTCTGTATAGGCTGCAAATCTAGTAGCATTTGTGATAAGTACGAGTATTTATATTTATTTGTTATGCAAAAAATCATAGAGCAAATTCTAGAGCAGCGTTGAGAATGATCAGAAAAAGAAGCAAACATTTTTAAATTTAAATTAAAAAAAAAAACTAATCAAAAAAAATTTAGATAGTAACCATCTAAGACCAAAAAAGAATTTAAAAAACAACCAAAACTAAATTAAAAAAAATTAGTTTAGACTTTTTAATAAAAGATTTTTTATGTTAAATATATATAACTAACAATTATTATTGTACAATTTATTTGTAATAAAAATCATAAATTTTTGCAAAAAAATAATAAAAACATGTTCTAATGCTTGACATTTAATACGTTTTTCAATAAAAAAATAAAAAATAAAATATATATAAAATAAATCTTAATATTAAACAAAAATTAATATTTAAATTAACACAAATAAAATTACAGTTTCCATGTCAACAAATACACATTAATACAAATTAACAAATAATAATTAAAAATATATCTGAAAACTATAATTTACATGGAAACGCGCTGGAAGACCTTGAAAAGTCGATAATTTGACTTTGTAAAAATGAGCTAAAGGTTATTTTATAGAAATTTTGAACCATTTTTGTTTTTTCAAACAATATTTGTATGTACTTTAAAATTTTATTTGCAGCTTCCATGTAAACATTTCATTTTCTAAAATCGTAAATGAATTTTGTAGATTTGTGTATATATTTTTCTTTAAAACAAATGTTTGGAGTGTCCCCAAATATGTGTAGTTCAAAGTGCTACGCGCGCTGCTTGGTGACTGCCACATTACATTACCAACGCTGCGCTTATACGCGTTGTACACGCCCTATACCATCACCGAGCTTCAGACGCAAAGACGAGCGACATGGCAACATGAAATTCAATTTATTATTCTGCACCAATTGATAGCGTTCCAGCGGCACAACATCCCACAGTGCGCGCTCGATTACTTGCAGTGAGCTCGCACTTAATACGTCCGCTGTGTATTGAGTTGGAGCGCCCTCGCTCTCAGCAGCTGCCGCTATGAGTTGCGTGGAGAAAATGAAAAAAACAAAAATTATTAATAACATGAGAAAAAATTTGAAATCACAATTTTACTCACTGTGCGGCATTGGCGCTTTGTATAATGCATCCGCTTTCAAGCCGCTCGTATCCAGCGCCACCACTTTCACACCAAACGGCTGCAACTCCTTGCGCAGCTCTTCTACGCACTTTTCGACTGCAGCGCGCGATGCATTGAATGCCACCAAGCCAGCTTCACCTTCTTCACCACCACCAGCGCCAGCGCCCAAATAGATTAAGCGACCACGTGTTGGTCGCAAGAAGCTCACAAATACTTTAGCCACACGCAGCGAACCCAAGATATTCGTTTTCAACATTTGTTCCCACTGTTGTCCATCCTGCAATTCGACACGACCACGATAGAGAGTGCCGCTGGTATTGATCACTGCCGCTATGCCGCGTTCGCCAACATTCATATGCGCGCCCATTGCGCTGGTAGTTTCGCGTAGCACATCTTCGCGCGTCACATCCAATTGCATGGGTATGATGGCACCGCGTATCGGTTCTTCGGTGTATTCGCGCATTTTCAACCAGCCATTCAGCAGTTTGGCGGGCAATGAATCTTCTGCATCACGCATGCCGGCAAAGACACGACAACCCTTATTGGCGAGATGGGTGCATAGTTGTAGACCGAGCGCGGTGTCGGCGCTTGTTATGAGTATTGTGCTCGGTTGTGCTTCGACCACTTCGGCAATATCGTCGCGTACTTTGCATATTAGATAGATAATTAGCGCGCCGGCTATGGAGAAGAGGGCCAACAGCTGGAAGGCCAAAACCAATGCGGTCATTGGTTCCATTATGTCATTGCTGTTGAGGGAGAGAGAGAGAGAGAGAGAAAAGAAAAATTAGTAAAGAGTTACCAAAGAAATATATAAATATAAAACTATCTTAATAAAAATAGACAAAATCACTAAAGATACACTTTTGGGTTCCAAGGAGCGCGGAAGAACTGGTACGATGCTTAGTAGCGTTAGAATGGATCCTAAACTCAAAGTTGGACATCTAGCCATACATCAGTGAAAATTTCATTCGATTCTATAGAGCGGCTTGAGTGATGTGCGCACAAACATGCAGACAAACTGAACAAAAATTGTACAAAATTTTGATTTTGTTTCTATAACTCCAATGAGGACGCCAAATGCATTGTCATTTCTTAACTATAATGTTTAGATATCGGACAATTTTATTATATTTAAAGATAAATTTTTTTAATTGATTTAATTTTAATAATTTTTTTTTTAATTATTGATTTTTTATAACAACAATTTTGTATATAATATAAATATTTTTTTTAATATTTATTTTTTGTGGTTTTTAATTTTAATTTTTTTTTAGACGCAAATACTTTAATTTTATAATTTTTTTTGGATTGTTTTCTATTTTATATTTATTTTATTTTTCTTTGAGTAAAATTTTAAACACCAGCATTGGCACACTTGCTCGGGTTTGATGCCAAGTGTTCAAGCAGCAATCTCATGAGTGAGTTGGTAAACTTTGACATATATCCGACCATTGGCGTCTAATTTTTTTTTGATTTTGCTTTTTTATTAACTAGTTTTTTTTTTTGTGGAACTATTTTTTTTTATTTTTATTGGAAACAAATTTTAATAACTTCATTAGTTTAAAAATAAATTTTTTTTTTGATTTATTTTTGATTTTTTTTCTTAGTTTAATTTGTTTTTTTTTTTTTTTTGAATTCATTAATTTTGTTGTATGTTATTATAATATATTTTTTGTTGGACTCAAACTTTTATTATTTATTTTTAGAGAATTATTTTTTTTCACTTAAACAAGAAAAAAAAAAAGTATTTTTTTTTTGGGTTTTTTTCTTCTACAGGGTGTTTTTTTACAGGTTTGTTTTTCGAATAGAGATAAAACTGGCATTTTGTGGTCAAATCTGGCAACTCTAATGTCATTTATGTTCAGTTTGGTTTGCCATTTCATCATGAACAGGTTGACAAAAGAACAACGCTTGCAAATCGTGCAAATTTATTTCGAAAATAATGGTTCAGTTCGCGAAGTTTACCGTGAGCTCCGTCCATTTTATGGTCGACATAATCGTCCATCAGAGCAATTAATTCGGTTAACCATGGATCGTTTTCGCACTACGTTTACTCTTTGTGATAATACGCATCCGCAGAGACGTCGAACAGTGCGCACCGAAGAAACAATTGCCGCTGTAGAGCAAAGTGTTGAAGAGGACCCGAATGAATCGATTCGCCACCGTGCACAGCAATTGGAGCTTTGTCCATCAACTTTATGGAAGATTTTGCGCAAAGATCTTGGCTTGCGACCTTACAAGATCCAGCTTGTGCAAGAATTAAAGCCGCGAGACCATGCAATGCGTCGTGATTTTGGTGTATGGGCCGAAAATGAGATTGATTTCGATGCTGATTTTCATCGCAAAATTTTGTTCAGTGATGAGGCTCATTTTTGGTTGAATGGCTACGTCAACAAGCAAAATTGCCGCATTTGGAGTGAAGAGAATCCACATGAGACCCTTGAAACGCCATTACATCCACAAAAACTGACTGATTGGTGTGCTCTATGGGCTGGTGGAGTCATTGGGCCATACTTCTTCCGCAATAATGCTGGAGAAGCAGCTACCGTTAATGGAGACCGGTATAGAGCCATGATAACCGACTATTTTGTTCCCGAATTGGATGGCATGAATGTGGATGAGTTGTGGTTCCAACAAGACGGCGCTACATGCCACACAGCGCACGTCACAATCGATTTATTGAAGGAAACATTCGATGAGCGCATAATTTCGCGGAATGGACCTGTCAATTGGCCACCAAGGTCGTGTGATTTGACACCATTGGATTATTTTCTTTGGGGATATGTGAAGTCGCTCGTCTACACCAACAAACCAGAAACGTTAGGGGAATTGGAAGCCAACATTCGTGGCGTTATTGCCGACATACGGCCCCATATGCTCGAAAAAGTGGTTGAAAATTGGACCTGTAGAATTGGCTTTATTCGAGCCAGCCGCGGCGGCCACATGCCCGAAATCATATTTTAACATTAATGGCATAAAATTATCCTTCCAATAAAGCCAAATTGATGGACCTTAAAACGATTTTCTTGTGTTTTATTTCAATTCGAAGTTCTATACCCCTTAAAAAAACACCCTTTATATCATAAATTTTTAATTTTATTATCTGTTTTATTCATTTTTTCAGTTATTTTGTGGAACTAATGTTTTGTAGTTTATTCAGTTAAATTTTTTTTATTGGAAACAATTTTTCTTAACTTAATTCAAATTTTTTAAATTTATGTTTTTTCCTTCTTTTATGTATTTGGTATGGTTTTTTTTTTTTTTTGACCCATTTATTTTATTTCATATTTCAATAACACATTTTTGACAGACCCAAACTTTTATTATTTGTTTATAGAGAATTAATTTTTTTCGCTACCAACAGAAACAAAGAAACAATAATTTGTTTTCTTGGATTTTTTCTCCAATATCAATAACAATTTTGTTATTTTATCACTTATAATTATTTTTTTTTGTGGAACAAATTTTTTTAAGTATTCGTGAAACGAGCTTAAAGCCAAGAAAATTTTTTCACTTTTTAAATTTTTATGAAAATTATTATTGTTTTTATTTTTTAATAATCATTTTTAATTAATTATCAAAACTTTTTTTATAATAGAATAGAGAGGAAAAATGTTTAGAGACAACCGCCATAGCTTTTCTTATAGATCCATTTCGTAAGCTATTAGGCTTCTTTATCAGAGAAATTTTGACACGCATTGCTAACCATTAAGCTAACAATACGCTGGTTTTGATGTCACCTAAACTCCTAGTTCTATTCTTCTTTACCATATGCATGAACCACTTCCGCCATTTGACAGCTAGTAGTGTGATCATGATGAATTTTTTGAAAAATAACTTAATTTTGATCTTGCATTATTTTTTATTTATTTGAATTATATTTTATGTTTTTTTTTTATATTTAATTTTAAAATTGTTTCCTTTAATTTTATTTCATATTAATTTGGCTTATATTTAATTTATTGTTCATTTGTTAAAATAAACTCAGAAATACCCAACACAAAAATTGTAAGAAAATAAAAATTGAATAATCAAAACCTTATTGGATAACCACATCAGTTTGACATCCAAAAAATCAGTCAAAGTGAAAGAAGGCAGCTGTTCAGAGAGAAAAACAAAAAGAAAAACGAAGTAATAACGGCATTTTTATAGACCCATTTGAAGGTCTTAGCTTGCCAATGTTGCTGCTGTTGTTTTAACAGCTTACCAACTGCATGCTACAGTTGCTTTAGGCCAAAGCCCCAACATCCACCTCTGCAATGCTCCACTTGTGGCTAGCGACGTGTGACATGCTGTCGGTCAGCAAATTTGCATCGTTGTTCTCTTTGTTGTTTTTTGTTTATTTCAATTGTTGCTATTTTTTGTTTGATTTCGTTTTTTTGATTGTACTGCAAGTAAACGGCAGCTAAGTAAATTGATTGTCCGTGTGTGCAGCCTTTTTTTTCCTTTGGCCTTCTACTACATGAGCTGATGGGTGTGTTGTACTGGCTCCTTTCACCTGGTCACTTTTACGAGTGTTGCAATTCAGGAAGATTTTGCTTTTATAACTTTTCACTTACAAAACCGCAAGAGATTACAATGTTAGAAAGAAAGACTTGCAAAGGAGATATGGTTGGATGGTATGTGCATTAGGTTGTGCCATTTACAGACTAAGAGTTAGTAAGTCTAAAAAGTTATGCTCAACTAATTCTTTTGTTTTTTTCATACTATTTTGTTTTATTAAAATCTTTCTTCTTGTCATCCCATTCTATTTCATTGGCTCGTTTATTAAATATGTTTAACACGTATTTTAACCACATTAATGGCTCGATTTGTTGGCAAGATGCTTGGTCAGCCGTCATAGAGTGGGACCGCCTCATTCGCCGATTGACAGCTGGAATTTTAATGAGTTTTGCCATAATTGTGTATGTTTATATTTATACGTACAAATATACATTAGGGTGACTACTTTATGAAAAGTCGTGATCGAGAAAAGAAAATTCTGCAACAACTGAACAATTTCATATGTTATAGTGGTTCGACGGCGCTGTCTGAATCCATTTAACTTGCAGTCCTCATCCTGACGGTGGACTTATCTCATTAGTACTTACAAAGGGTACTTACAAACCATAAATGAGAATTAGATTGAGAACTGCCGCCGACCCTAATGGTCATCCAGGGAAGTTAATTCAGGAAGTATTCAAATGGAAGTAGCAAGCTGTTAATAACATTAAAAATCCATTTTAGCCAATTTCATTTCACTAAAGAATGGCGGAAACCATGTAAACTAGCATAATTTGAGCTAAAGCAATAGTTAATGGAACAAAATAGATTAAAATAAAAATGAAGTAAAATAAAATAAACAAACAAATTTTAATAAAATAAAATTTAATTTATCACATTAAATAAAATAATATAAAACTGCATAAAGTAAAATAGAATAAAAAGTTAAATAAAACAAAATAATGTAAAATAAAATAAAGTAAAATAAAATGAAATCAAATAAAATAAAACAAAATAAAATAAAGTATGAAAAATAAAATAAAGTAAGATAAAATAAAGTAGAAAACTAAAACAAAATAATGTAAGCTAAAATAACATAAAATAAAATAAACAATATAAATATGAATAAAATAAAATAAAATAAAATAAAAAAAGAAAAAAATAAAGTAAAAACTAAAACAAAAAAAAAAAAAAATAATATAATAAAGTAAAATAAAACAAAGTATAATAAAATAAAATAATAAAAATAAAACTAAATAAAATAATAAAAAATTAAATAAAGTAAAATAAAGTAAAATAAAACAATATAAAACAAAAATAAAAAATTAAATAATATAATACAACATAAAATAATATAATAAAAATAAAACTAAATAAAATAATATATAATTAAATAAACTAATATAAAACCAAATTAGGTTAAATAAAATAATATTAAATAAAAAAATAAAAGAAAACAAAATAATGTAAAATAAAATAAGACAGAATAAAATATAATGCAATAAAATAAAATACAATATATTAGCGAACAAATAAAAATTAAAAAAAATTAAATAATATAAAAATGGTATAAAATAAAATTAAATTAAATTAAATAAAATAGCAAAATAATGTAAAATTAAATAAGACGAAATAAAATAAAATAAAACAAAACAAAATAAAATACAATATATTAGCGAACAAATAAAAATTAAATCAAAATTTTTATTAAAGAATTAAATTAAAGCATAAAAAAGTAACATATAAAAACGCAATGAATTAAAAAAGGAAAAAATCAGACTGTAAAAAGAAAATATTATAAAAAAAAATCATAAAAAAATAAAAGAAAACAAAGCTAGAAAAAAATCAAATTAAAGAGATAAAAAATAAATACATACTAATTAAAAGGCAATAAAATAAAATGTAAAGATTATAATAATAATAACAAAAAAAAAAACATTCAAAAATTTAAAACAAAAGAAGATAAATTAAAAAGACAAAATTTAATTTAAAAAATGTAATGTAACAGAAAAAACCAATAAACAGATAGAAAATATAAAAACAAACCAAGTTAAATGATTATTTTAAACAAAATTATGTAAAACAAAATAAGATGAATTTAAATAAAGTGATATGTAAAAAATTCAAGTAAAAAGTCTGTTCGATTAAATTTAGAATTTTTAATAAATAATATTTTTCTTAAGTTGTGTTGTTGTTGTTGTGGTAACGACAAAAACACTCCCCGAAGGTTTTGGGGAGTGTTGTCGAACTAACAGACCTTGGCTGGATTTGAGCCCGGTATGCTCCGGTACTCCCTTACAGTACTGCCCGACTGTCGTGGTAGCGATTTATGACCAGTGAAACCTTCTAGGTCATGTCACCCCTCCTTCCGTAAGGAAAGATAAGATGGGTAATGAGAGATGAGAGGCATCATATCCGTAGATCAACCATCGAGTTGCACGTCATTACCTCGCCTCTTACGACCGGTATGCCTACCTCGGGCATATTCTAAGCCCCTAACCCGCAGGAGCCTTTTTCTTAAGTTTAAAGGGATTGGCTTTGTTTGAGAGATTGCCTTAAAAGTCAGCATTTTGAGAAAAATATGATATCAAATTGGTAGCAAACTTTCTAAAAGAGAAAAAAAAAAAACAAATTTTAAAGACTTTTTTAATTCGTTGCAAATTTTTAACACGCAAAAGCAATTATACTCACTACAACTGCTTCATCCATATGTAAGCAAATAGAATTTGGATTAAATGATTAGAAGCCAGATTGGTTTGCGTGCCAGTAAAAAAAAAAGAAAAAAAATTAAAAATAGTAATTAACAGCAAAAACAAAAAATCAAAGCAAAAAGTGAAAGGCTTCAATTTATAATCCATCAAACCGCTAACGTATGTTGGCAGCGTCTATATATGTGTGTATGTACATAGAAAAAATCAAGCAGTCACAATAAAATATAGTTTTTTGAGCAAAAAGAAAAAAAAAACAAGAATAAATAAAATATTTTCGGAATCACTTTTTATGACAGGTGAATTACTTTTAATTAACATAGCCGTAAGCTGTTCACATTGAACTTAACCCGCGTCAATTGTTAGTTAGATGGTCGGTGATGTAAAGCAAATGGCGATTGAAATTAAATGAGAGGAGAGAAACAAAAAACATAAACAACATAAAAAAACAATAAACATATAAAAATACAAAGAGAAAAATTAATAACGATAGCAAGTTCAGCAGCAATGAACGAATTATAAATGTCAAAACTTGTTACTGGCGAGAATACATTAAATCAACGAAATAATTTTTAATTAACCCTTAAGCACCCACAAGTGTCTCAGTGATATACCATGCTGCAGTTTTATGTAGATCATAGTCTTTTCAATCCAATACGAGATATTTCGAAAATTTTTACCACAGTGAAACCAACATTAAACTAAGACTTGAAGATCTCGTTCTTCTCTTGGACCAATACTTTAGACTTCCCAATCAATTCTGACGACTTCGAGCTACTTTAGATATGTTTACCAAGAAAGAGAATTAATTTTTTAGCAAAGTGCTTAACCTTATTTTATAAAGCGTCAGTGTCATGCATCAATTTAAAAAATGTTTGCTAGCCCCAACAACTAAATTAAGACTCATTTACATGTGCCTGACAAATCTCTAAGAAATTGTCTATTACAAAGTCATTTCAATGTCCGCAATCCGCGTACTTTCTAATCAATTTTTCTTTTATTCTTTTGTGTTTTGGCTTCGTTTACATTTTGCGCTTGAAGAATATGGCATAAACGCACTCAGCTGTAAAATTGGCAACACAAAAGGAAAACAACAAATACATACGATTGAAATTTACGCACGTACCAATGAAGATCACTGCAAAGAAGTGTAGAAAGATTGCATGAAATGTTTACACGAGTCTTACTTCATGAGCACATAGTGGTATTTCGATTAATTATGAAAATGTCATGAGTGTGACATTCAGAGCGTCCAAGTGACCTACATTGGAATACAAAGTAAACGAAGATATCACTAACAACAGCTGATATGCAAGCGAGCAGCAACAGAGATGAGTACGCTAAGTTGGTTGGAAGGTAGAAACTTCGACTGTACTCGTAGAGTATTACTAAGCTCTAGATCTCACGAAACTTTTACCTGGACACCGCCTTAAAAGAGGTTATCCTCTGTTCGGATATACCACCACGCGATGGTTTCAAAAAAAATTTTAATTTTCTGATAGTAATCATAAAATTTTGGTCATTAAAATTCATCACTCACCCTGTATTTTAGTGAAAAATTTGAAAAGCGTACTTGTTATGATGCTTGCAACCTCTAAAGAAACCTTGACAGAACTGCGCGCGCATTTAAAATATGTGAAGTTGCCATTTTAAGCTATATTTTGTGCAAAAAGGTTTTAATTAAAAAATTTTGTAATTTTTTTTTCGATTGCAATGCATTCTTTTTTACGTCTCTATAGTAAATTTTCCTTAAAAGTACATCATTAAATAGTTGCTATTGAACCATTTTGTACTTTTGCCGTGCGATTAAATTGGTTAATATCGTAGTTGCTTTAATTAATACCAAAATCGTTCAATAACAAAAAGAAAAAATAAAAAAATATTTTAATTAAGAAATTATTTTGCGCTCTACAACATTTTCGTGACTTGAGTGACAATTTTATTATGTGATTTGGCAGTTGTGCAACATTTTTGGTTGTTGGCTTAATAGTTTGGTTTTAAGTAGGTAGTTTTTTTTTGAATTGCTTTGGATTTGGTAGCTATTTCAAATTATTTTTGTGCTTTTGTTTTCTGTTAATAAAATTCTTTTTTGTAAATATATTTTAAAATTATGTGGCTATTCATTCCAAATACTTTGCACTCCAATTTGAGTTGTTTTCACTCCCTATTTTTTTGAGTGGAAGACGTTTTTTAAATTTCATACATTTTATTAATAGTTAAATTTTTTTTTGAATTGAAGAAACTTTTATAAACTATTAGGTCAAACTAGCCTACAATACCCCATTATATAAATTGAAACTGACCGCAAAACAACAAAAAAAAAAAAAAAAAAAGAATGAACTTTTGTTTAAATTTTCGAAAACTTAAGAATACTAAATTTTTGATCAAAAAAAATGCCAAAAAAAAAAATACAAAACAGAAAATAAAATAGTAATGGGAGTTTAGTTTTTATCGAAATACAATTATAAATAAAAAAAATTTAAAAATTTAATTAAATTATTAAATTTTAGCAAAAACGCACAATTTTTTTTATAATTTTTTTTCATAAATATTTATATATATTTATTTTTTTATACATAAATCTACGAAAAGAATACTAAATTTTTTATCAAAAAAAATCCCAAAAAAAATTACGAAACAGAAAATAAAACGGTAATGGGAGTTTCGCTTTTTATCGAAATAAAATTATAAATTGAGCTCAAAAAAATAAAATAAAATAAAAACTTTGATTTAATTTTAGCAAAAACGCACAAAACCATTTTTTTATGATTTTATATTGCACATATTTTTAAATATTTTACCTTAAATTAAAATTTTCTGAGTTGAAGGAATTTTTTTTGACTTAACAAGTGTTAATCTGAGAAAAAAAAAGTTTGGATGCTTACGAAAAAATTTTTGTTCGATTAAAAAATACTAAATTTTAAATTTAACATTAAAAGGTATCAAAAAAAAAATTTTCCGTTATTCAAAAAAAAATTATTCTACGATCCAAAATTTATCGAAAAAAAAAGTTTTCTCAGATTTAAGAAAAAAAGTATTCTACGATTCAAAAAAATGTATTTTAAACATTAAACAAAATGTTTTTTAAAAAAGATTTGGAGACAAAAATGTGCTTTTTTGCCTAAATTAACACACAATTTTTATTTTATTTAATTTTTTTTCTGAGCTCAAGTTATTGTATTACGATTTTTATTGTTTCATATAATAAACAAAACTCATTATTGTTTTGTTTTTTCTTTTTCACTTTTTGCTGGCTCGAGGTCTATGTTTTTCTCGCAAAAACTAATAAAAACACAAGTTTTTCGTTTTGCCAATATATTTTTGCGAGAAAAACATAGACCTCGAGCAAAAAGTGAAAGTTAAGAAAGAAAGGTCGACAAAACAGAAGTTTTGTTTTTACTTTTTTTGTTTTTTTTTTTTGGATTTTTTTGATCAAAAGTTTGATATTTTTTAGTATCTTTTTTTATGGAATGGGATTCACCTTAATTTTTTTTAAAATATTTCTGTTCCCATTCCTATTCCTCTTCCCATTTCCATTCCTTTTCTTGTTCTCATACCTATACCTCTTCCAATCCAATTAATATAAAAAAAAAACAAAAAAAATTCACAATGGAAACCGAAAAAGACGGAGGAATCAATTATCTGGATCTCACAATAAGTATTGATAAAGCTACCAATAAATTCAACTATGACATATATAGGAAACCAACGGCCACCAAAAATACACAAAACAAAAAATAACAAAAAAAAAAATAAAAAAAAAAAAAAAAAAAAGACGAAAATCGACTCTGATGATGGCACAACGCCGAAACCGGTTTGTCTCAAAACCAAATTTCACTTTCACTTTTGCTTTCCTTATCCAGAGGTGAAAAATAGGTCAAATCCTGTTTACTTATGTTTATTTCTTAATTAAGGTTTAAAATAATTGGGGAAATCCTAATCAAGATGTTTGATCTAAGTTTATCCATATTTAAACCGCGATAGTGACCTTTGGTCGCAAAATTTCAGAGATCAACTGAACTCAAAAATTGTTTCCTTGGCTTACGAACTTCAAATATATACAACTAATTTCTTGTTTCTGGAGTTTTAGGATCTGAAATTGTATGAACGGCTTAGTGGAAGAATAACTTATCTCAGAATTTGTTTGAAAAACGCCTTAACTACTTATCCTAACTTTGCACAGTTTATCAAGATATTGCCACATTTTCACAATTATTTTTGCTGCATTTCAATTAATTTACTATCAAAATGTTTATGCAACACTTACTCCCTTCTCTTACAGCACCTTGCCATACACGGCGTATACGTAACCCAGTAAAAACCGCATGCTACGAATGAGTGGGTTGCTATTTACTACAGTCCGCCACACCATGATTATGATGTGTTAAGCAAACAAACATAACGGTCATTTCGGCTGCAGTTGAGTGCGCAAATGCGCATTTCCGCTCGCACAACGCAACAAGCGCGCTAAAAAGGCAATAACAGCCAACTATGGCAAATGCCGCGCATGCGCACCACAACGGCAATAACGAACCAAAAATAAATGCGGCGTAATTGGTTGAGTTTGTATGGTTGCTTGTTAACGAAAAATTCAGCAGGGTAAAAGATTGTATGCACAAACAGGTAAATATGTGGAGTTTAGTAAGGCATATTTAGTAGGAATTGTTGCCAAAAAGAAAACGGGAAAAAATTAAATAAAATGAAAAAAAAAAATGAATGACAAAACTTTGTAAACATTTTCCGAAAGAAAAATATTAAACCCATGCACAAATGCCAAAGGCAGAAAGAGCAACAATTCAAATCAATCAGCCTTGCACACCAAGACATTTAACATTCAAAAATCCTTGTTTTTGCCTGCAAACAAGTGCACTCAGCCGCCAACGAATATGCAATTAGCGCGTGATTAACAATGAATTTACCATTTAAACATTTTTCATCTGCATTGTTGGCATTTGTATTATGTTTTAATGCCAGTAAACATTGTTAAGATACAAGGTGGTGCAACTAATAATAGATGTGCCCTGACGTCTGCATGGTTTGGAGTATTGGAAATAAAGTTTGATGTTTATGGTGTTCTAAGAAAAATATTTGCGTCACCTTGTATTTGCATTACTTGTTGCAAACAGCTTTTTATGGCATGTTACACTTGAGCGTGAAAAGCGCAAACCAAATGCCAAATCAACATAAATCTAAGCAAACTGACAAAAAACACAATGAAAATGCTTAAATCCAGTTGGTCAAGCATGTGGCGACGTTGCAACCAAAAACTCCGCTGCAAAAATTTCACTTTCACGCTTGTGCAAATTAGACCGCAACGCTTCATTTGCGTTTACTGCATATTTCTCCTTTGCTTGAGTTTTTTTTTTTTGTTAAATTTGTTTCGAATTTTTTTTACGTTCATACTTTTTGCGGTGATCATTAAGTCATGCAGCTACTTAGTTCTGCCCGCGGCGTTAATATTGCTCAATAATTAGCCGCTGCTTATATGCACCATAGAAAATACACAGGCGCTAATCATATTTGCTGGTCAGGTACAATAGCCGTTTTGAGTATTTTGCTTTTATATATTTTTTAACCAAGTTTAAAGTTAACACGCATTGGGTGGTGGAAATTTTAGTTTCTTTTTAATACATTTTTTTCATTGCAATTTTTGGTGTTGCTGCTGCTTTTTTTATTATTTTGTTATGCATGCAAGCGTTAATTTGGCCCCAAAATGTGCTGCCGCCAGCCATTTAGCAATCACCCGTCACTAATTATAAATCCGGTTTTGAAATATTTTTTTTTCTGCAACCATTTTTTTGTGGTTATACAGTGTTAAATCGCCAAAAACCAATATCATTATATTGCACAATATTTATAAAGAACACTGTAAGCAATCAAAGTGCTAACAATTATTGTGTGTGAGAATATTTGAGAAAATTAGTTAATTCTCCATTCTCTATTGCGCCGGAAATGTGGTGGAAAATTGCGCCATGCGTTTAATTTGACGAACAGCTGTTCACAGTTATTAGTACTTCCACTTGCCGTTTTCAATTTATGTCAGCTATTATTAGGCTGTGTTCACAGTGTACGGTATGGTGGATTTTTTGTTTGCACTTGTGGAAATATATAATTGTATTGATTGTACTTATTTGGCTTAGATTAAATATTCCACTCCTTCTCTTAAGAAAATTTTGTTCTTTCGACATCTAAACACCATCTACGCGGCTAAAATGTTGAACCTAAAATGTCTAACCATTTTTATTTTTAAGACATTTTTGTAATAAATTCCAAACTTTTCAATTACCTCATCAATTTTCAATTTACTGTAGTTTAGATTTAAAACTTAACTGAAAAAAAAAACGTCAAACATTTTTTAAATTTCCTTTCCTTTATTTCTGAAAATTTTTTCAATTCATTGTATTTTTCTCGAAACAGTTTTTTGTGCGGCGTAGCCCAGTGGATAGACCAGGTTCACAGCGTAATTCTAAGTGGGTTCCAAGCAAATAGTAGATCTTTCTAGGCATGCTCACAATAACTCACCAACTTTTTTGTAAATCAAATGTATAGTTTAGGAGCCTTGTATTATCACCACCACCGGATGACGGCTTTTATCTGTCTCTGGACCACAACCACCATATGGTGGATATTATTGCAGAAATACAACAGTGCCTCAAAGCGTATCAACGAAGTGCAGTTATTCCTTTAGAACTCCATGCAAAAAGCAGTGATATTAATGATTATGAACAAAATATTGAAGCGGCGGGGGATCAAAGTCGGTACAACTTCCTTGAGCATAAGTCACAACACAAAAATAACAATCACAAATATTCCTCCATATTTTAAATGGACAACGTTCATACATATATACATGTGTATGTACAATATGAATGTGGTTTCAGTGAAATATTCAGTTTTGCGTTTCTCGGTCAGTCGTGTCATGTTCGGTACTCACTTTCCTCAACTCTCAATTTGCTTATTCGCCAAAATCAGCAGCGGAATATTTATACAAACATAAATAAGTTATTAGGCAAGTAGGCAATATAAAATTGTGGCAGGTGATAGGTGGCTAGAAATATATATATATATATATTTTAACGGCATTTCTCAACAAGTGGTTAAGCAGCTTTATTGAAGAGATTAAAAATCCGTTTTTGATCAAGTGTAGGTGTTGATCGCGAGATCGCATATGAGTAAACAATGCGTACTTTATTTATTATAATAAATAATAATAATGAAACAATTTTACAGAAACTCAAATTCTGTATGTGTTTGTGCAAAAATTGCGTGTTTAAACGGAAGAGCTCACTACCCACAAAAGGTGATCACATTCTTAAATAAATTAAGCAGCTAATACTTTGAATAAACCACACTATACAGTAGACCAGATACTGACGTCTATGCTTATTTGCAAATTAATACATGAAAAATGTGCATGTATTGGTGCTTTAAGTTATTAACCCATTTGAACCGACCGGTACAAAACTACACAGATAATTTTTTATATGAATTTTAAAGCAAAAGACTGTATTAATCTATTGTTTCTAGGTAGTTATTCGATGATGCTTCTCATCTTTGATAGCATAAAAATACCAATATCTAATACCGGAATACCCAGATGCCAATATATGTACATATATGAGTCTTGATAAATGCAAGAGAGAGCAAAGTGGTGAGGGAAATAAACTATTCTGTCATATTAACCGGACATTCGTATTTGTATGCTCAACCCTGCCTTATAAATATAAACCGATCTTACTCTGTTGTGTTTGAGCTTTGCTTTTTGAGTCCTGTCCTGAATGTATTTTTTGAATGTGGGAAACGAACGTAAGCAACGAACAAAACAACTTGCTCACTGCTTTTTTCCCTACGTACATATATTTTCAAGAAATCGCTAAATTTGAATGACAGTTATTCCACCTACTGATCGTCAGTGTTGTGCCAAGTGACACACATGGGTCGTCTTGGCCAGGACAAGTTCACGCTTGAAGAAGAAAACTAGTTTGGACTAACATTTTTTCGCAAATATGTGATTTGTGGTAATGATGCTCCTCATGCGACTTTCAATTGGTTTTTCATATATAACAATAGCATATTCAGAGCATTTTGCATTCTTATATAAGAAACACGAATTGTTGGCATTTTCTTTTTTTATATTCTTAAAAGTTTATAAAATCCAGGAAAATTTTATAAAAATTTATTTATTTTGGGTTAAGGAAAATGACACCATTTAGACAGAAATGAAATAAATTTGTCAAATATGCATATTTATATTTGTTTGTTTTGCTTATCTGGTCTACTGTATACTGTGGAATAAACAATTTATATTTAAAATATAAAAAAGCAAAGCATTACAAATTCTGAAATGTGATAAGGTGCTTATGATTTAAAGCGTTCTAGTTTGGAATAAAAAAAACTAAAAGAATAACTTGTAAAGACATGCTAGTGAAATCTCACGCAAAGAATATTATATCTACTCCAAAGCATTAAGAAGCCACAAAAAGTGTTTTGGTTTGTAATGAATGCAAACAAAAGCCGCGCGTGGGAAAATGTTTACAAGTATTTATGCAAGCTTATTGACAATCACTTTATTGTGTATTGATATACAGCTAACAAACTTTCAAATACGCAAAAATCGGGCATGTGAATTTGAAAGTCAAATAAGCGCTGAGAGCCTTTTATTTGAAAACCGTGGGGTGCATTAGCTTAGTAAAAATATATATATAATAAACAAAAATAAAACATAAAGGTACTTAAATTTACAGCAAGAAAATGTAGGAGTTTTGTAGTAAATTCAAATTTAATACCAAAAATGCATTCCAAAAGGCTTGTTAGACGTAAGATGAGCGGAAAAACAACAAACAAAAACTAATTAATAACTGTGAGAGGTAAACTAAATGTGGGTTGGACAGCAAAAGTTAATTTCTCATGCGCTTCTAAAACAAGAATTGAACAAAAAAATGGGATTTATAATTATGGAACTGGATTTTATATAAACTAATTGGTCGCTTTGAAAATAAAGCCAACAATAAAATGCGTAACATATACATAGATACAATCGAAAGAACCTATTAAATTTCATGCACTATACAATGCTTTCAGAGTAGAGGTAAAATGATGTGTCTGTTTTACTATGGAAAGCTTTAAAAACAATTTTATGATTTCGTCATTTGTGGAACAGGCTTTTCGCGTCTTATACAAACTAGTTTTAGCGCACACTTTTAGTGACGCTTAAGATCACGACTTGTTTATTTTATCTTATACCAATTCACGAATATTTCTCCTCTTCTTGCTTTTTTGAACGCTGCCAAAACTGCTACAAACCGACGCTTCATCACCTTGTAATTGCGCCAACATGCGTTCACAGCCTTTTTGTGTACATCTGTAAGCATACACATACAAAGTATACGCGAGTTCGCTTGATTGACGCTCGAAATATTCATCATTCACATGCGCAAGGTGTTTTTTTTTTAATTTGCTGATCACGTCGCATTGGCTAACATTTGCATAAATGGCAACTGCCTTTTTAATAAAACGAAATAAAAAGAAAAATGTACGAGCCTGATCGCATAGCTGGACGCACGCGCTCGAACACAAGTTGTTTATTTTAGCGTTAGTTTGCCTATTTGCATGCCGAGTTCTCGCAATAATGACTTTGGCTGACTGAAAAAGAGAAATTTCCTTGGCAAAACAACAAATGTATTTCAAATATGTGACTGCTTGGTACGTGCTTCAATTTAAAAAATGTCGTTCACATTGCGCACAGATAATAATAAACAATGATATGATTGCGGCTAGACTAATTTACATAGTTTTTTTTTGGTTTCGATAAACATCGGGTAGTATATGTTAACGTTGTATGAAATACTGAAGCTCGATTTATAAAAAGTTGTATTTAAAAAAATCTGAGGTCCGTCAAAAAGATGTGTTGAATAGTGATTAACTGACAGCATCATAACTATATTGATCATTATTAGCGCACATTAGTAAGACCTTCAATAGCTGCCGAATGGTGTCACATATATCGTGAGGGCTAAAATACTTTAAAGGACTTGATAATATAGAGACGGCTAAAGTAATTTCCTTCCTTAGGTCTGCTGTGATTTCAATCTTAAAAACTTATGCCGAGTATTAGGTTTTAAGGAGCCAATACCAGGAAGCTCTTCGGAGTAAAAGGAAATATGAGAGCTTCAATTTATTTGCAAATATTTTTCCCAGTTCCTGTTCAACTTAATCGAGATCAATCCTCATAAATGTATGTTGAGTAAGACGCTCTAAGGAGTTAACATTTACTTAATTACATTTAAATTTCAGAGTAAAGAGAAAGTTTGCTTTAAAATATTTTTCCCAGTGGCTGTCAAACTTTAGCCTGTTCAAATGTACATTTATGCTGAGTGTTAGGCTCTAAGCAAGTAACGTCAGTTCGGGAAGCTCTTCTATTTTTCTTTCGGAGTAAAAAGAAACCAAGAGGATTCAATTTATTTGCAAATATTTTTCCCAGTCCCTGTCAAACTTAATCGAGAACAAGTCCCATAAATTTACGTTGAGTATAAGGCTCTAAGGAGGTAACACTAAGTTTCGAAGCTCTTACATTTAAATTTCAGAGTAAAGAGAAAGTTTGCTTTAGAATATTTTTTGCCAGTGGCTCTCAAACTTTATCCTGTTCAAATGTTGAACATTTATGCTGAGTGTTAGGCTCGAAGCAAGTAACGTCAGTTCGGGAAGCTCTCCTATTTTTCTTTCGGAGTAAAAAGAAACCAGGAGGATTCAATTTATTTGCAAATATTTTTCCCAGTCCCTGTCAAACTTAATCGAGAACAAGTCCCATAAATTTACGTTGAGTATAAGGCTCTAAGGAGGTAACACTTAGTTTCGAAGCTCTTCGATTCCACTTTCTGAGTTATAAAAAGGCAGTAAAGTACAATTCGTTTGCAAAACCTTTTTCAAGTAGTATTTATATATATTAGAGTTATAACTTATTCACTTAGCTCCCGTTCTAAATCATTTTATTTATTTAAAAACAATGCATTTAATCAGCGAAAATAACCAAAAAACAAAACGAACTCTAAGAAACCATTGCCAATTTAAAACGAACCAAATACACTCGGCCCATTTCCTAGTTGCTTCCACTATAGATAAGAGAGCGACAAGTAAAGGGAGCATACGTAGACCAATAATGAGTTGCCGCACAACAACCTTTAATTTTTGTCGCCCGACTTGGGTTCACAACGATTAACCAATTTTCAAGAAAAAAAATTATATAACATTTATCTCAGCTATTAGCCGCCAACTGTGAAACATTTATCATTTGTATAGCAAACCACAATTATGAGGTTTTTTTAGCAAAATTTAATTACCATATTCTATCAATTGTCATACGTTTTCGGATACCTGCGAATGTCAAAACTACGCATAAAGCACGGCATTGTTCCCCAGCGCGCGCAATAACGACGCTTTCAGCGAGAACAATGGCCCACACAGTTCGCGAATTTAGAAAAAAAAAGGAGGTAAAATGTAAGACACAGCCCACGATTTATTTATAAATATTTTAACTACGGCTTATTTTGTATTCTGCTGTTTTTGTTTTTGGTCTCTATCTTCTTCTTTTTCAGCGTATCGTTGGTAGCCATCCTCATTTGATTTTGCCATTTTGAGGCAGCCGAAATTAAAGTATTTCAGCGCACCAACAAAGTCAATTTTGACAAGACCTCTTAGGTTACGAAATCGAGAGGTAAATTATGTGACAGATGGTGTGATAACACATAAATTTTTGCCATAAACACTATAATATAATAATAGAAACAAAAAATGTTATTGACCGCGCTTTAATCCATTGTTCGCTCGATAGCTTTGTGGTTAAATTTGCAATTTTAATTTGCTTACACGTGATTGCGACATCGAAAAGGCAGATATAAAAACCGCGAATGGAAATCATTGTTTTCAGGCGGATTCTTAGACAATCTTTATCTTTTCCGAACTTCATTTTTTATGCTCTAAAATACATTTACTCTTCTCTGAAATCCACTGGACTTTTCTGAAATATTTTTAATAATTTCCGAATTTCATTTTGCCTGAAACACATTTGACGTTTTCTAAATTTCATTTCCGACACACCCTGTAATAACACAGCAAACAGCAGACTGTCTATGCACTTGGGCGAAAAAATTTCAACATATTAAATCAAAAAGCAAACATGCACCGCGTTGGAAATGTCTTGCAAGTTGCAAAACGGAACTAAAAATTAAGCAAAATGCTGTCACTTTCCGGTTGTATGATTGCGTAAACACCGCAACGGTAGGAAAAACATTCACATTTTCAAGAGCAGTGAACGCATTTTGTGTTGATCATGACATTAAAGAAATGGCAGAGCAGGAAAATGGGGAAACACAGCGCAGAAAAATAAACGAAATAAAATGCGAAAAATTATAGTGGTGAGAAATAGCTGTAAAAATGCTGTAGCAGAAATGAAGCCATTAAACGGCTGTAATAAACACAAACCACATTCACAACAAAGCAAAAACTCAGTTGCAGGCTTTGACAACGCATTGACTAGTAAGATAATACCTCCATAGCAAAGAAAATACCATAATATTTATGGAGTTACCGTTGTTTTACAGTATTTGCGCACTACTATTTAACGTTTTAATTGCTGCCGATAAACGTCGACAATTGTCTCATACAACACGCACGAATGCTTTGTAAGTTTTACATTTTTTCTCAAGCATCAGCATTGCCATCCATTGCCATGTCATACCGTAACACGTGTATTAACTCATTACGAAGTGCATTAGCCGATGCAAAGTAATCTCACAGTTGGCCATAAATTTACGCAAAGCTCAAGCTGAGGAAAACTGCAAATATCAGCTTAACAATGCAACTGCTGCCGTCTGTAAGGAAGTCGTAAATGCATATAACTAATGTGAAAATCATTTTCAAGTTCAAAATGCGTCACAAAAACCAATTGTAAATTTACTAAGCAAATTTTCTTGAGAGCTCAACTAAGCGTTACCTCGATAATGAAGCTCAAAAAAGTAGTAGTATGTACGCTCTTCATGATTGCTACTATCAACCGCAAGACACCTACGCAGTAGATGCAAGTACAATTTCGCTGCATAATATTCTCAGTAGGCAGTCAATGCAAGCGTTGAAGATCATTGTACTCAAAAACGTATGCAGTGACTTGTGCGGAGGAGTTTTGGTTTGTGAAGATAGTCTTAAGTAGTTTGCCGTGATCGTGAATTAATTCGGAAGTGGAATATAAGTGAGGGTAAAAGTGAGCCTATTTGAAAGATTCAGTCAAAGGTTAACGGTTTTTTTTTTACAAAAACGCTGGAACTGGGCAACGTCTTGAGAGGAAAGTCATATATACTAACATATCTGTGCATATGTCTAAAAAGTCAGTTTAGGTTATGAGAGAGATTCTTAAGCCTGGATGATATACTGAAGGAAGCCAGTTGATAAGGCATAGCAGCGTACAATTAGTATCTTCAAAGAACTTGCTGTAACAAAAAAGGGCCGTTCAATCAAGAAAATCTCCATCAATTTAGTCATTTTGTGTGCGCAAAAATATTAGCCAACTTATGAATTGCATATATCCACACTAGAGAGTAATTCAGAAAACGAAAACAAATCATCCAAAGCATGGCTAATTCCAAAGGGCGTGAACTGCGAAGCATGACAACCCACGTCTGCGCAAACACTTCGCAGACACTTAACATTAATTATTGTGAGCCTTATAGTGCTGCCTTGCCTAAAACGCGCATAACTTTTAATTTCTGTCTGCATTTTTTGCCTTTATGTGATAATTGTTACTTTTCTTTTGCTTGATATTTCTTTTCCATGCTCGCATAAGTTAGTTTTTTGTACCTTTCATGCAATAAAGGGGCAGACAAACGGCAGCAATAGTCTCGATAAAGTAGGTACTTATTGGTAAAAATTCTAACAAAAGGGGGATATCCAGGATTAAGTGTCCCACTAATTAAACTTAACAATGGAAATTAAAAGCTAGTAGCTTTCAAAAGGGATCGGAAGTTAATGCGCTAACTTACAGTAAAACAACCGACCGTTCACTCTCAAGTAATGCGCATCCACGTGCCATCTGTCCAGCTTATAAGCGCTAAGTTGCCTGCCGAAACGCGTTCACTCTGCTTCGCGGCCTGCTTATGCTTGGGAATATTCAGTCGAACTGTCTGTTGGCTTTAGGCTATTGTTAGCCGACTTGAGTTTTTAAATTTATTATGTCAGATTTGCATTAATTTTTTTGTGTTTTTCTTTGTGTCGCCTGCAGCTGAATTATGTTGTTCGTTTGTTTTTCATTTCATATTTTTATGTTAATGTTTTCCGTTTTTATTTTGTTTCTTTGCATTTCTTTGCGCTTTTGCAGTTTGTTGACATTTTTGCGTTTATAATTTCCTAGATTGTTCGACTTAATAACATTATATCATTAATTATAAATTTGTGATGCTATCATACAAATTGTAAAATATTGTTTGTTGTAATTTTGTGGTGATTTCGAATTGAGGTGAGGTTACCTCATAACTTCGTTTACATTCAATTTCCTTACATTCCAATTTGATTTTGTTCGTAAATAATTTTCGAAAGTGGGCTTGGTTCTCTGTGACTAAGCGGAAAGTAATCACAAACAATCTGTATAATGATATGCAGTCTTGCATTTGTTTAGTTACCTGAATTGCATGAAAAAGGTCAGTTTTGAAGATTGTTTCTCTCTAAATTTTTTAAAATTCCACTTTGAACTGGGGTTTAGCGACAACTTTCACTTAGCTTTAATAATTGGCGCTTAAGGGGTTAATCAGGCTTAGTTTCACTTTTTTACAATACAATACCGATTTGCCAAATTCGACATTATCGTCTGTTAGCGGGCACTTCTTTCTCGGCAGATATACACGGCTGAAAATTTGAGCCTAAATTTTAAACCATTCGTCGGTTTAAGCAATTTTTAAACGTTTTTTTTAATAAATTCCAAACCGTTCAAATACCTACACCAATTTTGAATTTATTGCAAGTTACATGATTCAATAACTAGAACATTAGCTCTCTAGTGACATATTTGACAATTGCCGCCATCTTGCTGCCTGAAAAACTCTCATTTACATTCTGGGTTGCCTTTATCGAAATTATGTAAAAATAGTAGTTAAAAATGTAATACTATACAAAATTTTAAATAAGTTGGTTTCAGAAAATAGATTAATTTGCACTATTATTTAGATGGACTTATAGGGGTGTAGTGTAGTCGTGGACGTTTAAAACTCAGGACATTCCGGTATGTAGCAATGTCCCTTCGTACTTATATACAGGGTGGCGCAAAAGTCATCCTCCTATCAGAAAATGCTATAAATTTTGCGGTTGGCCCCTAAAGTCAGTTCTGTTTTGACATTTGTGTAGTAAACACATGCGAAATACACGTTAATAAACAATGTTACGCTACACTGCTCCAGAACGCGGAATATTGCTGACTATTTATTTGACCAATAATCGGTCGGGGCCAAACGGTTACTGTGAATGGTGAGCGCTGCAGAGCAATGATCAACTGGTTCTTTTTGCCGCAACTTGATGAATTGGGATTGGAAAACATGTGGTTCCAACAAGACGGTGCAACAGCACACACTGCACGTGCCACAACCGATATGCTGAACATCGGAAGCTTACTTTTGCGCCACCTTGTACTTACCTAGGTCTATCGTGACCTCAAAGCTGTTCCTTATGCGATTCGAAGTCTTGTTTTTAACAAAAATTGACTACTATTATTTGGGTTTGATAATGAGTTCTGGCTTAACTTATGTTTAAAGCAATAATTTTAAGTCCTCTTCTGCTTTAAATTTGCATGAATAATAGGAGCCAATCATATCTTATTGAAACTTATCACTTGGTAGACTATGTGTGTTTGTCTTTATGCCCTGAAAAGTTTCCAAAAAATATGCATTTTGTCAACTTGTCATTATTATTAAAAAACATAGTCCTATAGTCAGAAACACGAATGTGTAATTATTCAGAGTTTGAGTTGATAAGTTTACTGTATTAGCCATTGAAGGTTCTAGGTTTGACGAAAATCCCTGGTATCATGTTTACACCGAAAACACAATATATTGCGGTCCATGTAAACCGAATGAGCCGAAATCAAACTTTTAATCTTGTTTTACCAACATTTTCATTTTAGCACATTCATGACTCAAGTGCAAAAAAGACAAATGCGCCAAAAATTATGCTTATATTACACATATAAAAATAAAATTAATTGCATTATATAGGTTGGGCTAAAGAAAATCTATGTACCTAATTTAATGGCAACACATAAACTGAATGTGAAATAATTTAAAAAAAACCTTCTCCTGTAAAATTTTTGGCTCTTACGTCTTTTTTGCGCACAGGGGTCGATATATGTATAAGTTTTAGCCGTGTACTCATAGCTGTGATGTAAGGGTACATACATATGTACGTGGGTCAAAGTTTATGTAGGTCAAATATCAATGGCGAGTATCGATCAAAGATTTATTTTACTCTCCATCTTTGAAATACCTACAAAGTCTAACTCTTGATGTGTTTCTCACTACAATCCTTGTCACTTGATACGCTCGCCATTTTGCTTCGCTTCACGTTCCACAAGACGCAAGACCCCACTAAAAGCATACATTAAACTTATCTGTCAAAGCATACATTAAACTTATCTGTCAAAGCATACATTAAACTTATCTGTCAAAGTAAAAGTATGAGGTTAAAGTTATATCGGCCTTTACATCTCCCATCTACGGCTGCATAGAAATCTTTGGCGTTACATAGCCAGGCGCGGCACAATTTTTGTATCGAGCTGAAAAAGTTTCGATACGACATCTGTTATTATCGATTAACTTCTGGGCTGATCTTGCGAGTACGTACCTCCTTGAAAGTTATGTGCTTTGAGACAGTATTTACATAAAAAGTTTTTTTTTATTTTGTTTTATCAATACTTCCCAACAATCATTTCTGTAAATGTTGTTAAAAGTAATTTAAAGTAAACTTGCTACAATAAGCGATATGTAAGCTTTTTCAGTTTTAATTTATTTGAAAGTTTCAAGTAAACTATTTATAAACTTCAAGAAAAAACTGTTACAAATAACTTCAATTGAAAAGTGAAATGCAAATGTTTATAAAAATTCAGAAAAAACTATTTGTCAGTTTTTTTCTTTTCAACTTAAAATTTTTCCAATTCTTTTCAAACAAGATTTTATATGAGAATGACGGCGAAAAAGCAAAAATCATGGCTGCATCTTAACCTCTTCCGCAATCTGGTAATAGTTGGTTTAAGTTGCAGCATTCAATTTGCAATAGCTAAATAATATACAAAATATGGTTTGAATAAAGTTAAAAAAAAACTTTTAGAAAGCTTTTTTTAAAATCTTTTATGTAGGTTTAAATTAATAAGCTTTTTATCAACGTGTCGTTTCAATTACACAACGTTTATTTTCAAACGTTTTATAAACGAAAAATCTGAATTTTTGTACGCTTAATACTTATTTCGGAAAGCTTTTTAAAGATTTATTTTAAGTTTACTTTGCTTGTTGGGTTGTGAAAACCTTTGTACCTTTGGTCAATCGTCAACTGTCACAACGCTACGCCACCGTTTGCCAAGATAACTACAAGTAAAGTAACAAGAATTTGGGTCAAATGACAATTGTCGGTGAACGTAAGTTTGCTTGTAAAGTTGGCTAAAGGTAAAGCACAAAACGTAACGCACAACACCTACGCCACATAAGATAATGAAACAACAACTTACATTCTTCTGTTAACTATTTCAAGCAATTTCAATAGACTCCCTCTATACCTATGTATGTCTTTACAATTGTGCAAAACACGTGAATAAAAAACAAAACTTTATATGCAATTTCAAACAAATAATTTTGTACTTTGCTCGTAGCTGACAACTGTCAAACTGTCTCATGCTTGTTGCAGTAATCGTAGTTTTTGTTGTGGTGTAATGCCAAAAGGTAATATGAATTGCCTAGTGATGCATTTACTGTTGGTTAAGGTATGTCGCCATATGTCGATATGTATGTAATTAAACCTCTAGGTGATCAATCTAATCGCCCTCTCAGTTGTTTTATGATATTTTTCTTCAGAGTAATTTATTGCATCCATAACGAATGAAACGCTCGTTTGTCAACGCAATTGGCAGTATTTAGTTAGACATATGCATAGGTTGGTTCATAATCATATAGAAGACACATAACTGCGCGAGTACAAAAAAGTTTTGGTACTTAATTCCAGATTTTGAGTGAGCATTCGAAATTCTCAATATGCAGTTTTTAGAGGCTTGATTAGGCCTACAACGTACATACATATGTAATGGCTGCAAAAAGTTTTTTTTTGTAAATATTTTTATTTGTTTGTGCAAATAATTAAAGCAACCTTTTTGACGAACCCTTCCATTTACGGCCTGATTCTGAACGTAACCGGTAATTTTGTACCTGGAGGATTATGACAACGTCGGTAAAGCAGTTCATGAAACCGCAACTCTGATAAACCTATCAAATACGAAAAATGCGCAATAGTAAAGAACGTAAAACTATAAGAAGTTCCAACAGCGAATGCAAATGGACGCTGTCAAATCGATGGTAGGTAATTCACCACTTCACCTGCGTGTAAAATGCTTAAATTTACTGTGTTTTAATTGATCATTTACACAGAAAATTATAGTTGGAGTTACAAAAACGTTTAATTGGGAATATTGAATAAAAATAAGTGTGTAAAAGCTTTAAAACTCGCGAATTTCCCCAGTGGTGAATTACCTACCGCGGCCGCCGTGGTGTGAAGGTAGTGTTGCCGGCCTACCACACCGAAGGTCCATGGTTCGAGCCCTGGTACAGGTAACATCAAAAGTGATTTGAAAAAAGTTTTTTCAAAACGGGGTCGCCCCTCGGCAGTGGTTTGCTAAACTCTCCGAGTGTATTTCTGCCATGACAGGCTTCTCAGCAAAAATTCGTCTCCTTTGTAGATGCCGTTCGGAGTCGGCAAAAAACTGTAGGTCCCACCAATTTGTAGGGAAAATTCAAATCGGCACACCACAAATTGGAAGAGAAGCTTGGCGCAAAAATCTCTTAGGAGGTTTATGATGATATACCTGTTGTATATCGCGCCATAGAGATAGAGATAGAATTACCTACCCGCGAAATGTTGGTTTACTGTTTCCCACTATTCGTCGCGTTGAGCCTTCTTTGGTTTTTACGTTCTTTGGCAATAGAGAATAAAAAGAAAACTTGAACGAAATTTCATGTTTGTTATTTCCTGTTAAGTTGTATGTGTACAAAATTTATGCGATTTTCTTTCCACAAAAATATTTCCTGTTAAAAATTTGATGCAACTTTAATCTGCAGAATACCAAAAAAGGGTGTAGAAGTTGCCAGATTATTTCTTTTGCCGGTAAAAAAGTGTTGCTATATGACTAGAATTTGAGCATTTATCTGTCAAAATACGTCTTATGTTTTTGAAAAATGTAGATGTTTCTGCCTTCTAGGGGCTTTTTAAAGGAAAGGAGGTTGGGGCCGTGGTGGTTAGCTTAATGGCGTCTGATCGCCACAGGGTGTCTTGCCTCGCTGTATAAATGTATTAACGTGTAATATAACTTTAGCCCTCGCAAAACGGGTTATGGGTTGGGTTTGGGACCCACCATATGAAACAACGCACCAATGAAATTGCAACATGCCTCGAATATGAGAAACTCTTTTTGTCGAGACCGATTTGCGATCCCGTGGTGTTTCCAATTGGCGCCAGTCAGCAGAGAGAAGAAACGAAACGAATTTAGTAAGTGTGCAGCGAAGCGCCAGTTTAGGAGAAGGCGAAAAATTGTTTAGCTGGATTAGAAGGACTGGATGCATATCTCACCAGGCAACTGAATTACCACTGATATATCAATCACCCATGATATGTCTGAACGAAGGCAAAGCAATGGGATTCTCCTTGGCAGATGTAGGCCATAGCACTTACATATTCAGGAGATCTGGGTATTTAAAAGCCAAGTCTCATGGAAAACAATAAGAAGGTAATAAACGGGTATTTGTGTGACCCACATATACATATATGTATGTCGAGCCATTCCAGCAAACGAGTTTTATAAATATAAAAGCACCGTCATCCCGCAGCATCCGGACATTGGTTTAAAGCGAAATTGACTTTCCTATCCAGCATGACAATTCGAATTTGTCTTAACAATTCATTGAACCATGTTTACTTGGCGGAATTGAAAAGCGCTTATGACGCTCGTATAAAAGTGAAAAAAAAAGCCAGCAGTGAAGAAAGTGAAAGATGCGCGATTCAGCAGCACTTAGAAATCCCATGCGCTCAGCGAACAGCAGGTAACACAACTCAATTGTGCTTAACTTAAGTTTATTGGTACAATTTTCACAGCACAAACGACTGTACAATCAAAAAACTACTAACGATAAATAACAACAAAAAGTAACAGTAAACTACAAAACAAACAAAAACCAAAAGGTGAAAACCAATAGCGACAATGCGTTTGACTTGCATTGGCTGTCGAAAACAAATTAATGCATTATACTCAGTTTCGTTAGTTTTTTTTTTTGTTTTCAAAGAAGGCAATTTATTTTTTGTTGTTAATTTTTGTATAACAACAATAGACAAAAGAGCAAACAATTTTTGCAGCAAACGAAATCGAATCGCAATGAGCCGAAAGTGGAACAATTTTCAGTGTTGAACGGTGCGTGGCGGTAATTCACGTGTGCAACGATGTCTGCACTTGCAGCGACTGTACAGCAACAATAATGCTCAAATAGTTTTGCAAGCAATTAAAAAAATATTAATTGCAAGTAAATTGTTTTTTTTTTTTTTATTGCGTTTTGTTTAGCTTGGCTGCATTTCGCAACTCACTTGAAATGCAATTTATATGGCTACTGTTGGACGCAGCAGCTTTGCTTGTACTGAAATTGCACTAAACTGCATTGCCAACAGCTAACTGTAATTGTACTTTCCATCGTAAAAACGTCGTAAAAACATGTGCTTGCAAAGAAATGGTCATGCATTCCATTTCCATTGATGTTTTTATGTTTTGCAATTATGAAAAATATTAACGAAAATTTAAGACTTTAAATTTCATAAAAATTTCGTGTTAAAAATTATTAAAAAGAGAAAACTCAACTGAATTCGGAAGCTTAATATGAATAGTAATCAAAAAAGGTTAAATGGTAAATGAAAATAAAAAAATTAAGAACTCTGCAATCTGGTGCAATACACCGAAGAGATTTAATACTGCTCATTTTACAAATGTACGAATACTTGAGGTAGAGAGAAGAACAAAAACTCGACTAACACTTCAAGGATTAAGGATACAAAAACGATTCAAAGATGCTTGTAACGTAACTTTAAGAAAGACGTGGAGAACATAAATTGGCCCATTCAAAAGTCAACAAAACCTAAGGATGTTTGGAATCAGAATATTCTGAAGACCTAAATGTGCTTAAAATAGTCCCAAAATAGGTCTAAACTGGCTTTTACAGCTTTAAAGCGTCAGCGACCATTTAATTTCTTTTAGTGATTTTTACACAAGCGAATAAATAAAAAAAAAAGTTATTAATTTAAACATGCATACATACATACAGATGTACATAAATGTGCTAAAACTGCAAGTAATAAAAATTCTAAAAACCTGCAGCATTTGCAATTCATATTCAGCGCATTCAAAGCAAACACTTTACCCAACAAAAAAAAAACAAAAAATGTGAATTAGCTGAGAGTTTATGTTGCTGCATAGACTAAAAAATCACTGACGTTTTTTAAAAAATTATCATTGCCATTTGAACTTGTTTGTTTGTATGTAGCGTTTGACAGGTTCATTTAAGTTTCAAGATGAACCGCTTCGGAAGGTTGGTTGCTAAATAAAAAAAGTAATCATAATCGTATCTATGCTATCTATTATACTGTTTATACCTATTAAGAAAAGGTTCTGAAAAAAGTATTTACTGAACACGCATATTTATCAAGTGTTTATACGAACGCACCTAAATCGTTAGCAAAGAAATTGTCTTGAACTGACAGTTCGAAACATCTGTGAATTTCGTGAAAAGTGTGTATAGAAAACACGTGAATTATTTTGCAAAATTAATATACTTAAATACTTCAAATATGTATATAATACTTGTATAAATAAAACACTAACATGCACTAGCATGCGTATAAACATAGTATATATTAGGTGGCTGAGCTCAGACTAACGGAGACACTACTGGTAGATAAATTCACGGCCTACCTTAGTACCTAGGTTAGCGTCCAATTAACAAAAAGCAGTCCTTGACAGCGGTAGGAAAGGAGCACTTGGTAGAAAAGACCCCGTGCGCCATAGGAACCTCCTATAACCAGACGAACAGATGTCGCTACAACTTGCAACTGTAAGTTCACTATACATCACTAGGTGGCTCCAAGAAAACTTTTCAAACGACGCCTACCTAGAATCATAGTAAATACAATTGGTCAGTTTTTATTGGAAAGTCACGGTGAACAATACAGGTGAAATGTTGGAATATCGTGTGAGAAGGTAAGTTTAAAATTTTTCTTAGTTCTTGCCGTGCATTTTTGCCTAATTTTCTGTGGTGCACATACATATGTTACTTGAGTGGATCTAATATATAACCGTTTTTCAGTTTGACTAAGCAAGACAGAATTTGAGGATTTATTGAACGCTAGCAGCGTTGACCTCTCCAAAATTCAGAAGACGAATCGCAGCATACACCGCGATCATAGTGGCGCACTACAAAAATTACTTTCTGTAGGCCAGACATAGCAGAAAGTTTTCTAGTTTCGGAGGGTAATGCAGACATGAATATATTGTAATGTTTTGAGTATCTGGACTTAGACCTGTAGGAATCAGTAGTAGAACAGAATAACTTTAAACAAAAAATTAAGTAATTTTTATGACTGGAATGGATGATTACAAATCGAATTGGATCAGTAATAAAAAAACTGATAAGGCTCTGCAAAGAGGATAGTGGGATGAAAAAGAATGTGTTGTAAAATGGATGGATACATAGCCTGTGAAAACGCAGTCTACATGCACAGGAACTACTCCTGCAGATACCTGTAAACGTTGGTGTAAAAAACAAAAGCGAAAACTAGATCGGCCAGTTGCAATTGAAATTGCAACGCTGTATGGGTGGGATTGATGTAAGCCAAAAGCTAATTGCTTGCTACCGCTGTGCAAGGCGAACAAAAAATGGGCAGTTTCTGTTATTTTCTTGATCTAATTTTTGGATTACATACACAAAAAACACCGCCACAAACTGAAATCAGACTGAAAATTATGGGTCATCAGCCGCGATTCGTAGAGAGCAAGTTCACCTAAAAATGTCGATATAACTACAAAAAACTTGAAAACCATATTTAGTTTATGTTCAGGTTTTAAGAAGATATAGTTTTATGCGCAATATCAACTAGCTTATGTGACATCATTGAAGCTCAAAATTAAGACATTTTCCCTTTTTTAGGGTGTGTTTGTTAATATTTCTTAGTCGCAAAAGCCCAACCCACTCAGTCGCTTAACAAATATGTAGTTGAAGATTTCTAAATTATGCCAAGTCGGCGCATACAAATGTCAATACCAAATGGATGACAGCAAATTTGTTTGTATATATTTACATACTCGTCTCATGAGGAATGTACGATACAGAGTTCTGTCATAGTAATGGCAAAAAGGCAATAAAAATGTTAAGTTTCGTTTACAGCTCAACTAACGAGTCTCACATGCCAGTATTGCAATGCTGTAATTAGCATTTGTTGATTTCATTCTAACCTCAATAAAAATTCTTAAAATTTTTCTCACAGCCAAGAACAAAATTGCATTTTTGTTGAACCTCAAATGTTTTTCGTTTCGCGCTCATTTTCATTTAAACGTAAATGATCTCATTCCAAAGGAAATAAGATTTTGTAGTTTTTATTTAAAGTTAATTGGTCTCACATTACATACAATTACAAACAATGAAATAATGAGCGAATACTTGGGCTGCTGTCAAGCATTTCGCGAATATGCAGGGTCTAGCTGGCAAGAAAGCAAACATAAATGGGCACAATGTGGGTAGGTAAAAGTAGCTGTTTTATCAATACATATTTAATTATTTATTGATAATGCAATTTTATTTACATTACAGCATAATGAGTAATGCAATTTTATTTACATTACTACCAAAATTTTAAATACGATTTTATTTTATATATATATATTTTTTTTTTCCAATTATTTAAATTTTATTCGTATCTAACAATGATCAAAGTGGCAGGTAAAGCGATTGAATTAGCATTATCAGTAAAAATTTACTGCAAACCGAATTACTAAAGAGTAAATGTCAAAAAAGTCAATCTTTGGTATCAGCAACAGTTTATTTAATAAATGCTAATGCAAATGCAATAACAATACATACGGTAAATTTTTTTAATTACTCCATTATTACTTATAATGCAACATAATACCTAAACTGAATTTGTATTAGCAACAACAGCAAATAGTAAAATTTTTGGTTATGTAATTTAAACGGTTAATGTAAATGAAACCGGTAATGCAAATAAAAATGCATTATCTGGTTGAAATTCAGGTTTAAGCATTCAAATTTTGCTCGTGACGCTAATCCCAGAAAAGTATAAATAAAAGTTTATTTAGTAATGCAAAATAAATTACATTACATATCAGTAAAATTTTATTTATACAGAAATTTTTCAGTAATGCTTTACTTAATCCTTATTCAGTACACACCAAAATTCTGTTGACAATGCAATTGAAACTGGTAATTAAAAAAAAAGTGTAATGCAAATGAAGTTGCATTACTAATCCAAAGTAAATTAGATTAAGCAATAGTAAAAATGTATTTGTATTGAAAATTTTCAATAATTCCTTTACTTAATAAAATGTCGGTTTATGAATACTGGTTCTGCAAGGTGCTCATCTATGGAATCATGACTGACTATGAAACATGAATACGACAAACCAAATCAACGAAATACTCACATAACTCCGTAAATATTTATATGTTCATATGTATGTAAGTAAATGCAAGTATGTCTGGTATGTTTTCGTAGTTATGTATGTCTTGAAATTGTATACTTAAGTATGTCACAACAAATACGTTAAAACCATGATTTGTTTATAAATACATATAATAATCAATTATCGCTAATAACCAAAAGTAAATAATTAACTTGAGAACTCGATTGCGCATGTAAATATGATTACTTTACCAAGTTGTCGAGGTTATGCATTAAGCGTAGTTAATTGGAATTCACGAGCGGAAAAATATTACGTTGTTGCGGTATTGTGTTATTAAAGTTGTATCTTATTAAATATTTATAGCCCTTCGTGAAGAGAATGAAAACGAAGCCAAAGAGATTTTTCTTCTTTTTGTGGTTTTACATGTTTATTTATTTTTATTTTGTTTCAATTTATTTTAACTTATTTTATTTCATTTCATTTAATTTCATTTAATTTAATTTATTTTAATTTAATTTAATTTAATTTAATTTAATTTAATTTAATTTAATTTAATTTAATTTAATTTAATTTATTCTAATTTTATTTTATTTTACTTTACTTTATTTTATTTTATTTAATTTAATTTCATTTTATTTAATTTTATTTAACTTAATTTAATTTAATTTAATTTTATTTTACTTTATTTTACTTTACTTTATTTAATTTAATTTTATTTTATTTAGTTTTATTTAATTTAATTTTATTTTATTTTATTTTATTTTATTTTATTTTGTTTTGTTTTATTTTGTTTTATTTTATTTTATTTTATTTTATTTTGTTTTGTTTTATTTTGTTTTATTTTATTTTATTGTATTTTTTCTTTATTTTTAAATATCAGCTAGTCTAGTCTTTAGAAAGCAAGTGAACTGACTCCAAGTAGTTCTTGACCTTACTAAGCTGAAGTATCTTTCTGATAACACTTAGATTTACACCCGAAGATTCCAATATCTTTTAAAGAACCTGTTTTCCAGGCTTAAGCTAGTTTTTAAAAAGCGGGAGTTAATGATTCCCGTAGCAAATAATTGGAAGCTGTGCCTGAACAAGGACTGCCATATCAAAGGCTATCGCTCGAATATTTAAAAAATTTAATATAATCCAATAAAAAATTTAAAAACATAAAACATTTCAGCATTGGAAAAACTATCATCCAAAAATAACAAGTAAAAAGAAAACAGGCACAAAGACATTAACAACGTAAAAAGAAAAACAACGTAAATAACAATAAAACCAATGGCACAAAACAATATAAACAAGAAAGACAAAAACAAAAAGTTTACAATGCACAGCAATATGACAGCAAATTAATACAACAAAAACAACAAAAAATTACAATGTCCAGTAATATGACCACAAAGGAGTACAACAATAAAACACTACAACATTAATGGAAAAAATATCCAACAAGGATGTGTACAGAAAATTTGAAAAGTACAACAATTAATACAACAACAATGCCAAAAATATTCAGCAAGCATGTAGCAACAATGCACACAGATAACACAAAAACAACAACAACCCTTAACGGAACAAGAAGAAAACAATAGCAGTAACCAAAACAAAACAAATAACAATAATAACTAATCGTCAAAGAACAGTAAATTATATAGGAACAAAAAACACAATCAAACAAAAACAACAATATTAAGGGTAACAACAATAATTACCATAACAACAAGAATTAATAATAGCAGAGAAACAACTTCAACAAAAAAATAACAATAATACAACAAGAGCACAACAACAAAAATCAGCACTAACTATAAAAACGAAAAAAACAGCACAACACTAATGAATATAACATAGAAAAGTAGAAATAGCACAGAAAAATAACAACAAGAGTTAACAGTAATATAACAACCACGCAATAACAAAAAAAATAACAACAAACCAGACTTTCTCTTTGCTGAGTCAAGAAAAATAAACAAGAACCTTGCGGCAAAAATCTACAAAAATTCAAGAACAGCAACAAAAACAACAGCAAAAATAGAAAAGACAAAAACAATAATAAAAGATTACAAAAAAAAATGTACTGCAACAACATTAAAAAGTAATCTAAAAAATCTCCAAACAAGGAAAAAACCAACAAAGAAGAATGGTCATACCATAAATTCGTAAGTGAAATTGTTAACCCCCCTTTTAACCCTTTTCAGCTTGTGTGTTCCACTTACCTTTCTTGTAACCTTTTGCGGTTGTGAGACGACTATAGAAAATCCAAATCCAAACTTGGTTAGATGAGTGGTGTTGGTGAATATTTTGTAATGCGCTGCAACAAGAAACCGAAAAAAAAAACCAAATACTGATTTTCGCTCATTTATCAAAAATTTGTTCATTAGTACAAGGTGCGCGTATGAATGTGTGTGTGTAAATGTGTGATAATTTATAAAAATCAAAACAAAGAAAAAACTTAAATAAAATAAACAAAAAAGACAAAAAAAAGTGGTGAGCAACATGAAGAGGCCAAATTCATAGACGCAGCACAAGGCAAAGCCAGTAAAAAAAAAGTATTAAAACAACACCAAACTGACCACTTAAACCACTTCCACTGTTGTGTTTTTGTTTTTATTTGCTTCAATATATAATTTTGGTTTTCGTTTTTACCCTTTTGTAGGTGTTTTTATTATTTTTTATAATATTTTTTTTCTATTTTAATTTATTGCAGCATACTTTTCGCATACAAAGCAAAAACACAAATTTAGTAAATTCAATGCTTCACATTTGACTGCAGCGAAAACACAATATTTTTAGGGGACGCGCAATACAAACGGAATACCGGATTTTATTATCAGAGTACCAGATTTTAATATGGAATACGAGTGCGCATTGCGCGTAAATAAACAAAAACTAAACGCAAGCTTAAATGAAGTAAATTCGCGCGCGTTTTCAGACGACCGCGTTTACAACGTTGCTTATGAATCGCGTACAAATCGAAGACTGCTTGAGCGCTACACGCAACAAAGATGTCGAACCAGAGCGCGCGCCTAGCCGAAGACGTTCGTAATAAAAAAGAAAAACAAAGAAAAGCCAAACAAATAAGCGCTTCAACAGTGGCTCCAAATCGCACCACAGCGCGCCTTACATTACCCCCCTGCACACATACACACAAAGCGCGCTAGTGCAAAACTTCGTGCGCGCCTCATAAACTTGATTTTTGTATTCATACGAACGCGCGCGACCGAAGGCGCTCAGTATGCGCTCACGGCATAACCTATGCATGGCTTTGGAAAACTTCTAAGTAGCTACGCGTCAAAGTTGTATTTTAAGACGCGCTTTGAGCGCCTACACAAACACTTGTTGATGCATGATGTGGGGGCGCTGTGATGTGCTATGCGGCTGCGCGCATCAGCATTTTTGCTGAATATTTGTTGAAAATCGCGCGCGCGTCCCTCATCAGTAGTAGTCCTCATTACTTTTGTTTCGGCTGCGCGTTGTCTCATTTAATATGGACAAAATATCAATAAAAGCATCACCGTACGTACACCTACAACAACAGCAATTACACTCAACCAAATAGTTTGCTTTTGCGCGTGACTTCATGTTTTCGTTAGGGGGCAAAGTTGAAGTGATCCGAACACAGTACAAAGGATGTTATGGCGCTTAGTCTATTTGCATCTCTTTCCCTTGGGCGATATATCGATAGGCTACAGTTAAGCCTCAGTTATAATTTTGTTTTACATAGCTCTGATATCGTGTGCCATTCTGAAATCTTTTCGTACGGATGTATATGTTTTCAGTCTGGGACTTATTTATCATCCTCCTACCTAGTTTTGAAATTTTCAGCTATGATATCGTGCGCTTCATACTTCGATTGGCTGCAAGGAGGTAGTTGACTTCAGGAAGGCACTTTTTAGAAGCCTACCGTGCCACAACTTTTTCAAAAGAAACCAAGCAATGGTCCACCCTTTACGGCTATTGACTAGAAGTCTCTGTTTATCAGTAGTCGTTGCTTTGCTGCTCCTCACCCTCTCCATTCTGTCTTCTCAAAGTTGTATTCTTCTGCATGTGCGCTTGACAATCAGCCAACCAGCTCGCCAATCTTTCACTCGGTCAAATTGGCTAGCAGCCAGCAACGGTCTCTTGATTAACAGTTGCTTTTCAGCCAATGAACCTGTTGGTCAACTAAAAGCTAACGAGCCAAGCAACCAGCACAGCAGTCATGCGCGAGATTTACAATAAATTCTTATCGCGCCACCACCAATTGTCCAACGTTTTTCTAAACTTGAATGCTTTCGTCATCACGTCAACGGTTTTAGAAGTTATTATGATTTTGTGACTTGAATGGCTTTGTGCGACTTGGCTGAAAGACTCAATTGCAATCATCGCCAACTCAAATCACAACACCGCTCAAATATTTACGATTTTGCGGTCTGCAAATGACGTTAGAATATTTGTGGCTTCATTGACAGTCGATGCGAGCGCCAAATTCACAGCTTTGGTGGGAAAGTTACGTGTGCATATTTTTGTATTGTTGGTATCTGCTTTGTGGCTGCGAAGTTATATGACGTCTGTGACCTCTAACATTACATTTGGTCGGTAGTCATTCCAGTTAATGAGTGCTCTTCGACTCATTGATTCTTAGCTGTATTTTCGCACACAAATATGGCAACGGGCGTTGAGTCATTGGATCTGTGGGTAGCCAATCACTTAAATTTACTTTTGAGCCACGTCACGACTTATACAACCTTCAGTGTACTATTTATAGGGCTAGATTAGGTTAGGATTGATAGTTTCATTTGGAGACGATTCGAAATTTGAGTACTTCCCTTTACTGAGATGACTCCATAGACCGATTTTCATCTGTAATGAATCGACAGGAGTAGATTTCCAGCTACGCTTTTTCCTTCTCCTCCTGATAGGCACTCAAGAGCGTATTTGTAGGGATTTTCGTTTCGTCTGCTTTCTATTCTTATTATATTAACTCTGCTGCTTCCATACAGTGCAAGTCTGAACAGGTTTGGGTGGGTTCGCTGTGCCCATAGTTTTCTGCAACTTTTCTTTTTTCGCATCTTAAATCACAAGCGACATATTAACATTTCCCGCTCCAGTTCATCAAAGCGTCCGTCATCTGCCATGTCAACAACAATAACCCATAATACTCGTCATCAATGATAAGCGACATGATCACGTCTTTTGTCATTGTCGTTCATAGAAGCGCAACGAATGTAAAACGTTCCACAAACCTCACAACTTACGGCTTGATCATCATCTTGTAGTTGGGTCAGCACGTAGTATGACGGAATGTGTTGCCAGCGGATTTAGCGCAGCAAAAACAGAAGAAAAACATATATGACTGAAGCTTTGTAAGTCAGCTTGCTAGCCTCACCAAGATGTCGCTTATTCCAGTCAACGTTTGGTATGTGTGTGTGGAAACTCGTTATGGATATGCTTCGAAACGCTTTTAGCTGCATGAATGGACACATCAGAAGTTGCAGCTACCTAGCTCGGTTGCTTGTCGTTTTGTTGTGCTAATCGTTAAAGCTACTGGTCTCGCACAGCTTTGGAATGTGGTAATAACAGCAGGCATCCGCAATATTGACTGACAAGTACAACTTTTTATAAGCAAACGCCGGATACCTGTGCGGCGTTTTGCTTTGTCATCCCGCTGCCCACTGTCCAGCTCTACACAGCTCTGCGAAATTATTAATGTTTAGATAATTTCGAAATTGTTGGATTTACATAAGATAAACGAATTGTGGCTAATTTCGGGTGTTATGCGTTGTGGCTACAAATTAGCCAAAGACGCAACTTTTCTAGCTGCGAAATCAATTGCGACGGAATGAAAAAAGAAAACGTTCGAAAACGAAGTTTGTTATGAAATTTATTTTGGAACCCAGCAGGACGCGAAAGACTCTCTAAAATGGCAGAGTAAAAACCGCGACTGCTTAGAGCTCGCCAGTGTTTAACTACGACTAACCGCTGCAATATAGTGCTCAGTGTAAGCTTCGATGCGTTAAACATGGCTGCCCCAGACGCTTATGGAGGTACCTTCATAGAAGACCGAATAGGTCCGGCTCCAATATCTATGAAGAGTAACTTGGTTTATAAAGGAACCATTCTGAAATTATTTCTAGAGATAACACATCTATTTAGTATTTGTAATTGAGAGTAATGTAATTACTAGAAGAATATTAGCAATTAAAGGAAATCAAAACGATAGAGAATACCATAAAATGAGGTAAAACTCTGTTAAACGGATAAACCTCTTTAGGGAATTTAAAAAGAAAAATATGTATTTGAAATTGCTCATAGAGAATTAAAAAAGTAATCAATTACTTTTGAGTTAATTATTATTGGTTATTAAGCAGTTAAAAGTATTTAAACTACAAAATCTGTTTTGAAATGGGCTAAAATATTTTTCTGTTTGACATTCAGACTCGTTTCGATACAGAGAAATGTCAAATTCAATCGCAATCTGTTTTAATAACATTAAAAAAAATATATTTGTATTATTTTGTTTCATGTTTTTTTTTTTTGCACTAAACTGCAAATAATCAGCACCACATTGCAGCGTTTAAAAAAAATTTTATTTGAGTAAAATCGTGATTTGTTTACAAAAGTAATGAGACACAGCTGTTCGTATGTCAAGTTGTTATTTTTGCTTTATTATTGTTGTAGTTGGTGTTGATGGTGAAGATTTTATTGCTTTACTTCTTGGCACACTTCAACTAATAAATAACATGCAAAATTATGTTAATATATGTATATGTAGCAACTAATTTTATGTATGTACATTAGGGTGTTGCAACTTTTGTAAACTTTTCTTTTATTACAAAAAATAAAATAAAAATATGAACTTAAATTTTATAGAATGTAATGAAATAATATCAAGCAAGAAAAAATAAATAAAAATTAAAAAAAAAAAAAAAACGAAAACAAAATGTGGCAAAAAACTGAAATTTTTTGTACGAGGCTTTTGCATAACTAGCATATAGTCTCCCACAATGAAAATTATCTGCTTGGTGCTTCTAAAATATAACAAAAACATCTTCAGTGGTTCCAAAAATTCCTAGAAATTTCAAAAAAAACGCGTTGAGAATTTTAAAATTTGAGGAAATATTTTCAGTATGTTTTTTGAGTGTGCCATTTTGTCAAAAAATGCAAGTCTCTAAAGTCGTTTGATATTTTCTTCCATATGTGCTTGTCATAGTTATACAATTTGTACGGAATAAAATACCAAACACAAACAATTTTCGCATACGCTTGGAAATTACTCTGTTAAGAAAAGTATGGCAACGCCGCGGATAGAAAAAAAAAGCATGTAATTAGGGGGAACGTCTTTTCAGCTGCTTTCTGACATTCGCTTATTGCATACAATTGCTTTGCGCCTAACTATTGTTAAAATGTAATAGAACGTATAAGAGCTAAATCAGAAAAATCAGCAGAATCCCTTGGTTACTAAAGTAAGCTTATTCAAATACTATTACAATGTACTATTTAATGGACACTAAAAATTACTTTAAATATTTTAAACGACATACAAAAATATAATTTGGATTCGGCTTTCTATCAATGAACTATCTATATATATTTCTGTATGAAATTAACAAACGAATATTAGCCGGGAGAATCTCTTTCCAGCTCTATACATCAGAATATGCAGTCTGATGAGCTTCAATTGAAGTTCAAGGTACAAAATAAATAAATAAATAAAACGAATAAAATATTATATTAGCAAAAAATAGCGAAGAAAGCCCAAAAATTCGCCACTCAAGACAAAAAAAAAAATACAAAAACAAAAAAAAAACAGTATACCAGGTAGGACAAAAAAACTCCAATGCATCTGAAAACAAAACATCCTAATGTACATATCATGTATATGACTTCAGTACATGTAAAAAATCTGTAATTGTATGATTTGACTGATATTTGTATTTCTGAAAAACACGTGCAATTAATTCGAGCTTCTTTAAAGAGAGTATCCAATGGCTTTGCGGATTCTTTATTGTGCAAGAAATAAGAAAAAAATAACACTAAAAACGACTAGAGAAAGTTGTCGATAGATGCCAATGGAGGAAGGTTGAGCTAACGAAACAATTAATTTTTGGAATCAGTTGAGGATGATGTGTGTATAGAAGGCATATTTAGACTGTGTCAAGTTGAGTTCTGTGCCCACTGACGAAGCAGCGGCACACTTAGGTGTGCTACGTTTCCACTTCAACCCATTACTGCACCGCTTAATGTGAGGTCGATGAAAGATGAAAAATGCAGTCTAAAACGGGCTGGATCTTTAGAGTAGCAGAGACAGCAAAAAACTTGGTTTTCTACGGTCTATGCAACTACTTCTTTTATATAATTCAACTTTTGATATATAAATAAAACCCATAATTATTCTCGTTTTCGCTCCTAACCTATTTTTGCGCACTACGCCACCTACAGCGCAGTTTAGGAGTTTACCTAAATGAAAATGTAAACCTCTGTCGGCGCGTACCGTTACATATCGAAGACTTATGCGAACGAGTTTCAATTTTCAATGCGTCGCCCGTATAATGTCAATGCACTTTGCTTTTGTTGTTATCCAACGCAGTAACATATCTGTTTGCGCGTTTGTACTTTCTCGCCCAAAATGTATTTTACTACAAACAAATGTACGAGGGTAAGCCGAAAGGTTTTCGACATGGCCCAACTAACAGGTGGTGTCATTAGACCAGCTGATTTATACTTTTTTCTCGAATTTTGACAGTACACTCATTTTTCAGTGCGATTTTGACGTTAAATCTATTATTTACAAAAGCAAAATACAATAAAAATGTATGTGTTGAGCTGCTACGACCTTTTAGTTGGAGCATGGTTTTTGGTGTTATTTTTAAATTCGAGTAGTTGAAAAGCATTATTACACGGCTAAAAATTGTAACCTAAATCTAAAACTTTTCTGGGCTACATATATGTCCGAGCCAATTTTGTTTAGAATTTAAATTGGGCCAATTTCGAGAAAATTACCGTGAAAAAAAGAGTTTAAATTTTAAACCAGAAATGCTTTAACAATTAAAAAACATAAGAAACATTTGTATCAGTTGGCAGGATTCAAACCGACGCTCCCCGCATCACAGTCGTCTGCTCTACCCACGGAGCTACGGCGCACACAAAACTGTTATGAGAAAAATTCAATGACTTCAAAAGCTTTCAGAAATAAATGAAAAGAAACTAAAAAAATGTTAGACGTTTTTTTGCAATTCAGTCTTAATTCTAAACCACAATAAATTAAAATTTGGTGTGATTTGGTAATTGAAAGGTTTGAAATTTATAACAAAAAAGTTTAAAAAATTGCTTAGAACGACGAATGGTTTAAAATTTAGGCTCAACCTAACTTAATTTCTTCAAATCAATCACTGGTAGACCCTCGTGACTGTCTTATTAGTTTTTCTTTTCGCTTTTAGTTTTATTATTTATACATTTTAAAAGTGGTTATTGAGGAAAATAAAACTTCTTTACACGCAGCCATCACCATGCATCCGCCTGTGCGTCTCTTCACTAGCTGGACTTAATGCATTTTTACAAATCACAAAAGCGTGAAATTCGAAAGTTTTCGCTTTGTTTTCAGCTGATGTTGGTACTGCATTTTATACATAGTATTATTTACAATTTGTTAATAGTATTGCTTTTGTTTTTTTTTTTATTTTTTTTTCATTCACGCTCGCTGCATTTACTTAAGTGCTACTGCCGAAACTGCGAAAACTTGAAACTAAAATCGTATCACCAATTCGACCATTCACGCTCACTTCATCATGCAATGCGGGGGCGGGGCGAGGGTGTCTGGGTGTTGAGACATTGACGACTAACAAGCCAACTAGCCAATTGTCGTCGATGTCATCCATGTACTTCATAGCTAATTATGGCGCTACAGCAAATTTGCAAGTTGTGCGTCATGCATTGCATAAACGCGCGTTGACGAGCTCCGTAAGAGATTCACTCGAGTACATGTACCGTACATCATGAGGAAATTGAATTGTTTGAACAAAAATGGATAACCAGACCATAAATTGTTGCGTAGTGGGAAGTAGTTACGCATAGCAAACGAGGATGAAAATTATGCGTGTTCCATGTGAATTAAGCGCGCGACTACATATGCGAGCCCGATTACGCATGAATTTAACTTTGACGTTTACTTAAATTTCTCTCATAAGTATTTTGATCCATTAGTTTTAAAGGCTGTCATTCGCTTAATCTTTGAAGGGATATTAGGCGAAATAGCCCTCCTACTGAGCTAATTCCCAGCACACCTAATGGTTTTCGAGAACGCTAATGCCAGAAAACTAGCTGTCTTAGCTGTGGCAATATTAAATTTATAGATGCGCGGATTTCTACATTTCGCACCCATCACTAGTTAAAAAAAATTACTGCCATATAACTATGTTAGCGCTCGCAAGAGAAATGTGACTGCGGAAATCGATTTTAAAGGCCTAAACACAAAGACTCCAAAAACACTGTCTGATCGATGGGAGCACGTCAGACAAGTTGAAGTAATAAGGAAGACTACAAGCGCTATTAACATTGATTAATGGTAATGTTAACTTTTTGAATGTGAGCAAATAAAAGCTACATTCCATTGTGATGAAAAAGTTCAATGCGACTAACTATTCCGCGCGTAGTAACTAACGAGTATCTGACAAGGTACCGACATAAAAAAACACGCAATCAAATCGATCATGTTTTGAAAGATAGATAACTTTTACCCAATACTTTATCTGTGCCCACGGCAATAATCCAGATCAATATTAAATCACAGACAACAAACCAAAGCGGCATCAAATATGCGACATAGACAGGAAGACGTCGAAAAGTTGCAACCGCAACAGATTTTCAATGGTTTTGCTACTAGGCCCACATGCAAGAAGTCTAGCCCACAATCCCAGATGGCGGAATCAATATGCGGTATGAGTATAGTGTAGCGAATAAAGGCTCGAAGATGACTCTGGCTATGGTAAGTTATGCGAATCAACACAGAAGTTAGAAGGCTTTCTTTTCGACTCCCGAATGTGGAGGGTGACTTGAACTCCCTTGGTGGAATGTTACTGATGGCTAGTATAGAATAAGTCCAACTCTACGAGCTTAGGCAATTTAAGAAAGATGCTACTCCTACTTCGTCCTTCTAAATCGGGCTGCACTAAATTACTTATTACTTTCGGCACTTCCGGTAGTGCTGGAAACTCGCGTGGAATAAAATCTTATATATAAAAGTAAAAATTAAAACTATTTTAAAGAGGAAGCTAATAAAACAAATAATTAAAAAAAAAACAAGAAAATATGTAGATTGTGGCTGAGCCGTCATTGAAGTCATGTGCTGTTGCAAAGACGCTACCCGCCAAGATGCGGCAATGGGTTTGTTCGTGAATGCAGTTTTTGTGCGAATTTGCTGCACTGTTGCCAAAGTGTATGAACGAACAAAAAGCTGAGAGCGAGAGAGTAAAACTTACATAGTCCGGGATTAGGCCCGATCACATTCAAGACGGCGACTGCAAAGCGCCATCTGTCATATTATTTGTACACACGTTCTTATGTAAAGCATTATTTTAAGTGCGTCATAGCTACATGGCTACAAACCACGAATGCCGCTGTCGCCAGATTAAATCTATTTCTATTTTTACAAGCGACAGATCGTGGCGTTGTTTTCTTTTGGTCAATAAAAACGAAAGGAAGAGTGAATAACTTGTAATATAAGTTTCATTTATTAAGGTATTATATGTATCTTTCACACAATTTGTACTTTTTCTATAATTCTTTGCTACTTTTTAAGATAATTCACACCTGTCGCTGCTGCTTTCATTGTAATCAAGTAGCCAATGCTTGACTACAGTTGTCGCATAAATTTGTTTTATTGTAGCTGCTGTGGTTCGTAGCCACCGTATTCAATGTGTTCAGCCCTATTGATGTATAGTAAAAAATTTAACTTCTGTCAAATCGATAAATACTGTTGGCTAAGCTTTATGGAGGGCGAGTAGTTTTTTTGAGTTATTTTTTATTTTATTTTATTATTTATATTATATTATTGGTTTAGAGAGGAAAAGGAGTATGCGGAGCACATGCTAAGTATAGGGAGCCCTTTTCTAATATTTATTTAATTATAATTTTATTTATTTAATTATAATTTTATTTATTTAAATTATTTGTTCTATATAGAACGGGGAGTGCGAGGCACCTTTACACCTTGTATGTCTTAATTGGGGGCGAGCACTGTTGGCTCTGAGGCATTGCGCGGGATTGGCCTCCTCATTCCCGTTGTGAAAACCCCCTGATTTGAGATTGCAAAACATAAACTATATCTTTCGAATATTTTATTAGTTGATTGCGAATTGCATGCAATGCAAATGAAATAAACGAAAGAAATTCCTACAGCTTATGTCGCTTAAACAACTGTGATAAGTTTAAAATACAATTACAATAAAAATAACCAATCAGTTTCAGGTAAATTATTACCCGGGTACTTTTAAACACATCCAAGGCGGTAGGTGGTGGTAGGTGGCTTATTTAAAGCTCAAACTTTAGAAATGTTGTAATAAGTTTTTTGCCAAATTCCCATCGTTTGATAGATTTACCAATAGTAGTCAGCATTTTTTCATTTTGACTAAAACTTCTAACTACTGACTGAGAGAGAACAATATTTATGCTCATTTCTGTGCTTGCAGTAGTCAGAGAGCCGAGTACGTGAGTGATTTCTTGTACCTACTAACTGTTTCTGCCCATTTCTAACTGTATTTGACTCTTACGGAATCACAGCTACTATTCACACAATTTATTCATATTTTCGCCATCTTTTTTTTGTTAAAAAAAAAAAAACAAATATACACAATACCCGATTATTATTTAACACCGACACTTTTTCTTTTAGTTTTGTATTCAGTATTACAAATCAAGCAGCAGCAGTAATTGATTTTATACAAAATTTCTTTTTATATTTTTTTAGACAGTGTCAATGCATTTTTTTGTTCTTTTCTTTCTACACTTGTTTAATATTTAACGATTTAATATGCAAATTTTCTAATTACCAGTTATAAAACATCATTTTTTTGCTAAAAAGTAAACAGTTTGCTTTGAAACTCAGTGGAGTGCAGACGGCGTTATTGCGTTGGTATTAAAAAAAAATGCGCTACATCACTAGAATGCTTTTAGTGCTGCTTAGTTGCAGACTGGCTTTGACAGGTAAGTGACTAAATTCTATGCCAACTCTTATTCAGACGGTACAATATTAATTTCTTTTTCTTTTGTTTTTTTTTTCCCTAGGCGATTGTGTATTTGATGGGCATCAATTAAAAATTGGAGAATCGTTTCAAAATCCTGGCCAATGCGCAGTTTATCATTGTGACGCTGAGGGCAGCTTATCAGCTAAGACGTAAGACCATATAGTTCGGGTTTAACCCAACCAAGTGCTGTTAACTCAGTATAAGCCCTGTTTAATCTACTGCCATAATTTTTGAAAATCGTATAAATTAATAAGTGATTTTTTTTTTTTGCATTTCAAAAAGCTGCGCGGAATCTGTGCCACCATCAAATTGTGTAACAATACCGCAAGACAACTCCAAACCTTATCCCGTTTGCTGCAAGCGTCATGAATGCTGAACTTTTTGCTAATGTTTATGTTAGAAAAGATATTATTTTAAGAAACAGTACTTAAGCGTAGACTACTGGCAGTTTACACTTTGGCTTTATAAATTATAAAAACAGTTGGAATTTATTTATAACAATTTTCAGTCATTGCATCTAAAATAGCGGTGAGTCTAGATGTATGCTTATAAATCTTAAGTCACTGGATTGCAGGAGAATTTTCTTATCCCTTATTTTTATTTTTAAGCTGATAAAAGGGGTTGTGGAATGCCCCTACTTATTAGAACGCATTTTTTTTGTTACTCCTCATATTTGGTTAAGGAATCAAGCTACATTTTCGGTGGGGTTAGCAAGAACAAATTATGCTGCCAATGCTCCTATTTTGAAAGCTCTTAAAGAATTTAATTTGCTCCCAAATTCTACAGTTTTGGACTTCTCCTTTTGTGAAAATAGATTTAAGATGTTACTGATTGATTTATTGAAATAGTATATAGCTTTCCTAAGTTTTTCACTAGTCTGTAAGAAATGTTACATTTTCAAGATTAAATAAATAAATAAATAAATAAAAATCTGTTGAAAATGTCACAGTTACATACATCGGTTCACAGGTTTAAGAATGCCGTTAAACTAAGTAAAATGAACAATTAAAAATCTAAAAATACTCAGTAAGAAAATGTTTGAATTAACTAAAAAAAAAAAACAATGAAAAATATGATAATTGCGTCGAAATGAAATACACTTACTCTAAGCAAAGGCATTCATCACCATCACCATTAATAGCAAAGAGCATAGATTAATTGCAGGAGTAGAATAAAGTTCAATTTGCATTCGCTACTTGGATAAATGCGGCGAAAAGTTCATCATTCAGGAAGATTTTTTGTGTTTTATTGCTATCACCGATTTCACTGGAAAAGGAATAGGAACTGCTTACCTTGATTTCCTAAAATCTTCCGGACTGGATTGCAGGTATTTCTTCGGGCAAGGATATGACGGTGCGTTAGCGGTTAGCGGACAGTTCCAAGGGGCTCAAGCTGTTGTGAGAAAAACTTATCCACTCGCGTTCTACTCCCATTGTGCTGCTCATAGCTTCAATTTGGCGGTAAGCTCTGCGTGCAATATAACGGGAATCAAAAATTGTCTGGGAGTTCTAGAGAATATCCATTCCTTCTTCATTTATCTGAAACGCCAAAATGCCCTTCAGGATGCGATAAGTGAAAATGAACATCTATCGGAAACTCGAGTGAAGAAATTTAAAAAAATATTGTAAAACCAGATGGGTAGAACAGCATGAGTAATTCGCAACATATCTCCATTTGCAACCAGCAGTAATTCGCGCTCTTGAAGTGATTTCCACCAACTGGAAAGACCCAACGACTTCGTCTGGAGCTTTCCAACTGCTTTCAGCTATAAAAACCGCAAATTTCCAGATATCGATGCATATTTTGAGCTCGGTGCATTCTCTCACATTGTCTCTGAGTCGAGTACTTCAAGGAGAAAATCAAGATCTGAGAGAGGCTATCAAATTGGCTGATGCTGCGTAACAAATTTTGATGGAAAGAAGAGAAAACGCTAAGGGAGAGTGCAGACAAATTTTCAAAACCGTGAGCGTAATTAGCGAGCAATACGAAATTGAATTGCGAAAGCGAAGGATTGCGTCGAACCAGACCCAACGTTCCAACGTACCAACTGATTCAGTTGAAGATTATTTCCATATAACAATCTACATACCGTACATTGATTCGTTTCCGACACAATTGCAAGATCGATTCTTAAATCACCGCAATATTTTATCAAATTTCGCTTGCCTTTTTCCCAACTAAATGAAAATTTTCGAAGAAGAGTCCTGCGCTCAACTATTCCAGTCATACTGCTTATTTTTGCACGACGATTCCCGTGGCATCTGGTGAACGAAGTACAACTTGGGCGGAAGCTCATTGCCGGAAAGGAAAGAAAAACCTCACTTGAAACACTCGATATTTGTAATGAAGTTGCGTTTCCAAATGTTAACCAAATGCTTCGCGTTATGGCGGTTTTGCCAGTGACAACAGCGACGAATGAACGATCCTTCTCAACTTTGCGTTGCCTAAAAACGTATTTGAGATCAACAATGTCTGAAGATCGTCTGAACGGCTTAGCCTCACTCAATGTACATCATGATGTCAAAATCGAACCGCAAATAATTTTGAAAGAGTTTTTTTCAGTACCTCGAAGAGTTGATTTATTAAATAATTGTAACTAAATGTGACTTTTGACAATAAAATGTCCGTACTCTGAAAATAAATTTCTTATCGTTTTTCATTGATTACGTAACTTGAGTTTAAACACCCCCCTCGGATATTTTCTGCGCACGGGCCTGTATTTAGTTAATATTTCCTTTTTATTGTGTATAGTTGTCTCACAGTATCTAATTGCGTATACATATGTATATGTAGGTATAAGGTATGTAGGTGTTTCATTTTAATTAAACTTTCCATAATTTTATGTTACGCTAAGCCTCTGACTTATAAATATATATTTATTGTACCTAATACACAATTTAGTACTTACTATATTCCCTAATCAATAATGGGTTGGTTTATATATATATTTCTTGAGTTTGTACATTGAAAATTATTATTTTGAATCGCAATTTAAATCATTTCGTACACCCTGTACTTTTGTGCATAATGTTTTTCCGGAAATGCTACTTTAAATACTTGCAAACACACCGTTTTGACATTCAATTCCCTACATATTTGGAGGTATTTACTGTATTGCTGTTTTATGATGTAATCTTCCTTTTTTAACAATAAAACTATGTACATACTTTTATAATGTTCCTTGTTTGAAATGCAGCCAACGGATATGAATGCGCAGCTGATCGTTAGTGATAGTTTATCGGTATCGTATACAGTTATCGATCTTTTACTGATAGATGGGTCGTGCTATTGGAAAGCAAATTATGCAAACCATGTAAGTTCTATTTGTAAATGTGAACATATATATATGGTGATTGTTTTATTTAACTAACTGTATATAAATTTTTTATTTATATATGTCTGTGTGTATATGGTAAATATAAATTTTTTAACCTATGATAAATAAGTTAGTGTATACATAAATTTTATATTACATGAATTGGTATACAGTTTTGTTTGCTCTCTATTTTATTTGGTTCTTTCTTAAAAACATTAAACTAATATACTTTTTGCTTTGCACTATGGGGACTGTTGATTTATTTTACGGCAAAAATAATAACGAATAAACAAGAAAAGAAAACGCACTATTGAACAAACTAAAAGATCTTAACCCTTGCTTTATTTGGGTCAAAAGTGGGCATTTTTTAATTTCCTATTTTTTTCAAAAACTGAAATTATTTTTCATATTTTGATGGAATGCACTATGGTCACATGGACAAGCTTTTTTGACAAAAAATCAACTTTTTTTATAAAAACTATTTTGGCTGAATAAGTAATGATTTCAAAAATTAAAAATTCAACAACTGACATATTAATATTTTCAAAGAAAAGCTGCTTCGCCACTGACTGCGGGGTCTATTTTTGTTTTATCGATTAATTAAAAAGTTTTAAAATACTTTTTTGGAAAGCAGTCAGCCTTTTTTTGTTGAAATTTGGTTCTGTATTTGTTAAAACGAAAAACTGTTTTCATATCTCACAAATGATTTCCTTTTATCTAGAAATTTGATAACATGCCCCATAGTGCAACGGCTGCATGCGTATTATAGTAGATCTGCTAGTCTATATTTATACAATATATGTATATACGGTGAGACCTCTTTACAAAAATGTGTGTTCAATGATTTGTTAGTTAAATTGTATAAAATTTTTTAATAATTATTGCTTATAAACTTTACTATTCGAATTTGCTAAAAATTGGTGTATACATACATATGTATATACTTGTGAACATGTACTGTACTTAGGTGTATGCATTATGTTATGTATTATGGAACCTGAGCTAGTCTATGTTTTGCATCAAATAAATATTGTGTTTACATAGTATATATTTAATTTTCCAAAAAAAAATTTTTAAATTAAAATTCCAAAAAAATCAAATATTTTTTGTTTTAAAAACTTTGCCAAACAAACAAAGAATATTTTTAAAAATATTTCTTTCTGTCGAGAGACATACTAACCATATACATACATAAAAGATATAATTGGTCTATAAATCTTTTTAAAATGACATTTTCATACAAATTTTAAACTAAAAGAGCTTTATAAACTTTTTTTATTTTGTATAAATATGGGGATAAAACTATACAAAGAACCCAATTTAAGAGATTTCCCAATTTTTAATTAAATAATATTGTTAAAATTTTATAAAGTATTATAAAATTATAAATAAAAAACATTCATTTGTATTTAAACTATAGCATAGTAATTAAAAATCTAAGAAAGCTAAAGAAAACTTATAAGCGAAATTAAATATCGAAAGTTGTTTGACTTTGTAAAGTTTGAAGGTTTTGTTTCATCCTTTAACAGTTTTGTTTTAAAAATACACAATTTGCAAAAATTTACAAAGGCTAATTAAAATTGTTTGCATAGCTCTACCATAAGACATAATTATACAATATATAGAAGACACATATTTTAAAAGATACAATAAAACGAAAACAAAATAGTTGTCATAACTCAAAAGTCATAGAGAAATTCTGCACAAATTCATTAAAACAAGCCAAATTGTACTAAACTAACCACTAACAAAACTAACAAACGTACTATTTGACAGCGGATCCGCTATTGTTACAAACATCATCACTTCTAAACCTTAATTGCTCAACATCTAAAATACTATCGCTAATTCTACAAACGACACCAACTTCTGCACTACAATGTGCACCGCCGCCGCCATCATCATCGTCTTTAACCTCAATAGCCATATCTCATTGACGCGCTGAGCGCTCGGTTTCCATGAGGCACTCACGCACCAGTATGCGCGCATGTACAATGCCACGTTTTAAGCGTTCTGTTGAGCTACGCGACCCAGTATATGTTGGGCGTATATCGCGCCCCATCTCTTCAATAACCGTCAACAGCTGTGCATATTTACTTAAACCATTGCTACCCGCTGATGTGCCTGCTGTTGGCAAATTAGCCGTCGATGTCATGGGTGTTGTTATGTTTGCCGAAGTTTGTGTGGTTATAATTATGGGAGATGTTGATTGTGGATATTTAAGTTGCGATTGTGCTGCACTTAATATGGCTGCAGCATTGCTACCAACACCTATCACATTACCAACATTCATGCTACCACCACTGTTACCAACATTAGCAACACCGGTGCCACCAAACCCGCTACTAGTGCCACTACCACCAGCAGCACCACCACTATACATAGCGCTACTATTATTGCTGCTACTACTGCTGGCACGATGCGTCGAGGCGGGTGAGGCGATGGTATTCGATTGTTGTTGCAGTAATGCTAATTGCGCTTGTAATTGTTGTGTATATTGTAGTGCAGCAACTGCTGCAGCGGCTGATGTACTTGTCGATTGTTGATGGTAATCACGTTCACGTTTACTATATAAATCCCGTACGTTGCTGCTGCTGCTACTGGCGCCACTATTTCTGCTACTGCCATTTCCTAGGACACTGTGATGCAGGTCAAGCACTGTGGTGGCACTTGAGGAATTGGAACTTGATGCACCACTGTTACGATCACGATTTGGATGGTGTATAGCAGATATTTGTATTTGAGGTTGTTGTTCACGTTGTTCGCGTTGTTGTTGATAGTTGTAAAAGTTCTGTACTTGTGAACGTGGTATTGGGGTCACTGTGACGTCACTCAATTTGGACTCTACTGCTTGTATGTCCATGATATCCATTTTGTTGGCGGTGATGCTGGTGCTCTATTATTGGCAAACAAATACTACAAATAAAAACAAATCAACATAAATATATTGCATTGTTTTGATAAGAAAACGAAAATACTTGCACTCAAATTGGATTAATAGAAATTTTCTTCTCGTTGCTGCCGTTTTGTGTCTTCCACGCAGGTACTTTATTTTCTTTTTAGCTGATTTTTCTTTACGAATTCTAGGGGGAAAACGCAATTGCGTAAAAAAGTCAGAAAGAGCTAAATAAATTGTGTGGAGCATAGGGTGTGAGTGATAGAACTGTCCAACTAACGCCGATAGCTCGGCCGAAAGTATCGATAGTGTGCGTTAGTTAATTTAGTATCGACGATTACATTTCGAGCTGTTAAATTTTTATTGTCCTAGTTTCTTCATCAAAAACGTACTTCTTCATCAAAAACGTCCTTCTTTTTCTCATAATTTCATAACTAAACTTTATGCGCAGCTACAATCACTATTAGTAAAAACTTGCTTCATTTTTCCATGACATCGATGTCAATGATTTAACTACTCTAGAGAGTAAAAATGAATTGTAATTTGCTCCAGTGGGGGCTAACGACTGAATTGTGTTGGAACAGCGCGAATTTTGATACAAAACAAAAATATGGAAAATGCCAAAGCGAAAGAGTGGACTAAAAGAATGCGAGTATACGGATGTAGAAGCAGTACTGCCAGACTGTTTAAAAAATCCATTCAGAAATTTCAGACCAGTTATGCGAATATGTTTATATCGGCCTTGAAAGCGCACGCTCCATTGTTAAGAAATATCAATAAAGCAATTTTGACAGAATGTCATGAACTCATCGCATTTGCTCAGTAAATTGCTTTGAATGCGTGATTTTGTGGATGAGATTTGTATTTTGTGAATGATTGTTAATATCACATGCATGTATGTGGGCACATTCGTAATTTTGTAAGAATTTCTGAAACGGATCAATTAAAAAATTTAATTTTATTTTTGATCAATAATGGTATAATTTGGTGGCTATTGGCAATACAAAAAAATTACTATCTTTTATGTTTCCTGTTTTATGTTTGTCCTTTTTATATCAAAGTTCAATAACTTCCGATTTCGATCCAGTATCCCGATTTTGATCATTCAAATGGCAATATTCTCGCTTTCTTTAAAATCAAATTTAACACATACCTATTTTTAAAATCGGTGCAAAAACCATAAAAGAAAATTGTTTCAGACCGAGTTTTCGCACAAAAAAAATACCATATATGCAAGACATTATTCTCTAAGTTATTCCGTTGGGGAAAAAAATGACCCGGCATTTGGAGGCCAGTTAACATAACTTGAAAAAATCTCTTCAACAATAGCTTTTGTATATTTTTTGGTGTAGACGGTTTCTATTACTTACATAAATCGTCGAAAACTATAATTCTTAAAAAAAGTTGCAAATCTTCTACTAAATTAAGTAAATTATTCTTGTTTCAGACATTAGTTACATTTCCCTTTATTATTAAGGAATGTACTCATGTCGAAATGCAATCCATGCATTCCCATCACTGAATAACAATTTTGGATTGCAAACCTTTATTCCATTTTTTGGAATAAGGAATGCGTAAATTCTGTACGACCGCACGTAACTGCTAAAACACGTCCAAAAATATCGGAAAATGTATCAAAATACGCGTTTTGACCTCGGTATAAATAATCCGAAGTCGGAAACTCGAATACATATTTCTGTCAAGAGATGTTTGCAATCACAGTTGATAATTTTCTGTAATTTTGAAGTGTGTCCCTATTCCTTTTTCTACTTAATGCCAATAGAACAAAAATGTCAACAAATTCGAAAATGTAAATAAAGTTTGGCAATAAATATCCCACTCCTGTTTATTCTACCATAATGCATAAGAACTTTTATTTACCCTTATTCTCCAAGTAGCCATCTGGCAGCACAGACCAATCTTTCACTCTTCCATACCCACTTCAAAACACTCAGCTGCTTCAATGCTGTCAACGATAGGTAAATGAGTATATACATCGTCTTACTCTTTCGCACCCATATAAAACAGTTGAACAATCAAAAACTCCACTCAATTAAAATCAACTGTCATTTCGCGTATGAACGCTCATTTTTTGCTACTGCGTTTTGAAATTGTTCGTTCATTTTTTTTGGATGTCTAGCTTTTGTCAGCCATAACCGTCGCAACATCTGCTCGCGTTAAAGTTAAAAATTATTTATAAATCGTAAGTTATTAATTTTCTAGTATTTTAACAAAGTGAGATATAAGAAATAAAGTGAAATTGAGAAAAGTGCAATAAGAAGTATGTAAAAGCCGGTATTCCAACCAAATAAAGTGACCAATTGGTTGCAGTCATTTATGTAGTTTGTTTTTTTTTGTTAATGTCGGTGCTGAGTTTTTGCTGCTGCATATCGTCATTGCATATTTTAAGATATTAACCTTGTTATAATAAATTAACTATGGGGGTGGTGAAAAATATTAGTCAGTGATACTTTTGTTGATTTTGCCTTGGGTCGTTTTTGATTTGCGGGCGTTTTAATAAAAGAATAACTGCATTTTCCCTATTCCCTTTTCATTGTATTCGCCGCTGGGTGATTTTGTATTGCACAATTGCGGAAATGTAGTCAGCTGAAAACTTAAAAGGCAAACGGCGATAAATGATGGATAGGGATAGAAAAACGCGTTTGGGAGAATGTGATTTTCAAGGTTGCCGTTTCTAAGCTTTTTATACCAAATTAGGGTTAATTTTCGATTGCAAATACGACGTGAATTTTGGTGGATTTCTAGTTTTCTTCGATAAGGGCGCCATCTTTACATGCCTATTATTTTTTACAGCATGCTGCACTAACATAAAAGGTAATTGTTTCCTTTAGGAGACAACTACTAAAACACGTCCAAAAATATCGGGAGAGGTATCAAACAACTCGTTTTGACTTCGCTATCAACAATCTGAAAGCGGATTTTAAATTTTTTGTTTCAGTGAAAAGTTAGCAAAAAATCCAAAAATTACCCAGGTCCGATCCCAAATAGGGGACGTGATCCAATGTATTTATGTGTAGAACACAATAACACTTAGCCGGTCCACCACCGGCTACGCGGTCCACAATTTTTCCCGCGCAGAACACTTCTGCACTTTTCGGTACACGCTGTATCTGTGATTACAACAACCACATGAAAATGACAGAAAACTTTCAACTTTGATTGCAAATATCTCTTCACTGAAACAAAAACTCGAAAATCCGCTTCCGGATAATTGCTACCGAGGTCAACAAAACTCGTCGTATGATACTTTTCCCGATAATTTCGAACGTGTTTTAGCAGTTGTCTTTTAAAGGAAACAATTACCAAATAGAATATTTATCGTAAGCTCTTTATTTAAATCCGAAAATATATAAAGTTACATGGTTAGGAATCGTTCGGCTATCTGTCAGATCGGTTAAAAGTATTGTCGATAGGTTTTTGTGTTTGAAAACTAAAATTTTTCACTGAAACAAAAATGTATTTATTTTCCGCTTTCGGATTAATAATACCTATGCGTATTTTGATGCCTCTGCCGACATCTTTCAGGTGTTTTAGCAGTTACATGCTGTATATATCCGTGAAGTTTTAATCTGTTCATACCATTAATTTAAATAAAAAAAAGTGACGGCGTGCTAAAAGGCCTTTTACACGATGTTTTTTTCACATAACTTGCCACATGACAAAAACATATCGTGTAAAATGCCTTTAATAAGGCGAAATATTTCATTACTACGCATGACTTCAGCGTCACCTTACAACACTTCTCGATATTCAAAAAATCCCCGAAAAGAAATGTCAAAAGCTGCCATTTTTTTAATTCATGAAAAAGTACAATCTCTCAAACAAAAAAATAAAATCGTTGAGAATTTCGCTGTATAAAACAAAAAACATTTGCATTTTGTGTCAAAATTTATTAGAAAACTGAAAAAAAAAATCTAAAACTAAATTTTTAAATATTTTATTGCACTCATCACAATTTTCACGTGACCATTTGCATTATCAACGCTTCATTTAAAACTTTCACTGCACCACGTCTGCAAAGATTTATTGTGAGTACGTTCCAATAGAACACGGGTGGCAGCCACAAATAAATTGTCAAAAAATAGCAAAATATAAAAGGAGTAAAAGATTCAGCGGAAGAGAAACATAGAGCGAATGCCAATATCCACTTCGAGTCTCGAATGTCAGTTGAATTTCGAATTGGCAGCGCATTAAAACGATAGCAACAACAAATTTGCTTGCACTCACAAAAAACACCAACAACCACAGGCGAAAAAGCGAACAATCAACAAAAAAAAGCATAGAAAAAGATAGAATTGGAAACGAGTGAAAAATTCCGTCGGCTCACCGCTCGCCGCGCAGCTGTTTATATCGTCTACTTTGCTGTTGCCGTCGTCGTCATCGACATCGGCGTGTTGTAGTTGTTGCTTACAAAGCCACAAAACGCTGCTGCTGTCAAAGCAGCACAGTCGAGCTTAGTGAGTGAGTAATCGTAGCAACGGAAAAAAATCTTTAGTGAAACCCCCACGCTGAGGTGTTAAAAGCGATACAATTAAAATAGAAATAATCATTAAATGCAGTTAAATTATATATATATTTTTTTGTAAACAGACACGCCCAAAACAAGATATAAAATATCGGAAACTGAATTAAAGGAGTACATGCTGTACGGAAAATTTGACCGAATATCAAACAGAAGAAGTGCCCTTTCGTTTGTGCAAACAGCCAACGCATAAGAAACATCAAAAAAGATAAAAACGCGCTCAACCACTACATTGAAAAAGTGCACACCACAGCCCTGAAAAGAAAACTGCAAGAACTGAAGAGTATACTCTTTGCAGCAGCCGCAAAACCAGCCACATTAGCAATAAGTGCAATCGTCGAAGCCTCACAAACGCAAAAGTGGACCAGCTCCAACTCCCACCACCATGGAATTCATTACAGTCGGGCAAAGCGTTAAAATTAAGCGCACAGATGGTCGTGTACACGCCGCTGTAGTTTCGAAAATTAATGAATCTGGCAAATCGATCACGGTAGAATGGTATGAACGAGGCGAAACTAAAGGCAAAGAAGTTGAATTGGATGCTATACTCGCATTGAATCCGGAAATACTACAAGATCCTGAACCAGAACAAAATGCTGCACCGGAACCGAAGAAACAGGCGACAGCACCCAATAATCTAGCGCGTAATGCCACTCAAGGCGCAATTGGTCATCGTACCAATCGTGCCACCATCAATGCTACAAGTCTGCTCTCATCCACTGTATCTGAACATTCAGAGAATATACCACCACCACCAACAACGGGTATAGTACGTTCGCGCACCACCAACAATGCATCGCGCCTAGCGTCAGCTGCTGGTAGTGTCGCCGGTGGTGGTGGTAGCGGCCCTGCTGGTGGCATTACTATGAGTACTAGCGCAGGCAATTCAACATCCTTAGCGTCCAATTCAGTGGCGGGCAATGTTGGTGCACGCCGTTCCTATGTTGTCAAAGAAGTTGAACGCCTAAAGGAGAATCGTGAAAAGCGACGTGCACGTCAAGCTGAAATTAAAGAAGAAAAGAATGCACTTATGAATCAGGATCCGGGTAATCCCAATTGGGAGACTGCGCAAATGATACGTGAATATCAAAGTACTTTAGAATTTAATCCACTTGTCGATGGTCAAGTTTATGAGGATCATCAAATAACAGTTTGTGTACGTAAGCGTCCACTTAGCCGCAAAGAGGTGACACGAAAAGAAGTTGATGTGATTTCGGTGCCGCGTAAGGATACGCTCATTGTTCATGAGCCACGTAACAAGGTTGATCTAACGAAATTTTTAGAGAATCACAAATTTCGTTTTGATTACGCATTTGATGATAACTGTGACAATGCTATGGTCTACAAGTAAGTACATCATGATTAAAATAGATTTAAATACTACTATAATGTATGTATGTATATCTTTTTGTAACTTCTATCAGCGGCATAACAAGTACACGCTCAAAAGTGGGGAGTGAGTTTAGAAAGTAGAAACAGTGAACGTATTAAATTGTATTTTACTTAATGTATGGCGGGTTCACATGAGAATCAATTCTACGCGACTGCCAGTAATTGCACTTGGATGGCCCAATAATTATCAAGTTATTCCGGTGTTACGGTTAATGAATAGATCTTAGCACCTCTTACATATTTTCATCTGATGGTTCCAAATATTTAATGTCGTTGCTGTTTGTAACTACAAAAACACTTGCCGAAGGTTTTGGGGAGTGTTTGCCTCATGTCCTGTACTCGCTTGCGGTACATGACCGACTGTCGCGGGAGCGATTTAGTATGTTGTTGTAGTGATAGATTAACCTGCCTAATTATCACCTTCCTTACCCAACATTCTCATCGAGCTCTTCTAACGGCAGTCCCAGAAACCTCGCGGTTTCAACAGGGTTGGACCATAGTGATATTGCTGTTGGAAGAGTAGGCTCGGTTGATGGTTAGTGTCATGGGGAGACATGCCGCATGCCGGGCAGACATTTGGCATGTCGGTAGTATGACCAGTGCAACCTTCTAGGTCATGTCACCCCTCCTTCCGTAAGGTAGGAGAAGGTGGGTAATTAGAAGTGAGAGGCTTCATATTCGTAGATCAGATCAGCCATCGAGTTGCTTTTTGACTTTGTGTATTTTAGTCGCATACCTCGGGTATAATCTAAACCCCTACCTGCAGGAATTGGTCGTACAAGTTTAGCGTAGGGTTCGGGAATTGTTAACGAAAAGACTGGTTTCCCTGTATCATAATTAAATACAATTCTTGATTTTAGGAATACAAATTTATTTGAATAATTATCTTATCATTATCGGCTGGCGTGTCTTCCGTTTCTTTAGTTCATAGAAACAAATCGTATAAATTTTTTATTTATATTTGCTTACTTCATTCATAAACTCTTCTATTGATTTCTCGCATAATGCATTTGACCAATTACCATTTACCTTAAAATGCGAACCCACGATAACTGCTTGCGCTTTTGCATAATATTGATTTAAGTTCGCTTTTGTTACACCGGAGCCTATAAGCAATGGCAAGCTAAGCTTTCCTGCCACCTCATCTACATCTTTCACACTAGTCTCATCCCCGGTTGAGTTACCCGTTATCACAATTCCATCGCTGGAGAAAAAGTTAGCAGTTTTCGCAGTCTCTAGCAGGCTAACATCCGCTGTGATGACATGGGAACTATGTTTTTTCTTTATATCTGTGAAAACTAACACATGCTCAGCATCTATCTGCTTACGGTAGCGCAACAACTCCCCAGCGCATGCGTCCGTGTATCCTTCGTCAGCAATATGAGCAAAAACAAAACCTTCAGCTCGTATAAATTGTAGATCACATGCTTTTGCTACAGCTACTGCTTGTTTGTTGCCACAAGCAATTATTTGCAGACCACAGGGTATTTCAGTTGGCACAGTTTTACGAATTTCGTTGGATAACCTTGAGAGACAAGCAACAGTTTCGGGTCCCAAAAAACGACTAGGCAGATATGGTACATCATGCATGTTTTCAATTAGTATCGCATCCACTTTATTATTTACATAAGTTTTGGTTTCCACTATAGCTTTATCGACAATGCTACGCCAGTTGCCACTGTAACCCGGAGTACCTGGCAGTGCATCGACATGCACCATAGCAATAACATGAAATTTTTTATTTCCAAATACCTTCAGAAAGCGATTCATTTTTATCTCGAAAGCTATAAAATTAGTTAATGTTTTGTTGATAGTTTATTCGTTCTGCAGTATAATACTATTAGTTGTGGGCTTAGGAGTTTCTTGAATTACATAGCAACAAGTGTAGCTGAATGGCTTGACAGCTGTTTTAATCAGCCACTCCAACATTGAGCTGTTGCAGTATTGATACTCGCCGTGCTCGATACTTTCGATATACAAAAGATCGTTGTGCATACATATATCGTTTGTATTGCATTCATGAAGATTAGTATAATGTTCAGTAATCCAGGAAATATTCAATCTTTTTGAATCTGGAACTGTTTTTTTTGTCTAAGCTTGGAATCATTCTGCTTCAGAAGACGGTGCTAAAGTGAGATTTGTATGAGATGTGTCTGAAGAAGTAGTCATTTGTGCAGTATGCCATTCCGATAACAAAAAAAAAATAAATCAATGGTACTCGAAATTGAAATCGATATTTTCCCTAGCTGCACCTCACTGTAGCCTTCACTTGAACACGATGCTTCAATCTCTGAGATTGTATGTTCGCACATGTGCGTCTCTGATCATGTATTTTAAATCGTGCTTTTGTTTGTGCGATCTTCTCCATATGTTCTTTGTTTACTATTTCATAAAAACTGACTAAACGACCAATTCTTTTAGGATGCAGATTTCGTTTTTATTTAACTACTGAAAAGTAGCAGAATAGAACGTATTAAAATATTTGTAAGTAGATATTTAACCATGCAGCATTCCAATAAGTTTCCATCAGACCATCAAATGTTTGCAGAGCAAAAGTGGCTACTCATTAAAGGCCGCTTGAAATATTTTTTTTTTTTTAATTTTCGGCATGTTAAAATAATGTGAAAGTTAGAACGATGGTAAGAAGTGAAATAAGAAAACTATACAGCAAGCGACTAATAAATAAATTAAAGTTAGCAATTTCTTGTTGTTGTTGTTATTTCGACACTAACCTGTCAGCACTTTCTTAACAGACTACAGTGCCGATAGAAAAAGCAGCACTTAAAAATTATCGTGTGACTCATTCATTACCATGAAGGACCAGCTAACATGATTATTTGCTATAGTGGGCCAAAGGGAAATAGTGGTTGTTCAGTTAGTTGTTCATTACTTGATCAGAAAAGAAAAAAGAATATGGAAAACCTTTTATTTCTTAACTTCGAAGACAGCGTTTGTCTTTTACTAGCAACAGAACGAGTTGTTGGCAAATTTGTAAAATCTGTATAGTATAATGTCCAACAATACTATCGGTATCTATCGATAGTGAATATTATTGGCTTGGCAGGGACCACCTCTTTTAATTAAAAAAAAATTTATTTAGAATTTAACTTACAGAAAAAAAAGCTGTCACCATGTGTGGGTATTTGCTTTTAGCTTACTACAGTGCTACTATTTTCATCGACACTATATTTTGCACGAAATACTCAAAATAATTTTAAATTCGTTAACAATGCTGCCCAATTCGGTTACTGTTAAGGGCCATTGTGTACAGCACTTTTTCGAACATTATTGGCAGTCAAAGCAGAATAGTGAGTATGTTTTTGGACTCTTAGGTTATTATGTATTTCAATATTACTATCGCATTTAAGATAGAAAAATCAGTTGCATTTAAATATTTTACATTCTCAAACGGTTCCCATCTGGGCAGTTTTGAACTAACTCCGCTTTGACTGGTTCTCAACCGTTTCCATTTCGAATAGTGAAGCGGTAGTTCTGGTCTTTTAATTATCTCCCTTTTACTTAGCACAAAACGAAATATGAAATGAAGTGTGTAGCTTCAAGAATATCTTTTTTTTTTTGAGTCTGATTAGCAACTTTACTGAAGGGAAGATATGTATTTATTCATACCATCACTTGGCTAAATTTATTTTATTTTATTTTTTTCTGTTTAAATCATCACTACAGTATAATTGCATACTTCCTTACATACAAACTTCATGGCAACCGCCGAAAACCACTTTCAACCAGTTCTATATTTTATATTATGTACTTGGCTACCCTCAAACAGTTTGGTAAAAGTTACTTGCTGCATGGAAAGAGGAAAAAGAGTAATGTACCAAAAATAAGCAAAAGAAAAATGTAAAAATCATTAGCCATTAGTGTAGTTTGGGCCAAATAATTTTTTTTTTTTGGCTAAGGAAAATTTGCTCCATTCACTGAGTGTGAGGTTGTTTGCATATCAGTCTCAAAAGCTGATTTACCACTCCGTTGGCGTAAATGTGCTACTGCTCATCAGAACCGGTCATTAGTCATAAATGAATGTTATTATTGTAAGCATTGCAAAATCTTGTATTGTTTTTGTTTTATTTGCAGCGAGCGCTGCGCAAGATATAAAATATTGTTGGTGGAATTTAATTGTATTTATAATACGAATTTGAGGTTAAAAACTTTGCAAACCAGATTTTGAAAACTGCTTAAATTTTTTTACTTCCTTTGTTATTTAAATTTTTTTTCTTATTTTTACAATTTAATAATTTTTTTCATAACATTTTTATACTTTGTTATCAACAATTTTGTTTTATTAAATTTTTTAGTTGCTTTTCAGCCAACATTTTTTAAGTTTAAATTTTTTGCTATTAAGTAAAATTTAGAAATTATTTTTATGCAAATTTTTGCATTACATTTTTTTTCAGTTATTTTTCTTACAATTTTAAAATTGAAAAAAAAATTATTTTTTTATACAGTTTTTTCTTTTAAATGAAAGTGATTTAAAAATTTTTCCATTTTTGAAATTGAAAAAAAAAATTTATTTTTTTAGTTTTTTCTTTTTAATTAATTTAAAAATTTTTCCTTTTCAATCACATAAACTTGCAATTTTTATGTAACTCTTTCTTTACTTTTGCAATGTTTCAATGAGATTTAGAAAATTCCATAATTTTTTACTTCCTTTACTTTGTTCTTTCTATTTTTTTTAAAGGTTTTTATAATTAAAACATTTTTTTTCATAACATTTTTGAATGTTGTTTTTTTTCAGCTAAATTTTTTCCTTTTTAAATTTTTTGCTATTGTGTAAAATTTAATAACTTTTTTCTAAAAATGTATTAAACTATTTTCCTTATCAATTAAAACTACAATTAACAATTTTGTTTTATTGAAGTTTTTTAAATATAATTTTTTTTAATTCAATTAAAATTTTTAATTTCAATTAAAACTACAATTAACAATTTTGTTTTATTGAAGTTTTTTAAATATAATTTTTTTAAATTCAATTAAAATTTTTAATTTCAATTAAAACTACAATTAACAATTTTGCTTTATAGAAGTTTTTTAAATATAATTTTTTTTAGATTTTGAATTTTTGTTATTAAGTAAAATTACGAAATTATTTGTATGCTAATTTAAAAAAAAAAATTTTTATTTTATTTTTTTTGTTAATTATTTTTTTTTTTGAATTTAAATAAAATTTTTTTATAAATATTTTCAATATTTTTTGTACAGATTTTACATTTTTTTTAGCCTAAATTAAATTGTTTTAAAACTTTTTAACTTTTTAATTACTTTATTTACTTTTAGAATGCTGGCTCCATTTTTCAGTTTTCTTTGTTATTTACTTTGTGCCAATGCACTTTAAAGCAGTTAAGTTAGTCACATGTTTACATACAATATACATAGTTATCAGGTTTTCAATCATTGAGTCATTTCATTGGGCTTGTGTCGATGCAATAACAAAAGAAAAAGTGTTATTTTCATTTATTTACCTTCGCATACGCATGCATTTTATAAACCATTCCATCCAATCGATTATTCAATCGTTTACGTTATCAATAATGCCGTTTTTTTTTAGTTATATAAGAGTCATTGACTGTTGTCCGAAAGCATTCGATGTTTCCGGAAGAAGAATAAACATACAGAAGAATAAACTACAGTTTTCTAAACACTGTCGAGGTCTGAATGTTGTTCTGCAACCTTTTTGATTTTCAGGGTACTCTGAGACCAAGCATACCAGCCACTCTGCAAGGTGAAGATCTTCAGAGAATACCTTATACAAAGGGCAGCACTTTCGCTCAATCAAATTTAGATTTAAAATAACAATTTTCTTAATCTTAACTACCCGTTTTACTTCTCCTGTGGCCATCTCTGACGCATAGCTACTAATTATCTGCTTTGTTTTCCTTTTTAACAAAAATAGGTACACTGCTAAGCCTTTAGTGCAGACAATTTTCGATGGCGGCATGGCGACATGTTTCGCCTACGGCCAGACTGGCTCTGGTAAAACACACACCATGGGCGGTGAATTCAATGGTAAAATACAGGACTGTAAGAATGGCATTTATGCAATGGCTGCGCGTGATGTATTCAATTATTTGAAAAGTCCGCGATATCGTGCGCTCAATTTAGTTGTGTCTGCTAGCTTCTTTGAGATCTATAGTGGAAAGGTGTGTATAAATGTATTGCTCACAAGATATTTTAATAACAAATTCATTATTTTTTTAGGTCTTTGATTTACTCTCGGACAAACAAAAGTTGCGCGTACTCGAAGATGGTAAACAGCAAGTGCAAGTAGTGGGCTTAACCGAAAAAGTGGTTGATAGCGTAGACGAAGTACTCAAACTTATACAGCATGGCAATACGGCGCGTACATCTGGTCAAACATCGGCCAATTCGAATTCATCGCGCTCGCATGCAGTTTTTCAAATTGTTTTGCGTCCGCCTGGTTCAACAAAGATACATGGCAAATTCTCGTTTATCGATTTGGCAGGCAATGAACGTGGCGCTGATACATCATCGGCTAATCGTCAGACACGTATGGAAGGCGCTGAAATTAATAAATCACTATTAGCACTCAAAGAATGTATACGAGCTTTGGGTAAACAATCTGCACATTTGCCTTTCCGTGTATCGAAATTAACACAAGTATTGCGTGATTCTTTCATTGGCGAAAAGAGTAAGACGTGCATGATAGCGATGATATCGCCGGGTTTGAGTTCATGCGAACATACATTGAATACATTACGTTATGCGGATCGTGTTAAGGAGCTTGTTTTTAAGGAAGTACCAGATGTGATGCGTGAAGGTGATGGTGAACATGTTATTATGGAGGAGGATGAAGATCATATGGTCGTACAAAATAATCGATCACATAATCATAATATAAATAACAATAATAATAATAAAAATAATGGACAGTTGTCAGAGAATGATTTGACATTGTTGCGGTCACTTAGTGTAAGTGGAAATATAGCAATTATTGGACTTTAGCATAAAATTAAAAATTTTCTAGTTCATGAACTAAGTATTTATTGCTTTTTATGTTAGAAGCATCTTGATTTCTATATCGAATGCCCTTATTAACTCCAATTTTTATTACTTGACGGTATTAACAAAATACTTTTCTTTCTACACAGGAACATGACATGTCCGATGAGTTGCTTGTGCAACACGCAGCCATTTCCGATTTGCAACAAACCGAAGAAATGGTAGTTGATCAACATCGTTTAGTCAATGATTTTCTATCACAATTTTTGCCCGAGTCCCTAAGGCTTTACGATCTAACCAATTATGTTGATTATGATCAGGATGCATATTGTAAACAGGGCGAAGCGCTTTTCACACAACTTGCTGAACTTGCAACTGGTTGTCGAGACTTGATGGCTGATTTTCGTGCTAAAATGGCCAAAGAGGAGATGTTGTCGTGCACGATGAAACCAACTGGCGGCAAGCGCTAAACGAACGTGTACAAAACAAAAATAAAGAAACAAAAATATGTGTACAAAAAAATGCACAGTATACAAGAACAAGCCACACATAAAGATATATATATTAATAAAAAAGAAAGACATAATAAAAAATCGGAAGCGGAAGCAAAAGTGATGTAGTGCTGAATGTTAAATTTAGCAACAGAAACTGTAAAGAAAAATACAATGAAAATGGTGATGTTGAACACCAACAAACATGTAGGCGCAGCAATTTAATAATTAAAAAGAAGAAAAGAAAACAGAAATACTCTAAAACTAACGCACTCACATCAAAATCACCACAATGACAACAAGCTGTATTGTATGATTTCTATGGAGCAACCGCACGCACGAAAGTGATAGTCGGTAAAATAAAATTTAGTGTTTATTACTGCAGACACATAAACATACGCCATAAGCATTGAGTTATCATTAACATGGTCATGCTTTCTTTTAAATTAAAGAAATCAAACACATTTGCCTGCCTACAACAGTAACTATAGTATTTTTTCATTATCAGTATGAAAGTGGTCGCAAATGCGTGTCTTACGACAGTTGTTTAGCAGCGTGATAATATATATGTCCAAAGCAATTAATACGTTAGACACATGTATATGCTGCAAGCACCAAAACAAAAGTCAATGTTAAATTGTGCTAGCATCTTGCAAGCAGGCGAATAACATACAATACGAAAATACGCATAATTAAACTTTTTAGCATACAAGTACAGTCATTGAAGAAATAAAATCAAAGACACTTTCGTGCAAGAATTTGGCAACATCATTTGTAAGCAGCTTTCTTGGCGGAGTTTTACACGCTGAGCGCCGTTTGCCGTCGCATGTACTCACCTCATTGTCATCTAAACAACACGCGTAAGCAACGATTTTATCTACTCATTCAAGCACAACCCACGCTCACATACTCAAAATACATTTCTAAACAACTCATTTACATAGCTGTAACACTATTATTATTATTATTAATTAATATTATACCAGGCTGATGTACGCACGCGCAGTTGAAACGGTGGTGTGACCGCCATAAATGTTGAATTTATTGTTTTAATAATAATGATGTTTTTTGAGTTGAAAACTGCATATTATATAATTTTAATACAATAATTTGTCGTCTATTTAACCTTCTTCTAAGCTATTTATTTTTTGAATTTTTGGTATACCTATATGTAGTCCTACAAAAAACAGGAACAAAAACACATGAAATTAAGAAATGTTTATAAAAAAAAAAACCCAAATGTTATGCTGAGTAGTTTTCTTGTAATGTGCTGCAGTGTCGTACGTTACGCCTAGTACTGTGTTCCAGCATGAAAAGTGTTGCAACGAGACCAAACATCATTTTAAATCACTTTTTTGATAAATAAAGTAGAAAGAGGGGTTCTTTCCTCATAACGGTACCTTTTTATGTAGTTTTTCAAGACGTGAAATCAAAGGATTTGGAATTACAGTCGCAATTTAAAAACATATTTAAGCCATTAAACTATCTGAAAGTGATGAGTAAAAAGCCAGAAACACATTTTTTATTTGAAACATTGGGAATGTGATTTCAAATGGTTTTAGACCACTTACAACTTTTCTCACGCGGGAACACAGTACTACGCTTTAGTGAAAATTCCAAAAAAAAAAAAAAAAGATTACTGAAAAAAAATTTTTGGCGGTTTTTACTTGTGAAGCTAGAAGCTTGAAGTAACATTTTTCAAAGATTTTAAAATATTTATTATAAACTCTTCAAAAATGAAATTTTCCGTTAATCAGTTTTATTGCTACAATTTGAGAGGATTACACAACATTTCTCCTTTTTTCTAGAAAATAGAAAGGTATTCGTAGATAAAAGACAATTCGGAAGTGGAAGCCAAGATTGGGCAAATCTTATATTTTCCGAATCATGCTTCATATGGGGAGATGTACTGCGAAACTTTGTTTCCATTTTTAATTAACTTTTAGAATTCCAAACTTCAACGCTTATTTTACCACTGTCTTATAAAAACTTATATTTAGGAAAATGCGCAAAGATTTCATTTCGAAAATCAACGAAAACCAAATATTTATAAAAACAAAACCACCTGCGCAATACTGACCAAAAACAAAAACAACACCACCATCTAAAACCACAGTCGCTCTTATAGTTGGCGCATTTAATAATTTAACATAAATAGCTAGCTGCACGCGTAGTAAGCACAAATACAGATCTAAAGTAAGAGTTAAAAATATGCAGAACATTGAGTAATAAAATAAAATATAAATTTTGAAAAAAAAGTAAAATTTTCCAAGAAAAAAGTCGATGTGCGTACGCCTGATGTTTTTTGTGCTCATTGCTGTAGTAAGTAATTACTTACTAGATCTAAAACAAGACAAATTAATTAATAAAATTTCAAAGTATGTTTGCAACAATAACAACAGCAACATCAATTACACGTCTTAGATAAAATATTGTTGATTTTCCTAAGCTTTTATGGCGTTAAGCGCATAAAGATCTTTCTGTTATATCTTAAAAACTAGAGAAAAAAATTATAAACAAAAAAAAAACAAGTGCTTCAAAAATCCATAAAAACCTAAAAGAAAAAATTCATTTTTAAATAAGTGAATATATAAGAGAAATTCCTTACAAAATTTGAATGAAAAACGTATTTAGTAGCAACTAATTATTATTTAAATTATATATACACGTAAAAACTAAAGAAGTATAAAAGGAGAAAATAATAAAAAAAAAAACAAAAAATTTTAATTAACAAATTAACAACAAAATGTTTGTAGTTTTTCTGTTATTGCACAGCGGCACAGAACACAATGATATAGGCTGGAATGCGTGTCTAAGGCGACGAAGAAAGCTCTTTGAATTTCGTAAAAAAAAATTTAGAAATTAAAAAAAATTAATTTTTTTTTAAATAATAAGAACTCAACTCCGTTTTTCAACAAAGTTCATAGTTTACGAATTGTTTTTCCCCTAAATTGTTTACTTTTGTGAAAAGACGAAATTGGAAGTTTTTTCAATTTTTGTTTTACAAAAAAACTTTTCTTAGTTTTCCATAAATTTAAAAGTTTGTTCACATTTCACTTAAGCGCAAATTTTTACAAACATTTTTTTAGCGAAACAAATTATATTTAGTTTTTTTTACAAAAGTCAACACTGCATGCTCCAAAGAGTAGCTGTTCGACAAGGATATTACCTCCAGCCTTTTGATTGTCACAGAAATATATTTTTTACATATATTTTTACAGTTTGTTAAATTTGAAACTAATTTATTTTTATTAAGTACTGCTTTTTTAAGAGAAAACTTAACATACTTTTTTTGGCATGGCAATTTTCGAGTTTTTTAATTTTGCAGACTATGATAAGATACCCGAGTGTTAAGCATAATGAGTGACTCCTGCGGGTTAGGGGTTTAGGATATGCCCGAGGTGGGCATACCGGTTGTTGTTGTTGTTAACAGTGCTTCGCCCTGCCCAATGGGCTCGATCACTCTAAATTGTCATCAGGCTCTTCTAACGGAAGTCCGAGGAAACGCGCAGTTTCCACAGGGTTGGACCAGAGTGATGTGGGTGTTAGAAGAGTGGGTTCAACTGAACAGGAAAAGAGATGCATGGTATCATGAGGGGTCATACCACATGCAGGGCATGTATTTGGTATGTTGGGGTTCAGTCTGGATAAGTAAGAGTTTAACCTATTACAATATCCAGAGCGAAGTAGTGCTAGTATGACTCGTCTCTCTCGGAAGTACACGCTCCTCTTCAGCCAATTCAGGTGGTTGAGTATTAATAACGGGATTCACAGGCCGAGATCTGAGGGATCTGTCTACCGACTCAGTGTGGAGGTCATACCGGTCGTAAGAGGCGACTAAAATGCACAAAGGTAATGACGCGTAACTCGATGGTTCATCTACATGATTACTCCTTGAGATTGCCAATCTTCGTTCACTGTATTTAGCTTTATGGCTGTCTTCATAAAAACATGAAAAGTTCCATTTTTGTGAAAATCTTTCACGCACCAACCTATCAAGTATATCATCAATCAACGGTATTGGATAGTAATAATCTTTTTTCAGTTTATAGAATATTTTTTTTTATTGAAAATAAACATCAAAATCTATATTAAATTTAATACTATTACATACATATATTAGTCTTCGCACCATTGACACTTTAAAACGCCATATCAGCGCTTTCTTCAGCCACACCTATCACGTAATCAGAACCGTAAATAGCTTGTGCGCTTCCATCTTCATCGTCCACCACCAAAATACCATCGATTTGATCGTCTTGGTTAATTTCTAAATATGCGTCTACACCCTCCTCCGCCGCCAGATCTTGATCGACAACTATTTGGTAAGGATTACCAGCGCTTTCTTCGCCATCTTCAATAAAATCATCCATGCTATTTGGATTTGAGTCGGGCTTCGTATGTACGTTGTAATGCGCCTAAAAGTAGACCACATAAAGAAACAAATTTTATTGATAGTTTACGTAAATGTTAATTTGCAGTTATAACTTGCAATTAAATGATGTTTTCGCCTAAAGCGTTTGACGCAAAAATCGCATTGAAAACGCCGTTCATTGTTGTGTATTGTAAGTTGGTGTAAGCGTAATGTTGACGGTGAAATAAATTTCTGCTTGCAATCTTGACATTCAACATCTTTGATTGTATGAGAATAACGATGCATTTTTAAATGCTGTAATATAAGGAAACTTTTACCTGTGAATGAAATGAAAGTTTTGAAATTTTAAAAATTAAAACATTTGTGATCGCCAGTTTATGCTTACCACATATTTCACATTCGTACGGTCGTTCGCCCGTATGTGTGCGAGTATGTACTCCCAAATCATGTTTGGACAAAAATGCCTTCTCACAATGAGTGCATTTGAAATTGCGTACATTGTTATGTCGATCCATGTGATAACGATAGTGTACCTTTTGATTAAATGTACGCCTGCATATATCACATGTATAAGCGGGTTGGCCATTATGCAAACGCAAATGTACCCGTAAAGCATCGTTGGTATGCAATAACTTTGAACAATGGGGACAGGGGAATTTGTTTGAATGGACCGTTTTGCTGGATTAGAAAATAAAAGTATAAAATAATATACTTGACTGTGTGTGTTGCAAAAGTCGAAACAAATCAAGAATAATGCACTTACCGATGCTGTAGAAAATCAGTTCGCCTCAGAAATTCTAAATCGCACGCTTGACATTCATATGCGCGTCTAATATTCCCACCATTACAAGCGCCTGCAACTTTGGGACGCTCTAATACATTTATTGGTAAAGCACTGCTTGCATCTTCCAAATAATGTACATCGAAAAATTCAATTGCTTCTTGCTTCAGCACAGGTGGAGCTTCCTTTATATCTTCGTCAAACATAGAAACGAATTCAATCTCTTTTGTGTCGTTAGACTGCGTTGTTTCTATATGAGCAGGCTCTTGTTGTGTTTCAAAAGTCACGCCGCTGCTATTTAAAGCAACCACTTGCAACTCATTCAATACGTCATTCGTTTCATCTTCAGGTATCAGTTCAGCGTCTTTTGTTGGTTCTGTGCTGGATGCCGCATCCATAGATAGCGGCGTATAAGTTTGCTCTTCCTCTACACAGTCAATAATATTTTGCGCTTGGGTTGTAGAATGTGTCGTTGCTGGTAACAGCGCGTCTAAGATATTTGTGGATTCATTTTCTAGCTCTGTTGGTATGCTTCTTTCTAGATATTCATCATCTAACACAACCGGATTAGCACTAAGCAATTCTTGGGTACTGTTATTACAAATATTTGGTTGTTTAATGAACTCTTTCTTCGAACTTGATGGATACAGTTTTTCTAGCTCTTCTAGTGTGCGTCGGGCCCTTAATGTCAGTTTGCGAAATAGGCGCATTTGAAGATCACAACTATTGCATAAGTATTGTGGATAGAGATCGATGGTTGATGTATCAATCTACAAAAAAACTTATTATTTATTTTATAAATATTATTACTTTATCCAGCATACCTCAAATCCCAACGTGTTCTCATACAGTTTGCCAGAGTCCGTCAGTTGCCAAGTGTGGGACTGCATAACGCCACCTTCCTCAATCACTTGCACAGCGTATAAGCATTCGAAGTCGCCATCCTGATTGGGACAGCGGCACACGCGACAACTATTTATCACCTCTTCCTCTTGGGCCATTATTTTTGATAGCGATACATATAATGGACAAATTTTAAATTGTTTATAAACAAATTTGCACAGAATGGAAAGGAAAAAAAACTTTTGGCTACTTGGAAAAAAGGGCGAATGTCATGTTGAAACGGAATGGTGAAGACGCGGCGTAATCGATAATGATATGAGTATCGATAGTTGATGTAGTGTGGTAAGTGGGCAAACAACCAAAAAACTAACTTTTAGGTTTTTTTGGATCAAGTTCGGTGTGGTTTTGTCTGGAATTACTGTTTGTTGTTGTGGTAACACACGCCGAAGGTTTTGGGGAGTGTTGTCGAATTAACAGTCCTTTGCCAGATTTGAAGTCGGTACGCTCCGATACTCCCTTGGGGTAATGACCGACTGTCGTTTTTCTAGGTGTTATAGCGTCCTTCTGCCAGCATGCAGGTAAAGATTTTAAAAATAAACTGAATTGTATCACATAATTTAGTACTTACGCCAAAGAGGATAGATATGTCTCTTCTTCATATCTATCCTCTTTGCAAATACCAAAATAAATGTTTTGCGTTTTTAAGTATTTAATTTCAGCCTACAACTAAAAAGCACAAAAATGTTCCATGTATTTTGTTTTTGTAATTTGTGAGTTTAACGTCAAAGTCGTACTGAGAAATGAGTGTAATGTCAAACTTGGAGACAAAAATAAAAATCAGCTGGTCTATGAATACGACCATGGTTCAATAATAAGGTTGTATCATTTCATCAGCTGATTCAATTTGTTTGAACACACTGGCGTAAAGATTGTCAGAAGGAGATGTAAAAAAGCAGAATGTTAAGAGGAAAACGTAAACATGCGTGATTTGCATTTGCTATTTTGTGTTTTTTTCTAGTGCTCCTGCTAAAAAACATTGCAAATATTGCGATATTATTCAATAATAATCACTTTCAGCCACGCTTGCAACATATAATTTCTCAAAAATTAATATATTCCTATTTTCTGTTCGGTTCATTCGCTAACACCAGCCAGTTGCTTTTGACAATCTATACGCCAGTATGTTGTTGCTGTAGAGTTGATTTTACCTTGTTATTGTACCATGAATACGACCTGTATTATTGGATCATGACCAAATACCTGCCAAATACCAAAATAAATGTTTTGCGTTTTTAAGTCTTTAATTTCAGCCTACAACTAAAAAGCTTGTGTGATGGCCACTTCAGGCCGACAACGTTTTAATTTAGTTTCCAAATTAAATAATATACAAGTAGAGGATTTGCAATACGTTGAGAGGGATTTATGTTTCTATGATTTGGTAAGTGCATCGAGAGCTGAAAGATGGCATTTTCCACTTGGGGCTAAAGGGAGGGTACTTTTCCGGATATAAAAGATATAAAAAATAAGGTTATCAGCCGTCGAATTTTAGACGTTGTTACAACAACAACCGAATTAGTAGCCTGGGGTAAAAGCTCTATTAACGGTCTATGTACTTCAACAATCTGATTTATATTCAGGCGCTTACCCGACCAAGGGGTTGAAATGAGTAGGTAAAACCCTGTTAGTCTAGTGGTGGACATAGCGACTAAACAAGTCGATGTACTGTAACTACAGCAACAAAAACGTAGTGAAGGGAAATTATTCACATAATTTACTTTGCTATTCAACAGGTATCCCTGGGCTTCCTACTTTTCGGCGATGACCGTGCCAACGCTGAATTCGTACTACAAAAGGTAAGTACAGAACATAAAAAAAATTTAATAAACATCTAAGCCTTTTCCACCTTTTTAGTTACTCATACTTTCCAACACGCATAAAAATGGTGGCTGTGGAGGAGCCGATTTGCTCACAAAATACATAAGTGTAAATCCGCGTAATTGGCGTGCTCAGCTAGTCGAGGCATTGGCTATCATTGGAGCACGTCGTGTCTTGCGAAAATTGGGCTTTGACTGGAATGAGTTGCATCAACATTATCTGCCACACATCGGCGAATTGAGTTTACATGTTCATCCACTTCTAAAAGCACTATATCGCATTTGTGAACGTTTGAAACCAACACAAGCTGGACAGCTAGTTCTACGTGTAAATGAACATCGTAAACGCTCGGATGAGCATTTGCGTTTCTATGACTTTGCTTACTTGGAAATATTTCTATTAGATTTTATATCTCGACGCATAATAACATTGGGTGATCGTTCAGCAAATGGTGCAAATGTTGATGTTGTGATTGAATATTTAAAATTCAATGATTTGGATGCATTAAAAACATTACTAATTGAAACAATAATTAATAATGCGGAGAATCAGACAACAATGTTTAATAATGATGCTCATATTAGCGTAGATAATGCAACAGCAGTCAAAACTGATAGGTACACAGCTGCAATAAAAACGGTTACTGCAGACAAAGCACAAGACAATGCACCTACACACACTTCGTCGTCTGTACGCAGTTGCGATTTAACAATGAGTGAAAAATATATAATAAGTCGTGAACGTGCGGGCATTTTACTTATAATAAATCAGTTGAACTTCCACGAAGATGCTGATCCTGAACTAAAGGTATGTGTGCTCATTTGAAATATATAATAATTAAATTTTTGTTTTATTTTTATTCTAACGTAAAGCATTTGCTGCCTAGAAAGGCACTATCACCACGTCATGGCTCAAATGTGGACAAAGAGCGTCTGAAAGAAGTTTTTACTAGTTTCGGTTATAAAACACAAGAATTTGAAAATCTAACCCATCTTGAATTGATGCACCGCATACGTGAGACTGTCAAGTTGTCATTTCAATTTGATTCATTAATTGTTTGCATACTATCACATGGCATTGATGGTTTGTATTTAGAATAATGCAGTCTAATAGCTGATAATGTTGAAATCATGAAACTAGACGTATCACTTTGACGTCAAATTTGACCAGCTGAAAGTAGCCAGGATTGTTTTTACAAGGACTTTGTAGTAAAAAAATGTTATAAAAAATAGAAATATTAAACTATGCACCACTAAAACGAGTGCCACTCTTAGGCCAAGACATTGTTATATTGACAGTTGGTTGGAAAAATTGAAACTTATGGCAAGTGCGGGCGAGGTGATAGTCCTTTGCTGCTGTCGGGCTGAAAATTTGATGTGACTAAAGATTTCAGTGCAGTCCTTCCAGGCTTTAAAACTAAGCGTATTGATAGGATACATAACTTTCTTTTGAAAAATTGCTTGTTTGTTTGAGTGGCGAAAATTTCCAGTGATCACTTAATAAAACAAGATCTGGCCTAGAGAACCGCAGACTTTCAGTTGGTTTGCTGCAACGTTGTCAGCTCTACTAACTTCATAGACAATTATTAACTGTATGTTTTTTTCTTTCTAATAGGTTCAGTTTATGGCAGCAATAGCATACCCGTAGAAATAACTGAAATTGAGCATATAATTACTGGTGATACGCTATTCGGGAAGCCAAAACTACTTATTATACAAGCATGCCAAAAAGATGAGTCACCAATAAATGTAAGAGAAGTATAAGAAAAATAAATTTTTAAAAAATCCGTAAAGTAATCAAGAAATCGTTCTGCTGTGCTTTTTATCAAGCCGATATTAAGTCGTCCTTCCATCATTCTATGAAACTTGGAACTTCTGCACATTTTTGAATTTTCCATCCATTCAAACTATATACATATATTGCACATTTTTGATCTATTAATTGCGATTTGAAATTTATTTAACAACTCGCAGGAGAAGCGGAAAGTTAATATAGCACCACATCGCTTTGGTGATATGGTGAAAGCCATGTCCACTGTCCCCGGCTATTCTGCTATGCGTCACACTGTCGACGGCACTTGGTTTATACAAGAATTATGCGATGCTGTGCAACGTTTTGGCGATAGGTAGGAAAATTATTGCAAAAGTATGCTTGACTGAGTAATTTTTCAAATAATGCTTTGTATCTAACATACTTAAAAAAAATATAAAAGTTTAGTAAAATTAGTAGTTTTTAAGGTATTAATAGGACCATTAGTTCAAGTTCTCAATAAAATGTTTTTAAGCTTCAAGTTACCATGCTGATATTGTGTATTGAAATAATTTATATGCATGTTTTAACGGTCACTTTATTTCTCTCCCGTTACAGTCGACACATTGTTGATATACTAATTGGTGTTAATCGCAAAGTGAGCGAACGGCGTGGCAACGAAAATGAAGTCATGATGCCCATCTCAAGTTATACATTAAGAAAATTTTTCTTTTTACCCCCACGTAATCAAACATAGAGGGTCAACCACTGGTATGTCGTTTTTTTTTTGTGATAAACGTGATAAAGTTCTTAACAATTTACACACATACATCACTTCAAGTTATAATTACAACGTTGTTAGACTACAGCCTTTTATACAAAGCAGCAAAGATTTACTGCTGACATAATATTTTAGCTACATATTTTGAGCTGAGTGTTTTAATGGTAGAAAATAAAGAAAAATTGTAGACATATTCTAAAAAAAATAAATTTATAAAACTGCAATTATTATTGTATTAAATTATTTTTTATAAGGATTCAGCGTTTCTCTAAGTCAAATTTAGTTTAACAGAAATGTAAATCAAGTATAGATATATACACAAACTTACAAAAATATGTAAAAATGAACAGACCATAAAACCAACAACAAAAATATATACATTAAATAAAAATAATTTATATTTAAATGTTTCAATATAGTAGTCGTTTTATAAAAGATAGTTGGAAGTTTTTTTCCAAGTAAATGGAGCAGACATAGAGTATGACTTAAAGTTAGTTGCAGCGTTTTTAACAAACTGCCCATACAAATTATGCAAAAGAGCTTAATTTAAGTCATACTTTATTTTTACTATGAATATGTGGACTAAGTGGTAGTCATCCTATCTGTTGTCTTGAAATAAGAAATCTTTCACTCAGACCACGGTATTCTTTCAGTTGATAAGCCTTTCAAATATGTCTAGGTATGAAGAGTGTTTTGCCGTTGCAAAGAACAGCAACAAATCGATATATACTGAACATGAGCGTATATGTACTCGAAATGACATGAAAAATGTATTAAAGCCTGCTGAAAATGAATATGTTCGAACAACGAAAGGTACTGTGGAGAGGACCTGATTTTTATCTTTCAGGATAGGTTTACAAAGTAAAGGCTGAAGTGAATGTACTGATATTACAACAACTCATGGATCCTATACGGAAAAAGTCCTGGAGTTACCAAAAAACGAGGATCAAGTGGGGCTAGATGGTGCCGTCAGAGTTTCTTTAAATAGCTATTATATTTAAGTTTCCATTAACATATGGTTTAGTTTGAGGCTTTACTTTTTCTGTTGGAATTTTTATGACCGCTTAAATGCCCATTAAACAAACTTTTTTTCAAAAACTCAGTTTTTTTGTCTTTTAAATGTATTATCTTTTATTATGTACTGGCGTGTGTCGCATTTTAGCTTTATAATATTACTTAATTTACAATAAATGCCTTAGTATTTTTTTATTTGTATGTGGTATTTATGCTTGAAATGTATCATTGGTTAACATTTTTAACACATTAGTTGGTATTAAATTTTGGCATTTTTTAATGAAACATTTGAACGCATATATTAATATATTTGAGCATTAAAAAATTCTGTAATCCAAAAAATTATAAAACTTAAACACGCTTTTTTCGTTACATTTTTGTTGTCTTTTATTTTTCACTTTTATCCAAAGTTTTATTAAAATTTTTTAAAAATTTTCAAGTTTTACCTATTTAATTAGCACTACTGTGTTTTTAATAATTTAGAGATTTAAAGGCATTTTTAAGTAATTTACTTAATTTCTGTTAAATATTAAAATTTGAAAATACATATCAATAAAATTTGGCATTTTTTAATTATAATTATGATTTTTTGTAATTGCGATATATTTGACAAAATAAATAGAACAAAAATAATATTTCTTATTTGAATTTTCGAAAAAATTTCAAAAATTTTCCAACTAGTTCACAGCTCGAAACCCAATATTTATAAAAAAAAATTGTTTTATAAAGCTTTTTAAAATGACATTTCGAATTATAAGAGCTTTGTGAACCTTTTTTTTAATTTTTTAATAAATATGGAGTTGTTTTAAAGTTATGTTATTTTTTTCCAACTTGTATTAATATTTTTTTTTTGTTACAGAAAAAAATTACAATATTTGCAAGTTTAAAAGATTCAGACGTTTTTTAATTTGTATTGAAAATAATTTTTATGATTTTTCGAAAAAATTGAAAAATACTTTCCGGAAAAATTTCACAATTTTCTAAATGAGTTTTGAGATGTTTTAATCTTATTGAATTTAAAAATTATTTTCGAAAAAATTTTCACAAATTTCTAAATGATTTTAATTTTTGCAATGTTTTCATCTTATTGAATTTAATAAAAATCTCAAATTTTGTCTTATTGGTTCACAATTTCAAAATGTGTCTTAATGAATATGCAATGTATATTTTACGATTTTTCGAAAATATTTTTAAATTGGTTTAAAGTTGTAAATATTTTCTAAATGTTTTAAAATTGAATGTATTTTTTTATGAATTTTCGAATGCGCTAACATATTTTAAATTTTGTTTAATTCTAAAATTTTCAGGTGCTTTATCATTTTGAAGTGAATGCTTTCCGTGAATGTTAGAAAAAATTTACAAAATTGGTGAAGTGGTTTAAAGTTGTGTATTGATTTTCGTTTTTTAAACATATTTAATGCTAACTCTCTAAATTAGTATTACTTTCCCTGTGTTTTTAATAAAGATTTAAAATCCGTATTTATATTTTAAGTTATGTTCCTAGCATTGAATTTGTTTTGTTTTATAATTTTGTTTGAATTTTCTTTTTTTCTTCAATATTTTGTAATTTCGTATGGCATAGTATGTAAAATAACGTGTTTTTTTGTTACTCTTGTTGTTCTACTTTTTAATTTTTTATATATGTAGGTAGGTATCTTGTTTCATTTTTTATTTTTTTTTTAATTTAATCCTTGTTGTTTGTTATGTTGTCGCTGGAACTTATGCTTGTTATAGTTTTTAACTCGTTTGAATATTTTTTTTATTTATGCTTGCTTAGTTTTTATACAATTGTTCTTAGATTTACAAACAGACACATACACTTATACATACATTTTTGATTTTTGTTAGAAAAATATTTCTGTTCTTATTATTTTTTTAGCTTAAGCTATTCACTTTTTATTAAATTTGAAGTTGTTGTAATTATGTATGTATTTTAGCTCGGTAGACGACTGATAATTACGCGCTCCAGTTTTGCTAAATTTCTATTATGTTTTGATTAAAATACATTCTATATATTTTGAAATTTTTGTTTATTTATTTAACACGTTTTTTATATATTTATTTATTTTAAAAAAATTTTTTTTTTGCGGGCTGTGCGTCTTGCACTTATCAGGCGTCTTTCGAATGCTGCTTACTAACGGCTACTTGGTTGGCTTACAAGTTTCTTAATTATATTTTGGTTTATTAACGTCTGCTTTTGTTACAAGACGAAATGTAAAATAGGAAAAAACTTATTTCAATATTTTTTTTTCTTTATTTTTAGTTTTACACAGTATTTATATACTGTTACACTCATTTCAACATATCGTGGGCCGAGTGGCAGATCACCTTATACCCGCTTTCGGTTCAAAAAACGCCCCATCTCAGCAAACGATTGAACGTAAATTTAATGGCCCATATTCACAGTTGTTGCTTAACACGCATTATAATAAAAATCTTTACTTAACTTGAAAAGACATTTAAAATGATGGTCAATCATAGTAATATTAAACAAAGATTTTAGCTAAAATGAAATGTTAGAGGGTCTCCTTATGAAAAAAATTTAATTGGTGGTATGAAGACATGTTTTATGTTTGGCAAGGTCAACCTGTGTCAACTATTTTATTGTATTTATACAATTGTTTGGTATGTTATATGTCTTGGAGTTAGCAATTTCAGAAAGACAACTATAGACACCTACTGTGATTTAAAAATGTTAAAATGACGTTTTCGTTATTTTAAAATTAAAACTCCGTCTTAGACATAAAATGTATCTTAAGTTGACTATGACAGACATGAAACGATGTTTATTTTAGAATCATGTTTAAGTAGATACAACCCTATTTTAATTTGACTAAGACTACGGGCCAATAAGTTTAAGCTGAGGTAAATTAAAATTAATTACTAAAATATTTCTGAATTAGTATACTTGCTACAGCTGAAATAGGTTCATGTTCCACTTAGCGCATGATAAACTTGCATACTTTTATTTTTAATTGATTTTTTTATCTAATACAAATATTTTTTAATAATTATTTTTAACTAATTTAAGCTGGACAAAATTAATTAATTAGACAACATTGGTAAACAGGGACCCAAACAGTTATGCATAGCTTTAAAGTAAAACTCTTTTAAAGAATAAAGATATTTGTTGATTTTTAATATATGTATTTTAGCCCAAAATAAAAGTTAGCAGCAAAATCAAAAAAAAAAATCTAAATTTTCTGTTGGGAAGTTTGAGAGCAAACAGGGCCATGAAAGGTTTTTACTTAACGCTTTTTTTTGCACCTGACTTTTGAGCAAAAAAAAATAAATAACTGTTAAAATGGGACCCTGTTACAAATTCTAGAAATATTGTACTCCGGATGCTATTATTCGAATGCTATTTCGATTATTTTGTGCACTGCAGATACTTTTTTGAAACAATCTCAAAATTTATCACATTTTCTACCCGGGGACGTATACACATAGTTGGCAGGGTAGTGAACATTTTTGTTGAATATTTTTTTAAATATGTTAACCCCCTATAGACCAACAAATTGCCTTTTTTTCGAATTGACGTGAGACTGCTAAAGTTCTAAACCCACTCACAAAATTTTGACAATTTTGAAAAATTTTAACAATTTATTTTTTTTACTTTCCGTTAAAACACTCATTCAACAAATTTTGAACTGGGAATGCTACAAGTTTTTGAGATTTTCCTATATAAGTCTGGGTGTTTGATGGATTTTCAGCAATATATTTTTACATGGCAATTGAATAACATCATTCGTGGTACAAAAAATATTATTTATATTATTTAATACATTTTTTTAACACCAAAAAAATGATGTATTGGCAGTTAATTACTAACTTTTTTATTTTCTTATTTTTAACACTTTGCTCACATTTAGTTTACATTCCGCACAACTGAATTTATTTCATTCATTTTGTACTGCCGTTTTTGCACAACTTTACTCAAATATAGTTTTCAATCATTATGTATGTATATCATGGAAGGGAATAAAGTCAAATCTTAACTAGTAAGTACTTATTGTATATATTTTATATTATTTAAACATTTTACATACACACAAATAGTATTTAGTTAATTTTTAAATTATACTTTAAACGATGCTATTAGTAAACAGTTAGACTGATATTTTTTTTTCAAGTTTTAATTACTTTTAGCGTTCTAGATTGAAATTTCTTAAACTTTTGTCTTTTTCAAAACTTATATTAAGAACTTACAGCTTAAGTGGAAGCTTAAGTTATGATCTCAACTGAGTATTATTCGTAATGCTCAGCTGATCGATTTCCACACACATACGCTGCTTAGCTGTGATCATAACTTAACAAGGTCATAACTAAGATTTCCCCAAGAAATCCCAACTATTCTGTGCGCGTTGACTGACAATAGCTGGAGCTCAGCTTAAACTGTTCTAAACATTTTTATGAGACAGTAACAATTGAGTTATAAAAATTGTCAGGTGCCACGACATCGAGTTGGGCAGCTAGTCGTAAAACCAAACAAAAACCATGAACTTAAAGCAGAAAGAAGCATCTCAAAGTAGTTGAGAAAAACTGTTTGCTAACTCACCCTAAAGAAATATAAATTTTGATCTCAATAGCTTCTGTGGAATTTTTTTTAGTTACACTGAAAGTAATGTCGTTTTCCATTAGCTTTATCAACTTAACTACTAAGAAAACATATTTAAATACGCAAAAACATTTCTTTTTATAAAAGCCTACCTATTTCAATGACTGATACTATTTTTTTTATATAAAACATTTTTTTCAATATAATTTTAATTAATTAATGTATTTCTGGCAGTGTTGAAATTATATGAATAATAAATATGCGTATACTAGGGATGTCGAATTTTGCAATCCCGCTATTGTGTGATCTGACTTGGCTATGTATGGAACTCGGGATTTGGCAATTCGTTTTCCTCCAATTGACAAAAACTTAAAAAAGGTTTTTTGAGAAACTATCTAAGTTTGAAATAAATATTTGTATTTTTAGTATGATTTTTTATTTCAAACGTTTTTTTTTTAACAAAGCAAAATCAAATTTACGTATATTATTTAATAACGCTGAATCGTATTTATGGCAGTGCAATTTAAAGTATATCTTGAAAAGCTCTTTCCAACAAAAAGTATATAAAAGATTTATTACATTTTGTTGTTAGTCTCTAAGATGGCCACTTTAAGTAAAACAATTAAAAAAAATATTCAAAAATTTTACAAATCAACACCAACACAACAATCTTAACTTTTCGATTCGGATTCGGGACTGTCATCCCTAGTGTATACGTATTAAGAAACATTTCGATAGATACATGCAACCGTTTACCAAGGGATAAGATGTTGCTATAGCTTGAAGTACTGAAATCTTTGCAACACTTCACAAAACCTTCACGCTGTGCTGTAACGAAAACAACAACAGCCACTTATACCCTAGACCGACATATACAGTTAGAGTCTAGAATAGCGCAGCTAGTTTTTCACACAATCTCAAAAATGTGATTAGCCTAGGTTTCGAGAAGTATTAAATGTTATTGCCTATAGATTCCAGTCCTTGTGAACGACTCATCGACTCAAATGCCTTACTGGGGTTAGCCAGAGATGGCTTACAGCTAAGGTTTATAGTAAAATTACAAAAACTCAATCTGAAACTTTCTGTAGTCTCAACGTTTCTTATACCAAACCATACATAAGTTAGAGAGTGAAAATTTCTGTTTTAACAGCTTTACTGAACATTTGTATTATACGTAAGATTTTATATTTCTTATGAATGATACTTTATTTTGAAGTGAAGAAATACTGTTAAGAATGAATACTCTAAACACAGTTTTTGAAACAGCTACTAAGAACCTGCGGTAGATTACATACATTTTTTACTCTCTTCAGCCTAGTTCTCGAATGATAGTGATCATATGCCTACTTATAGTCAAACAATGATTTTGACATATTTTGTGTTCTAATTCATATAAATATTTAATAAATAAAACAGTTTCAGCTTTTTTTTATTTTAATACTCATTCTAAACTAAAAAAAAATTTCTTTAAAATGTGAGCTACCTTAAAAGGTTTCAGAGCTATTCTCTTATAGTATTTTTTTTTTTTAGAATTTTATAAATTATTGGAAAATGCTAGGCCAATGCCACACAAATCTGTCATACACTAAAACTAATTCAACATTAATAACAAAGTTCAACATAACATATAAAATGAAAAATTAATTCTTTACTTTTAAAGTTAAAGCCTGATACACCCTGTGATACGTTATATACTTTTTGAGTCATATTTTGTAACATTTCTCATGTCTGTACTTACCAAAGAGGAACTTAGAAACTATAGTTTCATAAATTTGCTTGTACTTGAAATTAATTTTTTAATCATTAAAATAGTTTGTTAATACATATTTTGCGTTTCAAACAAATTTACCCCTTTCGGCATACATTTATACCTAACCTGTGTCTGTTAGTGACATTTAGGACTTTAAACAAAATATAGCAAAGTATTTGATTTCTCGAACTTTTAGATTACTACATAGGGTCTGCACCAAACGATAGCGAAATATCTGTAAGTTTTTGATAAATATGAGGTGAATATAATTTCACGAGTTCGCAGATTTTAGTTAAAACAATTGCTCACCAAAGAAACAAAATATCTTACCATAATACTTTGGTACAGACCCAAATTGCAATATTTCCTCGCCATACAAAAAAGATTACTCGCCACAGTAAATAATAATTGCAAACTACATACAGTACTTTGCTACCATTTGACACAGGCCCTTATTTGTCTTTACTTAATTTCGATATTTTCATTTTACACTTATGCAATACATTTTCGTTTATATCAATTTTTGCTAGCGAAACCAACAATTTTTATCTCCATTTCTAATTCGCTTAGTATTTATGTACATAAGCACATACTCATAAGCTTTGTCAAAATCTATTTACATTTACAATTTGTTTTTTCTTTTCAAAAAATTCTAACATCCGTTTTATCACTTTTTAAATTTGTGTATCTCTATCGGCGCCTTTACTATACATTTTCACCTTGTAGGCTCATCGTTTCATCAATGCACACGCATACTTCCAATCAGCATCCACTTGCTTCTATACCATTAAATCTACTTCCGTTTTTTCCATTTCCCGTTTGTTGCCATTCATTTCACTGCTTACATATAACTGTTGCTTGTTTGTTATCCTAAATCACGCACGATTTCAATTTTATCGCACATTTCGGAATCGGGTATTGTCGTGAAGTGTGTACGATCGCTGCGAAAGGTATTGCGTTCGTTTGAGCTGGTTTTGATGGATCGTTCTGATGGTGTTTCAGTGCCACCTAATTGTATGCGTTTCTGTAGCGCTGACACGAAATTCTGTAAATGTGGAAGAGGTGTATATTTAAACGTGTGGAAAATATATCGATATTTTAAGTGTCAAATAGGTTTTTTTTTCGATATTAATACTTTTGATTCGATATGGTGTGTGGAGTTTTTAGGGTTTATAAATGAACATACCTGCGAAATAATATCACCACGCGCTGTGCGCACTTGATATAAATAGCGGTACTTGCGTTGGCTTGCCTCTTCGCGCGTTTCTCGCGTTCGTCCGCTCATGCGATTCGCACCCAAGCCTGGAGGGCCAGCACAGCGCGCCATCTGATGATGATGATGTCGCAGATAAATACGTTTACGATGATCTACACGCCAAGCAGTAATGAAGCATTGTATCATTATACCGATAATTATGGCAACCGGCCACGTGCATATTAAAATGCCGCCATAACATGGCGGTGGTGAGGGATTGGGTTTCATATTTAAAATCTTAAGCAAAGAAGAAAAATATATATATTTTTGGTATATTAATTGAACAATAGAATTATTTCTCACTAACTTACCCATTTCATCGTATCTAAATTGTGCATAAAAAAATCGATAGATGCAATAATCATTGTGCTGCCAACGATACTCGATGTTAGTATTGTCACATATTTGAGGCTGCATAACGTCAATATAGAACAAATGAAAGCGCCACCCACAATAGCAACATAAATTTCACGATACTGTGAAAACATAAATTAAATTCGTTCATTGGTGAATATTTGAAAAGTTTGCAAAACCACTTACTCCAAATTCATTATCGGGCATTGTGGCCACACATACAGCCATGGCTGCACCAGCTACTAGCGCGCCTGCAGTTGCACTAATTAATATCGACGCCACCGGATATGTGGAACCAATGACAGCACCGAATAAGCCCGCTACAATGGCTAATGCTGAATCTGCGGGTTTGCCGATTAGCGTTATTTGTAAATCTTGTAAAACGAAAATGCTATTGGCACCGGCTAACATGCCACTTAGGAAACCCACAGCGCGCAGGCAGCGGTAACCTGTGAAATTGATAAATAAGTGAGTGTTTTTAAATAAGAGAAAATTAAAGCAAAAAAATTGGGTTTGGGCCCTAAACGTTGAGTATAGTATCTTAACAGTAAAATGACTTAAAAAATTTCTTCTGTGATAATAATTGCTGCAACTAGAGTAAAGATAAAGAGTTCTAGATACTGTTTTGTATGAAAAATGCGTCCGTTCAAGTCGTGCATCAATATCGAATGATCGTTTTATTTTTTTTTTTAATATTTTACAAAATGGTGGTTTGTCACAGCAAATGTTATTGACTAGACTTAATGAACTGCCTAGGGAGACAAGAGTCACACTGGCTCAACTTCGTTCTGGATATTGTAACAGACTAAACTCTTACCTATCCATACTGAACCCTGACATGCCAAATGTCTGCCCGGCATGCGGCATGTCTACCCACGATACTAACCATCTGTTCATCTGCTCAACCGAGCCTACTCTTCTAAATGCAATTTCACTCTGGTCCACCCCTGTTGAAGGCGCGAGGTCTCTGGGACTTCCGTTAGAAGAGCCTGATGACAGTTGTAGGATGAGTGGTGATACTTTAGGCAGGTTAAGTAGTCGCTACAACAACAACAACAACTAGACTTAGTAACGAGTAAAAGGGTAATGACTACCCACTACATTAAAGCTTAGACCGGGTACACATCTATAACTAAGTCTCCATAGTTGCCTTCGTTAAGCACGTATGCCTACAGACTATTACGATTTAGAAATGTTCCTAATTCAATAAATACTTACCAAGCACTGCATAAACGATACCAAAAACGGCAGTAATTGTCCATAGTAGGGCGGACAGTGAATCAGGCGTTGTTGTTGCACATGTTGGACTCTCCAGAATGCCCTGCAACAATTCAAAGCAAAAGGAAAAGCATTCATTAAAAAATCAGTTCTACAATCTCCTTATAAACAATAAAATATAAAACAGCACCACGTGTTAAGCGATAATTGAAAACTAAATCAATCAACTTGACATGAAAATCGACCAACTAAAAATCACTTTATTCAATGTGGCTGAAAATTGGCAAGGTGCACCTAAAAAAAGGAAATAAAAAGTAAAACTTTTAGAAAGCGCCAAATTTATGTGAAAAGGATCTGCACCAGATTCGTTGTTAAAGGAAAAAAAACGAACTTGTGAAGAACGCGTGAGAGTGAGTGGCAGGATGAATGTTAGTTGTGCGTTTCGCTTGCATGTTGGCGAGTATGAGTTAGGATAAGTGTAATGTTGTGGGTGTATAAGTGGCAAGAGGTGCGTCATAACCGCATTTAAATGCATCCATAACAAATGCCAACAGCAGCCACAACAACAAACGGTGACAAAAACAAAGATCAGTAGCTTTGCTGCTTGCTTGCTGTTAGCTGTTGGCGTCATGAAAGTTGGCGGTGGTGATGACAAAAACTTGGCGACCATCACACAGCCAACAAACATACGTAGATATATACAGAAGTACAATGTAAATGAAATGTGGGTCAATTCCTATGGCAAGAGTCATAGAGCTATGGAGCTGTGCTGCAAACAGGTCGTCGGTGGCGGCGGCGGAGTACACTCGAATTTTGTAATCAAGCAACACTAGTGGCAGCACAGCGAAAACACAGCAGCAGAAAACGGCTGACTGCAACACAAGTGGCCAACAATGTAAACAACAAATATGTAAATGTGCAGGATTTAAAAAAAAAAAAAAAAAAATAAGCAAAAGAAAAATATGCTTTTTCAGATTACAAGTACAAATTCTACACAAATAACAACTAAACAGCCTTTAGCAATAAATAAATGGGAACGCTTATAACTGCGAGAAAAAGGAATGTACAAACGTTTTTTTGTGTATTTATGTTGAAAATTTTAACTTAAAACAAATAATAGCACAAAAATATGGAACGGCGCTGCAGCTACACCGAAAAAAGTATTTATTAATTAAGAATAGTATGACAATCAACACTATTGTGATTATCGTTAAGGAAGATATAATGCACTTTTAAGCGATTATCGATTATAGTGCTGTTGGGAGTATCGAACCGATCGATAAATGAGCGACTCTGAATACTTAATCGATCATCCTTTAACAACCATTTTGCAGTAAAAAAAAAATTATTTGAACTTAAATTAAAATTATGTTAACAATTGCAGTTGAGTTGACCATTCAATATGGTGCACTTTTGGTTCGATCAAGTTACACAATCACATCTCTTCTGCATTTCGACTTTGTTTGAAGTTTCCTCAATTTGACAACTTGGTATTCTGCGTGCGCAGAGCTATCTGAAAATAAACAACGACTGAGCCGAAGACTTTATACCTTTCATTAATACGCATTACTGATATAAGTGTCCGATCCTTACTCACAATTAGTACAAACTCTGCAAAACTATTAATTTAAAGATACATAGCCCAAACCCCTTTTATCGGAACAATCGATTGTATGGGAGCTATGTGTCATGTTGGTGCAATCTGGGTGATTTTCACTACACGCATTACGTATATAATATTTATCAAACCTGCAAAATTTTACGTTCCTAGCTTTTTAATTGCAAAATTTATAGTCCAAAACCCATTTATCGGAACAATCGATTGTATGGGAGCTATGCGTTGTATTGGTACGATCTTGCTCGTTCCGACAAATGATTAATATATTACAAAATGGCGGCCCCATACCATACAATTTCATCGAGATATCTCTAAAACTGAGGGACTAGTTGGCGTTCAAACAGACAGACGGACGGACGGACAGACGGACATGGCTAAATCGACTCAGCTCATCGCATCATTTCGGTATACTTATTGGTGGGTCTACCTCTTCTTCTCATACTTACAAACATCGGACCAAAGTTATAATACCAGTTCATGTTCATGAAAGGTATAAAAATCAGGGTTGGAAACATGTACAAGTGGAATAAGGAATACACAGGATCATGGCGATAGGGCACAATACGCTGTCCCAACCTTGGGAATGGCCATTTCAGCATGTTCAGATGATCAAAACGATGTGCTTTCAAACAGCAGAGAATGGAGCATAGAAAGTAAAAACGAAGAAGAAGAGCCTGCGTCCTTTATGAAGGGAGAAACAGATCTCCAAAAACAATTTCATGCAGACACAAAAAATCCTTATGAAACTGTCTAAGGTAGAATGCAAGAACAGCCGGTTCTATCGCACCGGAATGACCCGGGTTTTTTCACCCGGCCAAGGGCTGTTATTTCAGTGTAACCCTGTCCAATCTGGGGCAGGGCGAAGCACTGTTAACAACAACAACAACAACAAGTGGTCACATTTACGGTGCATAAATCGATCTCTGGAAGTAAAGCAGCTACAAGAAAGATAATAATAGCCCTGTTTTTTTCACACGCATATGCATCTGCGTCTGCGACTAAAAAAAAAAGACGGTCATCGGCAATTGCGCATAATCCATAACACTATTTGTCAGCACTGCTCCTCAAATGTCAGACAAACAGATATTTGTTTATGAAGTAGAGCCACGCGCATACATACATACATTTCCTCTGTGGTCATTCCGCTTATTATTAAGGGATGATAAAACAGTTAATGAAAGTTGGTAAAGGGACATTCCAACCAAAAGAGGAAAACGACATAGAATTTAAAATGCTACTAATCATTCCTATTTATTCAGTTATCTGTAACTAAATGTGTATATTTTCCTAATCTGGTAACAGAAATATAGAAAAATATGTAAAAACGCAAAATTTTTGTCCTTATAACTTTGACTTCACACCTTACTATTTTGTGGAAAAAGTTTGGTCATGTTTGCATTGCTGTATCAGCTATATATATATATAAAGCAGAGAAAAAATTAAATAATTGCAAAACATAATATAAAAAAAAGGTATGTGACTTTTGTGTATATCTTCATTAAATTGATTCATATGGGGTGTCCCAGGAGTCACACGAAAAGGCATAAAAATTGGTCTGGTAACCTTAGGTATGACCCTACGAAACCAGATATTTCTGGAAGTAAGGATAAAGAGGCTGTTCACCGTCTAAATACATTTTTTGAGTTAAAAGGGTCATACTGTGGTTTCTAGACTATTTTGAAATGTGTCCCAGGAGTCACACGAGTCTAAACTCTCATGTATTATTCAGATGAATGCCGCACAGAAAAAAAAAACGAAATTTTGAATTGTTTTTAGTTTTTATTATATAGTTTTAAATAATTGTTTCGAGAGATGTTGAATTCGACTTGTTTTTAATAAATATTTAATCAGAATTTTGAAGTAAATATAAATATTATTTTGCCTTCACTTTATTTTATTTCACTTAATTTGCTTGGTTTCAATTCTGCTGGGAGAAATTTATGAATAACTTGGTCAAAAAGGGTTGAAACAATAATAAAACTGATTTCAATAATCTGGTATATTACATATTTCGCACTTGTCCCAGGAGTCACAAATACCTGTCCCAGGAGTCACAATTTAAATATTTGAAAATAGTTTATTGAATTTGAATATACAAAATATTTTTATAGAATATGGTACTTTGCAGTATGTATTTTCCACCATATACAAATTGTAGGTGAAAGTTGAATAGTTGAACTAAAATTCGTATTCGTGCCCACAAAGATGCAACAAAGGGATTTTTCGGTGTCCCAGGAGTCACACTCAGTTTCTTAGTAGTTACAAAGGTACTTGTTGTTATTTGGCCAATTCTTTTAATGCACTAATTGTATTGGATATTTATCCACGTCGATAAATATATTTCATAGCAATTTAAGTCCCGATGTCAGTTTTTCAAGGCAAAGTTGACTCAGCTCTGGAGTCAAATGTCCCAGGAGTCACGATGGAATGGCCCTAAAGCAGTTTGCAAAATGTAGATAAAACTACTTGGAAGTAATGTTAATTCGACAACACTCCCCAAAACCTTCGGGGAGTGTTTTTGTCGTTACCACAACAACAACAACAATTACGTTTTACGTTCCGTGATCGAAAGCGAATTTTTAAATCACAATAGTTTGAAGCCTATAATTCGGAATGACGGCATACGTGAGCAATTGGCTGGAAGTACCAGTCGGTTCAATTATGAATTATTACTCTTTTAAAAAGGAGGACAGTTTCAACGTTATTGTGCCTTAAAAAACTGATTACGATCACGGAACGTATGTTGTAATTCTGCCCCTGATTTTATCCGCCACTATTTAATAGTAGCAGATAAAGTTGTACGCTTAGCAGTCCATACAACTAATAAGCGCAAACGCATATGCGTGTGAAAAAAAGCACGGCTAATATCGACCGAAGTAAAAACACGCAATTTTTTTTTTTGTTTATTTTTTTTTAAAGAGCACTAGTTTTTTCTGTTTTTTTTGCTTTAATTTCACTAATTCCAAGGCAAACAGCTGATTTCGAAAACGTTATTGCTCTTCCTCCTTTTATTTGGTTCATTCATAATGCAGGATACTCACTTTCTATTCAAGCGGAGCGCAATCGAAACGCAGTAAAACGAAACTGCAAATCGATGCTCACATTAGAAGGCGTTTTGTTCACAAGAAAACAAAATACTCGCCAACTCGAACCCAAATTACCCAGCCTACCCGATGCCCCAAAGCATCCAAAGAACATGTATTTACTTTCATTGTCGGCTGCGGCAAGCCACATGCTACCTACCTGATAGCGTTTTGTTAGGGTTTCTGCTTGTGGGGATAATTATTTAGAATGCAATGCAACGAAACTAGTGACTTTGAAGTTTGAAGCAAAGTGCCTATCATATAATTTAGATAGTAGTTGGAAAGCTAATGGGTCTAGGAATGGCAGGCGTGGCAAGCCACGCGCCTCAGGCTAAACATCGTTTTCAATCTTGTGCTCAAGGCACAGTTAACAAATGTAGCCTTATGACTAAGAACCGTACCAAAGAAAATACAAGGCGAATAGGCTACTGCAAGATGGTGAGCTTCCACCAACCAGCACTGCGATCTTTGTCGATGACCAGGCTGTCTTAAGGGCATACTAATTACGGCGTCCTTGGAATTTTTATGTTTGCGGGGTTCCATATGTACGACGCGTGTTCAAAAAGTATCGCGAAATTTGTGTTTTTTCAAAAATTATTTATTTATTCATGAATATCTATTTTGTCCCCTTCAAAGTAATCCCCATGAGATATTATACACTTGTGCCAACGGTTTTTCCAATCTTCCAAGCACTTCAAAAAATCATTTTTTTTGTATCTTGTTCAGCTCCTCCTTCGATGCCGTCTTTATCTCGTCAAGAGAAGCGTAACGTCGTCCTTTCATGGGCCTCTTCAGTTTAGGGAACAAGAAAAAGTCACAGGGAGCCAGATCTGGGGAATACGGTGGCTGCGGCATGATTAGTGTGTTGTTTTTGGCCAAAAAGTCGCGCACAAGCAACGATGCTTGAGTAGGGGCGTTATCGTGGTGCGAAAGCCAATTTTTGTTCTTCCACAAATCCGGGCGTTTCTGGCGGATTGCTTCGCGCAAATTGCGCATAACTTGCAGGTAATATTCCTTATTGACCGTTCTTCCCTGTGGCAAGAACTCACGATGCACCACGCCCCTGCAATCGAAGAAAACTGTCAGCAAAACTTTCACATTCGACCGAACTTTGCGCGCTTTTTTCGGTCTTGGTTCGTGCGGCTGCTTCCATTGAGATGATTGAGCTTTGGTTTCCACGTCATAACCATAAACCCACGATTCGTCACCAGTTATGACCCTCTGGAGCAAATTTGGGTCGTCGCGGACAGAGTTTAACATCTCATTAGCAATGTTCATGCGATGCTGTTTTTGGTCACAATTGAGCAATTTTGGTACGAATTTCGCGTAAAAATCGAAGACGATCCAAAACACGTGCAAGCAAAGCAGCTGTCAACAATTAACTGAACATTCAAAATGGCCGAGCTTGTCGGCATAAGTGAGAGACATGAGTACCAACATAACGCCACAAAAAATTCGAAATTCGAATATATGTAACCAGCGAAAATTCAAAATTCGCGATACTTTTTGAACACACCTCGTATATTCCAACATTTGGGCAACCAAATTCGCATTTTATGTTTACCTTAAAATGCAAAAAAAAAATTTGTATAAAGCAAACAATGGAAATGATAGGAAGAATAAAATTAGAATATGCAAATAAGAGAACTCACAGACCCACTAACAACTATTGTACACTAAGCATGTGGTACTTTGAAGTGGCGTGGCGTGGCTGCTTCAGGATGCGCCAAATTCTGCGACTCATTTATCACTTTCACAATTCATGATGATTTTGAGCCATTTGTTTTCGTATCTTGCAGTTTCAATTTTCCTTTCTTTTTTTGCACTTTTGTTTCTTTTTAGTGGCTGTGAAACCGTTCTAGTATGTGTAATGAGCAGCAATCACCCCCAAGTTAAGGTGAAATTACTATTTACTCATGAACTTGTTTCCACTTATGTTAGGTTGAGTGGATTCTTCCATCGTCCATTGCGGATTCTCCAATATGTGCCGGATGGCGGAATAGCAGGTAGTTTTGGTTACCCGACCATTTCAGTGGCTTCCAGGCGAAGGTTGCAGTCATTAAGGACGCATTGGATGGTGGGTCAAGTCACAATTAAAAAACAGTTAGCGTCTGTTTGGCATCCCAGGCGGTTGTCTCGAACTACTCTGCGATCTGAATTCACTGGATATGGCAATAGAGCATACGGCCAGGCGAACCCTTATGAGTATATGAGGGGAAGGTTTTGGCAAAAGAAAAATAATTCAAGCCCGCAATATCGTTAAGCTTGGAGAGCAGCTTCCACTCATCTAGCTTCCTAGAGATGACGTCAATAAGATCATCGGGTTTGAAAAAAGATTTAAAATACAGAGCCTGCACCGAGACCACACGTTAGTGTGGAACACAGACGGCTCAAAGACACACGGCACCATCGGGTATTGGGGCGGGAATTTTCAGCTACAGAACCAATGTGTCCATACCATTGGGACAGTTTCAGAGTATTTTTCGTACTGATACCTGCGCAATTAGCGTTTGCGCATACATAAACCTGAAACGAGGTTATACAAACAAGAATATCGCTATTTTTAACGCAATCCAGGCCGCTTTCAAGGCAGTATGCTCAGTCCTTGGGTGCGTAGGAAAGTTAAATCTCCTGGCAGCTATCAACACCGGCAACCTGGTTTCCGGGTTGGTTGCTGTGCCGTTCGAGATACTCCCGAGCTTAAGTAGCGCTCTGGGCGCCATTTTGATGGACTTCCTCCTGGAACCGTCCACTTATTTGGATGCTGCTGCTAGTTATGTTGGGGTTTTGCTTTAATTTTAGTCACGAACAAACCATCCGGTTCTTTTTATATAATTGCTAGTGTCCCTTATTGAACAATTCTTGATGCCATTAAGGTCTGGTATTATGTAACTGCCCAGAGTTGCAAGCCTGATGTGCTCTAGGGCTGGACACTCACATAGGTAGTGCTGAGTTGTTTCTTTGCATCCCTTTTCGTCGCAGCTCCTGCCCATTCTTTCGGCGTACTGGCCCCTAGGCCAATGCCCCGTCAGTGTGGCTGTGATTCTAAAGATTTCCTTTCTGGACCTGTTGAGCAGGTCTTCTGTTCTCTGTTTGTTGTAGGTGGGCCACGTTCGTTAAGAGATTTTGCAGGCATCGGTGGAGCGCCAATTACAGACTGCCAATTCTCTGAACCTGCTATGTATGAGCCTTTTAATGGATGTGATTGGTCGATGTATCGCCACCGCCCAGGAAACCTCTGCTCCAGCTCCCGCTTTAGCTAGTTCGTTTGCCTTCTCATTGCCCTCAATGTTCCAGTGGCCGAGAACTCAGACGAGCGTGATGCATGAGAAGTCTGCAGCCGCATCTAGCATTTTCCTGCAGCTGCTGACGGTCTTAGAGGATGTGATGGGGGATCCAAGCGCCCTAATCGCTGCTTGGCTATCAATGTAGATAGGTATGTCGCGTCCTCTTACTGGGCCTTCCGTCAGGTAAAGGTGGAAGGCGTAATATTTCTATTTGGATTAGATGATGAATTTCATATTACGAATTAAGTCACCTAGAACAAGTCTCTTTGGGCTATTTTATATATTTAATAAACGAGCTAATAGCCGCCTCCATTGTTCTCCAAAAACATTAGAGCTGATAGCGAGGACAAACAGGTCTACATAGCGAATGCGTCTTTATCCATTTAATGTCCCGCCAACCAAGTAGGGCGAATTTGTATTACAAGAACAACGCAGCTACAGAGTCCTTAGCCGTGTAGTGCTTTCTTTTGCCTAAGAAGATCAATAACTAACATTGTTAATGCGGCCAACAAGCACTGAGCTCATAAGTTAATAAGTCAACTGTCTTTATGAAGCTTAAAAAGTTTATAATCCTGTCAAACTTATGCACTTATTGCAAGTTTTTTACACACATACTTCCTCGAGTAATTTTGTTGCTGTGTCAACGCCTTTCACAACAAGCATGTAAGTCATAAGTACAGTATGTATGAATTTACGCTGTCACTGAAGCGGTTGCCAGGTCATGGCCTAATCGCGCTCGTTCGTTAGCTCGTTGACGCGCAACCAACAACAGACCAGTAGCGGGTCTGAGGAAGGAGGAGGAGTTGAACCCTCCAGCACAGACGGTATGCAGAAATGCTGCCGACGTTACCCAGGATGCCTACCGCAGCTCCTTATATCAGTCACAAGAGGGCGCAAGGAGTATACAAGGATGAATTCGTCACCCTCAGTACAACCAAGAAGAGTGTAATTCATTATTTAGGAATAATACTACACTCGCGACTAACATCCTAGGCTCAAGTAAGCTTCAAAAGAAATGCTAATGCTATCATTACTCCGTCAGCTGAATTCATGACATCTGAGCAATGACATTGTGAGACTAGAAATCGGGGAGGAAATGTTAAGACTAAGAGTTTATTCACAGAGTTAGAAACTTTTTATAAACTTAAACGCAGGGTAGCTTGGACCTGAATTTCAGCTGATGCTTTCTCTATTGAAATCTGCTGTCGCCAATTGCAGCAATGGGGAGATAAATGGAAAGAAAGAACAAAAGTGGTTAGGTAAGGAAGAGAGGGTAGTAAGATAGGAAGAAGAAGGAGATAGTGTGAGGAGAGATAGAGTGAAAAGGAATGATATAAAGGGAGGAAGAGTGAGAGATAGAGGAAGAGTGAGAGTGGAAAGAGTTCAAAAATATGCTTGCAGTCCGGTGGTTGACGTCTTGAGGTGGCAACTGTGAAATACAAAATGCAAATACTTCTGGAACGTATATTTTTTTAAAAAGGCGTCGCCGCTCCACAGTGGCATTATGTCAGGTTGTATTCCCGCATTGAAAAGCTTCTCAGCAAATATTGGTGACATGGCATAATACTAAGGAAAAAATGTGTGTTGCTAGAGGTCTATCTTGAAGTATAGAACATATTTTTGCCTTGCCACTTTTATTTACTTACAAAGTTTAAATTCAACAATTTTGTAGAAAAAAAATAAGACCTAGTACATCCTACCTCTACCTAAAACTTCTGGGAGTTATAAATGTATATTCCCGCCCAAAAATTATTAAAGAAATTCATTTAAACTAGCAACTTCCTTGTTACCATGGAAATCTCATCTCTCTCTAGTAAAAAACGTAACTCCTGTCGAATTCATTAGGTTATTTATCAATGGCGCGAAATTGATAAATACGATTATCATTTTAAAATAAAATAAAAACGATAAATTAATCAAGTAAATTTTGCTTTTAATAGTGCCATGAACTTTTAGGCCCGGTTTTTTTATTACAAGTACAACTCAATTTGTCAGTTAAACTAAGCTTAAACTTGTTATGCAGTTTTTCGGTAAACTTTAAACGAAGTTTAAACCTAGTTTAGGCGGCCAATTTGGCAGTGTTAAACTCTAGTTAACCTGTCAGCTGTTTGCATATTTGATGATTTTGGTTGCGAAACAATAATCAGTTTAAATTAAAAAAGGACGATATTTTTATATTTAATTAAATACTGGATATATCATCTGACGAAAGTGAGTATAGTGATGCAGAACTAACTATTAAATTACTGAGGAGAAGCAATGGCGTTGAATATGTAAACAAATGTTATCTGTTGCCGTATCTTGATAAAAAAAACAATGTTGCCGTATAAAAAGCAAATCTTAAAAGCGGCCTTAAACTCTCACTGAAAAACCGCTCTGCAGTTTAAATGGAGTTTAAATTTATGCCGAGTTTAAGCAAACTGAGTTTAAACTGAGCTTAACCAAGGACTGAAAAACGGGACCTTAGTCAGCAACACATCTACTGACTAAAAATTGCAACATCTGAATTAGAGCGAACCATATTTATCAGAGAACCGAGTGCGGGATTGATTTTCAATAGCTTCTGACTGTTACTGACTCATACCGGATCACCCCTATTGTTTTTGAGCACGGTTCTGGAAGTAAACGCTAAATAAAGTTCTAAACCCTCCCATAGTGAAATCTTGTATCTGCCACTGGGTTACACAAACAAACATATGCAACTATATAACATATTCACTCACCTTTATCAAGAAGGGCCAATCCAAATTTTGCAATTCGCTTGTGTCATCATGGGCATGGCGTTGCTCATCCTCATTTTCATATAGAACGTCCACGGTATGCATTTTATAGTCAATGTTCTAGTTGTTGTTGTGTGTTTTCATTTACGTTTGCTGTTTGCCAAAGCAATTGGCCTGCTTTCAGCAAATACACAGTGATGCTGTAGCAGCAGCTAAAGCAACTGCGACTGCGACTGCCACAAAGCGATTGTACCAATTCGAATTTTCGATTGAATAGGGCGTATTCGCGTGCGTGCGTGGTTATGAAGAGAAAATCGAACGTTAACTGCGACAGCGACGCTGTGACGAGCGCAGTTAATATTTACAAAGTATTTATTATTATTTGCTTATTTGTTGGTTATTGTTGGTAGTAGATAGATTTTTAACAGTTTTTAATATAAATTTATAAGTTTCATAAACACGCGTTTGAGCTCGATTAATGCAATTGTCGCTAAATACATTTATTGTTTGAACACACACTTTTCTTAGCTGAAGTGAACGGAAATTTCAACGAAAGTGAAATGGTTTGTGTATTCAGGTCTTTTATTCTGCTATACAACATATTTTTAACAGTTTTTTAAGCATCTACACTAATTATTATTTTATTTTATACATTTTAGTTTCACTTTTCATTTACATTTGATATTTTTTTTAACATAAACACATCCTGTGCTCGAGTAATAAACTTTTGTAACTGCGAGCGAAATCCTTTCCGACTCGTTTGCATAGACAACTTGCAATTGTTGTGGTACGGTCAGTAGCACATTTTCCACCCTAAATAACGAAAATTGAACGAATGTGTAAAAGGAATTGTTTTAAGGGATCAACAACAAAAGGTGCCTTAGAATAAAATACAGAACAGCAAGGAAAGAAGGAAATAAGCGAAAAAAGGGTTACTCAAAAAAAAAACAAATTTCTTTTATTTCAAATTTTTGTTGTTTTTGTTGTGCGGTACGTAATGTTTTTTTTTTAAAGACAGCATGAGGTGTGAATTTTTGCAATTTGTAAATAAAAGGTGTATCATAATGGATTGGTATACGAAAACCAATGAGTCTAGCTTATGGCTTGGTAGACCAAGTATTTGATTTTCTTCGACAAGAACACGTACTATCGCTTAACCGAACACTGTTAAGCTGGACGCAGAGAGGCCAAACAAACGTCTTACATAGAAAAAAAGGTTATAAATATCGGAACTGCACTTCACTGATTCCTATTGGACAGAACGCAATATACGCTAGCAGTTTGGCTGAGCGCTTGAAGTCCATAACTGACTATAAAAATCTCTTTGAAACCCGGCCCACCTTTTGAAGAACGCCAGCATGTTGGCAGTGGAGGCAGTGTCTACTGCTCTACACCATCCCTATACCCTATAGAAAGTAACGCCTAGTTAGAAAAATAATACCGGGAGCATAGTGCTGTAGTGAGGAAGTAGTGAATGAACAATAAGGAATATATTACTTTTAAGTATGATATCCAGGGAAAAACGAAACCAAAATCGAAACCGAAACAAATTAATTTTGAAGAGTGAAAATAAAACTGAAATCAAATTCTGAACTAAGCTAAACGGAAATTGAAGCACTTTGCAAACCGAAACCGAAATTTATTTTGACGAATGAGACTAAACCCAAGCCGAAACATGACTTCGTCTTATATTCCATTACTGTAGTGCATTTTCTACTTCCTATTCTTCTATTTTGTTTATAACATCCTGCAAGCTAATTTTTCACACACACACGCACATTTCAACTCTATGGCGAACTCCTCTCTGCTCATTTTCACTGTTATTTTATTCAACTCTTCCTTCTGCCACAACTCTTCCCTTTCGATTTTCATTGCCTGCGCTGTAGCAGCGACTGAGGCTGTGACCGCTACTGCGTCCGCTTTTGTGTATGGAAATTTTCTTTATCCACCTTTTCAATCAACAATTTGCACATTACTGCTCAATCATTAAAAACTTGACTCGAGTTCTTGGTTTCTCTTGATTATTCCAGTAATTATTTATTGATACTTGTTAAATTTCTTATTGAATAACAAAAGTGTCTTTATTTGTTTTTGCATTTTTGCAGAAAAATTTTCATCCCACAACAAGAATTTTAGTTGAAAATTCACACAAAAATAATCCGCGATATTCCGTTGGTGCATTGTGAAGCGCACGAAGGTCCTTTAGCTTCTCTTCGCTGTATGGCGTAACTGTTAAGAATTAAGCTCAGAAAATACGGGGATAATTTGGTATTTGTTAGCAACACTGTGTTGGATGTGTTGAGTGGGCGCTGTCAAAAAAAAAGCTCCTGTCAGCTTTACGAGGTGTTTTTATTGTAAAAGAATTTAAAATTGGTAATTCTGTTATCAGTGAGAATTCATATATTGTCCTTGTTATAGATTTCTTTCCTTTCTTTTTTAAATAATTGCTTTACTCGAAAACTTGTTGCGTTAGGAAAACATTTCGAGTAAGACACTAGGACCTCAAAACAGAAGTGGGTTAATTACTGTCTGTAGGTCTAGAAAATTCAGAAATTCCAGTTAAGCTCTGAAGACTTCTGCCAAATATGACTAGCACCTACTGGTACTGGCCCGACTGTAGTATGAAATATACGTGGTACCTTCTAGGTTGTCGTAATCAATATCCAGCCACTAGGAAGCTAGCAAAAACACTATTTCTTAAAAAAAAAAATTATCAAAATAACATGTCCCCTAAAAAAATGTTTGTAAAAAATTTCCCTGAAAGGAATTTATGGAAAATTTTTGACAATGCGATTTTTAAAGAAAAAGTTGTCAGCGTAACAATAATTACGAACACGTTACATTTTCTTTAAAAAAAAACCAAAATTTCCATCGATGAAAGTACTTAGGGAAAACTTAGTTTTTCTTCACAAAATATGTTGCAGTTTTTCCCACGTTTCAAACGCACAAATATCTACTTATATTTCCATCAAAATTTTTGTTTGTGGTTCATTAAAAATAACCCACTGCATTATTTAGCACACAAAGTACTTAAAACGTTGCCACACAATTTTTTTTTTACAAAAATGCAGCGAAAAATTAAAACTTCCCCTAAGGAAATTTTGTAACAGTTTCGTTTTTTGAAGAAAGCAAAGTCATATTATTAATAATAACCCTTCTACAAAAATGTAGGGAAATAATATAAAATTTCCCTGAAGGGAAATTTTTTAAAGTTGCGATTTTTAAGAAAACTAAAGTTAGAGTAACAACAATTAATAACTCGTTACATTTTCTATAGGAAAACTAAAATTTCCCTTGATGAAAGTATTTAGGGAAGTTTTTCAAAACAGGCTTTCGGACTTTAAACACACAAATACTTATTTTTCCATCAAAATTTGCTTTGTATTTCATTACAAATTACTTACTGCATGTATGTATTTAGTAGAAAATACTTATCTACACATTCATATTTCCAACGTAAATTCTACATATGTATTTATAGAAAGTATGTAGATTTAGCTGCATGAAGGGCTCAAGTACAAAGGTGAGAGCTTTATTACACATATTACATTCCATCAATCCATTCAATTAATCAATTACATGCTAATAGTATATACATAGGTATGTAAGTACATAGTATAAGTACATACATATTTATTAGATGCATGTTGCTATTCTTATATATGTACATGTACGACCAGTTTGTGTTTTAATTGTTTAAACAATTACATATATAATTAATGTCTTTTTTGAGTTTGTCTTATGTACGACCTTCGGGTTCCATTGAAATTTCGTGCTTTGTCCTACATTATTTCTTTCCATGCCATTTATAAGAACCATAATACTTGAAATTGTTATTTTTTGTCATTTGATCAGCTTCTTTTGGTCCACGCGAGCCATACACATATGGAATGGGTTGTACTCCTTGCTTTTCGATTTCATGTAACACAGGTGTAAAGATACGCCACGCCTCGTGCAATTCATCGGAACGCACAAAATGCATTTGCGAACCACAGAATACATCCAGAATAAGTCGTTCATACGCATCAGGTAAATATGAATCTTTATAACGATTTGCATAGGTCAAATCCAATTCAGTCTCTTCCACATCGAATGATATACCCGGACTTTTCGACATCATTTTAAAATACAGCGCTTCACCTGGTTGTACGCGTATCACAAGCTCATTACGTTTATTCTTACCCTGAAAGATATCACCTGGCACATCACGATATTGTATACGCACTTCGGCCTTCCGTTCGTTCAACGCTTTGCCACAACGCAACATGAAGGGTACACCTTCCCAGCGTTCGTTTTTGATACGCAGCACACCCAATGCATATGTGGGTGTATTTGAATGCGCCTTAACCGTAGGATCATCTAGATAGCCCTCACGTTGCTCGCCTTGTCCATTTGGATCGCCAACATATTGCCCCAAAACCATATCGTCTAAGGTGAGCGCTGGAATGCTTTTTAACACTTTAACTTTTTCGTCGCGTATATCATCGGGTTGACACGAATTCGGTTTCTCCATGGCGACTAGCGAGAGTATCTGTAATAAATGGTTTTGCATGACGTCACGTATAATGCCAAATTCATCGAAATAACCGCCACGTCCTTGTGTACCGAATGGTTCTTTGAATGTAATAAATACGGAAGCGATATTTTCACGATTCCATGTTGAGTTCAGAATTCGATTGGCGAAACGTATGGTCATGAGGTTTTGTACCATCTCCTTACCCAAATAGTGATCGATGCGATAGATTTGGTCTTCGTGAAAGAGGGAAGCGAGATGATCGCTTAATTTTTTTGAAGATACGTCATCACGTCCAAAAGGCTTTTCGATGATTACGCGATTCCAGCCGCTGGGTGTATAAAGAAGAAATGAAAATTAGTAGACGAAACTAGTTGAAGATGCTCCAAAGTTTTTCTTTTACTTTCAATAAATGAGACACGCTAACGAAGGCCTATAATGTAACAAATAAGACACGGACTTTTGTAACCGGCAAATCTATGGGAGTTGGCTTAAGTCCTAACTATTCTTGTTCATCAAAGAAATTACCGAGGAATATCTAATCATTCCCTGCTTAGCTAGGTTTGCTACAATGGAACGAAAGGAATTTACAACCGACAAACTTTGGCACAATGCGATATAAATTTCTTTAAAAAACTGAGTGAACATAAACATACATAAATTCGGGAAAAATACTGAAATTTCCCTTAAGGAAATTTTTTGGGAAATTCGTAAAAGTTGAAATTTCTATAAAAAACAAAGTAAATATATCAAATATACATAAATATTACATAAAACAGAAATTTTTCATAGGGAATTTTTTTTGGGAAACTGTAAAATTTGAAATAATAAATATACATACAGAATAATGGAAACAAGCAACTCAAATTTAACTTTAGAGATTCATTATAGTTAAAATTTCAATAAAAATCATGTCAGAATAACAAAACAAGCTACGAGCAACTTTCTAAGGGAAGACCAAAATTTTTCATATGAGGCAATGTCTCACTTTAAATACTTTTATTATAATACGGGCACTTTTTTCTTCCAAAAATGTTATTTTGTATTTTTTAGATACTCGATAATCTATTGCACAGAAAATGAAAAATAAGACGAACAATAAAAATTTCCCCCCTAGGGTAGTTTGCTTTAACTCGGTTTTTGCTGGAATTAGGTAGCCAAAAGCGACAGCGCTACATAGAAATTCTGTATTACGATATTACCACCGCATAAATGCCAAAAAGTCTGAGCCCCTCAATAATCAGCGCTATTTAGGCCCTGTGCCAATAGGTTGAAAATTGTAAATTTTGACAGAGTGAAAAGTTGGCGGCCGCCGTGGTGTGAAGGTAGTGTTGCCGGCCTACCACACCGAAGGTCCAGGGTTCGAGCCCTGGTACAGGTAACATCAAAAGTGATTTGAAAAAAGTTTTTCAAAACGGGGTCGCCCCTCGGCAGTGGTTTGGCAAACTCTCCGAGTGTATTTCTGCCATGACAGGCTTCTCAGCAAAAATTCGTCTCCTTTGTAGATGCCGTTCGGAGTCGGCAAAAAACTGTAGGTCCCACCAATTTGTAGGGAAAATTCAAATCGGCACACCACAAATTGGAAGAGAAGCTTGGCGCAAAAATCTCTTAGGAGGTTTATGATGATATACCTGTTGTATATCGCGCCATAGAGAGAGAGAAAGAAAATTCTGACATTTATCGCGGTGAGTATGAATGTCAAAATTTTTACAACTACGAATGTGTAATCATATATGCATTCGGTATTGCCAATCATATTATTTCATATGAATTTATATGCCAACACGTTACACGATAAAATATAATTTAACGCAAAAGATACGAAATAAAAATACGTACATTTAGAATTTATTCACAGACTATTTGCTTTCGCACGTGATTTTTTCAGATGTCAAAATTTACAACTGTCAAAATTTACCATTTCATTTAGCACAGCGAAATGGAAAATATTTTTACACCATAGAAAATTTGTTCACCTCATTTTTCCTCTGAGTAAAATGTTTCCGATTAGCACACGGCCTTAATATACTCGCAGTTTAATACTCACCATTTGGACAAGCAAAGTTGCTTAATATTCACCGTCACCTGCTCAAAGACCGATGGCGGCAATGCTAAATAGTAAATACGATTACAATCACTACTGCAATCAATTTTCGCTAGTTGGGCTTTTAAGTTAACAAAATCGTCACGTTGGTCATAGCTACCCGCTACATAAATATGATGCGCCCAAAATTCTTCGTACAATTTTTGTTCGTTGGGTTGTACCTTAGAGTGCAAAATGTGAAAACATCGTTACGTAACTATTCTGACGTTTATGAGCTCTCTTACCTTCATATATTGGTGACACTTCGCGCGCAATTCAGCCACAGTTATTTTTGAACGCGCATAGCCACAGAATTTTGTTGGTTTCGGTAGTAAATTGTCACGGTAGAGCCACCATAAAGTTGGATAGATCTTCTTTTTAGCCAAATCACCCTGCAGAAATTCAAATTTCGAGTCATTAAATTTGTTCACTTTTTCAGATTTAGTTTGTCACTTACCGACGCACCAAAGATGGTGAAAGTGTGCGGTTTATGCGAATAAAAGTGTGCGCCCTCGCATGCCATGGTCGAATCCTCAAGCGATTTAATGATATACTCGAGTGCAGTTTCTTCTTCCTCTGAAATGGTTAAGAAAATTTAAGAAAGGTGAATATTTTTATACGAAAATATTTCAAAGAAGAATTTGAAAAACAATATATTTGCAAGACTTAATTAAACTTAATGGAAGCCTACAAAACTACAGTGTAATGCGCAGTAAAAGGAGACTTTTCTTTCTTTCGTCTAGTAATACCCCTACTAGACGGACCTTACCACACTCCCTAATACATGCAAGCGAAATTTGTAAATTACTAAGCCATACAAAGCCTTCTGTCAAGTTTTTCTTTTTCTTTGTGTATCTTCTTCTTTGGTATTGTGAGCGAAATGTTAGTGCGTCGTTAAAAAATGTATAAAATATTTAATAAGGAGTTTTGCAGAGAAATTGCAACTAATACGCCCAGATAAGGCAAGTATATACGAGGTGTGTTCAAAAAGTATGGCGAATTTTGTGTTTTTTCAAAAATTATTTATTTATTCATGAATATCTATTTTGTCCCCTTCAAAGTAATCCCCATGAGATATTATACACTTGTGCCAACGGTTTTTCCAATCTTCCAAGCACTTCAAAAAATCATTTTTTTTTGTATCTTGTTTAGCTCCTCCTTCGATGCCGTCTTTATCTCGTCAAGAGAAGCGTAACGTCGTCCTTTCTTGGGCCTCTTCAGTTTAGGGAACAAGAAAAGGTCACAGGGGGCCAGATCTGGGGAATACGGTGCCTGCGGCATCATTAGTGTGTTGTTTTTGGCCAAAAAGTCGCGCACAAGCAACGATGCGTGAGCAGGGGCATTATCGTGGTGCAAAAGCCAATTTTTGTTCTTCCACAAATCCGGGCGTTTCTGGCGGATTGCTTCGCGCAAATTGCGCATAACTTGCAGGTAATATTCCTTATTGACCGTTCTTCCCTGTGGCAAGAACTCATGATGCACCACGCCCCTGCAATCGAAGAAAACTGTCAGCAAAACTTTCACATTCGACCGAACTTGGCGCGCTTTTTTCCATTGAGATGATTGAGCTTTAGTTTCCACGTCATAACCATAAACCCACGATTCGTCACCAGTTATGACCCTCTGGAGCAAATTTGGGTCGTCGCGGACAGAGTTTAACATCTCATTAGCAATGTTCATGCGATGCTGTTTTTGGTCACAATTGAGCAATTTTGGTACGAATTTCGCGTAAAAATCGAAGACGATCCAAAACACGTGCAAGCAAAGCAGCTGTCAACAATTAACTGAACATTCAAAATGGCCGAGCTTGTCGGCATAAGTGAGAGACATGAGTACCAACATAACGCCACAAAAAATTCGAAATTCGAATATACGTAACCAGCGAAAATTCAAAATTCGCGATACTTTTTGAACACACCTCGTAGTGCTAATTATTGTTTTTAAACAACTCAAGTCCTGGTTTATATATTTATGCACCAAAAATTTCATATTTTCAGGTGGACGAGCAAAGGAATTTTCAACTTGCGGCAAATGGAGTGAAATTATATTTTGTTAATGTTTAGTGATATGAATATGTATGTATGTATTTATAGATTTTATTGACTATTGTTAACGTAAAAGTTGTGTAATTTTAAATTATATTAAACATTAAAAACCAAATCTAATAATACAAACAATTGTCTTTTCATTGTTAGCTAAATATGAAGTTCCTGCCATTCATAACTCTTAGGCCTGGCGCATGTTTGCCGTACTCATAACCATTAGAAGTGGCGTGCGTTTGCATTATACCTGACTGTTAGCGCTAACCCAACTTTTCATTATGGATAATGAGAGTGAAGAGTGCAGACAGATGTGGTTTTACATCCGCAAGAAAGGGATGCCGTATACTAAGTGAGAAAAATAAGCAAAAATAACGCAAACGCAAGTCAGGCCAAGAGGTTATCTGACCAACCATTTAACTGGTACCTGTCTAGTAGGGACCTCAATCTAAAGGCCATTTTTTGTAGTGCTGAGCTTTAATGGGAGCTTTATAAGGACGGTAGTCCTGCGAATAATATTAGCTGCTTGCACCCAAACGGTTGGACACTGTTTTGTGGTTGCAACAGCAAAAACAACAACAATGTGATATCGCAATGGACCATTATAGTACCCTAGTCAGCTTCGCTTTACCAGCGGTAGAACTCTTGGTAAACATTCTATTTGTCAAACGAAACTCGCGGCTGTTGAAAAAACGTTGTATTTAAAAACAACAATGACATTCGCGAATCACTCAGAAGAAATATTTAATATTTTTTGTAGCGACCTTCCGCCACTTAAATTTCACCTTTGGACCGCTTTTTATATTTAACTGTTAATTTGTTCTCATGTATAAGTATATATTACATTAATTTAAGGAGATTATCCGTATTAAAACCTTTTTCAAACGTCCAACAATTTGACCCCTTCGCGGTATTTCCAAAACTAAATGGAGAGGCATTAGCTTTGACTTTGAAAGCATGCCGATCGAACTGATCGCATGAAAACATTTTACACGTGTATCTATGCGTGTACATCTGTATGTGCGTATTTTTTTTTTTTTTTTTTGCGCATTTCATATAGTACATAGGGAATATATACTAATTTTGCACGTGTATACATATATACATACAGCTGGGGTCAAAATCTTAATACATAGTGCGCATAGGTAGAGAAGAAAGTATTAAAAGCAATACAACCAAATTTTCAGTTTTATCCGCTTATAGCACCAAACAAAAGAAATCACAAAAAAACTGTTGATTAATACGGTAATACTCCCTTGTGAGTATGAGATTACTCCCTATACTTCTGTGTGTTACTATATAGTTTTGTATAATCCCTTTTAGCACGGCATGTCCTAGGAGGGCGAGTAATAGAAAAACTCCCTTTCACCTCCCAAAAAAATTATAATAGAGTTTTTGTTATTAATCTTGTATGCATAAAAATCAAGCAACGAGAGAGTTTTGGAGAGTTTTAGCAAACCTCCTAAGAGAGTAATGAGAGAAACATTTCACATCCCCCTTCTTTGGAAGCAATTGAAGAGTACTATTTTGAACCTTGTAAGCGAGCAATGGAAGAGAGCTCATAAATATCTCAAACACCAGCAATAAGGGATTCAATTTGGAAAACGGCAGACATTTGAGTTTAAATCTTTATTTAAATTGTTTTTTCTTCTCTTTCAAATTGCACAAATAAAATAACATAAAAAAATTTTAACTGACCACTTAGCTGACCATAAATGGCATCGTTGTTGACGAAAATGTATTTTCTTCAACTGAAACTTATTTCTTTTGTTGGCAGAGAAATTCGGCTCACTCTAAAGAGATGTTAGCTAGGAGTAGGCTGTACTTTCGCTCCAAAAAAATATATAGAAGGGAGTAAGCTTTTATTAATAACTTGAGAATTGCTACAAGATAAGTAAAATTTGAAGGGCAGATTGTAGGAATCTCTGCTATCCGTTCCGAAAGGATATTAGGGGGTGTACTCTCTTATTCATCGCTTTTGGACATCTCTCCTTTCCCTCCACAAAAAGTACCATAAGAGCCAAAAACGTAAGAAATATCTCATTTTGCGCCAAAAGTATGTCAAAGGGAGTACTCTCTTATTCATCGCTTAGGAAGATCTCACTTTAAGTTCTACTGGGTATTTTTTAAGTAAAATTTTAAAAGCAGAATGTCCAGTTAAAGTATGAACTTTATCAGGCGTTTGTGCGTAGAGAATAGCAACAAATCACACATTGCTCTATAATCTCCGCTATTTTTATGCTCGCTAGCACATAGACAATTACTGCAGGGAAGGGCAAGATCAAAAGATAGAGGAAGAAAGAGGAATAGAAAGTGAAACATGTGAAAAGAAATATGTATTAAAATTTTGTACATGTATTTGGTAGGTATGAGAATTCGTGTTGACCTAGATTGTATTTTTACGTTATGTGCATTGATGGGATATTGACTTAAATATGGACCCGAACAGCTAACTAATTAGTTTGTACAATATGGGCATCAAACGGAAGGTATGAGCGAGGTGTTTTGCAAAGGGTGGTTTTCAGTGTTATCTAAAGCGATTTCGAAGTCTTTCTTCGTATTGCTAGCTGTTAGTAGTCGGTTCACAAGCAATCGGGATATCACTGATCTTAGTACAGCGCTCATGCAAAATTCTTATATTCGATAAGGTTAGGTCGAAATAACAAGTATGAGTTTGTCACATACTTTCAGCAGGAGACGTTTATGTCTTTTGTTAATGCTCTTAATAAGTTAACTGCTTAAGGTGCAGTTCCTTATGAATTCGAAAAGAAAAAAAACGTGGCCGCAGAAATTAGAGTCGCCTTTGCTGCTTTCTTGGACATTTGCAAAGGTAAGTGATCAGTAGACTCCTCTTTATTCTTTCTCTAAGTACTTCTGAAGTGTAGTTCCTCTCTTAATGCTACCGAATGTCAAAAGTATACGGTGAAAGAGAGCGAAGAATGCTTTTACGCTTAAAGAATTCTATATTTACTAGGACAATTAAACTGTAAGCAAAATTCTGAGCTTAGTAGTGGTTGGGTGTGGTCCATTGTTTACCCGTACTAGTTTGGCATCTTCTTTTGCGAATCGGAGTGGAAGGCAGTGGATGAATGTACTCCGAGAGAGTGTAATGAAGGAAATCGCGTTCAGAGTTGCTTTAAAGTAAAAACTACAACTAAAAACTTCAATTTAAACTCAAATATACATTCTATAATAACTGATAACGTATTATAACTGCTTTATATTCAATAATTTGGGAGTTTCAAGTCTTCATGTTCAATATTGCAGTACTTGAATTTGTTTGTTTTATTATTGCATACAATACACCCTGTGTGGTTTGTGTGTGTGTGCAGATTCGGAGTAAGTTGCGCTACTAGTAGACATATACTATGGTGTGGTCTGTGAAGATCAATTTCAATCCAATTTCGCGCATTGCAGTTTTTTATCGTTTTCCTTTTAGTAAAAATGTAAACACTGTTAAATTTTTTATCGTGACTGTATATATAGACTTTTTTTATGAACTTCCATTTGAAGCGTTGAAAAGCGTCAAATTAGGTGGGCACCACTTCCCATTATATGAAAGGGGGAGGGGGTGTCTCACTCACAGCAACCAATTAAGAATGAATACATTTTAACAACTGCGTCAATACCTTTCATACCTAGTATGTTTTGGAAAGAAATATCAGCTATAGCAAAATCGTTTTGGTATTGGTAAAAATACTAGTGGCCCAATTAGCACGAAAAGAAGTGTAGGAAGCTCACAATATTTTCTCAATGCTCATTGAAATATACCAAGTGAGCTTTGCTTTTAAGCCAAAAAATTTAACGATTTGATAGCTGTTTTAACGACGAAACGAAATAAAAGCCGCTCACTCCTTTGTGAACCCACAACCCCATCCGCTTTTCAGGTTTTTCTTTATTAATTCATATTCAACTTAACTCGCATGACGCAGCAAAACGTTTTCTGATCACGCGATATTTACGCATATCATTTCTATTGTAGAACATACAAGTTCAAGTACATTGGTATATTAGGGTGTTTCATTTTTCGCCAAATTTTTTTTCTCCACCGCAGGAATGCTAAATATCATGATATTTACTAAAAATATCTAAATATCGGATATTTACGATATATATCGGATATATTGATATACATCGGATATTTTCATAGTCGTAAAAATATCACAAGCAAATGTGTTAAAATTATATTAGTAAATACAACAATGAAAACCTGTTATTGTTGTGGCAACTATACATACCTAAAGTACTTTTATATGGTAGTAAAAAAAAAAAACAAATTTAACAAGTAAATTCAAAAATACGTTTGCAAATTTCTAGAATTTCATAAACACAAACACTAATTATATATTATTGTTTTGAACGTTGTTTACCCATACTACTGTCGCATCATCTTTTGCGAATCGGAGTGGAAGGTAGTGGATTAAGGTACTCCGAGAAAGTGTAATGAAGGAAATCGCGTTCAGAGTTGCTTTAAAGTAAAAACTATAACTAAAAACTTCAATTTAAACTGAAATTTACATTCTGCATGAACTGATAAGGTGTTATAACTGCTTTATATTCAATAATTTGGTTGTTTTGAGTCTTCACGTTCAATATTGCAGTATTTTAATTTGATTGTTTTATTATTGCATACAACGCCCCCCTGTGTGGTTTGGGTGTGTGTGCAGATTCGGAGTAAGTTGCGCTCCTAGTAGACATATACTATAGTTTTGAAGTCGCACCAGGGGAAAGTCATATATTGAACCATCGGACTCGCCTAAAAGGTCTACTTCTGCCTCTACCGACTGCAAATTTCCCGATGATTTTCCAGCTTCTGCGCTGCCTTTTTGTTACGAAGTTTGCAATGGACAAAACCAAATGTCGAAGAAATTCTTTCAAGACCATCAGTGGCAGCAACAACTATTAATAATTTGAAGCACAGTTTTAAAAACACCTGAAGATCATCGCATCTAAAATATTTTTCTGCGTCAATTAGGTTTAGCGACTTCCACCAAGTCATAGGGGCGTAGTTCTAAAGTGGTCCGCAAATAAATATGATGGAAATGGCCTTAAAGCAGTACTCATTGACATAATTATTGGAACAAATTTTGGGTATAAACTCTGTAATTACTCTTAAGCAACTTGTTTTTCTTCATAATTTGGGTTTTTTCCTTGAAATGTGTGATTTAGGAGATCAACCAAATAATTCACATTTCTTTACGCTTCCTAAATTGTTTACATACCTTCGATGGTTGCCCATGTAAGCCATTTTCCAATTTTTTCCATATTTCTACCGCCACAGCTACAGTGGTTCCATCCATCTGCATCCTATCAAAAACCACGGTTATTGGTTTCATTCGGCGTAAGAACTTTTAGGCGTTTGCTGATATTTAATATAGTTTCGAAAATATCTTTGTCAATTAATTCTTTTTTGTCTTGCCACTCGGTGTTCCTTCGTTATTGTTACACCTGTGAATATGTTTGGTCAGTCTTTCAAGACCACACTTTTTACAAACTGTCCATTTGCCGAATTACACGTTTTAGAAAGTTCCAAAGGAAATATTTGACAGTTATGAGGTGAATCTAATTTCGGTCATGATACAATAATACAGGTCGTGTTAATAGACCAGCTGATATTACTTTTGTCTCGAATTTTGACATAACACTCATTTCTCAATACGATTTTGAAGTTAAACTCACAAATTACAAAAACAAAATACATGGAAAAATTTTGTGTGTCCGTATGTTTGTCGAGCTGCTATGACCTGTTGTAGTTGCATCATGATTTCGCTTTATCGAAAATCAGTTTTACAAAATTTTTTTCATCATAGGAAAAAATATCACACAAGTCCCTTAGGTTCGCTTAACACTGGTCAATTCATGTCGAAAGGAAAATTACTTCTAATTTGAAAAAAAAAATAAAAACTGTGTAAAAATTAAACACCCGGATGCATATAGTATTTAGATATGTCGCGGTATTTTATAATGAGTTTCAGGGTAGATGAGGGCAATGAAAACAATCAGCGTCAAGTGTGGGCAATCGTTTCTTCATTCCACAAATGTGACTACTTAAAGCATGTAATTTACATATGTACCTGCATATAAATCTACATACAAACACTTAAAGCTCGCGCTTGAGGGCTGAGACGTTTAGCATTCTGGAAGTGCATGTGTATAGCTAATATCGTCGGAGGCACCACACACCTCTCTGCGCGCAATATGCAGCAATAGAAGTTCGTTCGGAAGAGTACCTTCTTCGGCAAATTCCGATTATTGTAATCTCCTCCGCTGGGCACTCCCGAATCTTTTGCGGCCCTTTGTTGTATGTCCCAGGCAGAAGCAACCATAACCAATGAAGGATGAGCAGAACTCCATTGGCCTCATGAGTTGCCTTAGATGACAATGAAGCTGGCAGAAAGTGTTTTTGGGAGTAGACGATGTTTTCCCCTTGCCGTAGGACGCTAGAAGCTTAATAGATGCTTTCAAAATCTCTATAACACATTTCATTCAAGATTTGCAAGTAAGAAAATTATATCAACAAAATAATCCAAAAGCTGATCATTTCAATTCTTCAATCGATTTATCGTCAACTGGCCGAAACTCTGTAAGTTTATTATTTGTATTATATTCAGCTTTGCAGCACCTTGTATAAACCTGCTCTGTATATAAGAAGTATCATAAAAAGCCTTCTATGATGTCATTACTTATACTACAACAAACCTCGAGTAACAAGGCGAGCTTTAGCCGGTCTCTGTGCATTCGAGCTTTTGTGAAAGTTCTACATTTGCTTGGCAATGACATTGACGCTGTCAAGTAAAGTGATCGCGCGATTGTGAATAATAGAACGCGTTTAAAATGTGATTGGTCAACGTAAAGTACGATTATTTACTAGGTATATTTGATATGCAATTGGAAAGTGACTATGCTACACACATTGCCCTTGTGAAAAAACAGCTGGAGGAGTATTAACATATTAACACAATTAGAGTGGTATTAAAATTGTATGACGAAGTGGTTGCTGTGCGTCGGTATAAAAGGATCGATGATAACATGCAGTTTACACACACTATGCGCTTGTGGGAATACATCTGAAGGTTTTGCTGGGATGCTCTCTCATTCATGAAACGCATGAAAGCATTGAAACGATGAAAAGTCGAACGTCATGCTCTCACAAGACAGAGACTCCCACAGGTGATGAAACAAACAATCAGGCCCATGTTTGTCCATCATAAATATTAAAGCAAAATTAATATGGGCGACTCTTTATTAGCGAAGTACAAACCAAATAAAGCGTTTTTAGGATTTTTGTCTGTCTGTCTGAATGCTTGTATACGTATAACTCGAAAACTACTGCATGCAATTGAATAACGTTTTCACTGATTAATTGCTACTGTGTGATGGTGTCGTGCTGGCCTACCACACCGAAAGTCCCAGGTTCAAGTGCCAGGTAATATCAGTTTGTTGGTAAATTTTTTTTTTCAAAACGTGGTAGCCTCGGTAGATGTCGGCAACCTTCCCAGTATATTTCTGCCATAATAAACTTGTTTAACAAAAGTTGATGTCCCGCAAAAATCATGTCCCGCCCATTTGTGGGAAAAAATTTGAATCAGCCGAACACAAATTCCGCCTTAATCTCGCGCCAAATTGTTATTGCTATTAAGGTTGTTTCCTATGGCCACTCTCATATATGTACATATATACATGAATTAATTTGTGCGTGATATTTAAAAAAAATAAAAATTTATATGAGGGTAATGTGTAACTAACACGGGTTAAAAGAGTTCTGAGCAATTGGATTAGATTTTTTTTTTTATGGTCTTTGGTTTGTGTGGCAGTGAGTCTTACGAGTATTGGCACCTGTCGGTGAAAGCACGCTAAGACGCTTTTAAAAAAATAATGGGATGAAACAACCGTAAGTGTCGGCCCATCGTTCGCTGTGAACGAGAGCAACCCAATCTTTTTTTTATATATTATACAATATTTTGTTTAAAGTTCTTGTTTGACAAAAAAAAAAAAAAAATTTAATTGTTTAAACGTAATAAAACAATTTCCTTGTATTATTTCATGTAATTGCTGAACTATTTACCAAAAAATTGTTGGTCCGTGTTTTCCTAATTTTAAATATTTTATTTTTATGTTGTAGCCCTTTGATATCTAAAAAGCCCACTTTATGTTATCAGCCCATCAAAATTCGCGCCATTACCCACTAATAGTATTTTCTTATCACGTAATTTCATAAGTTTATCTATAGTAAGGAGTCTTCTTCAGAATTTTTGTACGTGCCGAAACTACAGTAACCCAAATAATAAATACCTGATACACCTTATAATATAAAGCTAAATTATGAATCTATGATGAATTGCATAATTGAATTTTGAAGCACTTGTCGTTATTTAAATACATGCATGCTCTTACCAGGCTGTCTCATTTTGTTTATAAATATACAAATTCGAAATAATAGATTTTGCCGATAACTTTGCGCTCAGTTTGAATGTCAAGTACAAGGTGGCGCAAAAGTAAGCTTCCGATGTTCAGCATATCGGTTGTGGCACGTGCAGTGTGTGCTGTTGCACCGTCTTGTTGGAACCACATCTTTTCCAATCCCAATTCATCAAGTTGCGGCAAAAAGAACTCGTTGATCATTGCTCTGTAGCGCTCACCATTCACAGTAACCGTTTGGCCCCGACCGATTATTGGTCAAATAAATAGTCAGCAATATTCCGCGTTCTGGAGCAGTGTATCGTAACATTGTTTATTAACGTGTATTTCGCATGTGTTTACTACACAAATGTCAAAACAGAACTGACTTTAGGGGCCAATCGCAAAATTTATAGCATTTTCTGGTAGGAGGATTACTTTTGCGCCACCTGTTATATGTCAAGTATCTATTGTACATATATAGCTGGAATGGGCAAGCCGCATAATATGTATGGTACAAAGCACCAAACAAAAAGAAGACAATGAAGGGAAACGAATTAAAAGTGAAATGAAAAAAAGGTCGAAAGAAATATAGGAAAGAGGAAAGCGAGTCAAATTCTACTCCTCCAAGGTAAGTGAAAAAACAGTACTTCCTATTTATCTTCAATCGCGGCGCTTGCCCACGTTTGGCCTAAAGCAATTAACTGTTCATGTTGTTGAATGTTTTAAAAATTTGATTCAAAGCTTGCATTATTTCTTACCAAATGACACATGTCATCGAAGTATAAATAAATAAATTATATGGTTGTACATTTGTGACGCAGGTAAAACTTTAAATATTTATAAATCAATTTTAACAGCCAACTTCTTTAGTGGCGCTTTAAATACACCGCTTTTTTTTTTTAATAGATAGTCACCTCACAGCCCAACCTAATATAAACGCACTGAGCTTGTTTTAACGCACGAACATAAGCAACTTTTTTGCTCTTTCTATCTTCTTAAATGGCACTTAGCCATCTAAACGATTTTGGCCTTCCAAGAGAGCGCGCCCAGGGTCTTATTCTCTCTGCTAAATGGCGACAATGGGAAACAACACGGGATCGCAAATCGGTTTCCAGTTGGTCTTTCCATCGGAGGCGTGGGCCATTCAAGCAAAATCCTTTTTTTTTCGCTTAGCGCTCTCCATTGCTGAATGCATAGTATCGCACTCCATATGTCCTGAAACATAAATTCTACTCTAACCAAATTATTGCGTACTTGTGAAATGTGGAAAAATATTGCAACCACCTGATGGTGTCTATTTTATAGTATCACAAAATAAAGATTTTTGGCTAACCATGGGAGGCGAACTTAGAAAGAAACTTATAAGATTGATCCAGTCATTCTACGTAGATCAATACTCATCTTCTCCACCTCCACATATTTTTCGGGAGTTGTAAAATAATGAAACATCTGAGCTTGGAGTATGCAGTAAAATTTGTAAATCAAAGGTGCAAGTAATAAATTAAGGATCCTCCTCACTTGTCAGTTTATGAGCACGCTTCGCTTCACAGAATTCACATTTTCTAAGAAGTGCAAGCAATATTCCGCTTCAAGTGCTTTATTTGACTTGATAGCGGTCGCCTTTCCACTTATAGCATAAAGCACAAAGATCATTTTAGAGTTTAAAAAATGAGACGTTATAATTTTCGAAAAATATTCTCCTGTATTTTTTTTTCAGTCACAAAACCTCGTATTTTTTTTTTAAAGAAATCGTTCTTAAATAGTGAGATTCCATTAAAGGGAAACGCTCAATTTTTTTTTACCAGAACGAAACTAGGAGTTTTGTATTTATTGTTCCGTTTGATATACGCAATGTATTTTCGAAAAATTTGGCACACACGCGTTTTCTGATTTTATAATATTTTTTCTAGATGGTGTGATTTAGTAATGTTAAGGGTCTTCGCTTTGTACATATTTGAGAAAAATATTTTTGTCGTTCATAATCAGCAAATCCCCAGTAAGTTTTAGAAATTTCTAATCTGCCTTTGTTTGGAAATATACTATTGCATTTAAATGTGCAATTTGAACAATTAACTTATTTTAGTAATTAGCTAGACATTCTGTTTTTTTTTTTTTTATAAGGCAAAAATCACTAACTACAAAGCAGAAGTCTGTCAGATGCCAATACAAATTCATCAAACACGGAAATTAGTTTTATCTTTCCAACTTTTGAAAAACCTTTTAGGTAATTAAATTTTAACTTTCAAATAAAGTTGCCTGCTCTTATTTGTGACCCTATAACCTTCATTGATGGTTTATTTTAACAATTTCCTGGCACAACAATTTGTCAAAACTATTCTTACAGTGCCAGTCAGGACTATAACAAAGTACAATATAAATTAAAAATAATTTTAAACTAATAATAACATTAAAACTGAATGAGTAAATAAATAAATGACAGTATTAGAAACTGAAGTTAATCTGAGGACCATACAATAGAAGATAATTGGACAGATTAGATCGTTTAAGAAATAGGAAATATAGTCACAATAAAACCTTGTTTAAAAAAAAACGAAAAAAATGATACTATTTATGCAAAACCAGAGGTTTTCTAAAAAAAATCATACTTAAAATACAAACGACGTACCAGCTGGGTATAAACGTCAAATTGAAATTTCACGCAAAGCTACAAATGGAAATCGAGTTATTTTTACGCTATTGGCTTAGTTTAGGTTACTCTCTTACATGTTGTATGTGCATGAAACATTTTTGCCAGAAAATTTCCTGAGTGCATTAGTAGTGCTGTTAGCCGTTTACATGTAGATAAGGTCAAATAAGAAATCGTTCGGCTATCTATCAGGTGAAGTGCCAGTTAGAGATTATAAAAGAGTTTCTTCACGCATTGAAGGTAACCTATTGAAGTTTCTAGCGAAACAGCGTAAATATTAAACTTTAACTTAATTGAGTATAACCAACTTAAACAAGGAATGCGAATCAAAACCGTCGACCGAAAATAAGTTTTTTTTTTTCGATGTTATAAAAGTTCGGGGTTAGATAATGTTCCTGAAGAAAATTTTTAACTTTTATGTCTTCCCATGGCTTCCAGGATCAAAATTCTATCCACAATTTTTTAATTTTTCTGACTTTTTTGAAAACAGAACGATAATAACTTAAACATGCGGACTTTTATTTTGTCTCGCCTGCAATAAAAGTTGTCTGTAGCGAGATATTTTTTAAGTCGTTGTTGTTTGTAACGGTAACAACACTCCCCTAAGGTTTTGGGGAGTGTTGTAGAATTGACAGTCCTTGGCCGGATATAAACCCGGTACGCTCCGGTTTTCAATAACTAACAAACCGCTAATCTTAATTATAAAAATTGTTTATCAATTAATAATTTAGATTATCGGCTTGTTAGTTATTGAAAAGAACTTTTATTTTGTCCTTAAAAAAAATTTCGTCAAAGATAACTTTTATCGTTGGAGAGAAAAAATAAAAGATCTGGTGGATTATTATTTTTCTCCGAATAAAATATGTAGTTCCAAAAATAAAATTTTTTCTTTGAACTTTTATTTTTAAAGAAATAAAAGTCCCGGTCTCTGATCAAAATCGAAAATTAACGGTGTATTTTTAAATAAAAAAAAGTTTTCTCAAATTTGCATGAAAAAATATTTCTTGGGCTACCTCTAGCAGGTTGGCTTTTTACATACATAAACCCACTGCACTGATTAAGCCAAAGACAAATTACCGGTACGAGCAAGTGGAAATTTTGTCCCATATCCATCCGTTTAAAGACTCAGGGTCTAACTTTAGGATATTTGAAGAAATCCCATTCTGCTTTGGATTATTTTCTTAAAATATAGGCGCGGTAGCGAAGATTCGAGTGCAATTACGTATTTTTCCATTCCTTCCTAGTATACTATATACCTTTAGGAAAAATAGTGGTACAATGCAGGTTTACTTGACAGATGTAGTCCGTTTTTATGTTGATGTAAGTGTCATTTACGATAAGTAGAATACGGTCATGTTCATCTATAAACTACCTAAACAGTTCACGATACCACCAGCAATCACTACTTGACTGACATGAAAATCGATAACAAATTTAAATCTTCAATCAATATTTTCTAACCTGGCAATATTACTTATATCGGCCGAATATAAGTTCTCTTAAATATTTACAGTGTTTTACTTTCACTCTTACTCAAATTTTACTGCTCTACGCTGCGTTTGTGACTGAACTTCTTGAGCAATCCGGTAGTCTTATATATAAGTGCGATGCCTCCAATATCTTATCAAGCTTTTTAGTATTTTTGAAGATAGTTCTATTGAATGATATTGATAGTGAGAGCTATCATAAATCGAGCAGCAAAGAGAGAAAATTTTTAGAAAAAAAAGTGCTGCCAATGCTTGCTAATTAGAGGCCCAAAATGTTACCAGAAGGCTACAGAAAATCGAAGTTCAGATCATACATAAATTTTTCTTCTAATTTTCAAAGTAAGAATAGAAACTAAAACGAAAAAAGCGCCGCGAAACCATGGAATACAAAGCGAACTATTCCATCATGGATATGAAATGCATATGCGCCATCTTTTAAGCGAAACACGGAATAAAAATAATCATGATCTATACAGAGATATCAAAATTCTTAGGCTAAATAGAGAGATCGATTGAGCCATATCCGTCTGTACACACTATAACTTGATTGAAAACTTAGATATTTGGTATAACATTTTTTCAACCAAGGAACGTTGCTATTACAAAAGGGAGTAATCTTATACTAACCAATCCCCTATTTTCGGCTGATGCAACGGAAATGGTACAATTTTTGGTCATGTTTTTGCAAAAATTTGTTGAAAGTAACTGGGGCGCCATATGAGGCCAACATATGAGTGAAGAAATTCTTAAATTTTCGATTATTAATAACTTTAGAATTGTTTGCATAGAATGACTAAACTTGGTGCAAATTACGCTGGATCCGCATTTAGGACCGTTTTAACGCTAACCGGGGCTTAATTGACGTACTGAATCGTTTGGTTTTTTGTCAAATTAGCCGCTGATTAGTATTAAGCGGCCCTAAGGGCCACTTTTATAAGAGCCCTAACGGCCACTTTCCTAACGGCAAACCGTATTTTGTACGGTGAGCTGTCAAATTAACCGCCGATCAACGTTAACCGGCCCATAGCCTTTTTTATTTGTTTTGAATGTATTGCTTTCTTTGTTATTATACTTACCATTGCGACTGAGACTGACGTTGGTTGCTTGTTTGGTGCCCATGATTGAAGCAAGCAATGGTGTCTTAATGCGTTTTTAATTATTTATACCCGTATTTACCAATTTTACTTTAAAACGCAATTAATGACCCTTTTGACATTAACGAACTTTCCACCGGTCCTAAGAAACTTAGGGTGTTGGCTGTAACTATAAAAAACACTTTTTTTTTTAATAATTACAACTTATTAAGTATTCAATGTTTTCGTATTTTGCGTTAAATTGTCAGAGCACAAGTAAGGAGATCGCGAGTATTATCCAATATGAAATATAAAAAACAATTTCACAACCCAGTAATTAGACTTTTAACACTTGGCTGATCTTCAGGTACTGCGCTAATAATAAAGTTTTACTGTTATGCGTAGTTACAATCGCACGAGTAATTAATATATAATAATGAGGACAGTGCACAGCGAATAAAAATTTACCAGCTACCAACGTATCGTGTCTAATTGAAATTACGCCAACAAACGTGCACAAGCGAATAAGCCGAAATCGAGACTGACTTAATAACAGCGATCCAACCAGCCCTTCAAGTTTTCGGCAACCAAGCACAAAGAAAGATAGAGCGTAAGATGCTCTAAAATAATGTAATAAAAGAGCGTGCAATGGTTGAGTAGGTAACTTCGCTACAGTCAAAGAGAGTACATTCATATCTACTCTCTTTGCTACAGTGGTGCTAAGAACAAAATGTTCGCGTCAGTTGCTTAACCGACAGCAAGGAAATAGCAACGTGATTGCTTTAGCGCAAAAATTATATGATAATATTTATGCGCGACCTAAAAATGAGTGATAAACATATTTTCATGAGTTCAGAACCCTTTGTGAAAATGCAATGTCTCTTATGTCACGCTTCTATTTGGAACCGGGGATATAATATCAAGAGACATAATAATTCTTTTCATAAAGATTTTGATAAATATGAGGGTCTGCAAAGAGACAATATTTATTGGGGGAAAAAATATGCTTTTGCGAAAGTATTAGGAATGGGTTTCCCAAAATGATAATGAAAATTGCAGAAATGCGGAAACCATGTTAAAAAGGGATCTGTCAAGCTTTATAAGCACAAGCATACTTAGGAAGGGAAGACTCTGGTTGACAGATTCTGTTTAACGCGGTTTCCGCATTTCTATAATTTATTGCTATTGCATAAAAAATATGAACAAAGCGACGATACGTGTCATCCCTTTGCTGTCTGCAACACGACTGCATTGTTTACCCGTACTAGTTTGGCATCTTCTTTTGCGAATCGGAGTGGAAGGCAGTGGATGAATGTACTCCGAGAGAGTGTAATGAAGGAAATCGCGTTCAGAGTTGCTTTAAAGTAAAAACTACAACTAAAAACTTCAATTTAAACTGAAATATACATTCTATAATAACTGATAACGTATTATAACTGCTTTATATTCAATAATTTGGGAGTTTCAAGTCTTCATGTTCAATATTGCAGCATTTAAATTTCATTGTTTTATTATTGCATACAATTCACCCTGTGTGGTTTGTGTGTGTGTACAGATTCGGAGTAAGTTGCGCTACTAGTAGACATATACTATGACGACTGCCATGAAAATTCTGTTCCAACACCACTGTGGCGCAATTGATTCTAATTGAACGGCGCATTTCTAGAAATTCTTAAAATTTAAACTTCATCGCCTGTATTTTAGCAAAGAGAGTTAATGTCAGAAAAGCCAAGTATCATAAATGCTCTATTAATTTTCTTAACAACAACGCAACTGCTATTTCAGGTGTAGTTATGTACATATACACTGAACTAAGCAGGTTTTACTCCAAATTTTCATTTTATGCTATTATACGAAATCAAACAACTTTGATACAAATTTGGGCCCAATTTTGGAATAAAAAATCGCGCGATTTTATGTACCAAATTTTCATTTTATATATTATACTAGCAACCCGCACCTTGTTTCACACAGGTAACATACATACATATGTACATACATACGTCCGAAGCATGATTTAATGATTTATATGGTTGATGCGAACGGCCAACAACACGAAATTACCGTTTGACGTCGGTGAATTCTTATGTCAAAATGCACATGTGAGAGGGAACGCGCAAAAACGATTCGCCTATTTTCTAAGCTTTTCACGTATAACACACACATAAATCACACATTTTCTTAAAATGTTATCACAAAGCACTCGTTAAATATCAATTCACAGCGAATTTTTATTAAAAATAAATAAAATAGCTTTTCCAAGAACTGTAAACAAAGAATGTAAGCAAAAAACAAAGATATGATAGTTTGACATAAGGTGTGGATTAGGAAGAAGAAGACGCTATGTCATTAGAAGCGACCATATAAATTATTGGATCATGGTCCGAAGTGAAGTAACGCTACCGAGCTCTTTCGCGAATTCATCAAATGAATGGCTCACCACAGCTGTCGCTTAAAGCACGCTGACTTATTCGGTTGACAGCGAACAAACACACAAACAGATTTTTTTGGAAAAGTGCTGCTTTTGCTTAAACAATTTTGGTTAAATATAAAGAAATCAACTATTTTTTTTGATGCATAACGAAAGTAAATATTTCAAAGTTTAACTTCAAGGAAGATTCATTCTAATCGGTTGATTAGGTTATGATGTATGGCTGTGTAAACCAAAAATTTATGTTTTTTAACCACATTTTGTCCGATTGCCACGCCCCCTTTATATTTTCCTTCACATTATATACAAAAAAGTCCATCTCACACAGCTAAACTTTAAAATGCAAAAAACCGCTTTCAAATCGGAGCATTCTGTGCGAAGCCAATTCCGTACATAGCTTTTTAGCGACTTTATTTTATAAGTAGTATAGATATAGATATACAAGGTGGCGCAAAAGTAAGCTTCTGATGTTCAGCATATCGGTTGTGGCACGTGCAGTGTGTGCTGTTGCACCGTCTTGTTGGAACCACATGTTTTCCAATCCCAATTCATCAAGTTGCGGCAAAAAGAACTCGTTGATCATTGCTCTGTAGCGCTCACCATTCACAGTAACCGTTTGGCCCCGACCGATTATTGGTCAAATAAATAGTCAGAAATATTCCGCGTTCTGGAGCAGTGTAGCGTAACATTGTTTATTAACGTGTATTTCGCATGTGTTTACTACACAAATGTCAAAACAGAACTGACTTTAGGGGCCAATCGCAAAATTTATAGCATTTTCTGATAGGAGGATTACTTATATGTATAAGAAATAAAAAAAATTGTATTTAATGAATTTTGATGATTTCAAGAAAAGCGCCGCAACCGAAAATTTGGAATAAAAGATCGCGCGAATTTTCGGCTGCTTAATTGCTTAAACGAAATTTTTTTATTTCATATACATACATATATAATATATAAAATGATCCTCTAGTCCCTCTAGTCTTATATATATAAAAGAAAGTGACGTTAGTTCCAATGCTCATGACTCAAGAACGCCTGCACCGATTTGGATGATTGACGCTAATTTAGATTGTTCTCTGACCAGAATAGGAGAATACCCAATAAAATTTCCGAAAAATTCCTGAAAAAAAATTGTATTTTCCCATAAATTTTTTGTTAGAAAATCTCAATAATGGATCGATCGATGGTGAAGTGGAATTGTGTGTTTGTGAAATAGTTACATTTATAGGGATAGGAATGGGGATAGGGATAGTGATAGAGATAATGATAGGGATAAGACAAACCAATATTTCTAGATCCATTTAGGTAAATATCTGGGCAGGACAAAGTCTGTCGGTCCCTCTAGTAATATATAAAATGAAAATTTGGAATAAAAGCTGCTTAGCTGCACCTTAAATAGCACTTGCGCTGTTGTTATACAGGGTGGCTAATGAAAGCCGCTACCAAAAAAAAATTAAGTAACTTTTTTTCTATTTAATGAATCTGGTTAATTTTTTTTTTTTTTTTGGAGATTGACTTTTACATTTAACAAAAATGGATAACTGGGACACTGAAACAAGAATTTGGATTGTCCGCCGCTATCACGCACTGGAGTCCGTAGTTTCGGTTTAAAGAGAGTATAGGCGAACGTTTGGCGGCAATCCTCCGAGCAGATGGACCATAATAAGACTTGTAAACAATTTTGCCGAGCATGGGACAGTCAACAGAATACCTTACCATCGAAACCCTTCAGTTCGAACGGAGGAAACAATCGCTGCTGTAGCTGCTGCCATTCAAAACAATCCACGTGTTTCGACAAGAAGCTTATCTGCTCAAATGGGTGTAAGCAGACAGTCATTACAGTCAATTATGCACAAAGATTTGGACTTATTCCCATATAAAATTCAAATGGCCAACAAACTGAACGCTGCAGACTTGCCGATTCGCTTGGAATTTTGCCAGAAGATGCTTCAAATGGTGGAAGAGGATGGAAACATGTTGAACTGTCTTTTCATGTCTGACGAGGCCCATTTCGATTTAAACGGCAACATAAACAAACAAAATTGTCGAATATGGAGTGCTTCCAACCCACAGATACTCCATGAGACGGAATTGCATCCACTTCGTGTCACAGTGTGGTGTGCAGTTTCATCACGCTGCATTGTCGGGCCCTACTTCTTCGAAGAAAACGGTCATACCGTTACGGTTACTGGAGACCGTTACTTGAGCATGTTGAGAGAGTTTTTCTATCCAGAATTACGCCGAATGAGAATTTCTTTCAACTCTGTGTGGTTTCAGCAAGATGGTGCAGCTCCCCATATAGCCCAACCTGTTATGACAGAATTGCGACGAAAATTTCCCAATAAGCTGATATCCAGAAACTCCACATTCCGTTGGCCACCCAGGTCGCCTGACCTTACTGCACCTGACTTTTTCTTGTGGGGTTATTGCAAACAGGCAGTCTTCAAAGCAAAACCAACAAATTTGAATGAACTAAGGCAATCCATTCGAGAAACAATTGCGGCTATTCCTGTCTCAACTCTCCAAGCAGTAATGAACAACTTTTTGGTAAGATGCCGCACATGCATCGACGAGCAGGGGGGGCATTTAAATTCCATTATTTTTAAAACTAATTAAGCTATATTTAATAAAATTTAATGAGCTTTAACATGAATAAAAGAAAAATGAGTTCCATACACTGAAAAAAAAATTATTTGAGTTTCTTAATGTAGCAAAATTCATCAGCCACCCTGTATAAATATAGTGTAAAACATTTGATATAAAGTGGTTCTGACATTAACTCGCTTTTGCAAAGAGAATTAATGTCAGTGACGTTAGTTCCCAAAATTATTTGACATTAATTCTCTTTACAAAAGCGAATTAACGTCCGTGACATAAGTTCGCTTTTGAAATGCGAATTAATGTCACTGACATTAATTCCTCTGACATTATGACACGTCACCTGAATTGTTACTATAACAAAGGATCTGTATACTGTTTATCGTTTGACTAAATTTAAAATTAAATTATCTGAAGAATGTGTCCAAATAAAACGCAGCTGTATGGTTTTAAAACTAAGAAATACAGCAATCTTTTCATTACCCTTTTGAGTTTAAATAATAAACCTAAATTAAAATATTCTGTGTTAGCTAACATTGGACTAGGATCGAGATTGACTAGAAGTGATTTATATGAAACTCCGTAGTCTGTACATAGTTTTAACCATTTTTTCTACCGTCGCACAGGTGGCACTATTTACAAAAATCGGTTTAAAATGTTTAATTCTTATAATCCATTTTTTCAAAATCGATGTTTACCATTAATAAAATCGATCCAAAACCATGGATAGTTAAAAAAAAAATTATTGGTTCTATAAATTTTGTCTAAATGCTTTAACTATCATAACTTTTGGTTTCTACAAATTTCCCCATGACCCAAAAAACAAATAGCTTCCCTTGTATAAGTACTTAACTCTGAGCGCAACAACAAATTAATGTAAACAACAACAACAAAATGAGCAAAAAACTATTGTTTATGTAAAATTCGAAACTCAAAAAGAGCAAATACAAAAGCAAAAAGACTTAAAAAACTTGAGAAGAAATTAAAATAACATTAATGTTACTCAAAATGGGCAATAATAAATAAAAAACTTACTTTCGATTCAATATTCCGAAGTTTGGATTTTAAAATATAAATATAATAATATATATATTAAACACTCACAGCTAAATACTAAAGTTTCATTCAACCAATAGCCAAACAAATTCTTTTGCAAAATACCACGTTTTCTTTTTTTGCACGGAAACTTACCCTATTGAAATCAAACAGGTTAATCTGTCAAAAGGTTAATAGCGTTTGTGACCGGGCGAAGGGTGTAACATGGCCAAAGAAGTTTTTTTTGCTGAGTACAGTCGTTTCTTTTTAGCGCTGATTGACCGTCACTTCATTGTACATACATATGTAAATCGGATAATTTTATTTTTGTTGAGTAAATTAAGCGAGAACTGACGGATTTAATCAAAGTTGTAACTCGGGTTTATAGACGAAATTATAAATTCGGTTCAACTGTCACTGAATTAATTAATTCACTTGAGAAAAAAATAAAAAAATTTAATAATAGTTAAAAAATTTAATACTAGTTAAAAAAATTTCTATGAGCGCCAACATCACATTTTGACACTTTTTGTTGGTATTTTTATTTGAGTAAATCTAGATACAGTTATGAGACCTTGGCTATCTAGACGAACTCCATCTGGAAGCCTACGTCTTCTGTAGATCGGCTTTAAAGGATTACCCAATGTGAGCGAAGACTTCACGTGGGCCATGCGCGGATATATATTTTTTCTAAAACAAGAAGTACTCGTATTGTTTTAAGGTAGTTAACGATAATTCTCTTGACCATCAGGAGTTAGGTTATGAAGAAGCTTTGTTCTCTGACAATTCCAAAAGCAACATAAATACATGGCTGCAGATACCGTTTTTTTTTAATTTTGACGCTGACTCGATGGCATCCCAAATGCTGATCTAATCGATCAGTCCCACGGCGCATTTGAAAGGCCTAATAAATTGAAACTTGGCAAATGTTAAGGTTGCTGCACATTCAGTAAAAAATAAATATTCATGTTTTTAAGTCATATATGGCTAAAACAACACTCCATATCCGCAATACCCAACTCATAATTTTCGAAAGTACAGAGTTGTATGGAAAAAATATAGTTTTCTTTATTAGTTATTATCGGTGGGGTAACTTTGTACAGGGTGGCGCAAAAGTAATCCTGCTATCAGAAAATGCTATAAATTTTGCGATTGGCCCCTAAAGCCAGTTCTGTTTTGACATTTGTGTAGTAAACACATGCGAAATACACGTTAATAAACAATGTTACGCTACACTGCTCCAGAACGCGGAATATTGCTGACTATTTATTTGACCAATAATCGGTCGGGGCCAAACGGTTACTGTGAATGGTGAGCGCTACAGAGCAATGATCAACGAGTTCTTTTTGCCGCAACTTGATGAATTGGGATTGGAAAACATGTGGTTCCAACAAGACGGTGCAACAGCACACACTGCACGTGCCACAACCGATATGCTGAACATCGGAAGCTTACTTTTGCGCCACCTTGTATTTGCAATATACGCTCTATGGAGAATAAATGGCTTAACGCCTTTACAACAATAGCACTGAAAGCAAGGTTAAAATTCGAACCAGGGGAGAACTTTAAAGCCAACCTAGTCTGATGTGGTCTAGCATGCATAAGAGCTGAACTAAATCTATCATCTGCTGGGGGTTGGAATGATAAAGGGACACATTTGAAACCAACTCTCTGCTCTAATAAATTTAGACATAGTTACAGGGAAAAGGAGAAATCAAATTAATTCCGTACCGGAATAACACTAATAGATAAGGATAAGATGTAGCAATAGGCTTCCGTGTCGATGTCTGTCTAGGACAGAAAGCAGTTGCCCAGCCTAACCTAACTTCCCGGCAAGGAATTCCCCTATATTCTCATTTGTCCCACTACATCTGCTTGTGAATTTTGTCTCAGCGCAAGACAAGGCGATAACCTTCTAGTAGTGAGTAAATGTTTTATTATGACTAAATTCAATGCAGATAAGAATGTAGTGAAGATAATTATTATATTTGGCGTGCCCAAGCGAATAACCTGCCGACTTAACCAACATTAGCCCACTAGACACCCTCTATAATACAAAGATATCAGTACGAGTGTGTAAGTTTCTCAAAAGCTTGTTGCTAATTATTTTTGTTTCATGTGTGAGACGACCTTTTAGAAAGCATAGAGATTCACACCGTTTGGTTGTGTCTTCTAGCGCGGTCCGCATCAAGGTTAAAACGGCCAAAACGTTCACGTTCAATTGCAATGCTGCGTACAAACTTTTTGGTTTGCCTTTAGCAAGTTGTCATATTGAAATTCGGCTTAGTCCAGAACTCCATAACGAGTCGCTATGTAAAAATTTCAAATAATTTGATTAAATAGCTGACAATATGGTTTGAGTCAATTCTCCTCCCCAGGATTGAGGCTATCGTGAATTTACCAGGTCTGAAAATGCGCTGAAAAGGTCCAGTCCACTTTGCCGACGATGGGCTTTAGTGTAACACACTGAAGTTTAAATCTAGAGGCACGCTGTCGGCCGCCCATGTTGTGCATGATTCCTTTCGGCTGATGGAACGTTTTTTTTAGTCAGAGATTGTTCGTCATCTCACACACAATATGAAAAGGAATTTGCCCAGTTTTGAAACCTTCCGTCACCAGCCGGACCTATTATTATTACTGTCAGCCAGCATCGGAAGCTCCCAAGCTCGTGCCTTCCGGTCTCATGTTAATGTTTTCTAAACAGGCGTTTTTCTTAACTCTTTGCCTCCCGGTAGCGATAGCTTACACCATGGATTGTGCTCGTTATATTATCTCCAGCGGCGGTACTTGCTATAACACAGTTTAATTTGTTAGGACCCACTCCGAAACTGTTATCCTGTTGTTGTTTGTTATGGTTGTTTGACCCGTTTACCCCTACGGGTCGTAAATTAAGTTTAATCCACCAAGCAGCTCCTTGCAGGCATCGCTAACACAATAACAACCAATACAACAAATTGTATTTGTTTGCTTAATGTTCATGCCAGAGGGCGTCTATCTTCCTACGACGCTCTAGCCTTCCAACGCAATTTTTCTCCAATACAGTATCCACTACTAGCAGTAATACCCTGTAGGAAATTTTACTTACTCAGAAGTACCCCAGAGCTAAAGCATTTAACGACACTACTAGTTCTAGCTCATTGCTTGGCAACTCTTTTTTAACCGGTTGCCATTCGGAGCACTAGGATAGCTTTGCTTTGGCTAAGTCTCAAACGGTTCCATTTCGTATAGTTTATGGGTAGTTCTGGTTGTGGATGAGTGATTATCGATATCCTTTATTTCAAATCTTCTTTTAACTATGACTTTTGTCATTGGAGACAAGAACTATTCACGAATTGTGTAGTTCAAGACTCTCTTTTTTGGAGACAATTTTACTAAAGGGTACTGCTATATTGTTCACCGCTTCAACTTCTTCCAGCAAAAACATAAAGTAAAAAACAAGACCAATAGCTCCTAAACCTGCGGATAAGTGTTTCAAATATGCCGCACGGCCTTGCACCGGAGCGTACCGGATTCATATCTGAAAAAGAACTTTCAACATCCCTCTTGGTTCGTCACTCCTCATTCCAAGAACGGATGTGCTGACTAAGAGGGCCGAAGTACTGCTGCAATATTAATAACCATTATCTGTTGATTGATATTAGAGAAAAATTATGGGGATGACATGTTTCGAAGTCACCAACTTCTCATCAAACCACTTCTCGGACACTGGAATACGAACCCTGCACCAAAGCCGCTGTTAGAGTACTCTAACAAGTAAGCTATGGTGCCGTGTAGCGCCACGATGCATTTTTCCTCTAATGTGCCATTTTTACTTTATTCCGTTTATACATTCTTTGGTACCTATATTTTGTATGTCAAATCAAGGAAATTGGAATATTTTTAGGTATTCATAGAACAGTTTAGATACAGAAGGGCTCTTTGCATATCAGCACTTCCAACAACAATTACCATTATCTCCTGGTCACTTTCACTAAGTGCATGCTGATGAAATCGGCTTTCATTTGAAAATATTGAGGAAAGTACCGCCTCTAAGCGTACATGGCTCTTTGTACAGCTTCATCTCTTAAGTTAAGTGCGCAATCCCAGCGTGTCCGTGTTTGAATCGACATTTTTAGTGCTTAAAGCAACTGTGACACGGTAACGACTTTGTGAAGTTAAAACTTTCTATCTAGAAATTATGAACTAGGTATGTGTGCATGTCTTGTATTTATTGTTTTGCTCGTTTCTTTGGTAATGAAAATAAGTAAATGGTGTGACTAATTAATTTCTTATTTTACAAGATAATTTTATTTATTTAAATTTAGTATATGTATACATAATATGCTTATGCACACACATACATATGTAGATACATATCATGTATGCATTTTAATTAACATTTTTATAATGTTGCCACTAAATGGTTGTTATTTTAAACTAGTTAATGCATTAAACATTGCATACCTACATCATAAAAGAGCTAACTCAAAACTCTACAATTTTCATACATTCATACCATTAAATTTGTGAACTCATAAGCTGTGGGGGTGCAATACTTAACAAAAAAAAACGACCTCAATGCCGCTGAGCTTTTGGTATTGCAGTTATCAGCTTTTAACGTTTCAAAATTATCCTTTTTTTGAGTTGAGCATATTTAGATGTAGGTGTGCGTTATGGACTTCCTTCATCACATAATGTTTCTTTCGGCTTTACAAAGCTTTCCATTCCTACACATTTCTTTTTTGCTGCGTCAGTTTTTTCTTATCTGTTGTATAATAATTAATTTTTATACAGTAATTTTACATATTTATTATTTATAAGATATCATTTTTTACCATTTAGTGCTTTTGCACTAAGCAAAAAAAAAATTATGACAACAACACACAATGAGTTTCCATTTTTTGTTCTTGTTTTGGTTTACTTCGTATAATTCATCTATAACGCAAACATTTGTCAGTAGAATAATACTGAATGCAGCACGGTTTTATTGCGGCGTGATTCGAATTCTTGCAGCATTTCGTCAATATCATTGTCCAAGTCATTCGATTTCGCCATCTAAAATTGAAAAATGGAAAATAGTTAATCGTTTTGTTTTGTTTTCTGTCGACGTAGGAATTTGAGTATATTGGAACGATTTTCCGCGGTTCGGCGCTATGCCATCTTAAGTTTTGTACGAAACTTTTGTTGTTTGTCTGCAAACCAAATAAGACCAGGCATGAGGGAAATCATTGCAGTATAGATATCTACGTCATGGATGTATATAAGTCAATTAAATATAATAGACAATTTTTAGAAGTTTCGATGTTGCATGTGGTTTAATGGTAAGAAACTCTGGTTGAGCGAGAGACGTTGCCGGCAGAACATAATTGTCGAAATAATAATGCACAACCGCTCTGTAGAGTTGTTTTGTATATTATCGCTAAAGCGTTATTTATTACAACAATCACCTTGCCTCTACTTTTGTATATAACACCTGCCAGTCGACAAATATATATAAATAAATTTGGACTTAATATAACTCCGAAGTGCGAAGCTGATTCACTTCCAATTTGTGGTGTGCTAGGTTTCAATACTTTGCCACACTGAATGGCTTCTGTTAAGACAGGCCATTGCCAAGGGTTGCCTTAGTTTCTAAATCCCACGACAGCCGTTTATGCTTACCGGGCTGATTCGGGATTTCCCTCACCAAGAACTGTTATTTCAGTACAGCGCAGTTGCATGGATGGACGCCAGGGATGGTAAGCCGGGGAAGTACTGCCACAACAACAACACAGTTTCGACTAACATGATATTAAAAGCTAATAAATAAAAAAAATTATTTAAAATAAAAGAGAAACAGAATTTAAAATCTTAGCAAAATCAAAAATTAAAATTAAAACTTATATTTAAAGGTGTGTTACAACCTTGACAAAAAGTAAAATTTCATTTTCAAATAAATAAAAAAATCAAAATAAAACTAAGTTAAGAATAAGTTAAGTTAAGAAATAATTCAATTGAAACTAAAACATAATTAAGCAGCATGCAGATCAAGAGGCCATCAAACCTACAAAATATAAAAATAAAAGACGTATTGATTCCAAAATTTTAAATTTCCTTTGAAAATCTAATGTGAACTTGTAACTTGCGAGATAGCAACCAAAAAATAATAGTTTCTGCTGGCCCAATTTTCTGTTGCTTCGAATTGAAATTTTTTTTAGAAATGTCGAATAAAAAACGGCTTTAACAAAGCTTTAAGCAAAATTTAATACAAAATAATCTAAATAAAAATATAATATCCTGTGTCCTAGTACAGCTGGTTCTAAAACTTACATATTAAATAAACAACCATTAAATTAAGAAAAATAGCAATTTTCAATAATACAAAAATTTATTATTAAAATTTTTTTTTTTAAATATATAAAAAACTCAATAAAAAATGTTACGAAATAAAAATTATAACCAAAAATAAATACCTAGGCGATAGCCTCAGCAGCTCGTACTAAATATGTTTTAAATGTATAATTGCATTATAAATTTAAAGAATACATAAATGAAATAAGAAAAAAAAATTATATTAAATTAAACAAATATATTGAAGATATAATGAAAAATTGAATATAAATTAAGCAAAAAATATAAAGATTAAATAAAAAAACAGCCAAACAAAGAAATAAAAACATTACATAACAATGTTTATTATAAATGTTAAGAAAATTAAAATAAAGTAAAAAAGCTTAAAATAAATAAATGAAACAAGTTTTATTAAAAAATGCCTTAATATTACAATAAAAAGCTAAAAATAAAAATAAATATTTAAATTTAAAAAAATCAATAAAAAAGGTAAATTATGTTGTTTTTCTTTTTATTTTACGTAGTTACATATACTATTGACATTCTTATATAAAATTAGGCGTGGTATGCTACTCTGCGACAAGGAAACAACATTTTGAGTAAATTTCATTGCGATACGTGAATAATTTTCGTAAGACTGTTGTGTAAAAGCATGCTTGGCCGGCAGACGACAGCGTTCTTTTTCTCATGCAGTAGCATACTACAAAACGAAATAGAAGTTCGGCGTTGATCTCCTTGGAGGTATAACCGAAAAATTGTTTTTAAAATTTCTAAGAGTAAAATTCTACATAGGAATATTGGGTCAGATAGTTAGAAAGACAAAAAAGGAAATAATAATTGCAATATTTGTTTGTATTATGCAGATATGTAAATAAGGGTGTCGCTTATTTCGAAAAATTGTAGAATCCCCTCTCAACCCCTTAGAATGGGCGAACGTGCACAAAAATATGTATAAACAGAGTACTTTCAATACTCCTTTTTGGGATGTAACTTAACTTCCCATAAATACATACACACATATGTTTAAGAAAATATTTGCATGAACTCTTAAATGATTTTAGATTGAATACTCTAGCTCTGTTGCAGGGATATTTGAAGTTCGGATTTCCTACATAATAAAACATTAAGTTATAATAAACAGACATGTAATGTACACATGTGGCAGATATTTCTGCAAACAAAAAATTTACTTATTTAAGATTTTAAAAGTTATTTTCAAAATCAATGCAACACCCAGCGACTCATAAGCTTCTATCACTTCTTTGCTAAATTTTTACAGCATCAATACATGTGGCTGTATAGTATATTTCTTCAATATTGACTTCATCATTACCATATTTATCATATCCGTTATAAGAAAAGCGCCCATTAATGCCTCCTCATGATTATCCTCAATATCCACGTTAAATATGTGTACAGGTCGATTATCAATGGGATCGCATGACTCCATGTGCTCAAGTACTTGATCATAGACGCGCTCTTCCACTGTTACAATTATATCGAATTGTTCTTTGCAGTCTTGAAAACGTTCGGGACATTTTTTTAAACGTCGATTGCGGTCAAGCATATGTAATAAACCATTTTGTGTATAGCTGTTATTGAAGAAGTTACAAAATTAGTTCATTTAAATACATAGAAATGTATGAACATATAAATTGGGTAATTCTATACGACCGTACGTAACTGCTAAAACACGTCCAAAGTTATAGGGAAATGTATCAAAAGACGCGGTTTGACCTCGGTATCAATAATCCGAAAGCAATATTTGCAATCAAAGTTGAACGTTTTCTGTCATTTTCATATGGTTGTTGTAATCACACATATTGGGCGTTCCGAAAAATGCAGAAGAGAGTTTTCTGCAGAAATACTGGGGATCGCGTAGACAGTGTTGGACCGGCTAAGGTAGGTTTATTTTTTTTGAAGCGCGGCCGAAGGCCGCCTACGCAGAAAGGTGTTCTGCATATAAATACCATGGACCAGGCCCCCCGTTTGTGATCGGGCCTAGCCAATTTTTGGTTTTTTTGCCATTAACTTTTTACTGAAACAAAATATTTCTTTTTCGCTTTCGGATTATTGATACCGAGGTCAAAACGCGTCTTTTGATACCTTTCCCGATAATTTGGGACGTGTTTTAGCAGTTACGTACGGTCGTATAGAATTACCATAAATTGCATTCAATGTTATGGTTTGGCCCCAATATCTTTGCGTCATACACTTACTATTGTTTGTCTTTTGTTATGAGATCCTGATAGATGATATCGTATGGCGTGCCGAATTCGTAAATATTTGGTTTATCAATTGCTGTGCCCGGTAGTTTCACACGCTCACCTGTGCCAAAGGAGCGCACATTGAAGCCTTTCTTTGCTAGGAAATTATGCGCCTCCATTGAACGATTCATATTGGAGGAACAAACCACAGCTACAGACAAAGTTGTGGCAATCGACATTTTTGGTCACTCTTTGTTAAACTATTGCAATAAAATACCAAAGCCAATGCAACAAAAAATGGATCGAGCAAAATTTAGGTGCATTTGACAGCACCACCGGCAGAGTTTGCGAGCAGCAGAATTTTTATAGTGTTGTCAAATATAAAATTTGACGGCGTTGAGTTTTAGTCATTGGCGGCTTCCGAACTAATGTGGCTTTGAAATCAAACACCTTGCCTTGCAAAAAACATCGACCCAACAAAACCAACCCGTCAACATGTCGAAAAAAGCCATAGACTACATACGCAACAGTACAAGAAAGCCAAAATTTAACACGTACACATGCTTTGGATTAGGATTGTCAATTTGCCTTCAAGAAAGTCATAGAAACTTTCATCGGCCATATCACATGTTATCTCCATCACATAAGAGATGGTGTGCCGGCAAAACCGCCATCATTCCGTTCACCAAAAGAAGATCCCTAACAGTAAAGAGGTCAATTACCGTAGGAGTAGACCCACTGGTGGCTGTCTTCTAAAGCGCCAAATACACCACACAAAGTCCTTGCAAAAGCTATAAATTGGCGTGAATCAGAATTTTGACATACGCAACACAAAAAATTTGCACAAAATTTATTTCTGAGCTAGCGCAGGAAAAGAAACACGTGCTCTTCTTCTTTAAATGGTCATCTAACCGCCTGGGCGATTTTGACCGTCCAACATAGCTCGCCAAAAGGCTTTGTTGTTGAATTTCATTGGAACGTTGTTTTATGTGGTGGGTCCCAACCCCAACGCACAACCCGTTTCACGGGAGGTTGAATTCTATTACACGTTTGTATAGCGAGCCGCTTGATCCAAGACAGACGCCCGCTTGCAGCCGCACCACATGGTGATCAGACGCTGCTGTTTGAACCCCCCAGCAAGCCCTTAAACCGATTATGTCGGAGTGGCTTTACCAGGTTGTCGCCTTCTCACGTTTAGCTCACCACCAAACGGGTGTTCGGTGGTTACCCAGAGGATACTTGGGCGCAAAGCCCGGAAGTAGTGAGCTGCTTGAACCGCATGCAAAAGAATCGCTCTGGCCATTCCCAGGTGAATGGCGATCAGAAACTTTCCCCACTTGCGTGGACTTGTGCACACGGCCCCATCCTCCACGTGCTCTAATTGTATTAAAAAAGTAAGTACGGCTTTACTTTTTGCTTATTTTTTAAACAAGAGATGATACCGCTTTCCCTACACAAATTTAAGGTACCGATAGCAATGTTTCATTCTCAGCAAATACAGGTGAACTGAGTTATAATCACCACACACGAAGAAAAAGCATGCGCAATGCTTGCGGACATGCGTAAAAATCTAAATTCTTTTGATTTTAGCACAGTTCTCTGCGCAAATAGCACAACCACGACATGCAACACGCAAATCCTTGTGAAAATGAGTCATTGGCGCAAGTAAATGTGTGGGGTGTATTTGGCGTCTAAGTAAAATACTTGGGGGGTCACATTAGACTCCAAGTTTCTATGGAAGAAACATGTTGGAAACACAACATGAAAGGCTACGAAAGCAATAATGATGTGCAAAAAACTCGCGCGCAACCGTGATAGTTAGATTCAAAATAGTATACGGGGCGGTGTCTTAGGGCTTCAGATCAGCCCTAAGCACAGTGCAGAAGGCACTCTCTAAAATCCAGTGCTTGGCTTGGGTAAAGAGCCGCTTCAGTGATCTCGTACTTTGGAGCAGAGACAACATGGCTATACTGAAATGTCTCTTTATAAATTCTTTCTGCCTCAGAAAAAATTCACTTCGACCCACACTTGGCCATCAAAATACTTGGTGCCTTCTATTTTGCTGTATTCGCAAAAACATTTTTACTAGAAGGTCGAACCTTCTGGTTGTTGCTGTTCGCCTCTTACGACAGGCATAACTTATCCCGTGTATATTCTAAGCCATCTTATGTTGGATTCTTATAGGATTGGGGAGGGCATTTAAGGCGCACTCCATGAATTCTAAGAAGGTGTGCCTTTGGGACTGGTTGAAATTGAGTTGTGTGAGTCTATTGCATGTCTTGTCAGAGTAACGTGATATCTCTGAACCCATTTGAATGGTGGTGTATATTAAGCCGCCAGTGTTACTTATCGCGCCGTATTTACAATTAAAGTTTGCTCTTTCGTATGGCTATTCGATGATGCATTCAGCAATCCGGGGCATGGTGCAAGATAAGCGTCCGTATAGTGGTATTTATTGCGAAGTTGAGAGCAAAGATGTAGGTGGCAGGAACTGGGTGATGTCACGAGTATGTAGAATATGGGCCGTAACCTTAGCAATACTCAGAATCGCGTAGCCGGTGTTGGGCTGGCAAAAGGTTATTTTTTTAAGCGCGGCCGAAGAACGCCCACACAGAAAGGTTTTCTGCACATAAATATCTTCGATCACGCCCTAATTTGAGATCGGACCTGTGAAATTTTTTGGTTTTTTGCCAATAACTTTTCACTGAAACAAAAAATCGAAAATCCTATTTTGGATTATGGTAATTCTATACGACAGCATGTAACTGCTAATATACGTCCAAAAATCTCGAGAAATGTATCAAACGACTGGTTTTAACCTGCGTATCAATAATCCGAAAGCGAAAAATTTTATGTCTGTTCAGAGATATTTGCAATCAAAGTTGAAAATTTTCTGTCATTTTCATGTGGTTGTTGTAATCACAGATTAGGGTATACCGAAAAGTGCAGAAATGCGTTCTGCGCAAAAATATTGTGGACCGCGTAGCCGGTGTTGGACCGGCTAAGGGTTTTTTTTGAAGCGCGGCCGAGGCCGCCTACCCAGAAAAGTGTTATGCACATAAATACCTTGGATCAAGCCCCTATTTGGGATCGGACCTAGGCCATTTTTGGGGTTTTTGCTAATAACTTTTTACTGAAACAAATTATTTAATTTCCGTTTTCGGATTATTGATACAGAGATCAAAACGCGTCGTTTAATACCTTTCCCGAGATTTTTGGACGTATATTAGCAGTTACGTGCTGTCGTATAGAATTACCTGGATTATTGATACCAAAGTCAAAACGCGTCTTTTGATACCTCTCCCGAAATGGAAGTGTTTTAGCAGCTTTCTCCTAATGGAAACAGATACCCGCCCTCTTACGTCCTTCGCAAAAGTCACAACAGACTTGATTTCAATACGTGAATCGTGTAGTCGTAATTCCATTTCAAATCCTCATTTACCAGCACTGGCCAGCCGCCATGGATGAAAATCCAGAGAACAAAACGGAATGAGCACAAATGCCATCGCAAAGAGATAATGCAAAATTAAATTAGTACGCTCAGACATACCTCTTAATTTATTTCCATTTTTTCAATATTAAACTTATTATTTGTTTATAAAATATGTTTGTGTTTTAAATATAATCAAGTCCGAGTGTTTGTGGTGTATAGTGCAGTTCTAAAAATGCTGAAAAACACGAAATTCCGTGAATAAAAAGTGCAGGCAACCAAAAAAAATATAAAACGTAATCATAGGGAGGAAGCCAAGAACCCAAAGCCAATAAAGACGGGTGTGGAGCTTAGCTGTGCAACAACAAAACTAATTGTTGCGCTACGTTCGTAGAGCAGAGAGTGCGAGCTGGGCGGTGGAAGTAAAATAAAGTCAACAAACTGCGACGGGAAATTCACATCGTTGACGGAGGAATTTCATGAATTTTCTACTTTGATTGTGGCATCTAACTGCATAGTAGCAGTTAAAACACGGCACGGGTGTACTTTTCATTGAGTGTGACACAAAATGTTCTCAAAGAAGAAGAAGAAACCTTTAATTTCTATGCCCAGTAATTTTGAGCATCGTGTGCATACGGGGTTTGATAAGCGCGAAGGCCGTTATGTCGGTTTGCCATTGCAATGGGCCTCCATCGTTGGGAATAATCAAATATTGAAATCAACAAATAGGCCATTACCATTGGTTGACCCCTCTGAAATAACGCCAACTGAAATACTTGACTTAAAAACAATTGTAAGACCGCATCATAACAATAATAAGGCGGATACCACTTCCTTAAATAGTACTATTGCACCAAATGCCAACGCAGCATTAGGTCATCATCAAACGGCGCATGCGCATTACTTTACCGAACATAATAATCCAGCAACAGCCAGCGGGCCGGGAACAGCAGCAACAGGTGGCCCCAATACAGGTGGCATCGTACTACCAAAAACGTCACATGTTGCTCGCTCTAATTCTCTACGTAGTTCCAGTCCGCCGCGTGTACGTCGGGATTTGCGTGGCAATGCTAATGTACCGCCGGCAGTACCCGAGGAGAGTGCTAGTACGCCTGTTCCTGGCCAAACACTACCATACAGTGGTGGTTATAAGACAGCGCAAGCTCATGCCGCTGGTGGTATCGGTGGCGTATCTGCTTACCATCAAGGTACCTATCCTTCACAGAGTATTGGTCATCATAGCTCGCAGAATGGTGGTGGTCACGGACCACTTGCGGTGCGCACTGATTTTACAGGTCAACAGCCAACTGCGCAGATGCAACAGCAACCGTCACACTCTGGGTCCTTACATTATCGGTCAGCACCGCCACCACATCATCTAATTGGCAGCAGTGGTCAGCAACAAACATCGCCAGTAGGCTCAGTAACTAGCGGGACTCGTTCAACGCATTCACATGGTTCCTCCGCACATACCCATCAGCATATACATAGTAATTTGATTAACAATAATGGCGGTAGTGGCTTTACGCCATATCAACCTGGAGCAACACAACATGCTGCCAAGCAGATAAGTGGAAGCCAAAGTGCAGATCAAAATCAAAATCCACAGCAACCGCATCCACATTTACATGCAAAAGCAGCATCACGCGCCTCGAGCTCAAGTGGTGGCGCAAGCGGTGTAGGTGGTGGTGGCAGTGCTGCAGGAAGTATGAGCGCCATTCCGCCACCTAAACAAGAACAGAGGCTGACACACGAACAGGTAAATGATAAAAATCATAAAAGTGAAATATCTATTATTATTTTTATTAAATAATTAATACAAAATTCTGAGTGCAGTTCCGTGCGGCGTTACAAATGGTCGTTTCTGCTGGAGATCCACGCGAAAATTTAGACAACTTCATGAAAATAGGTGAAGGCTCAACAGGCACTGTATGCATAGCTACTGACAAGTCAACAGGTGGGCCATAATATAATTTTTAACTAACTTATAACTATTTCACTTTCATATTTTAGGTCGTCAAGTGGCTGTTAAAAAAATGGATCTACGCAAGCAGCAAAGACGTGAATTGTTATTCAACGAAGTTGTCATTATGCGTGATTATCACCACCCAAATATTGTCGAGACATACTCCAGTTTCTTAGTGAATGATGAACTTTGGGTTGTTATGGAATATTTGGAAGGTGGTGCTCTTACCGATATTGTCACACATTCACGCATGGATGAGGAACAAATCGCTACTGTATGCAAGCAATGTCTCAAAGCATTAGCCTATTTGCATTCACAGGTAAGTGCGGGTCTGGTTTGCCTATTATGTACAGTGGTGAATTTTCAACAAATGTGGCGCAAACTCAAAAAGTTCGAAAACGGTTCGAAAATGTACAGGTTCCTATGTAGTACATGGAATTTTATTGTGATAAAGTGTAAGTTTTATGTTGATAAAAATTATTCAACAATTCTTTAAAGCATCAAATTAGTTTAACATACTATTTCAACTAAGAATTTCAAAGATTTGACAACCCTATTATTAAGATCTGTGTACCATTTAAAAAGTAAACTACAGATCGCTATTAAGGCTTTGAACAATGCCCGAGCTTTCTCATGCCTGTAGAAAATACTATAGTTTTTGATTCACTAATCAGCCAAATTCACCACTGTGCGTTGGGGACAATTCGTGCATGGCATGGGCAATGAGTCGGAGCAGAATACATCTTTTTTTATTTTTTCGTTTCCACTTTCGCTTATCGTTTTAACTTCCAATTTTATTGTAATGTAACCCCTTCTGGAAATTACAGGGCGTTGTCGCAAATGAATGTGTATTAAAACTCCAATCCGCATGCTATGCATATATATTTTTATAACCTTATTTTTTAATATTTATATGTTGTAATAGGGCGTCATACATCGCGACATCAAATCCGATTCCATACTATTAGCCGCAGATGGTCGTGTCAAACTTTCTGATTTCGGCTTTTGCGCGCAAGTCTCTCAAGAGTTGCCGAAACGTAAGTCACTAGTTGGCACACCGTATTGGATGTCACCCGAAGTAATATCACGTTTGCCATATGGGCCCGAAGTCGATATCTGGTCACTTGGTATTATGGTTATTGAAATGGTGGACGGCGAACCACCTTTCTTCAATGAACCACCACTACAGGCAATGCGCCGTATACGCGACATGCAACCGCCGAATTTAAAGAATGCACACAAAGTATCACCACGTCTGCAGTCATTCTTGGATCGTATGTTAGTGCGCGATCCAGCGCAACGTGCGACAGCAGCAGAATTATTGGCGCACCCATTCTTACGACAAGCGGGCCCACCATCGCTATTAGTGCCTTTGATGCGTAACACAAGACAGCACTGATAAGGAAAAAATATAAATGACAAAAGCAAATATCGTATAAGCGCAAGTAAATCATAACTTATTAAGCCTTTGCTTTAAGGTGAAACGAAAAAAATTTAATAATACACACACACTTGTGTACGAGTTAACATATATATATATATAACGGCACGCGCAGGTATTTACTCAAGTTTACCAATATATTTAACTATTGTAATTGTACTATACATTGCTAGCTTTAAATTCTTATTTGTACCCAACAAGCATTTCTGTAAATGTTTTTAAAAATAATTTAAAGTAAACTTGCTACAATAAGCGATATGTGAACTTTTTCTTTTTTTCATTTATTTGAAAGTTTAAAGTAAACTTTTTATAAGCTTCAAGTAAAAACTATTATCAAACATTTCACTTTAAAAGTGAAATGCGATTGTTTCCAAAAATTCAGACATTTTTTACTTTTCATAAAAGATTTTAGATGAGAATGACGACGAAAAGCAAAACATTCCCACAACAGCCGGTTCTATCGCACCGGAATGACCCGGGTTTTTTCACCCGGCCAAGGGCTGTTATTTCAGTGTAACCCTGTCCAATCTGGGGCAGGGCGAAGCACTGTTAACAACAACAACAACGAAAAGCAAAAAACATGGAATCTTAACCACTTGAGCAATCTGGTAATAATTGGTTTAAGTTGCAACATTCAATGTATGATTAAAACTTTTTTATTTATTTTATTGCAACAGCTAAATAATATAAAAAATATTGCTTGAATAAAGTTTCAGAAAAAACATTTACAAAAATCTTTTTTTGAAAATTGTTTATAGGCTACATAAATAAGCTTTTAATCAACGTGCCGTTTTAGTTACAAAACCCTTTCTTTCAAACGTTTTATAAACGAAAAATGGGAATTTTGTAAGCCTAATATTTATTTCAGAAAGCTTTCTAAAGAATTATTTTAAGTTTACTTTGCTTGTTGGGTATACTTTTTAAGTTTTGTATGAGTATCACATTAGTGTGGGTTGCACTAAGCGGCATTTAAGTGTTAATTTAAATTTGTTGCCAATTTTGTTAAATAGTAATTGAGTAAATGAGTGTAGTATATGTCCTTAATAAGCATAATTATTATTCACAGGGGCTAGAGAAAAAATAGTGGAGTTAAATTCGCTTCAATTCTTTTTACTGGGAATTTTCGGATTGTTCTGGCTTTCTCAATGATGTCGTGTTAATGTATCCGCTATATACTTCCTTAAAAAAATACGTAAAAGGGCAGCTACTGAAGTTCTTAAAATAATATAAAAATATTTAAAATTACAAGAAATTGATCTTCCAAATGAGTTTAAGTTAGTAATATTGAAACACCTTAAAGCAAATATCTATGTAAAAAATTAAAATAAAATTGCTACAAAGATTTAAATCGAAATCTGTGGCAAAATGGAAAACTACCAAAGCAATTTTTTCGAATTTCTCAGTAGAACGCTTTAAAAGTTGAAATTGTAGTGTAAATGAAGGGAATTGAGATATGGTTTCTTGACCATAAAATCCACAATTTTTGAGCCAAAGCTTGAAAAATTTGTGTGATAAGAGAGTTGTGTACGGAGAACACAGCGGTGGTACTATATATTATTTCTACCTGTCTTGAGTTTGGATTTTCCGCTTATTTCTACAAAAATAAAAAAGTTTTCAGCTCAAAGACGACTTTTCAAATAATTGAAACTAAGACAGTATTTTTTCCTTTTTTAATTTTTGTTTTCTATAAAAATTATTTTCAAAATTTATTTACAAAAACCGTTTCAAAATACGATTGAAAAATTCGGCTCAACTTCACGTTTTTCGTTTTGACTCGCAATAAATTTAATAAACTTGCTTCAAAACAAAATTTCGAAATTCCAAAATATGTTTATGTACCGTTATTTTATTTCACTCGTTTAGATTTGTGTTATGTTCCATGACAAATGAATATTTTGATTCAAATTCACTTTTTTTTGTGTCTTCTCAAAGTTATTGACCCAAACCATTTCCGGAGCTTTTTACATTTTCAAGTATTTATGAAACGACCTCAAGGACAAGAATAATAATTTTTCTCTTTTTGAATTTTTATGAAAGTTATTATTGTTTTTATTTTTTAATAATAATTTTTAATTAATTATTAAAAGTTGTTTAATTGAATAGAGTAGGAAAAATGTTTAGAGACAACCGCCATAGCTTTTCTTAATGATCCATTTCGGAAGCTGCTAAGCTTCTTCATCAGAGAAATTTTGGCACGCATTGCTAACCATTAATCTTAACTCCTAGTTCTATTCTCCCTTACCATATGCATGAACCTATTCCGCCATTTGACAGTTAGTAGTGTGATCATGATGAATTTTTTGACAGATCTGGTTTATTGCCGTGAACTCAAACTCGTTAATTTTAGAGTTTATAGGTTTCAGTAAAGTTGCAAAAACAAAATTATCGAATTCAAAGCTAAGCTGATCCTTAAAAGTTAAGACCTTAAAAGACGTTCTTAGTCGAATTCAGTCAGTTTGCTGTTTTTTAACAAAATCCAACAAAAGCTTAAGCTAAAAAATTATGACACAAAATGTTCTCTTCAAACGTCATTTAATGAAAATCACTTTACCCTTAAAACTCGCATGTTCGCGAATTATTTGTTCTTGTTATGTATGCATTTACCTATTATTGTCCCAAGCTATCATATTTTAACAAAAGTTTTTGATTCGTTAAAAAGAAAATTAAAGCCTTAAACTAGTTTTAGTGTAACTTTAATTGTAAAAAATCGAGGTAATTTTTGTTTTTGTACGTAATTTGTTTAGAAATTGTAGGTATAAAAATAAAAGCTTAATTAATTGCGACCATTACAAAATAGTCATAACCCAATCATGAAAAAACTCAACTCTTGGCACCCAAACAAACATTCCTTGCGACTTTGCTCAATATTGGCCAAAAAACTTAAAAATAACATTCCCATTTTAGAGAAAAACAGTGTATACATTATTATTCCAATTAAAAGAAAAAATATGATTTTTTTTTATTATAAAAAAGAAAACATATTACTTTGTAATTAGATTTTAAGTCATAATTGTACTATACATACAAATTAAGTAAATGCGTTGACGTTGGCGCACACCCTGAAGATTGTGTATTCTTTAAGAAATCACATAACCAGCTCGTTTTCGAATATCCAACCGTATATTGCGTACACCTAATTTTAAATATTTAATGCATTTTGTATAAGATCGATTTTTTTTTTAGAAAACACAAATACATACATACATATACATCTACTGAATAGTTACATAAAATACTTATATAGTACATATATGTAGATATGATTAACAAGTATATGTACATGCTACTTATACATACTTTACATCGAATAAATACGACATACATATATAGATTTTAGTTTCAGTACATTTACGTGTTTTTATGCAACGATAATGATTTCGAATTTAATTTCATGTTACAATATATATTTTATTCAATTAGTCATGATTTTGTTACACCAAGAAATGTTAGCTGACGGTATTTTTTTGTGTAAGTTTTCATGTTTGAAACATCGTAAAACCACGAAAATGAAATTAAAATTTTTTTTTTGAATAAGCAATACATTTTTTTGTGAATTTTTAAATGTTTGAAAATTCGAAGACATTTTTTTTTGGAAAATTTCCAAGGTTCGCATTGATATTGATTTGCTGCACATGTTATTTTTGGTATAAATTTTTAAATTTTCGAATATTTGAAGTTATACAACATATGAAATTCCTTCAAGATTATTTATTAAACTTTTTGAATGTTCGAAGTGAAAAACTTAGTCCAATATTCGTGACTAGCTAGTGGGATTATGTACTTAAAATGGATAATCAAAACCTGTCACAACTCAAAATCAGAGCAATTACAGCTGGGATAGCTCAAAATTAACTTAGTTAAAACAAAAACTCAGCTAACAATCGTTTTTGAGGTGAATATTATAGTCATTAAGAAAATAATCGTATGCCCTGGTTAGCGATATTTTTATGAAGCGATTTATGCTAAGAAAGCCACCAAAAATTTTGATTTGTGACTGTTTTTGATAAGGGTTTTTTCATAGTTTCGAAATTTTGTATTTTCTAACCATTTTGGGCGCAAAATGCTCAATGCTTGTGACTTGAAAATATTTGCTGTTACACTTTGCAAAACTCTTGGACATTTTCGAAAAATCCATAGTAAAATATTCGATTCAAAGATTTTCAAAAATTCGAACATATAAAAATTACATAAAAAATTTCCTTTAATTTGAATGTAAGGGGTGTTATTGCTATCTTCGTATATCAAAAACTTAGTCTAGAGATACAAAACTTGACAGAAACTGTGCCGTTATAATAATAAAAATACTAAATATTTTAATGCATTTGTATATTAAAAAAAGGACAAAAGACTATGCAAAATTATTAAAAGTTTTCAAAGTTCAATTCGTTTTTCGCTGCAAAGGAGTTATAGCTTTCGGAAAAGGTTCTAAGTAATAGCAATAATATGATTTTAAGTTCCAAATGAGCCTTGCTCCACTAACCACCTTTCAAACACTGCTGCAGTTTTTGCAGGCATCCCCTCATGCGATTATCTTCGCCAGCGCCACGTTTTTGCTCCACAATACGCACTTCAGCAACTACAAAGTCCATAATTTTTAAAATAGTTTGTGGCGTGAATTGCGCCAAACGTTGCAGCAGTTCAAAAAGGAAAAACGTATAATAAGGCAGATGCTTTTTAGTAAGCAAACGCAAATGTTCGGCAAGAAGTGCTGCTAATGAAGCTGAACATTTATAAGTGGAAGAATTGATAATACGTTTGAATAGATCGAGAAACAAAGCGCGACTAGGCACCACTTCGTCCACCATCATAATATGCTCGAGCATAAGTAACGAGCTGGCTTTCATAAAAGTCTCCAAACGTGAAGTTTGTAAATCCAGCGCACCATTGCTAACAGCAATTGAGTCGACTACTTCTTGAAAAATCGTAACAACAAGACAAGCATTTGGATCAGCTTGACGGCGTTGTGTGGCTAAAAAGAGGCTGGTCAGTTTTTCAAAAACAAACAAAGACAAATCAGCGTTATCGCTTTGCAGACAGCTAACGAAAGGACGTGCTACAACTTTCGAGTTGGTTGAAATTTTAAAATGTGGCGTCCATTTCTGTATTAGATCGGTGAGCGTTTTATTGATGTATGGGTCCACCTTAAAATTCAGACGTCCAATGCCCTGCACGAGTACAGGCCAAATTTTATGTATTAATTGTGCCAACTTGATATCTGGTGCTTTGCCCATTTGAACATTGGTGGGTAATACAAAGCGCGTCATGACAACATGAAAAAAACAATTCACTTTGGATTTGGTATAAACGATGTGTATACAATTGTAAATAACTATAGCTAGAAAACTATAGAAACGAAAGGCTACTTCAGTACGTTCTTGCTTTAGATCGGTGTGCAACCATTTATCAAAATTTCGTAAATATGCATTCAAATTGTCTGCAATGCGAAAACGACTCTGTAAACTATCACCTGCAATGCACGCATCATAATACTTGCCAATGGCAGCTATGAAAACACAAAGCGGCTCCTTTGCTTGCAACAACTCCGCCGCATGCAAATCGTCGGTCATCATACGAAACTCTGCCAGTTGTGCAACAACACGCGTTAATTGCACCACATCCTCATTCAAAGCAGTCAATTGTACTAAACTTTTCAACCACACATGTATCACCACATTCGATTCAATCAACACCGCACAACGTTCGCTTTGCAATACTTTATTCAGAAATTGCGGCAATGCCTGACGCGACGCTACAGGTGCCTCAATGAAGCAGGAAAATAGTTTATGAAAAGTTTGCGTATCGGACGGCGCTGTATACGCATGTATACAAAAATCAGCTGCAAGCTGTGGCAGCCATTGACTATAACCACACGCGAATTGCTGTTTTACAAATGGCAGGACATGCGTATTGAGTGTACTAAATAGTTCCGCATCTGCATCGATAACCAATTCATTACGCTGTAATTTAACGAATATCAAATGTAGCGCCTCTAAGCTACGTTCTTGTTCGGCTGGCGTGCAAGTTTGTAAGAAATTCGGTAACCATGCATCAATAAGTAAATGTTCTCCGTGCCGAAAATCATCTGCTTGCATAAAAATATCTAATAGCGCATCCGCTAGCACTTTAGATACATCCAAATCGTTATTGATAGCGCTGAGTTGTTGTAAAAGCTTTTTAGCATATTCAGAGAAATCACAATTTCTTTCAGCATAGAGTATAAGTAATGCCATGTGTCCTTTGGTAACCGCAATTTGGCGTACAGCTGGTATTTTATCCAAAGCAATTGTTAGTAGTTTCGTACTCAACTTGGGCGCCAATTCATCAAAATCACCACAAAGCGCTAACGCTAAAAATAACTCAATCAAATGATGAATACCGGTTTCATTTAAAGCGAGAAATTTTTGTGCGCTGAATTTTGTATAGATGCGTCCGAGTAATTTTTGTCCTTGGTGGCGGGTTGCAGTGCATGCATGTAGGCAACGTAAATTTTTACCCAATAATATCGTGAAAAGCGTATAACTACTTAAATTGGCATTTGGTGACGTTGGTGGTTGAGATTCTTGTTCTTGCATGAGCAGCGTACGATAACGTTCGACATATGCTTTACCGCTAGCACAAGCAACTGCTAGATTACTTGGTGCTGCGCCTGCAGCATAGAATGAGTTATTAAGTCGTTTATGAAAATGTTCCCATAATAGCATTGGTATAGTAACGCGTGGACGCCACCAATGCAGCAGCGTTGGCATAAGTAGACAAATGTAGGCACGCGTCTGCTCCTCGTTTGGTTGACTGTTAAGAAATTGTTGTGTACACTGTTCAAGTGTTTCGAAATTTTCAGCTATATCAGTGGTGGCGCGTTTATGAGATGGACCCAGAAATTGCCCATTGGAGCGATAGCCAAAGAGACGTACCAGCGCGTGCAAAAGCCAATTTGTGAATTCAGCGTATGTCAGGTTGGTTAGAGAGAATTTATCTGTGGAAAAAAAAACGAAGTTTCTTAGGTAATTGTTAACCAAGGATCTTTATATTTATATTAGTGGCTGTTTTTCCTATTTCATTTCATTTTGTCCCTACTCAAACAAACGAACAATGTTTTTCCTATATTATAAAAATAATAAAAACAATAAAAATAATAATAATAAACCAATTATAAAAACTCATATATCAGCAAAATATCGACTTTGAATTTCATGCAGAATAATTTTGTACATTTTAAAATTTAATCTAGAAAAATAGGTGATTTATTGTTAGTATTTTTGTATATTCGAAAATTCAAAGCGAATGAATTTTAAAAATAAGTTCTATTTCAAGCATGACTTACTATTATTTAGTGAGCTAGGGTACTTTATAGTGGGTATGTGCTGGCCTAGGTTAAATTCCTGGGCAATTAACATTAAGAAGAAAGTTTTTCAAAACGAAGTCGGGGCGTTACGATTTGAACCTTACAAATGAATTCTATACTAATCTTTTAATTGCTTAAATATTCAGTTGTTGTTATAACAATGCTCCGCCCTGTCTAATCGGCACATACGTTTGTTTTGAGTTGCAATCACATTGAACTCTGCTATGAACAGAGAACGATTCAAATCAAAATCAATCTTACCTATTTTTGTTTTCAATTTAGACAACGTTTCATTGAACATTTGCCAAAATGTGATTTGTTCACCCGACGGTGTAGCTGCGCCAAGCGACCATTTCTCTAATGCAAGCTGCACATACAACCAACACTCTTTAACGCATGTACAGGGGAAAGGCGTGCTATAGAGTAATTCAGCTGAACGCTTTTTGGCATACAAATACAATGAACACGTTAACAAATCTTCAAAGATGTGTTCCAATTGAGATAAAAAGTGAGCACCATGTTTTCCATCATTCGGCGCCAAATGATGCATAGGAGTATGCAGCAATTCAAATTTATATAATATACACAAATCCAACAGCTTCCATTCGAGTGCACCATGTAACATATGATAAGCTGCCGCATTACATTCATTACCTTTACAACTATTTGCAAAATATATAAGTTTCCAAGTGTCAATTTCGGTTAAGCGATTCAGTAAACGACGCACGCTTTCCAAATTAAAACGCAACAATGGCCATTGTTCCACAGTTGTGTTATGTAATAGTAAATAAAGCAATTGGGTTACTTGCTTCCTCCGTTGATAGTAAGTTGGCGTTGATTCCTTTGTGTTAAGCGGCTGACACACACTTACCCACAAATGTTGCATGTTCATGCTGTTTAAAGAAAAATGTTTGTTCGCGCTAAATTTATTTTAACTTATATAAAGAAAAACCACTAATTACCAAGCTTCACCGCAGAGAAATTCCACCGTCTCATGTCCGTGCAAATGCTGTACACTAAATTCAAAATCTGTTAACGTTTTTTGTTCGCTTACTAGCCGCCAAGCATTTTCAGGTTTATTCAACATAAAACCACATTTTACAAATCCTTCTGATGATAAATGGGAGTGTGCAGTATCCTCGCCGCTACATTGAAGCTCTGATATTGAGGTTTCTTCGTTTCCGCCATCTAGCACTTGTGTTTGTTGCGGTGGAAGTTGTTGATTTTGTTGTGTAGCCTGCAAACATGCTGTACTTAATATTTCATCATCCTCGTCTAAATCGAATAACTTAAAATCCATTAGTTGTAAATTCTCACAAGCACAATAACACAAACACGTCTAAAATAAGCAGCTCAGCAAAAAGCAAAATATTTACCAATTTTGCATTATTTTAGCGCTCAAACGAAAGCTGTGTTTAGTGTTACCTAGTGATAACCCGGTAGCATCATAATTGCAAGTACATAATCGATAGGTGTCGCCCAAATCGTTTGATTTTGTAAAACTTTGGCCCCATGTTTGAGGATTGTTCCACTTTGCTTACCCACGAAGTGGTTCCTCATATTCTTTATAAGATGGCAGTAGTCAAACATAAAGTATATCTTCTCCCCATTGTAAGTTAACCCTGTATTACTCTCGCTTATATTCAGCGGTAATTCTATACGACAGCACGTAACTGCTACAACACGTACAAAAATCTCGGGAAAGGTCTCAAACGACGCGTTTTGATCTCTGTATCAATAATCCGAAAGCGGAAATTAAATAATTTGTTTCAGTGAAAAGTTATTAGCAAAAACCCCAAAAATTGCCTAGGTCCGATCCCAAATAGGGGGCTTGATCCAAGGTATTTATGTGCACAACACCTTTCTGCGTAGGCGGCCTTCGGCCGCGCTTCAAAAAAATAACCTTTAGCCGGTTCAACACCGGCTACGCGGTCTACAGTATTTCTGCGCAGAACACACTTTTTGCACTTTTCGGTCCACCCTAATCAGTGATTACAACAACCACATGAAAATGACAGAAAATTTTCAACTTTGATTGCAAATATCTCTGAACATACATAAAATATCGAATTTTCGCTTTCGGATTATTTATTTCCCGATATTTTTGGACCTATATTAGCAGTTACGTGCTGTCGTATAGAATTACCTATTCAGCTTATTGAAAACACCTACGTTTTGGGAGCCTTGGTCGCACAAACCAACTTTCCTCTTTGGAAAAACTGGCCAAGTGACTTTACTCGCTTGAAGTCCTTTTTACTACATTTTAATAGAGTTCAAACAAATGCTGACAGTTCTCGAGGCAAAGCAAGCGTACATTGGGCCAAAGCCTTAATATCGAAGATTATGAGGCGCTATCAAATATGGATTTCGGCTATGCAAAATCTTATTGAACAGTGACAGCTCAACTGATAGTCAGGTCTTGGGTATTGAGGCATCATAATTGTGAAAAGATTTCTATGACGCTGGGCAAAATCTTATCAAAACATTTGTGTACGTGTGTGCCGCTCTACCTAAGGCCTGAGTATCAGCTGAGTTTTCACTGCTCAAACAAATGTCTGTATGTACATACACAAATGATTAAGTGTGGCAGCACTACATTAAAACTGTGTCACTTTATTTGTCCGCCATTGCAAACGTTTTGCGAATTGTTTGTAAAATATAATTTAAATCGCTAATTAAACAATAAAATGTCAAAGGCACACCCACCAGAGTTGAAAAAGTAAGTAAACCATTTTTTTTGGCTTTGCACAAACATGTAATCACACTCCACAAATTGTTTGCCGGTCGCAGGTATATGGACAAACGAATGCTGCTAAAATTGAATGGCGGACGATCTGTTGCGGGAATTTTGCGTGGTTTCGATCCATTCATGAACGTGGTGCTAGACGAAACAGTGGAGGAGTGTAAGGATAGTACGCGTAACAACATTGGCATGGTGGTAAGTACTCGTGCGTATTGTGAAAAAATTAGTCAATAACATCGCCTTAAATTTCCACCAGGTAATTCGTGGAAACAGCATTGTGATGGTGGAAGCGCTTGATCGGGTATAAATAAACTGCTACTAAAAAGGAGCAACGCATCATTCTACTTAAGTTTTGCCGAAATTAATAAAAATTTATATGAATAAATTTGAGTAAATTTTTATTATACGAGTCAGCATCGATTAAATTATAATACTCGGTCAAAAGTACTACACGGTTTATTTGGAAATTGTAACTAAAGGTAGTCCTTGGGCACAATCCTTTAATAAGAAAACCACTATCCCGTAAACAAACCATAATGGCTTGTAATTAGTTTCACAGCAATAGCCACGAGTACCATCCTTATCTACTCAATTTTAAAAATGTTATTCGCATAGCATCCGTCAGATGGAATTATAGGTATTAGAATTTCGAAAATGTCCACAACTTATCAGACGGTCCAGTGACAGCTTAATTGGATGGGAATTAAGCGCTGATAGAATGATCTACACTGTGAAATGATCATGCCCGTCTTCCACTAACGTCCAGGTAAGCTGCCATCAAATTGTCAAAAACACGGGATCAAAATTATTATGGTTTTTTCTGTAATACCAGCTTTGCTAAACCCGTACAATGTCGGAAGTATTAAAAACACTTATTATCGGGCTTCCAACGACACCCGGGTGAACAATCAGTGTTGATTGCGGTATTATCAAATCAAGTTATGTTAGTTAAGTATAGCACTGTTTATTCCGTACCTATTAGGAGCGTGGCGACAGATCACGGAAGTACTAGAACAACTACAATTGTTGCTTCGTTTTACCGGATCTCAAAACTAAATGCACAAATATGTATCCCTGTGCTTAGATAGAGAACCGCAGTACAAGCACTACTTGTTAACTGTTTTGTTCATAAACTTTACGTATTTGTATCCCATTATAAAAATTTATAATCTCCTGTAGTCCGCAAAAATTGCTGGCGAGCCCTTCATTGTTCGAACAAATCATCGCTACAAGTCAAGAAATGCATATTCGAACACAATCCCAATCTATAGGTTTTTTCTCTTTTTATTCGCGTAAACAAAGTTTTTTTTTTTCACTTTTAAACCAAAAGCGGCAAAACACTACCTGTTTAAGTCAATGAACCATAACTTGAGTGATTGCCAAACACTTCTTTTTGAACGCTCTATTTACTAGTTTTTTTTCTTTAAATTAAAATTATTTAGAGATAACGAGCGGCCCTGTCTGTTTCAATGCGTCACGTTGTTTGCTCACAATCTGATTGGCAATTCGATCCAAATCGCGCTGACCTGTGGATGTAAGCTTTCGTCCACCATCGGGATGCTTCTCGATTAGGCGTGCATGCTCCAATGACTGCAAAGCTTTGCGTGCAGCACCATCAGCAGCACGGCAAAAATGTGATGGATGTACACCATTGCGCTTACGACCGCCATAGATTTTTGTGATAGAACCCACACCAGCTGGACTGCGATGATACAAATGACGCAAAATTGATGCACAACGAATATAAAACCAATCGGGATCAGTTGGTGCTAATTCCTTGTATTTAGCAGTCTTAATAATGTCCATTTGATCAGGCACCTTCAATTTACCAGTCCTATTCGGCGAAAACAAATATTAGTACATACTTATTTCGAAAATGATTTGGGTGGTACTTACTTCTTTAAGAAGACAGCTACAGCCTTAACAACGGCATGTTGATCAATATCTTTAACTGTGACGCCGGGCATCTGTTAATAAATTTAAAAAATACAAAAACACATTAACTAGTTGACCAAATCACGTTTTACATGCAAAAACAATGGCTGACGAGTAACCATTCTGCTATATTTTTTTAATAAAAATTTACAATATCCACGCTAAATGTTTTGTCGCAGTTACATTTTTCATAGAAAGATTTACATAAGCATGGCGTGTGCACAAGTCATGCTGTGATAATTTACTTGGAATTGTGTTAATTCTTTAATTTATTTCAGATTTTGACAATTAGAATACCTTGCTTGACAATGTGAACCGGAAGAAAGGACATATTGAGTTAAGTTAGCTGCTTTTACTTTGAGTCAGCACTAAATTTGACAGCAGCCCATTGGAAGTGGTGCCATTAATTATGATAAAAATCAACCGTGGATGGTCTTCAATAATCAGTTAAAATTTGTTTGAAGTGCCCAAAAGTCATGTGGAATTCTAATTTCACAAAATATATTAAAAATTAGTTTATGTGTAAGTTTGGTAATTGTTTACAACACCCACCGACAGCGGTAATTCTATACGACCGTACGTAACTGCTAATATACGTCCAAAAATATCGGGAAAGGTATCAAACAACGCGTTTTGACTTTTTTTGTTTCAGTGAAAAGTTATTCGCAAAAAATCAAAAAATGAACCAGGCGCGATCGCAAATAGGGGCTAGATCCAAGGAATTTATGTGCACAATACTTTTCCGCGTAGGTGGCCTTTGGCCACGCTTCAAAAAAATAACCATTAGCCGGTCCAACACCGGCTACGCGGTCCACAATATTTCTGGGCAGAACACACTTTTGCACTGTTTGGTACACCCTAATATGTGATTACAACAACCACATGAAAATGAAAAAATTTGCAGCAGTTGTCTCCTAAAGGAAACCTTACCTTCACTTTCACAGATATGTATGTTCAGCAAGCTTTTGCCTAAGGTGCACTTATCTTGTAATGGTGCTTTACTCTTTGGGCTCTATCTGGATAAATAAGAGTTTAATATGTTACAGTAACTAGATCGAAGTTGGGCCAATGTGATTCTTGTATCCCACGGAAGTTCGCGTTGTTGTTGTGGTAACGACAAAAATACTCCCCGAAGGTTTTGGGGAGTGTTGTCGAATTAACAGTCCTTGGCCGGATTTGACCCGGTACGCTGCGGTACTCCCTTGAAGTACTGCCCGACTGTCGTAGCGATTTATGACCAGTGAAACCTTCTAGGTCATGTCACCCCTCCTTCCCTAAGGAAGGATAAGTTGGGTAATGAGAGGGTAGAGGCATCATATCCGCAAATCAACCATCGAGTTGCACGTCATTACCAATGTGCATATTAGTCGCCTCTTACGACCGGTATGCCTACCTCGGGAATATTCTAAGCCCCTAACCCGCAGGGTTTACGCTCCGGTACTCCCTTGCGGTACTGCCCGGATGTCATGGTAGGGATTTATGACCAGTGAAACCTTCTAGGTCATGTCATGGGTAATGAGAGGCATCATATCCGTAAATCAACTATCGAGTTGCACGCCATTACCTTTGTGCATATTAGTCGCCTCTTACGACCGGTATGCCTACCCCGGGCATATTCTAAACCGCTACCAAGACAGTCGGGCAGTACCGCAAGGGAGTACCGGATTCATATCCGGCCAAGGACTGTCAGTTCGACAGCAACCCCCAAAACCTTCGGGGAGTGTTTTTGTCGTTACAACAACAACAACATCGGCGTATAAAATTGAAACTTAACAATTAATATATAGATTCAACAATCCCTCTAGTTTATTTAGTAAAATCAAACTTCTTCCACCAATCAGCAAACATTTTAACCTTCGCTATATTATTTTGCTCTTTTTGAGGTCTGCGCCATTTATTGGCATCCAACTCCAACATGCCGCCAATGATTTCCTAAAAATAAAATATTATGATAGGAAAACATTAACACGCTAATACGTATGTATGTTTACCAGTGCAAAATTTTGTGGAAATCGATCTTCATCTTCAATGACATGGGCAAACCCCGTGTCCATGCCAAAATTAACCCAAAAATATGGTAAGCCCTTCGGTATACTATTTCTTAACCCTTTTCCATCCCTGCCCAATGTTAACAATTGTTTGTTAACACTCCATTCAAATTCCGACTCTTCAACAGCTTTTTTAAAATAGAACGGCGCCATTTCTGCTTGCGCATTCGGTATCGGTATACAATGTAAACTCAGATGTGGGCGTCGTTGTAGACGAGTAGCGATTTCAAAAAACACAACATCCTTTTTTTGTGCTGCAAACATACGCGTGAGAGCTTTGCGAAAATCGTTCATTTCCGACCATGTATCCTCATCCAATTGTGTGCAACAACTAACATGTTGTGCTGTGCTAATAATACAGTGTCCCGATTGCATACCAATATGCCATGGTAATGCGATGTAAACTTGCTCTCCCATGGAAACCAGCAAACTTTTATCCATTTTTGTTGAATCAAAACAATATCTGCAGCTATCCAAAAGTGAAGCGAGGCGTTCATGTTCCGTAATGGCACGTTGCATCTCCTTTCGATCGTTAGATGATTGTGGAACATCTTTGCGTACCTCATCAGCGAATATATCATCTAAATCATCATTGGGATTCTTGTGCTTACCGGCGATTTTAGCAAATTCCAAATTTGCATCACTAGCACTGGTATACTTCTCGCGTTCAAACTGTAGATGTAATATGAAATTGTTAGCGAATTTCATTATTTCATGAATAATTAACTTATACTCACCATTTGCTTAATATCGTATTTATCATCGTCTGGAAAGTAACGCATACGCTCACCATCCGTATGTGTTTCAAGACGCCGCTGCTTCTTTCGTGCATTACGTCCACCATACAGTTCACGTTCATCCACAGTCCGTGATGTTGCGGCCTGTGCGAGTGGGCGTGTATTGCCACGTTCATCGGTACGCGTAAGCAAAATGTGTTCATCTCCGGATGCTGCATTTTTCTCGCTACATTTACTCAAATCTGCTGGCGCGAGTTTTTGTTCTTTATATTCTGCACGATTTTTCCGTGCATCCTCCAATTTTTGTTTAAGTTCTGCTGCCAATTTATCATTTCCCATGATTTCGGCCTTTAACAATTTTGCACCCAACTCATTCATTTGCTGATCAGTTAAAAAATTGATTTTGGTTGTTTTGGATTTTTCCGCCTCCACCTCCTCACTACTGCTTTCTGAGCTGTAAATGGACATTTTCGAAGGGTTTTCTTTTTTACCAAACTGTAAACTATCTGCTTGCTTGCGCCAACCACTACTGCTAGTAGCCGTATTTTTTGCGGCAGTTGCAAAAACTTTGGCTAATTGCTCATCATCGCTATCATCATCTTTGTCTTCGTTGGGCTTTTTGAAACCCGGTAAACCAGTACCCGTCGTTTTCCAGTATGGATTTAATTCGCGTGTGCTTGTTATTGGGTCATAAGCTTGGTAATTTTTTTGTGTTGCAGCTTCTTTTTCCTTGCGCTCTTTGCCAAAGGTCTTGAGCAACAATGGATTCGTCATCCAACTATCGCGTTCCAACTGTCCTGTTGAGGATGTAGTATTGGTTGGCATTGGCCTCTCCACCCATTTCTCAAGTTCATCACTATCGCTATCATTTTGCGTAGCATTTTTAGTAGATTTATTTTTAAACTTTTCTTTTGTGACGTCACTGCCGGATGAACCTTTGGGTTTTCGTTTCAGCTCCCTCTTTAGTTTCTTACGTACATCTTCTTTGGAAGAACTGTTTGAACTACTGCTGCTGCTGGAATCCGACGAAGAGTATTGACTTGAGTCAGAAGTACTTGTACTTCCATTACGTTTTTTCTGCTTTTGGGCGTTTGATTTATCCGTTTTTGTTTTTTCATCCTCTGAAGTGCTATCATCGCTTGGCATATCCCATGAGTCTGATCCCGAAGATGAATATTCTTTCTTCTTTTTCCTTTTTTTCTTCTTTTTTGACGAACTACTGGGCTCATCATCTGATGAACTCTCGTCACTATCAATCTCTGAGGTATCTGGATCTGATTCTGAAGATGTATATTTTTTCTTCTTTTTGCTGCGCTTACTACTTTTTTTGGATTTCTTTGCCTTTGCCTTTAATTTCCGTTTCCTAGATCTTTTAGAATCGTTTGCCTTTTTACCAAGTTTATCAATTTTTGCTGCCACTGCGGGCAGCATCCAATTGCTTTCTCCGCGTAGCTCCTGTGCAGCTTCACGTTGCAATCTTTGCTCTCTACGCAGTTTCGCCTTTTGCGAATTACAAAACGTACACCATTATTTAAATGCATACATTTGAACTCTTAATAAATACCTGGTCAAGCATTTGATCTCGGGCCTCCCGTAGTTGTTGACGTATGCGCTCCTTTTCTTTAGCGCTTTCGAACTTTACGAAGTCCATACTGTTAATGATCTATGTAACTATTAACTAGTATATTTTTCTATGGGCTTCTTATTTTTAAAATTATAACCTTTTATAATAGTTTATAAATTTTACACACCGAAACATGGCGTATATCACCGAAATTACTAATCAATTGGCAGTATGTCAAACTCAATCAGCTGTGCTGATTCATTCACAGTAGATACCTCAAAACTGTCTAAAGCATAGTAGGCAGATCGCAAGAAAAGCAAAAACTCCAATTAAAAAACGCTCAAGAAATGCTCAAGAAAATTTCTTTTGGTTCATTTTCTTGAGGTAGAACGCAGTTCTCAAGAAAAATAATACAAAACTTTACGGTAATTCTGGTAATTGTTTCCTTTAGGAGACAACTGCTAAAACACGTCCAAAAATGTCGGGAGAGGTATCAAACAACGCGTTTTGACTTCGGTATCAACAATCCGAAAGCGGATTTTCAATTTTTTGTTTCAGTGAAAAGTTATTCGAAAAAAACCCAAAAATGACTCGGGTCCGATCCCAAATAGGGGGCTTGATCCAAGGTATCTATGTGCAGAACACCTTTCTGCGTAGGCGGCCTTCGGCCGCGCTTCAAAAAAATAACCCTTAGCCGGTCCAACACCGGCTACGCGGTCCACAGTATTTCTGCGCAGAACACACTTTTTGCACTTTTCGATCCACCCTAATCTGTGATTACAACAACCACATAAAAATGACAGAAAATTTTCAACTTTGATGGCAAATATCTCTTCACTGAAACAAAAACTCGAAAATTCGCTTCTGGATTATTGTTACCGAGGTCAAAACGCGTCTTTTGATACCTTTCCCGATAATTTCCGACGTGTTTTAGCAGTTGTCTCCTAAAGGAAACAATTACCGTAATTCTATACGACAGCACGTAACTGCTAATATACCTCCAAAAATCTCGGGAAAGGTATCAAACGACGCGTCTTGATGTCTGTATCAATAATCCGAAAGCGGAAATTAAATAATTTCTTTCAATGAAAAGTTATTAGCAAAAAACCCAAAAATGGCCTAGATCCGATCCCAAATAGGGGGCTTGATCCAAAGTATTTATGTGCAGAACACCTTTCTGCGTAGGCGGCCTTCGGCCGCGCTTCAAAAAAAATAACCCTTAGCCGGTCCAACAACGGCTACGCGGTCCACAGTATTTCTGCGCAGAACACACTTTTTGCACTCGGTCCACCCTAATCAGTGATTACAACAACCACATGAAAATGACAGAAAATTTTCAACTTTGATTGCAAATATCTCTGAACATACATAAAATATCGAATTTCCGCTTTCGGATTATTGATACGAAGGTTAAAACCCGTCGTTTGATACCTTTCCCGATATTTTTTGACCTATATTAGTAGTTACGTGCTGTCGTATAGAATTACCCTATTCTCAGCTTGCTTATCTAAAAGCGAGGTGGTGACAGCTACAATGGCTATTGCAAATTATAGGAACAAGTGGAATTGGGCTTCAACAATTGTCTGTAGTCACGACGACAGCCTGCCCCAAAATAGGGCAGTAAATCGCCTATTTTGGATATGAAGGCGAAAATTGCGCTTACGGTTTGCGACTAATAATTGTTTTTTTTTTTTTAAATATACCGTTATTAGTGAAGATACTTTCAATATCAAGGCACCTAGTAATCTGTTGTAAAATATATTTATTTTAATATGGTATTGATGCTTAACTAATTTCATATATAGTTCAAAACAATTTGCATAGCCCTAGTACCATATTTGGTACAATAATACCAAACAAAACAAAGGAGATCCAAAACGTCGAAAAATCGTAA